>OU452175.1:12645361-13961791 GCA_911728515.1 Peribatodes rhomboidaria
ATTAGCGAAATAGTTAACCTATAACAATTTTCAATGGCACATTCAGTTATTTGTTATTTTCAAAAACGCTGAATTTTGTGAGCGAGAAAGCAATACCAACTGGCGTTATTGCTTAAAAAGCCTTTTATCTGATGGTGAAAACCGCACGAAAATCCGTTTCGCGTTTGAGGAGAAGAATGTATCCGACACAGACAGAGACAGACAGACACAGAAAGCGACTTCTATACAACGTAGAGATAAAAAAGAGAAGAAGCTGTCTATATAAAACATATCGCGCGAATATTTGTGTTTCAGTTATTTTTTATGTGCGTTTTGTGTATGAAAATTGCCGTATTGCATGCCATTAAGTTGGAAACCGCCGCGTGACAGTGCATCGTTCATAACACGCTAACGACACCCACGTAAACAAGTAAAAAGCTTCTAATCAATTGAAAAATGCACAATAACAAAACCTAGAGATACCAACCTTTTGTGTGTTTCTTTTGTGTGTTACATACACACAAAAAGTAAAAAAAAACTTTTGCTGACAAGTGTTTATTTTTTTTAGCCCCAGACGAAAAACGACGTGTAAGTTTGACGTGTCTGTATATGTGTGTGTGTGTGTTTGTGTGTGTGTCTGTCTCTAGCATCGTAGCTCCTGAGAACCTAATCGTAGAACCTAAAAATCATCTCAATAAGATGTCACTATACGGGCCCTAGCCCGAATTTAATTGGAGAACGGCCTCATTGCACTGAATATAAACATAGAAATACTTACTTAGCTAGGTATGTCTCGTTATTAATTTTATATGAGACTAAAGTAAACTAAATAGCAACAAGTAGGTACGCAGAACATTAATCTTAAACACAATAAATCTTGATTGTATGATAATGCTTACAGTTATAAAAAATAGCCTGTTATACTTTTACGTTTCTACAAAATATGTATTTTGCGTTTTCTGACGACTCTCTTGACATTTAAGAGAAGAGTTTACGCTCACTACTATATTAAAAGCAATAAATATGATAAGCCGACGATAGCGGCAGATAGCCATCGCCCGTAATGACTGCAGTCGGTGTCATTATTCAATACACATTCGACCTGTGACATTTCAACAGCACCGGAGCCCTGAAACACGCGAGTCTCGCGTGACGCCGCGAGCTGCGTGACCGCGCCGAATGCACACAGAACTTTGCGCTTTTCAGCTTTTTTGTTTCACCTCTGCGGACGGGTAGTGAAAGAGACAGTATTATACGTCTTGCCGCAAGATATCGGATGGTTCAAACTTCTTCTTCTTCTTAGTCGGCATCTTCATTGCTGAAGGTCGTGCCTAGTTTGATTGAGTGCACACGATGCACTATGTTCTTCTACGTGTTTCTGTTTTCGGCGGTTTTAATCGCTTCAGGTATTGCCAGGCCCGTGAGCGTCCTTATTAAGTCTGACCAGCGGGTAGGTGAGCGCTCGCGTGGTCTTTTCCCGTCGACCTGACCAACTACCATTAGCTTTTCCAGGCTGTCAGGATTTCGACGAGCGATATGTCCGAAATATTTGAGTATCCGCTGAGAGCAGATAAACACAAAATCACATTTGTTGATGTTGATTGAACCGCACGCAAGTGCTACATACTAAACCTTAACTGTACTAAGACGCTGCCTAGATCGCCGCCTTTCACACCGCCCCCTTACCATGCCGCCAAGCCGAGTTTAAAAAACCGGATAGGAACTTATTCCGAACAATAATGCCAAATCGTACAAATGCGTCTGTGGAGCAATTGCGTCTTTCGAGAATTACTGACAAACCCTACACCTCACAAATTAGGCACTACCTACATATTTTGTCTATCTTTAGCTACAATAATCTGTTCTAGATAGCGTTAGTTGCCTAACTTACTACCCCACAGACGCATTTATAGCAGTTGACCCTATAATTTAAAATCGGGAAAACTTAGCTATTTACTAATCTACTTAAACATACAATTTAAACCTACCTGTTTTCAGAAGTCAAGGCTGACACGGTACTTACATCCAAAGCACCATTTGTAGTAAACCAAACTACTGTCTTTTAGCTCTGGACTCTCTATCGCCGTCCTAGAACCGTGGGTGGCACTAAAGTGCTTAGATAATCTTTACCGCCTTTGTTGCAAGAAGAATTTAGGTGTCTGAAGTCTTTAAAAGTTACGTGAAACCGACGTGTCTTAGCGCAATGTGTCATAGAAATATAACTAGAGAAAGCTCCTGAAATACTTATGAAAGTTCACAAAATTCAGTCATTATTATTAATATTCATGATCTAATTGTACTCGTACTTGAGTATTTAGCATCTACATCTACACTAATATTAGTAAGTAACTCTGTCTGTCTGTTTGTAGGCTTTTCACAGCTAAACGGCTGAAAAGATCTCGATGAGATTTGATAATTAGTTGCAGTATAACACCAAGAAGGTTTTAGGAAACTATTTTATGAAAAATACTTAACACTATAACCACCCCGTGGCATTACCCGCAGTTCAAAAGTAGACTATTATGTTAATCCAGTGTATGAGTTCACATCATAATCTGTCCATCCGTTTGAATGTGAAGTAGTAACAAGCAAGCTTTCGCATTTCTAATATACTTTAGTAGAGTTATTAGATACTAGCTCTTTTGCCCGCGGATTCGCTCGCGTTTACAGTCTAGGTCAATCAGGGATAATGTAGCTTTCTAATAGTGAGTGAATTTTTGAAATTAGACCAGTCGTTTTTGAGTTTATTCGTTACAAACATACCAAAATACAAATCCTTCCTTTTTGTAATATTAGAAAAGCGATGATAGCCTAGTTGGAATAGGTCTGCCTCTCAAGCCAGAGGGAGCCGGTTCAAACCCAGCCGACGGCACGCACCAATTCGTTCATAGTGTGAACATATGTGTGTATTGTATGTCATCTGCTGCATGACTGGAGCCCGATGTATGGCGACAGGCTCACCCCCTGTCACATTCGGGACTGAATATCGTCCAGCGAAGTGTTGGTGTTGTATTACACCTCCAGCCTCCTCGGGGGAAAGTCGTGACGATATGTTATGTTAATGTAATATTAGTATAAAGAGCAAAAGTAGTTATGTGTCTGTTTATCTGCGTTAAGATTTTTTACGGCTTTACGGATACGCGCCCACACGAATGAAGTAGCAGGTTAAGAGCTAGCAAATAAATAAACACAATGATGCAACATGCATTCAGAAAGATAAGTCCAGTCATATATAAATTGGCATAAAATATCAATACGCGTGAATAAGCTATAATAATATAACGTAATTTAACTACTTACTTTTATCAATAGCACCACATTGCTTGCGCTACCGTAAAAAATATCTTCACCAACAATTGTAAAACGAACCTTTTTCATCGGACTCAGTGATAAAAACCTAACGACCATATAGTAAAAACATATTAGATAAGTACATGGAACATTATATTTTTCTAGTAGGAAACGTCGGTTGGGCGCTGCACGGCTTGATTGCAATATTGCATGACAGCCGACACCCGCTACTTATACGATCAACGCCGACAAAGGACAACTACAACGTGATTGTTTTAAAAAACATTTTTCCACAACATGTTAGTTTAAAACGTAGTTCACAGCTTACGTATTGTTTTAACTGAACAAACAGACAGGAATGACTACTTATAAAATTCGACACCAATCAGGCTCTGACCATGTGTTTTAATCGTACGAAAACTTTTTTCGTTTTCGTTTAGCTCTATACATTTCAATAAAGGAACTACATAGGTTAAATGTATGACTCCAAACGAAAACGAAACAAGTTTTCGTTAACTAACAAAACTCGCGGTAAGCTGCTAGTACTTAAGTTTTGGATTCGTATTTTTATTCTAAGGGTATCCGCAGTTACGAGTAGCTTTCAGGATAAATTGTACAAAAGTTCAGCCACCACTGGACCAAATATCATCAAACTCTGCTCTTAGCTACATACTACTGCTTGCAAACGTAATCACACATAGACTGACACACAAACTTTCGAATTTTCAATATAGCTGCGTAACGTACCTAGTTAATTGTGATCAATGTTTTTTTTAGATTTTTTACTTTATCTTTTAGCAACGATTTGAGATTTTGTTTAAGACTTTTAAAGGTAGACAAGTCAAGTTTTTGTCAAGAGTATTAAGTAAGTACTTCTGGCGGTTGTGCTAGAAGGATATAGCTAGCTTCTATTTTAGTTTAAAGAAGCTTTTAACTACATAGTTATACCGTAACTTAAATAATATATCAGTCGCCGGCCGCCATAGTACAAGCTTTGCTTAGTTTGGGGTCAGGCGACGTGTGTGGAAGTGTCCCGAATTTATTTATTTATTTATTATTATTATATAGCCAAATACCATAACTCATATAAATAATAAACAAATAAATAATATTCGGGACACTTGCACACACGGTCGTCTGACCCCAAACTAAGCAAAGCTTGTACTATGGCGGCCAGAGATAGTGATATAAGTTACGGTATAACTATGTAGTTAAAAGCTTCGATAGACTAAAATAGAAGCTGAAAAGTTCACGGTTAGTTACTGTTTATTGAAAATATCTTCATCATACTTACGGTCATTTATAAGAATGAGAAGGTGAATTGTCATGGACATTATTATCGAAAAACTATGAAATTGTCTCATTTTCAATAAATAGGAAAATAATTAATACCATTTCCTCATATTCATTTTTTGCAACTGCGACGGGCGACCTTTGCCTCTCTGATAAATTGCTCTATATTATTCAACATCTGTTTTAACTCCTCGCCTGTTTAATATTTAATGTCGCATCGTTCTGTTGAAATTGCCTTATTCATTTTTATAAATGCCAATTTCACGGTAGTAGAATAGTCCTTGCTGGCGGCGAGCCGGTGCTGAAATCGTTGCGCTGACAAGCTGCAGTTAAAATAACATGCTTTACGCAGTAACTATTACTAATTCTATGCCACGATGTGTGGTACTCGTACAAAAAAATACAATTTTGCTTGTACTTAAATAGATTTTTGATCATTTCGATCGCTGGTAATCATCTACGTGAACGTGCAAGAAAATGTATATCATAGTATCCAACGCAACCCACGGACATGCTACGCACGAAATTTGATTCATGACGTCATAGCTACACGCGTGGCTTGGCCGAATAAGCCACGCAACGCGTCTAAACGCCACTCACGCTATGCATGCGGTACACGAAAGCGGCGTAGCTTCACTGCGGGAAGTGAGACGGATGGGGAAGCTACGCCTGGCATATGATTTAAAAACTGTGCTGCGTTACATTTGTACATAGTCGTGGGGTCATATTCGTGTATGCGTGTGCTGCAGTGGAAACGTAGACCCACGTTGTCAAACCAACGAAGCCACACAACTAAAATGCGCCGCGTGGCCGTGTCAAACGTGCGCTGCGGTGGGCCATCGCCTTCCGAGACTAATGACTTCATTGCTACAAGCGTGGCTTGCTTGAATATGGCGCCCACACAAGTCAACGCTGTCAACGCTACGCACGCGGTAGGTACACGGAAGCGTGAGTAGCTTCGCTGAGAAAAGTGGGACGGGCGGGAAAGCGTATGATTGAGAATTGTGCTGCGCTACAGTCGTGCATAGTCGTGGGTTAATATTCATGTATAGCGTGTACTGCAGTAGAAACGTAAACCCACGTTGTAAAACAAACGAAGCCACGCAAGTAAAATGAACAGCGTGGCCGTGCCAAACGTGCTCCGCGCTAGCCCAGTGGCTTTAAGCACCTGTACAAGTAACATAAACTAAATAATAATTACATCAAACTGAACAAAGCATATATTTCAATAAATAAGCTACACCTTGAAAACTAAAGTAACACCACTCACAAAAAATACAAACTGCATTTCAAGTAACTTGATAAAAGAATGACTTTGAACTAATAATGTGTTTAAATAAGCATAAACTTTTCAAGACAGTTGGATTAGCATGTCACTTTGTCATGCAGTCTATGCAATTTGTTTAGGTACATAGCTATATCTGTGGATAACTAGCTCATAGCTATCCTTATATATCCTTCATTCCTCCTCATCCTTCCTTCCATAGGTATCCTTGAATTCATTTAGGTGAGTCCATGTAGACGTCTAGATGACGCCACTGTATTAGCGCGTAGTATGTCTAGCTGCAGTTGAAAGCTCGGATGGATGGATTTAGTTATGTAATATGCAACATGTATGTGTTTAAGTTTAGGTACAGACTCTTTAGATGCTAGATCTCTCCGCAGACGGACCTAATTGTCTACGTTTATTCGCACACTCATGACACACCTGTATTGTTATTTCAACAATTCAATGTCTTTACTGTTACTAAGCAATTCGACACGTGTGTTTTCTTAACCAAGTGTAAGGAGAAAAATCACGACTCACGAGGTAGACGCACGTATCTACGAGTATTCATGAGTACAATGTAATTCGCTAGCTATTCGTTTCTTTGCAGTCGATTACTTTTTATGGATGCAAATTATGTAACTGAAAGATATAAGCGGTTGTCAAGGTGAAGTCACAAACTCCCAGTTCCTAGTTACCTACTAGTCAGACAGTATGTAACAAGACACGTTTGTTAAGGCTTCGTTCTGACTCAACAAACTGAACGGTGGACTGTTTGCCTCCAGTTCGCCACCCCTTATTTTTTAAACGTTGTGCTCTATGACTACGTATAAAAAAGCTATCTTAAGGAAAGGTCGTACTCCATTTTGTTAAAAGTTTAAACTAAAATTCGCTGAAGCGCTGAAACAATAATGAGTCGTCTATAACAGTAACCACACAGTACAAATACGCAAAAGGTCGAAAGTGACTTGTGTGCTCGAGCGAGAGTTAGCAAGAAACTCAGTGAAGTGTAGCCGGATGTCTACTCTTAAACGAAACATAGTATTGATATACGGCGTATTCTTTATACTTATATTAACTTATGTAATAGACCTCAATGATTTTAAATGTAGTGTTCAAGCAGCGAGTACGTACGCGCTGTTCGGACACTTAATTTAAAATATTCCTATATAGTACAGGGTGGCGAACTGAACAAACAGTCAAAAACTCACAGTTTGCTTTATCAGAATGAAGCCTAAATAAATACTAGTATGCTATTAATTGTGGTATCATCATACAATATAACATATTTCAGACGGTAATTTTAAAAACTTCTCAATTTTTAAACATCAAACAACAAGAACTGCATGACCTGATCCAGCCATCACCGTTATTTTATAATTGTACCAGGCGCACCGGTAAGAGACACTCTCTTATGGTGGAAATTTTGCCAACACGCACTAAGGGCTGCAAAGGTGTGGAACTCGTTGTCTGCGTCTGTCTTTCCACCTAAATACAATCCGGAGGTGTTTAAGAGTAAAGTGAATAGGTGTTTTCTAGGCAGCGTGTTTCACTTTCTATCACGTCGACGCTTCCTATCAGGCGAATCAGTGGTCAAACGCATGCCTAGTCTGTTGTAAAAAACATTTTTTAAACAATTTTAAAATATGTCAGGGCAAACCCAATCAAGCCACTGGCACATTAAAAATAGAAATGACCAACTTACCTACCTAGTTTCACGGACAGGCTTAGCTATCCTTTTCTTCGGCATTACTGTAACAGCATGTCGCAGTAGGTGGTATCATCAGTGGTGAAGAAGAGGTTCCAAAACTATTACTGACTCTGTCTGACTGATGTGACTGTTTTATTGATATTAGATATTACTGTGACTAACTGTTATGATACTTAACTCCATTTTACTGAAATTTATATTTGACATTTTTATTATTATTTGGTGTTTATGAATTTGTTTAATTAATATGTATGCTAATAGAAATAAATGAATTTAAATTTTCAATTTTACTAAAATTGGACGAGCAGTTTTACTAGTTTATTTATAAGTTTTGTATGAATCGTGCACCGCGTCGGTTTCTTAATTTCGCGGTTGTGCATTGTTTTAGCATTTTCAGGGTTAATTACTTATTTAATAACGAATAAAAATTACATGTCTAAGGGCAAAAAAGACGTAATTACTTATTACATAATTTTTTTTTGGACACTTCCACACAAGGTCGCCTGACTCCAAACTAAGCAAAGCTTGTACTATGGCTGCCAGGGACTGATATACATACTTAGATATTTTTAAATACATACTTAAATACATATTAACACCCAGACATAGAACTAGGTGCCCTATATAACTAACTATATCTTATATCTTTAAATGAGCAATTCTTGTATATATATATATATATATATATATATATATAATTGGAATCTCGGAATCGGCTCCAACGATTTTCATACAATTTAGTATATAGGGGGTTTCGGGGGCGATAAATCGATCTAGCTAGGAATCATTTTTAGAAAATGTCATTTTATTCGTGTTTTATCGATAATCAACTTAAACATAAACTTGTAAGAAAAATAACAAAAAGGAGGCGTTGACTCTTCCTGACATCTATTGGCAAATAATAATACTATTTTTTGTGAGCAACTAATTGCTCAGCAGATGGCGTTGTTAAGTAACACGAAGTCAATGAGTGTTTGCTTTGAGGTTAGACTAAAATCAAAGGTACTACATATAATATGAAAAAGTGAGTCTTTGTTCATTTTCTTTGTTTCTTTGTAACGCTTTCACGTCTGAACTACTCAACAGATCGTCTTAAAATTTTGCATACATGTTGTTTAGGGTACAGAAAAGGACATAGGGTACTTTTTATCCCGGAAAAATCAACGGTTCCTGTGGGACCGTGGGTGAACCCACGGGTCGCAGCTAGTGCTATAACTATATGCCATATGTGGGAATCGAACCCACGCCCCCAAGCACAGAAGGCAGGTTCACTACCAACTGAGCCACCGAGGCCTCAAACTCACACATGTTACTTTCACACATGTCCCTTTGTCATTTAAAACAGTTAATTGAACAGTAATTACGGAAGTTATTTTTGAAAAGTTCATAGCATAAAAATATTTTATACAAGGCATTGCTTTAACGTCTAGAAACACCTAAGGGTGTTATTTCAAAGCTGACAACTGTTAGAACACAAGCTTGAAAAATTTGAGAAAAAAAAACGAGTTTCAATACAAAATTGATCACGTGACTAGTTTTTTTGCATGGAGTGTCGATTATTTTTCTTTCGGATCTTGCAAACTTGTAGTTGACAAACAAGAATGTTCTAAAACTTGTTCACTTTGACGGGTAGAACAACATCCTTAAGCATTACTACACACAAAAACAGCACCTTGTATAGATCAAGAAAATAAGCGGGTACAATATTTAAAATCGCTTCGAAGTCCATCTCATGACATTAGCATTTACATAGCTCTATCTGATAGGCGTAGAGGTAATAGAAAATAATTGTATCGGTCGTTGGTTATTTAGTAAGCTCGCTACTGGCGATGGTAATTAGCGATTTGCATGTAGTCGATGGACCTATTTTATTAGTCGTCTTCGCTTCGCTCGCCTCTTGCCGCTCCAGTAGTTCTAGGTTCACACTTGGACAACAAGAGTTCGTGTACAGGTTTTTTACTTCGGATGTGACAAGCCTAAAGATGTTTATTAAAAACAACTCATTGTTTTGAACAATTTTAAGTATAGAACCAGACCTAAAGTAGCGATAAAAATAAGCTAGTGATTCGGCTTTAGCATCACAAAATTCATCAAAAACTAAAGCTGCCGAGATAAAGAATGTTTAGGAATTTTTGCATCATACACCTATATAAAGAACAGTTTTTTTTTACTGATTTTCAAACCTTCATAATTTTAGACTTATATAACTTCTTAAGATCACAATAATCATGATAAATAAATACTCTTATGGTGGAAATTCCGCCAAAACGCACTAAGCGTTTCAAGTCAACTTTTCTTGTAAGAACTGTAGAGGTGTGGAACTCGTTGCCTGCGTCTGTCTTTCCACCTAAATACAATCCGGGGGTATTTAAGAGTAAAGTGAATAGGTATCTCCGAGGCAAGCGTGTTACACCTTCAACCACGTCGACGCTTCCCATTAGCTATGTCCACACTGTGCCTTTTTTTGTTCATTAAGGGCATGCGTCATAGCGCAGTCAACAGCGCATATGAGGCATGCCCCTAACGCATGCGTGATGACAGTTCTCTTGGTTCTCTTATTTCTGGAATTTCTTATGACCAAGTAAGCCGCACTTATTCCACCAAGTAAAATATTCTCATCACACATGTTTCCTAAAGCTGACAGAAACTACGACTGAACTAAATGACCATATTGACGTTGTGTTCGTTTACGCATTCAACTATTGAAAGCGCCAAACGGAAGATGAATAGAAAGATGAAGACGAAAATTGAAGATGAAAAGGCACAGTGTGGACATAGCTAATAGGCGAGTCAGTGGTCAAACGCATGCCTAGTTTGTTGTAAAAAAAATAGGTTCTAGCGTTCCGGGAGCCAACACCTGATGACGTCATTATTACTATTTGTAAATGAATTATTTCTGTCTTTTTTAAGCATCGATTGACGTCACTGCGTGTTGCTCAAGATACCATTTTTGACTCAGAACGCTATACCTGGCAGAGCACATAATTACACCATGATAATAATTATGTTTTTGTAAAAAAATGTTGTCTGCTAGCGTAACCACAAGATTTAACAGTATATCTGATGCAACTAAACCAGTCTCCGAGTTGGAACACGGCTCAAACCGCTGGATTTTACGAGCGCTAGACTTCTAACGACATTCGTCTCCCATTAAGTAGGGAATAGGAAGGATAATGCCCAAAGCGTAGTTTGCGGATCCTAGTTTTGGTCGGTGCTTACCTACGTAATTGATGGCAGATTTTCAGAATGCCTCACGTTTTATTGCGTTTGTTATTTAGGAAGTTAATGGCTGCAGATGGAACGTGCTAAGCCCCCCCTTAAGTAAGTAGGTAAGTATATTCATTTTGTACTGTACCTGAGCATTATTTTGTACAAACACGAGATTATAGAGAAGATACCTAAAAGCTACAGGAAATCCGCCTTTGGATGGTTTCATAGCTAATTGAACCACTTTATGAAAATGCTTGTGCTACTTATAGAAGTTATAGATCCCAGAAAACCTTCGGTTCGAGCTATACCTTCACTTAAGTACAATTAACCTAGAATCCCCAGAATGAAATATTAAGTAACAGGTAGGACAGTACAATCAATATCTAATACTTAGTTACCTAGCTCTAGGAATACGTACCTTCGGCTTCGAAGCCTCGTCATGCTAGCTTCCAGTCCATTCATATTAAACGAACTTGACTACTAAACTGATTTGAAACCAATTTGAAGCTTCATAAATCTGCATTTGTATCGCGAGAATCATGAGTTTTCCTATTGTTGTCGTAAGAGAGAACTAAATCGTCTACGCAGCTTCCAGCGTTGACAACGTGATTTTGATACGAGTTTTCTTTGGAAGAAAACTCTAAAACTAAATTTATAAATTTAGGATTTTCTTAAAAAGCTCGCACTATAGGGCGGAATTTCCACGGCACTTAGCAGCACTGTGGTGCTGGAGCGAAGTTGCAGGTATTTACGTAAGCGACACAGTGGCTGCACGCTTCTCGCGTCATTTGTCGCGTCGTAATTTTCGCGCGTTTTCTCTCACGCCACTGATGTTGGTTCCAAAATGAAGACGGTACTTTAGCTCTCTAGATAGTTGGGTAATGTTTTGAGACTACTGAAGACTGTAAAATGTATTATTATTTTCAACTTTTTGAGCTTTATTTTGTCCCACCATAAAAACGAAGTAGGGACTTATGTAAGTATGTATGTATGCTTACTCTGCTGGATTACGGTTCTGGATATAAGGAATTATAGGTACCTAATCTTGTACCTATATTTATTTATTGTATTCCAAGAAAGCGTGATAACAAACTGTTTGAACTAAGACTTTTTTGGAGCTTATACCCTGCGGCGTAGGTATGTAGTATGGCAGGAGGTTATCAGGGGAAGTTGGGCAAGTCGGGGCTCTGATGTAAAAAGCGCGCCGCGTGTCGAGGTGCTCAGTGGCGCCATCTAGACGTCTACATTGGCGCCACTCACCACCCGCTAAATTAATCTCGTGAGATTGCGAAAGGTGCAGCGTTTTCAGGATGACGCGAAATCGTTTTTCATCAAACAACTTGGCGTGGGAATTTGTTCTTTGTAAAGATACGCTTTTTTTTATAATTACGTGACTTTCACAAAAATAATACAAAACAATTTGCGTACCTATCTAGGTAGTATACCCTGATAATGTATTTGAGAAAAACGCTACGAGCAGGTTTAAATTTAAATGACGCACAGTCTTGAATCTCGATTTAAAACTGGTTTTCTCATACTTATAGACAGTTTTAAATCGAGATTCGTGACTGAACATCGTTTTTACCCGACTGCGTAAGAAGGCGGATTAAGTTTTTCGAGTGTGTAAGTAATACGTATGTACGTGAGTGTGTATGTATGTATGTATGAGGTTTCTTTGGCACGCTCTACAGCCTAAACAGCTTCATGGATTTCGAAATGTGACGTGTCATTTGAATCGTCTTGATAGTGGAAGTGACATAGGGTACAATATTTTGCAGTCGGGTTTTGTTTTTCTTTCACTAATGTTACTTATTGAATACGGCCCCTGGATACATGAATAAATATAAATAGTATTAATATTTTAACTGTATTACACACTGCGATTAGAATTTTTATTATGCAAATTACTTCTAATGCGTGTAGTGACTATGTAAGTAAACATATTCAAAGTCATAATCTTGTAGGCAATAATTGTCAATAACCCTTCATAAAAACAATAAATAATGAAACATTACGTCAAACCTATAACGTTACACGTGTTTCTAATAAAGTTTTATGTTCGCACCTCTATTCTGTAGGGCTATAACTCTTAAATTATATAGGCGATTCTACTACACGTAGGCAGTCCTAGACAACAATACAAAGTATCTGGACGGTTCTCCGGCTCATGATGTTAGGTATTAGATCACGATCAGCATCTTGGGTCGTGAAAATTTTCAGAACGGTAATTTTCCGCTACGCAAAACAAATGATAATGATTCAATTTTGTTTATTTGGTTTTTCTAAGGAAAAACTGGAGGAAATGTACCTTGATATGACAGCTGCTGTAACTTTTTACCCGACTGCGCAGAAAGGAGGGTTATGATTTTCGAGTGTATGTATGAATGTGGGTATGTATGTATGAGGTTTCTTTGGCACGCCTACAGCCTAAATAGCTTGAAGGATTTCGACGTGTGAGGTGTCATTTGAATCGTCTTGATAGTGGAAGTGACATAGGGTACAAAATTTGCAGCCGGGTTTTTGTTTTTCTTTTAATAATGTGACTTGTTAACAACTATATTAGGGTTCGTAGGTCCGATTGTAAATTAAAGAGCCTTTAAAGTTTCGCTAATAATAATGTTAGTAAATATTAGTGAAATTTTATAACTTTAAATATTGCACGTCCGCTAGGACAAACTGTTAAGACTGCTTTAACATACTTACTTCACCTCTAAATGTACATAGTTTTAAGGAACAAAATTTTACTTTACTTTACTTTTACAAACACTATGTCTATGTCTGTTTGTCATAGCATTTTTTTTAATACTTTTGAGTTATTTCAGCATGACCAGATAAGTATAATTTTCCACCAAGCCTACAATTTTTTACCGGAAAAACTTACGAAGGTCATCTAAATTTACAGTTCTCGTTCAGTACTTTACAGATTTTTGACGTAACATAACATAACATATCGTCACGCCTTGCCCCCGAGGGGGCTGGCAGAGGTGTAATACAACACCCACACTTCGCCGGACGATATTCAGTCCCAAATGTGGCAGGGGGCGAGCCTGTCGCCATACACCGGGCTCCAGTCATGTAGCAGATGAAATGCAATACGCACATATGCAACATATATGAACAAATTGGTGCGTGGACGTGACGTCTAATAAATCGATGAACGCCAGCACGCACGAAAAAGGATGACTCAATGTCCCGTTACGCTCAGTCGATCGGAGCGAGAGACTACACGAGCGAGCGAAAGGCACGATCGGCTTGAGCGTTCGGCTTGCGCCGCATCTACATATTCGTATCTCTCTTCCACTCGATTGGCCTACGCGTCCGAGGAGAAGATATCATCAATGTTTTGTTATGACGTTGTCACGTTAAACTATCATCCATTATCCGACTTAACAGACAACCAATTTTTTTAACTGTCGTCGGTGTTATTTTACCTATTTAATACTGCAGCTCAAATCAGCAAGATTTATGCAGTTTTCAAAAGACATCTATTTCCAAGTTTCTGCTGTGTACAGTTTTGCAATAGTCTAAAACATATTCGTGTCCACTGGGATTGCGGTTTGCCGATACTTTTTCAAGATTGAATCATATTTAAGGTTCTTCGCTGAATTGCGTAAAAAAACATGAATAAGTATTTCAAAAGCCAGGCTAGGTATTTTGTACCTCAAGTTTTTTGAACTGTCTGGAAAATTTAGAACATTATTTTGAAAAGTAATACTACTCGTACCTCATTATCTGTTAGTATTTTTTGTAATTCACAAAAAACGTTAATATACCTGAGTATCGTAAATAGGCAATGATTTGGATAATTTGAATGGTTATTAATAGATTTTTTGTGAAATTATAATCACGATAATATTACATACTAGCTGCGCCCCGCGGTTTCACCCGCGGTTAAAAAGTATCCTATATGCTATTCTAGACTGTAATCTATCTCTGTGCCAAATTTCATCCAGATCTGTTCAGCCGTTCTTGCGTGAAAGAGTAACAAACATCCATACATCCATTCTTACAAACTTTCGCCTTTATAATATTAGTAGGATCGTCACGCCTTTCCCCCGAAAGAGCTGGCAGAGGTGTAATACAATACCATACTTCGCCGGAAGATAATTATGTAGTCCCAAATGTGACAGGGGGCGAGCCTGTCGCCATACACCGGGCTCCAGTCATGTAACAAAAGACATACAATTCGCACATACGAGTATGTTCATACAATGAACAAATTGGTGCGTGCCGTTGGCTGGGTTCGAACCCACTCTCTCTGGCTTGAGAGGCAAGCCTTCTCCAACTAGGAAGAAAAAGGCATAAGTATTTCAAAAGCCAGGCTAGGACTTAAGTATTTTGTACCCTCAAATTTTTTGAACTGTCTGGAAAATTTACAACATAATTTTAAAAAGTAAAACTACCTCATTATCTATCAATATTTTTTGTAATTAACAAAAAAACGTTAATATACCTCAACATTGTAAATAGGCAATGATTTGGATAAGTTGAATGGTTATTCATAGATTTTTTGTACTCTTAATTACGATAAATATTGACAAATTAAAAAAAGTAAGTAAGATAAATTATCTCGAATAGGTACTTTTCATAAGCATATCATCACGTCTTTCCCCTGAAGAGGCTACCAGAGATGTAATACAACACCCACACTTCGCCAGACAATATTCAGTCCTAAATGTGACAGGGACTTTTCAAGTTCAAAAAACTGGTATTAAAGTTTCTACTTAGCCGCGAACGTGATTATCTCCAAATAAAAAGGCCGTTACCCCACCAACGTTACAAGCATTACCCCACCGTTTCTTCAAGTCCCCCCTCCGCCCATAATCCCGCTCGACGTTGATTGATGCAGGTGCAAGAAACCGCCTTGCACGAGCTTTACCCACTCGCCTCCACTAACTTTGGAGTTAGCGTTGAAATGTTTCAACTGTTTTTGTACAAATGTTCGACCAAAGTTGAAAGTTGTCCTAAGTGTCTTTTGCGTTTACACTTAGCTAGGTGCCTTAGGAGAGCTACAATACAATACAATACAACAACTCTTTATTGACACCAAATCCTACTAATATTATAAACGCGAAAGTTTGTATGAATGGATGGATGGACGTTTGTTACTCTTTCACGCCAGAACGGCTGAACAGATCTGGATGAAACTTGGCACAGAGATAGATTATAGTCTAGAATAGCACATAGGATACCTACTAACCGCGGGAAGCAGCTAGTACAAAATAAATCTAAACTAAACACTCAAAAATATATGCGCAATTGGCGGTCTTATCGTTTAAGAGCGATCTCTTCCAGACAACCTTTGGATGGAATAAAAACACTATGATTAAGCATGGACGATGGTGTGTGCTAAAGAAAAAAATAATAATAATTGAGTAATGGACTTAAAAATTTGAGAATTATAATAAACTAGCTGCGCCCAACGGTTTCACCCGCGGTTAAAAAGTATCCTATGTGCTATTCTAGACTATAATCTATCTCTGTGCCAAATTTCATCCAGATCTGTTTAGCCGTTCTGGCGTGAAAGAGTAACAAACATCCATCCATCCATTCTTACAAATTTTCGCGTTTATAATATTAGTGGGACTTACACACTAATACCTACATAAATAATTACTAAATGTACAAATAAACTACCCAGTCATAAACATACACAAGTACCTACATCAATAAATAAACTAATATATACATTGAAAAATTACAGATAGTAAAAAGGAATCGAGTCTACCTTTAATGAGCCAATTTGGAAAGGTAGAATACTTTGAGCTGCGTTTTAAAATTATGAAGAGATTGAGTACATCTAATGTTAACTGGGAGTGAATTCCATAGTCGCACGGCGTCAGTAGTGAAGGACGATGCATAAAAGCCAGTACTAATAAGCATACTCTTACAGTTAGTCAGTCATGCAGTCTCTTAGGGCCGTATTTAAAAACGACGTGCATGCATTTATCGCGATTTAAAACAGTTTTAAATCGTGACTCATGACTGAGAATCGTATTTTTATTACAGCCCTTAGAATTAGCTAAACTAGTGGCTCTGTGAGCTGTAGACCTCGCGGCCGACGTTTGTCTTCCTATATAGGTCGCATTCCTCAACCGATTCTCGCCGAAATGAATTTGAAAATGAAAACGAAAAAAATTACTATAATTATCAAACCTGCTCATTTGATAATTATAGTAATTTTTTTGCCGAGTCAGTTTTTGTATTTTATTCTAAAACGTCCCGACAAAAAACTGTATAATTATGGAACCTACTCACAAAATTTAAAAAAAATCGGTTAAGAAATGCCACCTGTAGAGGAAGACAGAGATCCAGAGATTCGGATAGAATTCGGACATACGAAAGCATTTTTATCGAAGCTGAAGCAGAGACACTTCGCTCGCTCGGTCGATGTTTGCTTGCTTTTTTCTTTAGTAAGTTTCAGCCCGGATCTGTCCTCTGTGGAACACAAATTATTTTCAAATCATCTCTCTTAAAGCTATAACATGAACCAAAAAAACACGGTCTAGCAAACACGTAATGACGTCATCATCATCCGTCTCATTCGAACTTGTTGTAATTACTTATTTCGGTCCTGCTCAAGCATCGATTGACGTCACTACGTGTTGCTGAATGCTATACCTGGCAGAGTATATTATTATGCCAACTATAATATCCTTTTCCTGTCACTGCCATAATTGTCTTCCGTAATGATTCCAAGAGCCGCAGTGCGCTCAATATTGCTAATTTTCGGTTTCTATTAGAATTGGTATATTTCTATGCAAATGGTTATCAGCATTGTGACAGACATTCATATACAAGGTTATAGGTAACTCACCAAAAACCTCTTAAGGGTTCATTGTACTCATCAATATAAACTCCTCAATATAGACAATCAATAATAGACTGCCTCGGTGGCTCAGTTGGTAGTGAACCTGCCTTCTGAGCTTGGGGGCGTGGGTTGGATTCCCACCTAGGGCAAACATTTATGTGATGAACATTTGTGTTTGTTCTATGTCTGGGTGTTAATATGTATTTAAGTATGTCCCGAATTTATTATTTATTTACTAAAACAACTTTTACTATGAAGCCAATCCTGAAATCAAGAAAAAAAAACAGCTGTTCCATACAAACAGTTCATTGGCCTGAGACAAAACGTATGGAACAGCTGTTTTTTTTTTCGCTATTTCAGAGTTCGCCCCATAGTAAAAGTTGTTCATATCGATGAGTACAATGAACCCCTAAGAGGTTTTCGGTAAGTTACGAGTACATATAACCTTGTATAATCATTTTATTTTATCACTAGTTGCGCCCCCGGTTTCACCCGCGGTCCCACAGGAACCGAATTTCTTTTCGAAATATAAAGTACCCTATAGCTATGTCCACACTGTGCCTTTTTTTGTTCATTAAGGGCATGCGTCATAGCGCAGTCAACAGCGCACGTGTGGCATGCCCCTAACGCATGCGCGATTACAGTTGAAAGCGAAGCGCGCGCTGTGATACACGTTTTCCCGCGTTGAGTGGATTTCTATGCCACAAAGTGTTCAACAACAAGATGGCGGACGAAGAAAAAGATAATACTTACATTGAAGTTTATTGAAGACTATAGAAGTTTCCCACAACTTTGGGATTCTAATAATAAATCACGTTACTTTGATTACTATAGTAACCTAGTATCCAAAACTTTCTCTTGGTTCTCTTTTTTCTGGAATTTCTTATGACCAAGTAAGCCGCACTTATTCCACCAAGTAAAATATTCTCGTCACACATGTTTCATAAAGCTGACAGAAACTACGACTGAACTAAATGACCATATTGACGTTGCGTTCGTTTACGCATTCAACTATTGAAAGCGCCAAACGGAAGATGAATAGAAAGACGAAGATGAAAAAGGCACAGTGTTGACATAGCTTTTGTCCTTTACTGTACCCCTGACAACGTGTATGCAAAGTTTCATGATTATCAGTACAGTAGTTAAAGCGTGTAAGCGTAACAAAGAAACGAATAAACTCACTTTCGAATTTATAATATTACTAGTTGCGCCCTGCGGTTGTACCCGCAGTTAAAAAGTAGCCCATGTATCAATCCAGGGTATAAGCTACCTCCTTACCAAATGACATCAAAATCGGTCCATCCGTTTGAGCGGGAAGAAGTAACAAACACACACACTTACAAACTTTCGTCTTTATAATATTAGTGTGATGTGATGTGATTAAGTATAAATTACAAATTAAAAAAAAACCCCGACACCAATTTTCATCAACACCGATTTTTATCAAACATAACTAAGAACACTCCCGACAACCACGCCTTTCAAACAAAATAAACAAAATCAGAATCGGTTCATCTGTTCAGGAGTTACGATGCCACAGACTCATTCACAGACTCATACACACACTCACACACACACACACACATTCCCGCACACGCACACACACACACACACACGCACACAATCACGCGCACACACACACACATTGACGCAAAAAAACTACGCTACTCGCTTGGTCATTCTTACCGCGACGTTATGTACATTGGGTTTATGGTATAATTTCGTGTACTTAAATATACATAGTGCGTTATAAAAGTGTGGCCAGGACTACGTTTTGAGGTTCTTTTTAAAAACTGTGCAGTTTATTTACAAGTCAATTTTGAAAAAGCTGTAACATTAAACTCTTACAAATATGTGCAGTTTCAAAATATTAAATCTCCTAAGGTCGTATATTGGAACGGAAATGGCTAACGTAGAATTTGGGAATTAATATTAGTTTTCGTACAACTGTAAATGTTTTTCATGGCAACATTACCACGCACACACATTGAAAAAGAAGTGGCTTCAGCGAGATAAAACGCAATGTTCCATCTTTTTCTCTAGATTGATCTAAGGGTCTAGGTATAATGGCTGACCCGGCTTCAGCCTCGCTACACAATAGGAAGGGGAAGGCTTCCGAGATGCGATTGATTTTAACCTATTTTAACTTATTACCTGAGCGCTGTGGCCTTATTTGTTATCTTAAATTAATTAAAATTATTTTATAAGTACTTATTACTGCCACACTAAATCACTCCTATGGTAGGTATTTATTTTTGACATTAAATTCCATAACAAGAAAATGTTTGTGAAACGAATAGAAAATACATATACGACCTTGTATACCTACTCCGTACCAGTCGACAACATGGCATCAGCTTCAATAATTAAACAGACACAAGAGCCTTCAATAGTGCTTATTAAGTTATTCGTATACAAGACGATGCAAACTTCGAATAGGCACATGTTAACTTCGTGGAGCCACGACTTTCGCAGTGCACTGGAATAAGCTTCGTTACGGATGGACAAAATTTAGCGACTTGCCATTCAAGTGCACTTCAGGAGTCGCTACTCGCTACACTACTCGAATCGCAGTGCATCCGATGCTTAGCTTGCGTAGCCTCGTGCACGAACTGCCTTTGCTCTACTGGCTATTCACAATGTCTGCGAATACGACACGGGGCTGACCTCGAGTCGCCGTCGGATTAATAAGAAACCATGTCGTAATAAATACACGACATCACATCCTACAGTTTACGATATGTTAGGATCATATTTTATGACGTATTCGGCATTACGCTGTAATGGGATGACGCAATAAAAGATAAAATATGAGTTCTAGAATATCGGAAAGTCTGTTTTAAGTTCGTGTTTGAATAAAAGTTTCTGGAGAGCGAAACTGAAAGAAATTCTGAAACTTATTATAACTTTTCAAGGTTTTATCTGCCTTTAGTGTTTATCTGCCGTAGCTTTTTTCAAGCTTACATAATAGTAAAAGTTTTTAGAACAAACACACGAAGTAGGTGCACATGTTCCCTTAATCTGTGTAAGTGGAGCTTAGAGCTGGGTTAAGTGAAAATGTGAAAGTTTTTTTCTTTGCACTTAAACCCAAATTTAATAGCTATGTCGCAGCTAACATGCTTAATAAGCCGTTCAATTAACAGCCTAGCAATTTTACTGAATGGCGCCGTTCAACTTGATGTAACTTTATAAATTATTATGTTATTGTCTGTTACTGTTTCATTATGTATTTTGTTTGTTGTTGTTGTTGTAGTGTTTTATGCGATAAAATAAATTGTTTCTTTCTTTCTTTCTTTCAACTAGCTTCTATATTCCGCCATAGCGTCTAATACAACATTTAATGATTTGACTAGGCAAGTAGTCGATCCAAGCCATTTCGCCTAGCCGTTTGATTGAATGACTGAATATCATCACGGAACCAGATGAACGTCGCCATTCAGTAAAAAGGCTAGGCTGTTAATTGAACGGCGAGTTACGCTAGTTGGCTGTGACAGCTATACTTACACGGCTTCGGTGGGTTTTCGCCCTGTCTGAACGCATTAATTTCATTACTGCCCATTACAGCGTATCTGTCCACAGCTGTATCTTATATCTTTAAATGAGCAATTCTTGTATATATATATATATAATTGGAATCTCGTAATCGGCTCCAACGATTTTCATACAATTTAGTATATACGGGGGTTTCGGGGGCGATAAATCAATCTAGCTAGGAATCATTTTTAGATGTCATTTTATTCGTGTTTTATCGATAATCAACTTACTCGTAAACATAAACTTGGAAGAAAAATAACAAAAAGGAGGCGTTTGAGTAGTCTCAACTGAAAAATATGACTCTTCCTGACATCTATTGGCGAATAATAATACGATTTTTTGTGAGCAACTAATTGCTTTAACGACACAACAGCAGATAGCGTTGTTAAGTAACACGAAGTCAATGAGTGTTTGCTTTGAGGTTAGACTAAAATCAATTGTTTATTTTCCAAAAAACACAATTAAAAAAAAATACCGAGCAAAGCTCGGTCATCCAGGTACTGAAAGTTAAATTGAGGAGGAGATGAAATCTCAAAAATAAAAAAATATCCTGTTCGGTTAATAGGCAAAAAGTGATTTATAAAACACTCATCTGCAAGAAAAAACTTAGGTGCCAAAAACCGTAATTCGTGTTAAAAGCTTAAAAGCCTTTGCTTTTAATTTGGTAAATTCGGCGAAAGTTTCAAAATAAAGTAAACAGATTCCGTGTTCCACCACAAATTTGTTTTAACTATTCATGGCATTCCGCAGTATGGCCAAGTCTTTATAGAGACCAAACACGCTCCCGTTTTTAGCTTAATTCCTATTCACTTTATCAACTAAGCAAACAGCTTTAAGCTTCTCTGCAAAGGCAGGACCGAACTGGACAGCCCCGTGAGAAATCGTTTTAATACTCAAAATCCGCTTGCAGTTTCAGCGTTTAATGAATTACGTCGGCGGCAGCCTCCGGCGCAAGACGTGCATCGATCAACGTCGCACGCCCACATCCCCCGGGGGTGCATTTTCCGCCCCCTTTGAACCCCCTGTGGGGGTAGGCGCAGGGGTAGACGTCCCCGTACTGCCCAAATAAAATATTCGCACGAGCGCTTGCACTCACCAGCTTAGATATGACAGTTGCTATCGTGTCACGCTGAAAAATTTGGTGACTTACAAATTGGAATATCGATTTTGCAGATATCTAAGTTGGATTATAAGAAGTTGGAGGAAAACTAGCTCGGTAAAACACGCATGACCTAAACATAACCTAATTACGTTCAACAGACCGAACACTTTGCCTTTCCTTTAAGCTCAAAATACGTCAGCTTAAGTATTGAAACGCACTAAGTAGGTACATATTATGAATTACGTCAGTACCTACTGCTATAATTTGGCATTTACATTATTTTGATAATTACTAAATTACGGAAAAACAAAAAGACTCAATTGCAAATAATGGGTGAATCCTAAATTTCAATTATTCTCAAAATCGATATTTTTTAAAAGTACAAAATTCTATTCAATCCAATTTTCTTACCCCGTTTTATGGGTTCGAGCGTGAGATAAAAAGAGGTAACTGCAAATTCGCCGGCGTTCTTGTGTAGCTGGGTTTCGCCGGGGGCTGCACTACGTGGCCTCGGCGCTACGTTAGAGCTACGTTACGTGGGGCTACGGTACGTGGGAGCTACGTGACGCTTCTGAATTATAAGAAAATGCATTTACGGCGCTGCGCCGCAAAGCGGACGGTTTCGTGCCTAGCACTGCCTGGGTTTACACAGATAGTATACATTTTTAGTGTCCAAGTAATTCGGTGAAGGCGCGTGCCTCAGTAGCGTTTGTTTTTAGAGGTTTTTCAAAATCTAAGTAGGTATGTACGAGTATATCTATCCATAGCGATTACAGTTATTTTTCTTTGTTTGTTTCTTTGTTTTACTTCGCGATAGATCATAAATCAGTGAAACATAACTCAGTTTTTACGTTGAGTAAAGCCAAAATTTGCGGATAGAAAATAGACAAGTAGAGCTTCCGAAATATTTCGATAAAAATTCTCAGTCTCCCAGAGCTAAAGTACCGTTACCTCGCTACAATTTCAAGACACTCAACTCAAAATAAGTAAAATACATCTTGTTATTTAATTATTACCAGGTATAATAGTTATAATTGCAACATTTCGGCATCAACACACAAAGTCGGAGTCGAGTTGTTTGTAACGGGCTCTCGCAGGGTTGCCACCCTCCGCCCACCCCCCTTCGTTGCGAACAAAGCCTTCCGTGAAAGCCTTCGGACGTTGATAGATGCGATAAGCTCGGATGCAAGTAAGCTGCATACATTTCTTGCCGGGGTGTAATCATCCCACGGTTTGCTGAAACTTTCAGTCTTAGCGAAATGTTTTCTTAGATATCACTTTATATAACGTCTAACATTTATATTGCTGATTCAGAACTGGAAGAGTATTTATGGAGCACGTTAGTTAACTTCTGACATTAGTGTCAGGACCACTTGCAGAATCTTGGGGTATCTTTTTAGCTCCGAGCTAACTGATCGACAGAGGTTAAGCTGGACGTTAACAGAGGTTCGACTCCGCTCCCTCTAGCTTGAGAGGCGGGCCTTCTCCCAACTAGGCTGTCATCGCTTTACCTATACCTAATGACACTAGATATCTGCTCTAAAGCTTAAATGTGCCTGTAATTTGGTAAATCATGAATCCTAGTAACGTTGATTTTCTTGAAGTTTATCCCCAGTGCCAGCCCCATCGATCAACGTCGCACTAATGGCGCTGAAACCGAGCCCATTCGTGCCCAGGCCTAGAACACAGCCTGACTGCACATGATCTTAGATGCTGACAATCTAAATACCAGTAACCATACAGTTAATCACACTAACCGACCGAGCGAGCGTTAGTGAAAGAAGCGTCTACGTCTTCAGCTTTGACAAAAATGCTTTCATACGAAAATAGAGATCTGGACATACATCCAGATCTCTATTTTCTTGAAATTTTGCCAATAGTAGTATTATAAAGGTAAATGTGAAAGTTGCGATGATAGTCTAGTTGCAGAAGCTCGCCTGTCAAACCAGAAGGAGCGGGTTCGACCCCAGTCGATGGCATGCGCACGCACCGCACCAACGGTTCTTGAAGAAAAACGCAGGGCGGGGCTAATTAATTTGTAAATTTTCTTAACAAAAGCATTTCGCATGCAGCTTATCGACATCATATTTAGTATTACCCAACTTAAGTTTTATAATTTTTAATAAAAACTTTATAACAACTAATAAGTGACTAAAATTCATAAAATATTTATAGTAAGCAAAAGAATACCTATCTTAATTTATAGGCAAGTCAACGAAAGCAAATTATTCGAACAAGTTCTAAGAGATGCCTTACAAAGTCAAAAAGGCACGTGTTGACGTCCACGTGACTTAGTTTGAGCTAACAATAAAGATCATAGTGCCCTAGTAATTAAGTATAAGGAAGGAGGTACCAATGTTTTAAAAATACAGGTATTCTTGTATCTACAGCTAAGCATTTTGATCGTTTATAAAAATGTTAAACCTATAAAGCATTGAGCGTTTACTAAAAACTTTTTTTTATTAATAATTAATAAAAAATCCTTTATTTCCCATTTGTGTGACAACATTGTGAATGTAAGTGTAGATTCTTGTTTGTTAGTCCCTAAATTGGTGTTTTAATCTAGGTTAGTACGTTATTTGCGATATGGGCCCCTCCGCGGGTGAAGGCCTCCTCCAGTTTCTTCCATTTGTCCCTGTCATTTGCAATATTTTTTTATTAACATTAATAATATTAATATCATTTCACACTCAATGCTCCTCACTGTGATTGCCTGTGTCGGCAAGCCATGAAACATACACAAAAACATGACCAATTCACAGGCAGCCAGACCAAAAACAGATATTTAAATTCATCATTCAAACATCTGTCTGGCCGGGAATTGAACCCGCGACCTGCTTAAGCAGTCCATCTCCGACTAGGCTAGGACCGTAAGCTAGGAGGGTCGTCCTTTTTTTATTATTACTTAATAGGCTTGCGTTTGGCCGCCAACATGCCTGAGCAGTGATGCAGCCTACGATGGAGCACGCTTGTCTAGAAGAAACCAATTCACTCGAGACTTGAAGACACCCAGATTATAAGTGTCAGGGAACACACACTCTGACAGGGTATTCCACAGTTCTTGAAGTTGTTCATAGGTTTTGCAGTCCTTATGTCACCTCTTACATCAAAGTCAGATATCAAAAAGCGCATTTCCCCCTTCTCCAACCATATAACAGCATCAGGCGTCAGTTAACTAAAAACTACTCATGTAGTAAATTCCCGACGACTTTTTTTTAAATTTTACAGCGCAAAAACTGTATTTCATGGACAGCAGTAATAAAGCTAATGTGGTGTAGGTATGTTGGCGCGGTGCGTCGGGAAGGAAGGCCGATACCATCGCCTGCCACCCACCACCCGACCTAATCACACACACATGCACACCTTATCTGCTATTCTGCCTTTTAGGATAAAGCTAAAGCTAACAAAACTGAAACTTATAAGAGTACTAATTGTAACTATTTATACATGAGTTTCGTTTTATAAAAAAATTAAAAGCTTATTTGAAACTTTACATGCATTTTATAAAGTTTACCATTAATAAGCTTTTCAATTAAAAAACTTATTTTTATACAGACAATTCACTAATGACAACAATTTCTATACTTAATAATAGTTTATACTAATTTGTCAAAAGTCTCTTATACTTACTATGTTTATTATTTATTTATTTATGTATTTAGTTCAATACACTGCACTTAACTGCATAATGGCGTAAAGAATGGCTCGAACCAATCATTTTGTAACTGAAGCGAAATTGGAGCCACGATAAAGACGCAGACAGATCGCGTGCTCTCCGTCAGAGGGATCACCCGCTCTTTCCGAACGCTCCATCCTTCCACGTCCACGTCGGGCGGACCTAGAACGTTTAATATCCGAACGCTAGCGGCCTTCTTCGGGCTCTTTTTACCGCATCCGAGCGAAAAATAATTGATCGATTCCATTGCGCCACAGCTTAATGGCGGCATGACGTAGACGCAAAAGGAAACCTCCACGGATATTCTGTTTCACCTGCTTTTCACCCGGAAAAGCAATTTGGTCGCCGGCCAAAGTGATTTGTCGTAAACGCATGTTCTGCACTGAGATAGTTGGATTCCTTGGCAAGAGGAATGTGATTATTAGTGACGATAAGACTACTCGTATAAGACTATAGAGCTGTAATATTGGTAATACTGTGTTAAAGTATCTAAACACATTTAACGAAATGATTATTATATTTATGAAAATGGGCTATAGCAAAGTGCTAAAATGAATATTACTCTTCGATCAATCCAACCATTATTGTCCACTTCACAGAATCTTCTCAAAATAGCTTTGCGTCAGGATTGTTCACGATTTTTCAACATTATCTGTATCGTTAGACGCGAACAAAAGCTTCCACGTTGCTCGATAGTAGTAAGCAAGCTGCGAGGCTGTGAGACCTAGGTCGGGGGCTGGCCTTTAGAGAGATACGGCCATTGTCGGCCCATTGTCAGGGAAACAATGGCCATTTCAACACCTCACAATGGCTAGAGTTAGCTCCGTGAAAAATTAACGCGTTCAACCTGCGTGCGATGAACGCGCGAGCTTCCGAACTCAGATTGACTGTAATTGAACTATTATTTACGCTGCTCTCTTAGATCAAGATAGCTCACATAGTGTAGCTAAGATAGGTGCCTACCAAAGTCAAAGTCAAAATCTTTATTTGCATGTTAGTGGTACACATGGTCTTAAGTTTTACGTCCATCCATGAACAGCCGTCAGGCGTGCAAATTAATACATAATATCCATTCTGAGAATCTGATCATACATTGTCCGTGTGAATTATTATATGTATACTAGCTTCTGCCCGCGGCTTCGCCCGCGTGGCTTACAGGAAATGAATGACTATTATGAATGAATAATATTTTAAGCGGTCACGCTCGCTCTCAATTAGATACACAAACTGACAATATCCCAAACAGAGCAATAAGGACGAAGTTCTTTAGTTAACTAAACTATCTCTGGAATGAGAGTAGTAGTAGTAGCAGTATGGTATCAACAGAACTTAAAGCTTGTGTGAAAAGATAAAATTAGGAGACAACCAAAATTAGATAATTGATAGTAAATATTGTTTACAACGAAAACCTACCTCAGTATTTCTTTGTATACCATATTTTTTGTTTTTAAGAAACACCAGGCTGCTCCGTGAGCTTACACTGGAGCAGGCCACGTATAACTAACCGTGTGAAAAGCATTGCAGTAAATTATGAGTTTCGCTTGATATTTATTTATGGTCATGGAAAAGCAGACTTTGAGGGGAAACTGCACTGTTTTTAACTCGAGGGGGGTTTTCGGTGGTGTTAGAGATATAAGAGGAATTCTCAGCATAAACACACTCATTTGGATACCACACCAGTCAGACCATGTTGGCAGACCTTTTTTTTTTTTTTTTTTTTTTTTTTTCGTGGGGGAATGCGCTTACACATCCCCGCTACGCCCCGGGGAAGGCGCAGCGGGGTATGTCGGACTCGGTGCCAGAAGGGCACCCCTACCGACTAAACCCCCACGGTGTCCATCCTCGTCGGCAATGGCGAGGTCACGGGGCCTCTCTCAGATTCTCCGCAACCCCACCACGCCGCTGTCCGCAGCCGGACCCACCTCAGGAGGGGGCTCGTCCCCCTCCCCAGCTCCGAAGCGATGCCCTGGACACCAAGGCATCGACTCCTCAGGAGACCCTCCTTAATTGGGAGCACCAGACACCCCCGTATCCGGCGCCCCTGGGCCTCCTAGCGGAGACGGAGTGCGAGCCCTGCTGGCTCGTCTCCGTGTCCGCGCCCTCCGGAGCGGGAGAGAAAGAGGATCCCTTTCTCTCTCCCGCTCCTCGGTCTCTCTCTGCGACATCACCTCCTCGCAGAAAGAGACCATAGCCCTCCAGGACCCCTCGTCGGCGACCATCCTAGATAGGACGGTCGGCAGCGAGAGGTCCGCCCCAATAGCCGCGACCAATGCCAGTCGTGGCTCCGCCGCCCCCGGGCATACCTCCAGCACGTGCTGCGCCGTCTCCTCCACGCAGCCGCACTGGTGGCACACCGGGGTCTCTTCCCTCCGTGCTACGCTGAACAGGTATCTCCCGAGGCATCCATGCCCCGAGAGTACCTGGGTCAGCCGGAAGGAGAGACCTCCATGCTCACGGTGGACCCATTCCTTAAGTACGGGCCGGACCGCCTCCAGAAATCGGATGGCTCCGGCCCCCCTCCTCCGGTCCACCGCGAGCCGCCTGCTCCAGGACTCCAGGGCAGCAACCCTGGAGTCTCGCCTCCACTGCTCCACCTCTCGTGGGGCAGGCCGTAGGTCCTGCTCGCGTGCCCGCGCCCTGCGCCAGTATACGTCGGACAGGACCTTAGCCTCCAAGTCCCACGGGAGGGAGCCCGCAATGGCGCAGGCCACCTCATGTTGGCAGACCTTTAGTTAAGGCCTTTGAAGCAAAGGCAACCCGTATTGTAGGTTTTGTCTTCCTAATACTAAAGCAGCTTCTTCTATTTGACTTCGTCTATTTTTACTAAATACTTCGTCTATGACCAAACAGACACATAATTATAAATTTTATCTCTTAGCTACTTGATCTCTATTGACAGAAAATCTCTCCACTTGCCATAAGTAATCTTCTGACAGGCTTAGATTTAA
Organism: Peribatodes rhomboidaria; assembly: GCA_911728515.1. NCBI lineage: Eukaryota > Metazoa > Arthropoda > Insecta > Lepidoptera > Geometridae > Peribatodes > Peribatodes rhomboidaria. The sequence goes on from OU452175.1 coordinate 12,674,184, forward strand.
TTCTTTTTTTCCCTTACTGATGAAGTAGGTTTGAAATCTGATAGAATGTCAGCAATTTAGTTCACACATTTTACATGGAGATTCATATGGAAAAAGCAATGATAGCTTAGTGGAAGAACGCTCGTTTCTCAGGGCAGAAGAACCGGGTTCAATCCCAGCCGAAGGCACCACCATTTTAGTAATTGAGTGAACATAATAATTATGTTTGTATTTAATGTCATCTGCTACATGACTGAGCCCGGTGTACAGCGACAGACTCTCCACTTATTACATTTTGGACTAAATATCGTCCGGCTTAGTGAGGGTGTTTGCAATACACCTCTTTGAGGGAAAGGCGTGACGATATGTTATGTTATTTACTAAAGGCTGCTTCCTATAAGATAGAATTCCAATATTTGTCGCCCACCAGCAAGCCATGTGTCATAAAAGCTAATTGAAAGTTTGGATGAAATACGTAGTTGACAGAGAAATCGTCGTAGGATGATAGACCCCTAATCTTGTGCCGAAGTGAGAAAAGATGGTACCTAACACTCGGTATTATTCGGGTGAACTGTAAACAGATACTATACTCTATCTAAAGCGTATTCTTTCTTAATTTCAACATTTATTTTATTTAATATTTGCCATTCAAAGCACGAACGGTCTTCGGAATACAAAATAGTTTTTTCAAAATCCTCTGTTTTAACAAAATTAATAATCACGCCAAAGTAGCAAGAACTCGGTCGTAACACTTTCAACACGGAACAATAAAATGATTAAAAACATAACATAACAAATATAACTATGGGGTGCAGACTACATATACATAGAGAATCCTCAAAAACATCGAAATAAAAAAAGTAGACCAAAAAAATTTTAGAACGCTTAATTAAAAAAAAACATTTACAAACATTGCGGACAAACGTTTTTAAATGCTTAGGTTAAGACCTTTCAAATGATACCCCACATAACTATATTGCACGTGTTTCTTTTTGTAATCCCTCTTTCAGACCCCAACTACCTAAATACATTTTTTAAACACATTTTCCCTATTATACGTTGACTATAACTATTTATATCTATGTCTGCCGTTATCTAGATCTGTTCCAATTTTTAAGTCGCTGGCTATTATAGTTTCTAAAATAATCAGCTCAGACTGACAGACATCAGAGTTTCATGATAAGTATCCTTTCACCATTTTAGTACGGAACCCCTAAGAATGATAACAGCGTCGTTTGTAGTGGGTTAATAACTCTCTCAGCAAAGTTTTCAGAGTAAAAATAAGCCCTATTAGACTCTGTTGGTGGATGATGATGATGATGATTTTGGAAAAACTGTGATACACGTGTCTCATGATTTTAAATGAAGAATATTTGTATCAATTTTTGAGTCAATCGACCCAGAGAATAAAAAGTTTCATACAAATTTGAACCCCCCTTTTCCCCCCTTTAGGGGTGGAATTTCGAAAAACCCTTTCTTAGTGGATGCCTACACTGTACAACGAATACACCCTCCAAATTTCATGTTTCTAGGACCAGCGGTTTAGGCTGTGCGTTGATATATCAGTCAGTCAGTCAGTCAGGACTTTGAATTTTATATATATAGATTAGAAATTAGAATTGTTTTAGACATATTATACTATATTATAAATGTATGTTGTATTGTACAATAAAAGTAAAAATGTATTAGGTATATTATTAATTATCTACTTACATCATTTTAATTAAAATTTGACAATTAATTTATATTTGTGCGAGAAACCATTAATATTATTAAAGTGCCTGTAAAACTTAACTAGCTACAGATGCATGTCCCATTCTTACATTTCATTATTATTATATTTATTTAATCGTGACGACATTTTCTTTAAAAACGCATCTGTTTCATAAAAATATTCATTCACCAGGCACTTCTTCAACCAAACACAAAACGACCTGTATGGGAGTTCTAACAACTCCTTTGGTAGAGAATTGAAAATCAAAGCAGCCATATAAATACAATTATTCCTTATTCCTAAATAGCTCAAGTCTTGGCTGAGGTAGCTTGAGGTGAACCTGAGTGGCGGATCTTTTATAACATTGTCATAAATATCAAAAAGCGTGGGGTTATTACATTTATTAGTTTTCCTTATTTCACTCTAGAAGCATAGAAACTAGAGCAACTTTTTCTGAATTTTCAATGTGCTCGTTTATATTTGATCTTGCTGGAGGATAACAAAGACTGACTCTTTTCAATTTGGAGCAAGGTTACAATTGCAACATACTTCGCTCTACTTGCGTCCAATAAAGTATCAAGGATTTATCAGCTGATGTAATGCTTGTTTAACCTTAGAAAGTGTTTACGTGTTTTCTGTTGTACCCAATAAAGAAGAAAAGCTTTAGCAACTGCTTTTAGCCTAGCACTCGACACTACACTTATTACTATTCAGTTGTACGCAAACCCTTGACAAATTTAATGCATTTCGGAATAGCTTACGTAGGTCCTAACATTAAATTACACACACGCTCGACAATTTCGAAGCCAATCGATCGAATTAACGAAATCGTCTTCGTATCACAAAGCGAACATCCGTAAGCCATTATTCGAAATGCCAGGAGTCGCAGCTGAATAGGGACACGAGCTCGCAGAATCGCCATATCGATAGACGGCGGTGCAGTCTCAATACGGCCCAATTAGTCGGCCCAGACTTCCGCACGTTTTTGCCCCAACACTAATAGGCAAAATCTCGGCTAGAAGTACCTTTACAATGCCTGTTCAAATCCACTATGCATACATTTTAGTATTATTAACATGATTTATGGAACTGTTATTCATAACAGCGAAAGGAATGGATAGAAGCGGAATTTATGTAAATGTTGTTGAAGAAATGGTAATAAAAGTACGTTGAAATCTCTTGATATTTACATATTTCGTTTGTAAAAATCCTAGTTGTTATCTATGAAAATAAATCTTTGTATCTCGGGGTCTTGGAATCAAGGTTGTTGTGCTTGCATGGGATATCTGCATACCCATTAAATCATGGATAAAATCTTCGTAACCTCAATCATTTAGTAGACTCCAAAGTTTGACCTAGTAAAATTAATAAAATTCAGTAATTACAATTAATAGCCTTCCTAAAACATAATTCAAGGAAACTCTCTAGACTTAAGTGGTGGTACCACATTTGAATTCAGTATTAGCGCAATTCAACGTAATTTTTTTATGGAACTATGACAATTAACAGTATGACGTACCTATTAACTAGCCACGTCTACTTCAGATACTTAGCTTTCATTTAGATGTAATTCTTCAAGTTTTGTGACACCGCTAAGGTGCTAGGGTATCCCAGCAGGCCTAGCATTTTTCTCGTCCCTTTTTTCCGTGTGAGAGCGTCACAAGGCTATGTGCATACATACATCTGTTTCGATAAAAAGAGTCGACATACCGTTGTCCTGTTGCGTACGCTGGGACTACTGGCCAACCCTTCGCCACGTAAGCTTATCTGCCTCAATATTTTCAGGCCTGCAAGTATCCACAAAAGTAATTGTCATTCTGCGTAGCGTCGTGAGGTATGAAGGGGCTCGTAGGCCGCAGCCGGAGTCTGCAGGGTCGGCTCAGCACACAATTACGCAGGTCAAGCGTGCACTCTTGCACTGCCACAATTCAGGCCCGACGTCGGTCGCTCTCCGCGTTTATAATAAACACGCTTGATTTCAACAGAGGCGAGCTCATTTACTTTTGATGGTTCGCAGTCAATTATAACTTTTTTTGTTTGTTTTAATTTATTTGTAACTAGCTGCGCCCAGCGGTTACACCCGCGGTTAAAAAGTATCCTATGTGCTATTCTAAACTATAATCTATCTCTGTGCCAAATTTCATCCAGATCTGTTCAGCCGTTCTGGCGTAAAAGAGTAACAAACATCCATACATCCATCCATCCATTCTTACAAACTTTCGCGTTTATAATAGTAGGAATAATATTAGTAGGATTCAAGTGAGATGATACCATCAGAGGATTAGTAGGTAGGTATAATTGTAACAGTAAAATTGTAGCACATTCTATATTCTTTAAATATATAATTACTAGCTTTGCTTCGCGGTTTCACCGACGGCGGTTCTACTGTAACCGTAATTTTTTAGGGATGAAAGGTGTCCTAATTCCTTTTCAGTAGGTCCCTCTGACAATATGTATGCAAAATTTCATGATAATCGGTTGAGTAGTTAAAGCGTAACCAACAAACAAACTTTTATTTAATTGTTTAACTTTGTTAAATTTTTTACTAAAAAATTTTTCTAATGCGATGCGATTTCGAGTGACGTATGGAATTAACCGTTGGTATTTACGTGTAATTGCATTGACATTGGCAAGTCATTATTAGAGCGTAAAAATCAAATAGTAAATGCTTCAGAAAATCCAGAATATGTTTTATCGTCAAAAATATTTGAGTACTTATATTATAGTCATCTCAGAAACTTCTACTTTTGTCTAGTCTATTTTCTATGTTATGTTTATTTGCCACCTTAACCGTTTAAACTCAATGAATATTCAAATAAGAAAATAATTCAATAATTTTAGAATGGTGCAACGAACTCGCCAGAATAGATAGTGTCTAGATCAGACTCAGATAATAATACCTCACATATTGATTTATTTCATGACCTAGAAAGTCGGCTGGGAAGCTGGCTGCTTTGTGGTTTGGCAAGTCTTGACGCTTTATCTGGGATTGCTCCTAACGACCACCATTAAAACAGCCACCAGTGGTGGTATTTAAGACAAAGTTTTAATTTTGTCCCAACTACCGCCTCCGCCGCCGCCGGTGGTGCTCATGGCCGGTGAAAAAAATATTATTTTTAAGTGTTTTGTCATTACAATGTTATCAAATTGTATTTTTGTTACCTATTGTAAAATGTGACCAAGTTAATAACCTATGATCTGAATAAATGAATTGAATTAAATGTAATTATATAGTTTAGCTGTGTTACAGTGCAAACAATTATCAAAAATTGGCTTTCCATGTTAGAGTTGTATCGGTTTAACTGTCGTTTTCACCAGTGCGCAGTGGTGGCAGCTTAGTGGTGGTCATCACAAAAAATATTTTTATGCCCAACGGGCCACTGGCGACAGTTTGCACAAAGACTAAAATATTGTTCTAACGACAACCACTGCTGCCCGTTTTGGTTGTGGTCGTTGGGAATAAGTCCTTATCGGCAAATTTGCTACGAGACTGCTACTTAGACCTTTGGTTAGACAGTTTAAGGCTTCCAACCATATCTATTTTTTTTTAATACTAGTAAAATCCTATGCACGTTCTTAGCAAGCCTTTGAATCTGAAGACTGCTCTATCCATTTCAATTTAGAGTAACAATAAATACCTGCGTCTACCTCGAAAGGCCATTTCTAAGACTAATCGCTACAGTTCACCGGCGCCATTACAGACATTTGTTAGTAGAAACGACCTATTAAAATCACCGTTATAGCCGATGATGAGTTTCAAGGAAGCACGTGAAAATCTTAACGTGGGAAACATGGTCCTAGAAAAGAGCGCCTCTCATAAACAACGATTCAATTCACTTAGCTGAGGAGTCAGATGCCTACTCTGAAATGCTGGCAGTAAATATTGTGATTATAAAGTAAGTTCTGTAAAATATAATGGTCTTCTCCAGCTATTATTCTTAGGCAGTAGAAGAGTTTCAGTTAAGCGGATAGTCCACTGATAGTAGGTACCTAATCTAATCAATCATCGTCCCTTACAGCTCTGTAAATGTTCTGGAAATACCCAAGTTACATATGTCATTGTCATCAATTGGTCCTATGAAACGGAGTTTTGGTTAGTTTGGATATCTTGCTTACTCTCTACCCGTCTCTACTCAAGTACTTTCAACGCTTACCTACGCTGCACATACTACAGGACCCTGCTATATTTTTAATCTAAGGACAGTTTTTGCTTACTTTGTTTATTTGAAATACTTTTAAACAACGATACGTAACTATGTTTACTACGAGTAAAATGTGCCTTAACTCAATATCTTGCATTTCCGAAGCCGTATAATAAGTAATCTTCGTGATTTTCAGAGTAAGTTCCCTTGTAGCCGGTGCACGCATTAGCTGGCGTTCTTGAAATATGCAAAGCGCACTCACGACCGACCCGACCCGCTACATACGAATATCTTAGCAGTAACTGAAGTTACAAAGCTTTAAGTTGTCACATGTTTTCAGTTTACTTATTTGTTGCCTGAAAAATTTACTTTGGAATTTACAAATGTTAGTCCATCAAATCATTGAAAGTTATCTTCCCAGAAACGCAAGACTTAGGATAAGTTTTCGTTTTTAATGTTACGTTTTCTGTTACAAATATGAACAGTTTTCACAATCAGCATCATACCTAACTACAAAAATGTAGCCCAAGTTCAAATTAGTAAAACTTGGCACATATGTTGATCTTTGTCTCTACATTCGACGGGCCAGCGCCGCTGGTAATAGCGCGTGAGACGCTCTGAGCTAAAATCTCTTCGCTTTTAGAAATCTAGCGTGGGTCATGCATTAAAGGCTATTGTGAGATAACGCATTTAATCTCTGACAAACATTCCTAATACTTGAAAATATTAAAATGTAAATTTCGAAGCTAGCGCTGACTATCTGAGATACTTTGCTTACTTAAGATTTGTTTGTACAATTTTTTGTCTTAACAAGAAATTTTATTTTTGTCAAATCCATTACATTTCAAAGTTGAATTTCAGGAGTCCTTTAAAAAGAAATCTCTATATTGTTTGTATTGTTTTTGACAAAACATATAGCTAGTAAACAATTATGACGGAGCTCAACTATACAATAAACAATAGTTTTCGTCGTAGTTACTAAACTTTGCTCCCACCTAACGAGATTCCAAATCCTTTGAAGGCTGACAGCCCTTCAAAGCATTTGCCACGTGCAGAAAAACAAATATTATATTAAATAAGTAGACGCATTTCACTTCGATGAATGCGCTAGGATGCGATATAAACCAATGTCTAGATTCTGCGTGTGATACTGCGCGCTGCGTGAATCGTGACCAGCTCTCGCACTCAGCTTTCACTGAGAATGCTTACCGCGCAGGTAGATTGTAGACTAGGCATAATGAAACCCAACTTCACCTCAATTGAAACGATGTCTTACAAGAGCTGAGTCCTGAGTCTAGGACGCGACGTGAGCGTATAGATTCTGCGTTAGAGATGCGCGCTGCGTGAGTCGTGACGTGCCCGCACACTGCTCGACAACTCTACCTACATCACTGCACGTAAAAGTATCTAAGTAAACTAATACCACAATCATAAAAGTAAAACATCTGTTTGAAACCAAGAACTTTTAATGAAGTCAGTTTTTAACCCCGACGCAAAAACGACTGAGTGTTACAAGTTTGACGCACGCGCGTGTGTGTGTGTGTGTGTGTGTGTGTGTGTGTGTTTGTGTGTGTGTGCGTGTAGCTCCCTCCCGAACAAACAGATGAACCAAATTTGATTTTGTTTTTTTTTCATGTTTGAAATGTATATTAGTCGGGAGTGTTCTTAGCTTGTTTGATGAAAATCAATGTTGATGAAAATCGGTGTCGGAGGTTAATTGTTTTAATTTACACTTGTTAAGACACAAAGTCACAACCTAACAAGACTTTGCTAGCTTGTAAGCTGCAGGCTAAAGTAACATATGCCCGAAGAAAGGATCTGCAAATGCAGAGTTATAAATACGATAAAATAAACCTTAATCGATAATATCTAGTTAAAATACGGGTAGGTAGATATAAATTAGTAGTGGCTTGCGGCGCGTGAAGCGAGCATAGTAGTAATTTTGTGCGCAGGCGCCACCCATACGATAAGCAAGGTAACTACCGACTGAACTTTATGCCGTTCTTGTTTATTAAGTAAGTACTTTTATTGTAAATGTATCGATTATGGGTTTTTTTCGTTTGACTAGTCAGAGAGTTCCAAACGAAAAATTAATTCCAAGACAACGTTACTAATTGTTAAAGTGAAAGTAACTTTGTCAGTCTGTCTGTTTGTAAGCTTTTCACAGCTAAACAGCTGAACGTATCTTGATGAAATTTGATATATAGTTGCAGTATGTCACAACGAAGGTTTTTGGATACTTTTTTCTGAATAAATACTTCTTTTTGTCATGAAATTCTGTAAATTAATAAAAAATAACGCGCCGCTTACCAAATGCGTCAGACAACATCACAAAATAGTACGTACTAAAATAACAACTGACAACTAAAATTAAAACTCCACTCAAAAAAAAGCCAGTTTTTTTTCAATTTTGGACTCTGATCTCTTTGGTAACGGATTATTATTCATAATTTGATAATTAGTTAGAGTATATTAACACCACAGAATATGCCCTATTAAATAGGTCCAGAAGGATAGTCTTCATACAAAACACGATTTCGAAACGTGTCAAATTTATTTTGGTACCTCAATAAAACCTTTTTTTCTATACGTGATGAACTTGCCATTAAAAGAGGTTACCCGATTTAGTTGGGTAAATTATAAAACGATCAGAGTTACAAGACCGGAAACAAAGTATATCTAGGCCAGCTTAGGCGAGAGCTAAACTACACACAAAGTATTACCCAGATCCATTCATGACACTATACTACAAACTAATATTATAGATTGTATATATATATGTAAACCTTAACTAAAATCAGAGTAGGAAAAAGGTAAGAATTTAAGTAAAAATCAAGAGTACGAATTTGAGTTAAAATCAATAGTAATCCCTTTAATCTTATTTACACATTATCATTATTTACATCTTACATTTAAGTTATTTTTTCGGCAATAAAATAACATTACATTTACATAAAAATAAAACTGACGCCTGCTTGTCACGATATTTCACTGTTACGTATTTTTCTTCCTTGCGAAGGTGCACAGAGCAAATTGTTGAAAGACGACGAAGTTTCCACTAATCTTCATTTTTACTTTGGCGAATTATTTTTGTCCACTGATCGGCTAAACTGGATCCTTAAGAAACTTAAAGATAATTTATTGGGAAAATATAAAAATTCCTTGTGGCAACACTTTTTTCAGCAACTTTTCGCTGTGTTGACATTAAGAATTAATTACAATTATTAACTTTTTAAAGCACATAAAAATATATTTAAGTCTTACGGATGATATGTGACGTTGCCTTTTTTTACTGTTTTGGATATTCTGAAATTTCGGCATGAGTGGACTACACAGTTCACCATATTTATTGGTTAGTGGGGAGACGTAACCGCTACTGGATGACATCGAAGACTGACTAGTGAATTGGTTGACTTTCAATGGTTTGGTTTACTTTTTTTGGAATCATTATTTTTGACCGATTAGGGGTCTTTACTCTATGTCTATGATTAACACGAAGAGAGTTTATTGTTACTAAGTATTTTCTGAATAAACGCGAACGAAGTTGCGGCAATAGCTAGTTATTGATAAGTGGAAGTAAAGCACTAGTATATATTATGTCATATGATCTCTTGTGGCAATGTACTAGTTAACTATTCTTATTACTTTTGAACTTACACTAGATTGCAGGTTTACGTATATGACATCAAATAGGTATCTGTTTGTTTAATTTTAATGTACTTAGTCCTAAACCCTAATACTTAGTCCTAATGTACTTAGTCCTAGTCCTACCCTAATGTATTTAGTCCTAGTCCTACCCTAATGTATTTAGTCCTAGTCCTATTCTAGTCCCAACTAATATTTTAAAAGCGTAAGTGAATTTTTTGTGCGTTCGTGTCATGAAATTTTGCATAGGTACCTACACGTTGTCAGGGGTAAAGCAAAAGACAGAAAAAATAACGCTTCCCATGGGTCCGCCGCTAAAACCGCGGGGTGCAACTAGTATTTTATGAAATTGCAATAACCGCCAGCTTTAAAAACTTTAATTGTGAAACTGACCAATAAAACTAACTAGGTGTTAGTAGTTACTAATCACTAGGGTTTCAACAGTTCCCGCCGGTTGAAAGGCGTCGTTGTCGTGCCATTTCGTTCTACGCGTGACTATAAAATGCTAATAAAATATTTTATTTCCTGATAATAGGTCCAACGAACACCGACACTTGCATCTATAATTTACTTCAATTTCACATCATATTTTTTCTATTATAACTCAAAATAAAAATGTAATTGAAAATTGCCAAGCGTAAAGATAAGCTTCTGTTAGCCTTTCATAGCAGTGATAAAAATATCGTACCAGTAAAAACGTGTTGGGTATTTAACGTGTCCCTAGTAATTATGGACACATAACTTCTGCGTTATTAATATTTAAGTGAAAAGCCAACCCTAAGAGACGATCATATAGTTAATCACATCGCAGGCGGCTAGGCTAATCATAGAGAACTTGCTTTTTATTTTCTCAGTACATAGATTAAGAAGGGGAAACGATGTAGATAATTACAGACAACTAAAGGTAGGACATTCTGCTGCCGTAAGACTCGTAGTGGAAAAAATCTTTGGGACTTGGAACTGGAATGGTTTTGAAGCAAGTGTGCATAATATCAGTAGCCGAAATATTAATAAAAACCTATTAAAATATATTCTTTAGATAATCTTAATATATATGTATATAAATTACGTGTCGCGTTGTTTGTCCGCTATAGACTCCTAAACTACTCAACCGATTTCAATCAAATTTGCACACCGTGTGCAGTTCGATCTAACTGAACAGATAGGATAGCTCACATATATATTTATATATATAATAAACGCGAACGAAGTCGCGGGGTGACAGCTAGTTATTTATAAAATTAGCTGTTACCCGCGACTTCATCTATATAGTTTGTGTTTATTCGAAAATAGTATCCAAAAACCTTCCTCGTGAAATATTGTAACTAATTATCAAATTTCAGTAAGATCGGTTCAGCCGTAAAAACTCTACAGACAGACTTCCTTCTTATACTTCCTTCCTTCATCAACACCGATTTTCATTAAACCTAACTAATTCAAATTCAAATTCAAATTTCTTTATTTCAGGCCTTTTTTTTACCCATAAACGTTGTAATTATATAATAATATGAAGAATATAATTAAATTAAAATTAAAATGAGGTAAGTATTAACTATTAAATTAAAATCAACATAAAATTTTAAAAAAAAATGTCAAAAATTAATGAAAATAAAAAAATAAGAATAACTAAGAATACTCCCGACTAATGCACCTTTTAAACAAAAGAAAACAATAAAAATCGGTTGATCCGTTCAGTAGCCAATATACCACAGATACACACAGAAAAACATACAGACACACAAACACACGCGTCAAACTTATAACACCCCGTCGTATTTGCGTCGGGGTTTAAGAATAAGAAAACAGCTATAATTCCGACTCTTCATAGAAAACAATTTTGGTTGGTACCAAACCAACATCCGTTGGTAGCTACGATGCCACAGACACACACACACACACACACACACACACACACGTCAAACTTATAACACCCCGTCGTTTTTACGTCGAGGGTTAAAAATAAGAAAACAGCTATTATCCTGACTCTTCATTGAAAACAATTTAAAAACAGTCGAACACCCTGCCTTAGCTAACACAACTACAGCAAAAATTAGGGATGTTTAAGGTAAAGCTTTATACACACTGCGCCGCGATTATAGTCGTTAGCTTCCAAATTAGCACGTTTGTGCGCGGAGTGCAACATTCGGCGGCAATTAGCTGAACTGTGTGAACTGATTATATTTTTAGAGGAGTTTCGCTTTCCTGAAAATAAGCTTAATCGTGATTCTGCACTGTTTAATTATTCGTGTTTTTTCAGGACGAACAGGACAATTCCATTTAAGTTAGCAAGTTTGCGTTTATCGTTGAAGCGTTTAAAGCAAAAATAATTTCATAGTAACACTTTCCTAATTATTAAAAAAAAACTTAGATGATAAGAGACGTAGTATATTTTATTAGCTGCGCCCCGCGGTTTCACACGCGGTTAAAAAGTATAATAGTATAATCTATCTCTGTGCCAAATTTCATCCAGATCTGTTCAGCCGTTCTGGCGTGAAAAAGTAACAAACATCCATCCATCCATCCATCCATCCATCCATCCATCCTTACAAACTTTCGTGTTTATAATATTAGTATAGGATGTACCTACCTAGTAAAATAAAATATATAGGTAACACAATTTGATCTTTTCAACTGAACCGTACCGACTTCCGATATCGAAACGATACTTATTGCTCCGATCAAGATTATTGTTTATCGTCCAATATCGTCGGTTTAACGATCAGTAATTGGATCACAGTGCGTTCAAGTCTTAACTATAAAATGCCGTTGCTTCAGTGATCGTCAATCTTTTTAAGATTGATTTAACACGTACAAGTAGAGTTTGCTTCTATTATTTAATTACCTTGTCAAGTTTCGGTTCACTTTGATCTTATTTACTTACCATCCTACAAGACAATCGAGTTTAGAAAATTTTAGTCTGACATGTTCTCGTTAGTCGTCGTAAGAGAAAATAGCATTCTGTGGGCATGTTTACCAAACCTATAGTATGTAAGTACCTACTTACATAAAATTACGACATAGTTCCGAATTTAATTTTCAGAAGGTACTTTTCAATACAGCGATGAATGCCTAGTCAGAGAAAACTCGCCTCTCAAGCCCTCTGGCTTGAGAGGCGAGTTCGGAGCGGGTTCGGGCCCACCCGAAGGCACGCACCAATTTGTTCACTGTATGAACATACGTGCGTATGTATGTCATCTGCTACGTAACTGGAGCCCGGTGTTAGCGACACGCTCGCCCCCTGTCACGTTTGGGACTGAATATCATCCGGCGAAGTGTGGGTGTTGTACACCTCTGCCAGCCCCTTAGGAGGAAAGGATTGACGATATGTTGTGACTTTTTAATACAGAGTACATTTTTTCTTTCGCTACTTTTGATTTAAAAGGTTGAATACCTCTCTAAGCAACGATCAGGTGAGATGTTAAACTCGACGTAGTCTGTTTTCAAACCACCCATTGCGAGAGAGACACCCAACAGCTGACATTTACACTCACACAATATTTATCAGCTTTGGTTCAAATCACGTACTAAGTAGGTACATCATTTGAAAGCTACTTAGTTGAAATTAGCTATGATTTAGCTAGAAGTTTCTTTAACATGTTACAGAATCCTTAACTGTCGAAATTGACAATTTATTTATGAAAAATGTTAGTTTAGAGCAAGAGAATTGTTGTCGATATAACTTTAGTCATTTTTTTTTACAAAAACTCGTAACTTAAATTTTATTTCTTCTAGGTCCAGGTTAGAAAAAGGGGAAAGCGGAGGCCATCCCGTGTCATGATCGTGGCAAAGTAAACTCGGCCGGGGGCGTGGGCGGTCCGCACGATGCTACGACTCGATGCTAAAGCACGAGCAGAGATATTGAGACCATCTACCGGTTACAGACTTACCTAAAATAGTATAGTATAACCTATCCTAAACCTACATAAAAACTACATTAATGAAAAGATAGTATTATAAGGTTAAGAATTATTTAGAAGACAAAGATGTCTGGAGCCTTCCACTTCCGCCAAGTAGCCACTAGTATTTATAGATATTACCTAGTTGTAAGCCAAAATTTGTGAGACTGTAATTTATTTATTAATTTGAAAAAATAATGCCCCTCAGTTTCTTGCCTGTTCTTCTGAGTAGAGGCTCTTTATCCGAACAAGGCGGTCGAGTCTATTTAAATAACTTTGACGTTCATAAGTGTCTCTTTGATACCTAAATTGAATAAAAACATTTTGACTTTGACTTATCTCTACTCAGAATTAAGCTATGTTAGCAAATTATTCAAGTATTTAAGTTTCAGTTGGTAGTGAGCCTGCTTTCTGAGCTTGGGGGCGTAGGTTCGATTCTCACTTAGGGCAAACATTTATGTGATGAACATTTGTGTTTGTTCTATGTCTGGGTGTAAAATATCTATCTAAGTATTTATTTAAAAATACATTTGTATAGATATCAGTCTCTGGCAGCCATAGTACAAGCTTTGCTTAGTTTGGGGTCAGGCGACCGTGTGTGGAAATGTCCCGAATTTATTTATTTTTTATTACAAAGCTCAAAGTATACTTTTCTATCAAGTTATTTTTAAATTTTGCATTAAATTTATTATCCATATCCCCTTATTATCTTATTATCCTTATTATCACCTTTAGAATTAAAAAGGTGGTTACTCAGCATTTCAAATAATAATGATCTTTAATTTAACGAACTAAGACATCTGCCGCTAGAACACAGAATTAATTATTGTTTTATTAGTCAAATCCAATGTCATATCCATCATCGAGACAATCATTTGTATTAAATTCTAGACTAGGCAGAAAAAAGTCAACGATAACATCAGCTTCGAAACGCTTTTAACATCGCCATAAATCAAAAGGAGAGAAAAACCACGACGGAGGTATCACTATAATAACTATAATTTCAGTCGATCTAAAAATGACGCAGTCAAGATAATAATCGCAGGGCGCTTCGGTATCGACTTTGCGTAGTCATTTAATTAATTAAAACCTCACATTTACTGATATGCAATTATTAATCCTTGTGTGTCAAGCCGGAGGAGCTAAGTGCTATCACTAATCTAGATGCAGGTGGCTCTCACCTGCGTCACTCATTTAGTTAAGTGCTTCTAGTTAGAACGTATCGGTGTTCGAGGTAAACAGAATTAGTGTTATATTTGATGGACCACTATTTGACTAATCTGTCCACGTCTCTAGCCTACTTTGCTTAATTACGATGTAGAGTTACACCTGGGTTTTTTTGTACACTTCACGGGCTCTACTTAATGTCATGTCATTTACGACTGCTTTTCTACAACGGTAACAACTTTATAATAAAGTCACTATTGCACTTTGAATATTTATTTGAGTCATAAGCTTGACGCAATAGAATAATGTTAAGTCCAGTCAGCTCGCAAATCATTAGTGGCATCGTCTGGATAATGCTGGCTTATTATCTCAATCATTTTAAAGGATCTACTAGCATTTTTTAAATTAAGCTTTCACGTAGGAACGATGAAGACATCCCATAATATATCAGCCGGGAATCGCAAGTAAATCGAATTAAATCACTCGCTGGCTGAAAAGAATCGTTCCTTGGCACGAATGGACAACAATGCCTGTTATTAAAAAAAGAATGGTGATAAAGAAGGTATAATTTGTAGCGTAATTAATGCGGAGTAGTGTGACGGGGCGTGTGGTGAAGCCTCTCATTCCGCATGCGAAACCGCACTCTCTGATTACCGCTGCAGAGGAACATTGATAGCCGGCGATAACACACTCTTTTGTACAGTTAATTGTGGCTAATTGAGATATGGACTTGGACATTCACATTGCAATATGTTAATGGGGAGGGCTGATCATTTCATTGCGGTTTGAAATAAAAGGCCTTGATAATGGCAAGTTTTGTTAAATGGATGCATTTTGAAGCTGAAATTATAGGTTTGATTAATTTGTCGTGAAATTGGTAATGGTTTTTGTCTGTTATGAAATACCGTTACAATTATAGTGCATTAACTGAGTTTTAGCCAAACATTAATTGGCAAAAATTAATTAAACAAAACTAAATAAAATAAGTATTTACTTAGGTACGTACAATGCCTAATGAAATGTCCAGATAGACTGAAAACATTGCACTCGCCAAAAAAAGTAACAGCCAGCTATTACGTTCTAAATGAACATGTGAATGAATGAAATGAATAAATGACGTAACCCTAGTAAAAAACGTACCTGTCACGCACACTAGTAGGTATAGCATTTCGAGTCAAAAATGGTCACGCGGGCAACTCGCAGTGACATCAATCGATGCATAAGCAAGACCGAAATAAGTAATTTACAACAAGTGTGAAAGAGACGGATGGCAATGACGAGTGACGTCATCAGGTGTTGGCTCCCGGACTATGCTAGACCTTTGTTTTTTATCATGACTAAACTTACTATAATAATCTACATATCTATTCTAATAGTTTTATTTTTAGAAACTTGTTAGTTAGTGTGGATGACTAAAGTACTCGTAGTAGGCAAATAAAAAAAAATGGTTTAGTTGAGCTGGCCTGATAGAGCTATAAACTATGCAACGGAACTATTGAATGGATAATAACATATACATACATAAGAATGTATAATAACATTCATGGAAAACCCATCTATTTTAGACTTATTGCAAAATTTCATTTTTCATTCATTTTATTGCAAAACTGTTATTATTAGTTTTTATGGATAAAATAAAACTTTTAAGGTTGGTGCACGTTCGTAAGCATATTTCTACAAAGAAAAGAAAAATACTTGTTCTTATTAAAAATAAGTATTTATAAACTCATTAAGTTTATTTGCATTAAAAAAGATCTCACTAGTTCAAATATTGTATGTTCGACATGAACAAAACTGTTGTTACTAATCTTAACACATTCCACCTGGTACGTACGCAGTTTCACAATAAAAAAATTATATATTCTATTCTATTCTAAGACGGCAAACAGAGTAGGCATTTCTAGCTACAGTTACATCTTACAGGTAGAGTTACAATAATATTATTTTCAGCACCTATTGTCAATACGCAAGCTAGGCAGGTGGTTAAAAATCTCATCTGGATCGAAACCGCAGTCCGACATGTGAATTGAATTGCATTGTCACGTGTCACGCTCCGCGGCATTCGCTGACAGCGCTATCATTACATTTAACAAACTGAATTTACACTACCTACGAGTATTAACCTTTTCAGCGCTACATCATAAACACACGTGCCCTGCACGCTATAAAAACATAAAATCTAAACCATACTTAATTTTTATTCTAATTATTTACAAGCAATATTTTAGTAGCGATGATAGCCTAGTTGGAGAAGGCCCGCCTCTCAAGCCCAGGGTTCAAACCCAGCCGACAGGCATGCACCAATTTGTTCATTGTATGAACATATGTGCGTATTGTATGTCATCTGCTACATGACTGGAACCCGGTATATGACGACAGGCTCGCCCCCTGTCACATTTGGGACTGAATATGGTTCGGCGAAGTGTGGGTGTTGTATTACATCTCTGCCAGCCACCTCAGAGGAAAGGCGTGATGATATGTTATGTTAATATTTTACTGGAGCACCTTTTTTCCAAGTATACTATGAACGTCGTTAAATATGTATAGGACCCGCTAGCGGTTTTTAAGCACTTTGTTGATATTAGCTATTAAAACCATTATAAAAGACAGGTAGTCTTTTTCTCGTATTAAATTTTTTCCTTGCCAATTTGTCAACATAAAAAGTAATTGGGCACTTCTTCTTGTGGTGCCATCTCCTACCGGAGGTCGGCTATCATTATGGCTATCCTAATCTTAGACACAGCAGCGCGGAACAGGGATCCAGTGCTTAGGTAGAATTGGGCACTAAAAGTAGGTTACTGTGGGCTGAGTGTACCGCCGCAGTAGGGACATCTGTACGTGCTATGATATAGAAATACAGACCTAGAAGTTATACCTATAAACATGTAGAATACTGAGAATAGAATAAAATACCTACTACGTAAGTAACTTCCAAGAATATCGGTTTTAGGTCATTTGAAGGCTTCTATAATATGGCTTTTTATTTGCTGTTCTATATTAATTGATAAACGTAACCTGGAACTCAAAACCACTTGAATAATTTACTCGTACCTATAGCAATGACTTACAAAATACAGTGCATACTTACTAAAATTTACAACCCATTCATTTAATTAGAAATTAAGTTATGGGTATCAAGACAATTAACTTATTTTATAATGATTATAATTATCGCAGCTCGTCTATAAATTTTCCTAGTACTTACCCCTAATTTATCTATCCCATATTCCGTGCATTAATTAAAGCCGTACACACACGCAAGATCAGTTAAGGTTGGCGCAGACGTCGCGTCGCGTCGCTTCGTGCATCATTAGTTGCCCAGAGTGACGTTCAATAGCGGGCCTCGAGTGGTCGGCTGTCTGCATAAAGCTTTACACTCCTGTGGATTTTATGAATGAACGTACTCTGTTAATGAGCAACGGCCTAAACATTAGAGTTGACAAGTAGGAATCAAAACTGCGTAGGAAGGTACTTAAAAACTTGAACTGTGTTAGTTAACTTATATTACTTAAATTCTGTAACGCGAGTAGTAAGCCGCAAATATTAACATCGTTTCTCTACTTGGTTGAATTATGTAAGTGAGTACCTACATACCTATATTAAAACTTAATGAACCTGATAGGTACAGCAATCGATACGTGCTAAAACCGTGCTAGCTGCATATCGGCAGTTGTTTATTTTTCCAGCATGTAAATGATAAAGCGACAATAGCCTATTTGGAGGCCCGTCTCTCAAGCCAGAGGGAGCGGGTTCAAACCCAGCCGACGCGCGACGGCACGCACCAATTTGTTCATTGTGTGAACATATATGCGTATTGTATGCCATCTGCTACATGACTAGAGCCCAGCCGACGCGCGACGGCACGCACCAATTTGTTCATTATGTGAACATATATGCGTATTGTATGCCATCTGCTACATGACTAGAGCCCGGTGTATGGCGACAGGCTCGCCCCCTGTCACATTTGAGACTGAACATCGTCCAGCGAAGTGTGGGTGTTGTACACCTCTGCCAGCCCCCTCGGGGGAAATGCGTAACGATATGTAAATAAATAAGTATCTAATAGTTACTCATGGTAAAACAGAACGCTACCGAGCGCTTTTACCATCGATATGGGATGAAAGCGATTGTTTTTTCATGTCGATAGCTACTAGGCTGGTTTATCTCATGAATCTTGTATAAATTTGTGTGCGTACTCACAACGTACAAGGTTCATCGTATCGTAGCTTTTTTTTTGCGGGTGGCTAGGTCTCGGAGGCTGCGTCCTGGCGGCGCGGCGGGCGGGAGGTCGCGCGTGCGCCCGCGACGCGTCGCGTCGTGACCGCGCGCGCGCGAGCGTCACGCGCGCCGCTGCCCGCGCCGCCCGATGCCCGCCCGCACTATTTTATCGCATTCATTATTTGGAAAAGGATTCCTAGCCTGGTAGGGCTGATGCCTTCCACGAGATTTTGTTTGATTATTTTGAAATGTATTATTGTAGCTTAAGATAAATGGAAAGAGTATAGGGGCCTTTGCCCAACATTGGGAGAGGCTCATAATAATTATTAAAAAAATATGAGGTAAGATTTTTGACGCAGGCACTTATGAAGTAGTTGTTCACAAAAAAATAAATAAACATGTAACATTATGAAAAGAAAAACAAAAAACTTGACTGCAACATGTTGTACCTTAAGTCACTTTAAAGACGATTTAAATGACACCTCACATGTCGAAATACCTCAAGCTGTTTAAGCTGTAGGGCGTGCCAAAGAAACCTCATACATACATACCTACCCACATACATAGATACATACACTGGAAAAACATAACCCTCCTGCTTGTGCAATAGGGTAAAAAATACGTCATATTTTTCCTTATGACACACTTTACACGGGTAGGTTTATACCTATTTACCTATTTGTGTATTTAGAATGAAAATATTTCTAAATTTAATGGACAATGGACAATCATTTATTTGTGGCAAAACACGCACAGAATACAAATTAAACAAAAAAACCAAACTAAATAAAAAGGTGAAAACTGATGGTGACTATAAATACTAAAAATAAATGTATAATTATTTTTTACCGAAAGAACGTCGCGCGCGTTGTCGCGGCGACGACGTAGTAGAGTAGGGCGGTTGGTACGCTGTGTTATTTTATTTAAGAATAAAAAAATAGTGCGTGGAGTCCCTCCGCACAGAAGAAGTGAAACTTCTGTGTATCTTTCTTACTACACGCATGCGTTCGAGTGCCACGCATTTACTCTCGCTCTGTCTCTTTCTATTCCCCCTCCCCAGGAGCGTTAAACGTTTAACGCAACCTTGTTGAAAGTCGCATTAGAATTTTCACTTTAATATTACATGGAAGCCGTAATATTTGATATCATAAATTAAAAGTCAAAAGTCAAAATATTTTTATTAAATTTACGTAAAGATACACTACATATGAACTGAAATGAAAAGAATAAAAATAATTTACAGTCTCACAAATTTTGTCTTACAACTAGGTTATATCTGTAAATACTAGTGGCTACTTGGCGGAAGTGGAAGGCTACAGACATCTTTGTCTTCTAAATAATTCTTAACCTTTTGATTGAATTGAAAAATAATACCTACTTCCTGTAAGAGGTATTAAATTAGCAATGTGTATTTTGTAAGTAAGTAGGTACATATAACAATAAAATATTGTTTGAAGCACCTACTTAGGTACTAGGGCCCCTATTACCTAAGTAGGTGCTTCAACCAATATTTTATTGTATGTACCTACTTAAAAAAACCAACCAAACACGATCATCAAGTAGGTATATTATTAGTACTTATTAAGTACCTATAGGTTCTTAAGTACCAAAATTTTATTTTCACCCTAAAACAGCACACAATCATAAACTTGTGCTGAAACCCTAGTATAAAGGCAGCATTCTCGCAAGCCCGTCAGCCTGTGGGAACGCTTCCAAGCAACCTTTGGACTATGAATCTATTCAACAGACAGATTAGTAGGCACCGGGCTTATACGTACTCACTCGCATGAGGTACGATTATACCTACCTAGGTACAAGTCTAAGGTAAATACAAGTTCCTTTAGTCGGAACATGAAATTGGATATTTAGATGTACCTACCTATTTTAATGCAGTAATTTCCTAGGTATAATATTTTGCTTACCTATGTAATTATTACTTATATAGTTTACTAGCTGTTGCCCACAACTTCGTTCGCGTTTATTCAGAAAATAGTATCCATACCTAAACCCTCATCGTGATACACTGTAACTATTATAATTAACAAATGTTGAATAATAATCCGTTACCAAAGAGATCAGAGTCCAACATTCAAAAAAATACTGGCTGGTTTTGAGGTGTGCGTAACTTCAGCTTCCTCATAGGTGATAGAATAGTTTTACCTATGCCAATATTTAAAGCATAATAGCTGCAATCAAATATCCTAGTCTTAGTTTAGCTGCCACAAGAACTTCGTTAATATGAGCCATTTACTATGTGTCAGCTGGAGTGACACAACCTCAGCTCGCACATCCAGTACAGGCAAACCAGTGAGGTTAGGGTTTTGGACAATAGCTAGAAAATTAAAGCATAATAGCTGCACAAGGTAGGAAAAATCTGAACGATGCTACTCAAAACATGTAGAAGCTATGATCAAAAAACTGTGTGTAAGCTGGTGTTGTGTCACTTCAGCTACTCATCTCATATCTTCCAAACGAAAGAAGGTATGATTATGCATTTTAGCTCAAATTTTAAAGCATAATTGCTGCCATTGGCAGCAAAATTTTCAAGTCTCTGGGTTATATACTTTCCGAGTTATAAGCTAATACCTATGTGTAAGCTGAAGTTGCGTCACTTCAGCTGACACATGTTGAATCGACGAAACTATCAAACGTAGAGTTTTCATTTAAAAGGCAAAAATTAAAGCATAATTGCTGCACTAGGCAGCAAAATTTTCAGATTCCTAGACCTCGTAGTTTCCACGTAATAATCAAAAAACAGTTTTCGCGCCAAAAAATTCAAATTTTTGCTTAAAAGCGGCGTTGCCGTTCCGTGCGGTACATTATTGCAATTCAATTTGATCTTAGCGCGCATAGTGTTAAAAGTCATTTTAACTTGTGTTCAAAATTCTTTTAGTTTTGTTTAGACTGAGAGCCCCTGAACCATATGGAACTTAGAATGCACCTGTAAAATTTGAAGGCAGATTTATGACCTTAAACAACGACGAAGGTTATTGGTTTTGGCGTGGCTTGTTCTCTGTAATTTGGCTAACAAAAAACGACTGAGAGCCGCTGAACTATATGAAACTAGGTATGTATGTTATTTTAAAGATAGATTCTTATGAACTTAGAAGACGAGATAACTAGACTAGGAGCTCCCTGGTCTTCTGATTCTTCATGGAACAACTGAAATAACACTGAAGTAGTTATCGAATACAGATACTTACCTACTTACAGGCTATGGAAACTGACGTGGTTTTCACACATTATGATTTTATGTAACGGGAATCACTTACTTATGCGGTTGAAACAATAGTCGGAATACGAGTAATTCCCGTATCATAAAATCAAAGTACTTACAGACTATTAAAATACATTTTACTATCTCTTACCCACACATTAAACATTTATCTTCTTGATTGAATCAGGCGTTACTTTGCGGAAGTTCATCTTCAAACTTGTTAAACACCTACACTACTTACTTACACTAGATATTATCCAAGTAACAAATTTATCTTCTTTACTATACAGTGGTTTGTCTTTCTTCTTTATTTTAATTTTTTAATTTTTAAATTAGTAAATGTACTAGATGGCACGCGAAGGGTGTAGCGGGGTGGTGGGGCAAAAAAACTGGTTCGCCATGCCACTGTCTACCTCGCGCCTGTGACGTCAAGCAGCCATTATCTGTCGCGCGACGTCTTTTGTTAGCCAAATTACAGAGAACAAGCCACGCCAAAACCAATAACCTTCGTCGTTGTTTAAGTTCATAAGAATCTGCCTTCAAATTTTACAGGTGCATTCTTAGTTCCATATGGTTCAGGGGCTCTCAGTCTAAACAAAACTAAAAGAATTTTGAACACAAGTTAAAATGACTTTTAACACTATGCGCGCTAAGATCAAATTGAATTGCAATAATGTACCGCACGGAACGGCAACGCCGCTTTTAAGCAAAAATTTGAATTTTTTGGCGCGAAAACTGTTTTTTGATTATTACGTGGAAACTACGAGGTCTAGGAATCTGAAAATTTTGCTGCCTAGTGCAGCAATTATGCTTTAATTTTTGCCTTTTAAATGAAAACTCTACGTTTGATAGTTTCGTCGATTCAACATGTGTCAGCTGAAGTGACGCAACTTCAGCTTACACATAGGTATTAGCTTATAACTCGGAAAGTATATAACCCAGAGACTTGAAAATTTTGCTGCCAATGGCAGCAATTATGCTTTAAAATTTGAGCTAAAATGCATAATCATACCTTCTTTCGTTTGGAAGATATGAGATGAGTAGCTGAAGTGACACAACACCAGCTTACACACAGTTTTTTGATCATAGCTTCTACATGTTTTGAGTAGCATCGTTCAGATTTTTCCTACCTTGTGCAGCTATTATGCTTTAATTTTCTAGCTATTGTCCAAAACCCTAACCTCACTGGTTTGCCTGTACTGGATGTGCGAGCTGAGGTTGTGTCACTCCAGCTGACACATAGTAAATGGCTCATATTAACGAAGTTCTTGTGGCAGCTAAACTAAGACTGGGATATTTGATTGCAGCTATTATGCTTTAAATATTGGCATAGGTAAAATTATTCTATCACCTATGAGGAAGCTGAAGTTACGGACACGGTTTTGAGCAGAAATATGGCGTGTTTTTTTTTTTAAATAATGTCAGTTGTTATTTTAGTACCAACTACTACGAACTATTATGTGATGTCTGACGCATTTGGTAAGCGCCGCCTTATTTTTTATTAATTGCATAATTTCATGACAAAAAGATATATTTATTCAAAAAAGTAGGTATCCAAAAACCTTCCTTGTGACATTTTGCAACTATTTATCAAATTTCATAAAGATACGTTCAGCCGTTTAGCCGTAAAAAGCCTACAAACAGACAGACAGACAGAGTTACTGTCAATTTTATAATTAGTAAGGATTATAATACTTACTTATTACCTCAGATCAACTAGAATATCAGATGGCGCACGGCGTATGATGTAGGTGAAGCCACTTCTTGTTACATGTGTGCTGTGGAAGTGTTGCCATGAAAAAAAAATTACCCTGAGTATTGTAGTTTTCCAACGTATGTATCCGCATTCCACTGAATTCATGTAATAGTTCCCAGGTTAATTAATCAAATGTTTGCCAAATATCAATTGCCAAAAAATCGTCATCATACCTTTATCATAATACCTAAACTGGACGACAGTTTTGAAATAAAGATTTTTTAAAATAATTCAACGGAAGGCAATATAGTAGACTTAGTATTAGGGTTCTGGTAGCACCCCTTGAGTATGGAACCATAATACGTAATCAGAAAAAAAAATTATACGCGTTGAATTGAAAACAACTTTTCGTTGGTAAAAAATTAAAACTTACCCTGATGGGATACGCAGTCCTTTTCATACGGCGAAGGCCAAGCTTGGTCAGGTAAAAGTCTCTTTCATTAAAATGGTCTGAAAAGACAACATCTCTTTTTGATGGTTGCCATTTTTGATCATTTCGACTTTTTTGTATGGCAACCACCCATTCTTTTAATGTCGCTTTTTCAATCTTAATTGGGAACCTAAAAAAGTCTTAGGATTTAAAATAATATTTTGGAGAAAAAAATGCGATTATGACAACACTGCACGACATTCCACAAATTCATGTAATGTCATTGTCAAGTCCTAAAATGGCATTAAGGACTTTGTATCCAGTTGCCAATAAAATAAAAAAAAGCACTATAGGTATCCGAAATTTTAACCTAAAACAATGCTGTTTACTATATAATGAGATGTTATTAACAATACTTACACATTTCTTTTTCACTTTCGTGTAGTTAGTGCAGTGTTTCACAGCACATGACGGCAAGTTCCAGAATTTTTTTGTATGTTCTCAGCGTGACGTCCAGGTTAGTACTGAGGAAGCGAGTAGCGTAGTTTTTCTGCGTCAATGTGTGAGTGTTGTGTACATATACGACAGTAGCGTAGTTTTTGGATGGTTCTTGGCTTCACCTAAATCAAACGCCGTGCGCCATCTGATATTCTAGTTGATCTGAGACTTATTACATTAAGTTTCAAATTTTAGACTTTAAATGTAGTTACATTTATACGAAACCTATGACACGTGCCTGTATAAGTAAAGTACCTAATATAAAAAAACACGGTTACACAAATATATTTTTTTACTTACTTATCTAAAAAAACAGAAAATTAAAGACACCTTAAAATAACTGAAAACTAAAACTTAAAATAACTAAGTTAATAACATCTAAAAACTTAAACTTATTCCATTACTTTATTACATAGCTTAGACCATTAGTGGAGATAAGTTTAATTTAGTCCAAACTGAAATAAAGCATTAACACTTACGAATCTAACACTTACTATAATACTTGTACGATGTAAGTATTATAGTAAGTCTTACATCGTAGTCTTACATCGTAAGTATTATAGTAAGTCCATTAGACTGCGGGCTAATGTATGATGCATAAAAACAAACAACATGAAGCCCGTGCGTGTAGACTACCGCTTTTATTGATTGTAGGCTGTCGGAATCGGTAAAGGTTTACACGCAGCGAATGGCAGTCAAGTTCCGTACATTGGTTATTGTTATACAAACATATTATTATCTATTTTTTTTATTTTTTTTACTGCCTCGGTGGCTCAATCGGTGCCTTCTGAGCTAGAGGGCGTGAGTTCGATTCCCACCTAGGACAAACATTCATGTGATGAACATTTGTGTTTGTTCTATGTCTGGGTGTTAGTTATCTATTTAAGTATGTATTTAAAAATATATATGGATGTGTATCAGCCTCTGGCTGCCATAGTAGAAGCTTTGCTTAGTTTGGGGTCAGACGACCGTGTGTTTAAGTGTCCTGAATATTATAATTTTTATTTGTTTTATTACCGGATTTTGTTGAGTTCGGTTTAGAAACAGTAACATTACATCTCACTAATATTACTATAGTGGTTCTATGAGCTGTAGACTTCGCTGCCGACGTTTGTTTGAAGCGAGCGAAGCGTCTCTGCTTCAGCTTCGACAAAAATGCTTTCGTATGTCCGAATTCTGTCCGGATCTTTGTCTTCCTCTACAGGCGGCATTCTTCAAACGATTCTCGTGAAATTTTGTGAGCAGGCTCGATAATAGCTGGGTTCGAACCAGCTCCCTCTGGCTTGAGAGGCGGGCCTTCTCCCAACTAGGCTGCCATCGCTTCATTTAAGAAGAGTTAGTTACGAAAAACGACAAATCAACCAACAGCGGCAGAATCAGAATAGTGTGAGTTATAACACAAAGCATTTGCATTAGTATGTACGCATACTTAGTAGTAGGTAAGTATAGCATGTCTGAGTCAACAAGAGCATTGTTCCCTGAACGTATATTTCAGCAACCACAAGTACCAACTAGTATTATAAGGTATTCCCATAGTAAGGAAGTCGGTGGATAGTTTAGGTGCTTCATAAAATCGTTCGTGTGTCCCAAGTTTACGATTATTATATCGCTGGGACTTCGCGGGTTATATTTAAAGACGGATGGCTTCAATGGCCCCGGAATATTTTCAAATAACTGGAATCAGGATATGGGGTGGAGAAAAGCTGAGTTTTAAGTCGGAGATGAGAAAGTACTCTTTGTTGTATTATGGTCATATATTTTTGGTTATTGTTGTAAGAGAGAATATACGATTATTTGCATCGAGTTCAATTTCGCTACAAATATGCATGTTTGGTAAATAGATAATATTTATGTCTCTATACACCTTTCAATCTCTTTAAGTAAAATTTATCATTATTTCCCTTGGTCATCGCATCACGCGTGAAAAGATGGAACATTTTCGCAAATTTTTTTTTTTGTTGTGTTTATTGCCAGGAGAAGGATCTTATGAAAGAAAAATTAAGATATTATCCCGAAGAAAAAAACGGTTCCTGTGGGACGCGGGTGAAACCGCGGGGCACAGCTAGTCTCAAATTAATTTGCATTTAGACAATTAGACATACCATTAGAATATAAAACAACAGATTAAAAGCAGCCTACCATTATCTAAAATATTTTGCCAACCAAAAAACAACTTTTCAAGCAGATTTCGTCTAGTGTCAGTTTTCTATCTTTTCAGGCGTGTAGTAGGTATAATTTCGTGTGCGAAGGCGCTGGGAGCTTTTGATAACGAGGAGTCTGAGCCCAGAGATAACGCCACGCCGCGCCGGCCAAAGAACCCCGAGGAATACTTTTAGCGCCGTATTTCTTTAGACGACCTTTTTATCTCTGAATAAGACTTTCACAGCATCCAGAAAAGACTTTATTATTGTATCGTGTTGTATCTGTTTGTCATTTAAAATAAACGGCAGAGCGTGTAAATATTTATCGAAGATCTTACAACGACGGAAATAAGATACTGTTTTCAATTGGAAAATCGAGGAAATTCGTTTACGACGCTTAATCATTAGATCACAGAGGTTATTTAACTTAAAATAAACTATAATAATGATAATAATAATAAATTATTTATTTGCCAAAATGTTACAAGCATCTTTCTTGTAACCACTGCACTAGGAGAATCCTGTATCGCAGGGGCCACGTCTGGTACGAGTTACAAAGTGTTTACATACGGTGCGGTGATTATTTAAACATTTTTGCAATTTGCAATACAAAAATGAAAAAAGAAACCTCACTTTTAGCAAAAATAGTACTCTAGTTAGGTTCAAAGCCTTTAAAGCACCCGATGGTGATCTTTAACCTCTATCAAACTAAGAATAATACGAAGACTTTAGTTAGCGTTATATCGATACCTTTTACAAAGAAACGATGTACCTATTTTTAAATTGAACGCATTGAATACCCTTCAAATAGCTAAGTTCACACAGTAATGGCCTACGGCGGCGTAGCTGCGTAGCGCGTAGAGGCGTAGGTCTACGCCCGGTCGTTGATCCCGTCTTGCCGAACCCGACGCCCGAATTCGCAGCACCCTGTGAACTTAGAACGCCCACCTTCCCAGGTCAAAGAGTAATGGCCTAGGCCCTTTTCATTCGTCTAACTAATATACTAAGAAAACGTGCTTGATGATTCAATATTCAAACCACATTGAAACTACTGAGCTCCCATGCTTGAACGTTAAGTTTGAGTTGCATAACGTGCAAATTAGAATATCGCGTTCGAGACACTTTTCTTTTTGTACCTACACGTAATAGGGCAATGACAGGCGAGCCGTATTCCCTCGTTGGGGCCCCAGGTACCCCAGGTAGGTTAGCAAGTATTGTAAGGTAAATATACTTAAACGAACTACTAATTTTATAGATATGTGTATATCTATTTTCAAATATAAATTCACTAGGCTACAACACTAAATTTATAGTTATTCATGTCCTATCCTTGTCAGTCTGAATATGATGTAAAAATTCATACCTACGTAATCATGAATAAGCACTCAACTACTTATAATGGGAACAGATATCAACCGGTAAACTGCACAAAAATTTGCTAACACCTGAAACTGCCAATAACAAAACACGATCAAGTTTAACAGTTTACCATAATGAGTGAAAGAACAAGCAAACTTCTTGCCGCCGCTCCGGAGTGCAGCACCAATCATAGCGCCAGCTGGAAACAGAAGAACGCCGCACGAACCGCTCCGACGCCGAACATCGATTGTGAGTGTGCTCTAATCGTTCATTTTTATCGGGCAAGCCTCGCCGTGATAGATTATCCTTTAGCTTCCTTTTTCCTTTTAGAGAGCTTCGACCGGCTATGAGTGGCGGGAGGGGGTGGTGGAACCGACGTCATTGTCCTGTCAACTCAACAATACTAAGCAGACGACGTTACGTGCACCACCCAATACGGAATTGGTGCTAAACTTAGGGATCGATGAACTCTTTCGACACTGTTTTGTTTCTAGATTCTATTGTGGTTTTTATTCTTTGTTTATTAAATGCTGTGTCACACTTAAAATTGAACTGCGATATTCGAGTAAACAGCTGTTCTTTTTTTAAATCTTTAATTATTGGGTGCATGAGTCGCTATACGACTATGTCAGCTTCAAAAACGTAGCGTGTTATAATTACTATTCTGTAAGAAGTACCTACGCAAATAATAATAGTTTAATATTACAATTTAATAAACAGTTTAAGTATACTAATCAGTTTCTGCTAACTTATTACTCATCGCTTGTCATAATCATAATCATTTAACTTTGTTACTAGTTTTTGCGTCAATTTGAAAAGCCGTTAAAGCGCGTGTTATCTTTTATAACGTGCATAAATTTTTAACTGATGAGCTATTAATTAGAACTAAATGTTAATTTAATATCAAAAGCTGCGCGCGCGCAATCATGCGGTGCCTGCGATGGGAAAATATCTTTAGACGCGAAGCAGACGGTAAGTCGACCGAGCGAGCGTTAGTGAGCGAAGCGACTCTGGTTCAGTTCGACAAAAATGGTTTCATATGTACGGATCTCTGTCTTCGTCTACATGTCGCATTTCTTAACTGATTTTTATGAAACATATCTCCGCAACTTTGAAAAAAAAAACCAAAAAATGGCTCGGAAAAAAATCTGTGTATAATTGTCGAACCTGTTCACAAAATTCACGAGAATCGGACGA
Source organism: Peribatodes rhomboidaria (assembly GCA_911728515.1). NCBI lineage: Eukaryota > Metazoa > Arthropoda > Insecta > Lepidoptera > Geometridae > Peribatodes > Peribatodes rhomboidaria. Next base: position 12,703,483 of record OU452175.1, read on the forward strand.
GTAATGCACCCTGTTGAGGAGGACAGACGTCGGCCGCGAGGTCTACAGCTCACGGTAAGTCCTAGTAATCACACTTCAGACTAATATTATAAATACGAAAGTTTGGATGGATGGATGAATTAAATTTGGCACAGACAGATTAATATGTCTGGAATAGCACATAGACTGCTTTTTAACCACGGTAACACCACAAGGCGCAGGTTTGTTTGCAATTCCTAAACAAAGGGGAAACCCTTTAGTAGATAAGTATCTTTTTTTTTTTTTTAATTTATTGTCTCTTAAAATTTTTGTACAAAAAATATTTAGGTGTTGCACCAAAAAACCAAACGGTTTGTATTCTTATTCCGATGAAAACTTATTCTAATCTAATAGCTCAATAGTACTTAGTCCTCTTCACTCATTCATTATGGAATCGGCTACAGTCTCCCGAGATACAGACTGGCCCTTAGTGCGAGACTATTGCTAAACTTTATATTGTACTAACTGCGCTCCGCGGTTTCACTCACGCTTAAAAAGTTATTATCCTATGTGCTATTCTAGACTATAATCTATCTCTGTGCCAAATTTCATCCAGATCTGTTCAGCCGTTCTGGCGTGAAAGAGTAACAAACAAACATCCATCCATCCATCTACCCATTCTTACAAACTTTCGCGTTTATAATATTAGTAGGATATTGTGTGATAAGGTTCCATCCATCCATCCATCAGCCATAGGACGTCCACTGCTGGACATAGACCACAAGACATAGACAAGGTGGACAGATGACCTTGTCAAGACCGCAGGATCGCGCTGGATGCAGGCCGCTACCAACCGGTCTTATTGGAGGTCTATGGGGGAGGCCTATGTCCAGCAGTGATAAGGTTAATAAATATTTTTGTATTTGTATTTGTAGCTTTCGGATTCTATAGGGAAAACACTTTACGCTAAAGTGATATACTTTAGTAAGTATTAGCTGCAGAAGCTGACCCAAATAAACAAGGTTTTTGTCTGTAAACAAGTGATTAAAAGCGCCGCTAGGTGGCCTCGTAGTAACAACAATTTGAGTTGGTTTTGTATCGCAAAGTTTTTATAAATAAACGTACTTAATTGCGTGAAAAAATTAACAAGCAGAGCTCGGTAGAGCAGGTTTGTTTTTTCTTATTTCATCGTTCATACAACCAAGACTGACAAACATATTGATAATTCGAATTCTATAATGGATCAGCTAAAGCGATGGCAGCCTAGTTGGGAGAAGGTCCGCCTCTCAAGCCAGAGAGCGGGTTCGAACCCAGCCGACGGCACGCACCAATTTGTTCATTGTGTGAACATATGTGCGTATTGTATGTCATCTGCTACATGACTGGAGCCCGGTGTGTGGCGACAGGCTCGGCCCCTGTCACATTTGGGACTGAATATCGTCCGGCGAAATGTGGGTGTTGTATTACACCTCTGCCAGCCCCCTCGGGGGAAAGGCGTGACGATATGTATAATGGATCAGTATCGTCTGAGTAGTTGGCGTGTCCTTTTGGAAATGGCTGAGTTTTCTCTAATTTTGCTTTTAGACTTTTTAGTCCTTTTTAGATTTTTAGTCCTTTATGAAAAGCCTACAAACAGACACACAGACAGACCTACTTTCCGGTTTATAATATTACTAGCTGTTACCCGCGACTTCGTTCGCGTTTATTCAGAAAATAGCATCCAGAAACCTTCCCCGTGATATACTGTAACGTCTGTAACTAATTATCAAATTTCATCAAGACTCGTTCAGCCGTTTAGCCGTGAAAGGTCTACAAACAGACAGACAGAGTTGCTTTCGATTTTTTAATATTAGCATAGATTAGTATAGATGTCATAATTGTATCTCTAGATAAGGCTAATTCCATCGCATTTTAGGAAACCACAAGCACAAGCATCTGTTGGAATCTATAAAAAAACCTACAATTTCAGGACATTTCAACCCATAACTTGCAAAAGAACGTGCAGAAACATAACTATGCTAAGATCCTTCAGAAACAACAAAGGACTGATTCAAATTAATATGAGAGTCGTGAATAAAGTCCACTATTCACCATAAAATATAAAGTCTAGACTGCATGCGTCACCCTCCGGTTCTCACGCAACGTGCTTTCAAGCTCACCGCCTTTTTGTGCACTCCGACCAACTTAACCACAATACATGCAACATGCAGTAAGGAGTCAGCTTCCTCTAGGCGAGCGTGCTCGATCGAAGACCGTATCGCCACTGCGCTGCATGAGAAATGTAGTAATAACTCACATAACGATAAACTCACACACACACAAACACACACGCGCGCGCGCGCATGCACATGTACACAAACACACGGACATATCACACCATACACTCCCGATTTTAGGTATTTATACCTACCTACTTAATGTAAAACATGTTTGAACAATTCTTTTGTTATACAGTTTTCTTTATTTTCAAAAAATGTTATCATTTATTTTGATTAATTTAATTCTTGTAAAAAATTTTCGGACGAGGGCGTTAACATCTGCGACTCAGTTTTAAACTTCTACAGGTGTCATCGATACTCATATTTTGTAATACCTTGTGTTATTGTTACAAAAATAAACTTATCTTATGCTTATTATTCTTATGTTAATCAAACTCTAGGCCTAAAAGGCCTCACAGACACACGCGGCCTGCGGTGGCAGCCTATGGACCGCCAGTGGCCGTCAATTTCAATGTCCATTTACCGTCACCGCAGGCCGCGTCTGTCTAGGCGACGCCTAAAGTCTAGGCCTAAAGCCAAGGTCAAAATTATACAAAAACTGAATATCAACGTAAGTAACACAAACACCAAAGATCATGAAACCAATCATGAAGGTCACGATGATATGTGTGTGGAAAATTCGTAATAATAAATTTCATATGCTCATTTAATTTTATAAATAAGAGATATGATAAGTGTTTAGCTACCTACATCAAAATATTCACGCTTCCCTCAGCAAAAAAATTGAGTAACAAACAGTTAACTTAGTTAAGTTAACAGTAAACAGTGACTGCCTCGGTGGCTCAGTTGGTAGTGAACCTGCCTTCTGAGCTTGGGGGCGTGGGTTCGATTCCCACCTAGGGCAAACATTTATGTGGTGAACATTTGTGTTTGTTCTATGTCTGGGTGTTATTATCTATTTAAGTATGTATTTAAAAATATCTAAGTATGTATATCAGTCTCTGGCAGCCATAGTACAAGCTTTGCTTAGTTTGGGGTCAGACGACCGTGTGTGACAATGTCCCGAATTTATTTATTTATTATATTTAGTTAACTTCAGATATATTACCTAGAAAATTTGACGTTAACAATCGCAACTATGCCTTTCCTCTAAAAAAAATTCCCTATTAAAGAAATCCCTACGTTTGAAACCTGTGCCTAAACCATTAACGAAAAAACTAAAATTTCCTTCTAAAACGTATCTGTAACGTAGCATGGCTATTTTCCCCGTTTGCTTCTGATTTCCCAGACCTTTTCTACTGACTTCTAAACTTACTGTGTCCGCAGAAAGGTAAATAAAAATATAATTTATTCCCATCAATGAAGTTGAGGCATGAAATATAGATAAAGAGAAACTAATGAACGGTTTTATGCATCAGGAATTATGATAATGATTATTATGCCTATCGGAAAATATTAATAGAGTGCGAAGTTAATATTGGCTTAGGTCATAATAATATTTATTTATATTACTCTGATACCACTTAAAATGGACTAGGTATATAAGAGTACTCGTTTACTTACGAGTATGTTAAATATTTGATAGTAATTACCGTTCAAGTTAGTACATGTCACATCACACTAACAATATACATACTGTCAGGATCCAACAGATTTGAGTGAAACGTGGAAGAGAGATAGCATTACCACACATAACTTTTTATCTCAGAAAAATAAACGATCCTCGTTAAAGTTGCGGTGAATCCGCCGGACTCTTCTAGTTTGACATAAAAGTTTATCTTAATATTGCCTAGAGCTGAACAATTAACTGAGCAAACCCGAGGCTCTTGTCAACAATATCAAAGCAAAACATACCTACACAAACTGAAAACCCGCAAGCTTCGTATCTCCAAAACGGTAGACAAAACCCGATGCGTCATAACAAATTTCTCGAGCTGTAAGCTCGGTTCGTGCAAACCCACGAGACCGGGGGTAGGGGTGGGTGGGGTGCGCCACCCCTGTTTCCCACGCAACGACCTTTGTGCCTCCACGATGCACTTTGACAGACTTTACTAATTCAATAGATGGACGCGCTCCGCCGCAGATCTTTACACTACCTAATTATAAGTTTACATTTTTAAATTTACTTAGGGAGATATTACATACAAGGTAGGTTTGACCTGACTGAGTGTTTAGTTAGAGGAGAGACATTTTACGCGAGTATTCAATGTACGATTTGCTTCCAGTGCCCCCAACCAAATCTGTTTGATCTGGCAAATGTGTTTTGCACTTCGTTTGATCGAAACTTACGCGCATGTGTTTTTGATTCTTCAACGAATTGGTTTATTTGTTAAAACTTTTAATTATCATTGACTAGCTGCGCCCCACGGTTAAAAAGTGTCATATGTGCTATTCTAGACAATCATATATCTCTGTGCCAAATTTCATCCAGATCTGTTCAACAGTTCTGGCGTGAAAGAGTCACAAACATTCATCCATCCATCCATTCTTACAAACTTTCGCGTTTATAATATTAGTAGCATTATTTACGACAGAGGCAAAATTCTGGTGCTTTTGAAATTGTGTAGAGAACAATATCGAGTACGTACGAAGGAACGTAGGTACTTGCGAATCTGTGGAGCGGGGAATAACCCGATTTTTTAACGAGCCGCTTGGAGCTGACGATCTGCTTCCACGGTTATCTTAGCACTAGGGTGAGAGGGCGGCAGCCAGTGGGAAATTTGAGGTTTCCTTCCTCGTTAAAAATATAGTTACGAGTATACCTTAATAAATAATTGTAATGTTGTGAAACATTCTGATAAAAACATGCCTTCAGTTTCTTGCCTGTTCTCTTGGTAGCTCTTTTTCCGAACAAAATGCTAGAGTCAGTTTTATATCTTTCACGTTCATAAGTATATCTTCGATACCCATTTGAATAAAGACTTTTGATTTGATTCTGATGGTTACTAGAGCGAACAAGGGCGCTATCAATTATCTTTGCTGAAACCTAAAATAATTATAAGTAATTAATACGGAAGTTACAGTAAGTAATTTACTTTCAATTACGTAGATACTCGTAAGTAGTGGCATACTACTTTAGTAGTCGTAGCTATTTATGTACCAACATACATACTTTGCAATTAGACAAAATAGAGATACCTACATTACCAATGAATCCAGCACCAATTTAATAAGACATCTAAATACGTGTAAGTTACGTTGTTGGTTGCATACGGACGACAGCATAACTTTGGTTAGGTAAATACCTGCCAACTGAACGTTTCTCGTTCTACATATTAATTGGTAACCTTGCACCGGTGCCTTGCAGGATCAAATTAGTCTGTGTACTCTGTATATCTTACAAGGACTCTACTTGTTACCTATCTTGCGTCGAGTTTTCTAGGATAATAGCCAACTCAAGGTAAAACTCTTCAAATCTTGAATTAAAATTACTTACTTACTCGCTTAGGTATTCATTAACATTATGTCATGTTCATTAAGTCGCAAACTTTTTATTTATTCACGCAAAAAAGCGTTTTTACTGATGCGTTTTTATTTTTGCCGTAGCTCGACTAGATGATAGATTTCGAACCGATCAGCAAAATTAAGCAACGGACGACACGGCCAGTCGTTGGATGGGTGACCACGTGTGGCATTTACAATTGAGCGCTACCGAGACTCTGATGATATGTTAAATCCTAGAAAAATAGTTAATTTATTTATATATGTATATGTAGATCTGTAAGGTATTTAAAGTATTGGCCCTTGTTGTTATTTTATAACAACCTGTGACTAAATTAAATTATTATTATTAAATTGCAGGTCCTGATTGCTTGTTCAGAGGCCTTCGGGCGGCCTAGGAACTCTGACGTCAGGGTTAGGCACCAGCCTACACGTACTTGCTTGTTTTTACCATAAGCGTGTATAAGAAGGAACGGCACGCTGAAGTTGATGAGTAGATATGTACTTACCCTGACACTACCTGATACTGTAGGATACATTTTACGATACGACATAATTACAAAGGAATAGGTACTTATAGATGAAGTCACCTCTTTTGCTTTCATCTCAATAATTTCCCAAACAATATCTTAACTATTTCTAATAACCCCGTGATAACCCTATCCTAGTGTTTACAGAAACAAATTAGTGTGTAGGTGGCACGTATTACGGGGGTGTAGTGTAGGTACACTGCTTCCTAACCTGTGCCAGCGCCCGGGAGGATAATACCCGCGAGCAGGTACAAACTTATTAGCGGCGGTGTACCCGACGATCTTATTCGCTAATTACAAAAGCAACACTGCCGAATATTGAGATTAATTAATTTGCTGCACAGTCGTTAATTAAGGGATGCAATTACTGTGTCTATGTTGGAACGTTTTAGGTGGGTATAAAGTGGAAATGTATAGTGTAGATAGAGGTGGATGACACTTGCTTTGAGACTATTTTGATAGTAATACTTAGGTATTAATCCTGATCCTTCTTAACTAATATTTGAGAAAAGCGTCTTTGTTTGTTATGCTATCACGCCTTAACTACTCAAGCAATCTTCAAGAAATTTTGCATACACGTTGTCAAGGATACTAAAAAGAACAAAGGGTATTAAGTACATTTTACCCCGAGAAACCGCGGGGCGCAGCTAGTATTATATAAGAGTGACTTTGTTTGTTTGTTACACTATCACGCCTTATCTACTCAACTGATCTTCACGAAGTTTTGCATACACGTTGTCAAGGATACTAAAAAGGACGTGGGGTACTTTTTATCCCGAAAAAATTAAAGGTCCCTGTGGGACCGCGGGTGAAACCGCAAGACGTAGTAATAAATATTTGTCAAATATTAAATCCTTTTTAAATACTTTACTCGCATTAAATAGGTTTTATGATTAAGAAAAATAGTTTAATTATGTGTTAATTTATATATATGTAGTTAGAGTTGCGCAAGAAACATTTAGGTAGAGTAATAATATGTACCACATAAAAGAATTGGAAGTCAACAATTATTCCCAGTTCTTAATAAAATAGATAAATTTTTATTTCAATTACAAGATTAAGTTCAAATAAGGTTACACAAACATTCAGATACAGAAAATCAGTTGAAGCGCCAATTAAGTAAAGTAAGTAATAACAAAACAATTCCTTCAAACCGAATGCAGAACTGAGTACTGTAGTACGTTAGCTGAATGCAAACGCCATAAGTCAATATGTTATAAAAACAAGTAAGTGTACCTAGACAGGTATTGGTTATGTGTAAGTAATTAATATCAAACAAAACATTTTAATTATCAGCCACCATCGCAAGGTGGGCATGAAAGGGCAAATCGGCGAATGGGTGGGTGCACTATCGATCTACTTTGAATTAGTGTGCGGATCGACCGTCGTCTTTGTGCGGCCGTCCTAGGGCCAAACAGACCAAAACAGCCTGGAGGTGCCCGGGGAGCCCCCACCACCCACCGGCCTGCCACTCGTTACCTCATTCCGGAACGTTCATTTCGTGGTACGGGGACACTTCGAATTAAAATTGCTTCGTCATGATAAAATGATAAAATGAAGTACTTTCAACATTCGATGGAATGGGCAACGCAGTTTGGAATAACGAAGTTATTAAAGGCCTATAGAATGCCTACATAAATAGTGAATAGTGAATAGTGTAAATGTAAATTATAATTACTAGATCGCCACAAGCAAGTATAGGTAGGTTAATATACCAAGTATCTACTTGGTATATCAACTTTTACCATTAATAAGGTACCTGCAAGCTACGAAAAGTTCGAAAACAGTATAAAAATTTATCTTGCATAAGAATACCTAAATGCACTAGTGTACAAAATGAAAGTGCTTTCTGTGTTGCAGATTCATTTCAAGCAAGAACTTTTGAACGACCTTCGAGGGGGTTACTCAAGTTTCAGTTTCAGCCCAGAGGGCGCCACCCACCCATCTTGGAAAATTTACATGATTAGACGCGCCACGAGATGCATAAAAGAACATGAGTAGGTAAAGTTAGAAGAGGAGTAAAGTCGCCAAAGCAAGCACTCGTAAAAAATAAAGAGATGCTTTTATACCTCTTCATAAAGTTCCCTCTGAGCGATATTTTTTTAACGCACGAGCCAAATGGATAAGTACAAGATAGATAAATACGAGATAAGCTTATAGGTACTCTTGAAATCATTCCGAATACTCACAATCTTTAAACTTGTATAAATAGTTAATTAAAGTAGAGTAACATAGTTAAGTAAGACAGATACGAGTAAAGACCTACCTACTCTACCTACACTGAAACTAATTTTTCAAATCGTACCACCGATTCAAGCTACTGCAAAAGCAAATAGCACAAATAGTTTCAGCATCTACTAAGCTAAACTTTCAGCTCTACCCTCCATAGCCTAAATCAATAGGTATCGGCGCGTTTCTCTACGTTCCGAAATTGGAATCCACAACAAAGGGACGTCAAAGAAACTAGCAAGTGCACGCGTGCAAGGCGGCATAAAGAGCGCCCGGCGCAGGCCGAGGAGCCTCGTGCGTCCATTACCCCCTCCCCGGCTGGTGGGGGCTGCCGAAAGTACGGGGTGGCAAGCATCTCGCTCGCACCCAAAGATGCATCGAATTTCTGGACGAAACCACACAGCCGTGCACATAATGGTAATGAATTTCGTCTCTATTTATCCCTCTACCTATTGATTTCACAGGACTTTGTTTTTCTATTGGCGCACTAATTAGGTGGATAGAACAAACGAGAAGGTATGTTTAGCGAACGATTTAGTCGATGAGAAGCTTTGTGTCGGGGCAAAAGCAAACGTAAGGCTTCTGCTGTTGACATCTGATGTTGGTTTGATCTTCGGATTTGTAGCTAATCCTGAAGCAGACTGCTACTGATTATGTCTTATACACATCACAATATACATGTAAGTTTATAAACGAGGGTGTGTTTTGTTTACGTTGTTTCAAGCTTAACCGTAAAATTTGAAATCATCATCATCATCGTCAGCCCGTAATCGCCCACTGCCGAGCATAAGCGTCTCATCTCTTTCGCCTCTAATTTGGAATATAAATACTTTATTTCTTTGATTGAAACACATCACACAAGCTACTTTAGATTCCGAATAAAAAAAACGACAGCTCCTTTATTTTGTACTTTATTATTATTATAAGTCGACGACTTTATATATCTACGAGTATTGGGAAGGTAGAGTAGGCAGAGCGAGTCATTGAACTAACCGTTCTATTGTAACGTCAATCTATACATTATAATCATTCCTTCAATACCGAGCTAACTTTCACCATCATTTATCCACATAAACCTGTCCATGATACTTAATCCTCTAGAATCTAATATTTGAAAATTTATCGAACCGTTCCCCAACCGCAGAGTAAACACAATAGCACCTATGATGTATTTTGCTCAAAGCAGGCAGGTACATACCCCAGTCACGACATACCCTGCACCGATAAATCGCATTATGGCCCACGTGCGGGGAATACATTTTTAATCTTGTTTCCTTTATATTATCCGGCTTAGAAAAGCTGCAATGTGCCTCTAAAGCGTACGTATCTGCACGATACCCTCTCGTACGTTTACTTGTAAGCCGATTACGAACAAAAGATTTAGACAGGTTTGTGAAATGCGACCACAAGTAAGTACCACTCGTACGTTCAAGGTAAGTTAAGATTTGGCGCTAGTTTGATATTATTTGTACGCAATTTGTTTCCTCTCCGCGCTGCAGATTAAAAGAAAGAACAACACGAGAGCGCATTCAACATGTAAACATCCTCACAGCGTTGCCAAAAACAAACGGGAAAACAGCGCGGTAACGTTAATAACGCTCACGTTGGCATCCATAGGTCTTTTCATTCGAGGCGAGCCCGTGCAGCCTGTGTCAAAGCACGTAATTAGTATTTAGGAAGGTGGTAAGAAAGGCGAGGTCGTGGGCCAGACGTCGGGTATCGATCCGACCTGCCCCACGCTGCCCCCCGAGCGGGGCGGCGGGAGCCACGCACATCGAGCCACCAATTGACACACTTAACGTAATACTCGCCACTTAGAACGACGCCTTGCTTAAACCTGGACCGAACAGCTAGCCTTTGTTACGGCTACCGCGCGAGGTATACCAAGTTATGATGCAGCTACTCAGTTTTAACCATTGAAGGAAAACTTCAATTACTTAGGTTAGGTTGAGTTGATATCGTAATTCAATGCCGATGTAGACGCAGGGTTGCCAGAGTTGCAGAACAGTTGGAAGTTACAAAGAGCCCGACCCAGTTGGCTCAGAGCCCGTGTACGGATTGTTCTCGTTTACACTAAAGAATTATTTGTTTAACCTTGTGGTACTGTAAACAAAAACAGTATTAAGTAACTTTTTCATGCATTTGACACTCGCGCTACCTTTCGGTAATAGGTACTTTTCGAAAATAGTTACTTTAGTAAGCTAACTACAATGTTATTAAATTTTAGCAGATTATAAAAGCGAAGCATTTGGCATCGATAATTTATAATGAAAATGATGACCGTTGACCATCGCCTATTTATTTGAACTGTACTTAACCGGCAATTTTTAAAGCAGATTAGTCGACGATCAAGGACATTAAGCAGACTGAATTTGCCTGTAATAGGTACCTAGCCTAGGCTACAGTCAGAAGAAAGCTGAGACAGACAATTTATTCTTCTTAATAACCAGGAAATAAAATACGTCCTACACTTTTTATCACGCTTACAGTAGCATTCTCTCGAAAACTAAATTCTTCGTTCTTTATAAAGGCAATTTCCGGCAAAGGAATTACGGGTGAAAATAAGCAGAGCACGCAGATTGTCCGGAGCGACGTCGCGTCGGCACTGCACTTGGGGGTGCTGTGGAGTTAGACATTGGGAGCCCCCCTTCTGGGGTGGTGTAAAATCACCCGCAATCATTTATACCCGAACTGCCTGCAGAATTACTAGCCGTCACTGAATTCAGCGGCACCCACTGCCTGCGCGAGCTACATTGCTGCTTCAGATATTCTGCGAAAATTTTTGCTCTTTCGAAAGCAGCAACGTTTTGCGTTTGAGATTATATCCCGTACGAAATTACCGATAGCGTAGAGCCGGGAGAACACCCAGCTAGCTATCTTCGATGTAGGTGGGTAGGTACATGTACCTTGAATAGTCTTGTTGCAACGATGGTTGAAACTACTACCTACCCTCTATCCAATGTTACGCTATGATTAGGTGTTTATAAAGCGAGCTTTGAAATCTGAAGCCAGACAGTGGAAAAACAAGACACGATACTTGCTATAGCTTGCTCAAGCTAACATCATAAACAGGTAAGGTACGAGTAGGTAGTTACGTATCATAAAGCTTTTTGGCGAAAATTGCATTAAATAAAACCACCTAACTAAAGCAAATACATAATTATATTTACATAGAACAAAGTGGAATAGACGTTCTACCTGTCTTCTTATACGTATGTAGTAGGTACCGTTAGTTGTTAGCTTAGGTAAATATGTAGGTAGATATGTATAGTGAATTAGAGAGACGGCTCGAGGCCACGTGGCGAGATGCGACGCAGCTATTTGTGTCAGGAGCCGGCATCCGTGACCCAGTTAGCGAACACCCCTTCCCGTTTCCCGTCGCCTATGCTATGCAACCATATATTTTGGTCTAGGTTATATTGCCGACGTATAGTTGGCCATTTGTTACTTCGATTGTTGAGTTTTATGGCGCCGAAGTTGAAGAACAAGAAATACACAGTGTACTAAACAAGCTCAATAGGTACATATATAGTTTTCCGAAAACGTTAATCACACACCACATTGAGTGAAAAAGTTTAGGAGAGAACGAGTATGTATGTATGTGTGTTTGTTACTTTTTCAGACTGAAGCGGCTAAAATTGTGAGTTTCATTGAATTGTTGGTGCCAACGAGATTAATGTGGGTACTTACTACGTACCTACGGAGCTGATCCTAACAAAAAAACGTTACGCAACTTAATGATACTCGTACTAACTTAATGCTTAATTACTAACTAGCTGCGACCCGTGGTTTCACCCACGGTCCCACAGGAACCGTTGATTTTTCCGGGATAAAAAGTACCCTATGTCCTTTTCTGTACCCTAAACAACATGTATGCAAAATTTTAAGACGATCGGTTGAGTAGTTCAGACGTGAACAAAGACACAAAGACTCACTTTTTCATATTATATGTAGTACCTTTGATTTTAGTCTAACCTCAAAGCAAACACTCATTGACTTCGTGTTACTTAACAACGCCATCTGCTGTTGTGTCGTTAAAGTAATTAGTTGCTCACAAAAAATAGAATTATTATTCGCCAATAGATGTCAGGAAGAGTCATATTTTTCAGTTGAGACTACTCAAACGCCTCCTTTTTGTTATTTTTCTTCCAAGTTTATGTTTAAGTTGATTATCGATAAAACACGAATAAAATGACATTTTCTAAAAATGATTCCTAGCTAGATCGATTTATCGCCCCCGAAACCCCCTATATACTAAATTGTATGAAAATCGTTGGAGCCGATTCCGAGATTCCAATTATATATATATATATATATACAAGAATTGCTCATTTAAAGATATAAGATAAGATAAGATATACGTTAGTCCAGATTCACACATTGATCCCAGTAAATTAGCGCCGCTCCATACACAATCATAGAGCACGCATGTCGGGGGCACACTTATGTAAGGTGCAAGAATTTCAGTGCACTGGAGTGGACAAAAATTTGTGTTCGGATATAATTATATCGGTGTTTATCGATGGTTGGTGCTCAATTGAGCGAAAAGGGCTTATAGTCTGGATTAACACATACGATACGTATCATACATACGAGTAGGTATGATACTTTTTATTCCTATTCAATTAACATGATAGCGGGTGCTACTGTGGGTGTGGGGTGCAGCTAATTAATTTTATTCTTTGTTCTGGAAAAACGTGACCCGCTAGGGGTATAGTAGTAACCCACCCTTACCGGACTAGTAACTTTTTGGTTAAATTAATAAATGTTTTTGGTTTTAACGGCTACGTAACTGATTTTCTGCAAATAAAGAATTCAAACAGGTTTTCGAACAATTTCAATTAAATTTCGGAAACTTTTTGTCGACACCTACGAAAAACTCAGCTTTGTGATGAGAATTTCTGAGCGTTCAAAGTAAGTGCCTAACTATTTTTTTTTTCGGATGTTCTATCCAAACTATTATTCTATGCAAAGGTTAGTTTGTTCGTTTGTTTATTTGTTACGCTTTCACATATCAACTACTTAGCCGATCATCAAAATAATTGACAATAGGCAATAGACAAATATTTATTTGCAGCAAAAACATACAAAATAAATTAAATAAAAATTACACGATTTAAAAAAAAATAGTTTTTGCCACAAACCGGTCCCAACTCAGCATAATGTCGGCTGCTGTAGACAACCGGCGCTGGTCTTCCGTTGGAACCGGCAGGTGACGTCACGAACGGACGGCGTAAGTAAACGTTGTCAGGAGTACAAAAAAGGACATAGGGTACCATCATATGTACGTATCATCCCGAAAAAAATAACGGTTCCTGTGGAACCGCGGGTGAAAGCGCGGGGCGCAGCTAGTATGAATAGGTATAACAAGTAGGTACCTATTTTTTAAGTCAGTAAGTACTTACTCGTACAGACCTACCTAATCAAAACCATTTTTGTGAAATGATCACCTGCATTACGGTAGAAAATGCTTATTGTAATCAAAGAGTCGAAACATGAAATCCCATTACTCAGATGTTTCTGTTCAGATAAGCAACGCGTGGGGAAGCGGATAAATTAGCATGAGTAATGATCGGGTAGCAGCATCGGAGTCACGATTGCCTCTAATTACGATATCTAATTAAACGGAATATCATAATAATTGCATTGCTCACTGTTGCAAATTCGCTTCATCTACATAATGGATTTCATGAGTACCAGAACGAATTGGCAACGTGCGTGCGAGACCACTTGAACTTATCCATGCTTTCATTTGTTAGATAACGATCGAGAGACGAGGGTTCGGTCTCTTTATCAGCCAGCGCGGCATCGGACGTAAAAAAAAGCCAGTACCTGGTTTTGGGTGCAGTAATAGATCGAGCAAAGCGTGTCTCTTCAGCTTCGAAAAAATATAACAGGGCTCACTGAAGGAAAATTGAAATCACATGTAAAACTACATTAATGAAAAGAGGATAATATTATAAGGTTAAGGGCCTCTTTCATCATCTCCAAGTAAACTCCCAAGTATACCTACTACGCGTCGATTAAAATTCGAAGTAGGTAACTATATTATCAGTTTCATAATATCCGAGTTCTAACCGTCTCATAACCTGACCAGTAGCTTACTTTACTTGCTACTTCATCTGCCCACTATCGGCGTTAACCGCCGAGTAGGGCTCTAGAGTCAAAAAATATTTTTGACGTTTGACATTTGTGACAGTAGTGACAGTGAAAATGGAACGAACATAGCCCGTTTTAATTTTTTCATTCAATTAACCGTCGAGTTGTTACTTAGAGCTTGGTTTTTGTTGGTGAAACTGAAAAAAAAACTTGGCAGTTTTACTTGCCAATTAGCACTAACCGGAAAGTAACTAATCAACACTTTACTTGGAGATGATGAAAAAGGCCCTAAGACTTATTTAGAAGACAAAGATGTCTGGAGCCTTCCACTTCCGCCAAGTAGCCACTAGTAGGTATGTATAGGTATTACCTAGTTGTAAGTCAAAATTTGTGAGACAGTAAATTATTTATTCTTTAAAAGAAAAACCCTCAGTTTCTTGCCTGGGACCCTATTCGGAGATTTGAAATTCTCATCTCACCTTCTTTCGTCCTTGTTGCTCTCATTTAAAACGTCATAGGTGTGAGAGTGACCAAGATAAAATCTCATCTCATCTCACGCGCAGGAATAGCCCCCCTGTTCTTCTGAGTAGAGGCTCTTTATCCGAACAAGGCGGTCGAGTAGGTACATTAAAAAAAAAAACTTTGACGTTTTTGAATCTTTGATACCCAAATTAAATAAAAATATTTTGAATTCTTTCGTATGTTCGAATTCTCTCTGGATCTCTGTCCGTATCTTTGTTTTCCTCTACAGTTCACATTTCTGAACCGATTCTTTTGAAAAATTTCCAAAAACTGACTCGGCTAAGAAATCTGTATTATTATCGAACCTGCTCACAAAAAATCACAAGAATGTAGCCACAAACGTCGACCGTTCTACAGCTTACAGAGCGTTCTTAAGAGTCCGGCGACCACTTTGGACTAACTTCGCATTGGCTTAAGGTATTCTATAGCCATTTCGTCTAGAAGAAGACGAGCGAAGAGAGCGAGTAATGATACTGACAAGCCTCTAAAGTTGCCTACAGAGTGACAAAGTGCAATTTCAATTTTTTTTACGACTTTTGCACTTCTGTAATAATTCTTAAATAACTAAGAATTTCCCTTGTATTATGGATTCATTTAACAGCTATTGAATGTAGACAACCTCCCTATGTAATGGAATTTATGATTTGCTACCTATTGAATAAATCAGTCAAAAGTGACCCCTTAAAAATGCGGATATTTTTCATAGCTCTATTTTAAAAAAACGAACATAGGGGCGGAGATATTGTTAATTTAATTGTAGGTACATGCTAAATTTCATCATAATCTGACAAATGGTTTTCAAGAAATTTGAGTAGCGCGCTTGTATGGAAATTTCAGAGCGTCGCGGCCCTCTTAAAGTTATTCACTTTGACGGGTACAACAACACCCTTATGTATTACTACAAAAGCAGCACCTTGTATAAGGTAAATAGTAGGTAGGTCTTGGTGGTGGTATTTCTCAAAAGCTCATTTCTCAATTCACTTTGTTTTCACAGAATACCTACTCCCTAATTCATAGGGCTTTGTTTTATACTTTGTAGACTTGTTAGGCAGATAGTATAGTCCCGTCTATGTATGCCGATGAATCATTAACCTATGTATACCTATCTACTAAAATCGGTATTTTTCTCGACCGAGCGAGCGTAAACGAGCGAAGCGTCTATGCTTCCAACTTCGGCAAAAATGTTTTCGTATGTCCGGCTGTCTTCTTGACAGCATTGGTATTCACAATCATTCGGATTAATTCGGAAACGTTTCCGTTCGGATTCTAAAAATTTTAAACTCAAATTATTCAAATCTCAGTCCGTATTCATAAGTTTTTAAACGTGATTAATTCTTTCGGCCGGATATACGAGTAATCTCGGTTCCCTATTCCAAAATTTGTAAAAGTACCTAGACTGGTATTCGATCAATTTAAATTTGAAATTTGTGGGATCTGGGACCCTATTCGGAGATTTGAGATTTTCATCTCACTAATTCTCGTTCTTATTGCTCTCGTTTGAAACGTCATAGGTGTGAGAGTGACCAAGATAAAATCTCATCTCATCTCACGCGCAGGAATAGCCCCCCTGATTAGAAACATTTCCAAATGATTGCGAATAGCACCGCTGGTTGAACTTCTCAACCGATTATCTTAAAAATGGCAGCGACATGATTGTTTTAATGTTCAAAACAAAAACTGAATCAACAAAACAACTGGATTATTCCGTTTAGTCGCGAATTGGAACCAGAGGAATTAGTCACTGCCAAGCAAAATCAAGGCTTGCCCATAACAGCCGCAGATGATAGGTATAGCTACCATTCTGAATGTTGAGCTCTAAAAGTACAAAAAGCAACTTCACAGCAATTTTTTTTTTCACTTCCACACACGGTCGCCTGACCCCAAACTAAGCAAAGCTTGTACTATAGCGGCGAGAGACTGATATACATACTTAGATATTTCTAAATACATACTTAAATACATATTAACACCCAGACATAGAACAAACACAAATGTTCATCACATAAATGTTTGCCCTAGGTGGGAATCGAATCCACGCCTCCAAGCTCAGAAGGCAGGTTCACTACCAACTGAGCCACCGAGGCAGTCACTGACTTTGCACTGCGCTGGTCTAAGATATAACGCCTAATTGTTAAGGGTTCCACGGCGCTATGAATTTTCCATACGCTTGCCAAATTTATTGGAAACCATTCGTCAGATTATAATGATACTAGCTGCGCCCCGCGGTTTTACCCGCGGCTAAAAAAATATCCTATGTGCTATTCTAGACTATAATCTATCTCTGTGCCAAATTTCATCCAGATCTGTTCAGCCGTTCTGGCGTTAAAGAGTAACAAACATCCATCCATCCATCAAATCTTACAAACTTTCGCGTTTATAATATTAGTAGGATTTGGTATGTGCAATTAAATGAACTGTCTCCGCCCCTGTTCTTGGTATTTAAAAAAAAAACATCCTCAAGAGAAAATATAGCTATGATAAATATCTGCATTTGTAAGGGGTCACTTTTAACTGACCTTTTGATTTATTTAATAGATAGACAAAGTAAATCAAAAATTCCTTTACATAATAATAATAACTTCGGGACACTTCCACACACGGTTGCCTGAGCAAAGCTAACTAAGCTAAGCATGTACTATGATTGCCAAAGACTGATATACATACATAAATAGATATTTAACACCCAGACATAGAACAAACACAAATGTTCACCACATAACTGTTTGTCCTAGGTGGGAATCGAACATAGAGAGCTTGTCTACTTTTTTAACTTTTAAACAAATCGATAATACAAGGGAAAATTTTAGTTCTATAACAATGATTAGAGAAGTGCAAAAATAATAAAAACGATAGAAATTGCACTTTGTCACTCTAAGGCTAGTCAGTATCTACTTGCTCTCTTAGATCGTCGTCCTCTTCAAGAAGGAATGGCAATAGAAAACCTTTAGCCAATGCGAAGTTAGTCTCAAGTGACCGCCGGACCCTTAAACCTCCATACAAGCTATTTAATTGCACAGATGCATGCATTACTTCTACAAACGAACACGAACTACAGGAAACTCTAATTAAACGCCTTTCTTTAAAAATATATATTTTAATCAGAATTGCGTCTAGCACATAACTATCTAGATATCTACTTATTTACGAGACATGACATGGTTATGTAAACACAAACTTATTCACACTTACTAACATTATTTCTTCCAATATAACTTGGTAAATCACATGTATGCGTACTTATTGTATGTGTTGAACACATATTTTTGTATCACTTTAACAGTATTAAAATATAATTGTTTTGGATCTATATTTGTAATACCTAAAATAGATCCGTAAGAAAGTTTAAGATTACTTACCTACTCGCCTAACTACAGCACAGCTTATTTTACAGCAACTTAAATATTTACAAAGATTATATTAATGAGGTCAGCCGCTAATGGCCATGTAATTTTGTGAGTACAGTTTCGATATCAATGTTTTGTATGTTTGCCGCCTTCAGCAATAAATCCGCATCGGGTTTAGTTCGCTTCCCACTGTTTGCTGATTCATTCGAACTGCTTCGCACTCTTTTACGCTTCTTTGCCTCCGTATTGTCTTTAGACCCTGTCTTCTCTTTTTCCAAAACTAACTCCGTGACACTTGCATCGCAAGCATTTTTTGTGGGGCTTGCTGCTTTTAACGGTGTATCTATGCTTGTTAACGTGGAATCGAATATATCGTAGCATTGCGATTTAAAAGTGTCCTTGAGCGGAGTATACAATCGCTCCATACCGATAATCGATTTAACAGCTTGTTCAGTTTCTTTGTAACTGTAATCTATTTCGTCCACTGTAAGTGGATCTTGATCGAGGATCAACTTAAACGGAGGCGCTTTCAGTCTCATCGTCGTCTCGTCATCGATACATATCTCCATTGTGAAATTATCTTTAATTTTAATCGGTGGTTCTTGAGAAACTTCTTTGGTATCATCATGTGTGAAGACAAAGTAATTGTTAGATTCTTCGTTACACTCGTGCACAGATAACTCGATTTCCTCATCTGATTCATCTTGCGCTATTTGCAGCTCATTTGTGCTTGGTTCAGCCGTTTTATCTATACTGCGATCATCTTTCTTAGTCTCAACTATCTGCACTGATATCGGAAGTGTCCTGCTTTTAGTGGATTCAGGGCGCAAAGGGGTCTCATCGAGCAAATCTCTCTCGATAATTTTAGCAGTTTCCAAATCAAAACCGCGTTTCATCAAATCACGTTGCAAAGTGCCATCATTAATACGATTGCATTTGTTTACGTCAGTTGAAACTATGAATTCCTTAATCTGGGTTATGTCTTCAGTCTCCTTGGAGATAGGTTTTGTGGAGACATCTTTCGGTTTACCGTCCTCTGACCCCTCGTCCGACCAACGAAGAGCTATATGATCGGTATCAGAATCGTGTGTATTGCTACTAGCTTTTGCACGGGCAACGTTCGGTGACGTATTAGAATTGTTATCTGGAGTATCGTGACCATAAGCTTGAGCATTTAACGTCTTTGTACAGTGAAGTTTTCTAGGAGTAGACGATTTTCTACGCGATTTTGTGGCTGCAGGCACTATTAAAGATGTAGTAGCGTTTGTTAGTCTATCTTTACTTGTTGTTCGTTTTCTTTGCGGTACACTAGGATATCCTTTAGAATAAGGAGACTGAACAAATTTTCTCCCATTTTTCACAGGAGTACCTCTTTGAGGAGAATATTTAGGTTTTATTTTCATAAAAGATTTGGTTTTTTCCTTGACCAAAGACTTTTTCGGTGATCTCCTTTTTTTACTTGAGCAAGTCTTTTTTCTATCCGTTCTGCTTGTTGATTGAGCTTTAGTGCGAGGTGTTTTTAGGGTCGTCGTTTCTTTCTTACTTTCAAATTCAAATGAGCTATGGACACTTAATGTTTCACTACAAGAAGATATTGCATCAATATTTTCCTCCCGATCTTTCTTTACTGCACCAGTATTCCTATAGTAAGAAACATTCTTAGCGCACTTCCTTACTGGTCTTGATTTCCTTTCGTCACTGTCTTTTTCCACTGACTTATCAACGTTTATATCCTCTTTAGAAGATGTTACTGGGCACGTACTCAAATCAGGAATAGGCATATAGTCCTGATCGTCAGGTTTGTAATACGATCCTCCGCTAGAATAATCAGTCGGGCGTGATGTATACGATGAAGGTGTGGTCTGTGCAGGTTTAGGCGTATTCAAAAACCTGGGAGTTGGTATGTTCATTATTTTTATATCAGACAATGGTTCATCTGGTAAATCAGGTCCCAAAAATCTGGGAGTTTCCATCTGTATATCATACAAAGCTTGTTTGTAAGGCGTTTCTAGGAAATCGGATATATTTAATTTGGCTCCGATGACGTTTTGCAAGGAGAGCCTTTCTGTTTCTGGGGTGTCGACACACTCGTCACTTTTCTCGTGTAACTTATTTTTGTTACTACTATCAGTTTTGCTCTCTTGCAAATCTGTCTTTTTATCCCCGCTTATTATTTTTACAGTTGGTTTACATGGAACATCGCTCATTTTGTCCATATTTGGCGGAGACTCGTCCTCCAATTCTTCTATATTTCTGCTCACAGTTTTTTTCACTCTTGGTGACCTTTTGCTGCGTGATTTCTTTTTAGATTCCGAATCTTTAGTGGCAACAGTCTTATCTGAGGACTTTTTCTTTTTCGAAGCCTTGTGTTTTAGTGGTTTTCGATGCGGTATGTTGACGGGCTTTTCATTTGCCACAAGAGCCCTTAAATCCGCATCCCAATCGTATTTCTTGGCTGGTTTTGTTTTATGCGCATCTGTATTTTCTTTTGTAGATCCAGTGTCATTGTTATTGCCTTCTTCGGTTAAGACTAATACAACATTAGTTTTGATATCTATAGTTTCAGGCTCACTTTTAGGAGCGTTTGCTGTGTTCTCACTACCACTGCCGACAATTTCAACTTCGGGATCAGGACTTTGACTTGGCACTTGCTCGTTAATAGTTTCATGTAATATTCTTCTTGGTGTTGTAAAATCTAAAACTCTAATATGAGAAGTTCTTCGAGGTGTTGACGATGATTTTCTCATGGGGGGCAACACTTGTGGAGTATTTGATTCCAAAGATAGGGCATTATCTTTTGGGACAGACGCTGTTGTGCCATTACCGTTATTTCCATCTACAGTTTTGACAAGATCACTTATCACATTTTTCTTTTGCTCACTCAAATCTGGTAAAGTCTCCATAGCTGGTTTATTTGAAATGGCTGTATTTGATGGAACATCGATTACTAGAGGCCCCAGAATCTGTGGTGATGAATTAGCTCCCAATGTATTAGAATTAGCGGTCATAATAGGATCACAATGAGCACTCGTTGGAACTTGTGATGATCCTGAAAAATGAAATTGAAACTATAAATGTGTTCATTTTGTTAGCGTGAAAATCAGATATATCTCATTAATTCTCGTAATTATTTACCTGAAGCTGGTACGACGATCAGTGTGGGCATGGCCATTATTTCATCTTTAGTAAAGTTGTGCGTGTTAGAGGTGTGTTTGTAAGCTGGGGTTCCATTGATCATGATGGTCTGCATTTGCATCAAAGGTGTAGACGTCGCATTATTTGCATGTAGAGGTTTCTTTTTAATGGCACTCAATTTTTCAGCTAGCTTTTTGTCCACTTTTACGTCTGATATTATTTTTATCTGATTTTCTAGTGTTTTGGGCAGCAGTTTGGGAATTGGAGCTGTTTTACACGATTGTATTTCTATGCCGTCATTCACGTGGCTCACTTCCAACATTAGCTGGCATTGCGGAGGCCCCTTAATATTGTCATTGTAGACATCTTTTCTGAATAGTGGCCTAAAATTACAAATATAAATTAACAATACCATTTTCTAGTTAAAAAGGAAAATAAAAGAAATATGGCGTTTTAATATTCAAACTTACCTAACATTCGAGTTGTCTGAAGTACTAGAATCAGGTACATTGTACGTAGCACTACGATTGTCACCACCTAAAAATTGTTTTCTAGTAATAAAATTGTTTAAATCACCTTTACATCAAAATACTTTTTTTTGTTGGTAATACGTTGGTATTCTTCATTCTAACTCTAGTTAATAATAGCTAAATATAACAATTAGTTTATGTGTGTTCCTCCATAAGGTCTATAGTTATATTCGCCATAATTTTGGGAATGAAAATTATGTGACATGTTTTGAGCACCACACCAATTAGAACAAGTACAGAAAGTATACTATTTAAAACACTAGAGATTGACTTAGATACAAGATTTACGTATAAAAAACTTAATAACTTATTCTGGTCTTCTCAGACTCTCTGGTCTAGCCAGAAGCGATCTCCTCTTGGCAATTTTTAGATGGAAATGCACTAAGATTAACATACTAATGCCCACTTGCACTGAATACAAGAATTGCCTAATTCCTTGCTTAACTATACTTTTCTCAACGAGACGACCTAATATGACGCCCTCTCCTTGCACAATAGTATGAAAGTGATAGGGATGCAGCACCGACTTGAATTGTCAGGATTGGTCAATGGGCGTGAATAATGAAAATGTTAGGCTGCGTTTATATTGCTGTCCAAATTTCTCACTAATCATATCGTCTAAAATCGTCTCGTCGTATCGTCTAATGGTTACTTTAACATAATTTGTAATTGAAAGCAAAAAAAAATCATATTATATTTTTATGCTGTGATGTTGCGTATAAAACGAATATAATAGGATTTAAATAAATTAAACTAAAAATATTTTTTAAGCCTTTATTATAAGCAAGAATCAGTCCAAAAACACGAAAAGTCAAAAGGTAAGTAGGAATCCCAGCCCAGTAAAAAAGCGGGGTCAACGTAAAATCATACACTACGAACATACTGAAATAAGCACAAAACAATTCGTCCGCACCGCTCAAGAGACAGAATCGGACTGACATTTGGTCGCAGCGTGAACCCTAAGTTGTGCGCCCTAAGTTCCTTATCGCCAACCAATGACGTTCAGCGCTTGATTTCCCTATTATATATTATAGCTCATTTCGTTGAACGAAGTATAGTGTATACTACTCCTAGCTAGCTCCAACCTAAATGTTCTAGCATGAACCTTTAGCCATTCCTTAGAAGAGTCATAACTGAAGCTGAACTGAGAGTGATAAGCTAATATTTAGCTAGCAGTAGTTTAAAACAGTTCTGTTAAGCTAGGACTTAGGCACTTATTATATTCAGTGTAATTAGGCATTAGAAAATTAAGCAACTCTTACTTGTGACTCCAGTAGCGAAATCTTGAAATGTGCCCGCATTGGATATTCTTTGGTTTGAAGAGCTCTCTGAACTGGACAATGTTTTATTTCTGTTCACAACAGATTTCAACACGTTGTTGAATTCTTCAATGTTCTGATTAGATTTAAGAGGGTCTATTGGTTTGACCTGCAATTAAGAAAAACTGAATTAAAAAAACTGGAAATGACTTGTAAAAAAAAATCTTGTCAGGAAATAATAATAATAATAATAAATAATAAATTCGGGACACTTCCACACACGGTCGCCTGACCCCAAACTAAGCAAAGCTTGTACTATGGTTGCCAGAGACTGATATACATACTTAGATATTTTTAAATACATACTTAAATAGATAATTAACACCCAGACATAGAACAAACACAAATGTTTATCAGATAAATGTTTGCCCTACGTGGGAATCGAACCCACGCCCCCAAGCTCAGAAGGCAGGTTCACTACCAACTGAGCCACCGAGGCAGTCAATTCTCAAATATTGCTTTCTTTCTTTTTCTTGCTTGTTCTTGTGGGTAGCGGCTCTTTATTCCGAACAAGGTGGTAGTCTCTCATCAATTTTATAACTTTGACGTTTACAAGCGTATCTTTCAATAACCTAATAAATGGATAAGAATATTTGATTTGAATTTGATAGTGATTTGATGTCTACTGAGATAAACACGACTCACCCTTGTCTAAATAATATGGATACTTATTTAATTATTAGGTTATTTCAACAGGTAATGACGCAGCAGATGCGCTGGCCAGAAGGGGATCGGAAAAAATACTACACGGACCAGAACCACTAATGCCTATACCTCTGGCCCATGCAAAACTGGTCACTGCTCCCTAAACAAACACCTATTTAACATTGGTGTGACCGACAGCCCTCTGTGCAGAGGATGCATGGAGACAGAAGAAACGCCACGGCACGTGCTCATGGAGTGCAGGAGCGTGGCAGAACACCGGGCTCAGTTTCTTCAATCCCCATCGCCACTCCCGGAGGCCTGCGGCAGCCTGAAAAGACTGCTGGACTTCTGGGAGCACCTGGGCTGGTTGGAGTGAAGGGAAGGGAAGAGAAGTAAACCCCACGCACAATGGCTCAATCAAGTGGCTAAGTGCGGAAAACGCCCTGCTAAAACCATGGATACTTATTCTTATTCGAGATGGGGGCGGCAAGTTCTGCAATGACGTCCCGCTTGGGGTGTATTGTGCATTTCCACCTGCCAGTACCTACTCGAGCCATCCCAACTCCTTGAAATATCGAAGTGAGGCTCTGGGACGCTGGCATAGTTGCTCCAGTGGCGCAGATGGTAGTAATAATATAGATACTTCTTCTCTATATAATATAGTCTGTCCCTCATTCTGTCTGTATATCCGCTAATTCTTATTAAATATGAATAAGAATCCTCCTAAATCACGCAACAGACTTTGATGCGGTTTTTATCAGTTAGGTAATTTTTCACGGAAGTTTTAGAGATACGGTCGGGTCACTATTTCTAACTACAAAGTAAATTAGCACTACTCACTGTTGAATTTAAGCTTAAAGTTGAGTCAGTGTTCTTTGAAACTGGGCTGCTTTCACATCTTGCCAAGTATTCCTCGGGACTAATATTGCTTGAGAATGATTGTCTGGCACTCTCAGTATTCTGCAAACTGCTTACATTAGAATGCAAAGGCACGACATCTTTTTCTGGAACTTTCCCATGCTTTTTTCGTGTTGTGAGATGATTACCTGTAAATTTTAATGTTTTATATAATTAATTTTATTTTGCCCAAAGCTTTATCAGCCACTCGTAAAAAAAACATTTACAATATACAAGGAAAAGCATGTTGCTGTCCAACTTGCAATACCTATAATAATATGGTACGTCCTTATCAGATACAGCTAGTTTAGTCATACTGGTTGATTATTAGCAATTGTTTGTTTGTTTAGCGGGGCCTTTTCCGCACTTAGCCATTAGATTTGGCCATTGTGCGTGAACTCTTTCTCTTCTTCCTTTCCCTCTCACTCCAACCAGCCCAGGTGCTCCCAGAAGGTTAACAGCCTTTTCAGGCTGCCACAAGCCTCCGGGAGCGACGATGGGGAGATTATTCGCAATAACACTACTTGTAATCTAAATCTATTAAAATCTATCCCTTTTACAAATAAACTTTGTATAGGTTCGGAATAGTTGTACAGTGGTTTGTCTCTTTCTATCTTTAATTTTTTTTTTCAATCGATAAAGACAAAAGACTGTGTAGCTATGCTGAGACTATTCAACCTTTATGTATGTATGTATGTTCCCTAGTCCAAAAAGGTTAGAGCTATTTTGATGAAATGTTCAGACAATCTTTAGATTAGCCTGGTGCAGGGATGGCGAACCAATGGCACGCGTGCCATTGGTGGCACAAGATAAAATATTTTGGGCATGACACTGATCGAAACTGATTGCATTTTAGTTTTGATCGGTAAACATTTATTTAGAAAAAATTACACGTTGTTCCGGGTTGACACGGGTGATAGTTTGGTAGTTACGGAGAATCTGAGAGCGGCCCCGTGACCCCACCTCTGCCGACGAGGATGGACACCGTGGGGGTTTAGTCGGTATGGGTGCCCTTCTGGCACCGAGTCCGACATACCCCGCTCCGCCTCCCCCGGGGCGTAGCGGGGATGTTAGAATGCATTCCCCCACGTAAAAAAAAAGGGTGATAGTTATCCAATCAACAAATCAGACATAGCTAGTTTAAAGCCATTTAAAGTTTAAGTCCATCGCGACGCACGTTTGGCCAGCAAGCCACGCGTCTTTAAACACGCTACGCAGGAATACGAGATTAAGGCCCCGTCTTACACGAAATCACCAAAAACAAGTATTTTGTTTGCACCTAGTTTGATATGAAGAATTATAATGATCAGGTGCAATAAAATACAGCTGGTAGAAGAAACAACCAACTAAAGTTTAACCGAAGAACAATTTTTATAATCATTCTCATTTTGAAAAAAAAAAACACAAAATATTTTCTTTAAAAAACTAACAGAACATAGATCTCTAAATTTTCAGTGAATACCCCACTTTTTTTTTCGATTAAATAACCAGATTAGTTCTTTAAAGTTTAACCGCGCAACTTACTCTTATTTGCTCTTATTTATATTACGATTAATACCAATTAGAACATCAAAAAAATTTAATTTTACGCGCCGATCTCATTTTACCCTCAAATATCATTTACGATTTTCAACTCTAAATGATGCGGCATAATTAAACGTGTATGGGTGAAAAATCGTGCTATGACGGCGCCTTAATGTCGCCATTGCTACACCCGTGGCGTGCTAAACATTCGCCGCGGTGGGCCAGCGCCTTTAAATAATTACTAGCTACGTCACGCAATTTCACCCGCTCTCTTCGCTTCGCTTCACTTTTTACTATAATCCGATAACAATACGGATCATGAATCCTACATGATCCGTATTGTTATCGGGATAAAAAGTACCCTGTGTCATTTTCTGTACTACTGACAATGTGTTTGCAAAATTTTATGATGATTGGTTGAGCGTCAAGGCGTGAGAGCGTAACAGAGAAACGAACAAGCTCAACTTCGCATTTTCAATATTACATTCATTTATTAGCTAGGATTTTGAAAGATACCTGGTAAAGCAGCCAAAGGTGTTGCTTCAACAGAATTCTGATAAGAGCTGGTTTCTCCATAGCTGGCATACACCTCGGGCTTCTGGACATCTGTTCTGCTCTTACAAGCACAGGTTGGCAGCGCCAGGGAATGGCATAATTCACATGTTGTGTTCAGTTTTGGTGCTACGGTGATGCTCTGCTTTTCTAAGCTGCAATATTTTTTTTTATGACGAATTAGGACAGAAATGAACAGCTGATTTGCTTGATGTTAGAAGCTAAAACAGTGATGTTTTAATCTGAACATTAAATCTTATCCATTGGTTTTTAAATCAAAAAAGACCCACAGAAGTGTCTCACTCATTGATAAGCAATCAAATTATCAATTATAGAAGCATATTCATGGCATATGTATGTATGTATGTATATATTTTAGGAGTAGGTGATTTACCAAAATTAAATATAGTATTACTTTCAGAACACAATTCTACCATTCTACACTCCCACTCTTAAACTTGATAATAATTTTATCTGGGAAAGAAAACAGTACCTGACTTTCTCGGTGGTTTCTTGCTGTTGTATTTTCTTAACGTCTACATTAGCCACCAGAAACTTAACCACCTCTAGTAGATTTGTACATTGAAATATTTTCCTCCGCAATGCATGCGGCTTGCATGTATCCACTGAAACAGTCAAAAAATTATATGACGTTAAATGGTTTATAAACTGTAAAGTGGACTAGGGCAGTGACCGAATGGACACCTAGATTGAACACAAAGAGGAAAAGAGGTGCACAAGCTTGAAGATGGACAGATGAAATAAGAGCACTAGCAGGGCCATTATGGACAAGAATCGCTAGAGACAGAAACAAATGGAGAAGACTGGAGGAGGCCTTTGCGTCTCGCGACGCTCTGAGCAGGGACAACATAATAGATATATTATAAAATCTCAGACTCTCAGATTAAGCTCAGACAATAAAGGCTTAATAATAATAATAATAAATGGTTTATACTTAGCCATTTCATTAAAAATCTTATTTGGTTTTACTACATGACTAATGGGATGCTGTGCTAGTTAAGCCTAGCTGGAAAGGTGGCCTCTCAAGCCAGAGGGTGTGGGTTCAATCCCAGCCAAGGCCTCCAACAATTTCTTGTTTCAAAATAAATTTCTTTCAGGAGCGTGGCAGAACATGGGGCTTGAAAGATTTCAAGCCCCATGTTCTGCCACGCTCCTGCACTCCATAAGCACGTGTCGCGATCGTATGAGGTTGCGTGCTTTTTTTTTGTATCACGAAAACCACATCTCTTGTTTGCCTGGAGCCCTCAACAATGAACAAACGGATGTCCACATTGATGTTTGTCAACATTTGTCCATTCTGTAAGGTGGGACTTTTCAGATTTGTGACACAGCCATGTTTTTGCCTGGGTCTGGGGTATAGACATAAATGGTTCCTTCTGGTCAGCACATCTGCTGCATTGTTACCTGGTGTGTTACTGTGCTCTTTTATCCATTGCAGAGGTTTTTTATTTTTGTTTGAAATGGATTGGAGTGTGTTGTGACACTCCAGTATAAGAGCAGAGTTAATGCTGTTGTTTTGTAGAGCTTGCAGTTCAGATGCACTGTCTGTAATAGATAATCCTTATGTCAAGGTCTCCAACATCTCAGATTGCAACTAACTGTGCTGCTCTGGTGATGCCAATGCATTCTGCTTGGAAAATTGTGTTTAGTTTGTCTAAAGTGGTTGAAATTTCGATGTGTACGAAGACATGCTAACATGGTATTGTCCTTGGGCGCCTCAAGGAGTGGTATTCTTTTACACTTCATGGTTTCTGTGTGTGTTGTTACTGTGTCCTGTTTCCATAGCCCATTGGTTTTAAGTCTTAGGGCAGCTGCCTTTGCCTGCTCCTGAGTGACTAGACGTAGAGGTCTCAGGCTCAGAAGGTACTCAAGCAGAGCCGAAGAAGTGGTTCTCATGCATGAAATGGCTGCTACGCTTGCTAAATATTGTAGGCTCTGGTGTTTGATTTCAGTGTTCAGTTGTGTTCTGGGCCACCATACAACCAATCTATAGGTAAGAGATTGTCTGTTTACAACACAGTGTGATTTTCGGATTCAGACCCCATTTTTTACCAACAAGCCTGCTACACTGATCGAAAGATATACACACCATTTTGCTTTTGTTTTCTATATGACTCGGCCAATTTGATTTGATTTCAAGGACCATACCCAGATATTTCACTTTTGTCGTAATAGCCAATTCTTATTCTGCACCATCATGTGTAGTGCGGACTCTGTTGATTTGCCTTTCCTATAAGCGTTTTGGTGAGGGTGTAGTGGTTGTTGTTAAACTCACTATCCCTTAGGTGTTGATCCACTAGTCTATCCAGCGTTTTCAGAAGAAATGATGTTAGACTAATGGGCCTGAAGGATTTGGCATGTGTAGTTGTCCTTGCCCAGTTTCTGTAGAAAGACCAGTTTAGCTCTCCGTGCTTTAGATATGTACATAAAGGCTATACAGGCCGTGTAGATTGGTAGTAAGTGCTTTGTTGCTAGATGCAGTTGCCATTGTAATAGTGCTGGGAATACTCCATCTAGTCCTGCCCATTTTAACAGTTTGAAGCTTTGTAGAGCCCAATCTGTCCTGTCTACAGCCACATCTTGTTTCTGGTGAAATATTGCGTAGTACATTTCTGCCAACTTCTTATGATAACCATTTTACTACCAATAAGAATCATTTTGTTACATAATACTGAATTATTATCAACATGCACTGCCAGCAGGTATTACACAGGTGGGTATAACAAAGGTGGTTGATATTTGTCATTCACAACAATCATTACAGTAAGTTTACTTTTTTAAGAGATCTCACTAAGCTTGCTCCCAAACTGTGTTAAACTGTAACTTAAACCCTTGTTGAAGCAATAATGGTTTGGTGGTCAAATTTAGACAAGTCCAGGGAAGCAATCATGCTACAAAACTAGATTACATCAAGGCTCAGGCTTACGACTTCTCAAGTTCATGGGAACCCAAGGTGTAGGAAATACTTTACTTCTAATTACTTTAAATATAAGATAGAAACTGATAGAAACTACGTCGCAATTTATCAAGTTGGCAGAAGACACATACCATAAATTTTTACAGCTCTGTATTCAGCCAAAATACTCTTGAGTGATGTCATAAATATCCTGTCGTACTCATTCCTGAGAGCATCTAAATACGGACTTGCTTGTAGAAACTCATCGTATGCAGTCATAAGCTGCTCTTCAGCCAGGTACCCTGGATGGAAAACAAAGAAAATAATCGTCCTTCTAAACCGTTAGGAGAAGGCGCTTCTTCCCGCCAAGCATTGCATGGTTTACCTAGCACAAGTTTGGCCAAATCCTGCGATGGAAATGGTGGTATCGACATTTTGGATAATTCAAGCTGTCGCTGTTACTGTGAATCCCCAAAAACTACATTTATTTGAAGAACAAAATAAACCAAAATTTTAAGTAAACACGAATTCGTGAAACCAAAACCGTGCATTTTTTTTGAAACGCGCACGCAGGTACAGATTAAAAAGCTCGTAAGTCAAGAATCTAAAAAAAACATTTTCTCTGGAACACAACTAAGGCATGACTACAGATAATGCTAAATTTCAACAGTAGTCGATTATGCATTTGAAGTCGAAATATTTCCCAAATCGATTTCTCTTTTCGTCAAGTGACAATGGACGAACCACAGCACTAGCGTCCGTCATCCGTCCAGCTGATACGTGAACTGGCCAATCGCAAAAGCGACGCCATGTTTGCCAATGGCAGCCATTATTAAACTAAAATTGTAGGATTTTAGCATGTAATTTGGCGTCGTCCTAACTTAAATTAATTTATTTTTACAATTTTGTTACCAAGTGTCAGTTCAGTTCTCAGTGGCATTAGTTGTGCTTGAATTTTGTTGACTCTAGATCAAATACATAATTATCTACTATGAGTAGCGCAGCTTCGACTCCACTTTTCGCTTGTTCTCGTTGTTTCTCAAGACATCCTTTCGAGGAATTGTCTCCTGGTGAACAACTTTGTAAGGTAATTTTTTAGATCAGATGAAAGCTACTTAATTACACACGAAAATATTTGTGGAGGCTAAGACTTTAGTGCGTCGCAATTCACTTTAATGACGTGACATGTAATGACGCCAATGTTTGATGGTCTTCCAGGAATGTCGCGGGTCATTCCCCGTCGTGAAATGCACCTATTGCCGCTCAGAGTTTCA
Organism: Peribatodes rhomboidaria; assembly: GCA_911728515.1. Classification (NCBI taxonomy): domain Eukaryota; kingdom Metazoa; phylum Arthropoda; class Insecta; order Lepidoptera; family Geometridae; genus Peribatodes; species Peribatodes rhomboidaria. The sequence continues at coordinate 12,734,618 of OU452175.1, forward strand.
ACAAACAAGGTCAGTGTCAACTGCCAAGGTTCCCTGACAAAAATGAACCAGTTCCATGTTATACCTATCTAACACTGGATTGAATTTACTGTCTAGCAGTTTCCACAGCCTTAGTAATCATAAATACACGAAAAAGCTTTTAATGCACTCGTTCTCGAAACACCTACTTATTCAGTTATTAACATGTAGCAAGAAATTCTGAGGTATTGTTACAATGATGTTGTAACCCTCAAACAAAGTAGGTCATTCTGAGTAATTAACTGCTGACAACCACATAATTGTTTTTCTATGTATTGTTTCCTTGATGGAACTGAATGCTTAGGTTGATACATTAGAAATAAGAACAATAAGCCACATATACACTTCTAAGAAATAATTTGTTTACTTAAAACAATGCAGTATGTTTAATTTCAATTACTTAACCCCTTAGCAATAAATCGAAATAGTTTCAGTCTCTTCTTTTTCTAACAAGTTAACTATTCCGATGCTGTACAATGTTTATTGCTAAGTAGGTTCATGTTGAACTTTTTCTATTCTCGTAACACCAACCAACATCCTAAATAGAAGATCCTTAGTAAGAATAGAACATTTGATATTTGTATTGCAATTGAGAGTAAAAAAAGTGGTTTGAGCATAAATAAATCTCTCACAGTGACATTAAATAACTTGTTATCCAATTTTTACAGTAAATCCAACACCTCATCTATCTGCAAAAAATGTGAAGCCAATGTGAAAGCTTACGGCAAGCCGACAGCATGTGAATATTGTAACATCATCGCTGCTTTTATTGGTAATATATTCAACATAAAATAGTAATTTGATCATTAAATTTCAATCTGTCCAGCCTAATTAATTCACCAATTCAACTCATATTTGTATAACAAGCATCATCATAGATTGGGTACTCTGGACGAGAAGATAACACAGTTTCGGAAATAAAAATCTTACACTATTGTATTGTATTATAGAATCAACACTCAAGCCATGTCAGAAGCCTCTAATGCTCATTTTTAACAGACTTCAAAAATGTTTGTAAATGCATAATTCCATAATTTATTTTTAAAAAAATTATGAAAATTTGTTTTTTAAAGGATATTTTTACAGCTTGGACCCATTTTATTACAAAAACGGATTTTGTCAAAAATTTACGAAGTCAATTTGTTTTATTTAAAAAAAATATTGATTGGTCGGGTCCACATGTGCATACAATATAATTGATTTCCCGTTTACGCATCTTACAGTTATACTATTTTTGCTTAAAGTTATGGAAATGTATGTACAGCGGGTAAATTTACTTACCAATCAGACCTTTAAACCAACCAATGCATTTCTTTGGTTGTAAGTCTGCTTGTGAGAAACACCCGCAAGCTGTATATCGACCAAAGAGATTTCCCGACTGAGAAATACTGAGTTATTGATTATTGCAAATTGAGCAATATAAAGCAGCCTGTAAAATGACACTTACAGCCGATGAATCTATATTTTATACAAACTTTCCTTTTAAAGCACTAAGTATTTTAATAAAATTAAAAAAGTATTTATAATTTTTTATTTTTTTTCAGGCAACAAGTGCCAGCGCTGCGCCAACTCTGAGCGCAAGTATGGGCCGGCGGTCTCCTGCGAGCAGTGCAAGCAGCGCTGCGCTTTCGACCGACACGACGACTCCAAAAAGGTGAACGAGGTTATAACACTGCTTATTTACTTTTTACTGTCACATTTGGAACTGAACGTCGTCCGGCGAAGTTTGAGTGTTGTATCACACCTCTGCCAGCCCTCTTTGAGGGAAAGGCGTGACCATTTTCTTTTATGTTAATTATTTTATAAAAATATTTTTTTTAAATAACCATACCAAAAAGATTTTATATCATACTAGTTGCGCTCCGCCGTGTTAATCGCGGTTCAAAGATACTCTTATGTCCTTGCCTGTAGCCATGATAACTTAAATGCACAACTTTACGATACAACAAACAAGCCTACACACATATTCACACTACTGTGAATACTATGGCAAACAAATCACATTTAATACTGCTTCAGTCAGCAAAAAGTACCCAGTTTGTTAAAATAAAGCAAAGCAAGTTCGTGTAGACCGAGTGGCTAGTTCTGATGCTAGAGATTGTTGGTATAGAATCATCCACAAGAGCCTACATTTTACTGTGTCATCCCAGCCACAGCAGCACTCGTGTTTTAAATGTAAAGCAATGATGTGATTGCTACATTCACTTTCCTCATCATAATTATAGCGAAGCTATCCAACTCATCTATTTTGTTAAATAGCCGTTTCATAAGTTAGTTAATTATAGTTTTTAGGTTCATTGTACATTTTATAAGCTGTGTACGTTCATAATTTAAGTTGGTACCTGCAGTGTCATAGCATATAGTCTGTTTACCAAACCAATTCAAATAAAAAAAAAAAAAAACTCAAATATTAAATAAGTTTTTTTTTCATTGAAAAAGCTGTCAATTATCCGATCTTATCAATGAATGTACACAGTGTCTGTCGTGTATCAAGAGCTTGCTCACCCCTGGGTACTGTAGTACCCGCGATGCATTGAACATTATTTAGTACTGGGATAGAGAGCAGTTTATCTAGCTGTTATAATTAATCATGTGATTGCTACATTCACCCTTCTCATGGTGCTGTACCGTTGTCAGGTGGATGGCAAGCTGTTGTGCTGGCTGTGTACGCTGTCTCTGAAGCGTGCACTTGCAAGGACCAAGCAGCACATGTCTGTCGACAAGCACAAGCATCGCGGGCACAAGTGAGTAATATTAAAGAGGTCATCCTCTTGGAATAATACGATAAACACAGTTTTGAAAGTATATTAAAATAATCTAAACAGTTTTGGCAAACATGACACACAACACTTAATTCGAAAAACAAAAGTACAAAATCTACAGTATACAAAGCCCAAAGAGTTCTCACTCTAACAAGTAACACCATCATTATTTATGTATTTGATAGCTGCACTCTGCAGTCTAACAGGAAATGTAATCATTTCAGAATGACAGGTACCCCATGTTCTTTTCTGTACCCCTGACAATGTGTATATAAAATTTTGTGATGATTGGTTGAAACATTGAATTGTTAGGGCTTGAAAACGTAATAAACATTAACAATAACTGTCCGTGAGGCCAAGAGAGTTATTGAGTGTTACCTGCGCTCACTGTCCTACGACAAAACGGAGAAACTCATATCCATCGTCAAATAAACTCTCGGTTTGCGTCTCGCAAATTCATACCTACCAATTCCCATCCTACCTTCCTCACTGACTCCCCCACCGCTTTCACACATCCTTACACACTTCACACACACACATACACACACACACACATACACTCACACACACTCACAATCACCCTGTTTATCTTTCTAATTGTCAGTCCGATTTTATTTTATTTCATTTTACTTCAAATTTATCTTTAAATTTCTAAATTTTACTTTGTTTTAGTCTGCCATTAATTTTGTGTAAAGACGTTCAAGTGGACGCCCGCGATACTGGGTTTTCCAAGTGCGGGGTCCACAGTGTTTGTAAATTGTGCAAATGGTTTGATAATAAATATATTTGTATTTGTAACATTTATAATATTAAAAAAGGTAAGATAGTATTTACTAATCGGAAAACAATGTTTGGCCAACTTGTACAACATGACAGGCTGTAGTTTTTTTGTTTAGCTGGGCATTTTCTGCACTTAGCCACTTGATTGGGCCATTGTGCGTGAAGTCTACTTCTGTTCCCTTCCTCTCACGCCAACCAGCCCAGGTGCTCCCAGAAGGTTAGCAGCCTTTTCCGCCGCAAGCCTCCGGGAGCTAATGAAGACCTTCATAGAATGAAAGGTAGAAGGACACAGACGATGGGGAAGCCGCAAGCCTCTGGGAGCTAATGAAGACCTTCATAGAATGAAAGGAAGAAGGAAACAGAGGATGGGAAAGACCTAGGAGAACACACATAAACCAAATAAAAGAGAAAGTCACGAAAGGTCAAGGAAAGATGCCATGTCGTACAAGGAGACGAAAACACTAGCAGAGGCCCGCCAGGTCTTGGCATTACTCCTATGATAAGAGCAACACTCTCAATTTGTTAATCATAAAGTCACACCTTTCTCTGGAAGAAGCTGACAGAGGTGTATTACAACACCTGACGAAATTCAGTCTCAAATATGACCGCTGTCGCCATACATCGAGCTCCAGTTAAATAGCAGATGCATTTAATACGCACTTACATTCACAAATGAACAAATTGGTGTGCGTCTTCAGCTGGGATTGACAGCTGAGCCCGCACACACTAGCTTGGGAGGCGAGCATTCTTCCAGCTAGGCTACTATAGCTTTTTTTAATAATGTATTTTTTTACGTCCTTCCTCCATAAAATAGTGGGGGTTAACCTTTATCGACCGAGCGAGCGAAGCGTCTCTGCTTCAGCTTCGACAAAAATGCGTATTCGTTTGTCCGAATTCGGTCTGAATCTCAGTCCGGATCTTTATCTTCCTCTACTGTTCGCATTTCTATTTTTTTAATTGTCCAAATACTGATTTGGCTTAAAATATTCTGTACTAGCTGCGCCCTGCGGTTTCACCCGCGGTCAAAAAGTATCCTATGTGCTATTCTAGACTATAATCTATCTCTGTGCCAAATTTCATCCAGATCTGTTCAGCCGTTCTGGCGTGAAAGAGTAACAAACATCCATCCATACATACATACAAACTTTCGCGTTTATAATATTAGTAGGATAATTACGACCTGCTCACAAAATTTCACGAGAATCGGTTGAGGAATGCGACCTGTAGAGGTGGACAAACGCCGGCCGCGAGGTCTACAGCTCAGAGCCACTAGTGCCAAAAGTAGGGCCAACAGGAACTGATGTTTCCCTAGTGAACGTAAAAGTAAAGTGGGGGGCAACAGGAATAACCCAAATAGAGAAAATAGACACCTATTCTATAGGTAATAAATATAATATTTATTTACCAAAAAATAATAGGAACAGATTTGCTTAAATGCTAGTCATAAAGTTACAAATGTGATTAGTAGATCCATACTTCGTCTTAAAATAATTAGGCGGTGAGCCCCAAACTAGGCACAGAGTCTGTTTCTTGGGGCTCGAGAGATTATCGTAAAGAGTATAGTGTCATTAAGGTTACTCAAAAACGTGTAAAATGATCTACACATATCATTTTCCTAAAGATAGATACCTAAAATAAGATAGTTCAGATACTACCGATATTATGTGACATTGAGCATAGGCAATCTTAATATATATATTATAAATCTCGTGTCACAATGTTTGTCCTCAATGAACTCCTAAGCCACTTAACCGATTATAATAAAATTAGCACACCATGTGCAGTTCGATCCAACTTGAGAGATAGGATACTTTTTAACCGCGTGTGAAACCGCGGAGCGCAGCTAGTATATTATAAATGTTAAAATGAAGAGGAATAAATTAGTAAACATGCTATATTGTCATTATTTTATAATTTAAGAAATAACCACTCATATTTATTATTTGACATCGACATCTATCTAATCTAAGATTGACATGCACCAAATCCAAATAACTTTTTTTTTAACTTTAATTTTTAATAGTACATATTTAATTTGTGGTGTATTTGTAAATGAATTTTTAATATGGACATGGTCTGAAATAAATGATTATTATTATTAAAATTAAACCGATGTTTATTTTTTAGATCGAAGAACAGTCACAAAGAAAAACGCAAGTCTGACATGATGAAATCTATGAACAGTGATGGCTCTCTAAACGATTCTCAACCACATGAGAAGAAGTCCAAAATGAATCCACAAGGTAAATTTTATTAATTTTTTTTATGTAACGTTTGTCAGGCCAAAACTTTTGTCGCTAGGTAACACTGGTCAAAGATGATGAACAAATCTAGTCTAATATAAAAACCTCGAAAGCTTGTGAGATAGGCTTCGTCTTAACTGACTTAGCAAACTGAGCGACAGACTGTACGCCGAGTTGCTAATCGGGCAAATTAATGTAAAGGAAACTGCGAACTGTAACAAACAAAATGCGAATGGACCGCTCACTGAACGAGTAAGCAAGTGATACGCCGCTGTTCAGACTCCATTTAAAATATATAGGGTGGCTAATTAGAGGCAAACGACAATAGTGATTACGAAGTCAGAGTGTATCTGCATGGTATAATAATATACTCCGCCAGTTATAGCGTTCAGAGTCAAAAATGTTCACGTGGACAACACGCAGTGACGTCAATCGATGCATAAGCATAGCATAAAGGCATTTATAACAAGTTCGAAAGAGACGATGACGAATGACATCAGCAGGTGTCAGCTCCTGGAAAGCTCGACCTAGCTTTTTTGGATCATGTGTGTATGTTTGTGTCTACTAATTTTCATAAGAACTACCTAAACCATTTTGTGTGGGTCAAATGAGACGTTTCCTATGACCTATGCCATAGCAGATCCTACTAGTTTGACGAGTACTATATGCAGTAGTTGTATTTCTCTTAAATTTTAGTTTTTTTTTTGCTTTATTTTAGTTTTGATTAATTATAATGACTACACAATATCTAAGGGTGCTTCTAGAAGGACCATATTTTTACTCCAATGCTGGCTCGTGCAAAACTGCCGACTGTAGCCCGGCCAACTTTAGCCATGCTAGAAATGTATTGCCGGCTATATGGCCGGGCCACACTCAAATTATTGTCGCAAAATTGCAGGGCCAGTGTTGCAATAAAAATGGTCCGTCTAGGATCGCCCTAAGTCATTTTTTATGTTTATTTATTCTTTATGTTGTTTATAGTTTTTTTCAGCAGAATACTCATGAAACATGGATTTCCAGGTGAATTGGATCCTAACAGCTCTGATCACGTAGTTGCTATGACACAGCTCAAGGAAACCATAGCTAGTCTGCAGAAAAAAGTTCAGCAGAAGGACGCAGAATTATTATCTAAAGACAAATTGGTGAGTCGAATTTTTCTTTCAATTCAATGTGATGTCGTTCATTTTATTATAATAGAGAAAGTAGTAATTATCGGATTTGTTTTTCTTTTAGTCATTATTTTTATCTTAGTTATGTAGTTATGCACTTTTTATCGTCCAACTCCACATTTATGCCGTTCAAAACAAATAGCTCTCCGCGTGTGATTGATTCAGTGATCATACAAAACATTCTAAATAAGTAAATAGAAACTTATTTCTATTTACATAAATGCTTCGATAAAATATTTTGAAACACTTACCATACAATTAAAACTACAAACACATAAGTCAAGACTGAAAAAGAACATACATTCCAGATAACGGAGCTGAAAGCTCTACACCACAACAGCACCACCGACCTGCGAACCGAAATGAAGAACAAGGAGAGAAACAACGAGACGCGATTCAATCTCATGAACACCAAGATCCAAACCTTGCTGAAGGAGGTCGCGACACTCAGCAAGTCAGCCAAGAAAAATAGTAAAAACACGAAGAGCGCTCTCGCCAACACTGAGAACAGCGGAAGCGGCACGGACAGCCCGAGCACCAACTAACCTAGCCGAATTCTTTCACTAACTTAATGTCTAGGAATACTACAGAGTGGAAATATTTCCCCGTTTATTTTTTTACTCTACAAATGGTTTTATTTGTAGACTATATTTGTAATCTTAAGCTTAAGTAGATTTCAGTAGGATGACTGTCTTATGTTGCTAATTTATTGATTTAGCAATAGATTTTTTACCGATTTTCTGATAAATTGTATTGGATACGATACGCGTTGCACGGCTATTAGCCAGGGTCCTGAAGCGTAGATGACTACGCTTACACTCTGTGTTCTGTTAAATTTCGAGTGGACAATTGTTCATTTTTGCGTTAATAAGTTATAACATTTCTATGAAAAAATAGAGGGTTCAGAACAACTTGTAAAGAGCAAAATTGACTCGAAAAACGATTTTATAAATTTTTAATTTTTTCTATTTTAATAACCATGTTCACAAAAATTTTCAGGTGAAACTTTATTTCTATTTTTTTCTATTATAAGTAGGACCCTTGTTTACATTTTCACTAGTATTATAAATTGATGCGGGTGATAAAGTTAATTAAGAATCAGTTTGTGGGAGATTATGTTTTTTATATCGATTTTCTATAAATACACTTGTTTTGTATCACTTGTAGACTGTAGTAGTAAGTTCCAAATCTATAAAAAAAAAACAGTTCAATCCAGGAACGTTTTAGTAAAAAATTACTATTTGTGTGGTAAGTGTGGTATTCCATTTCTATGGTAGCCTATAATTATCGCAGACAGTAAGAGTACCGAGGTTAGACGCCTCGCTGTATGATATAAAGTTTAATTATAAAAAATAATCATCTTCATCGTCATAAACCGATTTCTTAGTTTGCAATCGCATTGTTGTTTGTGCTGTTTTTCCGGGACAGGCAGACGAACATGCCAAAACTACATGTTCTTTAGTATAGTACGGAACTCTAAATGAGAATGGAAATATGCAAGTTCCGTCTTAGTTGTAGCTCCCTTCGATGTTCAGACCTAAGATTATAATACATTCTAGGACTAACTTATTTATTCATATCAGTGTGTTAGCAATAATTCAGTGGACGTATTATGTTAGTTTGCATACTTATGAGTGTAACATTTTGAACATTAGTGAAGCAGTCATTGCTGTACTGTGTGACATAATTGTGATATAAAGTAGTAGACGATAATTTGTTTTAAACCGGAAGCTGATTAACGATTATTATAATCCTGCATTTGAAAATAATGTCATCCAACAGGATTTGTAGTGCTACTATCGAATATAGCCACAGATTACATCGTTGAGATTACGCATTTGGGACTCTTTAAAGCGCACTCTTAAAGTGCTCTTACCTTACACCTTAGAATATCAGTCATGGGTTTATTACTCGTAGGCGGTTATGTGCAATTGAGATAACCAATAGGGACGCTCTGTCTCCGTAACTCGCGCTTCCTTTCAACTTTGGTACGTTTGTTGTCGCAATAAAGATCCCGTGATGCGGTTTCTAAATGAGGTAATCTGTGAATCAAACGTGCTAATGATCAGTTATTTAGTTTGTATTATTTATATTTGTACCGTCATCATTGCAAATGGCGACATAATGCCACGAGTCTTAGTGTACTTAGACGTAAGTAGTATTAATATTCGATAATTTGAACAAACAATTATTGCGGAATTATAATTTTTTTTGTAATAGATCTTGAGAATACTAATGCTGTGGAAAGAATATTCCAATAGAGTAACGATAAGTGTACATTTGATTTATGAAAATGATGGAAAATAAAGAATGTAAAAATGATATTTTTGTTATCAATTAGAAGTACCTAATCTTAGGTAGGTATGTTTAATGTTTACGATGACGTGTGTTATAAGCGTTTTTTAAAATAAAATGTAATCGGCGAGCCAGACAGGTAGAACTTAAGACGAGAACGACTGAGGGCAGACGCGACTTTTCTTCAATGTTCACACTTTCTTTAATCCGGAGGTGGGCGTAGTTACCCGCCCCCAGTTTTATAACTACTGCGGGTAGTATCGATACACTTTTATTAATGTACAAAATAAAGAATTTTGTAATGTACTTTCATACAAAATACATAGAAAAGACGACGCAGATGTTGATATTTTAAAAACTGATCGATTTCGTTAAAATTTACCTCAATGGGACCACCACTAAAGTATGATCTACCAAACAGAAAAATAATCATTAATCCTACTAATATTATAAACGCGAAAGTTTGTATGTTTGGATGGATGGATGGATGGATGTTTGTTACTCTTTCACGCCAGAACGGCTGGACAGATCTGGATGAAATTTGGCACAGAGATAGATTATAGTCTAGAATAGCACTACAATACTTTTTAACCGCGGGGCGCAGCTTGTCGATTTATAATTGACGGAGTAATCGCGTACCTTACATACATACATACAAAAAAAAAGAGAAACTCTTCCTCTTAGAAGTCTGTTAAAACGGGACGCATACACTTTTGTATGAAGGTGACATGTATCTTCCGTTCGTGTCTTTCCTCGTTCAATGTCTTCTCAGTCTGGCCAGCGCCTTACGTTTTACTGTTACTGTGTCTGTCAGTAATACACAGGGTACAAACAAGATGTTTTCTTACGCTGTGTACAATTATCTATTTACCAATGTCACCTCGGCACGTCCGACCCATTATGTGATTTCACATGCTGTCGATCTCAAGTCAGTGCGCTGTTCACGTGGATTATTGTCCAGAGAGTGATGGACAGGCAACGATGAAGATGGTTGTCAGAATCAGGGTCGTAACCCTGATTCTGACAACCATCTTCGTCGGAAATGTTTGCCGTAGCAAACATTTCCGACTTGCAAATTTTTGCCGCGTTCGACATTTGCTTAACTTCGTGTCCAAGCTTAGTTTTAATTTTAAATGGCCAATAATAAACCTTATTACTGTTTGACAGATTGGCTTCAATATCAACTGTGTGTCTAAAAGACTGATACACACATTAGTGTCTTGGTCCTAAGACCTAGATTGATGCAAATATGACCAAGTAGTTGCACCCCGCGGATTCACCCGCGGTTAAAAAATATCACATGTGCTATTCTATATAGACTATAATCTATCTCTGTGTCAAATTTCATCTAGATCTGTTTAGCTGTTCTGGCGTGAAACAATAACAAACATCGATCCATCCATCCATCCATTCTTACAAACTTTCGCGTTTATAATATTAAAAGGATATGTGGCCGCGGCATAAAAGACGTGCAGGTGGTTCATTCACTTGAGGTCTACGCAAGTCGCGCTTAGAAACGTTTTGAAAACAATGATAAGATTATCTTTGTTCTCAATATATCCTGATGATTTCTGCATTCTTGGTGCATCACGCACTTGGTTCTTCTCTCCCCACGAACTTTGTCCTCATCTCTAGCTTTTGTAATCTTTTACACCTACTTACTTACATTTTCTTTCCTTTTTTTCGACACTTAATTGCGAAAGACTCATACAATAGAATAAAGATACCTAGTTAGGTGCATTGATAAATGTTACTCGGAACTATCGACACTGTACAGTGTACATACTACAAGGTATAATTGTTATTCGACGTACGTACATAGTTGTGATTTCCGGGCTAGTCACAAAATTTAAGACTAAAAATAATGCGTAGGTAGAGTCATTGACACATAATATTTACTTGAAACTTTCGCCTTTCGTTCATCAATTTCTCGTCATGTCACTGATATACCTACATACATATTATAGCCTAACAAGCTGCGCCCCGCGGTTTCACACGCGGTTAAAAAGTATCCTATGTGCTATGCTGACTGTAATCTATCTATGTTCCAAATTTCATCCAGATCTGTTCAGCCGTTCTGGAGTGAAAGAGTAACAAACATCCATCCATCCATTCTTACAAACTTTCGCGTTTATAATATTAGTAGGACATAGGTATGTAGATTTCTAGCTAATATTAAATTTGTATACCTTTGATGGGTATTCCATTACCGCGCGCACCAAAGCGCTGTGTTGACCACGACAAAGACGCATTTTCCTCAAATGAATAGAATTTTTATATACCTAGGTACAATTGACGTAGCTATATCATTGTAAGTAAGTAGGTATATTATTTTTAATTAATTAGTTTGATATGACTTACTTAGGTGTTGGATAATCCAAATAGCAATACCCTTATATGGTTAAACATGTCGAATTTATCTGAGCTTGAATCACTGACCTAATTTGGTTTTGACCACACAGGGATTCGTTTTGAGACCAACTTTGGTACTTTAAGTATTTTTAGTCCTACAAATACTCATCGCTGAGTGTATTTAGGCGAAAGTGGTTTTAATGAAATAGGCAGGTGCCTTATGCTATTAGTTCTGATTCATAATATATTATGGACTTGCATACATATAAAAAAGTACTTTGTTCACGTAGGTAATGCGTAGAAAGATAAAAAAATGTTATGGTTTGAAAAATGCAATACAAATGTCAACTTTCCAATTTTATGGCCAAGTATTATTTTATTGTAAAGGGTCAACTAGGGCAAATGCGTCTGTGGGCAATTGCGTCTTTCGATAATTACAGACAAACCCTTCACAAATTAGACGCCACCTACATCTTTTTTAGATCTCTAGTTGCAATAGTCTGTACAAGATGGCGTTAGTCGCCTAATTTTTGAAGGGTTTCTCAGTTATTCTCGAAAGACGCCAATGTCCCACAGTCGCATTTACTCCAGTTAAATATATATTATTTGTTTTGTATGGCATATTTATTGATACAAAGAACAGGTACTTAGCTTAGACACTTGTTTGTTGTAAACTTGTTACATTTCTTATCAAAAAATACGTGTTTTGACGAGATGTAGGTAAACACAACCATGCGTCAGTTTCCTGTCCTATCTGTACCTTTATCTAATACTTAAATCAAATACACTTAAAATTATACAGGGTGTTACAAAACCCTTGTTTTATCCGCGAGGTGCGCATCCAGAATCGACTAGAGGTTGCAGTAACACTAGTTTAAATTATTTTATTGAATAGAATAGTGACTGAAAGCTCGCGGCCGGCGTCTGTTAACTCTACAGGTCGTATTCGTCCTGAAACTTTGTGCGCAGGTTCGATAATTTTACAGGCTTTTGGTCCAGTCAGTTTTTTTTTTTTTTTTTAATTTTCGGATATAGAATTGTTTAAGAAATACGACCAGTACTGTACTGTAGAGGAAGCCAGATTCGAATAGAAATCGGATACGAAAGCATTTTTGAAGCATAGACGCTTCGCTTGCTCGGTCGAAACATTGTACACACATCGCGCTCCGCTCACCTTAAAGACCGAACGCTGAAACTAACCGCGTCGAACACGAACGTCGGTCGGAACTAATTTTGTAACATTTCCTTTTTTCTTACGTTCTTAACTGATCATAACTTGCTATTTTTAACTGGAAATTTTGCCTGAATGCTTTTTAGTGTGTGATGTGTGTACCCCTTTCATAATATAACAGGGTTTTTAAACATGGTGTATAAGAAATATTTCAGTTTAATTTAATTCACAATAAAAAAAGAAATGTTAATAGGTACATATAATGTTGAAATAACGACATTGTTACCACGACACAGTTTCTAGATCAGTGATTTCCAAAGTGGTCTAAGTATATCGACCCCCAGGGGTCTAGGGACGACCAACAAGGGGTATATTTGAGCGAAAAAAAAATTAAAGGTCGATGGGATATGAACGACGACGGTCTACCCAAAACCGAAAAACATGGCAAGTGCTCTCTACGAGGTAAAATTAGTTTGGGAACCTCTGGTTCAGGTTAATTTTTATTCGTTCTGTGTATTGGGTGGACTTATAGTATTCTGTCTATAGGTACGTCTTGCAGTTTACTTGAATTATCAATGACTGCAAATAGAAGGTAACGGAAAATAGAGCGAGATTATCCATCCTACGTAAATACGAGTAGGGATATGGCATGACCCATTGTGGCAAAGACAAAACCAAGAAAATTCTTGGTTCTCATATCCACCGGACAAAAAAAGTAATTAAACCGTACAAACTACGTAGAGAAAAATTGAGGAAGAACATGTATGTACCGATCCTATAACCCCTGGAACCCCTTAAGAGACCAATCCACTATGATTGCTCCCTTAAGGGGTTCGGTACAGCGCATATTCCTTCTGTTCTCTATTTACCTATCATATATATACAGAGGATAGATATATACTTTTAAGAGCAAGTCAAGAAGTTACCTATAATGCATTTTTGGACAACCCTAGCATATTTTGGTATATATAATAGCCCGGTTGACCAAACAACTGAATCTTACTACGGGCAAAAAGCGGAAACTCCGACGTAAATTGCTTCCAGTATTTAAAAAACCGTCCTTATCACGACTACATAGTAATACTAACCACCAATGACTACAAAAGCGTGTTACAGTTTAGTCATCAGCGGGCCACGACAGTTTACCTACTATATCTTCTGTAAAAGCATTGGGTCGGACATTCAGGCTTCAGTGTAGGTTCTGCTTTGCAATCGGTAGTTGCTCTTGAAACAATGGTCGCACGCGTTGTTTTCGTTTTGGCGGGCCTGGGGATTGTTCAGTGCAGACGTAAGTAACTACTATTAGAGTTAGAGAATCTACAGTATTGTTTAATGGTTTGTATTTTTTTCTATGATAAGAAATTCCAAATTTGCAGTTGGAAAATTAGCATATGTTTGAATATCGCCCAAATTAATAGGTATTACCTAGATGTGCTAATTTTACGTTAGGCACTCTATTGGTTTTAAACGTAGGTTTATAATCGTTCAGATATTAAGTTTTATTTAATACTAGTTGCACCCCGCGGTTAAAAGTATCCTATGTGCTATTCTAGACTATAATCTATCTCTGTGCCAAATTTCATCTAGATCTGTTTAGCCGTTCTGGCGTGAAAGAGTAACAAACATCCATCCATCCATCCACGTAAAATAAACTTTCACTTTATAATATTAGTAGGACTTATCGCTTTTTAGGGGCTAGTTCACGAATTCACGATGGTTGTGTATCGAGTTTTTTTTTTGCTAACGACCATGAATCAGAAAAAAATATCAATTTGCAAAACATGAGGTTGACCAAAACCAACATTTATATTATTTTTTGCCTTACTAAAAACTAACTTATCTAGGTACTTATTAACTCATGATTTAGTACTAATATAGTTTTTAAGTGAAGACTATATTTCACTGTTGTCAGCGGCCTAATTTTCTGTGTTATAATTCCAGTGCTCAATTCGTGCAATGATACTAAGAGTTTCGTCGACGGTCACAATGCGAGGCGTCTAAACCTAGTCCGTGGGGACGTTCCTAACCAACCAGCTGCTTCGCAAATGAACCTTATTGTAAGTAGCAGCAAAATCTATTTAACCTTTTGAACGCCAAAGTCACCTATTCGTGACAAGCACTGCCGAGCACTGCGCTAACGACGTCTTTTTTTGACAAAAAAACGCACCCCATTTAAATTTTCAAAGTGCTTGCAACTCGTGCGTGAAAATCATTACATACAATAATAGTAAAATACTATTTTAGTAGTATGGCTTGGCGTACGGGCACGGAAATGCAGTTTTGTCGTGGCGGTCATTAGTAAAATTCCTACAATTAAAAAGACATATTTTACACAGGAGTTTATTCCTTTGCTTAAAATACGTAAAAAATACATAACGTACGTTACGTAGACGAGAAGTACCTACGTTATAAAAAGGGAGAAAATTACCAAAGGATAATTTTCTTATATACATTCGTATTGATCACCTACGATAAGCAAAGATAGGAAGACAAAAGTAATATTATTATTCAAAGATATTTATTTGTCTTCTTAATTCCTAAGTTTTTTACAATAAATGAATATAAAAAACAAATACTATAAAAAACTTAAAAACTAGGGTGCCGCCGGCAGCGGGGCGAGGCCCAAGCTACCTGTGGTTAGGGCTGCAGAGTGAGGAACCTCCTGACAATACGGCACGTGTCTAGGATCACTGCCTTTTGTATCTGGCCCTTGATCCAACCGTCTAACGAGAGCCTCTTGAGATGTTGGTCGAGGCTCTTCGCTATGAGACCGTTTACCGTGACGACTATCGGGACAATGATCGTCGAGTCAACATCCCACATGGCGGTTACCTCGTGAGCCAAGTCAAGGTACTTGCTGAGTTTGTCCTTCTCGGCCTTCACGAGGTTCTCGTCATGTGGGATGGTGATGTCGACGAGCACTGCCCAGCGCTGGGACCGGTCGACCAGCACGATATCAGGCTTATTGGCAACAATAGTCCTGTCCGTGATGATAGAGCGGTCCCAGTAGAGCAAAGCACGGCCATTCTCGAGAACTGACGCTGGTGCGTACTTATAGTACGGCACCTCGGACTCGACAAGACCGTATTGAAGGGCAAGTTGCTGGTGGATGATCCTGGCTACTTGGTTGTGCCTGTGCAAGTACTCGCCGTTAGCAAGATACGAACAACCGGAAATGATATGCCTGAGTGACTCTCCGGGACGGTGGCATGCCCGACAAATGTCGACCGTACCGTCCTTCAGGATATATTTCCGATAGTTGTTCGTCTTGATAACTTCGTCTGCAATCGCACAGGCAAAACCCTCGGTTTCCCCAAATAGGTCGCCGAAGCGTAGCCAGCGTATATTATTATTATTTATTATAATAATATCCCCTAAGGAAGCTATAATTTTCTAATCACTACAATTGAAAAGCAACTAAGTACCTACTTACTTAGTTTGTTCAGTTAAACCTAAGTACTTAAAATTACCTAATAAACTAAATTTCATCTGCAATAACTTTTGTCTCCTTTTTTTAAAGTTTGAGTTTACTGAGTAACGTTTAAACGAATGAAAATAACTAATATACTAATTCGCATAAAATATTTTTTTTATTACAGATTTGGGACGACGAACTGGCGACAAAGGCACTTAATTGGGCATCTAAAGGCGAACAAGGACATAACCCGGACACTACTATACGTAAGTATCCCATTGGTTTCCTGTAGTGATTCGTTTCCTATATTTTTCATAGGTACCTCTTTAGTACAAATAAATTAGAAACTTGTAGGATAGAAGTATAAATAAACACTCGATGGACGTCCCAGTTTTATTAGTCACCCAATTTAATATTCATTTCTGGAAGTTCATCTTCAAAAGTAAATATGTAATGTGTGTTTTCCCGCTTCAAGATTCAGCTAACATCTTCGACTGGAGCGGAAACACATTCAAAATCCATCCTCCTTTTATTAATTAACAGTTTTACTTGAACTCTAGGAAGTATGAGCGGATTCATCCATAACAGACTATAGTCTTAACATATCCTGCTTGTGAATTATTATTTCTAGGATTCCGTACCCAAAGGGTAAAATGGAACCCTATTACTAAGACTCCGCTGTCCGTCCGTGTGTATGTCTGTCTGCCTGTGTCCGTCTGTCATCAGGCACGTCATGTCTCATGAACCGTGATAGTTAGACAGATATAGAATAGAATTTCCAGATACTGTATTTCTGTTGCCGCTATAACAACAAATAAATAAATATTCGGGACACTTCCACACACGGTCGCCTGACCCCAAACTAAGCAAAGCTTGTACTATGGCTGCTACAGACTGATAAACATACTTAAATATTTTTAAATACATACTTAAATAGATATTAACACCCAGACATAGAACAAACACAAATGTTCATCACATAAAATGTTTGCCCTAGGTGGGAATCGAACCCACGCCCCCCCCAGCTCAGAAAGCAGGTTCACTACCAACTGAGCCACCGAGGCAGTCAGAGAGACAAATACTAAAAAACAGAAGGTATTCAAAGTGCATACAACAAACATGACTTTTTAACGGTACGGAACCCTTCGTGCGCGAGTCCGACTCGCACTTGGCCATTTTTTTTAGTTTTAATTAAAAATTCTTGTTTCTTCTCAGCTTCTGGAAGATTCGAAGTAGGCGAAAATTTATACGGGTTCTCGACAACCGACAACTCGTTTGAGTTCGACCCGGAGTTGGCAATGGCGGCATGGTGGGACGAGCATGAGGACTATACTTACGGCGAGCTGTCTGTGGAACAGTTCAATGAGCCGAAACAAATCGGACATTACACTCAGGTACATACGTCAATATTGTAAGCCTCTTTTCTTATAATTTAATAAGCTTGCGTTCGGCCGCCAACATGCCTGATAAGTGATGCGGCCTACGACGGAGCGCGCTTGCCTAGAAGAAACCGATTCACTCGAGACTTGAAGACACCCAGATTATAAGTGTCAGGGAACACACTCTAGCCGGTCCGTATAAGAAATGAGGAACCAAAGCGTTTTGTGCGTATATGTATACATAAATACAGGGTTATTTGTACCTAATCAAAAACCTCTTAAGGGTTCATTGTACTCATCAATACGAACAACTTTTACTATGAAGCCAATCCTGTAATCGCGAAAACAGCTGTTCCATACAAAAAGTTCACACCTCAATCTCCCGAGAAAATGTATGGAACAGCTGATTTTTTTCGCGATTTTGGAGTTCGCCCCATAGTAAAAGTTGTTCATATTCATGAGTACAATGAACCCTTAAGAGGTTTTTGATTAATTACCTACCTATAACGTTGTATAACGTGAGGTCAGTGTATATTTTAGGGCCTGCGGTCTATAACCGTATACCAACTTCTGTTCGAGATGCGCCTTCTACCGCGTGCTTCAAAACCAAGCTGAGAGCTTGGTTACTAGATAATATGTTTTATGACATTAAAGCTTATTTCAAAATAAGATATTTTTGAACTATTATTATTTTGTAAAACAATAGTAATTTTTTTTTTTACTATAATTAATTCTCAAATGATTTTAATAAATTATTTTTATATTTGACATAATTATCAATTATTTTTGTTCAGACATTAATTTAAATTATAAATATTCAACGGTGACGAGTAACTTTAGAAGTTGTCAATAAATTCTGATTTGTGATTTCTTACATAATTATCCTAACTAATGTTATAAATGCGAGAGTGAGTTTGTTCGTTTGTTTGTTTGTAACGCTTTCACGCCCTAACTGCCTACTCAACTGATCTTCTTGAAATTTTGCATACACGATACCAGGAATACGGAAAAGGATATTGGGTACTTTTTATCCCGGAAAAATTTACGATTCCTGTGGGACCGTGGGTGAAACCGCGGGGCGCAGCTAGTACGAACATAAATATAGTAATAAAGTTAAATATAATTTAAAAGAATCGTAGGTAACTCAGCAAAAAGAGCTTCGTTTCGTTGCGAAAACTAACGCACACCACCAACGGCGGCGTCATACTTCATTCTGTCGACCGACCAACTTTTTTAAAAAGATTGTCAAATTACGAATAATTATCTACGAATAGGTATCAAGTTTTGTCCAGCATACTCGTAGGTATTCAAAACCATTCAGAAAAGTTTCCGTTCTGATTCCAAAAATGTTAAACTCAAATTATTTGAATCTCAGTCCGTATTCGTAAGTTTTTAAACGTGATTCATTCTTCCGATCGGATTTATACTCGATTCCCTATTACAATTTAAAAAAAGCAGACTGAGAAACGAACAATTTCGAATCGTTTTCGAATTAATGTGTAAAGCTTTTATTATGGAAACTGACGTGGTTTTCACACATTATGATTTATGAAACGGAAATTACTCACGTACGTACGAAACTATAGTCGTAATAATCGACGTGAGTAATTCCCGTTTCATAAATCATAAATTGTGAAAAGCTGTTCAGGAAATACAAAGATTTCTCGTTAAATTTTTCGCTAACACACTTCTTACTTATCAATCAATGTTCCACATCAGTAATGCTCTCAATTTCACAAAACATCTTTTAAAGCTACATATCGTCACACTTTTTCCCCAAAGGGGCTAGCAGAGGTGTATTATAACACTTCGCCGGACGACATTCAGTACCAAATGTGACAGGGAGCGAGCCTGTCGCCATACACCGGGCTCCAGTTACATAGCAGATGATGACATTAAAGTCTACTCTAAATTTTGTCCTGTAGATGGCGTGGGCGAACACAATCAGACTTGGCTGCGGAATCTCTCAAGACGATAAGGATGGTTGGAACAATTTCGTAGTTGTCTGCAATTATGGTCCTGCGTAAGTATTATTACAATCCAAGAAGGTCAAATAGTTTCAAGATTTTAGAAGATGAATAGTAAGACGCTGCTGTTGTCTCGCTCGTTCACGACATCATTTTATTAGATGTAAAATTATAAAATTAATTGTGTGTACTCATAATAAATCTGCTATCATCAATGGCATGAAAGCAGCATATCAAAGTATCCTACTAATATTATAAACGCGAAAGTTTGTGAGAATGGATGGATGGATGGATGTTTGTTACTCTTTCACGCCAGAACGGCTGAACAGATCTGGATGAAATTTGGCACAGAGATACATTATAGTCTAGAATAGCACATAGGATACTTTTTAACCGCGGGTAAAACCGCAGGGCGCAGCTAGTCTAGAATATTTTTCATGTTTCATATCACTTTAATTAGAGCTCACATTGTCAATTTTAAGAAAACTGAGCTCTGCACCGGGAAGTCAAACAAGTTCAGGGCATTGGCTAGATGACGATATAAGTCTAACAAGATGAGCATCAAGTCCTGGTAATGTTAATGTTGATTTATGTCTTGATAATGTTCCGAAGAGGGTCTGAGCAGTAGCGCACTTGTAGCGCCTCTCTCAACTGCCGTCTTTGTACTTCTTCACTCTACAAAAATTCAAGGCTAGAGTGAATAAGTACCTTACAGGTCGTCGTGCTCCATCTTAGACCACAACGTCGCTTAACATCAGGCGAGTTGGTGGTCAAACGCCGACCTATTCTACATTAAAAAATATATATATGTTGGTGTTAATCCCTAGTTCTTTCTACATTACAGAGGCAATTTCATTGGCGAACCTCCTTACAATACTGGCGGCAGAGCGAGCCGTAATTTAGTCTGTGGCGAGTCCGATTCTGACTGCAGTAAAAAATACGGCGATCGTTGCTAAGGAGCAATTAAGATAACGTTTTATCTAAAAGTGCGTTAATTGTTAATTACTCGCTTCTATATGGCTGTGTTAATTAATTAAGTATTTAAAAATAAATTAATGTATCTACAACAACTGTAATGTTTTTCTAAACTAGCTATTTGATTTACCTATAATTATTAATCTAGGTACTTCAATTTTTTTTTTTTTTTTTATTACATAATAGGCTTGCGTTTGGCCGCCAACATGCCTGATGATAAGCAGTGATGCGGCCTACGATGGAGCACGCTTGCCTAGAAGAAACCGATTCACTCGAGACTTGAAGACACCCAGATTAATCAAATATGTTAATTTAAGCTTAGCGCTAAAATATTTTCTAAGGGTGTTCTTAGACGGTCTATATTTTTACCGCAAAACTGGCAATATTGCCCACTGTAGTCCGGCCATTATCAGCCATGCTAGAAATGTATGACTGACATAATGGCCGGGCCACACTCAAAATAGGTAAAATATGACATACATAGGAGCACCCTGAGATCTTTTGGCCTCCCGTTCTGCAACAAGGAAACTTTACGATTTATAAATATAGGAAGGGCGGCAAACTAGCTTACAGTCTGCTTGATAGTAAGCGACAACTACTGTATATGGATGAAGAAAGCGTAAGATTTCTAAAGATACTAAAATAAGATATTTTATAACATATCGTCACGCCTTTCCCCCGAGAGGGCAGGCAGAGATGTAATACAACACCCACACTTCGCCGGACGATATTCAGTCCCAAATGTGACAGGGGGCGAGCCTGTCGCCAAACACAGAGCTCCAGTCATATAGCAGATGATATACAATACGAACATATGTTCACACAATGAACAAATTGGTGCGTGCCGTTAGCTGGGTTCGAACCCGCTCCCTCTGGCTTGAGAGGCAGGCCTCCAACTAGGCTGTCATCGCTTCTTTTATTAACTTTGGAAATCTTGGCTTTTGAAAACTATTTATCTAATTTTCTCTCGTAAGTAATCTTAATTCTTGGATAAGCTAATACATATCTGAAATATTAAGATAACAGAAAATCCTTTGCGTTGCCTGATTGTATAGAGTAGTATCAAAGTCAGAGACTAAAGTAAGGTATAAAAAATATTATTTCTGTGTGTCGTAAATTGAAAATAGACTGAAAATATACTTTTCGCTAATTCATCAAATACTTTCCGATTAAAAAATAAGTAGGCCACTAACGCTACATTTCATATACATATTCTCAGGTGTCTAGAAATGCGATGATAATAGCGATGATGATATGCGATGCGATGATAGCCTAGTTGGAGAAGGCACGCCTCTCAAGCCAGAGGGAGCTGGTTCGAATCCAGCCGACGTCATGCACCAATGTATTCATTGTGTGGACATATGTTCGTTATTGTACGTCAACAGCTACATAACTGGATATCCCGGTGTGTGGCGACAGGCTTGCCCCCTGTCACATTTGGGAATGAAAATCGTCCTGCGAAGTGTGGGTGTTGTATTACACCTCTGCCAACCCCTCGGGGGTAAAGCGTGGCGATGTGTTATGATGTTATGTTATGTCTAAAAATGAAGTAAAAATTTGATTTTGTGAAAAGCTTATTTCAGCATGTAAACCTCTGAACTTTTATTACTCTATAATCAAACATATTAATTTAAATTATTTTAATCAAGTATTTATCTAAACCGATAGCGATAAGGGGACCTTAATTGATAATCGCAAAAATATGTGTTTATATGTACGTTTTCAACAGTTGGGCACACAAGCCTGACTAAAAAATACCTAGATCAGAAACAAAGTGGACCAAAATGGTAAGTAACTTATATTTTCATTTATGTAAGAAAATCTTCTAAAGAGTCCAACAAATTAGATATTATACGATGTATAATTTAGTTTTTGTACGATTTACACACTTTTCTAAAGAGCGACTTCTCTTTTCTACTTTCCTTTGTACAAGTCAATCGTACAGGAAAAGAGGTCAGTGCTCAACAGCGGGTGATTACGAACAGATGATGACGATGATGAAACGTTGAAGAACAATAGAGTCGTTGAATACAAAAGTAGCGCACTTTGCTTTTACCAACGTGAGGCGTACCATGCGTCACTTAACCATTTTTAGTCATCTTCAAAAAAGAGGAGGTTATCAATTCCGTTGTTACCGCATAATTTCGTTATTTATTTGGAATTAGTTTTTTATTTGCAAGGATCTAAGTAGGTAGGTACTTACTTGTATATTGGTCCCATTTTTACCAAATTTCAATTCGGATGACATGATGTCGGTTTTTTCGAAAAGATTTATTTTTATTTTGAGAAACAATTTTCAGATAATCCTATTGCTACTGGCGTGTGCTCCACTAACATGGGCGGGGAAGGGTCAGATCGTGGAGCCTCCGCTCCGCGTGGAGATGCCGCCCCCGCCTGCCGCCGGACCTGACGCCAGGGACGTGTTCCAGAGCTGGATGCCCATGCCAGTCGATCACTTCGACCCACACAATAAGGACGTTTTCCTTATGGTAGGTGTGCATGTTTACCTTATAATTTTAACGGCAAGTCCTACATGGCAAAGGCCTTCGCGGTTTTTGCAAAAAAATGTGGCGCCACATGTGTCGTATTTCCATAAGTTCCAGTCCATCCAAAGGTTACCTGGAAGAAATCGCTTTAGGCGATAAGCCGGGCTATTCACAACCATTCGGAAACGTTTCCGTTCGGATTTCAAAAATTTTAAACCTAAATTATTCGACTCTCAGTCTATATTTATAAGTTTTTAAACGTGATTAATTCTTTCGATCGGTTTTATGCTTGATTCCCTATTCCAAAATGTATTAAAGTAGACTGAGATTCGAACAATTTGAGTTTGAAATTTCTGGGATCCGATCGGAAACGTTTCCGAATGATTGTGAATAGCACCGAAGGTCGCCCTTGTACTGCCGAAATGTATTTTAGTTTTTAAGATTTTCATGTAGTTTTTGGTGTGCAATAAAGTTATATTGTATTGTATTGTGTCGTGTATAAAAACATACAATCGAATTGAGAACCTTCTTTTACAATTCTGTTAAAAATGTACACAATCTGCATCCGCTACAAATTATGTCTATGCTGTGACTGCATGCAAATATGTATGGGGGAGTTAGACACGCATGTCGGCTTTACAGAATACCCCCTATTAGGTACATAACGGCACATACAAATTAACGTTTACGTTTGGTCTGGCTACCTACTGGATTATTCTTTTTAATCGTTTTTTAAAAGGAGGTTCTCTCATGTTTATGTTAGTCTTCTCTTTTTATTTAATCGACCGCGCGAGCGTCTATGTTTCAGCTTCGACAAAAATGCTTTCGTATGTTCGAATTCTGTCTGAATCTCTGTCTTCCTTCGAATTATCGAACCTGCTCACAAAATTTGAGAATCGGTTGAGGATTGCGTCTTGCAGAAGACAGACGTCGGCCGCGAGTTCTACAGCTCACAGAGCCATTAGTTTAAATATAGTCTTTTTTTTTTATATAGTTCGGTGTTTGACCACCAACTCTCCTGATGTTTTATTTTTTTTATTTATTTATTTATTCGAAATTGAATACAGCACCCTAACAGTCCAAAGACCAAGGCGGTGCCATAGGAACATACAAAATAAATGTTAGTTTACAAATATTGAAAATTTCAACTAAGTATAGCTACTTTTTTAAACATTGTACTCACAGAGTCTGTGAGCCACTACCGTGAATTCTGCCAGATTACACTTAAAAATATCTATATTTACGGAGATCTTATTTAGTAACATTATAGCGCGCGACGTAGAAGCAAATGTTAAGCGACGTTGTGGTCTAAGATGGAGCACGACGACCTATAAGTTACTTATTCACTCTAGCCTTGAAGTTTTGCAGAGTGAAGAAGTACAAAGACGGCAGTTGAGTGAGGCGCTACAAGTGCGCCACTACTCAGACCCGTCTTCGGAACGTCGTTTGTACAGACGAAATAAATCCTAATAATACTAATATGTCATCGTTAGTAGTGACGTTGCTCGAGCAAAGTCCGTTCTAAACTAACGCCTGTTCCCAGCGCTTTATGTTCAACGAGCAATTCTTCGGCGGCGAAGGCTACCCCATCTTCCTGCTGATCGGAGGCGAGTGGGCCATCGCACCGGGCTGGCTGCGCGCCGGGAACATGTTCGAGATGGCCAGAGAGAATAAAGGATACCAGATCTACACCGAACACCGCTACTATGGACAGACGCTGCCTTACCCGTGAGGAAATTTTGTAAAATAACGATTTTTTTTTAAATAAATACATTTCTTAGCTCCTTATTAGGTTTCCTTGTGTCGGGGAGGCCATAGATGACACACAAAGGATATGGGTAACTAACACCAGACAGGCCCAGAACAGTAAATCTTCATTCAAACATCTGCCCGGCCGGGACCGACCTTTTGTTTTGGGAATGAATGTTGGTCACGAAGGCCTCTACAGCGTACCGGACGTTAGACAAGCGCAGGGCCTTTAGATTAAATTGAATCGAAGACCTCCTTCTTATAAAGTGGTTGAACTCTGACTATATATAGTCAGAGTTCAACCACTTTATAAGAAGAAGCTCTTTCTTACCCTATAGGGTAAGAAGCTCTTTCTTACCCTATAGGGTAAGAAAGAGCTTCCCACTAGATTTCTCAGTGTCGGCGTTCCATGAAACCTACACAAAGGAAAATAGTATCCCGCGTTGGACTTTCATTATCATACTTATTTTTAACTCTTACTAATTGAATGATCTTCCAGAACATTCACCACCGAAAATCTCCGCTTCCTAAACGTAGACCAAGCGCTGGCCGACCTTGCCTACTTCATCCGAGAGCTGAAGAAGGTTCCTCGCTTCGCGCGCAGTGAAGTGATTCTGTACGGTGGGTCGTACGCCGCCAACATGGCGCTGTGGTTCAAGCAGCGCTACCCGCACCTCGCGCTGGGCGGCGTCGCTTCCAGCGGACCTATCAAGGCTGAAGTCGACTTTACTGGTCAGTTTAAATCTCAGATAGATTATGCTTTTTTCTGGATGTATGTAGGCACTTCAAGAATAATAAGTACTTACTATTCAAAGACTCAAGGATATATGAATTTTGCCTAAAGAGATTTATTGCCTTTTTGACTTAGAAGAGGGTGCATTTTTTGGTAAAGCAATTAAGGACTATCTTCCAAGAATCTAAGTATCTTCTAAGTCCGCATGTTTCGTCTTCATCAATAGGCGAGTTGGGGGTCAAACGCGGACTTTATATAAATAAACAGGATAAATAATACTACCTTAGCGATGAACTGCTTTCCTTCTCAGTTAGTGATCGGTATAATGGTAGGTACATATCGGATATTGGCTTATGATTTTTTCATAGGCCGTTGTATTTAATTTCTAGAGAAAAACGACATCAGCAGGCCTAGCATGCGCAACGTGACAGAAGTATGTCGACTATTTTTATAGAGACAGACGTATGTACATAATAATATGTATATACATCGCCTTGTCAGTTGTCACGTTGTCGCATGGCAAGAAGTGACGAGAAGAATTTTATCGCGCTCGCATGCTAGGGGTGCTGGCAAAACATCCAAATTCCCTCGATATCAACACGAGTATGCATTTCCAGGGTACCTGGAAGTAGTTCACGAAGCCTTCCTGTCGGAGGGCGGCGAGGCGTGCATCGCGACCATCCGCCAGGGGATACTGGACACGGTGGCCGCCATGAGCTCCGAGAGCGGCCGCCGACGCTTGGAGGAGGTTTATCGGTAATAATACTATATTTATTTGCATAATTCATGAGAGTAGAATACATCGCCAATGCATAATAAGATCTTTTAATAATAAAAAATTTGCTGTGAAAATGCCCTACGCACTTTGCGTAGGTGCTTACTTGCGTTGTTTTGGCTAGGAGGTTTTTTTTGCCTGTTGGTCTTTAGTGGCAGCAAAGTGGGGACCAAAAGGAACAATCCCTCAATTTTTACGGACGCGGTAAGGTTATTGTAATCAGCCTTGCAGGCCTTGCGTACGCATCGCTAAAATCTTTTTAGACTATTTTTATTAGGCATAAAAAAAAACAAAAACGCAGCATAACACGTTCACGCGCGACAAAAAAATTCGACATAACATAGTCGAATTGGGAATCTTTTCCTTTTTTGTCGGCCTCCTCTTTAAGTCGGTTAAAAATACAGGACCGCGACGAGAGAAGTCCAAAGAGAAGAATCGTATGAAATTGATTTAAAAACATGTAGGTAATACCTACCCAATCTAAACCCATAAACCTATCTATTAACCTAACCTACCTATACCTTCTCTAGGCTATGTGAACCGCTGGACTATGACAACCGCTTCGAGCTGGGCTACTTCTCCGGGCTCATCAGCTGGACCTTCTCCACGTCCGTGCAGCAGGCGCGCCCCGGGACGCTCATCAACGTCTGCAACAACTTCACCGCCGCAGACTCCTTCTACGGTAGCGTGAACTTCCACTAGACGGGTCATATTCAGTGCAAGGTGTTGCTGCAATAGTGACTGTAGGCCGGCCATCATCAGACATGCTAGAAATAATGACTATTTATGGCTAGACCATAATCAAAATATTGCCATCCATCCATATGGCCCGTCTTGCTTTGAAACGTGCATCTTTAGGTTTTAAGTCAAGTCAAATGTTTTTATTCAATTGGGTAGGTAATGAAATTACACATGAACGCAGTTATAAAAATGACTCTACAACCTTGTTAGGAAAAAGTGACAGTATCCAGAAGAACAGGCAAAAAAAGGAGCTAATTTGTTAAAAAAAGACTGTATTGTGCATAGTAAAACGAGCCTTATGTCAATTATGTGACTCATAAAACACGGGCGAAAATCAAAAGTCGCGAGCCGTCCCACGCGATATAGATTCAGTCTTACAGTCAACTTTTCCTCGGATGAGTACCTAACCTAAACATCTAATGTCATTATCGTTCAAATCAAAGTATAGCCTAGGGAAAAGGGGTCAAGAATTGGCTAAAAAAAACTTCTCTGAACTAATTAATGGACCGAATGGACGACCTCTTTAGGGAAGAAATAACCACAACCTTTTAAATATCAGTGCTCCGCGTTTTCATCAGGGACCGGTTAGCTTTCGGGATAAAAGTAATCTAAGCTAAGGTATTCGTTATCTACCTCCATACAAAATGACATCCAAATTAGTTCAGCCACTACGGAGTTGAGTGGGAAATTGGGAACAAACAAACAGAACGCATTCGCATAATTTGTAATATACCTAGGTAGTTTAGTAGGTTCTTTTTTCTTTCAAGAGTGTTCAAACGAATCTTGCGCTTAGATTCCCACATGTAGTGTTATGTTTTTATTTTAATTATAAAATGGCATGATACAATACAATACAATATAACTTTATTGCTCACCAAAACCTACATGAAAATCTTAAAAACTAAAATACATTTTTCGGCAGCACAAGGGCGACCTTATCGCCTAAAGCGATTTCTTCCAGATAACCTTTGGATGGGCAGGAACTTATAGAAATACGAAAAGGGTATATAATAGTGATATATTTATAGTGTGATAGTGACTAATAGTGAGAAATCATCATCATTTTATCTTCGACCATTTCGTCGTTTACCAACAGGCGAGATGGTGGTCAAACGCAGACTTAAACGCGATAAAAAAGTATATTATTTTGCAATTCACTATTTCAGGACAAACGCCGATGGAGAAAATTGGTGGCTACATAGCTACCATCCGCAACCTGCAGTCCTGCTGGAATTTAAACTACGATGGATATGTAGCAAGCTATGCTTTGCCCCTACCTTCAGTCTGTAAGTCTACATTATAATATGTTTTACACGCTACAAGTTTCTAGCCTATTGCATACAATAATATTGAATCAACAAATAACTTGGGTCGTCTAAACAACAGTTGCTTACAATTCCTGAAGGTAGATAGATAGATAAACACTTTATTGTTCACACCAGAAATAACAAAAACAAAAGAACAGAAAAATCTTAAACTGTAGTGTAGCAACTGGCGGCCTTATCACAAAGAGCGATCTCTTCCAGGCAACCTTAGGATGGAGAGGATACTTATGAAAGAGTATGGGACATGGGTGTGCAAAAATTAACAAAAATAAGAGTGTTGATACACCTACTTAAACTATTTGAATTATACTTACATAAACATATATGTCATAATAATATAATACATTCTAATACTTAAAATACCTATAGATAATAAAAAGGTAAGTCATTGCGTGCAATCTATTGCATACAATTATTGCGCTTGAATGTACAAGAAACTCGTAGTGCAAATGGGCCATAATACTAATATTTAAAAATATCTAAGTATGTATATCAGTCTCTGGCATCCATAGTACAAGCTTTGCTTAGTTTGGGGTCGGGCGCCCGTGTGTGGAAGTGTCCCGAATTTATTTATTATTTATTTATACTCATAGAATAGTGGCTCTGTGAGCTGGAGACCTCGCGGCCGGCGGCTGTCTTTCTCTAGGTCGCATTCTTCAACCGATTCTCGTGAAATTTTGTAAATATGTTCCAGTTTTTATATGATAATGATATGATATGAAATATGGCAGTTTTTGGAATTATTTTCAAAATGGCGGATATGATTTTTTTTAATTTCAAGAGAATCGGTTAAGAAATACGATCTGTAGATGAAGACAAAGATCCGGACAGAGATCCTGTCAGAATTCGGATATACGATAGCATTTTGTCGGCTGGGTCCGAACCCGCTCCCTCTGGCTTGAGGAGCGGGGCTTCTCCAACTAGGCTATCATCGCATCTACCTTACAATATCATCCTAAAGCAATTTCCGCCTGCTGTTGAGTAGATCTCTTCATAGCGCGCCAATCCCGTGCCGATTTCATCAATTTGCCTTCCTCCCTTTTTTTTTTTTTTTTTTTCACCTTGGGAAAATCCTTTATGGATACCACCAACAGCCCCGGGTGCGGGCAAAGAGTGGTTATGTGGGAATCCCGCCACTGACGGCCTACCCACTAAAAACCCAAGGGTGTTCCACCTCGGCGCAAAATGTCGGGGCAACGGGTACGCTTTCGGACTCCTCCGCAGCCCCGACAGCGCCAGCCCCTTCGGGCACCACCCCGAGCTTGCGCTCTCTCCCTCTCGATGACGATGTGTCGAACACCATCAATTTGCCTTCCTCCTGCCTTAACTCAGTCATTCGAAAGCATTTTATAACTAGCTGTTTTCCGCGACTTTGTGCGCGTTCAGTCCGAAAATAGTATCCAAAAACCTTCCTCGTGAAATGCTGTAACTAATTATCAATTTTCATTAAGTTCCGTTCAGCCGTTTAGCCGTGAAAAGCCTACAAACAGACAGACAGACAGAGTTACTTTAGTATGGATATTTTGTACGTGTGTTCAGCTCGAGCGTGGTACTACCAGACGTGCACAGAGTATGGGTACTACCAGACCGCTCCCCGCATCGGCACCGTCTTCGACCCGCTGCATTGGCTCAGCGTTGAATTCTACGTCGATTTGTGTAAACAAGCATACAGTGAGAAGTAAGTAACTTCAATAAATAAAACCAATACAGAAGACGTCCTTAGTTTATCTGTTTTAACTTATTTGTAGATGCGATAGAACTACCTACTGAAAAATTCATTTTTTTACATTTACATCGTTTTACCAGAGTCATGCGTAAAGTACTTGTAGTTAAGCTACTTGCAAAAATCACTTACGAGTGTCTGATTTCACTTAATCAAAAATCAGCAATTTTTAATAAATAAATTCAGCACATATACCCATTCGCACACTTTTTGCTTTACGTAAATTTATAAAACCACCCTCACTCACACACACATACACACGTATTCTTTTGTTTAAACTTAATAGTAGTTAGTCGTCTTCACTCATTCATTATGGAATCGGCTACAGACTCCCGCGATACAGGGTGACCCTAGTGCGGGGACTAATTGCTAAACTTTATGTTGTATGTTGTGTGATAAGGTTAATAAATATTTTTGTATTTTGTATTTTTTGTTAATTCATACAAAATTGATCACGTGACTAGTTATTTTGTATGAAGACTAATTGAACAATTAGTCTTCATTTATATATGTTGTTTACTTTGACGGGTAGGACAAAAAACGGCACCTTGAACTGCTTCCTAGCATCAAGTGGTTGGTATTGTGTGCAGATTCGACGAAGCGTTCGTGTTCGACGCAGTGGAGCGCGTGAACCTCATGTTCGGCGCCTTACAGCCGAATGTGAACAACACTATCAACATACACGGCGCCATCGACCCGTGGCGCGCGCTCGGCGTGTACGACCGCGACTTGAAGGAAGGCTCGCCTACTTACAACGTACCCAGGTATGGAACAACACTATCAACATATACGGCGCTATCCTGTTATCCATCGTACGTATTCTGCTGTAGCTAAAACTTAAAATATAAAATTTGTACTATTTTGTAATTTGTACCTCGCGCCCTATACTTTTTTATGTACTTAACTAATCAGTTAAGTATAACAACCTACAAATTATCGTTGTTTCTTTGTTGGCCTTTCGCCTCCTGAAGATTACTGACGCTCGGTATCAGAATTCGGTTGCGATAGCAACTTACATAACACTAGCGTGTCACAGCGGTCAAGCTATCCATGATGCAAGACTCATACGGGATTCAGCCAGTTTTCTCGTTCATATCAAAAACAACTTTTTGTTATTAATATTAATGAAAACAAGAAAGCGCTGATAGTGTAAGTATTTCAGCAAATCTGGACAAACATGTCTTATCACTGTTTTTATGGGTATATGTTTCTCTCAAGTAATCTCTTGTTGTGTTATATCTTATTATGAATTATTTGATAAATATTATTATTCTAGCTGTTATTAACCTCAAAATGGGCAATTTGGTTTGATAACCATACGGATAAACTTATGTTATCTGAGGTCACAAAACATGCGTGCCGAAATAACAGTGAGTCACAAGTATTTTTAGTATGATTTCAACATCCCGAGTACAGAGACTTTCGACAAAATGTACCACCTTGGTGAAGTCTCGAAGCTGCTGTTTCCAAATCAAATAGTGTGTCCAGACTGGCTAATACTAATTCTTTATAACATAGCATTATGTATTATATATACCAGTTAGGGCTCGGACAAACGAGCGTAATTTATGATTTGTGTCGTATAAAACGAGTCACGAAGTTCACGGTGCATTCGGTTTTATACAAAAGCCTGATTACACCACACTGTGACACAAAATGAGTACCGAGTTAGTCAGAATTTTGATTACGCGACTCACAAGTCACAACTCACAAATTATGTTTTTGGGCCCCAGCCTTATTACAAGACCATTAAAGTTTCAATTTAATACATTTCCATTCAAAACCTGTCGCCAAACACAATGATGTGTTAGCAGTCCCCCTAGTCTAGGCTATAGCAGCGCAGTGGGTATAACAGTTATAGTCACATGACCCATTTTGTTTATAATTTATAAGAGTGTAGCATAAGTAAATGATTCCGTGAACGCAATTAATCAATTCGTATTTTGTCGACAGAGCGTCGCATTGTTTCGACATGCAAAGCTGGCTCCCGACTGACACCATACAGATGACTAGCGTCCAGCAAACAGCCCGCAGAATCGTCGCTTCTTGGCTATCTAACTAATTTAGTCAATAATTAAATTAAAATAGTAATAGATTACCTTGAATAAAACATGTTTTTTAAATTTCTGGTGATAAGCCAGAAAACATAATTTATTTATTAGTTTAAAATTCCACAATCGATAATCCACAGAAGTTAATTGAAAACATTAACAGGTCGAAATTGAAAGATCGAAAAATATAATCACAAATAGATAACATACTCACTAACCGACCTACGTCATACCTAAACTTCATCCTAAACAGAACCTTATGTGTAGGCAACGTAGGCATCTTCTCATTTAACTTACTCGTAGGATCACAAACTACATCATATAAATGCACAGTGCACTACTGCCCTGGATTTGTCGGTGTGTTTTCAAAATGGCTCTTTTCCACGTCGTTCCTTTTCGGAAACACAACACAAATTGTGCAACGCGCGAGATGATAGCCGACATTGCCTCGTGTACCTATTACATACAATGCACTTACGTTATATCGAAAGCAACTACATCGAGAATAGCACTAAATGGCAGCTAATAAGTACTATAGCCACCTCGAGCACGCTGCACTATATTGCAGGGAGCGAGCGCCGCGAGACAAGTCGCGCGCCGAGTCGTGCGACCGGTCGCGTCGGGTCGCGAGTCTGGCGAGCGCTCGCTGCACTGTGACGGCACCAGGGAAGTAGTCTACTCTACCATAATTGTCATACCACTTACATATTACTGAAACGACATTGAGATTGCAGGCAGTCCATCATTTAAGTATCAGGATTTTGTCAATTGATAAAACGCGCATAAAAATCAATCAAATTGGAAATTCATCTTAAAATTAAATAGGAAATCATATCATTAAAATAAGTAAGAGGCAGTGTCTAAATCGACCCCAACAATTTCATCGAGGATGGAACGTGAGCTAAAACTTAATAGGACTGCCGTAATAACCCCTGAACTAACTCAAATTCAGAAATGACGGCGCCTCGTTAAACCTAAGTCTAAAATCTAGTGAATACTTAATAATTACTGGGAATCTCGCCGATGCAGCCGCCCGGTCGCCGGCGCCGGTTGCACGGGCGAGGTTCGAGGTTACGTTAAGATAATCGTCTAAAGAGAGCCAGCGAGGTGTCGGCCCTCCCACTACAATGACACACGTACGATAAGATTTATAGACATACTGGTGGAATATTTACAATGCACTAGAGTCAGGAGTGGAGTCATTCTACGAGCGGCTTGGGGCTCTCCCAGGGGAAGTCCTCGCGGCCGAAGTGCCCGTACGTGCTCGTCTTCTGGTAGATGGGCGCGCGCAGGTTCAGCTCCCTGGGGACAAACACAAACATATTTTATCACTGTGCCCCGCGGTTAAAAAGTATTCTTGATCACTAACACTCTTGTCAGAGTGGTCGTGGTCATCGGTCAGGGTGGTGGCTCGTTTCACAAGTCGTCGCCATTCGTCTCGTATCAGCCGTAGCCTAGCCGTAGCCATAGCCGCAGCCTTTCTTGTGCACAAAAGTAAGTTAAAAAGTGCAAATACTATACTATGTGCAATTTCAGACTACAATCTGTCTGTGCCAAATTTAATGCAGATCTGTTCAACCGTTCTAGCGTGATTGATTAACATACATACATCCATTCAAACCTATAGATTTATAATATTAGTGAGATGAGATGAGATGAGTATGCTACAACCCCTGGGGGGCTATTCCTGCGCGTGAGACGAGATGAGATTTTATCTTGGTCACTCTCACACCTATGACGGTTCAAACGAGAGCAACAAGGACGAAAAATGGTGAGATGAAAACCTCAAATCTCCGAATAGGGCCACTGGAACGTATATGCAAAATTTCCTGAAGATCGGTTGAGCAGTCAGGCGTAAAAGCGTAACAAACGAATAAACTCACTGTCGCATTTATAATACTATTATCATTAGGATTTAGCTGCAATTTCCGCTCTAGCTGAAGCTAGGTAAGTTCTCACACATGATGCAAATTTTATAATTATTACATCGTGAAGATATTGCTATATAATTTTTACTAGGTGCCGAGATGTTACCGTATAAAAAAAGCCTGTGTTGATCCAGGGTATGGGCTACCTCCATATCTAATTTCACCAAAATCCATCCATCCGTTTGAGAGTGAAGAAGAGACAAACAAACACAGACATTCGCATTTATAATGTAATAGCTGCGCCCCGCGGGTTCACTTGCGGTTAAAAAGTATCCTATTTGCTGTTCCAAACTATAATCTATCTCTGTGCCAAATTTAATCCAGATCCATTAAGCCGTAAAAAGCTGCTGTAAAAAAGCCGTTCTGACTATTACGTACTACTACTATACTATTAGTACGCGAATGAATAACAAGCATTCATCCATCCAAACTTTCGCATTTATGATATCAGTGCAAAGTTGGATTAAATTTGAGCTCTACTCACTTGACAATCTTCCCCGGTCGGAGATCGAAGTTCTTCTGTACGATAGCGAGCAGCTGCTGCTGTGTTTTGTGAGACGTGCCGTAGTCGAAGACTGTGATCGAGAGCGGCTCCGCCACGCCGATAGCGTAGGCCACCTGGAATTATCATACAGACAAGCGTAAGTACGTAGCTTAGCTAAGAGAGTTATCTGAATAGCCAGTGCCGATGTAAAATCTTCTAGATAGACTTCTATAAAAACTTCAACATTGGTTAGTTTAACAAACAGGTTGGAACAAACAGTATAGAACGAAAAATAAGTGAGCTATTGGACTTTGGTGAAGTCCTTATCTGTGTAATTACATTAATCGTCAGTGTAGTGTAACTACACTGACAGAACTCTGTCATCGGATTTTTGTCCGCGTATGAATCTTTCTTTTGGTTTAGTAAGTCTTTAATCACTAGTGAAAAGAGTTAATCATTTGCGTGGTAAGTGTGAATCTACAGTGAAGTATGTTAATCATTTGGTGTATTATGTGTTAATCTCTGGTGAATTGTGTTAATTATTAGTGTAGTAAGTGTTAATATCTGGTGAATTGTGGTAATTATTAGTGTAGTAAGTGTTAATATCTGGTGAAGTGTATTAATCATTGGTGTAGTGAGTGTTAATTTCTGGTGAAGTATGTTAATTATTAGTGTAGTAAGTGTTAATCTCTGGTGAAGTGTGTTAATCATTAGTGTAGTATGTTTTAATCTCTGGTGAAGTGTATTAATCATTGGTGTAGTATGTTTTAATCTCTGGTGAAGTGTATTAATCATTGGTGTAGTATGTTTTAATCTCTGGTGAAGTGTGTTAATCATTAGTGTAGTATGTTTTAATCTCTGGTGAAGTGTGTTAATCATTGGTGTAGTATGTTTTTATCT
Source organism: Peribatodes rhomboidaria (assembly GCA_911728515.1). Classification (NCBI taxonomy): domain Eukaryota; kingdom Metazoa; phylum Arthropoda; class Insecta; order Lepidoptera; family Geometridae; genus Peribatodes; species Peribatodes rhomboidaria. The sequence continues at coordinate 12,770,039 of OU452175.1, forward strand.
CTAGCGAAGTGTGTTAATCATTGGTCTAGTAAGTGTTAATCTCTGATGAAGTGAGTTAATGATTAGTGTAGGGCGCGTTGTGACGAGTGCAGTGTGTTCGTACCTGCACCATGCAGCGGCGGCACAGGCCGGCGCGCACGAGCGACTTGGCGACCCAGCGCGCGGCGTACGCGGCCGAGCGGTCCACCTTCGTGAAGTCCTTCCCCGAGAACGCGCCGCCGCCGTGCGCGCCCCACCCGCCGTACGTGTCCACTATTATCTTGCGCCCCGTCAGGCCCGCGTCCGACTGCACAACGCATACGTACTAATGTTATACACAAGTCGGATTGAGTAGCATACATACATTCGGCAAAGACACAGTACTACTGCGGAGGTCAAACATTAAAGATTACTAACATAACATATCGTCACGCCTTTCCCCCGAGGGGGCTGGCAGAGGTGAACTAGTGAAAAAGTGTGCGTGTTGTACACGCACACTTTTCACACACAGTCCCAAATGTGACAGAGGGCGAGCCTGTCGCCATACACCGGGCTCCAGTCAGCTCCATTTAGCAGATGAGATACAATACGCACATATGCTCACACAATGAACAAATTGGTGCTTGTCGTCGGCTGGGTTCGAACCCGCTACCTCTGGCTTGAGGCAGGCCTTCTCCAACTAGGCTATCATCGCCATATATACACAAGTCGGATTAAATGGCATACATATGTAGATTTGGCAAAGGCATGGTACCACAGCGAAGGTCAAACATTAAAAATTACCATCATTGTTTTTGCTTAACATCAGGCATAGTATTATCTAATAAAGAAGTAATTACTGTAAACAGAATTTTTAACAAAAACAGTTCCATAATATGTTATATTATTATAGCCTATGACACTAATATCCAACGACATTTTGCATCCTTAATCGGTCAAACTGTTAAGATGATAAGAGGTCACGTAGCAACATACAAGTTTACAAACTTTTATACACATTAAAAACATTCTCCTACAAGGCCATTGGGTAGAAAAAATAATATCACAACTGGTCGTCGAATATTAAAAAAAAAAAAACAGTCGACGTCATAACTTTCTAAAATGAACAGAGACATAAGTTAGTAATATAGTTATTCACTGATATCGCCTTTACCTGAGGTCCACCGATGATAAAAAGCCCGCAAGGGTTGATGTGTACGACAGTTTTGTCGTCGAAGTACTGTGCCGGGATCACCTCCTTGATTACTTTCTCTCTGATTTCCTCGCGAAGAGTCTCCAATGTGATCTGAAACAAGACTTGAATGTTTACACATGGGTATTTGAAACTATTTAGAATTAAAAAAAATATTTCTTTCCATAATGTATTTTTTATTTTCAACAAATTGCTCATTTTATTTTGGAAACAGACGTGGTTTGCACACATTATAATTTTATAGCACGTATATTATTTTGAGTGCTATGCGAGACGCAGCCGCGCACGCGCACTCACCTTGATAAAGACCGCCGAATGCGGTTGAAACCATAGCCGAAATAATCGACTAAATCGTACGTGAGTAATTCCCGTTCTACAAAATCACAGTTCACATTGTGTGAACATATAACATAACATATCGTCACGCCTTTCCCCCGAGGGGGCTGGCAGAGGTGTAATACAACACCCACACTTTGCCGGACGATATTCAGTCCCAAAATGTGGCAGAGGTCGAGCCTGTCGCCATACACCGGGCTCCAGTCATGTGAACATATGTGCGTATTTCATGTCATCTGCTACATAACTGGATCCCTATCACATTTGGGACTGAATAGTGACGAAGTGTGGGTGTTGTACACCTCTGCCAGCCCCTTGGGGATAAAGGCGTGACGATATTTATAATTTTTTGATTTGGTAATTATAAGTTACTATTACTATTTTTTTCCCTTTCTGATAGATAGATGAAAGTTTTATTGTCAACACCAGAAATCACAATATAACACAATTTCTCATAACAAATTTAGTCGAACAACTGGCGGCATTATCACTAAGAGCGATTTCTTTTAGGCATATGGATGAGGATAAACGCAATAAAAACAATTGTTACTTTGCGCGAATACGTCTTGAACTAATTCGTGACGTCATTCCGATAGTCGCACTTTGTTTAAAAAATTACGCAATTGCGTCATAGTACGCCATTTCAAATACACTGCGTCACAGTTTAAATGAATGTGGGTTAAGGTGCTGATGATTTAAAATTGTAAACAAAAACCCGATAGCCTAATGCCATATGATACTCGAGATCTTTATTTTATTTGGAAAACATTGTTACTTTTTTAAAACCTACCAATAATCCATCAATAACAACAATAATCTATGCTTAATCATGACGTTTTTATTCCATCCAAAGGTTGTATGGAAGAAATCGCTCTTAAGCGATAAGACCGCCCATTGCGCCTGTATTTTTGAGTGTTTAGTTTAGATTTATTTTGTATTTGGTGTCAATATTGTAGTTTTAGTATTGTATTGTAATAATGTTATCCTAACTCTAATCACACATTTCTATTCATGCCCCGGTTGCCCCCTGACTAATAAACGCTGTTGAGCCTGGGAATAGTTATACAATGTTTTGTCTTTATCGATCAACTTTCAAAATTTAAGAGAAAGAAAGAGACGCGACTATTCAACTTTTATTGCTAAGGAGGTGTAAGTATAACTATTCCTGGACTATACTTACACCCCCTTAGCAATAAACTTTATTTAGCCTCGGAATATATATACAGTGTTTTGTCTTTTTCTTTCTTTTACATTTTTGAACTCGATCGAAAAAGACAAAAGACTGTGTAACTATTCCGAGGATATACTACATTTATTGCTAAACGGGACAATGATTATTAGGAAGGGGGTTAGGATAAAAATACGAACCTAAACACTTCGAAATTCTAAATCAGTAAACCAGAGTACTTGTGGTCCGCATAAGTACAAAAATACATAAATAAATTAGGGAACTTTCCACACACGGTCGCCTGACCCCAAACTAAGCAAAGCTTGTACTGATATACATATACATATAGACAAATAACAAACACAAATGTTCTTCACATGAATGTTTGCCCTGGGTGGGAATCTAACCCACGTCCCCGAGCATTCTAAAGACGTCTTATGGGGAAACGATTAAAATTTAAATACTCAAAACATTTAAAAATCATTCATCGATCAGCTGATGTATAATTAATATCATATGTTAACCTAAAGCCTGTTATCAACCACGTGTTAGGAACACGCTAACGGAAAATAGAATTAACTACGCCTCAGTCGCATTAAAATTAACGCTTCACTAAAGTATCTGTTATTGTTACATCATAATTTTGATTCCGATGAAATAATTACTGTAGATTATGTATGCAGTCTCTGTGAATGATTGATTAGCTTCGAAGTAATATAATTCTATATTACTTCGAAGCTAATACAAAATAACTCCAGTAAGGCTTAAGAAAAAATAAAGTCGGCGCAGTACTTACTTTTTTTTAGAAAATTCATGACATTAATTTATTATTTTTATATTTGACATTATCTTTTTACTTATTATAAAATCGAAAGAAAGTCTGTTTGTAGACTTTTCACGGCTAAACGACTGAACAGATCTTGGTGAAAATTGATCATTAGTTATGAATTATTACGAGGAAGGTTTCTGAACACATTTTGTATGAAAAGCGAACGAAGTCGCGGGTAACTGCTAGGTACTTTTTTTTATTATTATGACAAAATAATTTGATTAATAATAATTAATTTATAATAATATAATGAATAATGGTTAGAAATATCCAACTGTGTCATGTAACTATAGGAGTTAACAAGAAATTCTGATGTCTGATTTCCATTAACAAGGAAATTCTTAGTAGTCTTACTGGTAAAACTATTTAGTAGGACCGTTGGCAACGGCCCCAAGCAACAATAAAAACCACTAAACTAAGTCTAATATTTTCGGTAGTAAACTGAATGTAACTCCTAAAACCTTATTGCTTTTTGAAAATAAAATACAATATCGCAATAAAAACGTAAACAAATGACTACAATCACAATAACGGAATCATTGAACAGAATTTTAACCAACTTTTTTATCAGAAAAATAATCTGGAACCTTTTGTATTAGTTTAATTTGGTTCTAAATCGTATTAGAAATGCACATTTCCAATTCGTTTGTTTTTTTTAAGTAATCGAAAAAAAATTATTTACTAATAGTTTGGCGCTATTATAATACATGCTATTGGGTAGTTAGATATAATTGATAATTTCGGAGTAACTGTGATTTAAATACACCTAGTTACTGAGTATCATTGAAATCACGTGTACATCTTTCAATTATTAGACTAGTCAGATTGTATGACTCGAGTTCCACGCCCGCATTAAATTGCAATTGCAAAATAAACAAATATAATGAAAATAAACACATTTACACGATAGTCGTAGAAATTTGAGACTTCACGTGTCGTAATAACATGAGAACTGCATAAAGTGATGCAAGTCAGAGTTTGTTTCTTTTATAATTTTAGCTGTAGTAGCATTCAACTCACGGCGTAAGCGATCATAAAATCCACACGCTAAGCCAATATTACAACTAATCTATTGAAATAGAAAGTGACAGAGCGATCACTCTTGCCTTCTCGCACGTTGCACACCTGTCAGTATTTACCATCGCCAGTTGGGCTACGCTGTGCGAGAAAATTAGCCTAATTGCGCTAGAACGAAAATCTCTATTTGTAAAAATGACATCTCAGAAGTGACTTTCTGTACTTGTACAACGGTAGAGGGGCATGGTCTATGAAACTATAGACCAACTTGCCAGGAGAGAAGAAGAAAGAGTATTACCTTCTCAGAGTGCTGCAGTGAGACGACAACTGTGTGGACTCTCTGCGGCACTGTCGCGCCGCCGGCAAATGTGTACTCGCAGGTCACCTGCAAACAAACCATGATTTTGCTATAGTTCTACTCACTGGACACTTTTTTCGTCATTAAGAGGGCCGCGACGTTCTGAAATTTCCAAACAAACGCGCTACTCAAATTTCTTGAAAACCGTTTGTCAGATTATGATGAAATTTAGCATGTTCAATTAAATTAACAATATATCCGCCCCTATGTCCTTGGTTTTTTTTTTAAAACGTTCTCAAGCTAAAATAGAGCTATGAAAAATATCCGTATTTTTAAGGGGTCACTTTTGACTGATTTATTCAATAGGTAGACAAAGCAAATCAAAAATTTCATTACATACGGAACTTGTCTACATCATTAGCTGTTAAATGAATCCGTAATACAAGGGAAATTCTTAGTTACTCAAGAATGATTACAGAATGTAAAAGTCATAATTTTTTTTTTTTTTTTTTTATATAGAATAGGTCGGCGTTTGACCACCAACTCGCCTGATGTTAAACGACGTTGTGGTCTAAGATGGAGCACGACGACCTAGAAGGTACTTATTAACTCTAGCCCTGAAGTTTTGTAGAGTGAAGAAGTACAAAGACGGCAGTTGAGTGAGGCGCTACAAATGCTCTACTGCTCAGACCCGTCTTCGGAACGGTTACACCGGACTACATCCCGAAACACGACTAGGTCATTTCACGGCATGGCTTGGTCCGGTGGGTGGTAACTAGCCACGGCCGAAGCCTCCCACCAGAGATTGCTACCCGGGGACCACGTGTAAAAATTGACAATTTCAATTTTTTTATGACTTTTACATTTTTTTTATGCTTTGTCACTCTGTAGGTAAGATTAGAGGCTCGTCAGTATCATTACTCGCTCTCTTCGCTCGTCTTCTTCTTCTAGACGAAATGGCTATAGAATACCTTAAGCCAATGCGAAGTTAGTCTAGGTCGCCTAGGTCGAATTTAGTTAGGTCGCCGGACTCTTAAACAAAATACATACTTAAATCTCCAAAGTGGTTCATATTTAGTTAAAACCTTGCGATATCTATTCTCAACCACTCGGCCACTTGGCACATATCCCTACGTAATTTATGAATGTAAAAATAAATGGCTACAAAATTTTAAGAAGACTGAATCAACCATACACTATTAAGTTACCAGTTTGCCCCCCTAGTGTTGAGATCTCCGCTTCGTTCGGCAACCAATTTCAACGTGAACTTGGTGAAATCCGAATGCCTAATCTCATTAGGGGTCGTCCATTAATTACATAAGGCGATTAGAGGGGAGAGTGCAAACCGAATCTCACCCAATCTGACGTAAGGGAGTGGGCGAGTCTCTGTAAATTTAACGATTTTTTTTTCGCAAGAATTTCTTGGAAATATTGCATTCGCTAAACTACAACGACTTCCTAACCATAAATATGCTATAGCAACTACAATTTTAAACTTTAATTTAAAACAGTACAAAATAGCAATTGCAATAACTGTGTTAACCGCTGTATTGAGACCAATGTATTTTAACACAAAAATACACATTTTGAAAATCTCACGTGAGGGCAAAAGACGCGGGAGAGGTCAAAGCCCAAATCTCACGTCACGACATCTCACCGGAGGTCGAAAAAAATTGACAAAATCGCCAATTAATGGACGACCCCTCAATCTTCCCACTGCATTACACAATCTCTGAAAGCGAGCCCTTGTTTGAACTTTTGAAAGCAAACAAAGCATAAAAATCGTTTTATCGGACACCCATTGTGTAGCAGCCCGTCTCGAGTATAAATTGATCTCGAATATCACTTGACACCGGTGTCAGCCTATCACTGTCGCCACAGCTCGATGTAGCTGACGGCAACAGTGACGACACTCGGTAACCAGACAGCCTGACACAGGCACGCAAAAACATTGTCGCCTCGGCAACTTAATTCCAACGATACGTGTGACACAGCATTCGTATTTCCTTCTCATGCTTTCAGAACAAATAAGCAAGTTGAAAGGAAAACAATAAAACCCGACTGCAAAATGTAGCTTGACAATTCGGACAATGAGACGAATTTGACATCTCATCCATCCATACTAATATTATAAAATCAAAAGTAATTCTGTCTGTCTGTTTGTAGGCTTTTTACGGCTAGACGGCTGACCAGATCTTGACGAAATTTGATAATAAGATACAAAATACTATCCACAACCTTCTCGTGATATGCTATTTTACGAGGAATGTTTTGTTGATACTATTTTCTGAATAAACTCGAACGAAGTTGCGGGTAACAGCTATTATATTATAAGTTGGTATGCTACATGTCACATAGCAAAACAATTTGCACCCGACAAAAAAATATCCTTATTTTCGGCAGTCGGGTAAAGTCCTATGTAATGTAACTATTTCCATGTTACAATTTTACTAAGATCGATTCTTCACCAGTTTGTTCAGCAGAAGCAAGATGAACTACCCAAGTTAATTATCTTATCAATTAATACGTTAATATCGGATACTTGCATCAAATTGAAAGTTAGGTATCGATGGCGCGAATTATTGTACCCAAAATAGAGCTAAATAATTTGAGATATCATATCAAACACGTTAAAATAAATGTAACATTTGTAACCTTGTACAGATGAGTCAAATTCTAGATAAGTACTTCGGTATTTATCAATCTTTGCTGGTCGAGATTGCGTCAACCGTATAGAATTAGATAGATACTGGTTTCGGTTTCAGCGGGCTAAGATTTATATTTCACTTACATCTCCTTTTTTCTCCTAGCAGGCTTTAGTAGATGCTATCTTACATACAACCGAGTTTCTTTAAAAGATATCAGCCCCTAGCCGAAAAAAATAACAGCTTTTCTTAAGAAAAATTATTAAAACCAAACATAAATGAAAAAAAATAAAAACTCCCGACACAGATTTTCATCAAATATAGCTAAGAACACTCCCGATAGTTCACCTTTCAAACAAAAAAAAACTAAATCGAAATCGGTTCATCCGTTCGGGAGCTGCGATGCCAGAGACAGACAGACACACAGACACATCAAACTTATAACAACCGGTCGTTTTTGCGGGGTGTAAAAACAAAAAGGTGTAACCGAATGTAGTTACACCTTTTGTTTTGTTGGTTTTGAGGCACGGTACCACTTCAATAAGTCACCAGTATTTGTTTTGTTCAATGTTAGGCTTGCTTTTAGCCCCGGCATCTCGCAGCGATACGAACAAGCCTACGATGGAGCACGCCTACATACAAAAAATCGATTCACTCGAGACTTAAGGGTACGGCGACCACTTTAGACTAACTTCGCATTGGCTAAAGGCTTCTATTCCAATAACGTCTAGAAGAAAACGACGAGCGTAGAGAGCAAGTAAAGATACTGACAAGCCTCTAAAGTTATCTACAGAATGACAAAGTGAAATTTCAATTTTTTTTTTATGACTTTGTACTTCTCTTATCATTCCCAAATTACTAAAAAAAATCCTTGTATTATCGATTAATTTAGAAGCTAATAATGTAAACCACCTACTATGTCAAGGGATTTTTGATTTGCTTTGTCTATCTATTAAATAAATCTGTCAAAAGTTTTACATTTTTTACTTTACAAATGCGAATATTTTTCATAGCTCTATTTTCTCTTGCGGACGTTTTAAAAAAAAACCAAGAACATAGCGACGGATCTGTAGTTCATTTAATTGTATGCCAAATTTCATCACAATCTGACTAATGGTTTCCAAGAAATTTGACAAGCACGTTTGTATGGAAAATTCAGAGCGGCGAGGAACCCCTAAATAATATTAGATATGTTTATTTTTTAATTACCTGTGTCTTTGAGTCGGGGCGCGCCCACCAAAACTCTCCATTTCGCCGCAGCTCGGCGATTTTCTGATTGAGTCGGTGTGCAAGCACCACTGTCAGAGGCATGCACTCTTCAGTCTCGTCTGTCGCATAGCCGAACATTAATCCCTGTACAAAAGAACTCATAAGTAAGAACAATTTTGAAAGCAAAAGCTGCTACAGATAATTTCATTTCGGAACAAAACTTTTTTTTAATGTTTTTTTTTAATTCTGCATCACACTTGTTTTAATTTAATAGTAGGGTTGTTTGAATAGAATAGTAAGAACTGAGAAACAACTAGAAATAAAAAGCCTACCTCAATAAGTACAGTGTGGTGGTGTACATTTTAAAAAGATAAAAGATTTCCAGGTATTTTCAGTATGTTTTTCATGGTTCTGATTTGAGATGTCCTTCTGTTATTTAATCTGTGCCATGATCCTGACTAAATTGAATGAGGAAGGAACTAATATGCATTGCAGTCAGCAAGACCGGGTACAATTGCAACTACATTTATACTATGAAAGTATCTTACTCAATTTCCTGGAAGTGGGAGCTAAGGAAATCCCAATTACTGTATGAGAAAATGTCTACAATACATCCTTAGTGAGTCACAGTACTATTTGGAATGCATTATTCACACAATAGTCAGTGATTACAATGTCAAATTTTGAATGAAAATTATTTCACAACTTCCTCATTCAAGAATGTGAATTCATTGAATATTTTCTTTTTAAGCGAGCATATGTTGCCTGTTTTTAAAGAATTGAATTGAGTCAATTGATTTTATATTCATACAATTCAAAAATTATAATTTTAAATCAATTCTAAAATGGTATTATTGTTACTGACGGCATAATAATATAATAAGACATGGTAAGAGTAATATGAATAAGACATAGTGATACTTTGTTGACAATATAGTTTAATTCAAATATTTCACCTTTGCCTATTTTGAACGTCAAAGGAAACCTAGCATACATAGTATGAATAATTCATGAAAACCTTTTCAATTGTAAATTAGACCACAAAAATAATATCTACCTTCCATTGAATCTTTTGTTGAAGTCTTACAAACCTGTTTTAAAGATTATGAGTAATGGGGAGAGATTGAATATTTGGATACACACAGATACACACATATTTTTACCTGTTCACTTTTTCCTGGTAAGAGCTTAGAAAGTATGTAAGGGGTTTCTCATTTTCCCAGGTTTTTTGAACGAAACATTTTATTAACAGGCGGTAAATCCAATTTTCAAAGATAGCACACTAAATTTCAAACTAACACTAATCTCATTGATTTTATAAACATGACATTTCAATTTTTAATGAAAGAAGTGCTCTCCATATTATATGGGGTTATCAGGAAAGGGTGTACTAACCCAAAGAGGGTCATTGTACTCATAATTATGAACAACTTTTACTATGGGGTCAACCCTGAAATTGACAAAAAAATTACAGCTGTTCCATACATTTTGTCAACGACCAATGAACTTTTTGTATGGATTAGCTGAATTTGTTTTATGAGATTTTGGGTTGACTCTGTAGTAAAAGTTGTTCATTATGAAGAGTACAATGACCCTCTTTTGGCTTAGTACACCCTATACTGATAAGTATAGGGTGTACTAAGAATAGGGTTACAACCCTATACTGAGTATACCCTGTATACTCAGTCCTTGAAGTTTAGGTATGTATCCATATATCAGATCTCTACTAATGAGTGACAGAATGATGTTGAAAAATTATAGAAATATCACACCAGTACAAGACTCATTCATGCACTGATTGCCGACTGAGCTTATTTATTCATAAGTGATAAATGACAAAATTTTGACCCTGCGTGAAAAATTCAGGCTAATTTAATTGTTCTCATTCATCTCAACATGCCTATCTGTTTTCTTTAAGCAACAATCAATACATCACAACATTCATTACAGAGCTTACTTTTCATGAATAGGATCTATCTTGGATGTAACCAATGTAAAGTGGATGAAAATATGACATACCTGATCACCAGCCCCAACCTCCTCCTCATTCCTGTTCTCATGCACACCCGCAGCAATGTTAGGAGACTGCTGGTCCAAGGCCAGCATCACGGAGCATGTCTTGAAATCAAACCCTGGTCCCATCATGCTTATTAGTTAATGGAAATTACAATATTGTATATGACTTGGAAGGAGGTACTAATTTTGTATATGAATGAGCCATTTTGATACAACCAAAATGATAAGTTATGTAGTTCCTTTTTAGAAAATCAGTAAACGGATAACATACCCGGTGAACGGATAATGCACCAGCAAGTGCATAATGAGTGATAGCTTTCATGACAGAATATTGTTTGATTCATGACTTGATTTATTTCTATGATGATCTACCTATCTTATCACCTAGTATCCCTAGGAGTTTTATTCTAACAATGCAATTTTGTATACATTAGTAGAAATCTAAAAATCTTCTGAAAATAAAATGTCCACATTTTTCATGCACCATTTTTTTTTGTAAGAAGGAGGACTATTGCTCAACTTTGTTGATCATATTATGGTAATGTACAACATCTTCCTAATCATCTTTTTCAGTTCCTGTTCACTTAAAAAATAGAACTTCTTACAACCTAAGATCCCACTGAGTTGTTGCTTTCAATGACTATTTCACATCATGCATTAAGAATCCCGATGTAGCAGATGTAATTTTGGTAACAATGTTGTCCCCATGTCACGTGCAGCAGGCTTTAATTCAATTTGTACCTGATCTCCGGCCCCAATATCTATTTCCTCTCGGTCTTCATACACCCCACTGGCAATGTTAGGACTCTGCTGTTCAATAGCCACTAGCAAGTTCAGTGTACGCCAATCAAAACCTAGTGTATGGAACATTGTTTAGCACCACTAGGTAACACAAAATTTTGAATGGTTTGTCTAGACATTGCAGCTGGCTTTATGCCAGTACACATTACAACTATGGTATGAGCAAGCAACACAAGGATATTGTTACACACCTTTGGACGAGTCGTCGTATCCGATGTGCTTGACAGTGTCTCTCACAACTTTTTGGTAGTCAACATTTGCTTTTGATGTGATTTCTCCACACAAAAGCACCATACCGGTTTTGGTCACCGTTTCTGTTGATAATTTACACTGTTAGCTCTTTATTCCATAATTCTGTCATTTATTTCAGGATTCTCAGGCTATCGATTGATAACCACTTACCGCATGCCACTTTTGCATTCGGATCCTGTCTGAGGTGTGCGTCTAAGATAGCGTCGCTGATTTGATCGCACATTTTGTCTGCAAATAAGAAAACCTTGTAGCATGACGCTAATGTTTTTGTTTCATACATTCAATCATTTCACCATGATTTCATTTATGAGCACCACGTGCAGGTTCTATTTTGACAAAAGTGAACCAATTTGACCGCCTCCCGCCACCATGATGTAACAAAACATTGTCTCATGAGAGGGCCATGTGTTTTGACAGCACATTGACGACAATGCTCAAGATTTACATATGCAGTTCAAGATATGAATTACATGGTTTTATAGGGATTTTATTTGACACTTTATCTGCGCACATGTTAGAGGCGGCCATTTTTCGTATCGCACGATTCCTCATATCGGTAATATTGAAGGAAACTAACCTGGATGACCCTCTCCAACGGATTCTGATGTGAACAAAAACACTGATCCATCTTCCATATCATAACTGTGTCCATTTGTTTTAGCGTATCCATTCATTTTAGACGTCTCCGGCATCCTGAATTTAGAGTTAGCTCACTAAAATAACCCGAAAATGCCCCTTGAATTAACACTGTGGAAAAGAGGTTCGGCGCACGACTACACCGATATTTATAAGGTTGGTGGGGCGCCACTGATATGTAGCGGCTGTCCAATAGGGAGTTTGAACGACGATTGTGTCACGCAGTGTGATTGGTCAAAATAAGATGTTTTGGTTTTTCAACCTGAAACAGATAACATATCTGAGCCCGCGAAATTTTAAGCTGGCTGTCGGAAAATATTACACGATTTTTTTTGCAAAATAAATAGTTTTTTGCTATTATAATATATTCAACTATTAGTACAAGTCAGACGTGGGCTTTATTCATGATAGTAGACTAACGCACTATATTTATCCTACCAAGTTTAGCTTGAACATAACAAATTAACTTACTCTACATCAAGTAGCACCAACAAGAATAGTGCTACAAAAGAGTAAGAAAGAAGTATGCTTACATAAAAAACTATATACCACATACAATACAGTCCTTTTAGAGTAAAATATTTATTACGTTTTATTAGATTTGTAATTTATACTTATTTTGTTAAATTATAACGGATTTCTTAACAAGAGCCATTGATTATTTGCTGTATTACTTAAGAGACAAGTTATATACCTAATAGGAAATACCGTTATTGTCGGTTGGTGCTTTACGTTACACAGCTTAATGTAAGTTTTGAGAACAAACTCAATTAGCTGAAAACAAAAACTATGCGAAAACGAATAATATGTTCTAGTAAAATTGGTAAAACAAATATCTTTATACTAAAATAATAAATATTAGAAAATCATTATTTAAATAAGTACCTACCTAGAAATAAAAACTTTTATCCGAGAGCTTTTAGCACTGCTTAGTTTGAAAAGAAAATAAGCAAACCACCACTTTTAAAACACTTTTAAAACTGTTCACAATATTTTATTCACTCGGTAAAATCTGCAACTGAATAACGTCCTTTCACTCAGGTCGACACTGTCGACAGCCAATATACTGAGAGAACTTTGGCTCAGAGCGATATTATATTAAGACTAAACCCCATATCGAGGACAAGAATACGTTTATGTTTAACCTACGTGATATACATTTTTAGGGTTCAGTAGTCATTTACATAAAAATGAATTAACAAATTGATGACTGACAAAATTTTCAACTGTCTAATTAATTAAGTGGTTAATAAGCACAGACAACGTTTAAAAATGTCTAAAATTTAAATTTAGATTAGATTTTGAGACATAGAAATGTCTTAACCCATTAATGTCCGATTTTGTAAACACACAATTTTTGTAATAATTGCTTTATGTACCTACCTACAGGTTTAGTAAAACCAAATAATATTGAAATTACTTCATCGGACGATAAAATGGCTAAACAAAAATATAGGACTGACTATGAAAAAAGTGTAAATGATAAATTCACGCGAATACATATGGTACTTACCTACTTATTAGTTACTTAGGGTAGGTATCTGAGAAAATACTGAAGTGTGTAAATATGTTTTAGTACTAAACTACAAAAAAGAACCATCAAACAAAACAAACGTATTATCGTCGTAATGACGCAATTTATTTGCAATTCGGGTAAGTTTGGTTATTGACTTTTTTTATCTTAAAGATTACTTAGACTTAATTTGAAATCTAAGATCACACGGTACATACATTTAGGTTATGTCGGGTTAGGTTAGTTAGGTTAGGTTTAGTTTAATCTGAGCCCCCTCCTGAGGTGGGTCCGGCTGCGGACAGCGGCGTGGTGGGGCTGCGGAGAATCTGAGAGAGGCCCCGTGACCCCGCCATGGCCGACGAGGATGGACACCGTGGGGGTTTAGTCGGTAGGGGTGCCCTTCTGGCACCGAGTCCGACATACCCCGCTGCGCCTCCCCCGGGGCGTAGCGGGGATGTGTAAGCGCATTCTCCCACGAAAAAAAAAAAAAATAATAGGTTAGTTTAATCTCCCCCCGAGGGACTCCCCCGAGGGTTCCCGCCTTGTCGTGGCGGGGGGGCTCAGTAGCCGTGGCCTCGGCAACCACGGTGAAGCCAAGAGGAATCCGAGGTGGGGCCGCTTGTTGAGGCTTTTAGCGCAAAGCCCATATGGAAGCGGCCTAAGTAGGGTGTGGGTCTGTATTGCTCATACAGACCCACAACTGAGGCGGGGTGCAGTGTCGCATGGGCGACACCGAAGGCTGGGGGCCGCGGCGGGAGAGGACTGTTGGTGTGTCGTTGCCACTTTCCCTACCTTCCGCGGCCCAAGCGGGGTCGCCACCGTTTTGATGGCGGGCGCGGTGGGGCCGCAGAGGAAGAGGCGTGTCGGTGTTTCGTTGCCGCTCTCCCTATCCTCTGCGGCCGAAGTGGCAGGTGGCGGGGCCACTCATCTGACCCGTCGCATGGGGACCATGGGCGCCTAGGCACGGGTGCTGTCTGGCGCCCACAGGCAAAATTGGTCCCCGAGGAGGTGGATGATGACGATGTGTCTGGTGTTCGACACATCGTCATCGAGAGGGAGAGAGCGTAAGCTCGGGGTGGTGCCCGAAGGGGCTGGCGCTGTCGGGGCTGCGGAGGAGTCCGAAAGCGTACCCGTTGCCCCGACATTTTGCGCCGAGGTGGAACACCCTTGGGTTTTTAGTGGGTAGGCCGTCAGTGGCGGGATTCCCACATAACCACTCTGTGCCCGCACCCGGGGCTGTTGGTGGTATCCATAAAGGATTTTCCCAAGGTGAAAAAAAAAAAAAAAGAGGTTTAGTTTAATCTCTCCCCCGCGGGTTCCCGCCTTGTCGTGGCGGGGGGGCTCAGTAGCCGTGGCTTCGGCAACCACGGTGAAGCCAAGAGGAATCCGAGGTGGGGCCGCTTCCTGGGGCTTTTAGCCCAAAGCCCACATGGAAGCGGCCTAAGTAGGGTGTGGGTCTGTATGGGCAGACCCACAACTGAGGCGGGGTGCAGTGTCGCGTGTGCGACACTGCAACCGAAGGCTGGGGGCCGCGGCGGGAGAGGACTGTTGGTGTGTCGTTGCCACTTAATTTCCCTACCTTCCGCGGCCCAAGCGGGGTCGCCACCGTTTTGATGGCGGACGCGGTGGGGCCGCAGAGGAAGAGGCGTGTCGGTGTATCGTTGCCGCTCTCCCTATCCTCTGCGGCCGAAGTGGCAGGCGGCGGGCCACTCATCTGACCCGTCGCATGGAGACCATGGGTGCCTAGGCATGGGTGCTGGCTGGCGCCAACGGGCAAAATTGGTCCCCGAGGAGGTGGATGATGACGATGAGTCTGGTGTTCGACACATCGTAACATGTAACACATTAAAGCTTCAAAATACATATTCGGCTCGTCACGTGACCCTGCTTTTAGGCGGGGACTCTAGAAATTCAAATTTCAAATTATGATATTAAAATTGTTTTTGCATATTTTAAAGGTTTTTTTTTGATAGGTTTATTTGAGACCGTATTCTTTACGATAAACTAAAAAAATAATTCATGCAGTTCCCTATTACTACTACAGCAAGTGTTAATTCGTATCAGTACTTATGGCACCGCCTTGGTCATTGGACTGTCAGTATGCAACTTTGAATACCTACTTAAAAAATAAAATACTTAATAATAATAAATTAATTTAAAAAAAAAAAGTAGTTTCCTATTTAAGATTTGTAATCGATTGAATGAAGAGGGCCCATTCCCTCTAGCTAGGGGGCTCTAATTGTCTTAGTGAAAAAACTACTTTTACTTAATACCTACCTACTTAGTTAAAAATTGCTGACCTGTCATATCTAGCAAAAATGGACTCTAACTTTGTCGTGGCTAGACTGGGCATCTACTTACATATGTCTAGTTTAGTCTAGGCTACGTGAGTAAGCAATACTGTATGTATTGTTTGTCGATGACGGCGACCGTGACTGTGACACGCCATTCATCATCGTACTCTGAAATTTCCGAGCAACATTAGCAGAATGACTTTGTACTTTTTTAAACCAAACGTAGGTCCCGGAACAGATAAAAGGGTAGAAGGTTATCACTTATCAGAGAGAACGCTGCGCTACAATACGTAAAGAGAGATATAAAGTTCATTCCAAACATTGATACGGCACGAGCGCGAAGTTGACAGGCTCGTTTGGACTACGTCTGACTTGTGGAACTAATCTCATTCGATTCAGTGCCTTACTAAAACAATGTTTCGCTTGCGTGCACTTGCTATGAGAAAGATGATTACGAAACCCATGACGAAGACCTAAGAACATGCGAAATGTTGCCAACCAACCTACCTTACCTACTTAGGTACCGACTGTTTGACGTACAATATATTATGTAATATCTACGTAGGTAAGCTATAAGTACCTAAATATAATTTTACTAACAAAACTAAAAAGTGCCTAGGTATTAGTTTTTTTTAGATATATAATAAAACCTTCATTTTATAAAATTAACCTAACATAACAAATTGCAAATAATTAACAGAGATCAAGTCGGTATCCGCGGGTAAAGAACTACCCAATAGGCTGGCAACGTGACCTCGCTGACCGAGGTAACTTTGGTCATTTGTTCTCTCTAATAGCCGCTTTGACAGCTCATTGAAGAGCAACCATGCGCTTGGACCCGAAGGGCCCATAGTTTCTACCCCAAAAGGCAAAAATACCTACGGTTCCTCATATCTTATACGGACCGCTAGAGTGTGTAATAGTCTGCCAGAGTGGGTGTTCCCTGACACTTATAATCTGGGTGTCTTCAAGTCTCGAGTGAATCGGTTTCTTCTAGGCAAGTGTGCTCCATCGTAGGCCGCATCACTGCTTATCATCAGGCATGTTGGCGGCCAAACGCAAGCCTATTTTGCAAAAAAAAAAATATTCATCATCGAGGGATTCATGTTTCCTTGTGGGTTTCCGCCGTTGATGCAACCGCTCCCGCCGTCCTGAAGGTAGATGTTACATGGGATGCCGCCAGTGTGTCGACGCATGTGGCATTCCACACCAGTGGCTTACCATGACTCCAGGGAATCAATGTCATTCCATCAGGTCTCTATACCTATTAGATAGGTAGTCTTACCTAATTATAATGTAGAAACAAAAACCGAAAAACACATTCTATTTTGATACAATCTCCTGAATAACAAATCTGTTTGTACGTACTTAGATACCTACACACATTATTATGAAATAAAAGTGAAATCTGTACCTACTGTTTAGATAGTATTTATCAAGACCAAGTTCGCGGGTCAGTTGACTTCTATCACAGAATGATGACTTGGACATTCGAGCAACTTGAAACTTTGTTTACCTAGTTAGAATAAGGCAGTAGGTATAGCCGGTGTAATGTTTCGAAAAAACACGCGCATGAGGCCCGTGCTAAGAAACGCAAACTAGCATGTTTTACAAAGTCTCTATAATTCCTTTCAGACTCTTCGGAAGATACTGATGATGATTCTGCAATCTTCTCTACCTTCTTCACTACATAGTAAAAAAAACGTTGGTTTCTGCGTCTGTCTCTATGTATATATTTCCACTAATCTCCTAAATTACACAACGGATTTTGATGCGGTTTTGACCATCAGTTAGATAATTTTTCACTAATGGTTTATACTCGTATAGGTAGTCAGGTACCGATTAAGTGAGAAGGGGCGGGTTGCTAGTTTATTTGACGTTGAGGCCCGACCCCCAAGCTTGATCCCAGTTCCAGAATAGCGTTACAGCACTAAACTAATCGATTATCTACTTACTTATTTATTAATATTATTTGGTAAAAAAGTTAATGTCATTTAACGAACTAACGCCAGTAAACAAAAGTGATGTCATGCTAGAGTTATCCAACCTACTTCAGTAAAGTTGTTATTCGGGCTCTATCGGTTTTCTCCAAAGAAATTATTGTTCTAATTTCATCATATTGCTAAGATTGTGCTCGTAATAATATTTATTCGTAGAAATGTGGCCATGCATTAAACGTCACACGGAATATGTAACTTACCTAAATGCGCCTACCTTTATACCTACATAGTACCTATGCGAGCACGTGGAAAATACGCTTTTGTAGACAGATGAAATGAAGGTAAGTAGCTAGAGTATTTACATTTTGCGCATTAAAATCAAACCAAATCGACTCAAATATTATTGATTATTTTCCGTTGTAGACCCCATTCGTATATAATCGTACCAAGTAGTAAATTTCATCATTTATAATTTACGAAATAAGAGTCGTACAAGGAAAATCAACAAAGAGCGATAACGGGCTGATGATGATGGTGGTAAAATAAAATAAACACTAAAACAAAACTGCTGTCGTCAGATTGAATCCTCATTCAATCTGAAATTTAGGTTTAAAGCCTTTTGTACTCTAGGTATTATTATGTATTTGTGAGTTGAGTTTAATAAAAAACATAAACGTAAATGAGATCTCCCTTTGTTTCATACATAACTTAAACAACTTAGTTCCTTCCCTATTTTACTTTCGTTTTATTTAATCTGGCATAATAGTTTATGTCATAATAATACATTTGCAAATGTAATTGTTGTCATACTGTATGGCAAGGCTTAAGAAATATGCACGTTTTTTTTTTAGTTTGTCGTAAAGAATAATGTCTCAAGTAAATCACACTCAGAAACAAAAACTTTGAAATATGTAGAAACAATTTTACAATCGTAATTGGATTTTTTTTTTTTCTAGAGCGCAACAAAAAGTAGGGTCACGTGACGAGTACAATATCTATGGCTTGACGTCAGTCCTTGCATTGTCAACATTTAGGGCTGGTGCTCACAACGGTGAGGCACGGGATGATGCGGCTAAGGACGTTTTTCGTGAAAAAATATTTTATAACTTATTTCATTGAAGTAAGCACTGTATTTTTTATATTTCATCATGAACAGACCGAAACATTTTACGGGATGCTGCGGCACGTTGCTTCATCGTCACGACCTTCCATGGCCTTTACTTTAGAACAGCACAGTGCTAAACAGAATGAGGGAGCGAAATTCGGTTGCTTTCGTGACTACGCGGGATGCCACAAATCACAATACAGGTTCCCTCGGCATGCCGAAGCATACCGTGCTGCACTGATTTGATTTTTAAAAGTTCTTTATTAACTTAACAATTAAACACTTACAATACAGACACAGTCTATTAATGTAGCTAGTAATGGCTATTTAAATTAACTATTAGGCTAAATTCGCCTATTTAAGTCATTTAATAACAACAAGTTAAATTTTAATTTATAGTAAAACATAGATGTTACGTGTATCTAAGGTATACAGTTCATGATAGTACGAGTAGGTCTGTTATGAGTCTTTTGTGCCAGACTCATTTTTAAACATTTTTTTCTTTTAGATAATACTTTAACATTATGTGCAAAAGAAAAACATAAATATTGACATCAACAAATTATAAAAGTGTTTGGCATGAATGTAGCAAAGTAGGATAAACTTATATTGATAATGGTATTAATGAATAAAGTAATACTACGTTTTTGTAGGAAGTTATGCGAACGGCATTCACAGTCAACTCTAACTACCCTCATTTTCGCTGTTAAAACTCGACTGGCCGCGATTGAACGCGTCGCTTCGCAGCGCGTCATCGCAGTCGTCAAGCACGTAGTGATGGGGTAAACGGTATCTTCTGTATGTATCGATATACGGGAGGTTTGATATTCTTGTTTGACCTATTTTAGAAACTAATTTATTTCTGTGATTAATATTGGCGTGTTTGTAGAATTTAATAGTTTGTTTTAGCAAAAATATTTTTATTGTAGGAAATTTTAACTTCTTGTGTAATTTTTTAAGGTTAGTGTAAAATTTAGTATTAAGTGAGATTTTTAAACCCTTGTTTTGCAGAACTTGTAACTTGTTGTAATTTGATAGACAGGTGCTGCTCCACACGGGCGCTGCGTATGTGAAGCAGGGTCTTATTAATGTAGTGTATATTTTGAGTTTTGTTTTCGGGCTGAGGTTAGATTTTCTATTCATGATAGGGCTAAGCACTCCAAACGCTTTGAGACCTTTCAGTTTTATGTGCTCAATATGTGTGGTCCAGTTCAACTTAGTATCGAGATGAACTCCGAGATACTTGACAGATTTAGACCATGGTATTTGATGTCCATTAATCGTTAGAGTACGATCGGGAGGCTTACGTTTTCTCGAAAACATAATGGTTTCCGTTTTAGTCTCATTCAATTTTAACTTCCATTTCTTGAAATACTGAGCAAGCAACTCAATTGATAATTGAAGTCTACTAATAATTAAATCTTCGTCATCAGCCGTTGTATATGAGGCAGTATCATCTGCAAAGCAGGCAAGTTTGGTTCTTGGCTGCTTGGGTATATCATTTATATACACTAGAAATAATATTGGTCCCAGTACTGAGCCCTGAGGCACACCGGCAGGAATATAAACAGTGTCTGAAGATGTTTTGCCTATGTAGACTTTAAATTTGCGTTCAGACAGGTATGATTGTGTAAGTTTTATTAAATATATAGGTACTCCGCAGGTTAAAAGCTTGTGAAAAAGGCCTTCATGCCACACGGTATCAAATGCTTTTTCTATGTCTAGTAAAAGCATCCCCGTGGATTGTCTCATGTTTAAGTTGTGAGAAACATGTTCACTGACGCGTGCCAATTGTTGAATGGTTGAATGAGAGTGGCGAAAGCCAAATTGTTCGTTAATAAAACGGCCATCGAGATATGTCAGTAACTGCTCATAGATAACACGTTCAAATAATTTTGCAAGAGTTGGTAATAAGCTAATAGGACGATAATTAACAGCAAACTTGTGATCTTTTCCAGGTTTAGGGAGCGCGATAACTTTTGCTGACTTCCAGGTCGTGGGAAAGTAGTTATATTTTAGACATGTATTAAAGATGCTAGTTAAGAGGACTATAGATTTCTGGGGTAGGTTTTTTAAAAGGATGTTATGAATGTTATCGTCACCCGGAGCTTTGCGATTTTTAAGACGGCGAATGTGCTTAACGATCTCTCTCGGACGTACCAGCTGAATTTGACATGGCGTATCAGGAGACGTACTAATAGTTTCTAATGAAGACTTTACCTTTGCGTTAATTTCATCGTCCACCCAATCAGTGGTTAAAGTCATATTTTTAATAAACGCCGAAGCTAGTTCATTGCATTGTTGCTCTACTGAAGTTGTAAGTTGATTGTCAGATTTCATAAGGGGAGGTATGTGTGAAGCGTGACATTTCAGGGTCTTAGCAATGCGCCATAAATCATTATGAGCATTATCCACTTTGGTCAATTTATCGTTCCAAATCTTGTCGTTATGAACTTGTACTAAGACTTTAATTCTACGCTGTAAGGCGTTTATTTCTGATCTAAGAACTTTACGATAGTTTTGGTCAGTTGTACGAATATCACGAAATCTAAGGTTGTTTTTAAGCTTTATTAGTTTTTTTATAAATTTGGGTAATGGTTTAGGTTTATACTCAATTTTAGTTACGGGGACAGAATAGTCTCTAGCTACGGTGATTGCTCTCGCTAGGTTATTTGCTTCAGCTTCAATCAGTTCACTGGAGCTGATGGTTTTGCTTGTTAGTGAGATATTTTGATTCAGGTACGACCGGAACCCATGCCAATCAGCCATCTTATAATTGTACTGTGCATAGCACTGACGTTCTATGGTACCACCTACTGTTAATAGTACTGGTAAGTGGTTTGATGACATTGCTGTAACTGCTTGCACATTTCTAATGGTCGGGATATTTAATGCTAAAACGAGGTCGGGGGTAGATGTCTTGTGACCAATACAGTAGTGGACAAGAGTAGGTTCAGATGGAGCGTGAATACTGTAATAACTATTGGTCATGTGCTGGAAGAGTGTTTCCCCACGAGGATTGGTGCTACCGGATTTGCACCAGTGCGGGTGGCGAGCGTTAAAGTCGCCTAGGAGCATGACTTGTTTGTTAGTATTTAACAGGAGGTCTAGATCACATTCTAAAAGGGTTAGATTGGGCGATTGGTATACAGAAAATATGTTTACTGTTTGAGAAGATATTGTAACCTCAATACCTATAGCTTCTAAATGCTCCAATGTAGGAGTGGTCACCTGTGAGTGAGGTATATTGGATCTGATTAGAATCGCTACGCCCTGTCCGCGGTTATCGTGTTTTTTATCTTGACGATAGCATTTATACCCTGGGATATGGAGAGGCACCTGTCTACCAATTTTGGTTTCACAAATTGCTATTATATCCGAAGATTGATGTGCTGCACTGGTAGTGACTGCCGGCCCTTATTGTATAGAGTGACATTAGTATGAGCTTATTGGTGGTTGATATTACGTTTCGTTTTACGTAATTTGTAATTGCAATATTTTGTAGGAAAACAATCGTTTTTCATCAGACATGTCACTGGAGTACATTTTCCCTCAGAATAATATTGCTTTATTTATTATTCTGTGCATTTTCCATTATTTTCTTTTTTGAATGATTAACCTAATTTGTCATCAAAATGTCGATGCAAGTTCCGTATTGTTATACAATTCCAAGTTCGAGCCGCAAAAAAGTCATTATGTGACTATTCTTAATATGTTTAGTCATACTATCCAGTGACCATTAAACACTTTCTTAGATACTCGTACCTACTCAGATCATCATTGGGCCTACAATGATTGACCTACAACATTACAGATGAGTAGTACAGATAAGTAGTACTACTTCTGTAGACTGAGTCTACAGAAGGCACTGAGAGGTAGATCCTTATACTTATATACCTCTAATAAATATTAGAATACCAATTTTGTAAATATACTCGTACATACCCAACAGGAATAGTAGGTAGAAAGGTAAGTAGGTACCTACAAGGTGAATGCTCAGCGTATCAAGAATATTTAAAAAAAAATTTTATAACGAATTGCTTTTATAGTTTTATCAGGCACAAGATATGTCGCAGAAAACGAAAATAATAAAAAGTACCATAATACCGCCATTGCCCTTCTACCTTTACTTCGATTACCACAGGAATCAGAAATCAGAATTTATTGATAACTCCTATGGTTACACGTCACAATTTAATATTTATAATTAAAAATGAATGATATAACAATAATAATTGATAATTATGTCAAATATAAAAATTATTAAGTAGTAAAAATATAAGTACTTACCTATAAGTAGCTATTATTATACAAAATATTAATAGTTCAAAAATCTCTCATTTTAAATTTTATTTTATTTAAATTTTAAGTTTCAATGTCATAACACATACTTATTATCTAGTAATCAAGTTCTCAGCATGGTTTTGATAGCTCTGCGCTAGTTGCTGCCGCCGCCGGTGACCGCCACCGTTCACGTGGGCAGCAGGCTGCAGAGGCGTTAAGCTACCTACATTACTTTAGGTTTTTTGCATTATAAAATTAACGAAGAGTTTAACTAAAAAACGATTCTCGAGTCGATCTTTGTGTCATGGCGTCTATTCAACTCGTCAATACTGATTTCGTCAATGACTGATGGCAAGTCATTCCCATCATGGCCCATTAGCATACATTTTTAGGAACAAATTGCAAAAAGCGTTTCTGAATTCCGATTTTCAAGAAATGTATTTACCTCAATGTCGACTAGGTATAGAGCATGAGGTAAAACAATTGGTACACAGACCATACCGGTTTTATCATAAAAATACATAGGTAAGTACAATACAAATTAATAGAAGAGTAAAATTAAGTACCTTTAGCAACAGTATTTGCGTTGAGTTCATTTAAAACACTTTAAGAACTAAGCACTAATATTCCTTAACATCATACCTACTCGTATATGGATGGACCTACTTACCAATGATTTCAACCACATTTTACGGAATGCCTTATCCTGATCACGGCCCGATATCTAAATTCGAATGCAGGTACCTATCCTTGCTAATTAATCTAGTTATCGTTTTGATTATGGATGTAGATAATTTGTAAACATGGGTTGTTGAACAATAATCAGTGTGGCGGCAGTCGCGAATCAAAATACATACCTTCAGTGCTGAACAATCGACAAAAGTTGTTGTGGCAGCGAGGAATGCGCCGATCCGTCCTGTACCAGAGCCTAATCTAAACGCAACCATAGCGCTGTTCAAAGTGTTCTAGATTTTGTAAGGACTAAGGAAGTGTATCCTGAATTCGGTAGTTCGTTATGGTTAACGATGTATCAGTGTAATAATAGTGTCTTTAAAAAATGTATGGATTCACTCTGCTGCAGTTTGTGACGGCCTGCGTTGTGCTTAGCGGAACACAGGTATTTAAGAGGCTGTTGATTATTAGAAATGTACTTACCTCAAATGTCTTCATTCCATTGGATAGATACTTTTCAGAGTAAATACTTTAAGGCAGCGGTCGTCAACACCCGGCCCGCGGGCCACATGCGGCCCTCGGCCTTCCTCTTTGCGGCCCTTGCGGTTTTGTAAATAAATAAAAAAATCGGGACATTTTGCTCACACGGTCGTCTGGCCCCAAACTAAGCAAGGCTTTTACTATAGCTGCCAGAGACAGATTATCATTGATTTTTAGAGATCAGATAATACCTACATAAATAAATAGATACTTATGGTAAAATATGTATAGATAGAAACCTATTACAAATTTTTGAACAAGTGCGGCCCGTTTCTTGCTTATTTTGGCACTGTTCGGCCCTTGCCTGCCAAAAAGTTGCCGACCGCTGCTTTAGGGTTATTGAAGATAATATACCTACTTATGAATGTGAAAGTTATATAAATGACTCTATACCTCCTTGTTCGGAAAAAGATTCAGGCCACTACCCCGAAGAACAGGGGGACTACCCTTCATATTCAAATTCAAAATGGATTTATTCATTAGACATAATTATATGCACTTAGAATCGTCAGCTTTTACTTAGTAGCTTTTTTTAAATTAGTTCATTCTAGTTTAATTTTAAATGTATACATGAATTAACAACATTAATAATTTTTATCTTCACTACATAGTATAAAACAAAGTCGCTTTCTCTGTCCCTATGTCCCTTTGTATGCTTAAATCTTTAAAACTACGCAACGGATTTTGATGCAGTTTTTTTTAATAGATAGATAGATACGGATTCAAGAGGTAGGTTTATATTTTTATTATTTATTTATTTCGTAAAATATATACATTTTAAGACACAAAGTATTGAAAAACTTAATAGTTTGTATCAATACCCTTATCGCTACACGCTACAATTCAAAATGCAAACTAAACTACCTTAAAAAGAAACTTCCTAACCTTACAACTACTACCTTCTATAAATTATTGACCCTAGGTAAACTAATTATTAGGTATTAATTTATTTATATTTATATCTACACGATATGTAAAATAACATCCAATAAATAGTGGAAAAATACTGTTGTTTTTGAGGTTTCTAATGCGATGTCGTTAATTATCTTTTTTTTTTGTATTAGTATCAGCATTGCACCCGTGCGAAGCCGGGGCGGGTGGCTAGTATACATATAATAAAAATATGAAAATAGGGATCTGCAATAGCATCGTCAAAATAAAATTAAATAATTAAATAGTAAACCATGACATATAATTGGCGTGATGGTTACGTTTTCTTGTCGCCGCTGCGCGACCGCTAATCGTATCGCCGCGCAATAAGGTCCATGGTCGCGCAGCGTCTAAAACAAAACATAACCATCACAGCAATAAATAGGCGCCCTGTAATAACTAAAATAATATTTACTAGTTGCGCCCCGCGGTTTCACCTGGGGTTAAAAAGTATCCTATGTGCTATTCTAGATTATAATCTATCTCTGTGCCAAATTTCATCAAGATCTGTTCAGCCGTTCTGGCGTGACAGAGTAACAAACATCCATCCATCCATCCATTCTTACAAACTTTCGCGTTTATAATATTAGTAGGATGTACCCAATCCTCGTAGTTATACATCATTCTGTAAAACAAATCTGTAAAAAAAATTGTTATAAGTACGAAGTCAATATTTTTTACAAGGTCTTATCTATGGATAATTAGCTACCAGACTATTATTTGATAGCAAGAAAATATTTCACAAGACGTGACGTGTAGCTTATCTAGGTATTTATGTTTTACATATAAGTAAACAAGTATCAATTCACAATCACACAAAAAAAAACATAAACAAATGTATAGTTTAAAAATAACTGCGACAGTAATACATGCTATGTTACTAAACAGTCAAAGTTACTTACAATACCTACGTACTTATTATCATAATAGATGAAGAATCTCTACATGACTATTTTAGTAACGTTGTCACTAGGTACTAAATCTGATTTATCGGCTTTGACATATAGTATATCGAAAGAAAATAGCATCCTGCGGCCCTATGGAAAAAAATATGGCACTTTGACCCGAAAAATGCGCCATGTGGTAAACATAGGTAAAGAAGCACATAGAGTTACATAAACGTAAGTCTATAACTTAGATTAAACAAGTTTTTTTTATTCACCAACGAAAGCGCACCTAAGTACATTACTCGTATTTAACAACTATTGTCACTTATTATTCATATTCATCCTTGCGTTTCGCCCAGGACGTTAAATAAAACCGCGTAAAGTTAATTATCATTTAATAGATACAGAAGGCGCCATGTCAAGTCGTCTCGTTTAATGGAGTATAGATCAAATTGGTCGGCTGTTTGGTTGTTTTGCACTAGCGGATCCAGAGGGGAGCTCAAGCACCCCCACAAAATATGTATTAATTCGCGCTGTACAATAATTGACAATGTCTGTTTTTTTAGTGATTTTGTTTATCTACCTTGATTTTAGCCCCTAAACCAAAATCCTGTGTCCGTTGTTTACATGTTTGGAAGTCACAAAGAAACTACAGCGCTAAGACCCCTTCATGCAATTTAGCAAGTAGTTTTATTTTACATTTTTCTTTATTTAGGTGCGAGCGGAATTCTACGATGCCCTTGATCCTACGCGACTGGAGGAGGTGCAGGAATGGCACGAGCGAGACCCTCGGGTTGCGATCGGAAACGGGCGAAATGGCCAGGTGATGGTCGACCATGGCTGTGAACGACCGAACGTTTACATTTGCGAGGTAATCATCTGCTACATAACTGGAGCCCGGTGTATAGCGAAAGGCTGGCTCTCTGTCACATATCGAACTGAATATCGTTCGGAGAAATTTGGGTGTTTTAGGCGCCTTTCCCCCGCAGAGGCTGGCAGGGGTGTACTGCCAGCCTCTGCGGGGGAAAGGCGTGACGATAATGTTATGTAATAAATATGGTAATCATCTTTGGCATCTTATGATAAGCTCATTGCGCACTTCCTGCCTGGGTGTTCCTTAGATTAGCACAGAATAAATAATAGTAGGTACTACGTAGTGTTAGTTATAATAATTATAACCATTCTCTCCAAAACAAGAGTGAAAATACATAAGCTCCTCATGGGTTAACGTGCTTTCTCTTAGACAACATCGTCATTATCTATCAGGTGAGTTGCGATCAAACGTAAGTCCATTTAAGGTCATAGCACACATAATAATTACCTATATCAACTCGAAAAAGGATCATCAGCGTATTAACTC
The DNA here is from genome assembly GCA_911728515.1 of Peribatodes rhomboidaria. Taxonomy (NCBI): domain Eukaryota; kingdom Metazoa; phylum Arthropoda; class Insecta; order Lepidoptera; family Geometridae; genus Peribatodes; species Peribatodes rhomboidaria. Next base: position 12,797,942 of record OU452175.1, read on the forward strand.
GAGCCCAGACGATTTTTTTTGTATGATAGGTACTCCCTACTGCAACGCACACTAATCGGAATTCTAAACATAATCGCATTGCCTCAGTAAGGTAGACCGATACGGTGACTATCTCTTTCCGAGTTGATAATTATGTGTGTTAAGGTACCTTTAATCATAAAAACAAAAACTTAGAAGCTTAAAAGTTAATATGTAAGTATGGCTTAACCTTTCTTTCATTCAGATATTTTTAGTTATGCTAATAACATATAAAGGTAAACTCGAAATTCATGGTTTTGATAAATTAAAGTCATAAGAAAAAGACATTCATCATGTTATCTAATCTTCTTTAAAGACTGGACAATGATTCTAGGCACTAACAAAGGTACAAATGCAGAATGTAGACCTCTTTGATGGAGGTAAAGTATATACCTAGGGATTAGCTTATCTATATGCTATCGACTAAATACGTGATTATGTACTCTTAAGTATGAAAAACCGCAAAACAAATGTGCATTTTTTACAAGTATAACATATCAGAATGGATTTAGTTCAAGGGCCTTTGAGTTAACAGCTATAGTTGTAAAGGACAGTGGGCAAAAATAAATGGACATTGGTCCAAACGCCCGCAGGATTGACACTATAGCCAATTTGTAGGTAAGATTTATAGGTTTGCGCGAAATAAATCTAGCTGAAATCGAACCCACAGTTTTGGAGATAATTTGTATTGTATTGTAAATCCTACAATGTCCGACACGCAAAACCACATGACAAAAGAAAATAGCGTGCTCCTCTTGGTGCTTGTCTGGCAAAGAGTTTCCTACCATGCAGGTTACGTCATCGGGATTCGTGACGCCACCGTAAAGGTTTTGCTTGTCATTTCTAATATTATATTCATATTTTACTGTTCATAAAATTAACGTGTGTTTTTTGCCACAAATGAATGTCTGTCTATGTCTGTCTATGTCTATGTAATAAATCGGTTTCTGTTGAATTTTACCGGTGTCGTACATTATTTTTAATGCTTAAAAAATATCTACCGAATGCGCCATGTGCCAACCCTGTGGGCAAACTTATACATATTATTTATATATTTATTTTTGGACTAAATTGCCTATTGTCCTTTATAAAATGTGAGCCGAGGGAGGATCAAGTCTTCAAGTTTTGAGGGAAGGGAAAGGGCTAAAAACTTAAAAATCCAGCCCCTTGGTAGCGGGTGACAAAATTCATCTCACCACATCTTGTCATGCGACAATTTGTACTTATACTCGTACGTCACCAATATCGTAATATGTTAGTGTAGAAGTAATTGTTAAAAATATGTAATCTGATGCAATAAATAATGTTTTGATTTGATCAGGGGGGCTATTCCTATGCGTGAGATGAGATCAGATTTAATCTTGGTCACTCTCACATCTATGACGTTTCAAACGAGAGCAACAAGGACGAAAAAAAGTGAGATGAAAATCTCAAATCTCCGAATAGGGTCCCTGATTTGAATTTGTCAAGGTGACAAGGCTATGTGTAAACATTGGTCTGTCTGTCTCGATAAAAGGAGTCGACATGCCTTTGTCGCGTTGCGTATCCTAGGCATGCAGGGGTCTCAAACTACACGATATTAGCCGTATAGGTACGTACGGTTTGACTCGCTGAGCTTGTGTCAATCGGGAATAGAAATGTAGCTTTCATTTGTGGGAAAGGTTTAAAAATTGTACTAGTACCTACCTAGTTATAGTTATGCAGAAACCCGTCTTGCTAACCGAGGTCTGTAGGTACCGTGAGAGCTAGAATGGCATAGTAGGTGCTCGGACCTATATACCTACCTGGAAAATGTAATTACTTACGTAAATGAAAATTAAAAAAAAAAAGCAGCAGGCTTGCATATTTTTTTCAAAGGAATAATAAATAAATAATAATAATAATAAATTCGGGACACTTGCACACTTGGTCGCCTGACCCCAAACTGACCAAACTTGTACTATAGCAAATATTAACATGAAAGAAAATAAAAAAAAAATCCCGACACTTATTTTCTTCAAACAAAGCTAAGGTGTTCTTAGCTTCGGACTTTCCGGACTAAATCACCTTTCAAACAAAAAAACAATAAAATCGGTTTATCTTTTCAGTAGCTCCGGTGCCACAGACAGACACACACATACGCACGCACACACACACACACACACACACAAATAAACTTAACACACATACACACACACTTACACACGCAAACACACACTCAAAGAAACTTAACACACGCCAAAGTTATAACTCCCCGTTATAACAACATAGTTTTTGCGTCGGGGGTGTGTCCGTTATAGTGGAAGTGCCTACAATCTTCATGCACATTGCATTGTTCCAGGAACCAGACAACATAATCGAGTCCATGAAGAGGTGTAACTACAGAAGTGTGCGTTACCAGGAGCAGGTGTATAAGTGGGTGGCTGGGCGCGGCTGTCTGCTCTACACGCCGGACTTCCTCTACAAGACCGGCTATAACAACATCAGTTTGAATGCAGCCTGTCTCTACGGCGAGCTCTGGGCGCCTTGCTTGGAAATGGTTGGTTACCTACTTAGTTACTTCAAGATAGAAACTGATTCAGTTCATAATTGAATCATTCTGCCGTTCAAAGCCAAAGGGCTTTTTACCAATTTTAAAAAAAATTAAAAAAAAATTTAAACCTTCACTAAAGTCTCCGTAAAGAGCATTCAGAAATGTATAACCGGCTAGCACATAAACGTAAACATACTTTCAAGTATTTTTTGACTAAGTAAGTACCTATGCAAATTACGCAATGTACTTACATCAAAATTAAAACATGCAATTTGTAAAAGCAAGAGAAAATAATTCACCACCACGTAAGTATGTACCTACCAAAAATTTTAATTTTGATTAATTGATTTCGTTTTGATTCTATCACCAACGCTAAAAACCAGTCTCTATTATCAAATTACTTTATCTCATCAGGTATCTCTGGATCTTGATCTGAAATGATAGGCATGATAATTTTACTATGAGTCAAACGCCGTAGTCAATGACAAAATGTTACTTTATTATCCAATTTACAGAACAAAGCAGTTTAAGTAATTTTTTAAAGAATACCCACCTCACACAAATTGACATGCAGCCATAAGCATGTACCTACCTAGTTAACATTTCATTTATATACATGTCCTCTTTATTTGCAGTCAAAATAACTTACGCATTGATTGCGTATAATATTGGCAGATAAAAAAAACACTACTTAGTATTAAAATACGGACCTAAGTATCAAGAAGTATCAAAATATTATCTTATCACGTTATCACTTCCTTTTTTTAGATACAATGTTCTGCGTATCTTGGTTGCCCTCTTTCATTGTTTCAATAAACAATAATTTTATTATCAACAACATTCCTTGAAGAAGCCGAGTACTTTGTGGATTTTATAATCTCCACCGTTCTTGCGTCGCTATTCCAGGACTTAGATTACGTATCGCCATAAGTCCTAGTAGATATAACCAGCTAATTTGAAGAACATAGTAGGTATTATGGTAATCCTTTGTTACTGGCCAGGAGGGCTATTCTTAAGGAGTGAGATTCAATCTCACCATTTTTCGTCCGTGTTGCTCTCGTTTGAATAATCCTAAGTCAGAGAGTGACCAAGATAAAATCTCATCTCATCTCACAAGTAGGAATAGCCCCCCAGGCTGGGATTTAATTTTTTTCTAGTGTAAGTATAATTTGTGTTTCTATGTGACCAGCTACTGTTTGAAGGGTTTGATTAGTTTTGGATTGCGAGGTGTCGCGAGATTCGTTTTCAAGTCGGGAATGTCACAGGGAGCATTCTGTCTTCGTAGGCTACATTTTAATTTTGCAGTCAGGGGTTATCTAGTCTAGTATAGAGTGTAGTCTATCAAAGCTCTAGTCTATGCTCTGGTTTTCACTAAGTCAGGGATGCCATTATCATAGAAAGCAACACATTTAGTAGGTACTTTTTAACGCAAGCATAGATTTCTCGAACAGACATCTAGCATTCAGGCCCTAAATGATCTGAAAATCAGTAAAAAAATTGGTTATCTGTAAAGCCGGTTTACGGACGACGTTAAACTATAGTTTAACGTGATAACGTCATAATAAAACGTTGATAAAATCATCGTATACTTTTGCATACTATCGCTCGTGTAGCGCTCTCGCTCCGATCGTAACGGGACAATGAGTCATCCTTTTTCGTGCGTGTAGCCGGCGTTTATAGATTTATTAGACGTTGTCATGTCAAAAATTGCTCTAAAAGCCCAAACATTACTGACAAAGCCGGTACATATCAACAGCCCAAAGAAGACGGCACCTGTGGGTGCTACCCGTTCGACCCCGCGCTCGAAGTAGTAGCCAAGACGGTGAGGGATGCTCTGGTCCCGTCCGCTCATGGTCGCTGGGAGCAGTGCTTCTACACGGCCAGCGATTGCTGCAGCCATCACATGCCTGACAATATCACTGGTAAGTTTATAGTACAATCACTCACACATCACACACGAGTGATGCACCCTGTTCATCACTCGCGCAATCAAACGTTAGGGACGAAGACGACCAAACGCAAGTCTATTACTGAATAAAATAAAAATTCGTTACGTTTTAAAAATACTTTCATCATTATCTTCCTATTTCTACGTAAATCTGTGCGAAATTTCAAATGATCATGATGTTATGTCGGTTTTTTATGGTTTTCGATTGTAATAGTTAATTCGACGGTGATAAATATCACAGTCTGAGTTACATATGTACAGACCAGACAGAAGTATCAACTATTTTGTGACCAGAGTTTTTACATTTAGGTACCTACTTCACTTACTAGGTACGGAACTCTGAAATGGTCCGTGCTTTTTGATCGGTCTTTGCATCGGTGATTGTATGTTATGTCGGTCCCCACGGTGAATAGCAGTTGATTTGATGAATGCATGTATAATTTTAATATGCTAAGTAGGCTTGCGCAATACCATGCAGCTGTTATTGCTCAGCACGACCGCATTGATTTATTGAGTCCAATCAGTCTATCTATAATCATTCTGTATCAGTTCTGTAACTTTTGATAGCAGACAATTTGATACTCTCTGCTAGCAGAAATGGATTTTTGATAGCATAAAGTACTTTTTAGTGCTTTGATACAATTTGATAGATTATATGCATCCACGACATTGATATCTTATATCTTTAAATGAGCAATTCTTGTATATATATATATAATTGGAATCTCGTAATCGGCTCCAACGATTTTCATACAATTTAGTATATAGGGGTTTTCGGGGGCGATAAATCGATCTAGCTAGGAATCATTTTTAGAAAATGTCATTTTATTCGTGTTTTATCGATAATCAACTTAAACATAAACTTGGAAGAAAAATAACAAAAAGTCAACTGAAAAATATGACTCTTCCTGACATCTATTGGCGAATAATAATACTATTTTTTGTGAGCAACTAATTGCTTTAACGACACAACAGCAGATGGCGTTGTTAAGTAACACGAAGTCAATGAGTGTTTGCTTTGAGGTTAGACTAAAATCAATTGTTTATTTTCCAAAAAACACAATTAAAAAAAAAAAAAAAAATACCGAGCAAAGCTCGGTAATCCAGGTACTATGTATAACACCAATAACCTCAGGGCGCTCCTATAGACGGGACATAATGGCCGGGCAATACTGGCCCGGCAATATTTTGAGAGTGACCGTCTAGGAGCGCCCTTACACAAAGCGTCTATACACACTATAACTTTATCGCTGCGTCACATATAGAATAGATGGCCGAGTAGTTTTCCGCAGCTCTTAAATTGTTCGACTTTCAATTTGTTAAAGAAATATGAGCTTTTTTTCAAATGGCTCAGATGCAGAGAAATCCCAGTTTGGTGACCTCGGAGTCTATGTTAACCCAGGTAAATTAAGTGAAGGACACTACTGAACGTTGATGTTTTTGCAGATTCAAATCATTGTGAGACGACGTTTGACGGCTGGACGTGTTGGGGTCAGGCTGAAGCAGACACCATTGCGACTCAAGTCTGTTCGGAATTTGCGTACTCCAACGTGGGACCTTCTTGTCACCGTGAGTTTATATGAATCAAGAGTATTTTAAAGTAGTCTTCTTGTTAGGCGAAGAACGCACCTCTTAAATATATAGACTCGATAGACATATAGTAGGATATCATTGAACTCATTATTATACCCAACTTTTTACTATGGGGCCAACCCTGAAATCGCGATTAAAAATCAGCTGTTCCATGCAAAAAGTTCATTGATCTTCGACAAAATGTATGGAACAGCTGTTTTATTTTCTCGAATTCAGGGATGGCCCAAAAAAAAAGTTGTCATAATGATGTGTACAATGACAACCTAGAATAAATCCGTCGTTTAGAGATTTACGGTGTATATCTTCAGTAGCCGTGAATGATAGTTCCAAACCATAAACTGTACAAATGGACGAAGTCTATATACATCAGATGATAAATGCAGGCTAACGATGTAAAATACTTACCTATAAAAGCTGCAGCACTTTACACTCTTTTTCCACATGTCTCCGTGACGTGTACACATTTTTCAGATTTCAGCACTAAGCAATGCCACCACAATGGCAGCTGGGAGCTGCAGACCGATTACAGCACTTGCAGCATCACGCCTCGGCTACTGCGAAGATACCGCTTCCACATCGCGGTGCTTTCCATCTCCATCGCGGCCTGTCTCCCGGCCGTATTCATCTTCTTCTTCTACAAACGGCTAAGGATTACGAGAGTGTCGCTGCATAGGAACTTGTTGATTGTTATCATCGTCAGGAACATACTTGTGATCGTGAGCCGGAGTGCGGTGAGTTAAATAGTATTTCTGCTTGTCTATGAAAAAGAAAGTAATCTTGAAAAAACCGAATCTCGGACACAGGAAAATGATTCCAGGCCAGCTACAAGATAAGTGGCGTCCTTTCAATATTTTTACAAGGAGATTTGTAGGTACATTGTTAATTGATTCTAAGTGAGTGTTAACCTTAACTCCTTTTGTTTGGAGTCACTAGACATTTTATAAGATTGAATTATTTATAAAGGTAGAACTGGTTTAGTTCTTTAGATGCAGGAAACCGAATAAATTGCATATAAATCCATAGACAGCTGGATCTAACCGTTTCAAGCTGCCTTAACATAACCACAGCTTACGCTCAAGCTTACTTACGTAGCTTGAGTAACCACAACAAATAATTACAATCTTTCCAGATCTACATAGATGAGCTCACGAACGCTGAAGACACAGTGATGGGGAATCACGGTTTCTGGTGTCGAGTGCTCGCGACGGCGGAGAGGATCGCAGCAAACTGTGTCTTCGTGGCCATGCTGGTCGAAGGCATCTACTTACACAGGACCATCGTGGCGGTGTTCCGGAAAAAGTTAAAAGTTGCCTGGCTATACAGCATTGGAGCTGGTAACATTATATTTTTATTTGAATAAGAAACACTTGAGCACTCAAGAATAATAAAATTGATATGTGGGTAATCTATGATAAGCAACTGCGGAATGTTCTATTTGTGCGATGCATTGTTCTAAAACCATCAACTACACATCACAGGTACTAGAATTCTACCTAATATTACTAGTAGCTCTGTGAGCTGGTAGACCTCGCGGCAGACGTCTCAGGTCAGGTCCTCAGGTCTCATTCCTCAATCGATTCTCGTGAAATTTTGTGAGCAGGTTCGATAGTTATGTAGATTTTTTTATCGAGTCCGCTTTTGAAATTTTCAAAAATAGCGGATATGATTTTTGAAAAACAAACATAAGTATCCGCTATATATAAATATAACTCATTTTGAAAAAAATCCAAAAACTGCTTCGGCAAAAAAAAAATCTTTAAACTTATCGAACCTACTCGCAAAGTTTCAAGAAATCGGTTAAGAAATACGACCTGTAGAGGAAGATAGAGATCCGGGCAGATATTGGACAACCGAAAGCATTTTGGTTGAAGCTGAAGCAGAGACGCTTCGCTCGCTCACTCGATAAAAGCGAAAGTGAGTTTGTTTGTTATGCTTTCACGCTCTAACTACTCAACAAATCATCATATAATTTTGCATACACGTTGTTAGGGGCACCAGAGAAGGTCATAGGACATATACAGCGTTATAGGTACCTCACCAAAAACCTCTTAAGGGTTCATTGTACTCATCAATATGAACAACGTTTACTATGGGGCGAACTCCGAAATCGCGAAAAAAAAATCAGCTGTTCCATACATTTTGTCTCAGGTGATTGAACTTTTTGTATGGAACAGTTGGTTTTTTTTTCGCGATTACAGGATTGGCTTCATAGTAAAAGTTGTTCATATTGATGAGTACAATGAACCCTTAAGAGGTTTTTGGTGAACTCACCAAAAACCTCTTAAACCGCCCTCGGTGTTACCTGCGGTTAAAGAGCATTCTACAGGATTATAATAATAATAATAATAATAATTCTTTATTTCAAGTTACAAGACTCATATACAGGTACACAACACACAAAATTAAAATTAAAAATTATTATTATTAAATATTTTTTTTTTTTTTTTTATTAATTTATAGGTAGCTACCTACGCAGCTAATACAAAACCTTCAGTGTTCTTAACATGTTCCGTTTTACAGTGATTGCCATCGTTCCGGTACTTGCATGGGCCATCGTCATGGGTGTACTGAACGACCACTCCTGCTGGCTGGTCTACACGGTGGAACACATTCAGTGGGTCCTAGACGCTCCAAGGATAGCCATATTGCTGGTCAACTCGGTACTCTTCATAGATGTCCTGAGAGTGCTTCTTACAAAGATCAGAAATAGCGAGAATGCCAATCAATTGTAAGTGGTAATTTCCTTATTTTCTCAAAAGTATTATGTTATACTAGCTGTTGCTGTTACCCGCAACTTCTTTTGCGTTTATTCAGAAAATAGTATCCAATAATTATATCCTTGTGATTTACTATAAGTAATTATCAAATTTCATCATAATCCGATAGCCGTTTAGCCGTGAAAAAACCTACAAACAGACAGTTACTTTCATAATATTAGTGCGGGTTCAAAGCGATTCTGTTTCTAGAAACGCTATGGCTCTAAAGTCAGCTGCTGACTGGAGGCAATACGAGCTTTTAAAATGTCACGTCATCATTATTTGTCAACTCTCTTAATCAGCAGCGTGCAGCTAGCGTTCGAGCGTTTCCAAGCGATTGCAATTTATCTAGGGCCCTGCAAGGTTCTTTTTATTTATAAAACTACTAGCTGTCACCCCGCGACTTCGTTCGCGTTTTGAGCTATCCTATCTGTTAAGTTAGATCGAACTGCACACGGTGTGCAAATTTGATTGAAATCGGTTAAGTAGTTTAGGAGTCTATAGCGGACAAACAACGTGACACGTAATTTATATATATTAAGAAGAAGAAGTTAATTGTAACAAAAAATCCACAGTGCACCGTATTTTATCACGATGGTGGAATTTTCTTATGGTTTTGGAGTGATTTGAAGCCAAGCAAGCTTCATCTATCTACATCAACAGTATCTACACTAGTATTATAAAATCGAAAGTTACTTTAGTCTGTCTGTATTTCTGTTTGTAGGCTTTTCACGGCTCAACAGCTGAACGAATCAAGATGAAATTTGATAATAAGTTGCACTGTATCACGAGCAAAGTTTTTGGATACTAGGTATTTCCTAAACAAATGCGAACAAAGTAATAGCGGGTAATAGCTAGTAAATCATAATTCGACGAGCTTCGTTGTTCTAATATCTGTTTTAATATATCTTTTCTACTTAGGAGCACAACAAAAGCCACGCTATTTCTGATGCCAATATTTGGAACCCAGTTCCTCCTGACAGCCTTCAGACCAAGCACCACCGACTGTATCGGCGAACAGATCTACTATTACGCTTTCTACACCTTAGAAGGCCTGCAGGGCTTCATAGTTGCCATGCTGTACTGCTATGTTAATAAGGAGGTGAGTTCTTTTAAAGGTCTAAATTGGAATTGTAGACCACATAATACTAATAGTACTGTTAATGCCAAAATAATCCTTGGCTCTGTTAGTCTGTGTCATGAGGACAGTCATGGTTTTGGTACTCGATAGATATTTTAAAATACAAATAAATAAGCACATACTTATCACTTAAAAAACTTTTAAGTTAAACAGTTTTAATCTTATTCTGTTGTATTGTTGTGTGTGCAAAGTCTCATAAATTTCGGTTCAGTGGATGTAGCCGAAAAACTGTCCCAAGATTTGACCCAAAAAACAAACAGGGCAAGTGAATAAAACCGTTTAAAAACCGTCCGTAAGAAAGCAAACCGAAATTTTAAATCGAACGTGATCAGAGAATTAAAATAGCACGTTTCTACGACTAGTGGCTCTATGAACTGAAGACATCGCGGCAGGCATCTATAGGTCACCGATTCTCGTGAAACTTTGTGAGCTGTTTCGTTGATTATACAAAATTTGTTTGTTAAGTCAGTTTTTGTAACTTTTTTCAATTGCGGACCTATAGAGGAAGACAGCTGGACAGAAATCCGGACACACTAAAGCATTTTTGCCGAAACTAAAGCATAGATGCTTCGCACGCTAACTATCGCTCAGCTGATGGGCACAATAGGAACTACAACGTCAAATGTTTCAGGTTCACGTGTTAATCAAAGCGACGTACAGGAAGACAGAGAACGCCGTCGTGTCCCGCATCAGGAAGGATTCCCGCTCTTCCTTCCCTCGCAACAGCAACGGACTCTCCGACCGCCGCCTCACCTGCAGCACCGGCGTGCCGTCCATACAAGAACCAGAGAAAGACTCATTCTCCACCATGAAACCGAACCTCCACGTCGCTGAAATTATCTCTATACAAGCTAGCGAGCGACTCGCCGAAATACTCGAACCAGTTTATGAGACTATTAAAACTGGACAGGTCAACGAAGGCTACGATAGAGACATGTCAGATAATGGTTCCAGTAACATGAATAGATACTCCAAAGACGATTATTACGCGTTCACTAATGCCTCGAGCGTTTCCATCGAATGTCAGGACTGGCTCAGATGTGTTCCGTCGCCTTCCAGCAGCATTTATAACAACTCCCTCAATGATTACGAGACGAGGTATTTAGACCGAAAGTTCCCAAACCACCCGAAATTCCATGAGTTCAATCAAGCGAGAGAAAGAAAACTTGAGAAAGAAAATCCTACTGAGTTTGAAAGTTATGCGCAAAATGACGTAGCTCCTACAATGGATGTCAAGCCAACTGACGTTAAAATCGAGGATTCCCATAAAACAGTATCCACATCGTACGATAAACGAGATATAATAGAAGAAGAAAATGAAGCACCCGGTTTCGAAACTGTTTTAGAACCTGAAATAGAGGACAGTCAGATGCTTGACGAAATAATACAATACATGGAAAAGAGCGACTTCCAAAATAATAGAGGTTCGGTGGTTTTGAAACCTGAATTACTCAGCCCTAATAGGAAGGAAGAAGACGCTATTGTGTTTGTTGATTTAGACCATCATCTGCCAAAACCTGAATAGAATTTTACATTTATAGTTATGTTATAAATATTGTAGTTTTCAGGCTAGTTTTCGACTTTTCAGACTGTTACCGCTATTTTTTTGTCCAGTGCTTGTCGGTGGCAATTTTAATAATTATTTATATATGGCTTACAAATAACAAGGAATAAAATACAGTTTTCATGCTTTAAACGGAGTTTCAATACAATATTACCTCATCATCATTATTCATAGCCTTCTATATAGCTTGTTCCTACTCTTTCTATGGGTTTTCAAAGTCAAAGCCAAAATGTTTTTATTCAATTTAGGTATCAAAGATACACTTATGAACGTCAAAGTTATTTAAATAGACTCGACCGCCTTGTTCGGACAAAAAGCCTCTACTCAGAAGAACAGGCAAGAAACTGAGGGGCATTATTTTTTCAAATAATAAATAAATTACAGTCTCACAAATTTTGGCTTACAACTAGGTAATATCTTATATCTTTAAATGAGCAATTCTTGTTTATATAAAATTGGAATCTCGTAGGGGGTTTCGGGCGCGATAAATCGATCTAGCTAGGAATCATTTTTAGAAAATGTCATTTTATTCGTGTTCTATCGATAATCAACTTGGAAGAAAAATAACAAAAAAGGAGGCGTTTGAGTAGTCTCAACTGAAAAATATGACTCTTCCTGACATCTATTGGCGAATAATAATACCATTTTTTGTGAGCAACTAATTGCTACAGCAGATGGCGTTGTTAAGTAACACGAAGTCAATGAGTGTTTGCTTTGAGGTTAGACTAAAATCAATTGTTTATTTTCCAAAAAACACAATTAAAAAAATACCGAGCAAAGCTCGGTCATCCAGGTACTATCTATAAATACTAGTGGCTACTTGACGGAAGTGGAAGGCTCCAGACATCTTTATCTTCTAAATAATTCTTAACCTTATAATATCCTCTTTTCATTAATGTAGTTTTTACATGTGATTTGAATTTTCCCTGTTATATTTTTAATAGGGTTACTCTCTCACTATGCCGATAATCTCGTCTCATTATGCTCACTATATAATTTAATAAAATATCATAATAATTACTAACTATATACCAAAGTACATACTCAAAATCTTTAAGTAACTTTAGATTTGCGCAATGGTTAAAACCGCTGCCATACATTAAGTGTACCTACGATAAATATCGTTCTATTGTAAGCTAAGCTTGCAGTCTCTCATGTTTCCTTTCCATACGTGTAGTGCTAACTCGGCCGCTTAGATGTCTTAGGTACATCCACATGCTTTTACGCAACCCAAACAGCATAGGTCGGTAAGTACGGTTATTTCGGCACACCTACGACCACAGCTTAGTCCATAGTCGCGTCTAAACCTCGTATGTGAACATTAATTGATCTGTCAACTTGTTTCAAGATCTATATCCTTTCGGCAGGTTACAAAAGTGAGCGGAGTTGCGGGCCGCGCACAGTCGTGTACGAGGCCTTACTCTATCACCTTCCAAAATACAAAATAATATTGTAGACCCTTAAATTTGGACATTGCCTAATTAAGAACTTTCATCAAAATAAATTTCAGCGTGTTTTCATAACTTTGTTTCATCTCAGATTAGCTGTTTTAGGACTTTGAATTGGAAAAGAGAAATATGTGGTCAAAATTAGTGCTAGGTTTGATACTGTGTTGGGGAGTGCAAAGTTTCCCCGATGGAGCGCCGATCGACACGTGCGTACGGGACAGACCGAACCAGCCGAATCACGGGCAACACAGGACCCAGCCCTTGTCCAGCTTACCATACAGAGTGCTGGCTTCAGCGACGGCTTACGAGCCGAACGCACCGATCACAGGTCTGTACACTTAAAATCGTGTTCTTTTTATCTAAGGATCTTCAATTTTTTGGTCATTTGGGTCTCTTATTTTTAGTTTGGAAGCGGGAACTTCCCCTACTTAGCTAAAAATATATATATATATATATATAAATACCTTACGTATTGCATTATAATTGAACTTAGGTTCTTCAGATTTTTCAGATACTTTTAATTTTTTACCAAAAATTATGATCCCTCATTAAAATACTTAATTTCCGTTTTAGACAAACTCTGTACACTTTAGTACAATGCACAAGAGAGTATAGTTCGTTAACAAACATGACATCAAACATAGAATAGCGCAAACAGACAAAGCAGACTCTGACAAGTCTTCTTGGTTCAGAAATCGGCACGTGTTATAATGATAATAATGTTGGTAAATTATTTAGAAAGACCTTGAACTGAGATCAATTAAATAAATGTTTTGATATGATAATTCAATTAAAATGTACAATCCTGAATTCCGAAATCAAAGACCCAAGTAGGTATTATTATTCAGATCGGATATCTGAAAGCAATGTATTAAGTAAATATATAGCCCTAGAAAGCGAAAGCGAACCTGATGCAGCATATAATTGTTTTTGCCAGGGAACCTTTTCGAAATTAGTATCAGTGACGCCCCATGTAAAGCAATATGCAGAAACTAACCACAGAGTGCCATGAAAACTGGCGTACATTAGAAGTAACTTACATCTACTCCTTAGACATCCATACTGCAATGATGAAGTAAGCCCCAATATTCTCTTCAACCGTCGAAAGTACTAGAACATTGGGTCCATCGACATCGTGGGAACCTAAGTAGCTTTCGAGACAGGGCGTCCCCAGCAGGCATTGCGTAACCGTACCCGGCATTGTAGGTCACTCGCCTGTACTAGTCCGACCGGTCCGATCGGATGAACTAATAATAAGCAGCAATAAAAACAACATGCACCTTGAAAAACGATCGTAAATTTTTTAAATGGATTTGGGTCGATTAAAGGGTGATTTGCGTAACACTGCCTTGAGTATGCTCTAACGTACACACTTTTGGCCAAAGCACGTGTAACTTTTGACTACTTTGACTATCGCGGTTGTGTAGCAGATATTTGAACTGATATCATAAACAATTGAATTTACCATTCTAAATGCTATAAATATATCTATATATAAATAAATAAATCTAGGTATACTTACCTACATATAAAGCATCAAATTCCTGTCGTAACTGCGAGAGCGTATTCATTATAAGATTCAGAGCTTTTAGCATGCTAACAATACCAGACGAATAGTAGATAGATAGATACTCGTAGATAGGTAGGTAAGTAGATAAGCATGAGGCTGTTCTCTGTTGTGTCTTAAGCGGGATAACATTATAACCTGTCGGTTAAGCTTCGGAATCATTGACTAATACAGAGATCTTCGTCCATGCATTTTTGCGTTAAAATTGAATCAAAAACCTGTTTAATTTCAACCCCAATATTTTTGCAGTTTCCATCGCGGGGTCGGAGCCTTTCAAAGGATTCTTTATACAAGCGCGCTCCGTGGAGTCTGATCAGTGGCTAGGGGCATGGGAAAATGCACCGAACACAACAATACATCCCGAGTGCGCGTCCATCACGCACGCCGACCCGCTGGACAAAGTTAGAGCCACTTTGCTCTGGCGAGCTCCTTCTAACCATGGGAGGGTTTATTTCACGTAAGTACGGACTATTGGATAATTAAACGGAACATAAGCAAGTAACAACAACAAGTAATTTTTTTAAAAGGTAAACAAAAAACCCGACTGCAAAATTAGTCTGACACTCCTGATAATTATTTTTAAAAGATTGTAGGTACCCTTATGTTACTTCCACTATCAAGAAGATTCAAATGACATCTCACATGTCGAAATCCATCAAGCTGATTAGGCTGTAGGGCGTACCAAAGAAACTTCACCATACATAAATACATACTTACATACATACACTCGAAAAACATAACCCTCCTTCTTGCGCAAGCGCTATTTCGTATTATGATACAATACAAGTTATCGCGACTAATAAGGAACCTCCAATAGTCATATCAAATCAGTCCTAGGGTTTCGTTCCCCCGGAACCCGGGACATCGAAATCGGGAATTCCCGGGAAATACAAAGTTCCCGGAGTCGGGAAAAAAAATGCGACTTCCCGTGAATTCCCGAGAAAGTTTTTTGTGTCATTTATTTTTCTAAGGATTATGTAGTTTTATATTAGTGGAAAAAAGGACAATTTGCTAGTTCCTGACACATTAGCTCCATAGTTCTAAGCCTTATTATCCGCACCGTAAACACTGTCCGTACGTATCCGTACCGTATTCGTATCGTATCCGTACCGTATCCGTGCCGAATCCGTGCCGTATCAGTGCCATATCCGTGCCGTATCCGTACTAGGGTTTCGTTCCCGGAACCCGGGAATTGGGAATTCCTGGAAAATACAAAGATCCCGAATATGAATATGTATATGTGCGATGTGTGAAAGAATATGAATATGTGCGCCTGAGTTGACTTCTGTGTTGACACGGCTCTTTCGTCTCTCTCATGAGACCGGTGTAGTGCCAAAGTCGTGGAAGTTTGCCAACGTGCAGCCTGTGCCTAAGATGGGCAGTCGTGCTGACCCTGCATCTCGGTCACCTCCATACTCTGCAAGACTATGGAGCGTGTCCTCAACAGTAGGCTCTTCGCGTACCTTGAACTGAATGATCTCAGTGATCCGGCAATACGGATTTCGCCGAAACCGGTCTCTCGGTGATCTTCTAGCGTACTTCACTTACGTCTGGAGTGAGGTCACTCCAGGCAGTGAGAAACATGGGGAAGCACTCGCAATTTCCCTTGACATCCCAAAGGCTTTTGACAGGGTGTGGCATGACAGCCTTATCAGCAAGCTCACTTCATTTGACTTGACCGCTGGGTTTGTTGCGTGGATATCGGATTTTCTGAAGGGTAGATCCATTCGAGTTATCGTTGATGGGTGCTCGTGTGATTGAATGGATAAAAATGCCGGGGTTCCCCAGGGGCTCTCTGCGACACTCTTCCTGCTGCACATTAATGATCTGTTTAAGCCCGGTATCTTTGGGTATGCAGATGACAGCACTGTTGTGGAAAGCTATAAATCTAGCACACAGTCTAGTGGATCTTAAACCCAGTCTCTAAAGGCTGACATGGTCGAGCGCTTGAACTTGTCCCTCCAGGCAGTCTCCAGATGAGGCGATGCCAACCTGGTCAAGTTCAATGCGGCTAAGACCCAGGCGTGTCTATTTTTCTTAAAAAGTAGGCCATTCGAACTGGTTCCTACTTTACGAAGTGTATCCATCCCGATTAATAACAGCTTGGAGCTTTTAGGCGTTTCTTTGACTTCGGCCCTCAACTTCGGCTCCTATATTGAGTTTAAGGCTCAATTAGCTGCTAAAAAGCTGGGTATCCTCTCGAAGGTTCGACGGTACTTCACGCCGGAACAGCTGCTGTCATTATATATGGCACAGGTTCGGTCGTGCATGGAGTATTGTTCGCACCTTTGGGATGGATCGGCCAAGTATCAGCTCGAGGCGTTGGAGTCCATCGAGAAATGTGCCAAGAAGCTCATTGGCAACGACTCCCTTGTCCAGACCAAACCTCAAAGTCTGGATCATCGGCGCAAGGTTGCTAGTCTATCGGTTTATCATAGGATACATTTCGGGGAGTGTCCATCTGGTTTGCATGACCTTATTCTCCCTAGCCCGTTCTTCTTTAAAACAACCAAGAGTACAAAAAAGTGGCATCGTTTTATGGTCGACATACCTACAACACGCACGAAACGCTTTGGTTCCTTATTTCTCACACGGACCGCTAGAGTGTGGAATACTCTGCCAGATTGTGTGTTCCCTGACACTTATAATCTGGGTGTCTTCAAGTCCCGAGTGAATCGGTTTCTTCTAGGCAAGCGTGCTCCATCATAGGCCGCCTCACTGCTTATCATCAGGCATGTTGGCGCCAAACGCAAGCCTACTTAGATATTTAGTAATAAAAAAAAGTTTTTTTTAATGTTTAGTTTGATTTATCAAAAGATTTTCTAATTATAACCAATTAACGAAACAAATAAATAGCTTTTTAATCTTTTTTAAGACTTTTAGTAAGGAAAAATAAAAATTGGATTTTTTTTTAAATTTCCCGTTTACCGGGAATTCCCGGGAGATATTTTTTCCTGGTTCCTGGGAAAGAAAAAATCCGGGAAAAACGAAACTCTAATAAGTTCATCTATTTTGGAGCTTCGAAGTCATTTATGGATAAAGAGTAACCGCCAAGTTTGCATCGGCGGTTGAAAAACGAAAGAGTCCGAATCTTAATCTTAATCCGAATCTTATCAAAAAACATCTTAGTACCATCAAAGCAAATAAGCCATGACTTACAAGGCTCTGTCAAATTTCAGACAAGGTCAACATTACCATGTAAATATCGGACCAAACGTGCGTTTAGCACGCAACCGCCCAAGGACAAGGTTAACAACCTTATGGAGGACGGCCACCGCAGCATGCTGTACTCATGATTCAAAGCTGATGTTACTAACTAATGTGAACAAAATAAAACCTAGTATTCTAGTACTCATGCTACTACTGATGAACTCATTAGGTACTCTACAATATTAGGTAGGTACATGAGTGTGCAAAGTTATTTGTGACTAATTATTTAGATTGGCATCATTAGAATAGAAGACTGAAATCTATACTTTATGTTATAATATTATGATGAGGTAACATTCGTGAGTTCGTTTGCCGGGAGTAATATTTAAACTACTGAATCGATACTAAAAAGTATTTTACTACCTAGGTACTATAGAAAGCTACATTATCTTCGAGTGCAATACGCTACAAAACGCGAGCGAAGCCGCAGGCAGAATAGCTAGTGTTTAAAATACTCAAGCTTTACTAAATCAAGAGCCGGCAGCGGCAAAAGGTTTTGATTTTTATATACACTTATCGTCGTCACGCCTTTCCCCCGAAGGGGCTGGCAGAGGTGTATAAACACCCATACTTCGCCGGACGATATGGAGTCCCAAATGTCACATTTGGCCTGTCGCCATACACCGGGCTCCAATCGTGTAGCCCACATTTCAAGTTATATAACCTTGCATTCGCGGTTTTTGATTGTATAATTTAATGAAATGTTTTTTTTACAATCTTCTAAATGAGAATTTATTATCTTCCTCAATTAGGTTGTAGTCACTAGACCGCACCGGATTAAGAAATAAATCAAATCAACTCAACCGCTGCCTTATTTAGTGCAATTAAGCAACTTCTACAAGCAATTTACAGTCTTGGAGAATTTTAATAATATCTAAATTCAAAGAACCTTATTAACTTTGATTGGGTCTCATACAGGGTCTGAAGCAAGGTGTTGATTATGGCGACTAACTGTACCATGTCACAGACTTTAGTAGTCAATTATCAGTAGAGAAACTCCCGCGCTCAAAGAACATACAACATCAACCTAGTATCTTATCTAGTATAGTTACCGATGTCATATCAAAAAGCTCCTATTGACATCTATATCCGATGCCCCGATATTTCAAGAATGAAATTTTCGCATTATTCAATCACAGAGTCATTCAGTCGATATTTTTTTGGTCATTCTAACTCTCACGACCTTTTTAACCGACTTCAAAAAAGGAGGAGGTCTTCAATTCGTCTATAAGTTTTTTTGGATGTTACGCGATCACTGCGCCAATTACGAATCGATTTTGATGTTTTTTTTTGGTAGATACGTTAGAGGTACATACGTTAGAGATAGTATCATACTCGTACTAAATCGGTATAGTGTTTTTTTTAATAAAAGTCCAAAAATTGTTTGCAAAATCATTTTAAGCTTCGTTTTTTTCTACGACAGAGCCAGCGACCGAGCTTGCATAGGCCAGGATATGGCCCCATATGTAAAGTTCCTACTGCTACATGCTCATGCACTCCTTCCTTTCACCGGATCATGGTTGCGTAATTCGCACGCTGTCTCGATCATGAGTGCCGCCGCATGTGGCGCGTGACCTTAGATAAACGATTGCACTAATCTAACTGCGCCTAATGAGACGCTGTTATCCTCAAGCCAAACGTGTTGTTTCTGCAAATCATTGCCGCTAGCTCCCGTATTCATAGACAGAATTACCTCACCACCTCAACTTAACTTCAGAAAAGTGTTTTGGTGCTTTAGCAACGAGTCTGCATCAGAGTCCGGCAACCACTTTAGACTAACTTCGCATTGGCTTGAGGTATTCTATAGCCATTTCGTCTAGAAGAAGACTACGAGCGAAGAGAGCAAGTAATGATACTGACGAGCCTTTAATGTTACAAACATACTACAGAGTGACAAAGTACAATTTCAGTTTTATTTTGCACTTCTGTAATCTTACTTAAATAACTAAGAATTTCCCCTGTATTATGGATTTATTTAAAAGCTAATGATGTAGACAAGCTCCCTATGTAAACGGATTTTTGATTTGCTTTGTCTATCTACTGAATAAATCAGTCAAAAGTGACCCCTTAAAAATGCGGATATTTTTCATAGCTCTATCTTAGCTTGAGAACGTTTTTTAAAAAAACCAAGAACATAGGCGGAGATATTGTTAATTTAATTGTACATGCTAAATTTTATCATAATCTGACAAATGGTTTCCAAGAAATTTGACAAGCGAGTTTGTTTGGAAATTTCAGAGCGTCGCGGGACCCTTAATTCTTTGCTCAAATTTAATAATCATAATTCAAAAGTGAGTAAAGTTAACTGAAAAATTAGGACACTTACGTACGTTTTGTACGGACCCCACCTGGGGTCTTATCATGACACCCCCTACCATAACATATTATTGCCATGATAGGAACGTTTTGCTTTTGACGTCGCGCTACCATGGACCTTATCGCGCGGCGATACGACTCGCGGTCGCTCAACGTTGAAAACAAAACGTCACCATTATGGCAATAAGATTTCATGCAATACAATACAATACAAAAACTCTTTATTGACACCAAATACAAAATAAATCTAAACTAAACATTCAAAAATATAGGCGCAATGGGCGGTCTTATCGCTTAAGAGCCACATATATTAGCTTAAGATCTTCATGGTAGGCCCACTGAGTGGAATAAGGGTAGGAAGAAGAATTTAATGATAAAATATGGGTTTTAGGGTGACACTCTGCCAAAATGAAGTAGAAATTGAAATTGAAATTGTTAATGACATAAAAACGGATACATCCACTAACATCTATGTCAACAGGAGTCTAGAGTGAGGAGGCATAATGCTAAACGATAGAATGTGTAACACAACAAATACGTAGGATATGTGTCACTTCTATTGATTTGAAAACTCAACATTTTGGGAGAAATGGTCGTGAAGAACCTAAACGAATAGATAGGGCAAGCGTGCTTCATCTTAGACCGCATCGTCGCTTTCCGTCAGGTGAGTTGCGGTCATACGTAGGCCTATCAAATGATAGAATTTTTAAAGAAAAAATCAATATACATTACAATATACAATCATTATACAATATATATAAATATTTATATGTCTACTAAGCAACTGTTTTGAAATTATTAATGAATTGTCTATTTCTGACACCTCTGGCATAGAAAATTGTCCATTTGAGGCAACTCATTAACAATTTTGAAACAATTGTTTAGTATAATTGGCTGCTCACAACATTTCACGAGATTCGGTTTAATAATGAGACCTGTAAAGAAGAACAGCCGAAGATACGAATTTTTTGCGGAAGCTGAAGCAGAAACGCTTAGCTCGCGAACGCTCGCTCAATCTATTATGGCGGTTGTACATTCTCGACGAGGGCTCACGAGACATGGCGAGGATGAGAATGTACAGGTAAATTCGCTTATACTCGCCTCCCCTCGCGTGCTCTCGCTCTCGTGTCGGTTTTTTGTGCGCGAGTCAAAGGGCCTCGCCTTCCCTCGCAAGTAGAGACGAATGCATCCCTGTACACTCTCGCTTCGTTCATTCTACCGCGAGACGTCACGGCGTTAAGTCGTGCGTAAAGTCCACAGCCAAAACCGACTCATTTCAATATGTGGAACCAAGAAAAAGAGTTAAATTTTCTTGAACTTTATTAAAGTGAGCCAATTTTATGGGAGCCCCACACAAATACCACAAAGATAAACATAAAATTTATGATGCGTTTATAATAGCTCATAGCGCATAGCGCTACAGCTGCCGTGACTTGGAGCGCGTCCACGTCTATATATATATCCTCGCCGTCGCTCGTCG
This sequence comes from Peribatodes rhomboidaria, assembly GCA_911728515.1. Classification (NCBI taxonomy): domain Eukaryota; kingdom Metazoa; phylum Arthropoda; class Insecta; order Lepidoptera; family Geometridae; genus Peribatodes; species Peribatodes rhomboidaria. Next base: position 12,819,495 of record OU452175.1, read on the forward strand.
TGACTGAACTAAGCGAGAATGTACAGGGTCTCACTCGTGTAGCGCTAACTCGTGCGAGAGATTCGCGCGAGACATAGCGAGGGCACTCGCGCGAGAATGTACAACCGCCATTACGTACATATGTGGCTGCTTTACCGCGCTTGCATCTGTAATAACCTATTGCTATTACTTTAACTCCTGACGTAAAACGACGGGGTGTTATACGTTTGATGTGTATGTGTGTGTGTGTGTGTGTCTGACTGTGGCATCTTTGCCCCCTAAACGGATGAACCGATTTTGATTTTACGTTTTTTTGTTTGAAAGGTGAATTAGTCATGTGTGTTATTAACTATGTTTGTAGAAAATCGGTTTTGATGAAATCGGTGTCGGGAGTTATTTAAATTTTTAACCTCAGTTTCTTGCCTGTTCTTCTAAGTATAGAGGCTCTTTATCCGAACAAGGCGGTCGAGTCTATTTAAAAAACTTTGACGTTCATAAGTGTATCTTTGATACCTAAATTGAATAAAAACATTTTGTCTTTGACTTTTAATACTTGTTATAATCTTACTTATAGCAATTGGTGAGGAACAGAGTAACAACTATGAATAGGTACTGTTAGTCCCGATTGTACTGGTTTTTTCGCATCGTAAATCTTATGAAGAGGTTATCTGTAACGTTATTTTTATAATGCTTCCAAGAAATTATTTGATAAAGTGACACGAGCAGAGTTTTGAGCTTTACCTAATTTTTCCGAGTAGGTAGCAGGTAGATTTAGTAGTAGGTAGGTAGGTAATTTGGCAATTAAGTGGGTTCTGTCGAATATTTTAGTTTTGAGAGTCGAATTTCGAGGCTGGCAGTTTGATTTCTTCCATATCGTCGTGCAGTACCTTAGGACATCGTCGTATGCTTATCATAGGGCTAGTTGTTTGTTGCTTAACGTAATCCATTTTTTACCCGACTGCGGATTAAGGAGGGTTATGTTTTTCGAGTATATGTATGTATATGAGTATGCATGTATGAGGTTTCTTTGGCACGCTGCAGGCTGTAGAGCGTAAACAGCTTGATGTATTTCGACAGGTGTCATGTAAAAAAAAAAATCGGGACACTTTCACACACGGTCGCCTGACCCCAAACTAAGCAAAGCTTGTACTATGGCTGCCAGAGAGTGATATACATACATACATATTTTAAAAAATCTTAAATAGATATTAACACCCAGACATAGAACAAACACTAATGTACATCACATGAATGTTTGCCCTAGGTGGGAATCGGACCCACGCCCCCACGCTCTTTGAATCGTCTTGATTGTGGAAGTGACATTGACATAGGACACACATTTTGTTGCCGGGTTTTTTCTAATAATGTTACTTATTTCAGTAAAAAATAGCTCAAACATAATTTTCTGTCTCTATTTAATGTTTTTATATTAACCTATAAATACGAGTAGTTTTTTTTCCCTATGAATTTCTAATTATTTTTTTTTTGTTTCAGGGGAACTGTACTGAAGAACTATTCCACATTTTGGGCAAACCTGATAGCTGAAGCTCCGCAAGACCCGGCGCAACTACAAATTCTAGGCTAAGAAGCTTTGACGAACTTTTCTTTAAATTTTCTTTTTTTTTTCTAGAACTGTACCTACTAAATAATTTTAAGAACAGCATTACGAATGTTTAAGATTTACTTCTGCTACGAAAAATCTTATGTGCAATGATTTAGTAAGCTGTTGTCGATTAAAGAATATTTTTTAAGTATTTTTACTGTCTATTATTTTCAAAAGCGATGGCAGCGTAGCTGGGAGAAGATCCACCTCTCAAGCCAGAGGGGTTCGAACTCAGCCGACGGCACGCACAAATTTGTTCATTGTGTGAACATATGTGCGTATTATATGTCATCTGCTACATGACTGGAGCCCGGTGTATGGTGACAGGCTCGCCCCCTGTCACATTTGGGACTGAATATCGTCCGGCGAAATGTGGGTGTTGTATTGCACCTCTGCCAGACCCCTCGGGGAAAAGGCGTGACGATTTGTTATTTTATTCTTCACTTCAGATTTTTGTTTTTAATGTCTCCTTTTTCACTGCGATCTGTCGCTACTGGGACATTTAACAGTGGGTTGAGTTGGTGGGTTGAGTCTGACATGACCTGTGTCATCCTACTTTACTTCATTGGTCTATAATTCTCCCCCTCAGATGAAATGAAAAAACTAGTTGCGTAAAAATAAATAGTAGTATATTAGTTAAGTATTATCATTGTACAGAGTAACGTAAATGCATTTTGTTAAATAATACGAATTCATGGACAGTTCACGATTATCACAAGTTGTGAATGAGATTATAAGAATATACAACGTTTTACCAACGTGTAAAATACAAGATGGCAAAGATCACAGCGATATTAGATCAAAGTTACACGGGTAAAGCCGGAACACATTCAAAACAATTTCAACTTTATTTTTCTTAGGGTACGACATAAAACCAAAAATCGGAAACATATACCAAGTGTATCACACGTTAATCGCGCGATGCGTCCTATTTATATTGTATTAAAAGGTCATTATAGTCGAAATTGCTCTGAAAGAAAGCGCCCGTACCCGCGCCTTGTCCCAATTAATGTCTTACGCCTTAGATAAGCCGGTAAGAAACACGAAGCATTGCACTTCTAAAAACATGTGACGTCACTCAAAATTATCACATTAGTAAGCAGTACAAAAATATAAACATTCTAGTGTCACGAGTTTTAAAGTCGAATCGAAGTCGACTATTATAGTTAATGCAACAACAAGCAAATGAATTGCGAAATTAGACCTTAAAATGTTATTCTTAAGCTGGGTTTTTCTGCTTCAAGACGGGCCTCTTGATCTCCATTAGGTCACATAGTTCGTTTCTGATTGGCCTTAGTTCTATGACGTCACGCTCCCAATCGGTGTCCGCTAAAATCGACATCACCTGTAAAAAAATGTAAACTTAATTATCACAGTAATCATTAATCTATGAAAATGTGTGAAAGTCGATGTGTATTGTATGTTTCCTGTGGACTCCCAATGCGATTTTTCCCAATGAAGTTTTCAGGCTACCTTTATATTAGGCCTAGCGGATGTTTCTTTGAAGTTTGGTAGCGATCAGATCTTATAAACTAGCTGCATTACGGGGTGTCGCTCGCTATACCTATAGGAATTGGAATTTTTTCCGTGCGTCAATTTAGGGCACCAGACCCAAGGCTGGGAAATCCTACTTTTATTATGTAGGCAAAAGTTTATGTGTGTGTGTTGTTTGTTACTTTTACGCTAAAACGGATGACCGAATTTTGATGAATTAAATAAGTTCGGGTCATTTTTCACACACGGTCGCTTGACCCCAAACTAAGCAAAGCTTGTACTATGGCTGCCAGAGACTGATATACATACTTAGATATTTTAAATACTTAAATACATATTAACACCCAGACATAGAACAAACACAAATGTTCATCACATAAATGTTTGCCCTAGGTGGGAATCGAACGCACGCCCCCAAGCTCAGAAGGCAGGTTCACAACCAACTGAGCCACCGAGGCAGCCATTTTGGTATGAAGGTAGCCTATGTACCATGTACCACTTTTTAACGCGGGCAACACCGCGGGACGTAGCTTGTAATGTCATTAGGAAGCAGACTAAGGACATCGTCTCTTTTTAAAAGAAATTACATAACTGAAAAATCACTTTACGCTTCAACAATTTTCCATCAGCTGACTTGCCGTCAAGCGTCAACCCATTCAATCTTAAAAAAAAACAAGCAAAACTGCGAAGCGTAGCAAGTATACCATACCTACAGTAGAGTAGATTATTATGTTGTCGAAAAGCCAATTGAGTGATGCAACAACTTATCAAAATATGAACAGGGTAAAACGTGTGCCCGCAATTTATCGCAGTTAGGTAGCAAAAGTTCGATAACATCCCGCCAAGTCATTTAATTAAACCAAAACACTGAGTAATTACTTCGACCTATTGACCAAGAGCGAGAGATGACGAGATCCCAAGACTATCGCATGGTAGGTACAGTGACTCGCAAGAATCTGGGTTTTACATTACACAATAATATGCAATAATATGGTGGAATTAAATAATACATACGTTTCGAGTAAAAAGCATTTCACATGATCGAGATTTTATCTCCCACTATAGCTGCGCCCCACGGTTAAAAAGTATCCTATGTGCTATTCTAGACTATTTTTTTAGTTACTATTTATTCTGTGCTAAATTTCATCAAGATCTGTTCAGCCGTTTTGGCGTGAAAGAGTAACAAACATCCATCCATCCATCCATCCATTCTTACAAACTTTCGCGTTCATAATATTAGTAGAAACTAGGATACGATGATCAATGATCTCAAACGATCTGTACTGTATCTAAAATAATCGGGACTGAATCTCTCTACATTGGGATTCTACCGCGTATGATCTGGATTTCATTTCAAAAATAAGGTCAGTATCTCACGTGATCAGGTTACTATATCACATTATCAAGCTATTTTCTTATGTAATCAAGATTCTACCTTAACACGACCTAGTTTAATCTCACGTGATCGAGATTGTATCTGACATGATCGGGATTGTATCTTACATGACCGAGATGCTATCTCAGATGGTCGAGATCAAATGTCACACGATCAAGGTGTGTGATCAATCAGGATCAAGGTGCATGATCTATCTGACCGTACCGGCGCAGCACCATACGTAGCTGACTGCGTAGCACAGGTACACTTCTAGCTGGCCAAGAGACTTGCTACACACAATCAGTGTTCGATCACATCTGGTCGAGGTTATTCTGCGGCAGCGAGGCGGCGTCCCCATAGAGAGTGAGCGCCTCGTAGAACCTCGCACGTAGCTCTCTGCGTAGCACAGGTACACTACTAGCTGGCTGAGAGACTTGATACACACAATCAGTGTTCGATTATACCTGGTCGAAGTTATTCTGCGCCAGCGAGGCGTCGTCCCCGTAGAGAGTGAGCGCCTCGTAGAACCTTGCACGTAGCTCTCTGCGTAGCACAGGTACACTACTAGCTGGCTGAGAGACTTGATACACACAATCAGTGTTCGATTATACCTGATCGAGGTTATTCTGCGGCAGCGAGGCGTCGTCCCCGTAGAGAGTGAGAGCCTCGTAGAGCCTCGCACGCAGCTGTCTGTGTATCACAGGTACACTTCTAGCTGGCCGAGAGACTTGCTACACACAATCAGTGTTCGATCATACCTGGTCGAGGTTATTCTGCGGCAGCGAGGCGTCGTCCCCGTAAAGAGTCTGAGCCTCGTAGAGCCTAGCACGTAGCTGTCTGCGTAGCACAGGTATACCACTGGTCGAGAGGCTTGCTACACACAACTAGTGTTCGATCATACCTGGTCGAGGTTATTCTGCGGCAGCGAGGCGTCGTCCCCGTAGAGAGTGAGCGCCTCGTAGAACCTCGCGGCGGCGCAGCGTCGCACGTAGCTGTCTGCGTAGCACAGGTACACCACTAGCTGGCCGAGAGACTTGCTACACACGGAACCGCCCACCTAGTGAGGAAATAACACATTGTTGACTAATTTAGGCTTTATTAAAGCCGATAGACACCTTGTAAGTTGAGAACTGATTTAGGCATCGTCACATGCGAAATGTGAATAACACATTGCTGTATTAGACGGCGTAAACTGCGATATGAGAATAACACATTACTGTTTTGGCATTTAAAAAAACACATGTGATCGAGAATAACATATTCTTAATTTTATTGATTTAAACATCGTAAAACGTAATTTCACATTCCTGTTTTGCAAAAAGTCATTGCATTGCAAAAGACAATAGACATAAGCAAAATGTGAAGAGAATATCATATTGCTGTTTTAGGCATTGTTAAAAGGCAATAGAAACAATATGTGAAATGAGAAAAACACAGAGTAACTTGTGTTAGACATTATATAAGGCAATAGGTACGAATGCACATGTTTAAGAGTCCGGTAACTTTAGACTAACTTCGCATTGGCTTAAGGTATTCTATTGCCATTTCGAAGACTACGAGCGAAGAGAGCAAGTAATGATGCTGTCGAGCCTCTAAAGTTACCTACAGAGTGACAAAGTTCAATTTCAATTTTTTTTACGACTTTTGCACTTTTGTAATCATTCTTAAATAACTAAGAATTTCACTTGTATTATGGAGTCATTTAAAAGGTAACGATGTAGACAATCTCCCTGTGAAAAGGGATTTATTATTTGCTTTGTCTATCTATTGAATAAATCAGTCAAAAGTGACCCCTTAAAAATGCGGATATTTTTCATAGCTCTATTTTCCCTTAAGGAAGTTTAAAAAAAAAACAAGTACATAGGGGCGGAGATATAGTTCATTTAATTGTACATGTACATGTAACATTTCATCATGACCAATGGTTTCCAAGAAATTTGACAAGCGCGTTTGTATGGAAATTTCAGAGCGTCGCGGGACCCTTAATGATAACATCACTATTTTAGACATTGTAAAAGGCACACACACATGTAAAAATCCCAGTAATATTATATATGACAAAATTTATGAGTTTGTGTGCGCTTGCTACTTATTCACACTCAAACGGATAGACGGATAAGGATGAAATCCGGGACGAAGTTAGCTTATGATCTAGACTTAAGGCGCCGTATGATCACGAAATCAAGGAACACAAGTATTATGTTTGCACCTAGTTTGATATGAAGAACTATGATGATCAGGTGCAAAAAAATACAGCTGGTAGAAAAAACAACCAACTAAATTTTAACCGAAGAACAATTTTGAAAATCATTCTCATTTTGGAAAAAAATAATCCCAAAAAGTATGTTCCTAAAAAAACTGTTTGCGCGTAGTTCTCCAAATTTTCAGCGATTACAACGCCTTTTTTTTCGATAATTAAATAGCCAGATTAGTCCTCTAAATTTTAACCGAGCAACTTTTTCGCATTTGTGTTCTTTTTACGATTAAATACCAATAGAAACGGCAAGAAAATTTAATTCTAGGCACCGATTCCATTTTACCATAAATATGATATGCGATTTTCAACATTAAATGAAGCTGCTTAGGTAAGAAATTGACTACGACATCCGATTTAGTCGTCGAGCAGCGCTCGACGTGAAAGGTCGTTCCCGGCCGCTCTGTGGCACGATCCGGCGTATAATTTGATCACATAATTATACATCGTATATTAATTATAATAGAAAATTATAAATAACTTGAATATAGCAGATTGTAGGTCGTTGTAAATAGTGACTTTATTATACATTTTACCAGTATGAATATTTTAAATATTCATACTGGTAAAATGACTTTGTACTTTAACACGCTATAAATAGAGTCCACATTGATTGTTTCAAAAGCATGAGCCCTCGCGTTGAGCAGGTCGAGCGCCGCCGCCGCGCCGACAGTATACGGTATGACAGTACCTTATATGCTACACTTTCAGATACATTATGATGACGTTATGTACCTCGACGGAGAAGCGAAAAATGACGGTACCAAATACTGATATTAGCCAACCAAGTACCTCAGAAGAATTAATGTATAGACCAATGTAATGTATAGACCTACGAGCCCAGACGGGCTAGCATTTATGAGCCTTGAAAATAATCCCTGTCAGCAATGTTATTGCTCTGATTGCTTGCTTATCTAACCTTCAGGGGTGATCCTTGGTAGTCTACATTCAAAGTGGCAACCAAAGACTGCCGGTGAGGTAGCCGCCATCTTGAATTTAATGGGAAATATTTTTTTATCGGATCGTTTTCAACAAAAAACAGGACTGAGTTGTTATAAATTTGATTTACACTTTTTTTTCTTTTTTTTATTTACTTTCTACAGCTTTAGTTTTATTAACCATTTTTATCGTGCGATCGTTATTTTTCAAATAAAGCCAAAAAAATAATACGTTGATCATTCATTTTAGGGCATGTTCAAAGTTGTGTAAAATAAACTAGATAGAGACACACTGCAACGTAAAATTTGTATCTTTATTGCGAATTTCTTTCGTTCGTCTTTAGTTACCTTTTTTTGTTGGGACTAAATTATAATGATTCAAATTTACAACGACTTAAGACGTCACGCATTTAACAAAAAAATAACTTTTTACATAATTTTAGGTCAAGCAATCAAGACTTAAGTTAAATGACGTCAGTGGAACCAATTGTTGCTTATAATAATAATAAGTAAGTTTACGTTTTACATAAGTATTGAATTAAAAGTTCCCATTTAACCAATTTATATTAGAGTACTAGAAATTGCAAAAAGACAGTACACATCTCTATGTATCAAACGCGCGCCGGCCCCGTCAAAGAAGCTACTACGTCGTTGTGAAGTCAAAGAAGCCGCCGCGGCCCGCTGCAGCTGTACTTTGCTTGTGTACGTACGCGACTTCGTACAACATATGGTTTTCCTAATTAGAAATATATTTTCTAAAATTTTAATTTTTTTGGTGATGATTTTTATAATGAATCGCGCTCTGTTGGTAAAGTACACCTACTTTTGTAAATTTGGCGGAAATGCATAACAACAGATTATAGAAAAATGCTTGCACATAATAGGAATACTCAGTACAAGTACCTGCTAAGGGATGCTTTTTTTTTGCTAAGGGATGCTAGGCGTAAATACTTATGAAGCACACCTTTGTGTAGTCGGATAGTTTGGCTTAATAATAATAATAACTCAATGTTTTATACTTTTGTAGCGTAAGCATCGAGCTCCCACCTGAAATAGTTAATTCGATAATCCCAGATGGTCCTACAAATCTTATCTGCAGTGAGTGAGTTTGCTTTATATATTACATATCTATACTCCTATCTGTATCTCCTACATACATTTATTTATTTATTTATATAATTATGATGACATAAAGTCGAGTTCTTCCAACTCTCATCAGCGTATACATTGATAATTGGTAATTTACTTTCTATTCTGCTACATTTATAACTGTGTCTAAATCTATTTCATATTCTATATTAGGTTGAAGTAAAATAATGAAAAATATTAGTGACGATAATTCCCGAAATCCCCATTGGAGTAAGTACTTAGTGAGGAATTCGGGAATGGCCCATTTTATCCTCTATCCTGCAAGAACGGTTATTGATTATGAAATCAATCAAAAGATTTATCTGCATGTTTCACATGTACTGTATGCAACGTTCCTTGTGAATAAATGTGAGTATAAGTGTGGACCTTATTGCGCGGCGATACGATTAGCGGTCGCGCAGCGTCGACAACAAAACGTAAGCATAAGATATCGTGGTAGGTCTCCAGATAGCTGTTGCACTACGTACGCGCACCGTCGTCCGTGCGTTTCGCCAGTTCTATCCGCGTATGCGCAGGTAGAAAATGAAATTCGAATCGCGATTATACGGGGCCTTAACACAGGCTGCTTTTGGTTAACCGTGGGTAACCCCGGGGGCGATGCTAGTTTTATAAATGAGAAATGTTAAGTGGAAACACAGTTTACATTTTTTTTAATTTACAGCCTCTGTACAAGCGAGTGTACAAATAATAGTCGACGTCAACGAAGACAATATATCGACCAACGCTCGAGAACCACCCAATGCTCCGGGCGAATCTCGCTTGCGAGTTTTAACATTTCACTTGCCAAAAACACTCGCCATCTAGCGGAACATTGCAAAACTACATACTCACTTTAACAGCCTCATTACGTAATTTTAAGTGATTATAATTGGGTTACTAGGCCAGTTACAAGTTTCTGCAATAGATAACTATATTATCATTGTCGCCAAGGTGAACACAGTCATAATCTTAATCAGCTCAATGGGTTCAATTTTGTACAATGAACTTGTTCCAAGAAAACTAAATTTTATCTGATATTTTTACATGGCCTTGTTTTTGTGATAACCAATGATCGGATATTCAGATTATCTAAACTAGACTAAAAGAAAAAACTTCTTCCATAAAAAAATTACCGAGATTTACGGATCGATGGATTAAATCGGTATTTTAGTATTAGTTTAGCGATTAAGTATGCTATATTTTTTAATAAAAAAATACCGAAAATTTGAAGCCGTTTCCACATGTTATCTTAGTTTAAAGTGGATTTTTCCCTGCCAAAAACAGGATAAGGTTAAATTTAGGTAAACATGGATACGAATACCTGACTAACTAACTAACTTAGGCCCTACCCAAATTGCATTCGCTTCCGAGCAATTCTATTTCTAAAATCGATTACGCTCGAACGTAAGCTTCTGACTGGACGATTTGACAATAAGATCACGTGACATTTCTATAACTCGTCATTCTTTTGGTCCAAACAGCTGCTAAGATACCAGGGACCCTATTCGGAGATTTGAGATTTTCATCTCACCTTTTTTCCTCCTTGTTGCTCTCGTTTGAAACGCCATAGGTGTGAGAGTGATCAAGATAAAATCTCATCTCATCTCACGCGCAGGAATAGGCCGGAAATAGGCAGGAATAGGCCAAGGCCCGATTATACAATTAAAAAAAAAACCATTCTTATACAATGCAATTACAATTCGATTACAATTGTTACTAAAAATGGTAGTCTGCTAAATTTAAAATTGCAAGTCGCAAGTCGCCTTACAATTGTCTTGTTTTAGAATTGTTGGTAGAAATGGTGGAAATGATTTTAAAAAATATTCAAAAAGAGTCTAGTTTAAGGAGTTTAGTTTAATCTTGACGTTTTGTTAAAAAAAATGTTTAAAATTTAGTTTGTTAGTAAACAGCCACGAGTGGTGGTCGTTAAGACAGAGTTTTAATTTTTGCTCCAACTGCCATTTGTCATTATAATGCAATTATATAGTTAAGCTGTGTTACAGTGCAAAAAAAATGATAATAAATTAGTTTTCCAGTCCAAAAGTTCTATCGGTTTGACTGTAGTTTTCACCAGTGGTAGCAGATTGATGGTCGTCGTATGTCCCAACGAGCACCACTGGCGACAGTTAGGACAAAAATTAAAACATTGTTCAGACAACCACCACTGGTGGCCGTTTTGATGATGGTCGTTGGGTGTAAGCCGCAATAAGTTGTCAAGGTAGAAAAACAGTTGTCAATGTAGAAATACAATCGCTTGGAAGCGAGTCCAACTTGGCTGCGCTCAGGGTGCTTGTAGGACAGAACTTTGTGGAACTTGACCTAGGGAAAATGCAGTAGTTGAACAGCAGTTTTTGAAACATACATACATATCGTCACGCCTTTCCCCCGAGGGGGCTGGCAGAGGTGTAATACAACACCTACATTTCGCCGGACGATATTCAGTCCCGATTGTGACAGGGGGGCGAGCCTGTCGCCATACACCGGGCTCCAGTCATGACAGTCAGACATACAATACGCGCGTATGTTCACACAATGAACAAATTGGTGCGTGCCGTCGGCTGGGTTCGAACCCGCTCCCTCTGGCTTGAGAGGCGGACCTTCTCCCTAGGCTACCAACGCTTTTTATCGCAGTTTTTGAACAGCAGTTTTTACTGACCTGTATCAATTGACATAGTACGTTGATGGAATCTAATAACTTGTAGATGTTCTTTCCGCCTCTAAGTTCCAGCTGTAAATACTTGTAAATGTCTTTCGCAAACGTCGACTGTGGATCCTCCAGTATTGGAGATATTGAACCTGAAATAGAAACATTTTATAAAATTACGTGCAAAATACGACTAAGGCCCGCAGGCTTAAAACGACTCTCAGTAATGAATCTCGATTCGCTGTTTTTATGTATCGTAAAAAGTAGTAATGTCAGTTCGCCTGCACGTGAATATCTGTTCTAAGCACCTTAGATTACGTGATGGTTACGAATGCCCGATGTAAATATAAACTAAATAGGAACCCGTACATTATGGCTGACAAGTCGAGGTGAATATTTGCTCTCATGGTGAGTTATAATAATGGCAGGCGTGGTATGTGTTGACAGATGACTTGAAAGTTTACTTTAAACTCATATCAATGAGGCAGAAAGATATAATTACAAATGATACACAAGTAGAAAACTGAAAACTAACTGGTGAATATAGCGTTATTTTCCTTTAGGGTGCAACTGGATGGGCTTTATTCCTTCTGCAATACTGGCAATATTGCCAGGCCGTCATCAGGCATGCTAGAAATGTATGACAATATGGCCAGGCCACAAAATATTGTCGCAATATTGCCGGGCCAGTATTGCAGCAAAAATATGGCACGTCTAGAAACACCCTTAGTTTTGTAACTTCTGCTGTCAACAATAAAGACTTATAATTAAATCCTATTCTAATCCCAACTAATATTATAAGCGCGAAAGTGAGTTTGTTTGTGGCGCTTTCACGCCCTAACTACTCAATCGATCATCATACAATTTTGCATACACCTTGTCTGGGATACAAAAGAGGACATAGGGTACTTTTTATCCCGAAAAAATTAACGGTTCCTGTGATACCGCGGGTGAAACCGCGGGGTAAAGCTAGTCTATCTACAGGGTTATAGGTAACTAATAACCAAAAACTTCTTTAGGGTTTATTGTACTCATCAATGTGAACAACTTGTACTATAGGGCTAATGTTGAAATCGTGAAAAAAAATCAGCTGTTCCATACTGTTACAAGCTGGGTTAGGATAAAAGGAATGAAACATCGATGTATCCGAAGATTCACTTTATGCACCAAGTACACAAACACTGTTACACTATATAAGACACTTTCACTATGACGCTTTGATCACTACTCGTACAATTACTTCGATGTTAGCACTTCGAACGCTTAATGAAAACTGGCGTAACAATACATTTTGTCTCAGGCCAATGAACTTTTTGCATGGAAGAGCTGATTTTTTTGCGATTTCAGGAATGGCTTCATAGTAAAAGTTGTTCATATTGATGAGTACAATGTATCCTTAAGAGGTTTTTGGTGAGTTACCTATAAGCTTTTTTACAACTTACCTGAACTAAGGAGCCTGTCTAAGAAGTTGAACATTGGCCCAGTGATCCGCTTCACATGCAAATTGTCGGCGAACACTTGTATGATAGTGTCGCATATGGACTTGAGCAGCGCTCGGTCCGTCTCCACAGAGCTCAAGTACGCGTACAGTGACTGCGTCGTGTGTTTCACCTGACAATCGGAACATTACGGTTAGTCATACTTATAGCTCAAATAATTAAGCCAAGAAAGTTCTCATAACATATCGTCACGCCTTTCCCCCGAAGAGGCTGGCAGAGGTGTTTTTTTTTTTCAGTCATGTGTCAGAAGGCAAGCCTGTCACCATACACCGGGCTGCAGTTATGTAGCAGATGACATTAAATGCGCACATATAGTTCTTAAAATTGGTGCGCGCCTTTGGCTGGGATCGAACCCGCTCCTGGCTAGCCAAAGTTATCTTCAGAGAGAAATTGACAAAGCTACGATCAGAGTACAAAAATTATATTAAGGAACATACATATAGAAACATGCTTTATTAAAATACGTGGCCAGGCTAGTAGTTTGTGCTTAGGTTCGTTAGGTCGGCTTAGGCTCGGCTCAGACAGAACAGAAGAATCCTCGCGCACTTTTTGACTTTTAACTTTTAATTTTTAATTTTTTTTTCACTTTTAATTCGAATGAAAACTCAATTCGACTGTTTGTTTTTTATCTGTACAAGATTTACTTTTAATTACTATTCGGCTCTACTCATTGTCTACTCACCAAGCTCTCCGTCAGTTCTCCAGCACTGACCACCAGTCCCTTCACAACGCTGTATCTATAATCGTCGAAGCCGAGCAACTGCACGAATCTCGGCATCGTGTGTCCCGGGAATAGCCACAGCACCACGTTCGAGTTCTCGCTCGTGGCCGCTTGCTCGGCTACTTCCTCCTCTCTGCTGAGTGGCTTGACTTCAACCTCTTCCGAGGGGAATATCCGTTTGAGAGCGTCGTGGTGGGGAATGTTTGAGATCACTGGTTCGCTGGAAAGTTATACCGATTGTGAGTCTTCATACTATTATTGTTAGGTTATGTTTTTTTTTTTTTTGTTGGCAATGGAGTATATGTTGTATTGTCGTTGTTTGTAGCGTATAGTGTTGTCTTGCTAAACTATAACAAATATTTCAAACATCATTATAATTTTATCGACTGTCAAATCGATAACAATGGAACGTCACTAGGGCTGGTCGTTTTAAGGCGGGGCGGCTAGCGTGTTTCTATTTTACTATTTAGAAGTAAGAACATTATATTGTACATGCAAAGGCACCTTTTACAGTCTCGCGTTAATTTTCACATCATCATCATCTCAACCGAAAGACGTCCGCTGCTGCACAAAGATCTCCTCCAATGATCTACAACGACCAGTCTCGTGCCACCTGCATCCGGTGGCTTCCCACGAGCCAAGCCAAATCGTCGCTCCACTTTGAGGAGTCTTCCTACACTGCGTCTTCCGGTTAGTAGTCGCTAGTCAAGAGTTTTTCTGCCCTATCGGCCGTCGTTTCTAAGAGACATGTACCCTGCCCCCTGCCTCTTCAGTTTTCAGTATTTTTTATGTTTATTACATAATAGGCTTGCGTTTGGCCGCCAACATGCCTGATGATAAGCAGTGATGCCGCCTACCATGGAGCGCGCTTGCCTAGAAGAAACCGATACACTCGAGACTTGAAGACACCCAGATTATAAATGTCAGGGAACACACATTCTGGCAGAGTATTCCACACTCTAGCGGTCCGTATGAGAAATGAGGAACCAGAGCGTTTCGTGCGTGTTGTAGGCATGTCAACCATAAAACAATGCCGCTTCAGATAACACTGGTCAATAGTGATTTAGTTGTTCTTGATGTAAGAGCGGTTTCGAATATCTACGTCAACAATTTAAGAAAATATGGGTGGTTTTGAAATATTAGCTCTAGTTTTTTAAAAATCTTCAATTTCACATTGCACTATAGTAATAGTATAATGTTCCAAAGCAGAGGGAGAGAGAGAGAGAGAGAGAGTGCAATAATAGTACAAGTTTTATGAAGCGAAACCAGTACTTTCATGAATATTTCGAAAATTGGCCAATTCGAAATTTGGAAAATTGAAAAAAAAATATGTTAGAGTAATTCTCGTTTTGTAAATCATAACATACTTTTTTTTGTTAAATCATTATTTTTTTTTCCTGTGCGTATCGATGCGAGCCGCGCGGCGGCCCGCAGTACTATGCGAGACGCAGCCGTGCGCGCGCACTCGCCTTGATAAAGATCGCCAAACGCGGTTTGAAACTATAGTCGGAATAATCGACTAAATCGTACGGAGTAATTTCCGTGTTATAAAATCATAATGTGTGAAAACCACGTCAGTTTCCATAATAAAAAAAGTACTATACAATACAATGCAATACCTACATCTTTATTGCACACCAAAAATACAAAGTAATACAAACATAAAGAAAATATTAAGCAATAAAATATCATTCAACAGTACAAAGGCGGCATTATCGCCTAAAGCGATTTCTTTCAGGCAACCTTTGGATGGACAGGACAGAACGAAATATGACATTTTTTGAGCTACGTGATGAGTGTAAAACATGTGTAGGGTACTGACTTATAGATCATGGAGGTGAATATCCGTCCTGCGTGTGCGCGGGTCCGGTCGATCTTCTCGACGGCTTGCTGCGCCACGCCGCACATGACCGCGCGCACCGTCGCCGCCGAGTTCAGCTGCGGCGCCTCCGCCGCGCACTGCCGGCACAGCGACAGCAAGCCTGCAGCGGACCAGTGCTGGCTTACTACTAGCTATTATCTTATATCTTTAAATGAGCAATTCTATAAAATAAATTTAATAATAATAAATTTAATAATAATAAATTTAACAATAATTATTTTTTTATATATTATATATATATATATCTTAATATATATAAATCTCGTGTCACAATGTTTGTCCTCAATGAACTCCTAAACCACTTAACCGATTATAATAAAATTCGCACACCATGTGCAGTTCGATCCAACTTGAGAGATAGGATAGTTTAAATCTCAAATTATAGTCGCAATTTTAATTTATTGCTAATTAAACGCGAACGAAGTCGCGGGGTGACAGCTAGTATATATATATATATATATATAATATATATCTTATATCTTTAAATGAGCAATTCTTGTATATATATATATATATATAATTGGAATCTCGGAATCGGCTCCAACGATTTTCATACAATTTAGTATATAGAGGCTTTCGGGGGCGTTAAATCGATCTAGCTAGGAATCATTTTTAGAAAATGTCATTTTATTCGTGTTTTATCGATAATCAATCTCAACTGAAAAATATGACTCTTCCTGACATCTATTGGCGAATAATAATACTATTTTTTGTGAGCAACTAATTGCTTTAACGACACAACAGCAGATGGCGTTGTTAAGTAACACGAAGTCAATGAGTGTTTGCTTTGAGGTTAGACTAAAATCAATTGTTTATTTTCCAAAAAACACAATTAAAAAATAAAAAAAAATACCGAGCAAAGCTCGGCCATCCAGGTACGGTTATCCTAATCCTACTAATATTATAAGCGCAAAAGTTTGTAAGAATGGATGGATGATTATTACTCTTTCACGCCAGAACGGCTGAAGTGATCTGGATGAAATTTGGCACAGATATAGATTTTAGTCTAGAATAGCACATAGGATTTTTAACCGCGGGGCGCAGCTAGTTCTAACTAAATAAATAAATTCGGAACACTTGCACACACGGTCGCCTGACTCCAGACTAAGCAAAGCTTGTATTATGGCTGCCAGAGACTGATATCCATGCTTGGATATTTTTAAATATATAATTAAATAGATAATAATACCTAGACATAGTGCAAACACAAATGTTCATCACTAGGTGGCAATCGAACCCACGCCCCCAAGCTCAGGAAGCGGGTTCACATAATTTTATTCTAACTAATTTTATAAACTAGAAAAAGTAAATTTGTTTGAATTTATAAATCTAACCCCTGAGGTAAGTACGACTGCTAACGTACGGACGTATGGACGTATCCATTGGAACCAACGCACCCGGACCTTTTCAAAGTATGTATGTATGTGTGCCATTTTAGCGCTAACGTAAGGGTCGTTTTAAAACAGTAATAACTTTTTGCTAGGGCACCTGAGTAGGTACTTGTTTTAGCGTCATTCTCCAAGTAATTTTAAGTACTTTTAATAATAATCAAAAAACATGTATGTTAGGCAGCTAGTTTTTACCATAAATTGAAAAATGTAAATAAGTAACGTAATCTTTTAGGTCAATTTTCTTTGATAATTTTTTCAACGTTTTAAGTCAAAGTCAAAATATTTATTTACTTAAATAGAGTAAGTACATACAGTTCTTCAATATATAATTTAGTTCTGCCTATTTGTCAGATAACCTGACATGACATGTTTTAGGTGTATAAATTTAACACATTTTCTTATTTTTCAATAGTAAAAAATTAAACAATGATAATAGACAATATCATTACCACTTTTTCATGGATGTAGAGCCTCTACATAAAAGGTTACAGCTTTGTAACTGAAGCCAAAAAAAAAAACTAGAAAAATAAAAATGGCGACCATTCGAAAATAGGAGGGTTGGGGACCCTGATATTGGGGTGATTTGTCGATGAAACGGACTGTTCCACACGCCTTTCAAATTTCGCTATTTCGAACCCAATTACGCTGTTTAGCGGCACCTTCGTTATTTTCTACATTTTCTACTCTTGCTAGCCAAGCTGTGGGTAGACTCACCGAGCATGCTGGCCTCCCGCACCCAGGCTCCGACGTCCCCCCTCATGTCTATAGTATACTCCGCGAGACACGCCAGCAGCGCCTGCAGTATGTCCTCCAAGTAGGGCTGCACCCCGCCCACGATCCCTTGCGTCAGACACACGTCCGTGAGCCCCAGGACGGCGTCGCGACGAGCCTCCGCCCACTTCTGCGTGCTCGGAGTCACTTTCGTGCACTCTATTAGAGAGCGTATGATGATTGTCAGGTGTTCGGTTAGGACGAACTTCGGTAGTAACCCTGTGGAGATATATAAATAAATATCAGGACACTTGCACACACGGTCGTCTGACCCCAAACTAAGCAAAGCTTGTACTATGGCTGCCAGAGACTCATATAAATACATTTATATTTTAAATACATACTTAAATAGATATTTACACCCAGACACAGAACAAACACAGGTTTGGAGTTATTGATGTGATGCTTCAGTGTTCGACTGTTGATATGTGATGTGTGTTTTGTTGTTGTTTGTGTGTGTGTTTAATGTGTTTTTTTTTTTTATTTATATTAAGGAAAATCAACAGCTGAAATATCTTACTAATAACTTATAGCATCAGAGAGCTAATTATAGATTTTCACGATTAGTGACAGCCTTAGCAACTATAGTTATGTGTGTGTTAGTTACTATTCTATGTGTTGTTTTAACTGTACGGTACGGTAATAAGTTTTTGTATCATCTGAATATGGTATGAAACAAGCAAGTTACATTTAATTCGAGGGACAAATTTAGCGTTTTTTTGCATAGGCCTACGGCCTCAAAACGGGGCTAATAATAGCTTCTGAGACAATCGGCGCTGACATATAGATCAGTATAGGACATCGTACTTTCACCATGACGGTTCCTTATTACCATTTTGGTATGGAACCCTAAAATAGGGTATTGAAAACTCACCCACAGCCCTAGCGTGTCCCATCCGCAGCACTAATCCATTGACTCCAGTGTTGGCGAGCTGGTCGCAGTACTTCTGCACCAGTTCGGTCCGTTTCTGTTTCGAGGCGTCGTCGCGCAGGTATTGCTCGAACACCAGCGGTAAAGCGACGATCGCCTTCTCGCGAATGCTCTGGACTTCGTGCGACAGGCATTCCTCTAACAGATTCAGCCATTCGTCTGCCAAGAAAATATTTTACGTATGGCTCAATGACATCTCAATTGGATTCGTGCCTAGCCGTCCCATTGGCCGGCTTCTAAATGTTAAGAATATCCTAATATTAAGAAGAAGCCTGGAAGAGATCGCTCTTAGTGATAAGGCCGCCACACACACATACACTATAGTTTAAGTTTTTAGCCGCAGTCATCAAATTTTCCCATGGGCTTGCGAAATATGGGCAGTTCACACCGTTCACGCTGTACGCGTCAAACGCACAGGTGCCGTGCTGTCAGAATCGTACGCACTACGCAGGTTATTGTATCTTGAACGCGAAAGACGTCACCCGCACCGTCCGCATCACCCTGACCAGCTGACCACACCTCCGCAGCGGAAGCCTCGAATGTAGTTGCGTCATTCGCGCGCGCTGCTGCAAACCTACAGCTTTTACTAAAATGCGGCTTGTTCGACGCGGATAAGACTTCATATAAAGATGCGGCGCACTCGAGCAGACTGACAGTGAACCGGCTATCAAAGCCTGCTTCAAACACAGTAGACACCAACCCACGAACAGACACCGCCACCTCACCGCAGACCAGACAGTCTGCTTCAAACACAGTAAGCATCAACCCACGAACAGACACCGACACCTCGCCGCAGACCAAACAGTCTGCTTCAAACACAGTAGGCACCAACCCTCGAACAAACACCAACACCTCTCCACAGACCACACAGTCTGCTTCAAACACAGTAAGCACCAACTCACAAACAGACATCGCCACCTCGCCGCAGACCACACAGTCTGCTTCAAACACAGTAGGCACCAACCCGCGAACAGACACCGACACCTCGCTGCAGACCAGACAGTCTGCTTCAAACACAGTAAGCACCAACTCACAAACAGACATCGCCACCTCGCCGCAGACCACACAGTCTGCTTCAAACACAGTAGGCACCAACCCGCGAACAGACACCGACACCTCGCTGCAGACCAGACAGTCTGCTTCAAACACAGTAGGCACCAACCCGCGAACAGACACCGATACTTCTCCACAGACCAGACAGTCTGCTTCAAACACAGTAGGCACCAACCCGCGAACAGACACCGCCACCTCGCCGCAGACCAGACAGTTTGCTAAAGACAGAGTAGACCTTCAGTTTACTTACCGATGGTATGTTCTCCCATAGCAGGCGCGGCGGCCCTCGCGAGCGCCGCCACGGTCTGGCAGCAAGCTTGCCGCATGAGCTCGCCGCCCAGCCCGCGCAGCTGCTGCCGCGCGCGCAGGCGCGGAACTAGCTCGCGGACAGACACCGACACCGACTCGGAGATCAGGCAGTCGGCCTTTGTACCTGGAACAAGCAGCCGTCAGCCACGTGGTTAACAAGTATCACCTAAAACTTTTCTACCGGACCTTTTCCCCACTGAGAGTGAGCCGATATCCACAACGCTATACTCTGGTGGGAGGCTTCGGCCGTGGCTAGTTACCACCCACCGGACCAAGCCATGCCGTGAAATGACCTAGTCGTGTTTCGGGATGTAGTCCGGTGTAACCGTTCCGAAGACGGGTCTGAGCTGTAGCGCACTTGTAGCGCCTCACTCAACTGCCGTCTTTGTACTTCTTCACTCTACAAAATTTCAAGGCTAGAGTGAATGAGTACCTTATAGGTCGTCGTGCTCCATCTTAGACCACAACGTCGCTTAACATCAGGCGAGTTAGTGGTCAAACGCCGACCTATTTCTACATAGAAAAAAAAAAAAAAAAAAACGCTAGCTCAGTGCGGATTGGTGGATGTCACGTCCTTTTTTTTAAATTGTACCACGCGCCTCCATTTCAGCTTCGACAAAATGCTTTCGTTTGTCCGCTGGTTCGGCTGCTTCTTAACCGATTCTCGTAGTTTTGTGAGCAGGTTTGATAATTATACAGATTTTTTTTCTATCCAGCTTTTGGAATTTCTTGAAAATGACGAACCAGTCATAAGAACCACTAGTTTTATAATGTTGTTTTGCCACATGGCGCTAAATGTGTGCGCAAATTTTATAAGAATCAAAAATGTATACAAAGATTTGACTAAAAAAAGGGGGAAATAAAACTGTTAATTATTACCAGCAGTCTGTACTTAGATCCTCTGGTAGGTCCATGGGATTTTTTTCCCTCGGAGTCCCGATAGTGGGACCACGGGTCATTTTAATTATAGTCACCCTGCATTAGAGCAGGACTACGAGTAAATCTCAATTAACTATAGTCCTATCCTAAACTTTATTTTAATGAAACCCACTTACCGTCGGGTAGTTCGGTTTGAGACAGCGCATGGATGGCTTCACCAATAGCTAGTATGGCTCCGTGCCTCACGTTCAGATCTATGGACTCTGTCTTCTCGACTAGCTTTGGAAGAACCTCCGTCGCAACGTACTCTGGAATCTAGAAACAATGGGGTACTCGTGAGTTTTTTTTTTATATCGAATAAGTCGACATTTGACTACTAACTCGCCTTATGTGAAGCGAAGTTGTGGCTTAAGATGAAGTACGAAGGCCTAGAAGGAAGGTACTTATTCATTCTCGCCTTGAAGGTACCCAGGTTGTGGTTAGTCGGGATTATAGATGGTGATACCATACATTTTAGTCCTTAGCGGTTCATATTAAGAAGGTAGAGCCAAGGATTGTATCTATGTAACTATCGCTTCTCGGGGAATATGGCTATGAAGGGCTTGAAGTGGTTAGATGTTGTAATTTTTCATTGGTTAGACGAGAGAAAGCGAACGTTTCCGAGTATGGGATAAATGGGTATTTGCTTGTATGTCAGTTTGTGTTTAAAATAATTAACTTGCGAGCCGTCAATCAGATAAGACTTTTTATTGACTTTTTTATTTTTTAGTGTTCAATCGAACACTATTTTTAAATTCACTTACAAGCAAAATCGGTCGAGGGGTTAGGATCTATGGGTCGGAAGACCTTAGTAAGGAGCTAAATACTGATAGAATTATATTTCCAAAACTTACTTCGCACATATTTGATCCTGAGCCGAGCAATACAACTGGCGTAGAATTGTAATAAAAGATACATAAAACTGAGTAAAAACAGTAAAAAATAAAAAAAAAATACTAAAAAAACTATCCTACGACCCTAGCCTACGACTCAGAAATGAACATGTCACCTAGTGTCACCGAATGACATCACTCAACTTCTGATTTCAAAATACTCTGCCTGCCAGTTGCTAGCGTGCAAGAAGTTGAGTTTCGTTATGGAAAGGAGTTTTATTTTTAGAGGTTGTTGAAACCGAACCCAATCTTACGACGCGTAATATTCAACGCGCAAACCACTGAACTACCGATCTTGGTATTGATAGCATATTTTATACAAATATTTTAATCGATAAAAAATAGTTGTTTGCCTAGAAATGCCGATAGCCTAATCGTCTTTATGGTGCAACTTTTATTTATTGTAATGAGCTACGTGCGTGTTCGGATCGACGATACTAAAGAAGTCGTCGCGTCGGACAAATATAAAACAGTTATGCTAAGGGAAAGACACAATATAAACATAGAGACATACAACAAGTTGACCCAGTAGGTTCTGAGAGTCTGAAGCCATGGCTTAGACACACCCTTACCTTCTGCGTGAGCTTATTAAGCGCCTTAGCAGCCACCTCCCTGATCGCAGTCCCAGTCCTCCACCTTCAGCTCTATGAGATGATCCAGCAGCGGTCGCGTGTACTCCGGGTAATCAGCGACTTGTGGTACAATGACGAGGTAATCGGCGGCTAACTATAGCCAAGTACTGCCCAAATGCCGCACCAACCCACT
Source organism: Peribatodes rhomboidaria (assembly GCA_911728515.1). NCBI lineage: Eukaryota > Metazoa > Arthropoda > Insecta > Lepidoptera > Geometridae > Peribatodes > Peribatodes rhomboidaria. Next base: position 12,842,043 of record OU452175.1, read on the forward strand.
AGACGCTAAAACCTTTGACGCAAACACTTTCTTACCTTCCGCGTGAGCTTATTGAGCGCTTTAGCAGCCACCTCCCTGATCGCACAGTCCCAGTGCTCCACCTTCAGCTCTACGAGATGATCCAGCAGCGGGCGCGTGTACTCCGGGTAGTCAGCGACTTGTGGTGCGATGAAGAAGTAGGCAGCGGCTAACTGTACAGCTTAGGGCTATCTAAATGCCGCGCCATCCCAATAGACGCTAAAACCTTCGCTGCAAACACTTTCTTACCTTCCGCGTGAGCTTATTGAGCGCCTTAGCAGCCACCTCCCTGATCGCACAGTCCCAGTGCTCCACCTTCAGCTCTACGAGATGATCCAGCAGCGGGCGCGTGTACTCCGGGTAGTCAGCGACTTGTGGTGCGATGAAGAAGTAGGCAGCGGCTAACTGTACAGCTTAGGGCTATCTAAATGCCGCGCCATCCCAATAGACGCTAAAACCTTCGCTGCAAACACTTTCTTACCTTCCGCGTGAGCTTATTGAGCGCCTTAGCAGCCACCTCCCTGATCGCACAGTCCCAGTGCTCCACCTTCAGCTCTACGAGATGATCCAGCAGCGGGCGCGTGTACTCCGGGTAGTCGGCGACTTGTGGTGCGATGACGAGGTAGGCGGCGGCGCGCGGGCCCACGGACTGAAAGTCGGCGGTGGTAAGCACGTCGATGCCGTGCGGGAACATGCCGTGCCGGCCCACGTTCTCTTGGTAGGCGGCCGAGGCAGCGCGCCGGCAGTTTATCTGACGATATTTTTATATTATAAGTACAGCTTTTCGTGGCGATTTGTTGTCGAAAAAAGCTAGTTTATTTCTCGTAAACAGGGACGGAATATCCTCTTTCATTCCAAGGGATTAAAGGGATGAAATCTCCCGAGATTTCGAAACTAGTTTTTTTTGCGCTCTGGATACAAAGAAACATTCTCGCCTTAAAAAATAATTGTTTTTTTTCCTAGATAAACAATCTACTACACAAATTATCAACTTTAAAATGTAATCTATTCATTTATTTATCCTACTAATATTATAAACGCGAAAGTTTGTAAGAATGGATGGATGGATGTTTGTTACTCTATCACGGCTGAACAGATCTGGATGAAATTTGACACAGAGATAGATTATAGTCTAGAATAGCACATAGGATACTTTTTAGCCGCAGGTGAAACCGCGGGGCGCAGTTAGTTATTTATAAAAACCAGATTATATACAAAATAGAAGCGAACGAAAAGAGAATAGGTTACATGATGCAGAAATATGTATTTCTTGTGCAATAGAAAAATAAACAATGTACATAAGTACTTTCAATAAGGTAATATGTGAAATATAAGTGCAAATTTAAAAAAACCACGATATCGATTTGTATCAACACTGATTTTTATCAAACAGCTTTTCAGACACGACAAACTTTAAACACCCCGTCATTTCTGTGTCGGGGGTTAAAAATAGCTATGGTAACAAAGTGTTTTGTACAAACAAAGTAAAGCACTACGGCTAAAATCAAATAGCATTTACTGGTGATAAAGAGTGTGGTGTTGTAACTTAGAAAGTATTTATGACGATTAAAAAAGTTAATGAAACTCTGGCAACTAAATAGCCTCACCTCTCTATCGAAGCAGGCGGTAGCTATAAGCGCATTAGCCAGCTTGTTTGCGTAGGGAGCTAACGCCGCCGCATCGTACGCTCTGGCGAAAGCCCAGGCCGCGTGGCAGGCCGCGTCCCTGGCCGCGCGGCCGCCGCTGCCCGCGCCGTAGGTCGCGCGCGGCTCGTCGCGGCTCAGAGCCGACACGACGCCTGCGATACCGCGTTCTACTTGAAGAGGCGACAGCAGCCCGCGACGAGCTACAACCAAAGTGTGTTATATGCTAAAAGTAAACTCAATAGAAACCTCAGTATCTTGGATTTATAAATCTGTCAAACCATTCCTAATAGACGAGTTTTATCGTAGGTATTTATTGAAAAATATACTGGGTGCTAACTTATACATAATTATACTTACTATAAAATAATCTTATATGCATTTGTTAAAATTTACCTTTCTTTTGGATATGGATAAAAATCAAAAATCAGCCCAGTATATCGATAGTTAGTTTCATGGCTCACTTCACAATCGGCGATCATAGGCGATTACCGGTCAGTGCGAGATTGTGTAGAGGGCTCACTCGTCTGTAATTGCTGGTCATTTTCTATGGATTCTTTATGCTCGCGGCGTTAATCGTCCGATCACAGTTCACACGATTAACGATCATAGTCGATTGTAAAGAGGGCCATTTACAAACAGCCACTGCAGCACCGTGTCGTCGTCGAGTGTGTGTGTGTGTGTAGTTACCGAGCTCAGCGAGCGCCATGCAGCCGCCGTGCCAGGCCGTCTCGCGCTCGTTCTCCGCGAACAGCGCCAGCACACACTCGCAGACGTCGGCGGCGGCGGGCGCCGGCAGCCGCGCGCCGATGCGGCCCGCGCCCTTGGCCGCCGACCAGCGCACCACCGTGTCGTCGTCGCGCAGAGACCACAGCAGCAGCTCCACCACTTCCTCCACCTGGTTGAAACAATGACTCCATTAAACTTGGTTGAAACAGAACGGAAAAATCTTCGCGACCTTTTTGACGTCATTGAAAAATTAAACATATCATCCACAGATCTTGGATGTACAAGTCTTTGACAATTTGATCACGATATAAAAAAAATATTTGCTCATGTGTGAGTAAATTAGTGTTGTGAAAAGTACTAATTATGTTATCGATTGACCAAAAATGGTCCTCCTGGTTCTTGTCGACAAAACATAATAACCAACCAATAACCACCAATAATAACCAATTAAATTATTTTCTTGCTTCAAGTAACACTGCCGCTGCCAAAGCAGCAGCTTAGCTAAACAGAATCATATATAATACTAAACGGGTACTGTGCTAGGTGGAAGAGTTTGTGTCACCATGTATTGAAATGAGTCATGAGCGCTGTCACATATGTATAATTGGCTGATAGCGTTAGGAAGCCAGCCTACATACCGGGTGTAAGGAGACCGTTCTCGAAGCCGAAACGCCGTTATTATACTATCTATACACAACCCGAAACCACTAACTATTAGCCATATAACTGTTATTTTAAACTTTTAGAAATTTGCAAACCAGCAATGTATCGCGTTTATATCGCGGGGGTCAATGGTCGGCGCCAGTACCTACGGAAAGTGCGACGACGCGCCGCCGCGGGCCGCGCTCGCGCCGAGACAGCGGAGGGCGCGGGCGGCGCGGCACCTAGGTCGCGACCGCGCGCAGCTGTGTGCGGGCGTTCACCTCTAGCGTCAGCTGTTAGGCATTTAGTATTAGACTGCCGTTAGGGTAAATTTTATTTTTTTTGGTAATTGGTGTTTAAACTAGCTTTTTAAAGCTTGTATAACTTGTGTCGATGTTAAAATATCAGATTTTAAGTTTAAAAAAAAAGTCTTTTTTTCGCGTTTTTTTTAGTCGCTTTGTATTAGTAATCCCCACCACTATTCCCAGTTTTCGTTTTCGAGAACGGTCTCCTTACACCCGGTATAAAGATGCTAAATACTCACTTCCTGCGGTATGTCCTGATCATCGTCGTCGGGAGGTGAGGCGGGCAGAGTCTCATTGTCACCTGCCGCAGCGACTCCGCCAAGGTTCGTGGCTAGAGAACGTGAGCCTCGCGTGTAGCGCCACGCCGCCACTCGGGGGCGCAGGAATGTCAGCCCTGTTATTACAAGTTAGAGTTCAAAATTCGATTGAACTAATTTTAAACGCTTTGAGCTTAGTTAGCCTAGCTGTTACGAGTAGATCGGTAGATCAATTTAGTTTAACATGCGGTCCTACAGGACCTGACATTTTTCAGAAGGAAAGGTAGCCATGTTTTTTATACAAGTTCATGCATAGTTTCATGATGATTGGTTGAGTAGTTAAGGCGTGAAAGCGTAACAAAAACACAAACAAACCGACTTTTGCATTTTTGATGTTGATTAGGATAAACATAGGTATTTTATGTCAGAGCATGTCATTTATAAGATTGATTCTAAGAAAATAGTGTGAAGTAAATATATTATTATGTTACAGAGAGAACTATGCACTATCTCCCTTAGCAATAAACGTTGTATATCCTCGGAATAGTTATACAGTGTTTTGTCTTTTTCTTTCTTTTACATTTTTAACTCAATTGATAAAGACAAAACAGTCTATTTTGAGGCTATACAACGTTTTTTGTTAAGGGGGTATATGTATATACATATATTCTTACCAATTCTTTGCACAATTTTCACACCATATTTTCTTACTAGCATAGCTTTATGGTTCTGATATTTTTGATTGGTAACCCATTCTAGCAATTTGGGTGCATATGGCAACAAGTCATCTCTTTTGCCATGTTTTAGTACTGCAGCTACTGCCGCCAGTACTCCGTAATGTATGGTGTCTTCTGCCTGTATGTTGGAATGTAGTTCACAAGCCCATTCAAAGAATGGCCCCATGTAGAGCTCCTTTACATCTGATCTGTAAAATGTTGTTGAAATACACTTCAGATGTTAACAGTAGAAGAAATACCCACAAGATTGAGGTAATGTTTCCTAATGAAAAGAATCAGAAGATCACATTTCTTTTTTCTAAAAAATTAGAGGTTGTTAACAAACTGTGCATGAGCACTGACAGATTGAAATAGACATAGACCTCAACAAATTAAAATAGACAAGACAAACACTTGTTGCAGAATTTTATTTTTTAATCTCTGTCTAATAAGAGAGATCTACTTTCCCTCCTGGCTTCGTGTTCCTCAATTCTGAGGGTTGTGACCACCTTCCACTTTCTTCTCTTTCACAATACCGGCCATATGCTTTGATTGACAGCAATCTGCATAGCATCATAGACAAAGGTCTCAAGTGTATTGCAAATCTGGTTAGACCAACTTGTTGGAGCTTACCTCTTCAGAAATCTTACCTGATCAGAAATTTAGAAGCAAGATAAGCACTAGCTTCTGCACTAGAGTCCTTGCTCATAGCATAAGTCTTGCAAATGTTCAGGATTCTCTCCATCACCGTCAGCTTTTTGGAGGACTCTGATGTGTCTAAACAAATGATAAGAAATAGATATAGCTAGTTATTATTATTTGTTGGTACAGGTGCAGCGTTAAGCTGACATGTGTATTATTTCAGTGCACTTTTATAAAAATCTTTGCTTCATTTTTGAATTAAACAAGTACTTTTAATGTACTTTTTTTACTTTTCCAAATTTTTGACAGATCTAAAATTGTTACTGTTATTTTTCCACATATTGAAAGGAAAACAACGCAAATACTTTTAGTCCCTGTCAAATTAGTTTGGAGAGTGAAACAGCAGAATCAACATCTGATTGATACAAGATGAATGCCAAAGATTAGGGTTATAAATTTTAATAAGCCTCTTTTTATTTATCGTAGACTTTTAATTTTTTTATTAGCTAAGTACTTTCAAGTGCCATCACAAATTAAATAGGAATATCTTCTCTTTTTATGTTTAGTGTTTTTGATCAAAATTGGCTTACCTGGTTGACCTGGAGCGAAGCCATCGAGACGGCTCATGTGGAATGGAATGATAACTACTATAGAGAGCCATAGCAACAGTACAAATCTGCTGCGCCAAGTCTCCTTGTCATTTGGGTCTTGAGCCTCGAGGTAGGTTAATACTGTAAGCAAATCTGAAACCTATACGAATAAAAGCTTTATTTAGTTATTTTTTAAAATAGATGAAAAAAGCCAGAACGAATAATAACAAAGTATTAGTCACCTCATGAGGCAGGTGCCTAACAACCACCTTATATCCCCTAACTCTAATAATCTGATACATATAATTAAACACCGCATGTTTGAGTTCAAATGACGACTCTTTATCTTTGATCAGGCTTAAAAACTTGCCCAAAATCGTTTCTAGATGCGGATCAAGCAAGTGCGGTTGTTCATAGTACTGCTTCAGGATGTTGTACAATTTCTCGTACTCTACTTCAAATATTGGTGTGTTATAGATATTTTTCACGTTATCGATCATGTTCAAGACATCTTCGACTTCAGAGAAGTGTTCCAAGGCACATCCTAGGCCAATATTGTCGCAGTCATCATCCCGGTTGTGGTCGGAGTCAAGCCCGACCATTTTGTCGAAGGAATAATGTAATCTAGGATTAGTTTTTGTTATCAAACTGTTAGGGGTTTAGGCCTTGTTTAAATTATCATACAAAGCGTGAAATATTTGCGGCTAATAACGTCGAATGATAAATTCTTCACTGAAAAAAACAAAAAACTCGAATCGAATGCAAATCGCAGAACAAATTGAACAAAACAGTGAGTGACGTCATGAAAGTTGAAAGAAACTTGAATGACAGCTAACTGTTTAATCATATGACAGTAACAGTAACATATGTAAAGAGTTTGACAGTATTTTAAGGATTTCGAACTGACATTGACAAATTACCGACTATGACAATTAAAAATCAATGAAATGATGATGATGATGAATATGGAGATTGTGTGTGGTGTTCGTATTCCTTCCTCTCGCATTTTTTATGAAAAACAATTAAATTGTTGAAGTAAAAGCTGTGTTTTTGACTATACAGTTTACAGTGACAAATGTAAACACAAAAAGCTGTAAAAATGAGCACGCGTAAGTATAAAATCATCGATCCAGTCTGGAGCGAGAACAAACTGGTGACTGACGCCATCTGCCCGGCTATTCTAAGCTTTGTGTTATTGTGTTGCGTTGCCTATTAGATACATATTTTGGATTCAAATAAATGAGTGTATTTAGATATATATCTTGTTTTGTTACTTACAGAAGGGCGAGGGCCGGAGAAGCGTAAGGTGAAGCCTGTAGAACCACAATCACTCCTAGATTTTGACCTAGGAGAGGGAGAAAGCTCTGATGATTCCGACTTCCGTATTGAAGACCATGCTGAAGAAAGTGATGACTATTCTATAAATACTGATGATGAGGAAAAAAGTAAGTCCTTAGTATTTTATAAATGTTATGCATAAAGTAAGTACCTACTTAGAAACGTGACTGTATTATTGTAGCTCATTCATGTACCTGTTTATTGAATGACTAGCTAGATCATAAATACAGATAATCCATTACCTCCATTGACATCTGCATTTGAAGCTAACTCGCTTATACACTATCAATCAAACCTATAAAAATGCTTAGGTTGGTAAGAATATAGCAAGCTAATATTTTATTTCTAGGAGCAGCTGGAAAAAGTGGCTCCTCTGGTGATGAATCAGGTTCGGACGATGAAACTGTATACAAGGGCTCCAACAAACTTGGGGAGGAGATATCAATCAATGATGTGCTTGAAAAAGCCAAGAACATAGAGTTCAAGGTATTTAATATTGACAGGTTTAAATAACTGCAAAAATATAAAACAAAATAGTGTACCTATTTTGTGTTATATTTTAATTGGTGTTGTCTGCATTGTCTTCCATACTGGTATAAAAGAGGCAACATTTGTGCGTTTGTAAGTTTGTTTGTAGGGGGGTAATCTTCAAAATTACTGAACCAATTCTGCCACTATTCTAAAAACACATTATCACTGAGTGCCATAGGTTATAAAAAGAGTGTGAAGCCATGTGCAGAATACTAGTTAGTAGTATTTTTATTCTTATTTCTTTGCTACCTTTTCTTAGCAAAAATTTGCTTAAAGAAAGTTTTGGTTGCTCCTAAACGTCTGACTATTTATTAGGGCATGATTTATCAGCATTTGGGTTTTAAGTTTTTAATTTATTTTTTATTTAAATTATCTTGGGGTTATAATTATGTGATTAATTGTACAGACTGTACTTTACTGCAATTTCTTTTTCACCTTAAACAATGAACAAGCATTTTTATCAAAATAATTTTGTTTCTAGATTCCAGGTGAACTGGCGAATTTGCTGATATGTTCCGGCTGCTTGGGATCCAGAAGTGATGACTTCAATGAAATTGTGGAGTGTGATGGTTGTGGTGTTACAGTACATGAAGGTAAACACTTAAAATTACCAGAATGGCGAAACAAACCATTCAGTCCATTTACATTCGTCCAGCAACATATGTTTCAGACGGAACTGATGATGATTCTGCCTATATATTTTTAACACTCAGGAAAATCGAAATGGGTATAAATATAACTAAAGAGGTTTTAAGGTATTGACATGATTTATTATCTGTAAAAATTGGAATGCACTTGACCATCAACTTGCCTAATTAAAAAAAATGTAAAACATTATCAACTATGTAAAACTAACTATATTTGACAGTTCTGCCATTCTTTTCTTACACATTGAGATAAAAAAATGATAGACAGAAAATATAGTTTCAGTGATGGGAAAATCAACATGGAACTAACATTAACAACCAACATTGTATTATTTCAGGTTGTTATGGAGTATCAGATAACACAAGTGAATCAAGCACAGTGAGCTCTGCATCTACCGAGCCTTGGTTTTGTGAGGCCTGCAAGGCAGGTGTCTCAGATCCTAACTGCGAACTGTGTCCTAACAAAGGTAATATTATTATCTAATTTACTAAACTTCACCCTGAAATATTCCAAAATAAAAATTATTCCATTTCAACAGTAATTTCACATTACTCTCTTGGCAACACTTGATATTTCAAATTTTATCAAAAATAGTTTCTATTTTGTACTAAAACTGGCACCTCCTGAAATGTGTCTGATTTCAGTGCAATATTTCGTGGTAATAACGCAATTTGATTATTGTTGAAGATCATTAAGATTAGAGGAGAGTAAATAAATATAATGCTGTTTTAGGTGGAATTTTCAAAGAAACGGAAGTGGGTGCCTGGGTACACCTAGTATGTGCTTTGTATGTTCCCGGGGTGGCGTTTTCAGAGGTGAGAATACAACTTCAGTAAATATTTTGATATAACATGCAACCGGCTATACCCCAAGTACATTGCAAGTGTAAACATTAGATTAACTTTTACTATTGTTTACCACAGTATTATAGCATTGCTGTCGCTAGGCGCGAGTCAGTAAGGTTTCGTCCTGACAAACTGACTGACTGTTTGCCTCCAGTTAGCTACCCAGTTAGTTAGGTACAGTACAGTAACTTAGGTACCCTAATATACTGAGTGTCCGAACAGCGCGTCCTGTACGCAGTTGTGCGCAGCGGTGTGTCGCTTGTTGACCGGTTCACTGTGACATTCAGTGACTGGCCAAATCGAATTAGGTTTGCAACAGTTTGCTGCTTCCTCAACATTGAGTTTGGCAGATTCGCAACTCAGAATCAGTCGGTGGACAGTTACAGTTTGCTTAGTTAGGGCGAAGCCTTACATGGGTATAAACACATTTATGCACACGGTAGTCTAATGTAATTAATGCTTATTCATGTAAAAGGATGGCAAAGTATATTTTGTCTCAGCTCTGCTACATAAAAAAAATTATAAACCGACTCGACAGAAAAATTTATCGAGATCACAAAATTTCACAAGAATCGGTAAACATGCGACCTCTAGCCCCAACCGGACAGCCAGACCGACGCCGGCCGCGAAGTCTTCAGCTCACAGAGCCACTGCCTAGTAAAGTGTAGGTTTTTAAGTGATAGTGAGCATGGTATAATAAAATACTCCGCCTGGTATAGCATTTCGGTCACGTGGGCAACACATAGTGACGTCATTCGATGCTTAACCCTTTGATTGCTGAAAACACGTACGTTGTGTTTTGTCAAGCGCAACGTCAGTGCGGCTACACACGCGAGGCGCTTTAAGCCCAAATGCAATACAACCGTGCGGCAAAACACATACGCGTGTGTTTATCTCCGTTGTAACGCCAGTGCGGTCGTACACGCGTCGCGTGTTTGCCTACAATTTTTTTTAAACGAGCTAGACACTCTCGTGATGGTAAGGGACAATGCCTCTTAACTGCTGCAGTAGCATACAACATTTTTTTATTCGATTTTATACAATTACGATTTTAAAATAAGAAATAAATTTATTTCGTAAATAATAATATAGTCGTAGTTCTTATTACCTTAATAACACACAAGCTGTTTATATACTATTGCAACAAACTTAGAGTAACAACCGTTACTCTAAGTTTGTTAGAGTAACGGTTGTTACTCTACCTATGTAACCTATGTAATCTATCTAATGTACCTATGTACGGTTGTTACATAAGTACAACAAACTTAGAGTAACAACCGTTACTCTAAGAAATTACATAGAGGGGATTACATACCGCCGGGGGGAGTTAAATCTGCAGATGTATTTGCTTTTAAAGCCGATTCGGTAGCACTTCGCGCATCTAGTATGACTCTTGTACGTAAAGAACCAATCAGTTTATTAAACTCTCGTACTATTTTATCGCTACATTGATCTACATATTCTTTGTTTACAGCATCATCTGCTTCTAGAGGAAGTCTGATTCCTCTCAATCTCGATGTTTTTATATTAAAATCTCCGTTTTCTGATTTTAGCAAAGCGTTATCATTAAACTCAAGTAACTCTGATAAACGCATTCTCTTATGAATAAAGTGTCCGAATTTATCTATATTCATGTTAAAGATGTATTATATTGAAAGGTTGATAGTAAAATGAACTGTGCACCTAATTTTGTTATTATTTATTAATAATTTTACTTTCACGTAACTCTTCAACAATAGATATACATAATTTCATTATTTAGCCCTGTGTTACCAGCATCTCGGGATGCAATCAATAACTTTAGCCTCTCTACTAGTTCAATAAGATCATCCCAATATACGAAATCTACATTTTTCTTCCACATTTTAGGCAACGTTATTCCGTTCCCCGTATATTGATCATTTTCATTCATTTTTTTTGGGTGAAAAGATATCGTACCTATGTAATCCCCCGGCGCGGATTACAACGGCAGTGCGGCTTTACGCGCCAGGCGTGTTTACGCGCCGTGCGTGTATCGCCGCACTCGCGTTGCTCGGCCGAACGCCAGTGCGGCGATACACGCTAGGCGTATAATTAGTATTGTTTTAGCATTTTCTGAAAAACACCTCAGCAGCCAAAGGGTTAAGCAAGACCGAATTGAGTCATTAACAAATAGTTCGAAAGAGACGAGTGACGTCATTAAGTGTTTCCTCCCGGAAGGCTAGAGCTTGTATGATCGTGACAGTGTGTCTGCAGGTGGAGCGGCTGTCCGGCGTGACGCTGTTCGAGATGGCGTACTCCCGCTGGGGCGCGCGCTCGTGCGCGCTGTGCGCCGACGCGGCGCTGGCGCGCACCGGCGTCTGCGTCGGCTGCGACGCCGGACTCTGCAAGACGTTCTTCCACGTCACGTGGTGCGTGAACCTCTTTAATCCTTAATCCTGAGGTGTTTATGGCGTATGGTAAGACGCGGCAGCTGTCTCGCTCGCTCGCGATACTTTCACTAGATTTAAAACTATAGAATGTATTTTTGATAAATTTGCCTCTATTAATGCATTGATAACAGTGTTACGAAGTATCCAGAATAATTTTCATGTTGATATTTATAATGAGTGCTCAGAGACACTTAATCACGTAATTTTTTTACGTGGTTACGTTTTTTATGTTGTATGTCATCTGCTACATGACTTGAGCCCGGTGTATGGCGACAGGCTCGCCCCCTGTCACATTTGGGACTGAATATCGTCCGGCGGAGTGTGAGTGTTGTATTACACCTCTGCCATCCCCTTTAGGGGAAACGCTTGACGATATGTTGTGTCATGTTTTTTTATTTCTCCTTTCTTGTTTCTTTCCATAAAACCATGAAGTCAAAGGTTCTATGGTTTCCGCCTTCCTTCTTCGTAACTTTGCATAGATTCCTTTCCTTTCATGCCAGATGGTATAAAAACTAAGGTCGAATAATCGTCCGTTCTATAAGCCCATTTTTTTGTTCTGATAACAATTATGATTTATATAAGAGTCTTAGTGGACTATAAAAAAAGCTAAAAAATCTGAGGAAGACTGCCCCATCACTATGTGGGATACATGCTCTGAAAAGAGAATGTGTGAGAGTGTTAAATAATAAAAAAATAAAATGTATTTATCACAAAAACCTATAACTTTACAACACAATAAAGAACACTATAAGTACTCAAAACATTATACTTATACTAAATATAATGATACAATTGTTTAGGCAATTGGAGTAGGCTCAGTTCTATAGAAGAGGTCCACACAGAGCTGGTTTTCAGCCTACCCCATTGCTTGAGCTAAGATGTTACTAAGTCGTTTCCTAAAACCCTCAATATTTCTCACAGTGGACAACGAGAAGGTCTGCTAGCCGAGGCGCACTCCGAAGAAGCGGAACAAGCCGACCCGTTCTACGCCCACTGCCGACTGCACTCCGATAAGACTTTTATAAAGAAACGCAAGAGAAACTGGCTCGCCTTACAACTACGCACTGAGAAAAGGTGACTTTAATCGACCGAGCGAGCGTCTGCGAGCGAAGCGTCTCCGCTTTAGCTTCGGCAAAAATGCTTTCGTATGTCCGTCTAGCGTCTGTCTGTCTGTCTTCCTCTACATCACCCGTTTTCTAAATTATAAGGAAACTTTTTTTTTTTAAATTACTTAATAGGCTTGCGTTTGGCCGCCAACATGCCTAAAGATAAGCAGTGATGCGGCCTACGATGGAGCACGCTTGCCTAGATGAAACCGAATCCGATTCCGAAATTCCGTTCCGATTCCAAAAATAAACTCAAATCTTCGAATCTCAGTCCGCATTCAATAGTTTTTAAACGTGAGTCATTGTTTCGATCGGATTTATACTCGGTTTTCTATTCCAAAACTTATGAAAGTAGACTTAGACTCGAAGAATTTGAGTTTAAAAGTTTTGGAATCCGATCGGAAACGCTTACGAATGATTGTGAGTATGGGTGGTGGTCGCATTTCTCAATCGGAATGGGTTGGGAAATGCTGTACAGTCCGTTCACTATAACTTGTCCCTTGAAAAAATATTACTGTCTCTGTCTGTCAATTGACATCACTTGCGGCTGGAGCGAGAGGAAATTATGTAGTGCATGGACTAGTTATAGTGAACAGACTAAAGGAGAACATACGAAATCATTTTCACGAGATCTTTAGTTCACAGAGCCATTAGTAATAGTTTTAATTGGGCATACAGGGTTTTCAGGAAAGGGTGTACTAACCTGAAAAGGGGTCAATGTATTTTGAATATAATTTCGAATATTTTTCAAATTTCGAATTTTATTTTGATTGTGAACATTTTACTATGGAGTCAACCCTTAAATCGAGAAAAAAATAACAGCCGTTCCATATATTTTGTCAACGATCAATGAAAATTTTGTATGGAACAGCTGTTTTTTTACGAGATTTTGGGTTGGCTCCATAGTAAAAGTGGTTCATAATGTTTGAGTACAATGACCTCTTTTGGCTTAGTACACCCTATAACGATAATCCTGTACAAAGCTATCTCTATTGATTTTCTCTTTGCGTAGATTTTTGTTATTTTCATTTTATTTATTTGTTCTAACTATGGTTACAAATAAATACGTAGCAGAGTCAAAACATAATCAGTAAAAATGCTCCAGATAAAATTGAATTCTACAAAACTAAAAAGGGCAAAATACAATTACAAAACAGCTCTCTTAAATAGAATGCTTTTAAATCTGTTTGTTTGTTTATTTAGAAAGTTAGAATTACTAAACAACCCGAAAGCTGAAGAGAAAGCGCGAACGGAACGCAAGTTGATCAAGTACAGAAGAAAATACCAACTACAGAAAGAAAACAGAAACCCTCCATGGGGTAAGTCATTTTGTTCACACCTTTTAAATTGCAGTGGATTTAATTAAGAATGTTAATAAGCTCTGAAATTTCCATACAAACGTGCTTCTCAAATTTCTTGAAAACCATTTTTGTCAGATTATGATGAAATTTAGCATGTACTTTACATTAAACTAACAATATCTCCGCTCCTATGTTCTTGTTTTTTTTTTATAAAAAAAACGTTCTCGTGCGAAAATAGAGCTATGAAAAATTTCCGCATTTGTAAGGGGTCACTTTTGACTGATTTATTCAATAGATAGACAAAGCAAATCAAAAATCCCTTTACATAGGGAGGTTGTCTACATCATTAGCTTTTAAATGAATCCATAATACAAGGGACATTCTTAGTTATTTAAAAATGATTAGAGAAGTGCAAAAGTCATAAAAAAAAATTAAATTGCACTTTGTCAGTCTGTAGGTAACTTTAAAGGCTCGTCAGTACCTTTACTTGCTCTCTTCGCTCGTCTTCTTCTAGACGAAATGGCTATGGAAAACCAAAATGGAAAGCCAATGCGAAGTTAGTCTATAGTGGTCGCCGGACTCTTAATGTGGTTCCTTGGCCGTCGTTATAACCGAAATCCACTGTATATGCTTAAAACCTACTTACAGTCTGTTCATATAAAAGGTCTTGTTAGTAGTAAAGTATTGCTTCCCGCTCTGGCAGCAAGAAATGCCAACTGACAGATAGAGACAATGATATTTTGTCAAAGAACAAATTACAGTGAATGGACTGTTTTAACGGATTGTTTAAAATGATCAAATCTATTTGTGCAGTGCCAACGCAGAAGATGGCCCGTATGTTGTATAGCAGTGCTTCGGCGATGAGGAAATTTCAACACAAAGCTGAGTGTATGGGAATAGACATACATACACTGGAGTTTGAGGATGCTCAGGTAATTTAGTAATAATCTTTTTTCTTCCTACCATTATCCTAGTCAGATGTGGTCGGCATAGTAAATACGTCACCAGTGTCTCAAATAGTCTCAATTTCCCTCAACTTAATTTACTCTCTTGTATCATACTTACTGTAAAAGGGTTGGCCCTGTTCCATGGGCAGCCGCCCGTACACCATCCCTATTTGGGAATGCGTGTGTTGGTTAAATTCTGTCAACGTTTTGGGAGGTGCGAGATGGTATTAATCAATTAATTGGTAAGTAATCATTATTTAAAAGAAAATATGTATTTAAGCTAGTACTACATTTAAAAAAACGGAATATTTTTTCTATGGTTTAAGTAATAGCAAAAAAAATAATAAAAGTAACAAAATACGAATTAAAATAGAATAAATAGAATATAAGTAAGTAAAATTTTTTTTTACTGACAATTTGTATCTGCGAGAACACTTCCGATGAAGTTACCTCTCAGACAAATAATCCTACTAATATTATAAACGCGAAAGTTTGTATGTATGGATGTTTGTTACTCTTTCACGCCAGAACGGCTGAACAGATCTGGATGAAATTTGGAACAGAGATAGATTATAGTCTAGAATAGCACATAGGATACTTTTTAACCGCGGGTGAAACCGCGGGGCGCAGCTAGTCTTAAATAAAATAAAAATCACGTCATCCTCATTGGATTTTGTAAAATGGGACCAATCTGTAAGTACATAAATATTTTAAAATAAAAAAAAAGGATTTACAAAAGCGGTTAATCAATAACGTTGTAATGATAGGTAATAAACATTTAAAAAAAAACCCAACCGAATTGAGATCCTCCTCCTTGTAGAAGTTGTTAAAAAAAAAACAAATCTAAACGGTCCATCCGCCGGAAGTTAGAAGTCGTTACAAGTTATAATGCAAAATTCATAGATATCTGTCAAACTTACAACACTCCCCTTATAAACGTCAAGAGTTAAAAATGAAAATGAACAAACGCGTACTGCGCTGGCGCGGGCCGGCGCTAGGTAGGTAACGGACGGGGTCATTGTCGTCGCGAAAAACCCGGGGGGTACCGTCCTCAGTCAGGTGCTGACACCGGACGACAAGACAGTGTTGTCGCGACAGTGATTTAGCGACAGCAACGGTGTGCGTGTCTTAAATCTGTGGAAAAAAAAAACCCAAAAGAAATCCTTTACGTGCGCCGCGAAAACCTGCCACAAGATTGTGCTATTTCTCAGAAGGAATGAAGAAGTTCACTTACGGCAACTGCTATGTAAATATTTACAATATGGCCCGAAATATTTGAATACTACTTAGTACACTTTTCTATAGAAATCGTCAGTATAGCGTAAATTTGATTTCGTTAACCCTGCATGGGATGCAACAGCTGCCCTGTGAAGTCGTTGACACAGACATGCCCTAGATTTCGTAATAACCCTTTGGTCTAGTATTGAGCGTCTTTAATTTATTAACGGAAATACGAGTACAGTGTAGTGTTTACTGTGTTCACAAAGATATGACGGAGCTCACTGAAAGAAAATTCAAGTTACGTGTAAAAACTACTTTAATGAAAAGAGGATTATTATAAAGATTAAATATTATGGCTATAAATATGGATATACAGGGTTATAGGTACTTCACCAAAAACCTTTTAACGGTTCATTGTACTCATCAAAATGAACAGCTTTTACTATAAGACGAACTCTGAAATCGCGAAAAAAAAAACAGCTGTTCCATACAATTTGTCTCAGGTGATTGAACTTTTTGTATGAAACAGCTGTTTTGATTTTCGCGATTACAGGATTGGCTTCATAGTAAAAGTTGTTCATTTTGATGAGTACAATGAACCCTTACGAGGTTTTTGGTGAGTTACCTATAACCCTGTATATAAATAAATAAATATTCGGGACACTTGAACACACAGTTGTCTAACCCCAAACTAAGCAAAGCTTGTACTATGGCGGCCAGAGACTGATATACATACACTTACTTTAAACTACAAAACTTACTTTTAATACATACTTAAATAGATATTAACACCCAGACATAGAACAAACACAAATGTTTATCACATAAATGTTTGCCCTAGGTGGGAATCGAACCCACGCCCCCTAGCTCAGAAGGCAGGTTTACTACCGACTGAGCCACCGAGGCATCAAAAAACAATAGATTATAATTTTAGAAATAAATAGACTGTTTGACTGTTGACAAAATTATCATTCTTGACATAAATATGTAACGACTTTTTAGATAATAAAATCTTACTAATTAATAACCATCCTTCTCTCTTCTAAGTTTCTGTGCCCGACGGGGTCCGTTAAACTAAGTACCTAATGCAATATTGTGTTTTGAAGCATCATGTCTACTGTACGGCTTATGGCAATGAATAATCTGAATCTGAATCTATTCTGTCCTAAAGCCATGTCCTTAAAACAGATGGCAGCTCTAAAGGACGTGTCACGCCGCTGGCACGTGCCTCCAGCGTTTTCCGTCGAATTCGTCGGCTACTATCTGGAGAGGAACACTCGAGTGACATCCCTGCGCCGCTCTCTAGAACGACTCACGAAGGAGAACGAGAAGCTACTGGCGGAAGACGAAAACCTCAGGACAGACTATGATGAGGTAGGTATCTGGGCTAGTCACCATTGACGACACCCTCACCCTCGTTTACCCTTCGAACCCTTTACCCTAGATGAAATCAGAAATCAGAATTTATTGATAACTCCTATAGTTACACATCATGTAGGGTAGTTCAGTGTCGCAGTAAGAAGTTAAAATACTGTGAAGATGATAATCTGCAGGCCTAGCCTGCGCAACGCGACAACGGCATGTCGATTCTTTTTATCGAGACAGACGTATGTTTCCACGTAGCCTTGTCACGTTCTCGCACGGCAAAAAGTGGCGAGAAGAATTTTGTCGTGTTCGCAAAAAAGCCCTGCTGGAGTGATATTTTGAAGAAATAATCTTAATCATACGCTAAATCCTTTTACTGACAACCTGTATGCAATAGTTAATTATGATCAATTCAGTAGATAAGGAGTAAGTTACGATAGGATTATTCTTGATTTTTCCAAATTTTATCGACTTCCAAAGACATGTTTAAAAACTGAAAATGACACTTTTGGAGTCGCATATTTTAAATACGTTACGATAATTTGTAAAACGACTTTATAAACCTCAAGATGATTTTGAATTCCATTCAACAATATGATAGAAATTAGTTTTTATCCCACTTTCTTTGCAAATACAAAAAAAAATATGATCCCATGTAGAGGATTATAAAGATCTATTTCACCGTGACAATAAATAGACGCACAGATAGACACGGCTAATCTATAAGGCCTACGCTACACTGAACGGAAATTCCGTCGCCGATCGTCACGCCATACATATCGTCACGCCTTTCCCCAGACGGGGCTGGCAGAGGTGTACAACACCCACACTTCGCCGGACGATATTCAGTCCCAAATGTGACAGGGGGATAGCCTGTCGCCATACACTGGGCTCCAGTCCTTTGCCGATCATCTGCCGAAAAACGTCAAAATACATTTCCCTCCATACAAATTAGTCTGAATTGCTATTTGATGTGCAAATAAATGTTTTGGTGTTCTGTCGCGAATGATCGGCGACGGAATTCCGTGTAGTGTAACGTAAGCCTTAGAGTTCATTACTTTACTGGGAAATCCTAACGATAAAAGGTATGCGCGCGCACGTATCGCCACGTGCGAAGTTACAAACAATCTGCGAAAGAAACCATACTTTTTAAACGGACCTTTGATGACTTATTTTGATTTGTTAAAAATATGACTTGGCTTTAAATATTACGTTTTGATAGGGTGGGTGTCTGAAGGTTGGTTCAATTAAACCCTGTTGATGACTGTTTATATATTTGTAGAAATAATATATTTTGTGCATTTGTTAGGCTTCAAAACAGAACTCAGATGCTTTGGCCGAGTTGACGTGCACTCAGAAAAGCTTACAAAAGATCTACGATGCCATTATTACCCTGAGCCCAAAGAAGACCATACCGGCTATTATGGAGGATAAACCGCTTCTTCCCAAATTACTACCCAGATCCACGCCTAAGGTCACACCACAGCAGTTGCAGAAACGGTATGAAGACACTAAGAGCTAAAACACATCAAATCCAGTTGCATTCCGTTCCTTATGCGTACTGTCAGTTCGTCGTTGTCAACAAGCAGTCCGTGCGTCATGCTGCTGTAACGGACTGGAAACGGACTGCTTTCGGCGTGACGTCTTTCATAGACTTTCATACTTTACTGGTCCTTGCAAACAGGACCGGAATGCACACGGACTGCACCTGCATTTGTTGTGCTCCAGCCTTTACACTGTACACTCGTTATTCAGAAGATAAAGTTGTTCCTTACATGTAAAATACATAGATATGAAGAGAAAGTATTACTTAATTTTATTCCAAAATCATAGTTCTATATGTGTATATCACATTAACTTAAACTGTTCTTTACACTGAACATGAAATCATGCCTATAAACCACTTGGAGCATGTTTCAATCGCCCTTCAATTTTGTTTGAAAGACTTGAATATTCACGTCTATTGAACATTATAACGAAGGCAAATCTTCAAGCGATAGATGAAATACTTGGTAGAATGAGGGCAATTTCAATTATAAGCCAGAATTCTCGAAAATAACAAAACACCTTACAAATATATTTTGCCAAGGGCAACGCTAAGCGTCTTCCGAAATACTTTTTCTTGAGTTTTCTTGGAAATTATCGACGAAATTCTTGGATCCATGTTTGGTACAAGACAGATGAAGTCGAAAAAGAATCCTATATAACATATCGTCACGCCTTTCCCTCGAGGGGGCTGGCAGAGGTGTAATACCACCCACCCACACTTCGCCGGATGATATTCAGTCTCAAATGGGACTGTCGCAATACACCGGGCTCCAGTCATCTAGCAGATGACATACAATTCGCACATATGTTCAAACAATGAACAAATTGGTGCGTGCCGTAGGCTGGGTTCGAACCCGCTCCCTCTGGCTTGAGAGGCGGGCCTTCTTCCAACTAGGCTGTCATCGCTTATAGAATCCTACACTGAAATATATGGTTATTTATTGGCTAGGATACGAAACGATGTCGATCATGTTTCATTACTGATGCACTTGTGCCTCCGCCGGCGATGAGCGAGTAGCCCGTAAATGAATGTATGTAAAACACTCGCTCGGCGAGTTGGCAAGTAGCGAGTGTTTAACATAAGTACATTTAATTACTCGCTACTCGCTTATCGCTGGCGGTCAGACAAGTCTCTGAGTTTGCTACAATTAAAAAAAAGTAAAATACTGTTTTTTAATGATTATATTTACGATGGTCAAGCTAGGGTGAATGCTCAAATCTGTCTGCGTCTTTTTGTGATCACCAAAATGATTGATAAAGATGTTCTCTATTTTGACATAACTTTGGTTTAAAATTGAAGCATGCTCCAACCGCTATGTTCATCAAACCATCTTACATTTCATAATAACAGTGTGTAAATGGTTTACTGTATAGCGACTTGGCCAGCAGGTCAATGACCGTGCCTACTGCGGCCGCACTTAAGATGGGCGTTGGTTTTCCTCTTAGCGACAACCCGGACGCTCGCCAAGGAAAAGTCTTGTCTACATCTTTGGAAGGTGAGATCATTATTCATTACGATTGGCTGTTTGATTTTCAGTTTCATTGATTCTTTACGACTGTTGTATTTTTAAAAACGTAGAAGTCGTTACTCGTCGTCTTCATAACCAATGAGTGATGTAAAATTATGCTTTGGCGATGGTTAAATATATAAAAAACTGTTCAGGGGGGCTACCATGGCATCTGTTTGCCATGATGGTTTGATCTGTTTTCGACGCTGCGCGACCATGGACCTTATTGCGCGGCGATACGATTCGCGGTCGCGCAGCGTTGTCAGTGACATGAAATTACATTTTTGTTCGTTCTTTGTAATTTTGGGACTCTCAAGTTTTAGATCTAGCTTGGCCTACCACTCTGTGTCATTCTAGCAAACAAACTTAACTGGAAGTCTGGCCTCTAACCGTTTCGTGCAATCCTAGGAAACCCTACCCTTAGACATAGACATAGACAGACATTTATTTGTGGCAAAAAACACACAGAATATAATATAGACACAGAATACAGATTAAACAAAAAAAGAAAAAAAAACTAAGTAAACAGTGAAAACAATATTTTGGCTTTTTGCCACAAACCGGCCGCAACAGCATGGTGCTAATTAGATGTAAATCAGCATCAGTTACAGGTTGATCCAAACATAATAGCGGCTGTGAAGTTGGGCAGTACGAAAAAACAGTATGCCACAAACGTCTGCCCCCTCTGAAGCCCACGCATATCTTTTTTTTCGCTACTGCGCAGTTAAGTTTGAATCAATCTATAACTACCTGCTCCCTTCGATCAGATATGATCGAAGCCTGTCACCATGCTACATGTAACTATTATAACGTGAGCTGTAGAGTCGGCGCGTGTTGCAGCGACGTCCCTGAGCGAGGGCGGGTCGTGCGTGGCTGGGCGTGAATGCGCAGCGTGCGGGCGCAGTAGCGAGCGGCACCTGATGGCGGCGTGCGACACGTGCCGCCAACATTACCACCTGCACTGTTTGCAGCCGCCGCTGCAGCGCCCGCCCAAGAAGAGCAAGCTATACGGCTGGTAACTATACACACACACATACACACACACACACACACACACACAACCACCTGCACTGCCTGCAGCCACCGCTGCAGCGCCCGCTCAAGAAGAGCAAGCTCTACGGCTGGTAACTATACACACACACACACAACCACCTGCACTGCCTGCAGCCACCGCTGCAGTGCCCGCTCAAGAAGAGCAAGCTCTACGGCTGGTAACTATACACACACGCACACACACATACACACAACCACCTGCACTGCCTGCAGCCACCGCTGCAGCGCCCGCTCAAGAAGAGCAAGCTCTACGGCTGGTAACTATACACACACACACACACACAACCACCTGCACTGCCTGCAGCCACCGCTGCAGTGCCCGCCCAAGAAGAGCAAGCTCTACGGCTGGTCCCTATACACACACACATACACACACAACCACCTGCACTGCCTGCAGCCACCGCTGCAGTGCCCGCCCAAGAAGAGCAAGCTCTACGGCTGGTCCCTATACACACACACATACACACACAACCACCTGCACTGCCTGCAGCCACCGCTGCAGTGCCCGCCCAAGAAGAGCAAGCTCTACGGCTGGTCCCTATACACACACACATACACACACAACCACCTGCACTGCCTGCAGCCACCGCTGCAGTGCCCGCCCAAGAAGAGCAAGCTCTACGGCTGGTCCCTATACACACACACATACACACACAACCACCTGCACTGCCTGCAGCCACCGCTGCAGTGCCCGCCCAAGAAGAGCAAGCTCTACGGCTGGTCCCTATACACACACATATACACACACAACCACCTGCACTGCCTGCAGCCACCGCTGCAGTGCCCGCCCAAGAAGAGCAAGCTCTACGGCTGGTCCCTATACACACACACATACACACACAACCACCTGCACTGCCTGCAGCCACCGCTGCAGTGCCCGCCCAAGAAGAGCAAGCTCTACGGCTGGTCCCTATACACACACACATACACACACAACCACCTGCACTGCCTGCAGCCACCGCTGCAGTGCCCGCCCAAGAAGAGCAAGCTCTACGGCTGGTCCCTATACACACACACATACACACACAACCACCTGCACTGCCTGCAGCCACCGCTGCAGTGCCCGCCCAAGAAGAGCAAGCTCTACGGCTGGTCCCTATACACACACACATACACACACAACCACCTGCACTGCCTGCAGCCACCGCTGCAGTGCCCGCCCAAGAAGAGCAAGCTCTACGGCTGGTACCTATACACACACTCACACACACACACACACACTGGTGACTACACACGCACACAACTTAATTGACTGGCTCTATCTATACACACATCACCGAACTCATCTATACCACCCACAAAGAAAAACCAAAACAGAAAATTAATTCACGTAACAAATTCTGTGCAATAACCTACTATTTGTTTCGCAGGCAATGTTCTGAATGCGACAAAACATCCGACTCTGAACCCGAAGTATTAGAAAAGAAAGTCCCGCGCCGGTCCCGGATACGGTACAGCAAAGACGGCGCGATCATCTCCGGCCCACAAAGCCCAGACCCGTCCCCTCCCAAACCAGCGGAAAAACCCCACAAAATAGAGAAACCGATAAAAATAGTAACAACAGAAAATCAATCACCGATCAAGGTGACGATCAAGCCCTTCGAGTTCACCAGCGACCACGAAACAGACTTGAAATTGAGGAAAGAAAAGAAGATCAAAAAGAAAAAAGAACATTCGAACATCGACGTCGACGGTTCGAAGAAGGCTCACAAACGAAGTTTCACATCCCCAGCGTTAACAAACACTCCTCTAATGTCCATAACGCCGATAGTCGCAGACAGTCCCAACGATTCCCACAACGAAAATTCAAACGCATCGACGAGCACTACGAAACCGGATTTCGTTACGCAGAATCTTTCTTTCGCGTCTCTTCTAAGCGAAAAAGAAAGGGACAGCAAGGCTATCGAGAGCTCCATAGAGAACACGCTGGCTAACCTGTCGTCTGACATCGCGACGTACAAAGCGAATAGGAAACGAAGGAAGGAGAAGCACCGCTCGAGGTATTCGCCGGATCTTCTTCGTTCGCCGTCGAAGTCTCATAAACATAAACGAAAGAAGAAGAATCAGGATATGGAAAATCCTGAACCGCATCATCCGAGAATTACTATCAAGGTACCGGTATTTTTTATGTATTTCTTTATAATTAAATATAGTAAGTACTTAAAATTTTAACCGGATTGTTAAAAAAATTTTTTTTTTTCGTTTGTTTTACCTTTACTAACATTTATTTCGATTTTGTTGAACATCCTGAAGAAGGTATTTTTTTAATGCCATTACTTGTTTTTTCCTCAGATAAAACCAATACCGAAACCGGACGGCTCATTGGACACGCAGATGTTCTATGTACCGACCGACAGTAACGACGGGCCTCCACCGTCTGTCATGAAGAAACTTAACAAGGTAAAGAGCAGTTCTCAGGATACTCTTAGCTCAATCCGGTTTTGAATGGATGCACTGAAAGGATGCGTGATGCATCTCCATACAAAATTGGCGCTTTCCATGAACTAAAGTTGAGTTGAGCTAAATTAGTGTTAGTCCAACGCGGAAAGAAATTGCGTAAGTAAATAAATATAGATTTTTAAATGGCAACATGTAACGGTGAAATTGTTATGCCACATTAGTCAACCAGGCTTTTTTTACATTATTATAGATGTCCGTTCGTGATCGAGTACGACCGGGAGCGCACAATGCGCAGGTAAGTTGGTGCAAACGTGGTTGCAAGCGATTTCTAAAGGTATAGACCGATTCAAACGTAGTGCCGGCTGTGAAATGCGCCGCAAGCGAGACTTTTCAGTAAAATATATAATCACTAGCTGCGCCCCGCGTTTAAAAAGTATTCTATGTGCTATTCTAGACTATAATCTATCTCTGTGCCAAATTTAATCTAGATCTGTTCAGCCGTTCTGGCGTGAAAGAGTAACAAACATCCATCCATCCATCCATTCATTACAACAAACTTTCGCGTTTATAATATTAGTAGGATTTATTTAAATGTATTGTCTGAAGTGGCGCTGGGCAGGACACGTGGCTAGGTGTGGTGACGGCAGGTGGAGTAGAGCCCTGACAGAGTGGTTACCGATAGCAGACAAGCGCTCCGTCGGCAGACAACCGGTACGATGGGTCGATGACATCAGATCCATCGCGGGTCATGCGTGGATAAGATTGGCACAGGAAAAGGAACAATGGCGCGGGGTGGAGGAGGCCTAAACCCAGCAGTGGGTCGATACGGGCTGGAAATATAAACATAATATTAACAGAAAAAATACTCCAAACTAACAAATAATGTATAACAGTCACAGGCACACGCACACACGCTCACTCTCTCTCTCTCTTTCTCTCACACACGCTCTCCCTCTCTCTCACACACACACACATACGCTCTCTCTCTCTCTCTCTCTCACACACACACACACACACACACACACCCATTTTATAACTATACTTATGTGCTTACTTTTAGTGTAAACTTTAAATAAGGTTTAGTAATTACCTATTTTAATGTCTACCTACAGCTCAGCTAAACTAAATAGCCAAGATGGGAAAGGACTGAGTTCCACAGCACAGGACTTCCTAGTGTGGGACTCAGGGTTCACATTTAAGCTCTGTACCTGTTTTTGCTCAAATAAAGATATTATTAAAATTATTTAAAAAAAAATGATGATGATGGTCATCTGCGTGACTTCCCTTCGGTACAACCGATAGGTACAAACAGTTGCGTGCACAAGTGTGCCAAAGAGATCTGCTACGTTTTTAACCGCGGGTGAGACCGAAGGCACAGCTAGTAAATAACAAATAAATATGCAGGACACTTGACCACACGGTCCTCTGACCCTAAACTAAGCTTGTACTATGGCGGCCAGAGACTGATATACATACATATATGCTTTATAAAAACATACTTAATTAGATATTAACACCTAGACATAGAACAAACACAAATGTTAATCACATGAATGTTAGCCCTAGGTGGTAATCGAACCCACGCCCCCTAGCTCAGTAGGCAGATTCATTACCGACTGAGCCACGGAGGCAGTCAATAAGTTAATAATTTATTGCAGCAAGCTGAAGAAGCGGCGAAGCAGACTGCTCCGTCGCCCCTGGACATCGCCCGAATACCGACACCGCTCGAGCCGCAGATAGTGGACACCACTCCTGTAAGTATGAAGTCATGATCCTCTTTATGATCATTCTCTTCTGTTCTGTTCTCATCACGCAATGATGGCCTCTGTCATATAACTTTCAGCCTTATACGTACGGGTCGCGATATGTGTCACATACAAGTTAAAAATATTTTGCTACCCTCAAAAATAAAAAAAGCGATTATTCACAACAAAAGCTTTGAACACAAAACTGTGTACAGCAAACAGTTTTTTTTTAGATTCTGTATGTATTACTCAGATCAAGAGTAGATCGAGAGTAAGATCTAGAGAGTAAGATGGCGCACGGCGTATGATTTAGGTGAAGCCAAAAACCATCCAAAACTACGCTACTGTCGTATATGTACGCAACACTCACATATTGACGCAAAAAAAACTACGCTACTCGCTTGGTCATTCTAGACTCGACATTATGTACATTGGTTTATGGTATAATTTCCTGTACTTAGATATGACATAGTACATTATAAAAGTGTGGCCAGGACTACATTTTGAGGTTTTTTTAAAAACTGTGCAGTTTTTTTACAAGTCAATTTTTAAAAAGACGTAACATTAAACTCTTACAAATATGTGCAGTTTTAGAGTATTAAATCTACTACGGTTGCATATTGGAACAGAACTGACGTATGTAGAGTTTGGGAATTAATATTAGTTTTCGTGCAATTGTAAATGTTTTTCATGGCAACATTACCACGCACACAAGGTTAAAAAAGAAGTGGCTTCAGTGTTCCATCTTTTCCTCTAGGTTGATCCGAGATTTGTTATAGTTTGAGTAACCGCTTTTTTGCTTAAAAAATATGCTTGCGTTAGGCGCGATATCAACCTAAGAGATGTGACGCGGGATTGATTTGAGAAGTTACTAAACGTTACTAAAAGTTACCAAAGTCTTGAATGTTGCGACGTGGCAGGTTACGTGCTATAACGAAACCAGTGTCACGTCACTTCGGTCACTTAGATGGACATGGGAAAGGATCTTCAAAACTAGATTCAACATAACCTACTAAACTGTACTAAACTTATCAAAAGAACAGCCATTCAAAAACTAACTATATTGCTATCCTGTAACGGCTCTTTTTAAATGCATGGCTTTAAGTACCTAATGATTATGATGAGAAACATTTTAGTTCGTCAGCAAAAATATGGTTTTGAAGATCTTTGGGCTTTATCAATAATCAAGTAACAATTCCATTCGAGCGACATCTATGGTCGAAAGACGGTCAACTTTCTTAAAATGTGTACGTGTTTGATGTTTTTGTGCAAGCTTGAACCGATACCGGAACCTAAGCCTATAGAGCTGTCATCCATTCCTCTACCGGCATCCAAACCAAAGGTAACAACTAGCGTAACCTAGCTCGCCTGCGTCGCGTGTAGCGATGGCGGCGAGAAGCTTAAAGCTTGAAGTTTGTATCGACAAGAGACTGAAAGAGTTTTGCTTTATGCTTTTGTCTATCCTTGATCTCGCACGCGTACTGGTATAGATACAAAAGCCTAAAGTCTAGCTATGGTCTCGGTTTTCAGTCTCGATCTTTGGTCTCGATCTTATGTCTCAGCCTTGACACGAACTTCCAGCTTTAGACATAGTGGACTCGTAAGTGTAGTGAATAAAAAACTTGATTAAATTTCTAACGGAACTTGACGCGTTTAACTAAATAGCTTTTTAATTGTTTACTAATAGTTTTAATAGTTTTTTTTTTTCATAAACTTAATTACTTATGTGTAAATTCGATACGTACGTACGTAGCGTAAATACGTAAATGTTCGTTTTCCGACCCCATAGCGTCTTAAAATATGTACTAGCATAATAAAGCATAGTATTTTGTCGCCATCGCCGCCGCCGCTGACATCGCGTTAGTTTGAGCTGTTTTCAAAATAATAAAATGGATAAGCTATTGTATTCATCATTTAAGCATCATGGACAACTTTTACTTTGGGACCAGCTCTGAAATCGCAAAAAAATAACGTGAGCTGTTAAAAATAAATCGACCATGCAACTTACACACGAATACAAAAAAAAAGTTATTTAGTCCCAAATTCTTTGAGAAAAACCCGTGATTGATTCCAAGTTTTCTTCGGATGAACTACGGGACCATTTTTTTTTATCGCAGTTTCAGAGTTGGTCTCCTTAGTACAATTTTAAACATTTTTTTTGCACTGAAAAAACGTCGCTTCCGTTCATCTCCGTTCGTTTATAATTGTACCACTATAAAATGACACCTTTTATGGTAGAAATTCAGTTTAGTCGCACTAGGTGTTTCCAATTAACTTTTGTAACAAGAACAGGAGAGGTGTGGAACTCGTTGTTTGCGTGTGTCTTTCCAACCACATAGAACCCAGGGGTGTGAAAGAGAAAAGTGAATAGGTAGCATCTAGGCAAACGTGTCATAGCACCTATAATATTGTTGCTTGCTTGTAATAAGGTGAGACAGTGGACAAACGCATGCCTAGTCCGATGTCAAAATAATTGGATTGTAATTCTTCGATCAAAACAAAATAAAAGACCCACAAAAAGCTTTATTTTGAAGCCAATTAAAAGGGCTACGTGGTCGTATTGCGTCTTACGTCCTGAGAAGGACGTCAGAAGCGCGACACGTCTTTAGTGGTTCTTTGTCGTATTCGCTGTCTTTTTTGTAACAATTGTAATTCGTGCATACATTTTGATAATTATGTAGGTAGGTATTAAAGTACCGTCTTGCGTGCATGCTTATAACTCAGGTATTGAAGTACTGTCTGATGGTGTTGATCTAATTTGACTGAAGGCTTGTTGAACGGCTTAGGCTCGTCCATTCATTTTCTTATAGTCGAAGTTGTACTTCTGTACCTATAGTCCATCGCGATAATCCGATGTTAATGAGTGGTCCTAACTGCAGCGGTCGCGAGAGTCGCGTGCGGCGCGCGGCGCGAGCGTGGGCGGCGCCATACAGAACACCAAGCTCACTCCCATGACGCTCTGCGACGTGTGCCAGCAGGACGGGGACAACACCAACCTTGTACGGTAAGTAATGTTGATGAGTGGTGTGTGGAGGCAGAGGGCGCGCGAGTCCGGCCGGCGCCATACAGAACACCAAGCTCACTCCCATGACGCTCTGCGACGTGTGCCAGCAGGACGGGGACAACACCAACCTTGTACGGTAAGTAATGTTGATGAGTGGTGTGTGGAGGCAGAGGGCGCGCGAGTCCGGCCGGCGCCATACAGAACACCAAGCTCACTCCCATGACGCTCTGCGACGTGTGCCAGCAGGACGGGGACAACACCAACCTTGTACGGTAAGTAATGTTGATGAGTGGTGTGTGGAGGTAGAGGGCGCGCGAGTCGCGGCCGGCGCCATACAGAACACCAAGCTCACTCCCATGACGCTCTGCGACGTGTGCCAGCAGGACGGGGACAACACCAACCTTGTACGGTAAGTAATGTTGATGAGTGGTGTGTGGAGGTAGAGGGCGCGCGAGTCGCGGCCGGCGCCATACAGAACACCAAGCTCACTCCCATGACGCTCTGCGACGTGTGCCAGCAGGACGGGGACAACACCAACCTTGTACGGTAAGTAATGTTGATGAGTGGTGTGTGGACCAAGAGGGCGCGCGAGTCCGGCCGGCGCCATACAGAACACCAAGCTCACTCCCATGACGCTCTGCGACGTGTGCCAGCAGGACGGGGACAACACCAACCTTGTACGGTAAGTAATGTTGATGAGTGGTGTGTGGAGGCAGAGGGCGCGCGAGTCCGGCCGGCGCCATACAGAACACCAAGCTCACTCCCATGACGCTCTGCGACTTCTCTCGGTGCCGGTCTGTGGTGCTGTCTATGCGTTGCCAACTCGGAAATAATTTTTTAAACACCTTTTTTAGAACGCTCAATGTCGCCCCCCTTCCTGCGATGTGGTTATATAATGGCACGCACCAATTTGTCCATTATGAGAACATAACATTCATTACATATTCTGACGCGTTTTCTCTCCATGAAGGTGCTGGCAGAGCTGTATTGCCGGACGATATTAAGTCCCAAATGTGATAGGGGCAAACCTGTTGTCATATAACGGTTATGTAGCAGATGACATTAAATACGCACATATGTTCACACGCGAAGTGTGGGTGTTGTGTTACACCTCTTCCAGCCCCTTCGGGGAAAGGACTGACGATATGTTATGTAATGTTATGTTCAATGTTGGACAAATTGGTGCGTGCCTGTATGGCTGGAATCGAACCCGCTCCCGCTTGAGATCGAGCCTTCTCCAACTAGGCTGTCATCGCTACAATCAATAGCTATAATAACCATCAATAATAAACTTGTACTGACGTGTAGGTGTGACGAGTGCGCCCGCCGCTACCACTTCAAATGCCTGGAGCCGCCGCTCAGTAAGAACCCCAAGAAGCGAGGGTACTCCTGGCACTGCGCTGACTGCGACCCTACGGTAACATACATTGCATCTCTAGTATTAAGAGGCTAGCTTGAGAAAAGGATAGCGCTATACTGTTCGCGGGCAGATGAAATGAGATGGAGCTAACTCTATCTTTCATTTATCTTCTCATTTTTTTTAAAATAAGTATATACACTAATGAGCTTAAAAAAAAAAGCCAATTATTAATCGAATCAAAATTATGTCATGAATGGTCCGATAAATTATTTGACTGTATTACAGTAGGTTGTGTGTAAAACTGACGCTTAACATCAAGCGAGCGATAGGATGGTCTTGTCACATATTTTTTTTATCTAATAACTTCTATGTATATATTTTTTTTGTTTCACAAAATTTTAATTGTGGAGTTTTTTAGAGACCTTTTTTTTATTCCCTAAATTTAAATCCTATCTCCGCCATTTTGAAAAAATTCAAAAAAACTGACTCGCCAAAAATAACTATAATTATCAAACCTGCTTACAAAATTTCGAGTGACCGATTCACGTGAAATTTTGTAAGCAGGTTTCAGGTTGAGGAATGTGACCTGTAGAGAAGTACAGACGTCGGCCGCGAGGTCTACAGCTCACAGAGCTACTAGTTTTATTTAGTCAACATCGACGTCGTTTATTACCTTATACTACCTTATATAACAAGCGCTTATTTCCCGAACTTTAAATTTCAAAATACAGTCAAAATCTGTTATAACGACATCGAAGGGACTACTCATATTGAGTCGTAAAAACCGATAGTTGTAACAACAGGTGACAGGTATTAATAGGAAAGATAATACAAATGTATATTCATGTAGGAAATTAAACTGCATTTTGTTTACTTCAATACAAACGTCAATAGGTACAAACAATTTTCACAGTTAACTCAACAATATGTTTTGGTGCATCTTGTGTAAAGATAAGTAACAAACTGACGTAGGAGATATGACGAAGCAGGGCCTTGAGGCTACGGCATGCATGTGCTTTGTTTCTAAAGCCGCGTATCGACTGCGCGCGGCAAACCATCGAACATTGGGTCGCGCGGCGGCCGCGCATAATGGGGACGGCTCCGCCGCGCGCGACAGCTCGAACGTGCCGCGCGGCGAACCAGTTCGTGTCGGTTTTTGGTGGCGCGGCAAAGGAGCGTCAGTGTGTTGTGCGTGCGCAATTGGGACGGACCTTTTAAATTACAAAAGACCCTAAACTTTGTTTACTTTTACGATAATAGCCATTGACTATTATACTGTGTCAGCTGTGGATACAGTTACCTATTCAAATTATTTACAATACAGCTAAGCTAAGCCGGTCGTTCTACAGATATAATTCTCCGAAAACATTAAACAAATGTGGTCGCTTAATGCGGTATGTCGTAGGAAACAATGTCGTAAAAACCAATGTTTTCGATAAGGCGGTCATTTAACATTCAGCCAGGACCTTTGATTTTGGTCAATTTAACCGGTATGTTGTTCTAAACGATGTCGCCATAAACGGTTTTGACTGTACTTTGAAATGGAAACGACGTGGTTTTCACACATTGTGATTTATGACACGGGAATTACTCACGTACGATTTAGTAACTATAGTCGGAATAATCGACTAAATCGTACGTGATTATGAATATGACATTAAGATTTATGACACGGGAATTACTCACGTACGATTTAGTAACTATAGTCGGTATAATAGACTAAATCGTAAGTGAGTAATTCCCGTGTCATAAATCATAATTATTAAATTATTATTATTTTTAAATTCCTTGACATTTTTAATAACATTATTAACTAATTTCTTCATTTGAATTATTGTGCTTATTTTAATTGATTGTTGTAATTGCTTATTATTATAATTGTATGGATCTCAAGTTATCTGAAATAAATGATTTCAATTTTAATTTTAATAATACTTTGAAATGTCGCAAAATGATAATATTTATGTATGAATAATATTTGTTGCAGGATATGGAGGACAACAACAATTGAAAAGTCGACTCAAGTATTTTTACAAAAGAACATGAAATCTCAAAAGAAGTATGCAAATAATCTTTATAGATTAAGTGTATATTTTATGTCTATAGAAATAGTAGGTGTCAAAGTAATTAAGATAGTAGGTAGGTACTTATGTATTATAAATATTATTTTAGCATTTTGAAATAATTACTTCTGTAATTTTTATTCTGAAAATAATTCGCGTTTTGTATTTTGGTTGAGCTTTTATCGTGGACTACCGTGCGTAGAACGTAAATATTTATGTGAAAAAGACAATGAAATAAATTGATCATTACGTTAAAAAAAATGTGTCTTTTATTTAATTTAAGGATATTAACCAAATAGGACCCATATAATTATTTATGCTAAAATTAATTCACGCAGGATAACTTCTACCAAAAATAGTTCAGCTCATCATAACAACATACATGCATATGACCACGAGGAACCACTGCATATCGTCACGCCTTGCCCGCGAAGGTGCTGGTAGAGGTGTAATACAACACCACACTTCCCCGACGATTTTCAGTCCCAAATGTGACAGGGAGCGAGCCTGTCGCCAGACGCCGGGCTCCAGTCATGTACCAGATGACATACAATACGCACAATTATGTTCACACAATGAACAAATTGGTGCATGCAGTCGGCTGGGATCAAACCCGCTCCCTGTGGCTTAAGAAGCGGGCCTTCTCCAACTAGGCTATCATCGTTTCTTACTCTAGTTTCGTTCTAGTTCAGCTAGTGTGCAAAAAAAAAGTGACTTCCAACGCGGAAAAGGAAACGGATAAAAGTTACTACTACCTACCAATTTCCTCGCCAATTCTTTTATCGTTTAACTAAGGCTTCGTCCTGATTAAGCATACTGAGCGTATCCGCTGGCTTACTCAGCGTCGCGAGTCGGCAAACTCAAAGTTGAGCAACTGCTCAGCGTCGCGAACTGTTGCAAACAAAATGACTGCTTTGCTGGCTCAGTTGGTAGAGAACCTGCATTCTGAGCTTAGCGTGGGTTCTATTCCCACCTAGGGCAATCATTTATGTGATGAACATTTGTGTTTGTTAATATCTATTCATGTAGGTATGTATTAAAAACAAAGGTTCGCATATCAGACTCCGGCAGCCATATAGTACAAGCTTTGCTTAGTTTGGGCCGTGTGTCCGTGATTACCGAATATTTATTATTATTAATTATCAAAATGCGAATTAGGTGCTCACTAAATGAGTCGGCAAGCGATACACTGCAAACTGCGTACAGTACGCGCTGTTCGGACACACATATATTTATCTACGAGTGTAATATAAAAAAATATCGCTGAATGTGTTGCTAAGCGCAAATCTCAGCTGAACCGATTTCACTAATTCTTTTAATAG
Source organism: Peribatodes rhomboidaria (assembly GCA_911728515.1). NCBI lineage: Eukaryota > Metazoa > Arthropoda > Insecta > Lepidoptera > Geometridae > Peribatodes > Peribatodes rhomboidaria. The sequence goes on from OU452175.1 coordinate 12,875,301, forward strand.
AATATTTCTTGAAGTACAAGGATTGTTCTTGCCTGAAAAAAAAATAATTGAAGAATCGACTGTTAGGCGGTACGAAGTTCGCAGGGTCAGCTAGTTTACAAATATATGGTGGCTAACTGAAGGCAAACAGTCAGCTGCTCGCAGTTTGCTCAGTCTGGACGAAGCCTAAACGCGCTAGCGGTTTGCGGCGTCCAATTCAATTTAAAATATCAACTGCATAAAATATTTACGTCACGAATGAGAAGCCAGTTTGCTGAACAGGAAATTAAACCACCAACTTCATAGTTCGCAGACAGGCGCTCAACAACTTGAGCCAGTGTTTTGCTCGTAAACAATTTACAGGTCATTGTGGATATTGTGTAAAAGTTGCTTCGTGAATTCATACATCGTGGGGGAAACTTTGTTCCTAAAACTTCTTTGTTCGGGGACCGGGAGCAAGCGGTCGGGACGCGGCTTTGTTCTAGGATTCCCTATTCGCCATTTGTCGCAGGACACGCCTTAAAAATACCTTTCAGACTAAGGTATAATACATAACAAAAAACTTCTGTGTTTCATAATATTATGAGTTAAGTATACAGGGAGTTACAAAAACCCAGTTGGATAATTGAAGGGCATGTACACACACTTATAGGTATTCATGCAAAAATACTAAAAAAATGCACGTTAAAAATTGCAAGAGTTTTGACCGGTTTAAGATCGCAAGAAGAAAAGGAAATTTTACAAAAATGTTAACAAATCTGTATCATAATTATGTTGGCGCCTTTTTTTTTCTGAGAAAGTAGCGGCACGACGCGAATAGTTAATTTTTTTATAGTTAATTTTTAATTTAAAGTAGCATAATTACATCCTCCACTCGATAGTGGATGCACACTTCGCGGATACAACAGGGTTTTTGTAACACACTGTATAATTGTCTTGCGTACATTTTGTGTGGATAATAAGACATCTGGATGCAGGTGCGTAGAAAGGCTTGAACCTGTGATTTAAATGTGTAGTTTTCCGAGCCAACATTCGTTCGGTTTATCGCTAGCAAACCAGAGGTATATTTTCGGGTCTTATAAACGCTGATTACAAGTAAAGCTTATAATGCGGCATTAATAAACATTATAATGCTTAGCGGCATTATAATGTTATTGTAAACATTTTGATTTGCGCAGAAGTTAAATGAAACTTGCAATCTTAGGCAATATTTTTAAGTACAATTTTTGAATGTTCAGACCATTATCACAGCCATTATTTGGTGATAGCGCGATATTATGTCCGTGAGTCTCGCCGTAAGTAAAAAACGTACCATTACAGCGTAGTATGAAAGCTTCAGCGACCGCGCAGTCTAGGTACCTACGTATAATGAATTCTAATATCCAGCTCAAACGGCCGCGGCGCTAAGTCCGCTCGTGCCTGACAAATTCATTTGTTAGCTAATCTGAATAATCAAATCCCGTCCTTGTATTCAAGTAGGGTTATCTAAATTAATATTAACCAAAACCCGTTTGTTCGTAGATGTGAGACAATACAAATAGATTAAATTGCTTTGGTTATGATAAGTTGTAACTGCCTATTTAGCTTTGTTACTTAGTAATGGTAGGGTTGAACGAAATGAAACCAAGGATTTAGCTGTTATCCTTTTTGGCTGCTTAACGTAAGTTTTATTTCACCCAAACTAGATGTGTGAAACCCATCCATATACAGCATGTTACAAAAACCTTGTTGTATCATGTTCACACACTTAGAAGTATTCATACTAAAATACAAAAAAAAAACACGTTAATAATAGCAAGAGTTATGATGGATAGAAAAAAAAAAACAATAATGTTAACAAATCTGTATCATACTTATGTTGGCAGGTTTTATTCCAAGAAAGTAGCACGACGCGAATAGTTTACAAATGAAACCGATGCGATTAGTGGCTGCGTTCGCGCTTTTATGAGGGCGGAGCGCGATGTGTGTTCAAAATTGTATAGTCAGTATTTAATTTAAACTAGCATAATTGTATCCTTCAGTCAATACTGGATGACACCTCGCGAATACAACAGGGTTTTTGTAACACCCTGTATAGACTGTCGACTTCCGTTCGCGTTTATTAAGAAAATAGTATTAATAAACCTGAAGGTAACTAATGATAAAAATTTCATCACGATCCGTTTACCCGTATAAAGCCTACAAACAGACAAACGGAGTTACTTTCGATTTTATAATATTGGTGGATATAATGATGGTGGATAATATGGATCTATAAAAGTTTGCTGAATTTTCCAGCAATACCAATCTGTGAAATAGGTTTTTTTTTACAGATGCCCACGCCATCTAGTTTAGGTACCTACATCAAAGAAAGGTAGTATAAATCATAACTACAAAAACAACTTCAGTCTTCAGTATGAATTCTCTGACTATCATAAATATTTAATTCATCATTTGGCTGACGGCAAGTTATCGCCGCCGGCAACACGGCTCAAGTTTGTTCATTTATTCCAGAAACTTCCATCAGACTGCATAATGTCTTCATATGGGAAACTTTCGTGTTTTCGTGTAGATACTGTTGTCGTTGGCACTCTCGGCTCGTTTTCGTAGTTGCTGTTTATTTAGCTTGAAAATTAATGTTTGGTAATTAATTTCTTGTAGGTACATAACACTAGCTGCACCCGGCGGTGTTACCCACGTCTAAACAGTACTCTATGTACTGTTTCAGATTATACCTATTCTATCTTTGTGCCGAATTTTTCCCGAATCCGTTTAGCTGTTCTGGCTTGATTGAGTAACAAATATCCATCCAACTTTCGCATTTAAAATTATATGATTAGCCTACTCTACCTCCTCATGCTTATTTTCTGACAAAATATGTAGTATGTTGGACGGTATTTGGATACAATTGGGTACAAAGGCTACTTTTTATCCCAAAATAGAAACAGTTTTAGTAAGATCGCGAGATTATAAATCTGTTGTCTAATAATTCAAAATTAATCCTCTCAATCGCTCTACCTGGCCTAACCTTATAGACCAGACAGTAAATCCAGGGTAACAATGGCAACGATATAGACTAAAGAACCATGAAAACGCTACACACTCCAATGAGTCCCACCGTCTATGTAACGTGGTCAAAATCGACAGGTAGATAAAATTTTAATCCTCTTCCCGCGGAAAAATTGTCACCCGCTCATCCTAGACTTGCTGAAGAGAACTCTTATTCTTACTTAGGTATAATGCAACCTCACTCGAGCACTAAATAATCTGTGCTAAGGATTAGAGCTCATTCATTTGGCTGCCGTTACTTGCAGACCGTCTCGCGTCGTCGTTCACTTCACAGACTAGATAATTTATGTGGCTCTAAAGATTACAATTTTACAAAGACTTTTTAGAAGCTGTAAAATTCAGCCTTATAATATATAACTGAAATGAGTACGCGAGTATTGCGGAAGTTCATCTTCAAAACTGTTTCTTGAACCAATTTCTAGTGTATTTGACTGCCTCGGTGGCTCAGTTGGTAGTGAACCTGCCTTCTGAGCTTGGGGGCGTGGGTTCAATTCCCACCTAGGGCAAACATTAATGTGATGAACATTTGTGTTTGTTCTATGTCTGGGTGTTAATTTGTATTTATGTATGTATTTAAAAATATCTAAGTATGTATATCGGTCTCTGGCAGCCATATAGTACAAGCTTTGCTTAGTTTGGGGTCAGGCGACTGTGTGTGGAAGTGTCCCGAATTTATTATTATTATTATTTCCGCTCTAACGTCACATTAAGCACGTCAAAGAATATTAACACTAGAAATTGGTTCAAGAAACAATTCTTTACGTGATCAGTTTCAAGGGTAGGTAGGTACTAGGAACCTATTGGGCAAAAGGATTCTAATGTATTCGATAACATCCTGTACAAAGTACGTAATATTACACATTATAGTGTTCGATACTTACTTTCAGGAGGGTCAGTCAGCTATTTGTAACGATCACTATTTTAAGCGTAATTGTTTCCCGTCTGAATAGGGTTTCTATTTGGGCGTTTGCACCAATGGCTTTTAATTAAATCTTGCTTAAATCAGTTCGGAGTGCGTAGGGTGGGAAGCAAATAACGAGTGGACCTTGAGTGGCGATTGGACTCTGATGAAGTGGTAAATGGTGATAAAACGAAAAAAGTTGGAAAAGGATTTAGGTAAGTTTGTTTAATATGCAGAGACGAAGAAAGGTAGAGTTTTTTTTTTAAACTGAATACTAAACTTTCATACTTGACCAACATTTCTTTAGAGAGCTCAAATTCAAAATCATATATTTGCAGAAATATAGGTACATACGGGATAGTGGGTGAGTGGGTGGGATAGTGGCTCTTTTTGGTCATTACATATTTTGTGACCTTTTTTCATTTTGTGCTTCAGACACTGCGCTTAAATACTCTGTCAATATGGTTGTACTCGTAGTTAGTATATGTATAAATAGGATCAGGAAGGGAAAAGTACCGTAGTGAATAGAAACTGTCAAAAGGTGCCTTTTTTAAAAGGCACGTAAAACTCATGACGTAGATTACGTTACTTATCCACCAACGCTGTAGATCGGAAATCTTAAGGTAGCTAAGTAAAGGCACTAAATCTTTCAAAGCTCCACAACGCAAAGGTTAAATCTTTTCAGTCCATTCAGGTGTCTTGTAGAAAAATACGAAAAAGCTCCGTTACCTTCCTTTATTGGGATAATAAAATCACGGCTAAATGTAGACATTGGAACGTAAAGGTCCGCCCATATAAAGGCGCGGACACAAACGTGTCATTTGGCAAACATTGGTACACGCTTGGTTTTGGGACTGGGAGTTCTCGGGAACGTTTGATCAGGATCTTTTGGAAAATTGTCGCTGCGGGTACGGGTTGCCGATTTTCAAGGACCAAAGTAATCTTTCACAAAATGCCTACGCGTATTGTAGATGTATAATAAGTTCTTTGATAAATAAATAAATTCGGAACACTTCCACACACGGTCGCCTGACCCCAAGCAAAGCTTGTACTATGGCTGCCAGAGACTGATATACATAGGTACTTAGATATTTTTAAATCCATACTTAAATACATATCAACACCCAGACATAATAAAATAAATATTAAAATAAAATAAAATAGCCTTTATTGCTGTTTCACTCCTAGTATTATTACAATTAAGTGCCTACTTAAACTAAATTAATTAAATCTAATTCAAACTTTTATTCGACTGATCGGCAACTGGGTGTTTGTGTGGAACAGCTTGTCTGTCGACAAAGGCCTCCTCCAAAGATTTCCACGCATTCCTGTCTCTTGCTAAACGGGTCCATCCCGGACCAGCTATTTTCTTGAGGTCATCTTCCCATCTTTTGATTTGTCTGCCTCTATTTCTTTTGCTATCTCTTGGATACCATTCTGTTACTAACTTAGTCCATTTCTCTTTACTTTCTCTTAACATATGTCCCGTCCAACGCCATTTAAGCTGTCTGTAGGCTGTGTGTGCATTTTTAAATTTTGTTTTCTTTTTAATTTCCTGTAATTTCACTCTATCCCTTCTTTTTATACCTAAAACACTCCTTTCTATTGCATTTTGACAGACTTTCAATTTACTTTCTTGTAGTTCTGTTAATGCCCATGTCTGACATCCGTATAGTAAGCATGGCATAATGCATATTTCGTATACTTTCTTTTTTCCTTTCATTGGCATATCTTTATCCCCAGATTATTAACACCCAGACATAGAATAAACACAAATGTTCATCACATAAATGTTTGCCCTAGTAGGGAATCGAACCCACGCCCCCAAGCTCAAAAGGCAGGTTCACTACCAACTGAGCGACCGAGGCAGTCAATAAGTAGGTATACTTACTACGTAAGAGTAGTTTCTACTTACCTAGACTATTAAAATAGTTATTTAAGTACTTTTCTTTTACTAACGTGGTTATATTTTTTAGTAAACATTGTTAGCTCGGATTCCACACAACCTCTTAATAACGTATGCAAATATAATCGATCGAGCAAGAGTTAGTGAGCGACTATGCTTCAACTTCGATAAAAATGCTTTTGTATTTCCAGAACTGTCTTCCTCTACATGTTGTATTCCTGAATCATAACTCCGCCATTTCGAATAAAATCCAAAAACTGGCTCGGCAAAATAATCTGTGTAATTATCGAACCTGCTCACAAAGTTTCACGAGTATCGGTTGAGGAATGCGACCAGGAGAGCAGGACAGACGTCAGCCGCGAAGTCTAGAGCTTTAGTAGTATATAGAGGAAATCAAGGTACATAATATAATCTACGCATGCCTGTATAGTTACGAAGTTAGCAAGTTAGCACATCGTATTGTGACTTGGAATCTAGTCTAGGTACTTGGAACTGAGTTAGATAAGTACGTACAAATTCATATAGGTACCTAGATATTGCAAAACGCTGATTTTTTTATTATTTCAACTACCACATAAATACTTATTTAGATCTCTCGCTTCATTTCATTCAATTGTTAACTGAAGCGCTCAACAAAACAGGGCTTTTAAAATGCAGTTTCCGAATGAAAGCCCTATTAATCAGCACCGTCCGTAAGAAATGGTTGATTAACCACTGAACCCAGCGGAACTAGGACGTGCACTTAACTTGATCGTAAATTAATAATCAATTCTACTGGAAAGAGCTTCCTTTTAATGGACGTGGCCGGGGAATCGAATGAAATGATTGAAGTTCCTACCTAAGTAGGTACCTTTTGCTTGCCTAGAGCCTAGGTTTGTGGGCTGAAGCTATGCTTTTTTTTATTTTTATTTAAAAATTACACTCCACGGACTCCGGGGACCGTGACTTTTGTTAACATAAATCTTAAATTATTATTTAAGGGGAATACAGGTAGAGGGGGGTTAGTTATTATGTCTTAATCTAAGGTTAGGTTAAAGGTTTTCACTTATTGCATTGTGAGTACACCACGAGCAAACCAGCGACCCGCAAGCAGCACCCGATCACGAGTATGACGCATGTGCCAGCCATCGCTCTCCTCAACCATATTTGAGGGAAGAGAACGACCCGACACACGACGCCGCCGCAAGAAGGTGCCTTCGATAGTGAGCTCGAGATGGACCCACAATTTATATAGAACGATAATAAAATATAAAACGATAACGAGAACAATTTATAGAAATTATTACAATTTTTATAACAAAGCTATGCTTTGTAGCTATGCTTTGTAGGTTCGGTAATTGACATAGTTGAGAAGTCTGGAAACAGAAAATTCACTGTGTACAATCGTCACATCAACCACGACGACAACAATGTTCGTCTGAGAAGAAGGTTAGGACGGTAGATATAATACTGTAACTTGATGAGGCGTGTTTTACAATTTGTTACTAAGTTGTCACATGTAGACACACAAGTATATATTTTTTATTTTTTATTTATTAAACAACATTCACAGCCCTTAAAAAACAAAATACAACAGTAACAAACTAAACTTACAACCAATAAAGAATGTATATTATATTAATGAATTAAGTAATATGTGCAGTCGTGTGTGTGTGTGTGTGTGTGTGTGTGTGTGTGTGTGTGTGTGTGTGTGTGTGTGTGTGTGTGTGGATGTGTAAAAGTGTGAGAGTGGGATATGTGAATATGATTATAATTATGAAATATCTGTGCCATGTATTAATTTGGTTATATCAAGTTTAAAAGCTCCTTTTTTTAAGTGAAAGATATCGGTATAGTTACAAAATTTTAGGTTATAGGTTCTATGTAGACGATTAATTATTGAATTTTGTGCATAGTTGGTATGAGTTTGTGCGACAGCAAATAATTTTATATTTCTAGTTCGTTTTTGAGGTGCACGAAAGCTGAGAATACTACTGATCAGGGCAGGGCAATCAATGCACCCGTTACGCAAGCCGTATAGTACTAGTACTAGTACCTATCTAAATGAGATTCCCAAGTGTTCCCTATTTTACATTTCCGCCTTTTGATTTTTATTACACTATTTCGCGGTCCTGAGCTTTCGTCCGTACAAAAGCATCGTCTTGGCTGTGCTCGTTAGGTGCGCAGCAGAGCTCTTCCCGATATTAAATTTATCGCCTGCCTTGTTCTCGCTGCCTTACGGAGTGCCTCACGTAGGTATAAGCCATCTATATAGCTCAGGATTTCGGTCGTAGGTTTGTATAGGTAGGTATGTACGAGTAGGTATAGAATTTTGTGAAATAATGAAGGCGAAACAAAATTTGAAGAACAAATCTCTACCTATTTATTAGCGAGGGATTGAGTTTCTTGCTTATGAACCGTGTTAGGTTCGTCTTCAATTTACAATTAAGTAATTGGTTTATTTGATATTTTGACGCTTTTTTTCTAGACGATCCCAAAAGATTCGTATATGCCAATTTTTTATTTAGGGTAACGGCGGGTATTCCCGGTCAAGTGAAAACAACGGCGTTGGCAACAAAGACGTTAAACAGGTGTGTTCAGTGTTGATGTTGGGTGCATGCTGAGCGCTTGGGCTTTATGTCCCCCAGAGACTACATTTGTGATTTGTGTCGTTAAAAACTTGACCGGCATTGTCACCCTGCCAACCGGCATTACCCGCTATGTCGGCCAATGGTGGTCAAAGTCATATTGTTTTCAAATGTTTATTGTGCCATATTTTTTTAAAGTATTGATCTCATTGTTTATAAGAATCTTAGAATTATACCTGAAGTTTTTTTTTTTTACTACTTAATAGACTTGCGTTTGGCCGCCAACATGCCTGATGATAAGCAGTGATGCGGCCTACGATGGAGCACGCTTGCCTAGAAGAAACCGATTCACTCGAGACTTGAACACACAGTCTGGCAGAGTATTCCACATGAAGTTATGTTTTCCTAATTGTTCTAAAATAAAAAGTTGATTATTCACTAGTTAAAGTTTTATTTTGCTTAGGTGACTGGGAATACCCGCCTTTACCCTACCTTGTTCTCTAAGTAAAAATATCAATACTTAAAGTAGAAAAGTGTAAATACTGTCTATGTAAGTCTATGACTTGTAAACAGGTGGTCTCTAACTTAGGTCTTTGAGACCTAAGTAAGTCTATGAGGTATATCAGACAGTATTCAGTACCTAATATGGAGGATGGAGGTATTGGAGGTGGGAGCACACTGTAATGCTTTCACGAAGTACTGAAGCCGGAAATCCTAGCTCATTATCGTGATTAACATGCATCATTTGTGCCAGATTTCAGTTAGCATAACTCCCCCTACGGAGTCCCCTCCGTATCAGGAGTATTAGTATCTCGTTTGCGGACAATAATTTCCGGACGGCTTAGTAATTTATGCTCGCTCTGGGCCTCATTACCGAAGATATGTGATGTTTCCAATAAGGGTTAATGTAGGTTGCAAAACAATAAAACCCACCAAATTCTTGTTACAAGCTCATAAAGTGGGTTGATGTACCTACTTTCATTAGATCTTAAGGAAAGTTTAAAACACACAATATTTACAATCCATATTAGGTAATATTATAAAATCAAAAGTAGTTCTGCCGGTCTGTTTGTCTGGCCAAACGGATAGACAGATTTTGATGAAATTTGAGCCTGTAACCTATACAAAACACGAAGAAGGTTTTTGGATACTATTTTCAGAATAAACGTGAATGAAGTCGCGGGTAACAGCTAGTAATATATGAGTAAGTATTAGGGCTATAGTGTGTAGTATATGTAAAGTTGGTTTTCATTTAAATTTATTTGATTGTGCTTAATTAAACTTTATACCTAGTATCTTATATCTTTAAATGAGCAATTCTTGTATATATATATATGTATAATTGGAATCTCGGAATCGGCTCCAACGATTTTCATACAATTTAGTTTATAGGGGGTTTCGGGGGCGATAAATCGATCTAGCTAGGAATCATTTTTAGAAAATGTCATTTTATTCGTGTTTTATCGATAATCAATCTCAACTGAAAAATATGACTCTCCCTGACATCTATTGGCGAATAATAATACTATTTTTTGTGAGCAACTAATTGCTTTAACGACACAACAGCAGATGGCGTTGTTAAGTAACACGAAGTCAATGAGTGTTTGCTTTGAGGTTAGACTAAAATCAATTGTTTATTATCCAAAAAACACAATTAAAAAAAAAAAAATACCGAGCAAAGCTCGGCCATCCAGGTACTTTAGATAAAACACAGATAAATAGATAATTAGAAAAAAAACAGATAAATATAAAAAAAAACGATTACTAGATAGGTAACTATTGTTTTTCAACCTAACACAGGAATCTTGATTCTTGTAATGATTGGTTATTCATCTTAAGAACTTTTAAGTTTTTAATTGATAGCTCATTTCAGTTTACCTACCGTTTTATTTAACCGAATCGTAAATGCTAATTAGCTCTCAAATTGGCTCGCTTAATCGTCTCGCAATATCCAGGGGCTTATAAGTAATTACTTCTAAATGAGTTTAATGACAGTTTTTCCGCGCTTCCAGAATTTTCACCTTGGGGAGCCACGAGAACGTTTTAATGAAAATTCTTTATGAACTCGCTTTTCATTTTTTGTTTCATTCATCAGGCATCGTGGATAAAGACTTGTTATATTTGCCTCGGTTTGAAAAAAGGCTTTTGGAATATTTGATTGTGATTTTATTTCAATAATAGGTACTGTACATTTTCATGAACTTTAATTTTTATTTGTGGGTTTTTCTAACCTAGCACATTTTTGGATTGATGTTGGTAGGTTGTAAGTTGATGTGTTTTATTCAAGGTTTGTTAGGCTTATAATATTAAAGTACCTGGATAACCGAGCTTTGGTCGGTATTTTTTTTTTTTTAATTGTGTTTTTTGGAAAATAAACAATTGATTTTAGTCTAACCTCAAAGCAAACACTCATTGACTTCGTGTTACTTAACAACGCCATCTGCTGTTGTGTCGTTAAAGCAATTAGTTGCTCACAAAAAATAGTATTATTATTCGCCAATAGATGTCAGGAAGAGTCATATTTTTTTTTCAGTTGAGACTACTCAAACGCCTCCTTTTTGTTATTTTTCTTCCAAGTTTATGTTTAAGTTGATTATCGATAAAACACGAATAAAATGACATTTTCTAAAAATGATTTCTAGCTAGATCGATTTATCGCCCCCGAAACCCCCTATATACTAAATTGTATGAAAATCGTTGGAGCCGATTCCGAGATTCTTATTATATAAATATATATATATACAAGAATTGCTCATTTAAAGATATAAGATTAATACAGTATGCTAAATAGGGTATAATATATATAGGGTTGTGTTGAACTATAACAATTTTATTTGGGTTGTCCTTTATTTGTATCTTACCGCAATTTGACGCGAATATGACTTTGGAAACTTAGGAATCAGTAAATGTAGCAAAAATGTCGTGTGACTTTCTGAAGAACAGACGAACGAACGGACAGACACAGCAATCTTATGAGGGTTCTTATACTAGGTACCTGGAAATTGAACCAATTCGTTTGCAATCGGCAGCGTCAATAAAAGTTTTTTAAGTCTCGATAAAAGGTCTCAGGTTAGATTTCATTCGCTTTCCATTTAAATAAATCTCAAGTTTATAGCTGTATCGAGCTTTCAGGCTATAAAATAGATGCAAGAAGGATATAGGTAGAGTGGGTACGAGAAATCGGAAGTAGAACAAAGGTAGGTAGATAAGTAGGTACCTATTCGTCGCCGGGGACATGTCTGCACGCCCGGCTGATCGTGAACTCTATCCACTCTCAGATTTACGAATCTTTCCTGAATTTTCCAACCGAACGTCGCATTTAAATATTTTTATGCATCAGAGGAAAATTTGCATTGCGCTTCCATAGTTCTAAATCGGATAACGGCGGGTTCAGCTAACGGTTGTCAAAGCTTAACATTTGCGATCCCTTTTTGATTTGGCGAGGATTATGCCTGTCGGCAATATTTCAGTTGGTACGAATTTTAATTGAAGTTACGATTTTATGAATTGTCAAATTGTTCTTTTGTTTTGTTCTTTTTAGGGTTCCGTACTCAAAGGGTAAAACGGGATCCTATTACTGAGACTGCGCTGTCCGTCCGTCTGTCGGTCTGTTCATCTGTCTGCCTGTCCGCCACCAGGCTGTATCTCATGAACCGTGATAGTTATACAGTTTAAATTATATATGATCTATTTCCTTTGCCGCTATAACAACAAATACTAAAAAACAGAATAAAATAAATATTTAAAAGGACTACCATACAAAAACGTGTTTTTTTGAACGTAACCCTTCGTGCGCAAGTCCGACTCTCACTTGCCCGTTTTATTTCAGCACAATATCGAGAGATAGGTATCAAATTAGGTGAGTGTGTAAAATAATTTTCAGATACGAAGATGCCTATTTATATTTAGAACTAGCTCCGCACCGCGGTTCCACCCGCGGTTAAAAAGTATCCTATGTGCTATTCTAGACTATAATCTATATCTGTGCCAAATTTCACCCAGATCTGTTTAGCCATTCTGGCGTGAAAGAGTAACAAACATCCATCCATCCATTCTTACAAACTTTTGCGTGTATAATATTAGTAGGAAGTAGGATATAGCTGTACCATTGTGTGTACCATACGCATAGTGTAGAAAATGTTCCACATTTTGGCCTCGACGCTTAACCTCGTTCATGCCACGTTATAGGCATACTTTCCCACAATCCTAACATTAGTGTGGGTATTATACCTAACTAATTGGTGCTTCTTAATTATGTCTGAATTCCAGGCGTTCCTTTCATCTTCCAAGGGTTTTTTCGACTCCCGCTTATTTACCGTCTAAAGCGAAACGAGACCAAATTGCAGCGGGCTTTCAACAGGTTAGTTAATATTTGTGAGCTTTCAGGCTAGTACTACTCTACTCAATGTACTCGTATTTTTAATTTGATAATTGACATTTGAGGAGGAAACATGGCGAGAGAAAACAAGTTATAAGTAGGATAGTTCACAACATATGGAGAGCTTATAAACTTTGCAAGACTTATTATGAACGGTTGTATCAACAGTTTCATTTGAGAGACAGTTTCCATTTCAGGTTGTGTGCATCATTTTCGATATTACCGTAATTGAACATTATACTCTACGTGTGGAATACTCTGCCAGAGTGTGTGTTCCATGACAGCTAGTCTTGTGTAGTTCGCGAAAGAACTAGGTTGTAAGAACGCTCCCGAGATGAACTACGCGAACTAGCTCCGTCATTACTCGCTCCACAGTTCGTTAGTTCGTGACCGAATGAGCAAGGGCAGCGCGTAAATCGAACTAAAATCGTTGATCAACTGTTGATTATATTCAAAACTTATTATAAACATTTAAAAAAAAACGAAACTTTACATTCACTAACTAAAATAAAGAGTGTTTTTATTTATTCCACAAATAAGCCTAGGTATTATTTACAAGAATAATACCTTTTCTTTTTAAAAGTATTCATTCAGAGATTTTTTCTGTTTATAGTTTGCAGTATAAAAAAAATTAAGTAAGTACAGCAATCCATAATCTTGTCGCGTGCCCGTGCAAGAGCAGTATCAAAACGAGCGAACGATCAGCCCTCCTCTGATTCGAGCTAGGAGCTGACGAACTAGAAGATTGAACTAGTTCATTTAGGAGCGGTGACCTAACTGAGCGATCTCCGTCGCGAACTATGTACTATGCGCAAGACTACCTGACACTTATAATCTGGGTGTCTTCAAATCTCGAGTGAATCGGTTTCTTCTAGGCAAGCGTGCTCCATCGTAGGCCGCATCACTGCTTTTCATTAGGCATGTTAGCGTCCAAACGCAAGCCTATTTATTAAGTTAAAAAAATAAAAATATGAGAATTTCCTGTCAAGCATTAAAAAAACATAAGGCTACTTACACTGAACATAAGAACTACCTAGTATAAACTACCCCTAGCTAGCTCCTGTCTAAATTTTCCGGCACGAACCTTATGCCATTCCTTAGGAAAATCTTAATTCTATGTGCCCGATAAGCGAATATTTCGCTAGGAGTCTATTGTTGGAGACCTTGATAGTGGGAGAGTGGACTGTATATTTGATGTGGAATGTGGAATTAAAATCTTCTTCTGGTTACAGTAATGGTTTTATTTTTCTCTTATTGCACAACGTGTTACAGGTTACTTTATTACAAAGGTAGAACAAGAAGTGTGAAGTCCGAGCTAGCCAAGCTTGCCAACCGAACTTGGTAGATATTTGTGTTGGGTTGCCAACATCTATTCCTAGCGAAACTACTACTTTAATTATTTAATTACTTACTAGATTGAACTAGTTAAGCAAGGATTTAGGCAGTTCTTATTACATTCAGAGCAAGTGGCCATTGACGTACTTATACCTAAGATAAAGCTGGCCGGAGAACACTACTTTTACCAGCGTATCAACAGCCATTTTTCTGATTCAACAATTTGATCTTATTGTGATTAATTTCGCTTTCTATGTGTTTGTCTTGCAATATTCTGGACAAAAATAACTTGAGTAATCAATTGAATTGGAAATGATTCACCGAATTAAATTAAGTATGTCAGAATTTCTAATACTCTACCAGGAATTATTTCTGTGTCTCATGGTCAGATGAATTGCTTAAGGTGTATGGTAAGGCTTGGCAGCTGTCTCGCTCGCTCGCGACACTATCATATTACATACAAAATTATGAAATGTGTTTTGATTAACTTCTCTGAGTGATTACGATGTATTCAAAATCATTTTCATGTTGATATTTTATAATGGGTATTTTATATTGTGTAGGTATTAGTATGTATGTTTTTTATAATTCTCAAATTTGTAAGTACTTTGCTTAATTATTATTATTTATTTATTTTCTTTAGCACACACCACCGTCCATGCTTAATCATAATGTTTTTATTCCATTCAAAGGTTGTCTGGAAGAGATCGCTCTTAAGCGATAAAACCGCCCATTGCGCCTATATTTTTGAATGTTTAGTTTAGATTTATTTTGTATTTGGTGTCAATAAAGAGTTTTTGTATTGTATTGTATTGTAATGGGTGTTCAGAGAAAAGTTTTTTTTTTTTTTTTTTTTTTTTATGTAGACTAGGTCGGCGTTTGACCACCAACTCGCCCGATGTTAAGCGACGCTGTGGTCTAAGATGGAGCACGACGACCTATAAGGTACTTATTCTCTCTAGCCTTGAAGTTTTGTAGAGTGAATAAGTATAAAGACGGCAGTTGAGTGAGGCGCTGCAAGTGCGCTACTGCTCAGACCCGTCTTCGGAACGATTACACCGGACTACATCCCGAAACACGACTAGGTCATTTCACGGCATGGCTTGGTCCGGTGGGTGGTAACTAGCCACGGCCGAAGCCTCCCACCAGAGTTTGCTACCCGGTTAGCACTACCCGGGGACCACGTGTAGGGAATCAGAATAGAGTACACTCCTACGGACGTGGGTAGCTCAGCCCCCAAAATAAAACAAACAATTGTTAAACAAATTGTTAAACAAACAAGTAAACAATTGTTTTACGTGTTTACGTTTCTCTAACTTAAAAACTATAAATATGAACATAAAAATTATTCTGAATACTTACTTTGTAACCCTGTTTTCAAATAATTAATACACGAAAATTTATCGAAAATACATTCTATAATTTTATATCAAATATAGTGTCGTGGGCAGCAGCTAATCCCATTATACTCATTCACAATCATTCGGAAACGTTTCCGATCGGATCTCAGAAATTTCAATCTCAAATTGTTCGTATCTCAATCTACTTATAAAAATTTTGGAATAGGGGATCGAGTATAAGGCCGATCGGAAAAAACGAATCACGTTTATTATAAACTTATAAATACAGACATAAATTTTAGTAAGTTTGATTTTTTTGGAATCCGAACGGAAACGTTTCCGAATGATTGTAAAAAGGTACCCATACCTTTTAAAGCGGTTATTTTAGACCAATAGTTCTTGTTGAAGTTATTTTCCGTATAATACGGCGCATGCTTACTACTGACTTGATATTAGCACAGCTATCTTAGCCACTCGTTTGAAAGAGTTGAAGAAATTCTGCCAAGATTTGTCGCTGTTTGGATTGCACTTGACGGAGGGCCCTCGAGAAACTCGAGCACAAAGCTGGGTATAAGGACCTAGCAGATACTTAGAAAGAAGCGACGTGATCACGAAATTATTGGAGTTTTTGCTTCAACTTATAGAACGATTCAAATACATGATAATTGTTAACGTGAAAGTTTGTTCAATTGTTTATTTGTTGGAATTACTCGAGAGATCATCATGTAAAATTGCATACGTCAGGGTCACGGTAAAGAAATAGGTACTTTATCTTCTATCTTCTATGGAGAAAAAAATAAAAAATCGCCTGAAATTTTTTTTTAAAGAATCGACTGTAAGGTGGATACGAAGTTCCCGGGGTCAACTAGTATCCAATACAAATAACGGTTTCTGTGGGATTGCGGGTGAAGCTGCGAGTCGCAGCTAGTACAGAATAGCTTGTTTAATGGCTAGCTGTAGAAAACTGCTTGGGGTGTTGTCAATCAAAACCTTCAAAATCCAATGCGCAGCGTAATCGACCTAGTGAGCGTTAGCAAGCGAAGCGTCTATGCTACAGCTTCGACAAAAATGCTTTCGTATATCCGATTTCTGTCCGGATCTCTGTCCTGATCTCTATTCGGATATTTGTCTTCCTCTACAGGTCGCATTACTTAACCGATTCTCTTGACGGAACAGACTCGGCAAAAAAAAATGTAAGTATAATTATAGAACCTGCTTAAAATTTTTCACAAGAATCGGTTGCGAAATGCGACCTGTATTTTTTTTTTATCTAGATCAGGTCGACGTTTGACCACCAACTCGCCTGATGTTAAGCGACATTGTGGTCTAAGATGCAGGACCTATCCTCTACAGGACAGACGTCGGCAGCGAGGTCTACATTTCAAAGAGCCACTAGTGCATTTTATTTGCTAAACGATATTCTAGTTTTTGCAGTCGTCTATAGTTTTTCAAAATAAATATCAGGCAGTTGTAACATACATTTTTAATGTACATGAAAAGGGAATGACCAGGGGCGGAAAATTAAACAAAGCCTCTAGCGACAGAGTTTTCAGCGCGGAGCACAAACATCAAACAAGGATCACTGGACCGAGCTAATTCGATAGTTATTGAAAACTTGTCGATGCGTTTTACGAATACAAATCGTTTTCGCGGGTCTTTTCGCAATGCGCGTTTACGCGTTTTCTGTTGCTTTTGTTTTTTTTTTGCGCGATGAAATTAACTACTAGCTCTGTGATTTGGAAATATGATTTTATGACCGTTCTAGGCGGACAATTAAACAAAGCCTCTAGCGACATAGTTTTCAGCGCGGAGCACAAACATCAAACAAGGATCACTGGACCGAGCTAATTCGATAGTTATTGCAAACTTGTCGATGCGTTTTACAAATACAAATCGTTTTCGCGGGTCTTTTCGCAATGTTTACGCGTTTTCTGTTGCTTCCTTTCATTTTTTTCGCTCGACAAATTAACTAGTCGCTCTGTGATTCGTAAATATGATTTTAAAAGCAGCGCCCTACGGTTTTACCCGCCGTTAAAAAGTAGCCTATGTATCAAACCAGGATATAAGCTACCTCCGTACCAAATTTTATAAAAATTCGTCCAACCGTTTGAGCGTGCCGGAGTAACAAACAGTTAAACATACACACTGACACACTCACCTAACTTTCGCCTTTATAATATTAGTGAGATTTCAAAAAAGCCAAATTGAAAAATTTCCAAAAACTGTCTCGACAAAAAAAAATCTATGTAATTATTGAACCTACTCACAAAATTTCTAGCGAATCGGTTAAGAAATGCGAGCTGTAGATGAAGACAAAGATCCGGACAGAATTCGGACATAAGAGGGGCTGTTCACTACCATTCGGAAACGTTTCCATTCGGATCTCAATAAATTTTAAACCTAAATTATTCGAACCTCAGACTATGTTCATAAGTTTATTTTATTTAGTTTTAAACGTGACTAATTCTTCCGATCGGATTTATACTTGATTCCCTATTCCAAAATATATAAAAGTAGACTGGGATTCGAAAATTTTGAGTTTGAAATTTCGGGGATCCGATCGGAAACATTTCCGAATGATTGTGAATAGCACCGCAGAAAGCAATTTTGTCAAAGCTGAAGCATAGACGCTTCCCTCGCTGACGTTCGCTCGGTAGAATATACCACCCACAGTAGATGTACGTAAGTAGGAAATTCAATCGGTCTCTGTTACCACACGGGTATTGAAAAAGAAAAACGACTAGTTACGAATACAGAGAACGTGCAACGATATTCCGTGTTATTCTTATTCTCCCCTATTTAGTATTCATGTGGAGCTGCTTCTAAAATGATACAGCGTTCGATATGGTCTCAAATGCCTTCGATGTATTTTTTGAAATACGATTTTCCTGGAATACTTTTTTCTAGGAATAGTAATGTAGTATATGTAGGAATAGTAGTGCTAAATGACAAAAGAGAGTGTAACGTTTCTGAACATGATGTCGATGATAGGATAAAGCAATTTAGAGGAAAAAGAAAGGGAGACTGACGACACTCACGTGTGAGATACCTAGTCGGGAAAAGAAAGAGAGAGAGAGAGAGATTTATAAATGTATTCAATATTTTAACTTTAAGGAATTTCAGTTGTTTACGGTAGGTGCAGCAAAAAAAAATGTACTTACGGAATAAGCAGAGCCTATCACGATTTTTTAATCTACGAAACGGAGGAGGTTTACAAGCCGACGCATTTCTATATATTTTTAAAATAAAAATAAGTGGCAACCATGTCGTAACGTAGCTTGCACTACCCTAAGAGTATTGTTACGTAAGGGCTGGAGTATAATATTACCTACATACATATCGTCACACCTTTCCCCGAAGGGGCTGAAAGAGGTGTAATACAACACCCACACTTCGCCGGACGATATTCAGTCCCAAATGTGACAGGAGGCGAGCCTGTCGCCTTACACCGCGACCGGGCTCCAATCATGTAACAGATGACATACAATACGCACATATGCTCACACAATGAACAAATTGGTGCGTGCCGTCCGGCTGGGTTCGAACCCGCTCCCTCTGGCTTGAGAGGCGGACCTTCTCCCAACTAGGCTGCCATCGCTTGCCAATATTACCTATGATATAATAATATACTCCGGCAGGTATCACGTCAATCACCAGTCAAAAATGGTCAAGTGGCGAGACTGAATTAAAATGTCATTTGCAAACAGTTCGAAAGAGACGATGACTAGTGACGTCATTACGTGTTGGCTCCAGGGATGCTAGACCTTGTTTTTTTAGATCATGATATTACCTACATAATTTACATCGAAATTTACGAATGCTCCTATTCCACTGCTGTCCAGCTGTACCTAGTTCGTCCTAGGCTTCGTTGCGTAGCCTATATGCTACGCCATCGAGTGCTACGCAAAGCTTAAAGTCTACGTCATCAGTGAGAAACGTAGCATCATGCAAAACCATTTACAATATTTGTGTGACAGTCATGTGATGGAAATTTGTGTAATATTATGTGTTTAGTATTATATGTCTAATAATATAATTAATAATATATAGTTATAAAAAATAATAAAGCAACACGTTATATTTAAAAATACAACGTGTTGCTTTACATCCCTGAATCGAGAAAAAGAAACAGCTGTTCCATACAAAAAGTTCGTTGATCGTCGACAATGGAACAGCTCCTTTTTTTTTGATTTCAGGGTTGCCCGACAGTATAATCGTGCTCTGATATTCGTATTTTTTTCAAATTTAAATTCAAAATCATTTATTTGCAGAAATATAGCTACATACAGTATAGTTGGTCATGAATAAGAGTCTCACTATATTCAAATTAAATTTAAATTTAATACAATTTAAATTAAAATTACATGGAGGATAGATACTAATATTACACTAAAGTGTTATCGTCAATAAATTCCCTAATCGTATAATATGTCTTAAGCAAAAGCTGTTTCAATTTTATTTAAAATATACAATAAATGAGTTAGTTTCTTTTATTTTCTGTGTAGTGCTAGTGTACTCGTAGTATAATTTCCTCTACAAATTCGGCGAGAATACAGAACAACACGTTGTATGTCTCTAGCAGCCATAGCACAAACTTTGCTTAGTTTGGGGCCAGAAAACCGTGCGAAATGTCACGAATATTTTTTACTGTTTTGTATCGATTTTCTATGGAGATGCAATAATAGAAATGTTGAGAAAAGGAAATAAATTAAGGAAAGCCGCCTAGACACAACCTATTTATTTACGCAAAATACAATCACAGCTGTCTGTTGCCTTCAAAGTCTTGACAAAGGAAATTGTTCATACCCTCAAGGTGATTACTTCGGTTGGATCGCCATTATAACTTTTCTCAAACAATTTCGTGCAACCTCAAACCGTTGACGTCCGTTAGGATCTGGAATTCATTTCGCAGAATTAATTTTGATTTGAAGTCTTTGCAGTTGTTGAAGTGGAATTTATTGAAAAGTGATTTTGAAAACTGTTATTCGGTTATCTTTTAGGAGTGAGGGTGCATAGCTTTAGTAACTTTAATCTCTATATTTTAAAATGAATCACTATTTCCCTTGGTCATCGTATCACGCGTGAACAGATTTTCGCTTTTTTTTTGTTGTGTTTATTGTTGCCAGGAGAAGGATCTAATGAAATAAAAAAATTAAGATATTATCCCGAAAAAAATAACGGTTCCTGTGGGACGCGTGCGAAACCGCGGGGCACAGCTAGTTTAAAATATTTAGAACGAATTTGAATCGTTGTCTTAACGAGTAATTTTGTCAGGACTTTCCACTGAGGTAGGTAGAGTTAGCGTACGCGGCGGTTAACGTTTACTATCGGGCTCCAGTCTACGTCCACGTCTGCTTGTTACCCGACTGCGCAAGAAAGAGGGTTATGTTTTTCGAGTGTATGTATGTATGTATGAGGTTTCTTTGGCACGCTCTACAGCCTAAACAGCTTGATGGATTTCGAGATGTGAGGTGTCATTTGAATCGTCTTGATAGTGGAAGTGACATAGTAACAACATTTTTCAGTCGAGTTTTTTGTTTTTCTTTAAATAATGTTACTTGTTTGCTTTTCTTAGTAACAAAATACTCACAATAGTATTTTGTAAGTATTAAGCAAGCAAGTAATAGTCACAAGAAAGTCAGCGTTTTGTTGGTACACATACCGACTTGTTAGAATGTCGTTAGACAGGTATACTTACTTCTAAAATCTAAACTGCAGCCTGCAAGGGAAAAAAATAAACAAACCGACCAACGCTTTACCCAAAATTGCAGAGCGAACGCTCTCAGAGCTAAAGTGTTCTCTTGCTCCTGAAAAATGTATACTCATTCATTTATAATGAAACGATAAAATAAAAGCGACACGAGCAGAATTTAACTTTAAAATTTGAATACAGCTGACGAAAACGAAACGTTGAAATTCAGTTCCATATCCCGTAAACGTAAAGCCTCGTACACATGACCGGATTTTTTGTTGTGTCAGCACGACTGGCGATGACGCGTTTTATTTTGTGTGGACGTCCGAACGATGCTGTAGGCTTTATCTAGGTGATGTATGTATATGCATGCATATTCGAAACGTAAATATTTTTAATTCGTCCTGTTGCACAATTGATTGCCCATTCCCCAATCGTTCGGTTACACTGAGTTTTGGAACAACAGTTTCGTCAATGATATTTTTGTTTACATTGCGAGCAAATTTTAATACACTTTTAAAAAAATCTGTTTCACTAGCATAATACTACTTAGGTATTGTTATAAAGGCGAAAGTTAAGTGTTTGTTTGTTACTTCTTCACGCTCAAACGGATGGACGAATTTTGATGGAATTTGGCATGGTGGTAGACTATGTTCTGTATTAACACATAAGCTACTTTTCTACCGCGGCTAACACCATGGAGCGCTGCTAGTGCAACTATAAAACAAAGAATAAGTTTACTTCATTAACTAAAACGTACTTTCTATCTTATGTATTAAAATTTAAACTACTAAAAACAGCAACAAAAAGTTTAAAAAGCTAAGTTACTCGTAGCTCAAAGACTTTTGAAGTGAATTCTAGGTTTGAAAATTCTAAGTTAATTTACCTAGCTTACGTCGTAGAGGTAAGAATTACGTTGTGTTAAGTAGCTACTTATTTTCATGCCTTTATATTTAACTAACTTGAAAACTCTGATATACGTATACCTACTGTAAAGTGGTTCTTAGAGCTCGATTAGAATATGTCCCCCCGACTTAGACGGAAGTTTGTTTTATAAAGAACAACTTGATGGACGGGTGTTCGATGTATGAGACGAGTTCGACATTGCCGGAGTTTTGCTCCAGATGGGACCCTTTCTTCTGTCGTATATATATTTTTGTTCAGTTCTGTATACGTATAGTACCTATACATATGTTTGGTACCCGTTATTGGCTGGTACGTACTTACGCGCTACGTCGTATTTGATTAGAATTTCAAAGTCGAAGTCAAAGTCAAAATGTTTTATTCAATTTGGGTATCATACACTATGAACGTCACAGTTACACTTATGAACGTCAAAGTTTTTTTTTTAAATAGACTCGACCGCCTTGTTCGTATAAATAAAGAGCCTCTACTCTACAAAAGAACAGGCAAGAAACTGAGGGGCATTATTTTTTTAAACAATAAATAAATTAGTGTCTCACAAATTTTGGCTTACAACAGTGGCTACTTGGCGGAAGTGGAAAGCTCCAGACATCTTTGTCTTCTATATTTCAATTACAGGGTCTTTTATTTGTTAACAAAAAAGAATATAGCAATTCTGCAGTGTTTTCCATCAAACGTCCAGCTAACTTTAGAGACTTGTAGCTCATCTAGGGCAATGCTTTCCCAAGCTTGCGTAACGTTCATTGTAGCTCGTGAAAGGTGCTTTATTGTTGTGTCCAGACTACAAGACGCCGGGTGCCCTGGACGCCCGTAAGCCAGACCCTTGTAAACTTGTAAAGTCATCTGTTCTTTACGACTCTATTTATCTTTATCACTGCGGAATAAAGCTCAAAGTTCGACGGTAGCTTGGTACGGATACCTTATCTTAACAACAAGCTTTTACCTTGAGCTTAACAACGACATTCGGTCTTAGTCTAGTCTAGTTACTAGTTCTAGCAATCAGTCCACACAAGTGCGAATAGTCATTAATCATCATAACCACCAAAGGCCTGTTACTCTGTTTTAATAAGCATTTTACTATTGAAACAACTCGAGTGAAGATGGATTTTTCAGGCTTGCAATTTCCGTATTTGCTGTAACGAGCGTTCCGCTTTTATTATTTTAATTCCGAGCGACTTGGTTAAATAGCTTGAGAACCGCCATTCTACTAACAACAGCACCCTCTTGCGGTGATAAATTCCAGTGCTTTGCCTTGCCGTCGCTTAGATTAAAATTTATATTGTCATAGTTTAAGTAGGTGCATAAAGGTATTGCAGAGGCTGCGGCGAAACTTCACGCCACAGGCTTTTGTCTCGACACGTGGAGCTTTGGAAAGCTTGGAGCTACTGGAACTTGTTAAAAGTCATTTCGGTTATCTCGTTACAGCAACTTTTGGAAATAGCTAGGAAATAGCTAGACTAGCTAGATTGGAAATGCAGTTCTATTATGGCGCGATAAAGTCGATGCTTGTTTGAAATAGAGATTCGTCTTGCACTTTTCCATCATTTTAATCTAATATTAAATACCGATGATTTTTACAACAACAACATCCACACTTCGCCGGACGATATTCAGTCCTAAATGTGCCAGGGGGTGAGCCTGTCGCCACACACCGGGCTCCAGTCATGTAGCAGATAACATACAATACACACATATGTTCACACAATGAACAAATTGGTGCGTGCCGTCGTATGGGTTCGAACCCGCTTCCTCTGGCTTGAGAGGCGGGCCTTCTCCCAACTAGGCTGCCATGGCTTTTTATGTTTGGGTGTTGTATTACACCTCTGCCAGCCCCTTCGGGGGAAAGGCGTGACGATATGATTTTTAGAAGTTAAAAAAGAAACGTAACATGTTTGTTGGTAATGTTTATTTCAAGATACGTAAGATAGGTACGGTAATAGGTAATAGGTACGGTAGATAGGTAAGATGTAGGTTGAATTTATGCTAATATTAATTTAATAAATAATAATGTAAAAAATCTTCGTCAACAGGACTGATTAGATTTTATCAATTTTCGAAGGTTTGAGCAAAATTCTTAGAGACCACTATGGTATTGCTTGACAAGTAAATCCTGCCACAGAACAGTTGTCGAGTTGAAGATAAGGGATCAAGTCTGGGAGTAGTTGGGAGACAAAATTACGTAAGGCACCTTACTAATCCTTCCCTATGCTTACCGCCGCACTCAGAGATCGTTAAGGAGCTACATTTCCTTAGTAAATCCTTAGTTAGTAATAGTTTAAGTTATCATTAACGTCTGTAAGTGCGGCGGTTAGTTTTAACCACAGACATAAAATATTTTGCTTCGTTTTAACATAAACTTACATATTTATAATTTAGTAAAACAAGTGCAAGAAATAATAGGTATCATGAACAGAAATTCAGCTAAATAATGATCATATTAATTTGCTGAAAATGATTTACTAATCTACCTGTTATTTGTCAAATTGGAATACTCGCATCCATCCACCATTCCCCTTACCTTACGCCTAAGACATTTGTAGATACGAGTATGTAGCCCGGTGTAACCGTTCCGAAGACGGGTCTGAGCAGTAGCGCTCTTGTGGTGCCTCATTCAACTGCCGTCTTTGTACTTCTTCACTCTAAAGAACTTCAAGGCTAGAGTGAATAAGTACCTTATAGGTCGCCGTGCTCCATCTTAGACCACAACGTCGCTTAACATCAGGCGAGTTGGTGGTCAAACGCCAACCTATTCTACATAAAAAAAAAAAAAAACTTGATCAGGGGCCGCAAAAGTGGGGGGCAAAATGCTTCCCCTAAGATCAAACGCCCTTCCGATTGTGCTACCTGCAGGGCTAGCCTGAGCCGTGGACAAATTGCCTTCCCCAGTTAGTATCCCGCGTGAACGAGACAAACATATTCGTATTCTAGCTTTGTCACATCTAAACGCGGATTAAAACGGTGGAAAGACAATTTGTCTTGGGCCCGTGCTAGCCCTGCTGGTACCTACTTATTAAGCCAGGCCTAGAAATCAAAGGAAGGGGTTTTATCAAAGAAGTTTGTCCCTTCTCGCCATGGAACGTCGTTCCTAACATTTAAACTCTGAGTTAATTCGACCTGCGTTCATCTTCTGCAAGTAGGCCTTACGTAAAACAGACGTCGTAACAAACGTACGTACGCTTACCCGCCCTATCTAGCTCTTCCGTAGCGCTGTAATAAATAAACCCCTTACTAATAAACGTAGTATAGCCTCGGAAAAGTTATTCATTACTTTGTCTTTTTCTATCTTTAATTTTTTTAACTCGACCGAATAAGACAAAACGCAAAATTAAAAACACTTAATTTATTTACAAAGTTAATAAGTAAGGAGCTAAAAGTTTCATGACAGTTCCTGAGCTATTTACAAAAATCAGGTTATTTCATAAATACGTACAAATTTACCGACATGTCTTAGACTAGATGACTAAACTAGAAATATTGTGGTGACGTGGCTCCCGCGGCGCGGATTTGTGAGACAGTGGCCGGATTAGCTGCCGAAGTAGCTCGGTGTCTTGGGATGGGCGTATCTCTATTCTTATATATTATTTACTGTGTAGGTAGTTTAAGAAGTTGAATGAACTGCGTGTTGAGATGAGAGCTTCTACAAACAAACTATAAACGGTTAAGTTTACCCAAGTCCAAGGTACCTATCTCTTAGGTTACGATCGTATGAATGTGTGAGAGAGAATATATCTATGATGTCAAAATACAAATCATAAATACCTACATAACATATGTATAACATATTTGCCATCATAGGTATTAAAGGTAGATCAAATATTTATTGTGATGAAAGTTATAAGGTTACAAATGTATGTTAAGTCCACAAGTTACTGTGAATTGTATTTTATAGAAAGTTCTGAACGGCATGGGCCATCCAATAGTCTTTGGCGACCTGTTACTGTTTTATAATGTATTTTTGTTTTTAGTTGTGGTTTTCTTTCTTTCTTTCTACATAATAATATCGTACTTACTAGGTAATATTATAAAGAGGTAACATTTGTGAGTTTGTATGTTTGTTTGTAGCGGCTGGTGTCATCTCGCCTCCCAAAAATCTGGCTTATGGGCGAATTGAGTGTAATCTTCGAAACTACTGAACTGATTCTAAAAATGATTTAACTATTAGAAAGCTACATTAACCCTGAGTGCTATAAGCTATGAAATAGGATCCATGCCGCGGGCAGAAGAGCTAGTCGACCGAGCGAGCGTCAGCGAACGAAGCGTCAATACTTCAGCTTCGACTAAAATGCTTTCGTTTGTCCAGATCTCTGTCTTCTTCTACAGATCGCATTTCGTAACCGATTCCTTTAAAACTTTGTGAGTACCTATAGGTTCGACTTTTTTTTGTCGAGCCAGTTTTTGAATTTTGTTATGCGACCTGGGGCCCTATTCGGAGATTTGAGATTTTCATCTCACCTTTTTTCGTGCTTGTTGCTCTCGTTTGAAACGTCATAGGTGTGAGAGTGACCAAGATAAATATCGTCCGGCGAAGTGTGGATATTGTATTACAACTCTGCCAGCCCCTCGGGGGAAAGGCGTGACGATATGTTATGTAAAGTAAAGTAAATATTCGCGTCGTCGCGTATATAGAGTTAGCCCCAGTATAAAAATATTTCAAATTTTTCAGTAGTTTCACGAGCGGCTTAACTTTTTCAAACGTGCGTAACGAACTGGGAGTTTAAAAACTGTTTCTTTTTTGAAATTACTAACTTTTCAGCGCAGCAGTAAATGATGTGCAAAGTGCAGTTTTAAACTTTCGGAATTGAAATTCATGATGTCCCAGGAAATTTTGCGGCCATTATTACTTACAATATACTCACCTAATAGAAGTGATCACAATTTTCAATTTTCAATTTCAAAGAATTTATCATATTATATTATACATTATGTCACTTACGCGATAACAAATACAATTGAGTCGTCGTCGTACCGACTAAGTATACAAATAAAAATAACATAAATATTTTTTTTACCCTTGTTCACGCCTTAAATTCATTAAACTAATGATTGATCTGCTATGATGTGATCACACAAAGATTTTTTAAAAGCGTGAAATAAGATTACATTTTTTTTACATGTGAGGGTAGGGAGTTGTTCAGAACACTATAATATAATAGGTATTTTTGCTATATTATTTACACTTTACTGACTTTATTTATATTCCCTCTTACTAATAAACGTTGTGTCGCTTTATAATAGTTATACAGTGTTTTATCTTTTACGATCAAGTTCAAAAATTTAAAAGAAAAAAAATACTAAACACTGTTCAACTATTTCGTGGCTATACAACTTTTATTTGTAAAGGGATTAGTGTTTACTGTCAATACAAACTTAAGTTATTTGCAAATTTAAAATGTTCAATGATTCAAATATCAATTTGTATAAAGTTTCTAGTAAATTTAATTAAATTAATTCAAAATTTAAAATAAAAATAGAATAAAAATTCACATTCACATGTACTTAAAGCGACGTTAAAGCGGAATTACACTAGATATTAGTCCAAGTAACAAGTTTTAAATTTGCAAATATGAAAGTCAAAGTCTTCTAATAAATAAAACATACTAGCTGCGCCCCGCGGTTCTACCCACGGTTAAAAAGTATCCTATGTGCTATTCTAGACCATAATCTATCTCTGTGCCAAATTTCATCCAGATCTGTTCAGCCGTTCTGAAGTGAGAGAGTAACAAACATCCATCCATCCATCCATCCATTCTTACAAATTTTCGCGTTTATAATATTAGTAGGATCGCCACGCCTTTCCTCCGAAGGGGCTGCCAGAGGTGTACAACACCCACACTTCGCCAGACGGTATTCAGTCCCAAATGAGACAGGAGGCGAGCCTATCGCCATACACCGGGCTACAGTTAACAAAGAGTACCTATACATAGCTAAAATAAGTAGGTATACTAATTATGTACTCTTAAGTTACGTAAAAATATATACGTAGTTAAAATAAGTATACTTATACTAAGAGTATATCCATGAAATGACCTAGTCGTGTTTCGGGATGTAGTCCGGTGTAACTGTTCCGAAGACGGGTCTGAGCAGTAGCGCACTTGGAGCGCCTCACTCAACTGCCGTCTTTGTACTTCTTCACTCTAGAAAACTTCAAGGCTAGACTAAATAAGTACCTTATAGGTCGTCGTGCTCCATCTTAGACCAAAACCTCGCTTAACATCAGGCGAGTTGGTGGTCAAACGCTGACCTATTTCTACATAAAAAATACTCTTCTCTTAATTGGTCTCTATCAAAGGCTCTACACGAGCTCTGTTTAATAACCTATTAGTGTGCAATACCTGGGTAATTGTTTACTGCGTGCCTTTACCCATTCCCCGTATAGCTTATGAATATTGAATCAGGAATATTGGCTAGACACAGACTTGATGATATTTGTTCGAACCTTGTAGCCAAATTTTTAGCCCAAGTTTTGTATAGAAATTTGCAGTATTTTGATATCATCGTTTTCGTTTGTGCAAATTTGGCTGGCATATGGGAGCAATATATCAAAACTAGCTGCTTTAAAAATAACCTTACGCGTTAAGCCAGGGCATAAACTACTTCCGTACCGCATTTCATCCAAAATGGTCGATCAGTTTGAGCGTGAAGAAGAAACAAATAAAATAAACACATTAACTGTCGTGTTTATAATATACTAGCTGCGCCCCGCGACGTTACCTGCAGTTAAAAACTAGCTTATGTACTATTTCAGACTATAATCTTATAAAACTTCGCCAGGTATAGCATTTCCGTCACGTGGGTAACAACGTGTGGCGACAATAGATGCTTGAGCATGACCGAAATATGTCATTTACAAACTCTTGACGAATGACGTCATTACGTGTTTGCTCTCGGAATTTTAGACCTTGTTTTTTTGGATCATGGTATATTATAGGCTATTATATCCTATTATCTATTATCTATTATCTATTATTATTATTATATTATATCCTATTATCTATTTATATTTTGGATCATTTAGATAATCTTATTTAAAAACAGACTTTGATGTAGCCTTTTGTGGATTTGGAAAGCGGATTAGGCTTTTAACACACGAGTTTATGGCCCAACCGAACGGAACAAAGAAATTTGTAGCACATAGTTACCTAACGTGAATGTACAATGAGTACGAAATACTGAACTGTCTCCTTAAAAATGGAAAAAGTCTAACACTAGGTCCAGTCACTAAATTTACCTAATTACGATACTTAGTCATGAAAAAAGGCGTAAGCAGGAATATTCCCAATTTTTTAAGACAAAGGACACACAGTTCTTTTACTATTTGTGCAGAGACAAAAAACCTTTTTAATTTCTACAAATCGAATCATCCAGCTTTCAGGAATTGCATCGAAATCGCTCTAATACTTCTAGAAGAAAATAAAAAGATCGAAGTGCCACATTAACTTCGAAGTGGTCTTGTAATTACAGCCTATTTCACTGTACCTGTTCCATAAACCACTTAGGTTGTTAAAGTTACCGCCGTAAACATCGAAGACATTATCAGCGATTAAATTAGAATTGCTAAACAAGAATACCAGCTTCCATCCTACTGCCTCCGCTTTCATAAAGTTTTTCAAGTCGTTTTGTTCCCTACTTACTTCCCTAGTTACTTCTCGATTGCGAAAACCGCATCTAAAGTAAATAGTCTACCTATAGCCTATATATATTACTAAGTAGTAATATACTAAGTAGCAATATATATTTTACTACTTAGTAGACAAAAAAGTTAGAGATGTTGTACAGACTTATGCTAATATGTAGATGTAGGTTTTTATAGATAGTTATTCTCTGTAATTAACCACAATGAGCTTAGTATGAGGTGGATGACGACGACGCGTCTAATAGTTGATTGAATCAGGCGCTACTTTGCGGAAGTTCATCTTCAAAATTGTTACTTTAACTAATATCTTGATTTCATACAAATAATAACAATAACAACTTGATTTCATTAAATTAGACCTGTCAAATTCGTTAGTTGAAATATCAAATTGTATAACGTTTAAATAATATTCAAATTTCAATAAGATTATTTAAGTAATTGTTAGTTCATTATAAAGACAGTATTTTATTTTAATAAAAAGTTATTTAAATTTCAATTACCTAGTAAAAAGTTTTCTAGTGAATTTATTAAATTAATTTAAAAAACTTCAGAATTAAAAATGGAAAAAAAATCATTTTCCTTGACGTACTTAATGCGACGTTAAAGCGGAAATACACTAGATATTAGTTCAAGTAACAATTTCGATGCGTCTAATGTTCCGCTACATCGTCATCGGAAGGTGGAGCGCAAGCTCTGTCCGGAGCCCTAGAGGGGGCCGCGACCCCGTAGCTATAACCGGCGGTCTATAACCGTATACCAAATTCCGTTCGGGATGCGCCTTCTACCGCGTGCTTTAAAACCAAGATGAGAGCTTGGTTACTAGATAATATGTTTTATGACATTGAAGCTTATTTTAAAATAAGAGATTTTTGAACTATTATTATTTTGTATAATAATAGCTATAAGTACATAATATTAAACTATTTTTACTACACTTATCTGTACAATGACATTAATGAATTATTTTTATATTTGACATAGTTATCAATTATTATTGTTCTGACATTCGTTTTTAATTATAAATATTCAACTGTGACGTGTAACTATAGGAGTTATCAATAAATTCTGATTTCTGATTTAGCTATGACATTTAGCGCCGATGTTGGACACCCTAGGGTTTTTAGTGGGTAGGCCGACATTGGCAGGACTCCCAAATCCTCCCCCTGCCCGTCCCCGGGGAAGTGGTGCAATCCAATAACGGATTTTCCATACGTTAAAAAAAGGCTTAGTAAAGAGCTGTAACAGCAGCGTAAACTTTTTTCGTTTGGCTCCATACATTTTATCAAAGCGCCACCGGAAACGTTAAGGAACTGAGTATGTGGATATGTGGAGCCAAACCAATACAAAAAAATTAGTAGGCTACGGATGTGCTGCTTTATTTTAAACTATCTGTTTTCCCGCGGCTTTGCTGACGTTTTATAACCTTTGTAAATCAGGAATAATGTAGCTATCTAACGGTGAAAGAATTTTTGAAATCGGACCAATAGTTTTTGAGTTAATTCGTTACAAACATAATACTTACACACAAATCTTTCCTCTTTTTAATATTAGTATAGATAGGTAATAATTCATATCTATAAGGTTTCCTGTAAAACGAGACTCTGTTTCGGAAAATTGTAAAACGCTTTCACGATCGTATACATTTTTGATTACTTACAGAATTCGAAATTGCGATATGCATTTTACAGAATTCGTAGGATTCGCAGAATTTGTACACAAACTTTCCGATTCCGGGCGGAAACGCCTTTTGGAAAAAAAAACTTAGCTGAAAGTTTCAGATGTGTAATGTGTTTATTTAAATTTTAATTTTATTAGTTAGACAACTCATTTTATGATTTTATTTTAGCAAAGAAATTACAATATCGTCACGCCTTTCCTCTGAGGGGGCTGGCAGAGGTGTAATACACCACCCACACTTCGCCGAACGATATTCAGTCCCAAATGTGACAGGGGGTGAGCCTGGCGCCACACAGCGGGCTCCAGTAATGTAGCAAATGACATACAATACGCACTTATGTTCACACAATGAACAAATTGGTGCGTGCCTTGGGCTGGGTTTGAACCCCCTCCCTCTGGCTTGAGAGGCGAGCTTTCTGCAACTAGGCTAAAGTAAAAATCATCTTTTTAATTCTTTGTAAACAGATTGGGTAACTGAGATACTCGTAACTGTTCAGTTTATCCTAATCTTTTGTTTTTCATAAGACTTGCTTTCAGTGGTAATTAAATGCTGAATGATTTAAAGAGATCTTTTTGGAGTAGTTTGGTACCACTAAAGCACGAAAATATCGCGCGATTGTAGCACATAGTTGTTTTTACTATGTGTATATGTTGAGGGTGCAGTGCATACAAAGTATTGGGAACGAAGTGCCTAGTGATCTTGAATTCAAATATAATCAAAATAGAAAAAAAATGCATTTGTGACAATGAAAATATAAAAACAAGAAATACTTAGATACAGGTGCATTTTCACAAAAACCGGCCCCAAATCAGCATATTGTTGGTTACCAGCAATACCAGCAACCATTTGGGTGCAAGAAACATAATAGTAATAATGTAGGTACATAGCTTTAGTTGTGTTATTTTAAGTAGGCATGCATTCACGTTGAATAAATAAAGACTAAATATATATAATATATTACAAGTAGGTACATTAAATACCTACTTAAAAAGTTAAATCTTCCTAAATGTGGTGGTGTCGAAGCAGAATGCCACTGGTGTTGGATGCATTACCCAGGGTGACATCTCATTACAATGCGTCACCTGGCCGGTAAACAGAATCTTATGAATAATTCATACGTTCAAATAACATTACGCATACGCTCTACGCACAGCATACATACAGCTGTGTTCAGCGGACCTATTGTATTTCCTGGTTGCCTGGTACACACTGAATAAGAGGGTCTGTAGAGCACTGTCCATAGACAGAATCCGTTTGAATTCCTACCCATTCTGAAATTGAGCTAAGCTAACAAAATTGACAATCAACTGTAGTGAGAATACTCGTATATTAGTCTTGTGTTTATTTTTATGATCAAACTAGCTGACCCGCGAATTTCGTACCGCATAACAGTCGATTCTTTAATTTTTTCAGGCAATTTTTAAAGCTGTTTTCGAGATTTGCACTTAGCAACACAAAAAAGATTTATTTATTCAGAAAAAGGTATCCAAAAACCGTCCTTGTGACATGCTGCAACTATTTATCAAATTTCATCAAGATACGTTCAGCCGTTTAGCCGTGAAAAGCCTACAAACAGACTTACAGACAGAGTTCCTTTCGATTCTATAATTGGTAAAGATAAGAAGATATAAAAGTATACAGCAGGTGTAAAAATACATCAAAAGTAAAACCAAACGATTAAAGTAAATTCTAAAATTCGACGACCGGCAGCTCTCGAATAACTATGCAAACTACTTAGATATCTTACACACGTACATTTATAATAATAGTCTGAAAAAGAAAAATTAAACAGAAAAGCCATTATTTTATTTACGTTTCTAATAAAAATTTTATGGCACAAGAACGTCATATTTTCGTAAACTTGAGAAAATGCTCATTTGAGATTCTTCAGAAACAGAAAATATGCTTAAACTTCTCTAAAAGGAGTCATTCCTTGTGGATTTTTTAGTGAAAATGTTTTCAACTCAAAAAGGTAGGATTATTTTTATTTTAGCAAGGTCTTTGTCCGGGCCTCATCAAACCGGTCCAAGCTTAATAAGATTTTAATAATGGATGTAGTCGAGGTGACAACGTGGTATGATGCTGTTTATACAGGTGTGAGGGAGTTGCACATTTGTGTTTGAAATTTGATGAAGAAAAGCGGTTTTTACTAAAGTTAATTTTTATTTTTTTTTAATTTCAGTCTATTCTGTCCCCAAAGAACAATATATCTTTATTTAATATTTGAAGTGTTTTGGGTTAGGTTAGACTTATTTTATTAGTTTGTTAGATAGCTTCTAATTTCATCACTTTCACGGCTAAACGGCTGAACGGATCTTCCGCCGTTTAGCCGTGAAAGCCTACAAACAGACAGACAGACAGAGTTACTTTCGATTTTATAATATTAGTAATATACTCGTACTTACTTAATGTTCAGTTTTACTAATAACTGAACATTAAGTAATTATTGCTAGATCGGTAATCCCTGCCATATTGACGTTGAAGACGTGTCTAACACTTATTTACCGGTAGTCTATTGTTTGCCCAAAAAATATAACCAATAATACTCGTACTCATATGCCCGAATTTTACTTGGCCGAATTTAATTTGCCCGAATTGTTTGTTTACCACAAAAGTTAGGTGACATTCTTTGTTTGCCCGTACATTAGATTTCATAATGATACGAGTGCCATAAGTATTGTTATCCATTTTATTAATTGCAATAATATTATTTAACAGAATATTTCAACGCCATACTAAATTAATTTCAAATACATCCAAGCCATACTTAATTCGACTCATTGAAATCAAAGATTGGACCACTTTGTCAAGACGTTTCCCCAAGAAGAAAGGCGAAGATTTTTCAAAAAGACGTCTAAACAAAAAACTTTTCAAAAGTCTATTTATTTCTAAATTTTCTAACCATCGTCCAAGTATAATGCGGTTCTCTAAGTATTTAATTTCCAACTTCCGCGTTCAAGTATATGCAGTGCAGAAACTACGAATGTAGAGTTTCCTGTCAATATTCCGAGATCGCAGTTTGCAAGTGAATTAGTTAAGTTGTAATTGATGGGTTGATTCTCCGATAACTCGAGTTGCGATCATCTTCCAACATTTAGTTAAGGGTAAGCGGTTTCACTCGATTTCGGGAACTAACCCGTGGCTTCGTGCCAAAACGGCCAGTTTCCGTGGCAGGAAACATCCGCATATTGGCCAGATAGGTAAATATTATGTGCTACTAGCCTGACTGACGTAGTCCTGGTAAAATTCAATATTGTTTTTAAGTTAAATTTTTTTTAAACTTTTTAGTACTTAATGTGCTTGGAGTAGGAAAAGAGATAATAGTAGATTGTAATACGTATCGTCACGCCTTTCACCCGAGGGGGCTGGCGGAGGTGTAATACAACACCCACACTTCGCCGGACGATTTTAGTCCCAAATGAATCAGGGGGCGAGCCTGTCGCCATACACCGGGCGCCAGTCATGTAGCAGATGACATACAATACGCACATATGCTCACACAATGAACAAATTGGTACGTGCCGTCGGCTGGGTTCGAACCCACTCCCTCTGGCTTGAGAGGCGGGCCTTCTCCCAACTAGGCTGCCATCGCTTTATTTATCGATTGTAGTACAAGGGGCTAAAATGACCTATTTTATACGAGGTAGTTTTAAAAATAAACCACGGTCAACAATTCAATGAATTATAAAAGAAATGTAAAGATTCGCGCCAATGACTTTTTTTTTTCTTTAGTCGCAATACGCGCATTCTACCGAAGAGGTAGCCGCTTTTAGTTCCATTATCAGAAAAAAAAAAACTTTTTCCCCTAGAGCTCTATAAGCTATTTTAACTTCGCATTGGTACGCTAGGATGACAGACTTTTTGAGCAAGAGAAGTGAAAATATATTTTATTACTAGCGGCTTTCCAGATGCATTTGCATGCATTTTTTTGGGGAAAAAAACCCATGTCCTTTTCTGTACCCCTGACAACTCTATGCAAAATTTCATGATGATCGATTGAGTAGTTAGGACGTGAAAGCGTAATGGTGCGGCTACATTAGCGGCCTTTGGCGATATCGCGACAAGTGGATTTGTATAGCCTGTTAGTTCGTCACTCGGCGATGTATCGGAGGAATTATCGCCCCCGTCAATTCCGCGGAAAGGTGACGAGTTGACCGATAATGTAGTCAAGAACATCGCCGATAACCGATAACGATCATTTTAGCGCGACAACGTGACAAGAATTATCGCACGTAATGTAGCTGCACCAACAAACAATTGACAAAACATTCAATTTTTTACTTTTCTATGGGCAGAAGTAGTGTCCCTTACACTACTTCTGCCCGGTAGGAGTAGATAAGTTGCTAATTCTAACTAAGTGTTGCTTTCCTAACTAATATTATAAATGCAAATAGGAGTTTGCTTGTTTTTTAAGCGTTTACGCCTTAACTGCCGATCATCATAAAATTTTGCATACACCTTGTCTGGGGTACAAAAAATAACATAGGACCTATTAACTAAAAAGAAAAAACTTTAAGTACTATGGAACCGCAGGTATCACCGCGGGGCGCACCTAGTATATAATACATTACAATGTAACATAATGGTGAGATCTCAACGCCTAATTCATACAAAATAGCATAATACTCCTTAGTAATTAGCTTAGAAACTATTCATCTGGGGTGTTTAGCTGTTGTGATATTTAGCAGTTATACATACCTAATAGTTATTAATACTTTCTGGCCAATCCTGAAGGATTTCGTGTATATATTACTGAAATATACCTGACTGTCTTTGTTTTTGCTGTCTTTTAGACATGGACCTTCCTACGTCGTCAATACAATACAAAAACGTTTTAATGACACCAAATACAAAATAAATCTAAACTAAACACTCAAAATTGTAGGCGCAATGAGCGGTCTTATCGCTTAAGAGCGATCTCTTACAGAAAACCTTTGGATGGAATAAAAAAACCCCGAAAATTTTAGCGAGTTTAGTAAAGTCAGTTTATTTACAACTTTATTAGAAATCTCTGTAATATATATAACTATTGAAATTACACGTAGGTATGCTAACTGGCTCAGTGGCGAATCCAGAACTTTTGATGATTCTTGACTTAGGTGAAAGTTTAGGCTTAATGACTAACTCGGTAGAATTTTGCTTTGAGATTGACTTGACTTGGCTTAGCTGAGCGTGACTTAGGTAGGTAGGTGAACACAAAAGTTATAATAAAGGCACAGTCATTTTCTACTATTATGATAGTAATAATAAGAAGAATAAACAATAAGATACTTTTGTGGGGGCTTAAACCCCTTAGCCCCCCCCTCTGGATCCGCTAGTGGCTGGAAGAAATACCACCAAATTGTAACCGATAAATAACATGGATCCCAGCCAAGAATAGAGAGAGCAACTCGTACACATATCAGAGGCACAATTTTATTAGGACATCCAGTCCAGTGTGTTAATTGCCGACCAATCTTTGAACGGGGCGCATGGCACCCCAGAGTGTTAGGAACAGCTGGATCAGCTGACATGATTGTGTGGAGTAAAAGATTAGAGGTAACTGAAATACTATAGGTACTTAGTCACCCGCGGTTTCAAAGTATTATGTGTGGTATTAAAGACTATAATCTATCTATAAGCCAAATTTCATTCAGTTCTGTCCAGCTGTACTGGTGTGATTAAGTAACACACATCCATCCATTCAAGTTTTTGCAGTTATGATATTAGTGTGATACTCAGTAGGTATTAAGGATAACCATATGCTATAAAAATTTATACATGTCATCAATATGACTGGAGCTAGGTGTATGGCGGCAGGCTCGTCCCCTGTCACATTTGGGACTGAATATCGTCCGGCGAAGTGTGGGTGTTGTATTACACCTCTGCCAGCCCCCTCGGGAGAAAGGTGTGACGATATGTAATGTAAAGTGTGTTAAGTTAAAATTACTAGCTAAGGTCCTGGTAAAAACTCTTTTTTGGAACGATCGCGGGTCACTTTTACTCATTTATTACTAATATTATAAAAAGAAAAAAAGAAGAGTGTGTATAAAAAGTTCACGCTAAAAGTTAGTACTAATTCAGGAGGGCTATTCCTACGCGTGAGATAAGATGAGATTTTATCTTGGTCACTCTCACACCTATGACGTTTTAAACGAGAGCAACAAGGACGAAAAAAGGTGAGATGTAAAATTCAAATCTCCGAATAGGGCTACAGATAATAGCAGCTTAACTGGAGTAAGTCCTACATGAAGACAGGCTATTTTCTATCTCGTTAAATGAACCATTCAATTCAATTCAATAGCAAGTAAAATCGCTGGACGCAGCTAGTTAACGTTTAATTTTCAGTGATCCATCAAATGAGAAATACAAATTTATTTAGAGAGCTACGCTACCTGCGGAATCATTCATCACGCGTCTATCCCACAGCTCGAAAATTGCCACACACATGCAAACTAAAACCAGCCAAAACAATCACCCACCACATGCGGTTGTTGCATAAATCAGTTTTTAATAACATTGATTTATTACTTGGGCCGGGATTCACACCGGGCACGGGCAACACTGGTTATCTGCTATACCCACGGGAGCTCCGGGAAATTGTACGCCACATAAGTGACGGCTCGTAAGGAAACGAAATTAGGATTTGGAGGCGTAAGGATGACATAATTACGCAATTAGATTTGGTTTACTCTATATTTATCTTTTTGAAATTCCGGGCAAAGTTAAAGTCAAAGTCAAAATGTTTTTATTCAATTTAGGTATCAAAGATACACTTATGAACGTCAAAGTTATTTAAATAGACTCGACAGCCTTGTTCGGATAAAGAGCCTCTACTCAGAAGAACAGGCAAGAAACTGAGGGGCATTCTTTTTTCAATCATGGGCATCATCATGGGCATGTTAGCAAAAAGACGGCATATTATTATAAGGTCTGCTTGCTGTTACAAATTCATGTTAACCGCGTGTAGGGTCGACTGGGGCAAATGCGTCTGTGGGGCAATTGCGTCTATCGAGAATTACTGACAAACCTTTCACAAATTAGGCGCCACCTACATCGTTTTTTTATCTTTACAAGATGGAGTTAGTTGCTTAACAGAAGCATTTGCCCCAGCTGACCCTTCCTAGCTAAAATTGCGGTAAATCGTAGGTAAATGTATAAGTGAAAAAGCTGTCAAAAGAGCAAGAAAGCAATCAACTGCAGTGTCAATTTCTTATTGGGAAAATAATTACCAACCCGTAGTTTCTGGTTGGAAATTTATAAATACAGTTTGCTTGTGTCCATGACAAGTTGAAGGGAGGATATTGAAAATGAGGAAATCATTTTATGAAACCCATAATAGAGTCCCGTTGACGACCTAATGAGAACGTCAACTAGTAACAGATTTTTATTAAAAGTAATCATCATTACCAGCATGTTCCTACCCTTATCCCGCTATTTATTTTGTGGTCGGTACAGTGTAAAAACGTTTCCTCTATTCGTCTCTATCACTCATCATAAAAATTTAAACATAATTAGTACTTAGCAGTTTTAAAGTTGTGCAAAACGATGTGCAAAAGATTTTGCGTACCCTTCCTAAAAAAGGTCGAATAAAAAAAAAAGTGCACACTCAGACTTCTTAATATTGCCTTCAAACCAATACACAAACACAATTTTTAT
Source organism: Peribatodes rhomboidaria (assembly GCA_911728515.1). Taxonomy (NCBI): domain Eukaryota; kingdom Metazoa; phylum Arthropoda; class Insecta; order Lepidoptera; family Geometridae; genus Peribatodes; species Peribatodes rhomboidaria. The sequence continues at coordinate 12,914,320 of OU452175.1, forward strand.
ACGCCGCCAATTTGTTTTCATATTTAGCTGTAGTTCTTTAGCTACTATTACTAAAGCTAACAGCCGGTTCTCTGGAAAGATTCCTGTAAAAAAGAGGCTCTACTTCGCTTCGCTCGGTTCACAAAAGATGTAGTCATAACGCTTATCAAAGTTTCACTCTCTATATAGCCGTAAAATATAGGATTCGGATACGGAGTACACCCACCAGATGGGTATTTATCTGTCAGGGTTGGCACACCCACGGGAGCTCGTGCAGGAAATTGTACCAGACTACATATGACAGCTTGTAAGGAATTTAAACGGAAAATGGGAATTTCCGTGTCATGTCGCTGACTAATGTTATTATGAGCTACATTTTTCCACGAAATGAAAGAATACTTTGACATAATTGCCTATATATTTACAAATTAAATACCTACCTGTAGTACCTATAAATATCGTGGACATCGACCGATGTGGCGCTCTCGGTTAAAACCATCGATAAAACGTAACCAATTTTTTACACGTTTTTTCACGCCGAGGGCGAAATCAATTTACAGCGCCGACGTTGACGCCTAATAGCCTTTACCGATAAAATTTAAAGCTGTAAAAAATTGCGTGTGAAGGTCACTAAATTTTATTTTTGTTACTTCTCTCTCCTAATACAACCTGATGATTAAATTGAAATTTGGTAAGATGGTAGTTTTTATATTGAATTAGCTGATGTCAAAAGTATCCTAGTAGGCTACCACCATACAAAATTTCATTTAAATCGGTCCAATCGTTTCGGAGATTAGCCTGCACAAACAGACAGACAAACAGAGAAACAAAAAAAAAAAAAAAATTAAATTAGTTCTATTTCACATAAAACATACCCCGACTTGGTTTTTAGAATATTTTATTTCATTGTACAGAAATTCAATCTCGACAGTTTTATTATTTGTATAGATTGGAACTTGAAACTAATTTATCCCAAGAAAATTGCAGTTCCTTTTTGATAACGGTGAAAGCGGCAAGACGCATCCTACTCATAATTATTTCTAATGGCTTACAATTACGTAAACTGTAGACCTCGCGGCCGACCTCTGTCACCTCTACAGCTCGCATTTCTCAACCCATTCTCGTGAAATTTTGTGAACAGTCAGTCAGTTTTTGGATTTTTTTCAAAATGAAACGAAAGGCTGTAGACGAAGACAGAGATCCGGACAGAATTCAGACATACGAAGTATTTTTGTCGAAGCATAGACGCAAAAAAAAAATGCGAATATTTGTTTGTGTATGTATTTTTATTTGTTACTTTTTCAAGCTCAAACTGATCGACGGCTTTTAATGAAATTTGGTTACCTTTTTGATTATTATATTACATAGGTTACTTTTTAACCGTGGGTAACACCGCGGGACGATGCTAATAAGTGTAATACGGAGAAAGTTACGCTACACGAACATTAAGTAAACATGCTTTCTCAGTTTAATTCAAACGAATGTTATGAATCACTCGTGTATCAGGAGAATTGATTTCACATATTCCTGGGAGCCGTCAATCAAGCCGGCACATTCCGTCTCGTCGCATTACCGCCAGTATTTACGTAACGACGAGCGAAATGACTGCGCCAAGCAGCCTCCCTTTTTATCTGACACTGATAACTGGCTCTTTTATTATGAGCCCGCTCAAAGGGTTGATGTTAATGGAGGTGCAGACATTATCTATTAGCGGACAAAAGGAATATTCCGCCTTAACTCTTTGTATTTACCTACAAAGGCGCCTGAGATCGAATCTGGATTTTTAAAGATGCTTTTGTTAGCTCTAAATAGTATGGGACGAAGTCGTTTTTGGGTGTCTGTTTTTTGTTTGGTTCATCCTACCAATATTATAAACGCGAAAGTTTGTGAGAATGGATGGATGGATGTTTGTTACTCTTTCGTCCAGAACGGCTGAACAGATCTGAATTTAATTTGGCACAAAAATAGATTATAGTCTAGAATAGCACATAGGATACTTTTTAACCGCGGGTGAAACCGCGGGGCGCAGCTAGTGGATAATAAATATGGATATCCTACTTATTTTTAGTAAAATTACTTACTTGTAAAAATAGTGCTTTTTTAGATGTCTTGGTTGCATCAGATTAGAGGTTTTTTTTCATTTTAAGACAGGAAGATAAATAATAGCCTGATTTATCTTCCTGTCTCAGAATGGGCTTCGCGTGTGAAAGAAATATTGATCAATTTTCTTCACCTCAGATAGTGAGTTTCTCCTATAATTTGTACCTACACACTTTTTTTTTTATTAAACAATCTCCGCTTTAGTGATTTTTGTAATGAGTCTATTAGATTAAGTGTCTGATAGTAAATAATAACGATGAGTAGAGTCAAGTCGATTATCCTCAATTAACATTTAATTTAATCCCTGTTTAACTTTAAGAGACAGTTATTGTAGATAAATTGTACACATGTGTTGTGAATGATACACATATTTCGCAAAGCGTTCGCGCGAGGAAGCTGCCGACGGAAGTAGTTTAGGCGGGCGGAAACAGCGCGGCGGGAAGATGGCGCCGTTTCCGTTACCACTCTCTTGTTTACCCTGCTACGTGGGTGAATCTAAGTTTGGAAACGGGGGTCTGTCGTTATCTTTCACCGTGATACAAAGTAGGCTTTCAAACAAGTGTCTCTTGCCTTTAAACATTAGACACGCCACCTGTTCTGATAAAAGTAACCTTATTACACCTACAAAAGTCCTAAATCAACGCCAACAATTATTTTGATAGAGCATATGGCAAAGGTGATGTAAACTCAAAACATATCTCGCACTTTTTAAGCAGTAGAGCTTTATGATGAACTCAGTATACCTGTCTCTTTACTAGTAAACGTGGCTCTCTCTCTCTCTCTCTCTCTCTGGTCGATCCTTCATGGCTGATCGCGACCACCATTTTGCTTCACCCAGCGATTTGTCAGTATCCTCCACTTATTCCGGTCTGTAGCCATTCGCATCACTTCCTCAAACCTGGACGAGCTATTTTGTTTGAGCTGGTCTGACCACCTCATCGGGGATTTACCGCGTGATCTCTTGCCCTCTATGTTTGCGCAGATGATCAGCTTCTCCAAATTCTCGTCCGGGCGTCTTAAACGTGGCATAGTCTCGGAATAGTTCGTCTGTGTTTTATCTTTTTCGTTCAAGTTTAAAATGTATAAAAGAAAGAAAATTACAAAACACGGACTGACTATTGAGAGGCTGTTCCACGCCGTTTGTTACTAAGGAAGCTGAAGTTTCGTCCTTAATACAGCCCTGTTCTTCCGTGTTTGCTTTGCTCAGTAATAAGCTAAGTTGACTTCTCTTTGTGGAGCGTTGAATTTGGTAGGCATTGCTGAGGCGATTGCGCAGAACTCACTTAGAACTTCGCGTGGAATTTTACGGTTCTAGGAAAAAAGTTCTGATAGCCTTCCGTAATCAAGAGTCTTATTGTTTCTGTTTATAACAGTAGATATGGAAGCATTAATTAATAAATCTACGCAGATTAACATAAATTCACGTGAAAATCAGTAATTTGCTCTCAGTTTTCATTTTTTAAGCCATTACTTGTTTCAGCTGTTGATTTTTACTGTAAATATTTATTTTCATAAGATTAAAATAAAAGTCTCAACAAATGGTTCAACTAAGTAATTTTACATAACCTATCGTCACGCCTTTCCCCCGAGGGGCTTGCAGTGGTGTATAACACCCACACTTCGCCGGACGATATTCAGTCCCAAATGTGACAGGGGGCGAGCCTGTCGCCATACACCGGGCTCCAGTCATGTAGCAGATGACATACCTATAATACTTAGTATACACATATGTTCACACAATGAACAAATTGGTGCATGCCTTCGGCTGGGTCCGAGCCCGCTCTCTCTGGCTTGAGAGGCGGGCCTTCTCCGGCTAGGTTATGATCTTAGCTTTAAATAAATATAAATTCATTTTTAGATATACATAGCTGTAGATATACATATACGAGTATGTAATGAATTAACACAAGTAGTAAAGTAAGTACAGTTTCAACTTAAATACTCACAGCAAAGCCAAGCATCAAATGCAAATGCAAATGCAATATGCACTTACTAAATGAGGTTCAATTGCGCACACAGATGGGGATTTCAATAATTTATGCTTTGAGTTTCACGGGAATACACACACGTTCATAATGCAGTGTTTATGTAATCGTATGTGAAATATCGTTGGTAACATATGTATAAACAGACACTTTGTATAAAGTCTGGTCTCTTTTCTATAAACGCTGTTGTTCCCAAAAAGCGGACTTCCGACAACATTACGAGTTACGAAAATGTGTATTCGTGCTACAAAGCTCGGAATGAACTAAGCAATCAGGTACCCCAGTTCCCATAATTCACATTCCATGGCCCGTAAAAGGCAGCTACGCAAATGCAGCACGTTCGCTGCAAATGTGCATCAGGTGAACACCGGACATTACAGCAATGTTTGTGCTACGAAGTTTATGTGGGTTGGTGTACCCTGAGGTGCTACTGCCAAAGTTTCCGGGCTTCGCCAGTGTATTGTAGTTTCGTGGCATAACTGTGGATTATGAACCGCAGTTCAAAGATGCAGAAGTGTCTATTATTAGTCCCTTGTGATTTAGTGAGACAAGGCTAGTGTTGCAACGATGTGCTTAACTTTGGTAGAAATACAGCAGAATGCGAGTAGAGGCAATTGGAATAATTAAAGAGAATTGTTTCTGTCTAGTAATCTGTAGTTTTGTTTATTCATATCAATATCTTGGTGCAAATAAAGGCATAATAAATAAATAATAATATTCGGGACACTTGCACACACGGTCGTCTGACTCCAAACTAAGCAAAGCTTGTACTATGGCTGAAAAGGACTGATATCTATACATATATATTTTTAAACACATACTTATATAGATATTCACACCCAGACATAGAACAAACACAATTTTTCATCACATGAATGTTTGCCCTAGTTGGGAATCGAACCCACGCCCCCAAGCTCAGAAGGCAGGTTCACTACCAACTGAGCCATCGAGGCAGTCTGTAAGGAGATTTCTATACCCAATGGGTGGTAAAAAAGACTTAGGATAATGGTGAAGATGAGTTCATCTAACTGTGGCTAAATGGGTAGCCAATAATATCTTCTATGGTTAATAATATTACATTAGGTAATATTAGAGGTGCGAAAGTATGTGAAATTGTTTGTCTAAGTTTGTTACTTTTTCAGACTTAAACGGCTGAACGGAAACCATTAGAAAATGTATTAAAATGCGAGTGTAAACGGAAACTTAAGTACGTTTTCTTTAATTATCTATTTTTCTTTACTTTACTTACGAGTAGATGTCTAAATTTAATATTTGATAACTTTTTTGGAACAGCACACCCAAGAACTACTATAAATATAATTTAATCAAAACATCTAAAATTAACAATGCTGTTTTTGTCCCCTTATCATGCTGAAATTAGCTATAGTCGTAGTTTATACCCTAGATTGACACTATTATATATAATATCCTATTTTAAATAATAGCCTGAAATTATTTATAATAAACAGTTACTGTAAGACAGCGGGTGGAACCGCGGGACGCAGCCAGTTACGTTAATGAGAGAAATCCTTTTGTTCAATTTATTGTTTTAGTTTTCCTAGTAGAGCGCGCGTGCTCGTGGACAAATTTAAACCGGCTCCAAACTATCGCTTCAAACGCCCGCGAAAGTGACACGACGCCGTGTCTATTGGTCATAAAGATTTTAACAACCAATAGGAACACTTTTTGGGGGCGTAGCTACCGACGTCCGAAGAAGTGTACTCTATTCTGATACCCTACGAGTGGTCCCCGGGTAGTGCTAACCGGGTAGCAAACTCTGGTGGAAGGCTTCGGCCGTGGCTAGTTACCACCCACCGGATCAAGCCATGCCGTGAAATGACCTAGTCGTGTTTCGGGATGTAGTCCGGTGTAACCGTTCCAAAGACGGGTCTGAGCAGTAGCGCACTTGTAGCGCCTCACTCAACTGCCGTCTTTGTACTTCTTCACTCTACAAAACTTCAAAGCAGAGTCGGTCGTCGTGCTCCATCTTAGACCACAACGTCGTTTAACATCAGGCGAGTTGGTGGTCAAACGCCGACCTATTCTACATAAAAAAAATGTAATGTTCGTGGCAATAGTTTTGAGCCGGCTTTACATTCCTATGCCAGACTCCAGCGCATAGTGCTACGATTCCACACAGGTAGAATGTACGGAACATGTGCGCATTGCACGGATAGGAATCCGTGCTTCAGCCACTTTCGTATGCGTAGTGAATTCAGCGTGCATTCGCTACTCATTTGTGTATCATAGTCATTTGATTATGTTCATTTGTCGTTTTACTTTTTCTATGAAATGCAAAAATGTGGTTATGATTTAGGTTTCAGCACGAAAAATTGTTGGATGCTTGGAACCTATTTCCGCCAAGTAGCCACAAGTACATGTGTTTGTGTGTGTGTGTGTGTGAGGTTAAGTGAGTGAGTGTGTGTGTGTGTTTGTGGCATCGTAGCACCCGAACGGGTGAACCGATTTTGATTTTGTTTGGAAGGAGAATTAGTTGGAAGTGTTCTTAGGTATGTTTGATGAAAATCCGTGTCGAGGCTTTATTAGTTAAGAGTCCGGCGACCGCTTTAGACTAACTTTGCATTGGCTGAAGGTTTTCTATTGCCATTTCGTCTAGAAGAAGACGACGAGCGAAGAGACCAAGTAATGATGCTGTCGAGCCTATAAAGTTATCTACAGAGTGACAAAGTGCAATTTCATTATTTTTTTATGACTTTTGCACTTCCGCAATAATTCAGAAATAACTAAAAATGTCTCTTGTATTATGCATTTATTTAAAAGCTAATGATGTATGCAATCTCCCTATGTAAAATGATTTTCGATTTGCGTTGTCTATCTTTTAAATAAATCTGTCAAAAGTGACCCCTTTCATATGCTGTTATTTTTTATAACTCTATTAGCTCCTGAAGACGTATTTAAAAAAAAAACAAGAACATAGGGGCGTAGATATAATTCATTTAATTGTACATGCCAAATTTCATCATAATCTGACAAATGGTTTCTAAGAAATTTTACAAGCGCGTTTGTATGGAAAATTCAGAGCGTCGCGGGACCCTTAAGTATCTAATTATTATTTTTATCTTTTTTTGGAACAGCAGACCCAAGCGCTACTACAAACCTAATTTAACCAAAACATCTCATATTAACAATGCTGGTTTTGTCCCCTTATCATGCTGATATGACTACTATCCATAAAGCTATAGGTATAGGTACGTAAACAGTCAGAAATTAGGTTCAGTGGAGTGGTTTTGTATGTACGAGGTAACACTCGAAAGATCAACCATATTATGCCGTATACTTACCGACTTTGAACAGTGTAAAAAAGTATGTGCTTAGTTGCTAAAGCCTACGTACCTATAATATACCTACCTACGTACCTACTATGAGAAATTAGATAGCGATGGTAGCCTAGTTGGGAGAAGGCCCACCTCTGAAGTCAGAGGGAGCGGATTCGAACCGCACGCACCAATTTGTTCATTGTGTAAGCATATGTGCGTATTGTACGTCATGTGCTACATGATTGGAGCCCGGTGTATGGCGACAGACTCGCCCCTGTCACATTTGGGACTGAATATCGTCCGGAGAAGTGTGGGTGTTGTATTACACCTCTGCCAGCCCCTTCGGGAGAAAGGCGTGATGATGTGTGATGTTATGTTATGAGAAATTAAGAAGACAAAAGGCACAGAATTTCTGTGTTTTCAAAAACCAATTGTCTTAATCTTATACCTTTAAATGAGCAATTCTTGTATATATATATATATATAATTGGAATCTCGGAATCGGCTCCAACGATTTTCATACAAATTAGTACATAGGGGGTTTCGGGGGCGATAAATCGATCTAGCTAGGAATCATTTTTAGAAAATATCATTTTATTCGTGTTTTATCGATAATCAATCTCAACTGAAAAATATGACTCTTCCTGACATCTATTGGCGAATAATAATACTACTATTTTTTGTGAGCAACTAATTGCTTTAACGACACAACAGCAGATGGCGTTGTTAAGTAACACGAAGTCAATGAGTGTTTGCTTTGAGGTTAGACTAAAATCAATTGTTTATTATCCAAAAAACACTATTAAAAAATTTAAAAAAATACCGAGCAAAGCTCGGCCATCCAGGTACTTTTACTTAATTTTAATTCTGTAGAAGAAAGAGCATCCATAGTGATTGATATTCCATTCACTTTTTAACACACACATAAATAGATATTAACACCCAGACATAGAACAAACATGATAGGTGGGAATCGAACCCACGCCCCCAAGTTCAAAAGGCAGGTTCACTCCCAACTGAGCCACCGAGGCAGTCAATGCTTCATTTATCATATTATGAAAGTTGTCCGCAAGAGATCGCTTGTAAGCGATAAGACCGCCCTTTGCACCTATTCTTGCATATTTCGTTTAGTTTTAGATTTTATTTAGTGTCACTAAAGAGTTTCGTATTCTATTGTATTGTGTATCTTTCTTACAAATCAGTGCAGTAAAAATAGAACAAATGAATTAATTGACAATAAAAGTTTACTAATCATGAAATTAATCATAATTAATTGGCATGCAATAATAATTAATCTTATCTTATGCAGGTGACCAAGATGCTTCTAATAAACAGCTAATTTTGTTCAAACCTCGTAGCGTGTGGCGTTGTCTTTCGCCAAGAAGGGGTTTTCGGAAAGGGACACTTGTTAGTGGGAAGTAAGTCCTCAGGATGTTGTCATGAACTCTCTACACAAGAGTTGGGTGTAAACTTGAGGTGTACTGAGTAAAAAAACTGGATAAGTGCGAGTCGGGCTCGCGCACGAAGGGTTCCGCACCATATCCTATCCTACTAATATTATTAACGCGAAAGTTTGTAAGAATGGATGGATGTTTGTTACTCTTTCACGCCAGAACAGCTGAACAGATCTGGATGAAATTTGGCACAGAGATAGATTACCTATAATCTAGAATAGCATATAGGATACTTTTTAACCGCGGATAAAACCGCGGGGCGCAGTTTGTTTTCTATAAAAACGGCAAAAAATCGGCACGTTTGTTGTATGGGAGCCTATATACATAAACATTTATTTAGTTCTGTTTTTTAGTATTTTTGTGTTATAGTGGCAACAGACATACATCATCTGTGAAAACTTCAACTTTCTAACTATCACGATGCATGAGATACAACCTGGTGACAGACGGACGGACAGACAGACGGGTGGAAAGCGGAGTTAAGTGGAGAAGTTATTACCCGTCCTGTTTTACCTTTGGGTACGGAACCCTAAAAAAGTAGAAGAAACCCATAATTCTGAAAGGTTTTTACTCTATTGCCAATTAAGAAATCTAGAAAAAATTAGCTGTTTAAAAAAAATGTTACTGACACTCAATAAAGTGAAGTTACTCGTATATACGGCGTATTTTTTATGGGTCGTATAATTTTTGCTAAGAACTTTTAACACTTGGGTAGGTACTATAAAATTTGGCATCAATGGGTTAAGGTACGATTTTATGGGTCCTTTTAGTATTTAGCTAAAACAACAAACCTATTAAGTTACGACTCAGAGTCATTACTAGAGACAGCTTCCGTTACATTTTCAATTTTTATGGCGCCCCAGCAAACGAATGAAGCAATAAAAATGCGTTTATATTCAGCTCTGAAATCGGTTATCAGTCTGTCGCTTTTTCGCGTCCCGAATAAACAAACTATTCAATTGTCTGACGATGCAGTTCCATAATTGGTTTGCGTCGGTATTTATCTGCTCGCTCGTATATTTTTGCAGTGGTGAAGAAGAGTGCATTAATGCCGATGAGGATGGAACCTGTGAGTAAATATTTACATATAAAGATAATGATACATTTATTTGCATTACTATTCTATTTTATTAATTATCTTAGTTGCATATTTTATTTATTTTGTACTTAATATGGGTGTAACAATCCGGAATAAAAACAATTTCATTTAATTTCATTTCATTAAACATGAGTATATAAATAATATTGATGTTTAATTGGAAATTACGAGCTTCATGTTATGCCTCAAGAGGCGTGCAAAGTTTCTAGAGATGGCAGTGAAATACAAAAAAAAAAAATTGTTAATGCCAAACTAATATTTTAATTACGAAAGTGAGTTCGTTTGTTTTGTTACGCTTTTAAGCCATAACTACTAAACTGATCACTATGAAATTTTGCAAACACTTTGTCAGAGGTACAGAAAAGGACATAAAAATCCACCTTTTATCCCGAAAAAAAGTCGAAAAAAAGCTAGTCTTAAGATAGTTGATCAGGCGTTACTTTGCGGAAGTTCATCTTCAAAATTGTTACTTGAACTAATATCTAGTGTAATTCCGTCGTGTACAGCTAGTCTTAAATAAGTTTTACAAATATTTTAACACAATTTAAGGTGCTAATGATATAAAGAGGAAAACGATAAAAACAGGAAAGCGCATTGAAAAGCTTCAGGGAAAAAGTAGACAGCATTGTTAATTTCGCATCGTATTAGCAACAAAATACATGGCGAGGAAAACAATTTTAGGATCTTTTTTATAAATTTAAGTGGTGAAACGTGCTACTGTAGTCGTTAACGTAATGATTAATGCTACGTCTACCATGAAACTGTTCATAAAAATATAATTAAAATTTTATTCTTTGCATTATTAGCTGGAGAGATTATCAAAAAAGTAAGTTGAATTCGATTCCCGGCTGGACAAGGATTAAATGAGATCAATTTTGAAAAAAAGTGTGGGGAAGTCGGAGCGTAGCCTAGTAGTGTGTTAGTTTTGCGTGTAGTTTACCTATACTATCTCTTCGATAGAGAGAAGTAGCAGGCCATAAGTGTGAAATGTATGTAGTTAATTCATTTTCTGTTACTCGCTACTTCGTTCGCATTCACACTGAAAATAGTATCCAAATCCCTTCATAATTATATAAGGTAACTAATCATCAAATTTAATCATTAATTTAAAGGTTAGTAGCGTTTAACCGGCGTTATTGCTATCTCGCTCGCACAATTCAACGTTTTTGAAAATAAATAATGGCTGAGTTGTCAATTGAAAAATGTTGCCCGATAACTATTTAGTTTATAATATAACGGTTATTTTAAACTAATTTTAGCTTTCATACCTTTTTCTTAGACGGAGAAAAAGATCATCAATTTTTTAAACGTTTGTTAAACGCTCTTAACCGTTCAATCGCCGTTTAGCCATGAAACGCCTACAAACAGAGAGAGCTAATTTCGATTTTATAATTAATATAAGAAGTATAGATTTTCATCTCTATGTCCAGGTCTAGAGCGCTGTCCAGAAACCACGTTCGTGTATATCTCAGGATGTGACAACGAAACGATGTCGCAGCGCACGTGTCGCCACCCAACTGCCAGAAGTCTGGGCCACATTTGTGACTACACTCGGTGCGAGTGCTATGAGCCCCATATCTGGGACGAAGCTGGCCAGAAATGTGTGCTGCTCGAAGAATGCTCCGATCAGTCTAAAGTGGTAGAGGAAGAAGAGAAATTAAGAAAGACGCAAGAAAATATGATTTATAGTTCTTACGAAGACTTTGATTATTATATTGAATGAAAGTTTAATTTTTGTGTTTTTTTTTAACAAAATACAGTTTGGTAATATTCGTTTTTCTCATGCAATACGGTGTATTGTTCCACTATGTACGCGACATATAACTGAAGCCCGGTGTATGGTGACAGGCTTGCACCATGTTACATTTGGGACTGAATATCTTCCGGCGAAGTGTGGCTGTTGTATTGTGTAGTGTTGTCTGCCAGTCTCTTCGGGGGACAGGCGTGGTGATTGGGAGGAAAGTCTATATGTAGTAAGCATTGAAGATATTTATAGGAATAAATACCTAGCATCCCACAATCACGCCATCTTATTAACTTTGTTTAGAATATGATAACAACTAAGACGTAATCGATCCAATCGTATCGGTCAAGAATATCAAGTTGCATCAAAAGATCACGACGTAAGTTCAATTTTCACGTGCTGTTACTCGTGACAATACTTAATTGATACTAGTTGCGCCCCGCGGTGTTACCTGGGGTTAAAATAAAATAGTAGATTTGCCTTTTAATACGAGTACATGTACTAAATGTATTGGATTTGAAAAAGTAGCTAGTGAGCGAAAGTTTTTACACAAACCCTGTTAAAGAATTCTTGGACAAAGCGTCGTTGTGTCGCTAGCATGTTACATTTATCACGATTGTTTTTAAGTTTTTAAAACTAACATTTTAATTACTTCAATTTTTAATTAGTATATTTAGTAATATTTTCTTTTGATATTTAATTTAATTTTATGACATTATTTTGACATAATGAATGCACACCTAATGTGACCTATTGGCTGTTTAAACCTCAATTAAAATCATTGCAACCCATTAACGAGCAAATAAAGAATTTGAATTTTGATTTTTTTTAAGTTGCGTGCTATTCTAGACTATAATCTACCTCTAGGTCAAATTAGTCCAGATCCGTTCAGCGGTTCTGACGTGTTTGAGTAAGAAACATTCATCAATCCAAAATTTTTCCTATAGAATATTAGTGTAATTACTAGGCCGGACTACATATTAATATTTAAGACAGTGCCTCAGCGTGGAATTATGTAACTCTTAAAATACTAATCAGGATTTTATTTCTTCACGTTTTTTTGATGTCATAGTCCAAAGTAGATAAATTATCTTCTTTACCAAGTAGTGTGCTACTGCAGCAGCAGCAGCAGCAGCAAAAAACAACTATGTCAAATGTATTTTTTGTACGAGGCTTCACCTCATTGAAATGCTATACTAAGGTTTAGATAGTTAGATAAAATTAAAAATTAGCTCAAGCACACATATATACAGATAAATTTATTACGGAATTTTCTTTTGAACTTTCCGACTTTATATAAATTTCAAGATAAGCTAGTCAGTTCAGTCGATGCTATCTTCTACAACTAGGTTTGACCTTTGTTTTGTCCTCTGTATCAGCGATCGATGCACATTGTTTATGTTTGAAGTCAGCTCGTTTGCGGAAACATGACCATTGCATATTAAAACAAGCGTAAGGTAAGATGTGACTTAAGAATTTTTTGAACCACCTCTTCTTACGATCAGTAAAATAAATAGAGATGGGGAAGAGCTATAATTACATTTTATATTGCAGATCAACATAAACTATGATAGTGAAAGAAGCATTTCTAACTGTAGCTGCTATAAGCATTGCAGTGGTATTACCATCTTCAGCAGAAGATCAGCAAAAGAACGAATGTACAAAGATATCGTCGTGCTCTTCGTGTATATTGACGAGTTTCTGCGTGTGGTGCGTAACAAAGAGCAAGTGCACAAAACAAGAATGCGGTAACGACAACATCATTTATCCGAACAATGTCGCAGCCATAATGGCCGGCTCCAGCTTTTGTCCCAGAGTTGTCGAACCAGATGTTAGGACAATAAAAAGCGGGACAAAGGAGGGCTTCCCTGTGAAAATTACGCAAATACACTTGTACATGGCGTTCACTCCCTGGAAATGTAAAATAATCGTCGACGGTAAAGAGACAGTTACAAACGCGGTGCTTCTAGGAGATACAGTGTTCTGCGAAGCGGCCTTATACGAGAACAGATCGGAGAGACCTTACGTAAATGGAACAGTATCGGTTATGTGGGATTACAGCAAGACTTTCGACGGAGCCGTGCCGATAGAAGTGTGCCGATGCGATCTCGACCCTAAATGCTCGGCTTGTAAATAAAATATTTTCCAGTGCTCGCTTTTACGATTTCCTCCAAACCGTTTAGTTTGCTTTAAGAATTACATCTCGTGAAAATAGTTTGACAGAATCTTGGAAAGTTGAGAAGAGAAATGTTGTTACGCCAGTTTCGGTACGCGAGTTCTACGCCTGGAAGTATCATAACATTATTGTAATTTTTTAAAGTACTTGTAAGATTGTGAAATAAGCTGAAAATAAAATGTGTATTGTTGTACGTTCAACACTGGGCCTAATGTCAAAGGACTTCCATATTCGGAGCGCAGCTGTCGGAAAAAGGTTTAATAAAAATATTTATTGTGCGCAGGTACTTTATTGGGGACCGCAATTAATTAGATCAGAATCAGGGGCGGGATCGGATTAGGTTAATAAACAGCAGGCACAAAGGGAGCAATGTTCACTTGGAGCGGTCTCACTAATTCAGCCGAGCAAGTTGCTCCTTAGTCCTCACAGTTAACAAACGTCGCGAGCAATTTTTCTTTCAGTAGCGAACAGTCTTCCCGGCAGCAAAAAGTAGTAAACGAAGTTATGCTGCACTCTGTCTTATTGAATCGCTCCTTGTAAACAGAGCGAGCATTTTAAAAGTTTACTTTACCTACTCAGGCACTTCATTAGCGAACGTAGTTACTTTAAGAAACTTTTAATTGAAAATGTAGGGGCAAATCAATCTACAAGACTTAATCACTCTTTAGAATACCCTTCAACAGCTTTAGTAAATCGTAACATTTCTCAGTTTGAATTATATCACGAGCATCCAACCACTATTAGTTATATAAGCAGTAAACAAAGGATAAGCCTTGTAATATGATTTTGAGTAAGGTTTTCCCAAATCCACAGCGTATTTAATTAGCAGTATGATATCTAACTTGTTTAAAATGTTTTGATTTATTAGCCAAGAATACTTGTTTTGTGAGCAACATAATTATGTACATAACAAAATGTTTGCGGCTGTCGGCTGCTTTGGTGCGTAGACTCTCTATAGGAAGTACGTAATTTTTGATTTGGTCTTATTTTTGACAAATCAAACAAGTTTCAACATCGAACATCCCTAACTTGATAACAAACGCGCTTCCTGCCTCGGTGTTCCCCAGCAATGGATACAACCTGGGTCTCTTCAAGACAAGAGTGAATAGGCACCTCATGGGCAAGCGTGCTCCATCTTAGACCGCATCCTCACTTTCCATCAGGTGTGTTGCGGTCAAACGTGGGCCCATTCAATCATAAAAAAAAAAAAAAACAATCTGGAGAGAGTAATTTTTTACACTTAACTTTTGACAAAAAACACAATCGTCACGCCTTTCCGAAGGGGCTGGCAGAGGTGTAATACAACACTCACACTTCACCGGACGATATTAATTCCCAAATGTACAGGGGGCGAGCCTGTCGCCATACATAGGGCTCCAGTTATTTAGCAGATGACATACAATACATTGTGTGTGTGTGTGTATGTCTGTCTGTGTGTGTGTGTTTTTTTGTTTGAAAGATAGATAGATAGATAGATAAACTCTTTATTGTTCACACCACAGATAACAAAAATAACAAGAGAAAAATTATGATAAAACTTTTTAAATAGTGTAACAACTGGCGGCCTTATCACTAAAAGCGATCTCTTCCAGGCAACCTTAGGATGGAGAGGATACGACAAATGAGTATGGGACAGGGTGTGCAAAAATAACAAAATAAACATAAGATTGATACAAAGAAACAACAAAACATCGAGTATTATACCTATACACCTACATAAACTATTTAAATAAAACTTACATAAAATTACATCATACTAAAATAATACATTCTAGTACTTAAAATACCTATAGTTAATAAAATATACTAATTATTACATACATACAACACTGATAAATAAAACAATCATCAACAGCTTTTTTACGGCGTCCTTAAAAATAGCAAGCGAGGGAGCATGTCTAGTAGCGACGGGCAGCTTGTTCCACAGTTGGACTGCCTGAAATGCAAACGACTTACCATAGAACATTTTACAATGAGCAATGTGAATAAGTCGGATGAAAATCGGTCTCGGTTGTTTTTTTTTTTATTATACAATACTTGTCATTAAAATTATGACTTCCAACTGTAAGAAATGGCCGGTGACATCGTGTCAGCGGCTGTCGGCTACTTTGGTGTGGTAGACTTTCTCACGTTGCTGTCAGTAAGTCTTTTGTATACGAGTGTCGAGTATGTACGTAGAGCGCCTACTGTATTTTACTGTGTAGGCTTCATCAAACGGGATATACGCCACTTAAATCGACCGCGCGGATTCGGGTGTCGGACGTGAACAGAATAGCTGCAACTTTGTTTAGCGGCTCTTGTCATTTTGTAATGTGTTGGGATGATAAAGAAGTTCCTTCCCCGACGCGTGGAGGGTCGCCCTCTGGGGTTTGTAACTAGTTAGGCTGGCGATTCGGTAAACAGTTTTGGGAATACTTTACGGGGTAGTGTTATCGAATAAAATAAATTTATGTTAAGAATAAAATTGTCGAATTAATATTTTAGATATAACATCGTCACGTCTTTCCCCCAAGGGGCTGGCAGAGGTGTAATACAGCACCCACACTTCGCCGGACGATATTCAGTCACAAATGTGACAGGGGCGAGCCTGTCGCCATACACAGGGCTCCAGTCATGTAGCAGATGACATACAATACGCACATATGATCACACAATGAACAAATTGGTGCCTGCTGTCGGCTAGGCTCAAACACGCTGCCTCTGGCTTGAAAGGCGGGACTTCTCTAACTAGGCTATCATTGTTTTCATTGACTATTTTAGTTATCATATTTTAGATACGATAACTATAATATTCAATGTAGTTATATAATAACTCTATAAATAGAGCTATATTTTATTGTAAAGGGTCCGCCAGATAACTTTTTTTATTTTTGAAAATGCTATAAAAAATATTACTGATTATTTTCTCAAATTTCTTTTTTTATTTGAAAGTACAATCCTTCCGGTTAAAAATAAAAAATAATTTCATTAAAACGTCTGCCTCGGCTGGCCATGCAGTAGCCTACACGATAGGTCCAATTTTAAGGACATTATCGATTGTGTGCAGCTGTATTTCACCAATGGCTTCACGAATATTGTCCTTTAAACCTATTAACCTTTAACCTATTATTAACCGGAAGGATTGTACTTTCAAATAAAAAAAGAAATTTGAGAAAATATTCAGTCGTTTTTTTTATAGCATTTAAAAAAAAGGACATAGGATACTTTTCATCCCGATTAAAATAACGGTTCCTGCGGGATCGCGGGTGAAGCCTCGGGGTGTTGCTAGCATTTTATTCTGTTTTATTCGGAAATCACCAAGATTACTAATAAATTAAATAATTAGACACCACTTATCTGTTTTCGCAAATTGAAATATTTGTTTGTTATGCTCATGAGAGTAGAAAAACGTTATAAATATTACACTAAAATATATGACAGTCAAGGAGACACACAAAACCAGTTTTTAGCTATATTTTGTCTGTCTAATTGAATTCAAGGATGTGTTGAACAGGTCAAAGTCGGGAAAGTCTACCAGTTTGTTTACGGAGTTAGATGCTCTTAAGAAGAAAGAGTTTCGCCTGTATTTAGTCGTACTACAGAGGACATGTAAGCATTTAGGATGTCTTGTAGCTATTCTAGGGATGTGCAAATCTTCACAAATTAATCGTATCCTCACTAATATGATAAACGCAAAGCTAAGCTTACTTGTTTGTTTGTTTTTTTTCGCTTTCAAGGCCTTTAACTACACCCGTCATCATGAAACTTTGCATACACGCTGTGAAGGGTAGAAAAGTATCTGGTTACTTTTCAACCCAAATAAATTAACGGTTTTATGTTAACGCGGTGACACCGCGTGTTGCAAATATAGTATCCTAAAAGCAACAGTTTGTGTGTGTGTGTGTTTGTGTTTGTAACTTCTTCACGCTCAAACGGGTGGACGGATTTTTATGGAATTTGGTATGGAGGTACCTTTTATCAGGAACTTCCACATACATAAATACACATACATACATACACGTACATAGGCTACTTATTAATCGCGGGGCGCAGCTAGTAGATGCATTATTACAGAAAACGAGCAATGTACTGAATTAAAAGGTATGCAATTTATTTTGTTGACATTAGTTATTAATTTCTTATTTGACATATGTTATTACTGTTTTGACATCTAAATGCTCTTGTGTTTTGTGACATTTATTGAAACTGTGACATGAAACTATTGGAGTTGTCAATAAATTCTGATTTCTGATTTCGTTTAAAAGTCCAGTATAAGCAATCTGGTTTTTATATGTTTGTAAATTGTCAAGGTTAGACATAACCTTGACAATTTAGAAACTTATAAAACTTATATATTAATATCACTATCGCTTTCACCAATACATCATTATAAAAATACTAAAATTTCATTTCAGCTTTTTTGTCTAGCTACTTTAGTTTGAAAATGTAAGTACTGCGACTAATTGATGTACGTAATTTAAGGCTTACTTGTGTTTCTGTCTGTCTGCACTCTATACCATTAATAAGGGCACCTCTTTAACCCAAAACTCGTGTCACAGTACACAAGTAGTCAGTTAGTAACTTAAAAAAATATATTACTCGACCCGTTGTGATAATCGAAGTCAAAAATTGACTTAGGAGTTAATTCAGTGTATGAGTACTGAATAAATAATAGTGTATAAGCTACTTCCATCCGTTATTAAAAAAAAAAAAATCTATCCTTTTGAGAGTCATGAGCAAGCAACACACACACTAACATACGCGTTACCAAATTATCGAACGTGCTCACAAAATTTCTCGAGGAAAATATCGGTTGAGGAATGCGACCTATAGCATCTGCCGCGAGGTAAACAGCTCAGAGAGCACTAGTAATATAAATTAGGCAGTATATAATAACCCAATAAAACGATACAAATAAATTTGCAATTAAAAAATGGCTGATTGCTCGTCTGCCCTACTGGTAGCTAGTGGTCCACCTGTCTTCTCCTACTGGTAAGACCAAAGAGTATCTCCGTGTACGTGCACGTGCACGCGCACGTGCGTGGACCTACTAGCAGTTCACGGCTTTTTTTTACCACATAATCTTGCAAATTCTTCTCCGGTAACTGGTAATTTTACGGTAATAAACTAACAGTAGCTGCCACATGTAGATATTTTTTTTAATTACCACCGTAAAGGTTAACTTTAAAGAAATAATGAAAAAACACTGTCACGCCTTCCTCCCAAAGAGGCTAGCTGTTGTGTACAACACCCACACTTCGCCGGACAAAATTCAGTACTAAATGTGACAGGGGGCGAGCCTGTCGCCATACACCGGGCTCCAGTTACGTAGAAGATGACATTAAATACGCACATGTGTTCACACAATGAACAAATATATGGAGTAGGATAATATTAGGAGCATAAATGTGGGCCTGGGAAAAAAAACAGTGAAAAATATCAAATCACACTTATCATTATGACGGTGGACACGAAGCCGATAAGGTCACGCTATCAAAAATAATCGTACTGATTACTATTTTTGTATTGTTTTTACAATTTAAATACCTACTACAACAAGGTGAAATCATATCCATCTGAGCCAGTAATCACTGCGTTTTACTCATATCTATTAGACGGTAATCGTCTTTATCTGCAGTGCTATAAATTATAGTCGATCGATAGATAATAATCTGACGATAAATCGACTACATCAACTTTATTCAGACCATCACGATTGGTTGACAAAGTTCACGAATTTGTCTTTTTCGATTATTAAGCGATGATAGCCTAGTCGGAGAAGGCCGCCTCTCAAGCCAGAGGGAGTGGGTTCGGACCCAGCCGATGGCACGCACCAATTTATTCATTGTGTGAACATAAGTGCGTATTTGATGTCATCTGCTTTACACAACTAGAGCCCTGTGTATGGCGCCAGGCTTGCCCCCTGTCATATTTGGGAATGAATATCGTCCTTAAGTATTAAATAATAAAAAAAAAATCTACTCATTTAGAAATAATATGAAATGGTTGTACAAATGTAAGTGGAGGTGTTGCAAATGTTCCTGTCGAGTAATAAGTCGGTAGTGTTTGATTTGAAAGTTTCATTCAGCGCGTCTAAGCATGTATGGTTCAGAATAATATAGGTATTTTATTCAGGACGATTGACTCTCCGAGCGCGTGGCCGAGAATCAACACAGCTCGGAGAGTCAATACGTCCTGAAGATGCCTCGTGGAGAGACGAAACACGTGTCGACGAAGTGCTCGAAGAATAGGGATATTTTATTTTATTTTTTATTGCTTTTTTATTGTAAGTATGGTTTTTTAATTGTATTTATGTTTCGATAAAATTTTGTTGTAAATTTCATAACATTATTTCTGTTAAATTCCTTATTGAGTTAGCTTCATTTATCAAATTAATAAATTGTATAAAGTTTTTAGTAGATTTCATTAAATTAGGTCTGTTAAATTCGTTAGTTGAATATCAAATTGTATAAAGTTTTCTAGTAAATGTCATTTAATTAATTTTAATATTTTTTTCTTAATTAAGAATAGAATAGAAAATTCATGTTCCTTGATTCATTTACTTAATGCGATGTTACGAGTAAAGCGGAATTACACTAGATATTAGTTAAAGTAACAATTTTGAAGATGAACTTCCGCAAAGTAACGCCTGATTCAATCAACTATAAAGTTGTTAGTTGATTCGTCCGGGTACCATCATCATCACCATCCCCATCACCATCATCAGCCTTAATTGACCAACAGTTACGTATTTTCCTCTCTTTTTACCTCTTCTCCGCACGTCATTATTCCCTGTTTTAACATAACCTCATCCACCTGAGGGTATGAACGTGAGCTACTGTTTCTATTTGTTACTTTGCGCCGATGTAGAAGGAGGCAATTAATCAGGCAGACACTTTTCCTGGATTATAGTAAATAGCCCGGGATTACTCCCGCGTTTTTCCGGACATATCGCCTAGTTTTCTAAGACGATAAATTACGTTCCTTACTTGGCTCTGCTTTGAGTAAATAGGGTGAACCGATTAAAACATTCATCTATTAGATAGGCGCTGCGACCTCCGACAAAAATAAAATAAATGGACAAACTTCGTTGATAGTGCTCAGTCAAATCCAGTCAAAACCCGCAGTAAACGTCTTCTGACTGGGACAATGATGATGATAATTAAAAAGAAGAAAATCGCTTTAAAAAATATTGTAATCCTAATTGGTATTATGCTATAGTGCTTATGTTACGGATTGGTTTTAATTGAAATTTGATGATGATAAGACAAAATAACAGTAGCTAAGATAATATGTATTATAATATGTTTACTTTTACTAATATTTTGAATGATTCGGGACTTAGATAGCAGTAGAGGAAAGTAGCCAAATATGGATACCGTCTTGTTTTTTACGCTTAAAAAACGTTTTTTTTTTTACTTTTGTTAGTAATTACCAACTGCAGTCGTACAGCCAGTATGACTGTATGACTGTCAAGTTTCCATCACTGTTTTGTAATGTAAATTTTTCAACAACCAAATCAAATCACAACCAGGTCAATGTTTTATTCTAGATTTATCATAACATATCGTCACGCCTTTCCCCCGAAGGGGCTGGCAGAGGTGTAATACAACACCCACACTTTGCCAGACGATATTCAGTCCCAAATGTGACAGGGGGCGAGCTTATCGCCATACACCGGGCAGTCATGTAGCAGATGACATACAATACGCACATAAGTTCATACAATGAACAAATTGGTGCGTGCCGTCGGCTGGGTTCGAACCCGCTCCCCCTGCCTTGAGAGGCGGGCCTACTCCAGCTAGGCTATCATCACTTATTCTAGATGTGCCAAATTTAATTTAGATGAAAACAGAAGAATTTCTGCATTTCCACTTTTTTATATTCGCAAAGATAGCCGAGATAATAGCAATCAAAATGCGTATTTTCACGCAAAAATATCCAGCAACGCAAGCGGCGTTTGATCGCGCGATGACGTCACCAGTCCCGTAAACGCTGTGATTTTCATAGTTCTCATATGGCGATCTTTACATCCAAATATCTCGAGAACGTGATGCTTTAGGGTACCATAGTACTGAACATTTACCCATTTAGCAATAAACGTTGTATAGCCTCGGAATAGGTCTACAGTGTTTTGTCTTTTTCGATCGAGTTCTACAATTTAAAGGAAAGAAAAAGACAAAACACTAAATATAGCTATTCCGAGGCTAAACAATGCTTTTTGATATAATTATTATTGTTTGTGTAAGTGTCCACTACCCATATATACTACTTTCAGCGTACGCAGAAGCTTGAAAATAAAGATGGCGTTGGGGCATATACCACAAAGATTCGATTCGAATATTAAACTTCCGGTCCTCACTTTAATCCACAGATTTCTACTACTTTATTGAAAGTCTGTGTTTTAACCATAAAATGCTAGACACATCGTTAGCACTTTTGAAGATTCATTCACAGAGTGCATCCTATGCCGTTTGGTTTTGTTTTTTTTAATGGAATTAAAATTTGTTGCATCAATAACCTTAACGTCATAGAAATAAATTTATGATTAAAAGAGCAACGATATAAAATAAATACAGCGTGCGCTCATCTCATTATGGCGCGGGTGGCGGGGTGGCACGAGCAAAACGGAGCAAAAGGACCACTGACGTCACGTGCCAAGCGCGCGGTATTTAGGACGTTTATAAAGTGCTCAAAACTTTTCACGATCATACACAGAATTACTTGAAATAAAAACTAATATAACGCACGTAATCAAAATATTACTGCTAAGTAGGTTTTAGTACAATATTTGCATGTGTTAGTAACCCTAACAAATATTGCCGTGATTGGATAGATTTAGCAGTAAGTACCGTATTGATATTGAGCCGCGTTGGCAGAGTGGCATGAACTGCGCTTTCCGATTAGGAGGTCTATTTTCTGTGTGACACGTGCTCTTACGGTGAAAGAAAACATTGTGAAAAAACGAACTTGTCCTAGAATTTATTTTACAAGACAAGACAGGTGACATGCAACAGCCCGCACTGAGCCAGCGTGGCGCATAACGGCTCAATCACCTCCGACGTAGCGTGGTAGGTCGGTGTCTCTGCAGTGGGACGTAAAAGACTGATGTTGACCCAAATATAAAACACTACACAAACTGACAAAAATCAGCCTCAATTTGTATGAGGAACTTAAAGAACTTTGGTGAAATAAAAATTAAACTTCAAAAATACAAAAACCGGTGCCGAATTTGACAGCCATACATAGGTACCTACATCAACTTACTTACATTTACCTATTTCATGATTGGATGATGGTTTCTTTTTGAGTGTCTCCAGAAAACAGCCTTATATAACTAGTCTATGCCTATTAACTTAGCATCTTCTATGTCAGTAGTTTTGTGTCTAACTAGATGCGCCCTGCGGTTTTGGGAAAAAAAATACCCTATAACCTTTTCGTGTCTGCAAAATGTCATGTACTTAGATCGGTTGAGAGACGTTGTAAAGACGTGAAAGCGTAACAAACAAGCAAACAAACAAACGAAGAAACTCACTGTCGCGTTTATGTTATTGTTTATAAGGGTGAGAATTCCTTGGTCGTTAAATAAAACGACTGTGCTTGGATAGAGGAATCTGAATTTATTTTCGATGACATAGACCTTAGCACTTAACAAAACCAAACGCGTGCGCGTTTTAAGGGCGAACAGCAAAATGAAAATTTTTTGCAACACGATTTTAATTAATGAATTGATTCGACATATTGCCCACCAAGGACATCAGTTTATGTCCTTGATACTAGTTGCATGTTCTCGTAAGTCTAAGGTAGGATGTCTAAATATATATGTCAACACATACTGATACCATCTCGATAACATCTGGATTATAAATAGAAAACAAATCAATGTGGTTGTTTAAGTGAAATGGTTCATATTTAGCATTTCTAACCAATTTGAACTTTTACTTATTCACATTTATTTGTTCCTTTAATACAAACAATTATCGCCTAGGATTATTTGTTTAAGAGAAAACCCAGTAATATATTCATTACCTAGCATTATATTTATTAAATTTATTATGGATATTATTCCTCATTTGGTTACTTTCCTCTATTCGACAAAAATGATAATATTCTTCATGACCTATCAGACAACCGTAGTATTGCGTACTACAATATTATCAATATTTTCACGTTAATCGTGCTGACGTGCGGTCGCGTCCATTTCACATTCGAATCGACGGAACTCGATGATTCAAAAATAAACAGTTGAAAAATGGCTGTGTGAATGTGAATCACCATTAATTTTGTGAGGTGCGTGCAGCAGAAGAGGATCGATCTACATTATCATCTACCTATCATCAGAGTTCCTGAGATGGCATCCACAACGAACGCGAGCCCGCCGACGCTGGTCTACATCGTCGGGGGCAAACCCATAGAAGATAAGCCCGAACAAACCTACATGCTGGCTTGGTGGTCCGCAAAGTGGAAGCCAATATTAGCTGAATTTGTATCTACTATGATTCTCGTGTTTTTCGGCTGCATGGCGTGTATACCGATTGATGGATTAACCGAACAGTCTCCGTATTACGCTCCGCTTGGATTTGGATTAACTGTCATGTTCAATATCCAGATTTTTGGACACATATCTATGGCACATATGAATCCAGCTGTGACCCTGGCTGGGGTGATATGGGGGAACACTTCGGTTGCCCTCGGAATATGCTACGCCGTCGTTCAAATCATGGGAGCGGCGATTGGCTACGGCGTCCTCATCAGTCTCGCTCCAACAGACGTGAGATTGTATGGTATTTGTGTGACGTATAAGCATTTTGGAATCAGCAGTTTTCAAGCCATGTGTATTGAGGCTATTCTGACTGGTGTACTTTCTCTGCTCAACTGTGGTGTTTGGGATCCTGTAAATCAGCACAAGCAAGATTCAGTTCCAATCAAATTTGGTTTGGCTATAATAGGTCTATCAATTATTGGAGGTCCGATGACGGGGGCTAGTATGAATCCCGCCAGGACCCTGGGACCTGCCTTGTGGACTGGCATTTATTGGGACCACTGGATTTACTGGGCTGGGCCTTTGATTGGTGCTGGTGTGACCGCGATATTATACAAGCTTATTTTCCTCAAAAAGGAGAATTATACACGAATGCACCTACTATAAATTGTAAATAAGATTAAAGTGAATCAATCGAGAGTTTGCGATGCGTTTCTTAGTTTTATTTACTGAGTGGATATTATCATCTTTAAACTTAGAGGTTTAAAATAATCTGCAAACTAGTAGATAAAAATATGTCCTAAACTAAAATATGTAGGTACTTAAATTAATTTATTTCGTTATTTTTATGCGAGACAAAATGGTTTGTTCTATGAACAAGCTAGAATAGATTTACTTAGCTATAATTTAATTATAAAATAAAATATTTATATAATTTATTTATAAAATAAAATATAATTTTTTATATTGAAATTTAAATACTTACTTAGTAGGTTTGTTTTATTTTTCGGCAGTTACCTTGCCTTTGAATCCCTTAAAGAAAAGTTAACTACATAACTGTACTGTACATGTGAGAATCACAAAAACATATCGTCACGCCTTTCCCTCGAGGGGGCTGTCAGAGGTGTAATACAACCTTTACAACCGGCTCTTTGTTTGTCACCCTATATTCAGACTATACATAGATATTATTAACATTTTATTAGGGGTAAGTATGAAATAGCGCCAGTGACAAAAACATTGAGAAGCAATAGTCTGTTTGGGCACTATAAGCGAAAAGAGTAGCTCCTCTCTCGCTTAACATGTTACAAAACGGATGATCAACCTGGAGAGTGAATGGGTATGCTAGAGGTGGCAAATGAAAAAAGCCGAAGGACGACCGAAAAAAGTATGAATTAACATAAATAAATGAGAAGAATGATGTTACAAAACTGGAGAACTACAATGAAACTGGAGAGTGAATGGTTATGCTAGAGATGGTAAATGAAAAGAGCATGGTAAATGGTTTGTTGTAGAGGATGACTGTATAGAAAAAAGTATGAATGAATTGCGTGATAGAGGACATAAATAAATGAGAAGGAAATGAGTTATGAGATGACGAGTGAGAGATAAATGGAAGAAATCGAATCGTGTACTGACTCCACTTTAGTGGGATAAGGGTAGAAAGATGATGCTTACCGTCACACCTTTGCCCTAAAATGGCTGGCAGAGGTGCATACCCAGACTTCACTGGACGATATTCAGTCCCAGATGTAGAGAGCAGTAGTGCAGTGGAGGACCTGTATTCATACACCGGGCTCCAGCTATAATGTGGTAGCTGACATGAAATGCACATAATAATTATGCTTACACAATGAAATAATTGGTGCGTGCTTACGGCTGGGATCAAACGCGCTCTCTCTAGCTTGAGAGGCAAGTAAAATGATGATACTGCTTATAAAAATTACTGAAACTATTATTAGTAGCAGTATTGCATTATTATTTTACTATGCTCCACATTTCATCTACTTTTCTTATAAGAACTGCAGAGGTGTGGAACTTGTTGCCTGCATCTATTTTTGCAACTCAACACAATCCTGGGATATTCAAGAGAAAAGTTAATAGGTATATCTTATGCAAGCGTATTACACCGTCGCACAGTGTGCGCTGTAGAACAAGCCAGGTGGACAAAAGTCGTAATCAAATTCCCGGAAATGAGTACTATGTACCTGTAAACAAAACCCCCAAACCCCCAATTCCAAGAACTATTTATGTCTAACATTCCATACTAATGAGTCATTGTTTATCAAAGTGAGCTAATGAGGTAAATGTAATTTAAAATATAGGTCAGTTGCATTTTAGCGACACTTTCACTAGCACCTCATTGTGGCAGTTTTTAATTTTGTGGAAAGTTTAGTGATGGATTTCAATTCTGAAGGTATGTATATTAATATTTTATTATTAGAATCTTTTAATGAGCCTTAAAAATCATTAGAGTAGATTATCAACGAAAACACAAAAAAAAACATATTTTTTCTTTGATTTCAAACTTATCGAGTATGGGAAAAGCATGTATCCTCTTGTATCCAGGCTAATTTTTTTATATGTTTTAGCTGCATGACTATAGATTATTGTGACATATATTTTACGTAGCACAAATGAGTACAACTATTTTTTTTTATCTTTTTTGCAGAAAAGCTTCACTCTATTAATAACATAGAGTTTTTCGAAGAATGGCTTAGACACGAAAAATACGAAAGAAATGATCGTCTATTTGAATTTATTTCGTCTAAGTTTGAGTTTTCTGAAATTTCTGAAGATAGTCAAAGAGACATTAAGATGAAGTTAGCCAGTATTTCTTCAAAAATCGCTTCCAAATAGGTTTCTTCAGGAAAGTCAAGGGAGCGTTTTCTTATCAAGAATAAGTTGTGGCTAGAAGGCGAAGAGTTAGAGTTCTGCGTGCGGTCAATTCAACCGCAACCTTCTACCTCATCCACTGACCACTCTCGACCCGGAAGACCCAAAAAAGACTTCGAAGATTCGTCTTTCAAAACTAAAAAACGTAGACTTGAGGAATTAGTTTACTCGCGGAGTGTTGGCGAATTGATGACTGTTGCAGAAGTAGCTGCACGATCTACTGGACACAAAAACGTGTCCAAAAAGGACGTTGCCAGGGCTATAAAGGACATTGGCAAAAATCCGAGTTCTGCGAGTGTATGCATTAGCCTTCAACAACCCAGTGCTGTGCAGAATAATAGACCACTAAGTAGTGACGAGGCATTAGCCTACTATATAGACTCGACTCGAAGTCGACCACTCACTCCTATAAACAGACTAGGAAATGGATTATGAAGGTCGGGCACCATGTGTTTCCATCATATAATTGCATTGTTAAATCAAAAAAAGCACAAAAGGAGCACATTGTTGTGACACAATCTCGAGCAGAAATTGAGTTACAAGCTTTACTCAACAAAACAGCGGAACGGTTAATAGAAGCTCAGAAAGAAGTTGTCACAAGTGTGTTCCCCAATTCATCATTTACTCTTTTAAGTAAATGGGGTTGTGACGGGAGTTCCGGTCATAGTGCTTACACACAGAGATTTGAGAACAGCGAAGACACTGATGAGTTCCTTTTTGTTTATTCGTTTGTTCCTCTTAGGTTAATCGACGAAGCTAACAATATCATCTCGCAAAATCCTCGTCCATCATCGACGATGTTATCGACCAAATAAATAAAGATTCAGAGAGCACAACACGAGAAAGTGCTCGCGTCAAGCCACGAAAGAGATTTGCTCATTATGTTGATTATAACATCTGATCCTCTGATTAACAGCCTGCGGGAAGTTCCAAAAAAAGTCGAATAAATTGTGTGCGGAGGTCCTAAAGCTCATTATAGCTCCTACTATAGAGCCTCGACTTCCACAGCAACTAAGACCTCCACAAAGTCAGGAAGACTATCTTGTATCGGAATCATCCGATACAGAATCCGATGATTCCGATATTGACAATTAGTTTTAATGTACCTGTAGTGTATTATATTACCTTTTAGTGTTAGTATTTGTAATTTTTGTAAATAATGTAATAGTCTAAGGTTGTACATATAATTAGCGGTAATATTTGTAGAGATTAAGGTAATTGTATTATTATTTCAGTATTTTTTTCTGTTTTATAATAGTGTAAATATAAAATATTTTTTTCTTATACATAAAACTATGTATTTTTTATTTTTTTTATTTTATATTATTATAATATATTTTCATGGTTCCGAAACAATGAAAATATATTTTTGTCCACCTGGCTTGTTCTACAGAGAACACTGTGCGTCGTCGCGAGTTAGTGGTGAAACGCATGTCTATATTATAGTCAGTTGTTAAAAAAATTCTATGCAAAAAATTAGGTTGAAAAGTACTTACTACCTATTTCTGATTACTAGGTACATCAATTATTTATAGGTATTTAATAATTTAGTTACTCTAATGGTGCGCCTACTTTAGCGGCCTTCGTCGATTATTCGGACTATCGCGACTAGTGTAGCCAGTTAGTTCGTCACTCGGCGATGTATCGGGCGAATTATCGCCCACGTCAATTCCGCAGTAAAGCGACGAGTTGACCGCTAATGTAGACAAGGACATCGCCGATAACCCGTATCGCTGATGATGCGACAACGTGACACGAATTATCGCGCCCTAATGTAGTCGCACCATAACCGCTCCACCGGCTCTACACTATCAGCGCGAACACTCGCGAACTACGATCATGGTTCAAAAAATATACTCGGCCAGGTATAGCACTCCGAGTCAAAAAGGTCACGTGGGTAGTCAAGACCGAAATAAGTTCATTTACAAATAGTTCTAAAGAGACGATGACAATTACGAGTGACGTCATCAGGTGTTGGTTCCTGGAATGCTAGACCTAGTTTTTTAGACCATGGGCTACGATGATTAAGGATCTAAGACGTAGTTTTTCGTCATACCACGGAGGTTCGGACCCCGCCCGTGAACTCTTTTTGAGAAAGAGGCTTTTCACACTTCCTCCGGTGCGAATTGCCTAAAATCTTTTTTCAGTAGGCGTTTCGGACCGCGATGGAAAATAATTACTATTTTTTTTTAATACTTACGAGTATGTGAAATTAGATAGCGAAAATACTATTCCATTTATATTCCTCATATACAGCCGGGCTTAAAAACAGGAAAATAACATAGCATTAAATTATTAAATTGAAATTAATGACTTAAAGCTCTTAACATTATTAATAACAAGTTGTATATATATGTTTATGGATTTTTATCAAAATAATAATCCTACTCCTACTAATATTATAAACGCGAAAGATTGTAAGAATGGATGGATGGATGTTTGTTACTCTTTCACGCCAGAACGGCTGAACAGATCTGGATGAAATTTGGCATAGAGATAGATTATAGTCTATAATAGAACATTGGATACTTTTCAACCGCGGGGCGCAGCTAGTATTTAAATAAATTTAAAAAAAATTATAATTAACCGAACGCGTGCGAAGCGCGAGTGAAGCAATTTACTTCAGCTCAGCAGCTATATGTTTGTCTCGTTCTCGCAGGATAGAAACAGTAGAAAGACAATTTGTCTGCCAACCCTGCAGTTTGGGTAAAAGTGTTTTCGTGCATCTGGATGTTCGGCTGTTCTCTACAGGTCGTATTTTTCAACCGATTTTCGAAAAATTTTATAAGAAGTTTCGATATTATTTAGATTTTGTAAAAAGTTGCGGAGATTTAATTTTTTTTCATAATTTTGCGAGGTATTTAGCTCACAGAGTTACTATCTAATTATTAAACGCACGAGCACGAAGTACGAGCGAAGCGTCTCCGTTTAAGCTTGGACAAAAATCGTACCTACCTATGTTCGGCTGGTTTTCTATACGGCTCCCATTTCGCAACCGATTCTCATGAATTGCTTTTTATGATATAATATTGATTTAGATAATTATTCTCAAATTTTAGTGACTAAAGTACATTGTATTTAATTTAATGTTTTGACATATAAAATATTATTATTGTTAATAAGTTTCGAATAATAAAATAAATTACTATCAGTTGTAACAATAATTAATATGAATAAAATATTATTTTCATTTCATTTTATTTAAATAAACCCTTTTTAATTATAGTAATAATTGTTGTTGTAAGAAAAGCGATGATAGCTTAGTTGGGGAAGGCCCGCCTCTCAAGGCAGAGGAAGCGGGTTCAAACCCAACCGACAGCAAGCACCAATTTGTTCATTGCATGAACATACGTGCTTATTGTATGTCATCTGCTACATGACTGAAGCCCGGTGTATGGCGACAGGCACGCCCCCTCTCTCTTTGGGATTGAATAACGTTCGGCGAAGTGTGACATGAGTTTGGCGTTCATAAGTGTATCTTTGATACCTAAATTGAATAAAAAAATGTTTACTTTGACTTTGACTTTAAAGTGTGGGTGTTGCATTAGGTACATCTCCTGCAGCCCCCTCGGCGGAAAGGCGTGATGATGTTTATAATTGTATACATAGCGATTTTAGCTCTAAACGTTTCGAGAACGTGAGACTTATGAGCAGGTCCCATATATTAACATTTTGTGATTGATTGAAGTTTAGTGTCCTCTATCTGTAGTTATGTTACGACTTTCATCGTGCACGAATACTGATAAAAATTACCTAGCGGTAGTTATGGCGGCTTCCTTAGTTTTTTTTTTCTAAAATATTTGTTTTTTAAACTGAATTCAAAAAACTTTTTAGTAAATGAATAACATTTTGGTAAGGTACTCGAAGATGATAAAGCTCTTTTATTTTTTACACACTAATAAGTTACTAACAAAATTATAAGTTTAAGTAAAACAACACATTGTTATGCAAGGCTGCTTGTTGCTTGTGAAGTTGTTTTTTCGCGCGCGAGTACTTGTATTGGAACCTAAGGAAGTGAAGGATTCTAGAGCTGAATTCCACGAGCGAGGTGAGAGGTTCAAAAATAGAATCCTGAGCGTAGCGAGGGTTTAAAAAGTACGATTCGCCGAATAACTGGGCTGCCGAGCGAAACACAACTTTTCACCTCACTACAGCGAGGAAAATCCTAGGTGCCAGAATAAAATTAAAAAGATATAAAAGTTTTTTTAACGCAATCGTCATGCTGGCCAGTACGATTATTCTAAAAATAAGGTTAGCAGTTATAAAATGTATTTAAAAGGACTGGCAGTTTAGAAAATTACTGAAGAGAATGGTTCGAATTTTAAAAACTCTTTCCGTTTTAGCGTATAAAATTCACTTATGCATTCAGATTTCGAATGATAAGCAGTAGCTTTCCGAGCTAGTGACGTGAAAAATATTTTAAACTTTTAAGTTATTATTACTGATGTAATATTTCTGTGACGAGCCATATTTTACTATAATGTGTTGCTGCAATATTGCTGACTGTAGCCTGACTATCATCAGACATGGTAGAAATATTTGACAGTATGACCAGGCTACTCGAAATATTGTCAAAATATAATAATTATGTGTATTCATCGTATTGCCAGCAATCTAATTGCGGCCACACATTGCATTGTTAAGAGTCCCGCGACGCTCTAAAATTCTCTCAAATTTTTTGAAAACCATTTGTCAGATTGTGATGAAATTTAGCATGTACAATTAAATTAACAATATCTCCGCCCCTATGTTCTTGGTTTTTTTTAAAAACGTTCTCAAGCGAAAATAGAGCTATGAAAAATTTCCACATTTGTAAGCGGTCACTTTTGACTGATTTATTCAATAGACAAAGTAAATCAAAAAACTGCACAGTTTTTAAAAAGAACCTCAAAATGTAGTCCTGGCCACCATTTTTATAATGCACTATGTATGTTTAAGTAAGAATGACCAAGCGAGTAGCGTAGCTTTTGCGTCAATGTGTGAGTGATGTGTACCTATACGACAGTAGCGTAGTTTTTGGATGGTTTTTGGCTTCACTTAGATCATACGCCGTGCGTCACCTTATTCTCTAGGTTGATCTGAGCGTTTTGTGTCAATTTTTCACGTTCATTCCTTGCCGCAATTGTGAAGCGTGAATCCCTATCACTTTCGTGTCACTTCGCAGAATGTTTTAAAATAAACATGAAGAGGTTGGAAATTGGAAACTGTACTAACCGTTTGATGTTTGATGTTTTGGTTTGAGTAAATGAAGTTGGTCGACTACATCAACTTTACTTACCGTACTTATTTTGTTAATATCATAAAACTCTGTATGTTTGTTTGTTACTTCTTCACACTCAAGCGGATGAATGGATTTTGATGAAATTTAGTACAAAGGTAGTGATTAAGCTACCTTTGTACTAAATTTCATCCTACTTTTTAACCGCGGGTAACACTGTGGGAAGCAGCTAATGCATTGTGTTTTTTTTATTTATTTTGATCACGGTAGTATTTACTATCATAGCTTTTCGATATGTGTTCACTGTTCAAGAATAGAACGAAGATTAATTTTGACAAATGAGTTGTTTAAAAACCGCTCCCTGTGATAAGGGGTAATTACGGAAAAAATCACGGCAATTGCTATGTAATACCTAATTGATAACATAGAAAGCATCAGATAGTAGATAAAGCGGCAGCAGATATATAGTATAAATACTGGCGTGAGAAATATTAGTTGATCTAAGACGATCGAGGTAAATACTTAATTAGTAGGAGTTTTGGGCCTCTGGGTATTCAAATATTTTTACTAAAAAAGTGCTGCAGACCAGTCCCGTCCATTTCACATTTGAATCGAACGACCGCAGCGTATATTCACCGTGCATATCTACTAACAAAGTTCTCAAAAACAGTTAAAGACATTGACCGTGACCGTAATCAACATCCTTGTACAAAAAAGTGCGATGGCATCCACAACGAGCGCGAGCCCCCCGACTGTGGTCGAAGTCTTCAGGACAAGCCTCAAACCTCAAGAACATAAACCCAGATTAACCTCAGTATCAGTGTGGTTGTCCGCACAGTGGAGACCGATTATAGCCGAGTTCATATCTACAGCCATGCTCGTACTTTTTGGCTGCATGTCATCTATACCGATCAAAGGAATAATCTCACCGTCTCCATTATACACTCCGCTGGGATTTGGATTAACTGTCATGTTTAATGTCCAAATATTTGGACACATATCCGGAGCATACATGAACCCGGCCGTGACGCTGGCAGCGGTGATATCGGGGACCATTTCAATCGCCCTCGGAATATGCTTCTTCTTTGCCCAATTCTTGGGAGCAACGCTCGGATACGGCATCCTCGTCGGTCTCGCGCCCATAGACATCAGAATGGCCGGTGTTTGTGTGACGCAGCCCCATGCAGATCTTGACGGTTTCCAGGCAGTGGGTATTGAGATGATTCTGACTTGTACACTTTGTTTCGTCTGCTGTGCTCTTTGGGATCCTGTGAATAACAACATGCAAGATTCAGCTCCGATTAAATTTGGGTTGACAGTCGTAGGATTATCAATAGCGGGATCGCCACTGACCGGGGCTAGTTCAAACCCCGCCAGGTCCTTTGCACCTGTCCTGTGGACTGGCATGTGGGAATACAATTGGGTATATTGGGTAGGGCCTTTCATGGGAGCTACTGTGACTGCTGTGTTCTATAAATTCATATTCCGTCAGAATGTTAAAAATGTTTCATAGTAGGTACTGTGTCGTTATAGAGTTATGAAATAGAAAATGTATATAAATATTATATTGTAATTAGGTACCTAGATATTTCATATTGTGATAATATATTTTAAGATAAAATTAGCTTTAAAAATCTAAGTGACATAATTTTAAAAACCTGCGAATCACAAAGTGTGAGTGATGAGATGGCCCAAAAATACTTTTCTGTTTTATGAAGAAGTTATAAATATAATCTGGTTGTTAAAGAGGGCATGTCTTATTGTATGAAAAACTTAGAAATTATGTAAATAAATAACTGTTAATATTAAATACTTACTAACTGTATTTTTTTGTACACACAATATGTAAGCGTTTATGATCATCGAATTTGTTTAAAATAAATAAAATAATTTTAACAAAATATTTCTAGTTATAATTTCCTCAAAGCAAACATTGACCAAGGTTTCGTAAAAATGTTGGAACCCTTAATACATGCTAAAATTAGGTACAGTTCCCTAATAGTCTACCTCATCATGTAGTATGTAGTCACCGTGTAGACTACACAGGTTATTAACTAGTGGCAAGTCGAAAATATATACTAATGTATAAAAATGCTATTACGAGTATAACTAAGACGAATATCTCAAAGATATAACCTAACTATTAAATAATAAGCTGACCCACTCCACATGACATTGCAATACCCTCATAGGGTCCATTATGAGATTAATAAATTATATTTTAACTATTTTAAATGTAACATTTATCATTTTGCGCAATAAATTTCGACTTTGGCTCTTTGAGCTGTAGACTTCGCGGCTGACGTCTGTCTCCTCTAGTCGCATTCCTGAACCAATTTTCGTGAAATTTTGTGAGCCATTACAATAATTACATTTACAGGGTATTACAAAAACCCTGTTGTTTCCACGAGGTGCGCATCCAGTATCGACTGGAGGATGCAATTATGCATCCTAGTTATTATATCCTGCATTATACTTTACATTTATTTGACTTATTTATTTGACTGCCTCGGTGGCTCAGTTGGTAGTGAACCTGCCTTCTGAGCTTGGGGGCGTGGGTTCGATTCCCACCTAGGGCAAACATTTATGTGATTAACATTTGTGTTTGTTCTATGTCTGGGTGTTAATATGTATTTAAGTATATATTTAAAAATATCTAAGTATGTATATCAGTCCCTGGCAGCCATAGTACAAGCTTAGCTTAGTTTTGGGTCAGGTGACCGTGTGTGGAAGTGTCCCAAATTTATTATTATTTATTAATTAATATTGACTCTAAAATTTTTGAACACACATCGCGCTCCGCCCTCATAAAAGCGTGAACGCAGCCACTAATCGCGTCGGTTTTATTTGAAAACTTTTCGCGTCGTGCCGCTAGAATAAAAGTCATATCATAGTAAAACATATGATACAGATTCGTAACATTTTTGTAGAATTTCCTTTTTTTTTCTTGTGGTCATTACTCTTACTATTTTTAACTTGCATTTTTTTTGGTATTTTTGCATGGCCACTTATTTGTGTGTATACATGACCTTTAATTATACAACAGGGTTTTCGTAACATGATGTATATTTTGTTGTCGAGGCAGTAAAAAAAATCATATATCTCCGCCATTTGAAGAAAAAAACTGCCTCGACAAAAATAATCTGTACGTATAATAATCGAACCTACTCACAAAGTTTCAAAAGAACCGATTAAGAAATTCAACCTGTAGACGAAGACACAGATCCGGACAGAATTCGGGCATACAAAATCATTTTTGTTTAAGCTGAAAACATAGACATTAGCTCGCTAACGCTCACTCAGTCAATTAAATACGTTCATCTTATGGTATCGGAATAAAAATAAATAAATATGTTCTACTTGAACATAAGAATCATATATAGTTTCATTTCTTTCTCTGCTCTGTCTTGTCACAAAATATGTTCTCAAGCATAACTTCTCCATGTCTTATGTACCTAAGTGCAACTTTTAATGATTGCTTTATTATTATATATTTATTTAATATTATTAATTTGGAATGTTTTGTTTTAGTTTTTAGTTTTCATATTTATTCATTCTCCTACATACAAATCTAACCTCATTTAATGGAAGGCCACTAAATTTCACAACACAGGGCTCCGCTAGCGTGAGATTCAGGGTTCATAGCTTATCCAGATTTATCTACTAATATTAGTCAATAAGAATCAGTTACTAACTTTAATCTGTAAGCACTGCATCGTTTGTTTAATAAATTATTATTATTATGTCAATATTAGATTTTTGTGAAATCGGTACGATTTCACTACGAGAACACTGTCTAAAATCAATAATTATGTCCCTTGTGAAATTTAATGATGTACCATAATATTATGTTTCGACAGAATAAACTTAGTTGATAAAACTTGTAGTTTTTTGATAATTTGCCAGACTAAGCAAAAAATTATAATAATTTTTAGTCTAGCTGAATACTAGCTTATTTTGAAAACTCTAAGTTTTACGAATAAACACCCAAAGATAATATTGTACATTATTTTGCAAAAAAGATCAATGGTTTTTGATAGTTTTCTCAAATGTAGAACCGTTTTATTGAAAACCTAACCACATTTGAGAACATAAAAGATGGAGAAAATCATACCTCGACTTATATAATACGACATGATTATGTTGTATTCA
This sequence comes from Peribatodes rhomboidaria, assembly GCA_911728515.1. Classification (NCBI taxonomy): domain Eukaryota; kingdom Metazoa; phylum Arthropoda; class Insecta; order Lepidoptera; family Geometridae; genus Peribatodes; species Peribatodes rhomboidaria. The sequence continues at coordinate 12,950,862 of OU452175.1, forward strand.
ATTCTAAAATATTTGCTCATCTAATTTATTTTTAACCGGTTCCAGAGCAAGGTATGAACGGTTTTTTTTTCTAAATGGTACATAACTTTTCTACATTTTATGAGTAGGTGCATGCCCCTCTATCTCTTACCGTTACCAAAATTTTAATACTTGAGATTTTTTTTTAAAGAAGAAGAGTGGAAACCAAGCAGGCAGCCCGCCTGATGGTAAGTGATAACAGCCGCCTATGGACACCTGCAACACCAGCGGTTCTATTGATGCGCTGCCACCCCGGAAAGAAGTAGACATCCTTATTAAAACGCTCCATGTCGTACCTCGAGAGAAGGCCACTTTTTCCCAATTTGTCATCACCCGTCGTCATTATTTCTTTGATTTGACTCGCAAGAAGTCATTTTAAGAGTTTTTAGGTACAGAGCTTATCAAATTCAGCGATGTAGAAAGCTCTTTTTCAAAACTTGAATTAGGATTTCACCTACTGCTGAACAGGTCCACTAAGTCCAAATCTTCAATTTAGTTACCTGGTGCACAATTGCTATTCACAATCTTGAAAACCATAATCTTTATTAAGATACATCTAAAAATATTATTTGTAGGTTTTTTTATAATAAACATCAGTCTTTGACTGTTTTCTCGATAGATATATAGGTTTTCATGAAGTCTAAGAAAACCACATTTTAGAACACAAAGAAAGTGGAGAAAATAATCATTTTTTGGAGTGTTTCTACTTCGGAAGAGAAAGAAAGCTGCATGCTAAAAAAGCTGCATCCTAAGAAAGCTGCAAGCCAAGTTTTAAACCATCTGTCGCTTGTGACTCTAAACTCTATCTTCTGCGCAATAAAGCCTGTTTATCAGTAAAATTGTTTTTATCTACGTCATTACTCATCGTCAGAATGACGTTATTCAACGTCAGAATGGATACTCGCAAACTTAATTGAATGATTTCACAATATTGCACAATTGTTGAAATTGTAAAAAAAGATATGTCGTAGCCTATTAAGGCTCCTGCGAACAATTCAAACTAAATTCGCATAGCATAAAAAAAAATCTATTATCATTTCATCTGGAAGTAGACGACGACGAGCGAAGACATCAAGACAAGGTATTCTAGCCTTCTAAAGTTATCTACAGAGTGGCAAATTGCAATGTAAATATGTTTTATTACTATCGCACTTTCCTTTCATTTATAATGAGAAGTTACCTTTGTATTCTGGATTAATTTAAAAGGTAATGATTTAGGCGACTTCCCTACCTTTCTCTAGGGGTTTTAAAGTTCTATCTATTATATGTCTATTAAATCAATCAGACCAAAGTAATCTCTTACAAAATGAGAATAATTTCCATAGCTCTACTTTCACTTGGGAGGGTTTGGAAAATACTAAAAGATTGTAAAAGGAAATACAAACTATAAATATATAGCTTATTTAATTGCACATGAAACATTTCATAACCATCTGATAAATAGTTTTTAAGCGATTCGATAAGCACGTTAATATGAAAACTTCAGAACTCCGAGGGACCCTTAAGAGAGGTAATAAGTATTTAAGATATTAAAAGTATAGATTGAAAGAAAGAAAGATATTGTTAGTATAGAAAGTATTATAAGTCAGTGAAAGTGTCGCTAAATTAGAAGTGAAAAGGTAAATAAACTTTAGTCCTGGCTATTTCTAGTCCTTGTAAATGAAGTCATGACTTGTCAATTCTGTCATTTGCTAGTCTTCAGTAAGTATACAGTATAATTATGTTAATTAAGCATGAAAGAATGCATTAAACACAAATATACATTTTCATAACAAAAATTAAATATTTTTTTCTTAAAAATAAGAGGTTGTGGATTATGAAATTGAAGTGTGAAGTGAACAATTGAACAGTGAAGTGGTCCATCATTACAGAAAGACAGATTTTCCCTTTCCATGCCACGGTCATTGGATTGATGAAGACCATGATCATGTTAACCATTTATCAGTGAAGAGCATTTTGAAATTAGTTCTGTTTTTAAAGTATACTCGTATGTAGCCTTAGGTATAGTCGTAACAACGATATATAGAGCAATATGGAAGATACAAATTAGGAAGCTGTCTCCACTACTAAATATAGGTATGTAGGTTCCTAATATTATAGCCGTGCGTGAGTGAACTAAGAAAAGTGTCGTGTATACTAGAGGCGCTCCTAGACGAGCCATATAATTGTATAATATAATTATTTTATCTCTCATATTTGTATAAAGTGTATACTTTATACAAATTTGAGAGATACAGTTTTTACTAGTTCCGAGGGCAGGGTTATTAGTGTACTTACTTGTATTAATATTCAGTTCTAAGTTGTAAACCACATAAATGTAAGTAGGTACTTTTAAAATTGTAATTTTTAGATCTATTTTTTTTAACAATAAAGTTATTTGTATTTGTAAATTCAAATTAATGTTAAAAGTAATCAAATATTAATATTAATTACTTTTGTTAATGACTTAAGTACGCGGCAAATTGCTAACGACCACTTATGCGCTCCTAGACGGGCGATATTTTTGTTGCAAAACTGGCCGAGCAATGCTGGCCCGGCAATATTTTGAGTGTGGCCGGGCCATTTATTCATACAGTTCTGGCATGGCTGGTGATGGCCGGGGTACAGTCGGTAATGTTGCCAGTATTGCCGGGCTAATATTGCAGTGGAAATATGAGCGTCTAGGAGCGCACTATGTTGTTAACAATTTGTCGAGTGCTTAAGTAATTATTAACAAAAGTAATTAATATTAATGTTTGATTAGGTCTTTTAATAATAATTTAAATTTGTTTAAATGAGTGAATTATTGAGCATTCATTTATAATACTAATCTGTAATTTGTTTCTGGCGTAAATTTAGTGTTCCTAAACACATTAAGTTATTTAAAAAAAAACTCATTTATCAAAAAAACTTTTAGTAATACTCCAGTCAGAGGTGCGTTATTGTTTATTTACCTATTCGCACTCGAGCTCTACAGAGCTGGTATAATGCAGTAGTATTCAGACTTATCCGTACATCATTTAATTTCCACGTACATTTTGGATTTTCTTATCATCGTGTATTATTAAGATCATAATCAGTTTTTATCATAGGAATACCCAATTTACAAAGTTCACTTTATTTTAATAACTATTAGCATTTTGTGTGATGGATGATTGATAAAATTATAACATTAATCAAATACTTAATCGTCTGGCTTGATTATAATTATGATAAACGTTATCAAGGACCAAAGGCACCGAGAAAATGCCTGTAGCAGTCAATAGTTTTTTTTTGTAATAAATAAATAAAAAAACTAAACTAAAACTAATAAAAATGTACAAAAAAGACCAAGAGAAAATATAAGAGAAATGAAAAATTGGTTAGTTCGCCCCGCTGGAACATTTTTTTTAATTTTAGTTTTCAGGTCAACCAACAACCTTACAATAACAGAATAGTAAATTTAAAATGTTTACTGAAAAGTCATTTACAGGGAGACACTTCTAAGAAATATAATAGAAAAAAAGGAATTGACTGAATGTCGTCAGGCGAAGTGCGGGTGTTGTATTACAACTCTGTCAGCCCCTTCAGGGAAAATGCGTGACGATATGATGTTACTACATTGTAAGTGGGTACCTGAGCTACTTGTCTCGTTGTTGGTTGAGGTTGAAAAGAGGGTATTATAAGGTTAAGAATTATTTAGAAGATAAAGATGTCTGGAGCCTTCCACTTCCGCCAAGTAGCCACTAGTATTTATAGATATTACCTAGTTGTAAGCCAAAATTTGTGAGACTGTAATTTATTTATTATTTGAAAAAATAATGCCCCTCAGTTTCTTGCCTGTTCTTCTGAGTAGAGGCTCTTTATCCGAACAAGGCGGTCGAGTCTTATTTAAATAACTTTGACGTTCATAAGTGTTCTATGATACCTAAATTGAATAAAAACATTTTGACTTTGACTTTGTTGTTGTCCTTGTACAGGACTATTTTAATCCACTTAAAACCTCTCGCAGACTTATCGACCGAGCGAGCGTTAGCAAGCGAAGCGTCTCTGCTTCAGCTTAGACAAAAATGCTTTTGTAAGTCCAAATTCTGTCCGGATCTCTGTCTTCCTCTACAGGTAGCATTTCTTAACCGAATCTCTTAAAATTTTGTGAGTAGGTTTGTAGGGAGTTATATCTCATCATCATGTCATTTTGAAGAATTTTCAAAAACAGACTGTACAAGAAAATCTGTGAAATTATCAAACCGGCCCACAAGATTTTAGGAGAATCGGTTAAGAAATGCGACTTTCAGAGAGGATAGACGTTGGCCACGAGATCACCTGCTCATAGAGACTAGTAAATAAAATCGTTTAAAATAAAAAACCGACTTCCTGTCATCAGAATTGAATTTGTAAAAAAATAAACCAAACTGTAAGTATTATTATTACCTTTCAAACACAAAAAATCAAATTCAGTTATTATATAATAACGGCGTTGTGCGACAACAAATACGAACGAAATAAAACGAATTGAAGACCTCCTTCTTTATGAAGTAAGTAAAAAAATATTTTTTTCTTGCAAAACAAAATCTAATGAATTCTCTTTCCTCAAATATGGTTGAGGAGAGCGATGGCTGGCACATGCGTCATACTCGTGATCGGGTGCTGCTTGCGGGTCGCTGGTCTGCTCGTGGTGTATTCACAATGGAATAAGTAAATCTGAAAACCTTTAACCCAACCTTAGATTAAGACTTAATAACTAACCCTCCTCTACCTGTATTCCCCTTAAAAAATAATTAAAGATTAAGTTAACAAAAGTCACGGTCCCCGGAAATATATATATGATAAGTACCTAATAGCTTTATGCAGTTTCAAATCAAGTCTTCAAGTTTCAAGTCTTATGAGAATTAAAGGTCAGCCTAGAATTTGAAATTTTGCACTAACCTAAACTATAAAGCTAACTTTTTCACCTCAAAAGATTAGCTTTTCTAGGCAATCCATCAAGTTTTTGTGTAAACCCTTAAACCAAAATGTTGTAAAGTAAGACGTAGCGTCGGGAAGCTGCCTGCAAAAGGTTTTAGGTAAATTAAAAATAGTCTTCTATCACTTACTTGGTTAAAATTTAATTATCAAGTAAGACCTACGTTCACAAAAATGTAACTTAGAGATTATTATATTTAGCTGTCTATTTTGACATTTAAAACTCATTGAATAGTTGTCAAAAACAGTCGTTTAAAGTTTTATTAGCATGTTTTGGTGAACTTTGGTCTTATTACCAACAACCTTTTTGGTCTTTTACAATTTTACGATAGGCAGGCCCATGCCAGCAGGGCCTATCGTAAAATTTGTTCCAGGAAATACGTGTTTTTAACCGGTTGCGCAAAAAGAAATGTTATGTTTTTCGAGTGTATGTATGTGTGAATGTAAGTGGGTATGTATGTACATGTATGTATGAGGTTTCTTTGGCACGCCCTACACCCTAAACTGCTTGATGGCTTTTGACTTGTGAGGTGTCATTTGTCTTGTCTTGATGGAAGTCGCATAGGGTACAACATTTTACTTTAGACTAACTTCGCATTGCCTAAAATTTTTTTTGTTATCATTTCGTCTATAATTTGTTTTTTTTTTTATAGAAGAAGACGAAAAGCGAAAAGAGCAAGTAAGGATACTGACAAGACTCTAAAGTTATCTACAGAGTGACAAAGTGCAATTTTAATTTTTTTATGACTTTGCACTTCTCTAATCATTCTTAAATAACTAAAGTTTCCCGTGTATTATGGATTAATTGCTAATGATGTAATGATGACGAGCTAATGATGTAGACAACCTTCCTATGTAAAGGGATTTTTGATTTGCGTTGTATGTCTATTAAATAAATCAGTCAAAATTGACCCTTTTTTAATGTGCATGTTTATAAATTTGCATACCCCTATCTTCTCTTGAGGAGTTTTTTTTAAAACCGAGAACATAGAGGCGAAGATATAGTTCACTTAATTGAACGTATGCCAAATTTCATCATAAACTAACAAATAGTTTCCAAAAAAATTTAAAAGGGCGTTTGTATGGAAAATTTTGAGCGTAGCAGAACCCTTAAACGTTTTGCTTCCGGCGGACAAAACAGCACGTGCAGTGACATAGATTAAAAGCCAAGTTGAAAATAAGTCTTCCTATACCTGCTCTTGTATGCCGAGGATACATTCCGAATAATTTTCATGTTGATATTTATGAATGAGCGCTCAGAGAAAAGTAAGCTCAATTTTTTACGTGCTTACTGGCGTTGTTTTAAAATAAAACTATGAATATCAACTTGAAAATTATTCTGAATACTTTTTGTATTTTTGCCCAATAGGTGGCAAACAAGCTAATGGGCCGCCTTGTTCGGATAAAGAGCCTCTACTCAGAAGAACAGGCAAGAAACTGAGGGGCATTATTTTTTCAAAAAATAAATAAATTACAGTCTCACAAATTTTGGCTTACAACTAGTCAAAGTCAAAGTCAAAATGTTTTTATTCAATTTAGGTATCAAAGATATACTTATGAACGTCAAAGTTATTTAAATAGACTCGACCGCCTTGTTTGGATAAAGAGCCTCTACACAGAAGAACAGGCAAGAAACATTATTTTTTCAAATAACAAATAAATTACAGTCTCACAAATTTTGGCTTACAACTAGGTAATATCTTTAAATACTAGTGGCTACTTGGCGGAAGTGGAAGGCTCCAGACATCTTTATCTTCTAAAATAATTCTTAACCTTATAATACCCTCTTTTCATTAATGTAGTTTTTACATGTGATTTGAATTTTCCCTCAGTGAGCCCTGTTATATTTTTCGGGATTTTATTGTAAAAACGAACTCTGTTGCCTAAAAATGACTTATTTGACTTAGCCAGTCTAAATCTCGGTAAAGCTATCCTATCTTTATTTCTAGTGTTATTATTGTGATAGTCACAGTTTCAGCTTAAATTTATGTATATTTTTGCGAACGTACATAACATGTACATATCGAGTAGTAATACCGAATGTCGAGACCTAGAGGGACAGCTGCGTTTTTCCATGAACCTAACTTAACTACCACCTGTTGAACAGTATTATTACTAGTACGGGAGCCAGCCAGTTACACTACAATAAAAATATAAGTAGGTTAATAAATGTAAGCTAACTCATTATACAAAGCTATCAGGTAAAGATATAGGATAGCCAAAAGCCCCCTTTTGGCTCAGTACTTTGCACTCAGTACTTCGCATTATGAATAACTCTTACTACGGGGGCAACCCAGAAGTTGAAAAATAAAATCAGCTATTCGCGTCGACAAACATTTGTTTTTGATCTATTTCAGGGCTGTCCCCGTAGTAAAAGATGATGAGTGCAATAAACAATAGTATTAATATTTTTTTTTATTATTCCTTATAATATTAATTATTATTATTAGAACAAATACACATGTTTGTCACATGACTGTTTGCCTTGGGTGGGAATCGAACCCACGCCTCGAGGCTCAGAAAGCAGGTTCTGAGCTTTGAGGCTAACAACTGACCAACCAAAGCAATCAAAACAAAACTAACTAGTTAATACAAATACCTAGTTAAAGTTAATAAAAGTTCTTACACAAATTAATATTAAGCAATGAGCACAACATTCAACAAATGGCAACATTTGCTAACAAAAGTTGCGATATGTTGCCTAATGTTTTCGTGTTGCATAATATTGCCTAACATTGTTCAACTGCGTTGTGGATGTCCCAATACGCTGATAATGAGGGAAAACCACTGAACGTAGCTAGTATATATAGGGTGTATTTTTTTACGATGGACATATTTATAAAAATAATTGTGTATCACTTGACCGGCTGTCATTATAAGATAAACAATGAAATCGCGAAAAAAATAAAACAGCTGTATCATTGCGAAATTTAATTCGACCTCAACGAACTGTATAAAAATTTGCTTGCTTTCACGGTTTCAGTGTTTAATAAAAGTTAATATTAGTGATGAGTATAATGATATCCTAGAATATGTCTGTCATCTAACGGAACACCCATTATACTATAATCATACTACGAGACACTGATGTCATTGTACTACTGTACTGTTACTCATCTTATCTCTTGGATATCTTATATCTTATCTCAATTATAGATTTTGAAAGTAATGAAACCGGCTAATGAGCGGTTTTCAATCTGATTATGTTGTATGAACAAGTCAAATCGAATTACGCCGCGCCGTCTTTAAAATGTTGCTGCGTAATCCTGCGGCTGCAGAATTTGTGTACATCAAATCAATTCAAATGTCTTTAGTTAATTGGTTATCAAAGAGACACTTGTGAGCGTCAAAGTTATCAAAATGACTCTATCACCTTGTTCGGTAAAGAACCACTACCCAGAAGAACAGCCAATGTATTTATACAAGTGACAAAATTTTTTTTTTTTTTAAAACCTACGATGGTTAAAATGTAAATGAAAAAGATAAAATCTGCATCAAAATTGGACTAGTAGTTTTGGAGAAAAGTGGCAACATGGATCAGCACAAACAATGTTTGCTGCAGCGCCCCCTGGTGTTGTCATCGTAACACTTCTTTTTAAGAACATGCACCTATCAAACTCAAACCCATAACTGAGAACTCCATCAAAATCGGACTAGTAGTTTTGGAGAAAAATGGCAACATGGATCAGCACAAACAATGTTTGCTGCAGCGTCTCCTGGTGTGTTGTCATCGTAACACTTCTCTAAGAACATGCACCTATCAAACTCAAATCCATAACTGAGAACTCCATCAAAATCGGACTAGCAGTTTTGGAGAAAAATGGCAAAATGGATTTGCACAAACAAACAAAAATCCTCTAATTCCAAACGCAAATACCGTCTCCGTTCCGTCGTGGGTTTAAAAAAACGTTTTTGTATTAGATATGGCTTAGAACTTTTCACATCATAACAAGTTGGCTCTGTGAGCTGTAGACCTCGCGGCCGACGTTTGCCTTTTTTTTTTATGTAGAATAGGTCGGCGTTTGACCACCAACTCGCCTGATGTAATGCGACGTTGTGGTCTAAGATGGAGCACGACGACCTATAAGGTACTTATTCACTCTAGCCTAGTTTTGTAGAGTGAAGAAGTACAAAGACGGCAGTAGAGTGAGGCGCTACAAGTGCGCTACTGCTCAGACCCGTCTTCGGAACGGTTACACCGGACTACGTCCCGAAACACGACTAGGCCCTCCTCTGCAGTTTGCAGTCCTCAACCAATTCTCGTGAAATTTAGTGAGCATGTTTGATACTTTTACACCTTTTTTTCCGAGGTTGCTTTTGTATTTTTTTTTTTTGATGGTGGAGATTGTTTTTTTTATATCTCCGCCATTTTTTCGGTCCGGACAGAAAACGGACGTACGAAAGCATTTTTGTCGAAGCTAAAGCAGAGACGCTTCGCTCGCTACCGCTGGCTCGGTCGATTATATTTCCCATATTCTGTACCAGCGTGGCGTCGGCTAAGCGGATTTTGACCAGATAATTTTTTCGCGAATTTTCTGTATAAGTGTTTTATATATTTCTAAGTATATTTTATGTATTTGTTGATATTCCAGTGTATTTATTAATTTGTTTTTTCTATTTATTATTAATTCTATATTACGTAAATAGTTGTTCACTTAATGTTTGTAAATGTATATTCATTTTCTATATTTTTATTTTTTAGTTTATTAATTTAGATACAAGCCCAAATATGTTTTAATAAATAAATTATGTACTAGTGATACTAATACGTACGAATATACACTAATGATCTAATTATCCACTGGTGTGTAATGCCACATGCGTCGACACACTGGCGGATGCCAGTGTAGTCACATGTAACATCTACCTCCAGGACGGCGGGAACGGCGCGGGCGGCAGCATCGGCGGAAACCCACAAGAGGCGGAAATATGAATCCCTCGGTGATGGATACATATTTCAGTCTTTTGGGGTAGAAATCAGAAATCAGATATCAGAATTTATTGATACCTCCAATAATTTATGTACCTATACTAAAACTTTGTGCCCTTTATATTTATAAACTTTGGGCCCTTGGGGTCCAAGCGCATGGTTGCTCTTCAATGAGCTGTCAAAGCGGCTGATAGAGAGAACAAACGACCAAAGGGCTGGTGCTTACCTCGGTCAGCGAAGTGAGGTAACGTTGCCAGCCTTTTGGGCTATTTACCCGCGGACACTGACTTGAGCTCTGTTTATTATTTGTAATTAGTTATTTATGTTAGATTTATTTTAGGCTTATATTGTTATTATTAATAAAATACCTTACTTTTATTTTATGCCTTATATTATTAAACAAGCTTCTTTAAAAAAAATCAAGAGTATGGGGAGGCATAGGGTCACGCAAAATAACCATCCACGAAGCTCAGGAGCTAACGTACGAGTCGGTTATCGCCATAAAGACCAAGCCCAAAATGAAGCTGCATGAGAGCGTGTCCCACGCAGTCGTCGCGATTCACGGCACACCGGGACTTTCACCTACTACGCCGATGACATCGAAGACGATGCCATGAGCCGGTATGTACGGCGAGCATCGGCTGCGTCACAGAAGACAGGTTGTAATTCGTGGGTTAAGAACTAGAGTAGCGTAAGGGCAAAATAACAACTTCACTGGGGAGCCCAAAAATAACTCAAATTTACCTATTGTTATCATAGAGCTCTTTTACCTATGGCTAAATCTATAGTATCTACCTAGTCTAGCCATAAGTTCTGTTACAAATGAAAATGCATTTATTTTTTATACAGTAATGTAATGTTAATAAAAATTATATGTACACATGTATTGAAGTCTTAACAAAAATATAACTATTATTTTATTCAAAATTACCACCTTTGGCTTTGATACAGGCCTTTAGTCGGTCTGGCCAAGAATCTATGGATGTACGGACTGTTTCCATGGGAAATTTAGCCACTGCTTGCTTCAAAGATTTCTTAAGTGACTCTATGTCGGCGTGTCATCTAGAGCAGGCCATGCCCTCTAGAACTGACCATAATTTGTAGTCCAGGGGGTTTAGATCTGGGCTAGAGGAGGGCCAGTCTTCAGCCCTTATAAAGTCCGGAACATTGGCTTCCAGCCAGGCTTGGGTAGTTCGCGCCTTGTGACCAGGTGCAGAGTCTTGTTGGAAACTCCACGGTGGATTTTTAAAAAGTGTATTTTAAGGGGTTTTACAACACTATTTAAGACGGTCTCTTGATACACTTTGGCTAAAGTTTTCACCCCTTTTTCACAAAAATGAAGCTTTGTGACGCCGTGAAAGGATACCCTCTACCAAACCATGACTGACGCAGGATGATGACCACGCTGTACCTTTCCAACCACTTCCGTAGCTTCTTTAGAGTTGTGAGCGTACACTTTGTCGTTTTGCTTGTTGTAGTGCTCTTCTATCGTGAAAATTTTTTCGTCGGTAAAAATAATATTTCTGTAACCTTCGTAACACCTGCACCTTCACCTGCGTAACGGGATAGATGACGTTTTGATCTATCCACTCTCTTTAACTGCAGCGATTGATTAAGGGCATGTCCTGTATATCGATAAGAAGCACCAAGCTTTAGGTCTTGTTTTATTATACGCGATAGAGTCCTAGCGGGTATCTTCATTTCTCGCGATAAGATTTTTTGTTTCCTCATTGGGTTTTTTGGGAATTCTGGCTTTAACAGCATTAACAGCCTTAGTAGTCCTCATCGCACGCGGCCGCCCCGATCTTTTATGGTTTTCAACAGAGGAAGAGTCGGTATATCTGTCGATACTACGATATACGAACATACAGCTGATACCAAGATTTTGAAGAGTCTTGAAAATGACCGACGGTTCCATACCCCTTTCGTGCAACGCAATCACTGCAATCCTGTTATCTTTGACACCCCATTCTATGTTGTAAATTTAGTAATAATCACGAAAAATATATGTGAAATGGCGGGAAATTGATTGTAGTTTTCAACATAATAAACGCATTCCAAATTTAAATGTAGAAAAAAAAAATAAACGAAGGAGTTTGTATTGTAACAATATTTATGGCTAGACTATGTATAGTAGTCTAAATCTATAGTATCTATATAGTCAGTTATCTGATTTTTACTGATAAAATCGCTTCATTTATCAGCTACAGAATAGTGTACGAGTATCTTTTGAGACAATCAAAAAATTATTTTAATTTATTAAAGTTTATTGTTCAAAAATGGTTGACATAATCAATCGGACCTGTAAACGTACTGTATACCAAACGTCGATACACCAAATTTTCACAGACCCTATTTTAAAAAACTTAAAATACTAACGACAACATCAATATTTATTTTAGAAAACTGTAAATTTGTACGCAAATATCCACATTTTTTTCCAAAACTTGCTGATCAGCGACAATATCAATTAAGGTCTAATTGCAAACATAAATTAATCCTACCAACCTCCAGACTAAAAATACATGGCTCCGGCCCAAACCCAGAGGCTATTAAAATTTACAATAAATTACCTAATGAGTTAAAAAACATAGAAGATGAGGTCAAATTTATTTATTAAAACGTTAAAAGATATATTAATAAAAAAAAGTTTTTATACTCTAGACGAATTTTTAACTGACAAAAATATAATATTTAATAGAATAAATCCAGTCCGAACAATGTTGCCATACCCTATATATCAGGGTCATTATGTGAAACAATTTCATGTAATTTACCTTTAAGAACTGCATGTACCATAATCGAAGTAATAAATGATTGAGTATTGAGTATTGAGTATTAAAGTTAAGAATATTATAAAAAAATAACATTAATTTTATTAATATTACTTTCGAACGCCTAAACAAATCTTGATAAATTATGGCTATGAACCATCTCGATCTCATCATCTTTCAAACGAAAAAAAAAACGCATCAAGTGGGAGATATGATGCAAAAGACAGACACAACAATACAGACACAGGTACACACGCTAAACTTATGAAATTTCTCTTTTTGCGTCGGAGGTTAAAAAAGAGGCAAAAGTACACTGCGATGGAGCCTTATTACTAATAATTATTCGTGGCCATTGCCGTTGAGCAATAACACATAAAAGGAAAAAAAAAATTGAATCTTCTGGCGTGACTGACACTTTTATTTAAATCTTGGTATTTTATTAGTAGACCAAGACACTTAGTGTCCTAATTACACTACGCCTATGGAAGAATCACCTATAAGTTCAAAATGCTGTATTTGTATGTTCTAATGAAAGATTTGTTGACCTATGATTTAAATTAATATATATTTTTTTATTTATATTTGGAATCCTCCTTTAATACGTTCCTGCTTTAAAGGATTGCTGATTTAAACTAAAAACACAAAATTAAAATGTCATTTTTATTTTAATCAATTCTGAATCTTTTACAATTCAGTAAGTATAATAAAACAGCTGAAAACTATCCTTTATATTTTTAACAAGCTGCGCTCCGCGGTTTCAACCGCGGTTAAAAAGTATCCTATGTGCTATTCTAGACTATAATCTATCTCTGTGCCAAATTTCATCCAGATCTGTTCAGCCGTTCTGGCGTGAAAGAGTAACAAACATCCATCCATCCATCCATTCTTACAAACTTTCGCGTTTATAATATTAGTAGGATTTATGCTTTTAAACCTCAGTTTATCTAACGGGATGGAAAACGTTACGCCTAAGCGTAACATAAACTTATATAAAAAAGATTTGGGGAAAGTTTAGACTTTACCCAAAAATAGCATCAGAACTATAATCGAGAATTACAGGCCCGTAGCCGTTCTCTTGCAAGATGTCCATCAGAGATTGGAACGCGGCGTTGCTGGAGACTCTGGGATGGGAGGAGACCATGATGTGACGCTAATAATAAATACAATAATTTCGCGTTATGCATACATAATGTATAAATAGGTGGATACTTAAATAGATATGAACAGCCAGACACAAGAATTATCACATTAATGTTTGTCCTATGTAAAGGTAAGTAAGTAAGTAAGTAAAAATGCATTTAACATTAGAATAGGTTTACATCAGATTAACAAGAAAAAAAAGACAAAAAGACGCTTAGATTTAATACCCCTGAGTATTTGTGTAGCGAGTCCCAAACTCGGCTAGGCCTGTCTCTTGGGGCCCATATTCTAGCATTACCAAATACAGTTTGCTGCGCGCGCTTTGTTGTTAGGTAAATATATTAAAGACATATAGGAGTCCGGCGACCCAACTAACTTCGACTTAGGCGAGCTAGACTAACTTCTCATTGGCTTAAGGTATTCTATAGCCATTTGAAGACAGTGAGTAATGATACTGACGAGCCTCTAAACTTACCTACAGAGTGACAAAGTGCAATTTCATTTTTTTATGACTTTTGCACTTCTGTAATCATTCTTAAGTAACTAAGAATTTCCCTTGTATTATGGATTTATTTAACAGCTAATGATGTAGACAACCTCCCTATGTAATGGAATTTTTTATTTGCTTTGTCTACCTATTGAATAAATCAGTCAAAAGTGACCCCTTAAAAATGCGGTTTTTTTCATAGCTTTTTTTTCATAGCATATACTTTACATTGCTTCACGATAGAAAGTATGAACCCTGATAACATTATTATACCTATTATCTCTCATGTAGTAACATTGGAGTAGAGGAAATATTAAATACTCGTAGCTTAAACGGAACAAACAAGAATGCTATAATACATAGTTAGAACCACCAAAAGTATAAGTATGTCGGGGAAAGAGAGCGGTGGTTCTCGTCATCATCTTCAGCACTCATCTTGTTAACTGTGGGCATTAGTCTTATCCCACTTCTGATGTCGGGGAAACATAGAGAAATAGGAAGCCGAGCCTTCACATCTCACTCCTGATATCGGGGTAATGTAGGAAAGAGGAGCCACGCCGTCGCATCTGATCCCATTGATGTCGGAGAAACATAGGAAAGGTCGCTGCGCTGTGACCTTCCACTTCTGGTGACGGGGAAAATCTAGTAGGCCGCGGTGTTGTGTCTGATTTCTCATCCGTGAACTCGCTATCATTTATGGTCGGCGTCAAACTTCAGGAACGTTGAAATAAGGGGACAGCATTGAAGGCTTTTCACTATTTTAATTATACAGTCACTTAGACTACTTATTTAGTGAATGATCACAAAGATAGTTGGCGATTTAGATTAATGGGTTTACGAATGACCATTGCGTGCGACCGCTTTCAGCCCAGTCCTGTCAACCACTGACTGACAGACATGACGTTCGCCCGAAATCCCAAACGCAACTCCATTCGGTGTTAACCGCTCTAAATTACCGTAAACAAATCGATTAATCGTCATAAACCACAGATTAAAACTATCGATTAACAACTCTCAAACTGATTTTCTTTATCCAATGATATCTCGCGCCGTCACGGCCATCCTGCATTTTCACACGTCCTCGGGTGAATGTTCATCTCATCATCTGTGGACAATCATAAAAGTGCTCAAGTAACCACTTAACGCTCGGTCATTCTGACCGTCTCAAATCTACCTCCACAATTTCACAGAAAGCGAACACAGTTATGGGATAACACAAAACACAGTTAAACCCAATTCTACCAACCATAAACATCGTACCAGAGTATAATCGACTCTTCTAACAGTAACTTCATATTCGTTACCTATCCCCATAAATTGTCATGATAATTGAAATAAGCAACTTGACTTTTAGTGAAATAAATTGTATTGGGACCAATCGAATAATCGAGGCTGAAACTAAATTATTAATCATACATCCAATGTTCCAAGAATTTAATCAAGCCACATTGAAAATCCAATGACGGTACACATATGCGGTTTGGACTTATGTAAACTGCTGTGTCCAATTTCAAACGAATAACATGGCATTAAAGTTGTCACTTAGACTTGCCACACAGGCTAGGTCCCTCAGGGTGACAACGACAACTTCCCAGGGTGAAACTTCCCAGATTGACAACTTCCGAAAACGACAACTTTCGAAAGTGACAACATCCTAAATCGTCATCTACCTAAATTGACAACCGCCAAAATTGAGATCTTCCTGAAACGACAACGCGTATTCTCGACCCTTTTTTAAATAACTGCTGCAGAATGTACTTTCATTCGTTTTTGTCCTTTGTACCACTTCATTAGTGTGTAGTATATCAACAAACTAACAAACAATTCATATCACATCACACATGTAGTGCACTTTACTTTTCTCGAAATGCTACTTTCTCAATTGCCTCATTGAAACTCTATGATAAAGGTGCTATTGCGTTCTTAAACTCCTTGGTCTTACTGGCATATTTAAAGTATGTCAGCTTGACAATCCTAAAATGCAAATAATGTTGATTTCTTTCATTAAATAATAATGAATTTCATAAAATCACAAAAAGGGAAAGACAGTTTGTTATGTAATGGGTACAAATACAATTTCATGAAATTTAACAATAACAACACAACTGTATGGAGATGTGCTAATAGGGATTTGTGTAGTGCAACTATAACTTTAAATAGTACGAGAGTCAACATTTTACGAGATTTATTTTATTTTTATTTTTACTCGTACTTTAATGTTACACCGGGAGGAATACTACATAGGCTGACCACACAGGCTAGGTCGTCACTCAGACTATAATTCAACAAAAGTAGGGTTGTAACAAAGACTTGCCACACAGACTTGCCACACAGGCTTGCCACACAGGCTTGCCACACAGGCTTGCCACACAAGCTTGCCACACAGGCTGGAGCCACATAAGACAGTACCTTGCAGATTAGTGCCACACAGGCTAGTGCCACACAGGCTATTGCCACACAGGCTATTACTACACAGGCTACTGTCCTACCGGCTACTGCCCTTCAGGCTTAGTTTTATCAAAAGCATTGACACCAAATAAGTTATCTATTGACTGCATGACTCGTCTGTGCGTGCCGTAATCGGCACATTCTGCCCAAACTGTTTGTGGGTATTTTCAAACTTTAAACAACTCCAATAGAAAATAACACTCTGACATACATCGTTTACGAATATCAAATAAAATGAAAACTTCTCACCGGATTCAATTGCTACTCGTAGGTGATCAATGGCTGCTTCATAGTGCAGGTGCCCAATTCGGAGATAGGAGATTTTCATCTCATCTCGATCTCGATTCCTGGAAGTCTCCACTGCCTCCGACTACTCGAGACATCTCGCGCCCAAGCCATCGAGATTATCTCGATCTCGAGCATATAGAATAAGGCATCTCGAACTCAGCCATTTTTTTCGAGGTATGATGGAATCTCGAGTTGTAAGAATAGCCCTCCAGGCATTGACCGGATCTCGCACGTTGCTGCTGCTAATTTTGATGCCCTTTTTCGATCAACGAGTGGCGATGTAACCTCGTTGCAGTAGTAACACGTAGGCGTCGACGTTTTGTTCGGTACACCGCTATCCTTCGTCTCTCGTTGTTTGTTAGTTGCGTCACATAGCATAGACTAGGTGTAATCAAACGCCGTCGAGATAATGCAGACGTCTACTCGATGCTCACTCTCTCATTCCCGCTCTGCTGCCCTTCATGCACCACGAAGAAACAGTCCGCACACTCCACAATAACAGCACGTACACAGTTTTCTCAGTGTAGGGGCGACCCTATCAGCCATCTGTTGCTATGCCACTTCGCTTCCAGATCATTGTAGAATTGTAGCCAAAGACAGAGCCATATCTTGTTGCTGTGGACGTTATTCTTATCCCAATTCTGATGTCGGGGAAAGAGAGCGGTGGTTCTCGTCATCATCTTCAGCACTCATCTTGTTAACTGTGGGCATTAGTCTTATCCCACTTCTGATGTCGGGGAAACATAGAGAAATAGGAAGCCGAGCCTTCACATCTCACTCCTGATATCGGGGTAATGTAGGAAAGAGGAGCCACGCCGTCGCATCTGATCCCATTGATGTCGGAGAAACATAGGAAAGGTCGCTGCGCTGTGACCTTCCACTTCTGGTGACGGGGAAAATCTAGTAGGCCGCGGTGTTGTGTCTGATTTCTCATCCGTGAACTCGCTATCATTTATGGTCGGCGTCAAACTTCAGGAACGTTGAAATAAGGGGACAGCATTGAAGGCTTTTCACTATTTTAATTATACAGTCACTTAGACTACTTATTTAGTGAATGATCACAAAGATAGTTGGCGATTTAGATTAATGGGTTTACGAATGACCATTGCGTGCGACCGCTTTCAGCCCAGTCCTGTCAACCACTGACTGACAGACATGACGTTCGCCCGAAATCCCAAACGCAACTCCATTCGGTGTTAACCGCTCTAAATTACCGTAAACAAATCGATTAATCGTCATAAACCACAGATTAAAACTATCGATTAACAACTCTCAAACTGATTTTCTTTATCCAATGATATCTCGCGCCGTCAAGTATATAAGTACATAAAATCTACATGCAAGTACGAGTGAGTACAAGCCCACATTGTTAAATTTCCCAGGCTGTAGTAGACGATCGAATCGAATCCAGTCCCCAAACTCAGAAGGCAGTTTCACTACCAAATGAGCCACCGAGGCAGTCAAATAGTATAAACTTCTCCTAGCTAACTCCTTCCTAAATTTTCTTGCTCCTACCCATTCCTTAGGAAACTCTTAACTGTATGCCCCCGGCTAGGTTCGTCCTGCGCGCTAGCCGCGGGTACAAAGTATACATCACAGTTGTATAAAACGTTAGTGAAAGAGCAAGTTAGTTTATGCTTGCGACTTACTCTATGTACGTCACGTCGATCGACGCAGTGCCACGGTACGCCAAGATACGACACGCAACACCACGCTACGCCACGCTACGCCACGCTACGCCACGCTACGCCACGCTACGCCACGCTACGCCACGCTACGCCACAATATACCACGCCACGCTACACCACGCCACGCCACAATATGCCACGCCACGCTACGCCACTCTACGCCACGCTACGCCACTCTACTCCACGTTACGCCACGCTACGCCACTCTACGCCACGTTACGCCACGCTACCCCACGCTACGCCATGCTATGCCACAGTACACCACGCTACACCACGCCACTACACACAGACATGGTACGCCACACCACGCTATGTTACACAACGCCACGCTATGCCACGCTTAGCATCGCTGTGGCCCAGCCATTATGATTCTATGCAGTGAGCGCTACAAAAATAATTCATCTAAACTAGCAATTAAAATTCTAAGTGACCAAACTGAATACGGCGTCAAAAACACTATTGGGTAATAAACACTCTAGATTAGGAAAACTCGTCGCGAAAGATGTATGCCAGGATCGTAGCAAGTGGAGAGAAGTGGTCTCTGGTTACCCCTATGGAAAACAAGTATGTTTGTATATCTATGTATGTATGTAGATACACAAACACGCTAAACCTGCTGCGAGTTACTGAATGGTTGGGTATCCCGCAAGCTACATCATTGCGATCTGCGCTGCAGCATCAGCTCACTGTTGCTATGTCTCGAAAATACAACCGAAGTAACAGTAATACACTAAATTTAAATCAATCGGACCTGTAAAAGTTCTTAAGACCTTTTTGTCAAGTTTGAAAATCTTAATATATATTAAGATTTTCAAACTTGACAAAAAGAACTTTTTTCTAGATTAGGAAAGAACTTTTTGCTCTTCTGACAGTGACAGGCACTCTATTTGTAGTTTTTGCTCCCTCATCCAGGTGAATTTGGCGTCGCATTTGCATTTGCCAGTGTGAAAGTGGTGTCAAGAAGAGTGGAAGAGAGATAGATGCGCAGCAAGCCGATTGTGCCTTTCGCTCGCTCGTGTAGCGCTCTCGCTTCGATTATAACGTTACAATGAGCGTAACGGGACTTATAGTCATCCTTTTTCGTGCGTGCAGCCAGCGTTCATAGATTTATTAGACGTTGTCACATCAAAAACGCTCAAATCATTTAAAAGTACAAAGGTGGCCTTACCGCTTAAAGCGATTACTCCCAGTGAGTAAAATATAGTCCAAATAAAAGTCCGAAAGAATAAAACCTCATCATAGTTCACTCTAGACCTTCAACTTCCAACCTAAGGCTGCTTCCACACGACACCGCCCGCTAAGGCCGCGCTCACGTTTTATTTCAATCTCATCTGATTTGTGGGTGATTTACCTCATCCTCGGATACGGAGGAAACAAATACGGTCAAAGATATAATGGTTTTATCGTTGATACGTGTTATTTACGAGTTTCAGTAAGAATTTAGGGCTTAAATAACATTCATTTTTACACTGTTTTTTTTTTTTATATTTATACAGTGGTTTGTTTTTATCGATCGAGTAACAAAACATTGGTTGTCTGTAAATAAAAGTAACAAAAGTCGGTTTACGGATGATAGTTTAACGTGACAACGTCACAACAAAACATTGATGAAATAAGTGCATACCTTTATAAATAAATGGCTCGTGTAGCGCTCTCGCTCGCGTTCGTAATTTTACCTAAAAAGACATTCCATCACGGTGTTTTAAGACATAATTTTAAAGAAGAAGAGACTGGATTCCGTCCTAAGCTTGTTAAATTCTGTGACTTATATTAGTGAGCAATTATTTTTTTATCAAACACAATTGGTAAACTTATTCGTATCTACAACTTTGGATCATTTTGATACCTCGTCCTCCCAGGAGTAAGCCAAGGAAGTACGTTAGGCCCAACTCAGTTTTTGATAATTAAACATAAGTAAACAGAAGGGCTGGGCGCCTGATGTTTTCAGGCGATTTGAACTTTTTTTTTTGAGGTGTAGATACGAGTATAAGCCTGCAGATTGTTAGGCGCTGCAGCGCTACAATTATAGTGTTGAAATAGAATGTAGCAACCTCGTAAGTTCGAGTTCGATGCTGCAAAATGTAAAGTTGTAACATCCACAAGATTCTACTTGCCCCAATACAGTACGTCGGGACTTATGCTGGAGCACGTCTCAGAGATACGCGGACCTGGGACTACTCTAAACTAACTTTCAATACTCATATCGCTGAGCTATGTCAACGAGCATATAATTCGCTAGGATTCGTTACGAGACCTTCGTTTTCGGCCTTACTAAAAGATAGGCAAACTATTTTGACCCTCTTCTATCATTTATACGCATGCAGTACATTATAATTAAATTCCCTGGGACCCTACATGAAGCGAAATACACTTTGTTGCTCCAACTACCGCAAAACTACAAAACATAGCTTGATTTGGGGGACAGCCATAACGATCTATAGATAAGTAGTGGAGTGGACGATAAGCGCACACACACTTTCGCCGCAACTCAATTGTGTGCATAAACAGACCCACCATTCCCGAAATAAATAGAGATGGATAAAATCATGTCGGGTAGTGCGTTTAGATTCACGGGTGGTAGTATCTACAGATTCTTAGAGAGAGGCGTAGAGTGGCGTAGAGTGGCGTAGCGTGGCAAATCTTGGCGTAGCGTGGCGTAGCTTAGCGTGGCGTAGGGTGGCATAGTTTGGAGTAGTATGGCGTAGCGTGGCGTACCGTGGCACAGCGTGGCGTAGCGTTGCATAGCGTAGCGTGGCATAGCGTAGCGTGGTGTAGCGTAGCGTGGCGTAGCATAGCGTAGCATTGTGTAGCATAGCGGAGCATAGCGGAGCATAGCGTAGCATAGCGTAGCATAGCGTAGCATCAGTGCGTAGCAGCAGGTGGCCGACGGCAGATGGCATTTATAACCTCGCGCTAACGTGCCTCGGATGACACGCCGGTTGTTTGTTCTGCAATAACAATCGACAAGCCATGTCAGAGGCCTTCAGGCGGTATTAACTCGATCAGGGCAACTAGCCCCTCGGCCTTAAAGCAAGCAAGTTGAACTTGCTTGCTTTAAGTGAATGGAATTCTAATTAACTGCATGCGTAAATTATAAAAGAGGGTCAAAATAGTTTGCTTGTCATAATCTAACCTATTGTCTCGTAACGATATATTTGCTCGTTTACATACCTTTTTTTTATGTAGAATCGGTCGGCGTTTGACCACCAACTCGCCTGATGTTATTTAAGCGACGTTCTGGTCTAAGATGGAGCACGATGACCTGTAAGGTACATATTCACTCTAGCCTTGAAGTTTACTAGAGTGAAGAAGTACAAAGACGGCAGTTGAGTGAGGCGCTATACAAGTGCGCTACTGCTCAGACCCGTCTTCGGAACGGTTACACCAGACTACATCAAAACTCAGCAAAATGAGTTTTGAAAGTGAGTGTTGAGTCAAACGTTATAGTCTCAGATACCAGTTTCAGGTTCGTATCTCTGTGACGTGCTCCAGCGCAACTCCTAACATACTGTAATGAGGCAAGTAGGATCCTGTGAATGTTACGTTTTTTCATTTCGAAGCATCGAACTCTAACTTATGCTCGGCTGCTCCATTCTATTTCTAAAACACTATCAATGTAGCACTGTAGCGCCTAGCAATCTGCAGGCTTATTACCCCACCTCAAAAAAATTACTTCAAATCACCTAAAAACATCAGGCACCCAGCCGCCCAGGCGATCATTCATTTTTAATGAACAAGAACTGATTTGGGCCTAACGTACTTCTTTGGCTCAGAGAAAGCTTAACATAAGACTACGGGATCGATGGACAACTTCAGAAACCAGAAAAAGAACAAAGGTCAGTGACGTGTTACAAAATATAAGAAAACTTAAATGGAACTGGACTGGACTATAATGAAGACTAACAAAGAAAAATAGACTAAGGATGTAATAGAGTAGTATCTAAGGAACGGGAAAAGATGACGAGGAGGTCAAATCAAAAGATGGGAGGACGATTACCAAAAAGATGGAGAAGCCATGCCATACTGCCGTGGTTCACCTTGCGCTGCCGTGGGTTTCACGCCGGTTGTTTGTTCTACAACAGCAATCGTCAAGGCAAATCAGAGGCCTTGGGTGGTGTAAACTCTGACATCAGGGCTAGACCCTCAGCCTAAAAGCAAGCAAGCAAGCTCGTGTCGAGTTTGTATTAATTTCTAGCCTAGCTAGTTACCCGTGTCTTCGTTCGCGTTTATCTAGATAACATACCGTCACGCCTTTCCCCCGAGGGGGCTGGCAGAGGAGTAATACAACACCCACACTTCGCCGGACGATATTCAGTCTCAAATGTGACAGGGGGTGATCCTGTCGCCATAAACCAGGCTCCAGTCGTGTAGCAGATGACATACGAAAAGCACACATGTTCACACAATGAACAAACTGGTGCGTGTCGTTGGCTGGGTTTGAACCCGCTCCCTCTGGCTTGAGAGGCGGACCTTCTCCAGCTAGGCTATCATCGCTATATCATTTAGATTATAGTATCTAAAAACCTTCCTCGGGATATACTGTAATAACTAATTTTGAATTTCATCAAGATCCGTTCAGCCGTTTAGCCGCGAAAAGCCTACAAACAGACAACAGAGTTACTTTGAATTTTTTAAAGTAGTATGGATCACGCAGCACATTTTCATTTATTCTAAAATTGACGCTTTCTAGTCCTTGTACCGTATCTATGCTAAAATAACTTCGATCCATTGCTGTGCAGCATCGTGAATGAGGAGTAAACCAGCAGTATTTTGAATTTATTATAACAATTTTTAAATAATTATACTTGCTAGCCATGAACACCTACTAAATGCTCATAATATTATTAGCACTAGTAAGATCTGGTATAGACAATGATTTAATATAAAAATCACTTTTTAAAAATTTATCTGCAACTATAGACACCAAAATATCTCTGAGTAGGTATCAATATTTACTATTGGAATTCGGTTTGACTGTGATAAGACAAAAAAATATGTAGTAGCATAGATACAATAGATAGTATGTACCTTGCAGTGTTTATTGTTACTCATATTTAAATGATTAGGGACTTAGATAAGAATATTGGACAAAAATGATATATCCTTCATGACCTATCAGACAACCGTAATATCGACTTATAATCCAAGCGTATATATTTTTAGATATATCAATATTTTTACTTCAATCGTTCTGACGTGTGGTCGCGCATATTTTACACTCTAAACGAATAACGCAGTGATTTTTTTACGGTGTGTACCTTTCAAAAAGTAAGCAGTTGAAAAAAGACTGTGTGAATGGATTGAATTTAATTCAACATCGATTTCGGGTGGTCCATGCTGCCGACATCACTATATTCTTGAAGAGTTCCTGCGATGGCGACCACGACAAGCGCGAGCCCGCCGACATTGGTCCACGTTGTCGGAGGCAAAGGCCTAGATGATGAACCCAAACCCATCTCACTGCTGGCGTGGTGTTCCGCGAAATGGAGGCTGATATTCGCTGAATTTGTATCTACTATGATTCTCGTATTTTTCGGCTGCATGGCGTGTATACCGATTGATGGATTAACCGAACAGTCTCCTTTTTACGCTCCGTTTGGATTTGGATTAACTGTCATGATCAATATCCAGATTTTCGGACACATTTCAATGGCACATATGAACCCTGCCGTGACCCTGGCTGGGGTGATATGGGGGAACACTTCGGTTGCTCTCGGAATATGCTATACCATCGTCCAAATCATGGGAGCGGCGATTGGCTACGGCGTCCTCATCAGTCTCGCTCCGATAGACGTGAGATTGTATGGTATTTGTGTGACGTATAAGCACTTGGCTATCAACAATTTTCAAGCTATGTGTATTGAGGCAATTCTGACTGCTGCACTTTCTCTGCTCAACTGTGGTGTTTGGGATCCTGTAAATCAGCACAAGCAGGATTCTGTTCCAATCAAATTTGGTTTGGCTATAATAGGTCTATCAATCATTGGAGGTCCGATGACGGGGGCTAGTATGAATCCCGCCAGGACCCTGGGACCTGCCTTGTGGACAGGCATTTATTGGGACCACTGGATTTATTGGGCTGGGCCTTTGATTGGTGCTGGTGTGACCGCGATATTATACAAGCTTATTTTCCTCAAAAAGGAGAATTATACACAAATGCACCTACTATAAACTGTGATGCAATAAGCATTTAAACTCTTGATCGGTTTACTACGAGGAAATCAATCATGTTAGCGAGTCCTTTTTATTGCAAAGTGCGTTTCTTCGTTTTAATTACTAAGTGGATATTATTGTAAATTATAACTTTGAGTTTTAAAATAATTGACGAACCATCGGATAAAAACTTGACCAAAACAAATACATTCATTTATTTTGTTAATTATAAGTAAGAGGTATATTTTGTTCTATGAACAAGCCACGATAGATTTAAGTTGATAAACAAAATGGAGTTGTGTCTCCATAATTATTTTTTCCATTTTAATAATGAAATAAATTATTGATATTTTGATACTCACTCTTCTAAGTTTTATTTGTTACAATAGCTTTGCTTTGAAACCCATTAAGAAAGGCTAAGTAGGAAAAAGTAAAAATTATGAGGTAATTCAAGTTTTACGTGTGTTTGTAAGTATGTACCTATGTTCGTTTGTCTGAAGTTCTATCGCATAAATGGCTCAACCGATTTTGGATTACGAGCTCTTGTTACATTTATCTTTGTAACCGGAGTATCATAGACTACGAGGTAATGAACCGTCTTTATGTTTGTCATCCTATTACCTACATTCTATTAAAGAGAAGTATGAAAGAAGATGGAAAAATTGAGAAGTCATCGTCTGCCGTGGTTTGGGGATGTTACGCAAATTGCAAATAGAAGAGGACCAGGTTACAAAACAGATGATGAACTAGATTGTGAATGTCTATAGTGGTAGAGAAAAAGTATGGATGAGCTGCGTGAAACTTGAATGAGAAGGGAGTGAATTCAGAGATATTAAGTGATAGAGACGAATAGAAGAAGCACTCAACCGAGTCCACCTGAAAGGAATATTATAAGGGTTAGATTATGATACTGTTGGTTGTTAATAATTAGGGACCTAAATGGTGACTTATTAGTAGTATTGCATTATTTTATTATGATGCAAAACAAAATATAGGTTGATAGAGCTATCTTCTACATTAGTTAACAAACTAATATTGGTTTAGTTACTGTGAACGCTAAGATCTATAGTTAAGTTTGCCAGCACCTACCTTCTTTATCTATGCTATTATGTTGACCTAATTAAATAGCCAAGAAAATGCCTTTCGCTATTGCAAGTACCTACCTAATTATAATTTCTGAGAGAAACTCTAAAGTTCACCGAAACTCGACAAGGCAATTTAAAACTTTGAAACCATCTTTACAATAAATTAAAATGTTAAGAAAAACAATCGCCCTGGTAAATTTAGCGGACAATCAAATGGATCTAAGATGTACCGAGAAGACGAATAGATAGATGAACTCATCAATAAAGACTATGATAGCCTAGTCGGAGAAGGCCCGCCTCTCAAGCCAGACAGAGTGGGTTCAAACCCTGCCGACGGCATGCACCAATTTGTTCATTGTGTATATTTATTTGTCATTGTTCATATGTACGTATTGTATGTCATCTGCTACATGACTGGAGCCCGGTGCATGGCGACAGGCTCACCCCCTTTCTCTGGGCCTGAATATCGTCCGGCTAAGTTTATTTTATTTATTTATTAAGGAATACCAACAGTACACATATTAGACAATTTAAGTTTTCTTACAGCTAATAGGAACAGTTCTGATATGTATACCCGTAATAGGTATTCACAACATTCGCAATGAGGAAGGTGGTGAGTATTTTTATTTCTATCTTAACAGCATAATAATAATTATCTTTGATATATATGAAATAAACAAATTCTTTAATCACAGACAGGTCAGCAAGAGAAAAAAGAAATAAAATATAAATACATTTTACATAAATAAATATACATATATACACACTAGCAAGAATATATTAGATGGTTTAAAATGATAACTTTAAATAACTATGATAAGTTTGGGTGTTGTATTATACCTCTGCCAACCCCCTCGGGGGAGAGGCGTAACGATTTTTTTTTTCAAAACACACACACATACAGACACAGACACACACACAGACACACAAGTTTTTAACAAAGCACATACACAGATATTTTAATATGCTGACAACATTTGAAAGGCTAATTGTCTACTATCACAACAAACGACTCTTACTAAGGGACTTTGACATCGCTAAACAAAAATCAGCTGTTTTAAACATTGGTCCCAGTCAATTAACTTTTTTGTAGGGAACAGCTGATATTTGTTTTGTGATTTAAGGTTGGTCCCATACTTAGAGTTGTTTGACTATAATGTGGATGTAGAGTATTGTAGAAAATCAGCCTTTAAAATTTTGCTAGTAGGTAAATTTATTAAAATATTATAAGGTGAATAAAAGTAAGAAAAACAACACATTTGAATTCTCTATTGGGTATTTTTAATCATGGCTTGTTGAGTTTTACTTTTGTAACTCGGAGTACTTCTACTGAACCCGGTCTCAAAGCCGTGGAGCCGCCATTTCTGATGTACTTGTCGCGGGTGGACCCGACTACATCAGGAGTTGACGTGCACGAGTTTGTGCAGAATCGACTGGAAGTAGAGGCGCCGGTGGTAGCGATGCAGCGCCTGGAGTCGACTTTTCGTAAGACTTTTTTCAGGTCTCACTTACTCCGGGTTCCTGCGAAGTACTAGGCAGCGCCTCGTCTGAGTTCTGGCCAAAGGAGCTAGTGTTCCGGTGCTACCGGGAGGCGGCGCAGGGATAAAATCCAAAATCTCAGAAGAAATAGTTCCTTAATGTCATTTATTATTTTATATGTTAGTCTGTAAGGTATGCATTTTCTATGGGCCTCTGTGACTTACATTGGATGCAAGTTATATTGCCTGAAATAAAAATGGATTATTATTATTTTGAGACAAGAAGCAAGCAGACCTAAATCGCATAAGTAAAAGTAATATGTGATGTCACTTTATGAGATGTCAGAAGCAGAAGGAAACCAAGAAGTCCAGGCGGCAATTAGGCATTAATAAAGATCACGTCAATGTCTTATTACTTAGCTATAAGGCACACAATGCTCACAAATCTCAGCTCACATTTTAACGTTATTCATCGGCCATTTTTCCCGCCGCAATTGTTAAGCGTAAATCCCTGTCAGTTTTTGTCGCGCCACTTCGCAGAATGTTTAATGAAATATCTACGAGTAAATATGTTGGAAATTGGAAACTGTATCCTGATTGTCTTTGGATGGTTTGGTTTTAATAAATGGGGTCAATCGAGTAAAACAACCTTCCATGCATTATTATTTTCTTTAATTTGATCGTGGCATAATTTACTATCAGTAAATTCTGATATGTGCTCAAGGTTAAGATGAAGATTAGTTTATACAAATGAGTTGTAAGAATATCGTTAGAGATTTTTAAAACAGCTTTCATTATGATAAGGTAGTTACGGCAATTACGTACTATATAATATTTAGCTGATTATTACGTAGAAAGCAGTACTTAGCTACTCAGATAATAGCGTAATACGGGCGTGAGAAATGTCAGTTGATCTGACACGACCGCAGTAATTAGTACGAACGTGTGTTTGTCCGCTGGGTGTTTAAATATTTTTACCTCAATCGTGCTGCGGACCGGTCGCGTCCATTTCACATTCGAATCGAACGACCGCAGCGTATATTCATCGTGCGTATTTACAAACACAAGTTGAAAAACAGTTAAAGACATTGACCGTGACACTTTGAAGTGGAAGTGAATCATTATCAATTTCGACCGGTGCGTGTAGCGGCAGGAAACAACCAACATCCTTGTATAGTAACGTGCGAGATGGCGTCCACGACGAGCGCGAGTCCCCCGACGCTGGTCGATGTCGTCGGGACCAAGGCTCTGGAAGATAAACTCAAACCAACCTCAGTGGCAGTCTGGGTCTCCGCACAGTGGAAGCCGATATTAGCCGAGTTGATATCTACAGCTATGCTTGTATTTTTCGGCTGCATGTCATGCATACCGATCGATGGATTAATCTCACAGTCTCCCATATACGCTCCGCTTGGATTTGGGTTAACTGTCATGTTTAATGTTCAAATTTTTGGACACATATCCGGAGCACATATGAACCCGGCTGTGACGCTGGCAGCGGTGATTTGGGGAAACACTTCGATCATCCTCGGAGTATGCTATTTCATTGTCCAGGTCCTGGGAGCGATGGTTGGCTACGGCATCCTCGTCGGGCTCGCGCCAATAGACGTGACAGTTGATGGTATTTGTGTGACGCATCCCCATGCAAGTCTCAATGGTTTCCAGACTCTAGGTATTGAAATTATTCTGACTGGTACACTTTCTTTTATCTGCTGTGCTCTTTGGGATCCAGTGAATCAGCACAAGCAAGACTCTGTACCCATCAAATTTGGTTTGGCTATATTAGGGTTATCAGTAGCAGGGGCCCCAATGACCGGGGCCAGTATGAACCCCGCCAGGTCCCTTGCACCTGCCCTGTGGACTGGCATATGGACAGTTCATTGGGCTTACTGGGCAGGACCATTCATTGGAGCTTCTTTGACTGCGGTGTTCTATAAATTAATTTTCCTTAAAAATGATAAAAATGTTTGACACCCTATTGTAACCCTACTGGGTTACAAAATAGGAATTAAGTTAAAAATATTATCTTGTAATTAATGGTATCTATTTTATGTTGTGATATATTATAGGATAAAACTAAACCTAAATATATAACTAACCTGATTTTAGAATAACTTACGAACCAAAAAGTGCGAGTGAGGAGATGACCCAAAAATACTTTTTTGTTCCATGAACAAGTTAAAAATAAACCTAGTTGTTAAAGAGGGCATGGTGTCTTATTGTTTGAAAAACTTTCGTTACTAAAAAAACTGTTAAATACTCAATAACTGCTGTATTTTTATTATCTAGATACGAACTATGTAAGCCAATATGTAAGCGTATAAGACCAGCGAGCTGAGCTGAGCTTAATAGTTTTTATATGTAAATATAGATACTTTGATAAAAATACTTGAGGTTACCTTTATTTGCTAATTATGTTTCCCTAACTAATAAAGTTGCGTTTGTTTATAATAAAATTCGGGACACTTATACACACGGTCCTTTGACCCCAAACTAAGCAAAGCTTGTACTATGGTGGCCAGAGACTGATATGCATACATAAACACGAATGTTCATCACTTGAATGTTTGCCCTAGGTGGAATCGAACCCACGCCCTCTAACTCAGAAGGCAGGTTCACTACCGACTGAGCCACCGAGGCGGTCGCTTTCTGTCAGTTTCGTTATGCTAATTGTCATCATATAGTATGCATGTATCTGCATCCATATACATATACCGGTTACACTACACAGGTTATTCGCCTTACATTACGGGTACGGTACGAAGTGTAAGTTAATAAAAAATAAATATTTTCCTTATACGAACGAAACCGAGTGTTATGGGTTTTATATTATTAGGTCAGTGGTCGTCGGTCATTTATTGAGTAATATACAAGTTATATTATAAAGTTATATACAAGTATTGAGTAATATATGTTTCGAAGTTGAATTCGAAGAAGTTGAAGGACTGATTATTATTAGGTCTTGTTTATTGGTTTCTCTGCCTTCATCAAACAAAACTATAAACTTTTCCTCTAGACGCCCAATACATACAAAATTTGAAGATGAAATAGATAGAAACTTAAATTATCAAGTAACATTATTAAAAAAACAAAAATGCCTGGCTGCGAAATGTTACGAGTATACCTTATGTGACTTATTTCACTTCTATCGTATCATGACGATTTAAATGACACCTCACATGTCGAAATTCATGACGCTGTTTCGGCTGTAGGGCGTGCGTGCCAAAGACATAAAAATATATCATCACGCCTTTTCCGGAAGGGGCTGGCAGAGGTGTACCACCCAACTTCGCTGGACGATATTTAGTCCCAAGTATGACAGGGGCAAGCCTGTCGCCATACACCGGGCTCTAGTTATGTAGCAGATGACATTATAATTATACGCACAAATGTTCACACAATGAAAATGACGTTTGACGTCATACTCGTACATACATTCTCACATACATAAACTCAAAAAACATAGCCCTCCTTCTTGCGCAGTCGGGTAAAAAGGCATTCAACATGTTATCCATTTATTTATTTTGAGTGGAGAGAATTTCAAAACAGTTTTGTTTATAAAGTCAATAGGTATATACGAGTAGCTGTACTTATAGTAATAGGTTTCCAAAGACTATATAGGTAGAGGATAGAGCGAAATGGAGGATAAAAATAAGGAAGGATGTAGCACCATGTCCATGTGAGATAGACACACAATCACAATGTATTAAATAGGAATACATGGTCGAGAAGTGGGAGAGGTATCCTAATCCTAATCCTAACTAATATTATAAATGCGAAAAAAAGTGAGTTTGTTTGTTTGTTTGTAACGTTTTCACGTCTCAACTACTTAACCGATCGTCTTGAAATTTTGCATACACGTTGTCTGGGGTTCAAAAAAGGACATAGGGTGCTTTTTAATCACTAAAAAAATAACGGTTTCTGTGGGAGTTAGTATTATTTAAACATTTCGTCACGCCTTTCCCCGAAGGGGCTGGCAGAGGGATACAACACCTATACTTCGCTGGACGATATTCAGTCCCAGTGTGACAGGGGGTGCCTGTCACACTGGGCCTGTCGCCACACACGTATATTCTACATAATTATTTATACTTGTTTTCAAAAGTAAGTATTGTTCGCAATTTATAGAGTAACTAACTGCGGCCCGCGGTTTCACCCGCGGTCCCAAAGCAACCGTTAACTTTTGGGTCTTAAAAGTCCCCTATGTCCTTTTCTGTACCGCTGACAACGGTAAACAAAATTGTATGATGATTGGTTGAGTGTGAAAGTGTAACAAACAAACAAACGAACGAACAAACTCACTTCCACATGTATAATATTCGTTAGAATTAATTAAAAGTATGGTTAATTAATAATACCTTTTAATAACAATCCAATTAGGGTTGCGCTTTTGTTTATTTATCATTTTGTTCTCGAGCTACAGAGCTTGATTAATAATTTAATAATTGAATAAAACAATAGTTTTCAGACTTATCCGCTACGCCATTTAGTTTTCACGTTCATTTTAGAATTTCTTAAAATCATAACTTATTAAGATAATAATCTGCTTAGTTCATTAAAATACATAATTAAGAACACGCTAATAAATATTTTGCATTTTGTATGATAAATTATTTATTGATAAACTAACATTAATCAAATAATCGCTCGGGTGACTTGCTTATATTTAATTTTATGATAAACGTTATCAAGGGCGAAAAGAATTGAGAAAATGCATGTAATTGTACTTTTCACGCTATACCTATAACGTGATATACATAAACTTATCGACCGATCAAGCGTTAGCGAGCGAAACGTCTATGCTTCGACAAAAAATATTTATTTATTTATGTCTCATTACATATATACTATTCTTACAGAATTAACGTAGTCTACATTACATCACATTACAAATAAAGTAGTCAGCATTACATTTTTTTAATGTACAATAGGTCGGCGTTTGACTACCAACTCGCCTGATTTTAAGCGACGTTGTGGTCTAAGATGGAGCATGACGACTTATAAGGTACTTATTCACTCTAGCCTTGAAGTTTTGTAGAGTAAAGTACAAAGACGGCAGTTGAGTGAGGCGCTACAAGTGCGCCACTGCTCAGACCCGTCTTCGGAACGGTTACACCGGACTACATCCCGAAACAGGACTAGGTCATTTCACGGCATGGCTTGGTCCGGTGGGTGGTAACTAGCCACGGCCGAAGCCTCCCCCCAGAGTTTGCTACCCGGTTAGCACTACCCGGGGACTACGTGTAGGGAATCAGAATAGAGTACACTCCTACGGACGTGGGTAGCTTTCGTATGTCCGAATTATATCCAGATCTCTATCCGGATCTCTGTCTTCCTCTACGGGTCGCATTTCGGAGGACAGATGTAGGTAAATTGTACAATGTTAATTTAAACCACGATGACTTTTTGTGCTTACCCTAAAATACAAAACTAACATATTTTCATACAAACTTTAGATTTACTGGATGCATGTTTTATCAAGTTTTGTGATAAAACATGGGACAAATCTTAATGTAGGAAGTTGTGATGTAGGGATTGATTCATCATTCAGACATCACAACTTCCTCATCTGCTTCTTTTTCTCTTCCGTCTTCGGGGGTGGTCTGGTTTGTGGCCGTAGGGGCGGCTTGGGTCCTAGTTGCCGCACCTTTCGTTTTTGGGGGGACGCAGTTGCGTCCTGCCATAATGTGCCTAAAGGGTCTGCCTGACTCTGCGCATATCGCGCAGCGTGGTTCCGCCTTGTCACAGTTGGCCGCCCGATGACCTGTGTCTCCGCACCGGAAACACAGGTCCCCCCTGTCGACCGTAGCAGGACATTGAGGACGAGTGTGACCCAACCCCATGCACTTAAAGCAGCGCATGGGACGCGCCTCCAGTGCCACCACTCGTACAGAACTCCAGCCCACCAAAAGCCTGCCCTTGTCCAGCAACACTTTGGCTGCTGTGACTGGGCAGGAGACGATGCTGGACCCGGCACCGTTCCAGCCACGGCGAATCTCCCCAACTTTGACGTTCTGGATTTCGCATTCACCCGCCAATGCGACTGCCGCCTCCACTTTCTCCTTCGTAGCCGCATCGTCTAGACCCATAATTTTTAAATCAGAAGATTTAACAGGCCTGGTGACGTTAGCCACCTCGGACAGGGCGCCACGGAGCTTCTCTGCAAGTCTATCTGCCTTCCCCGAGTTTTGTAAGCCAGGAATCTCAAACATCCTGGCTCCCGTGGCCGTCTGCCGGAAACGGAGCTGGTCAATATCCAACTCCTGGAGGTTAACCGCCTCCTGCGCCATCTGGAGGACGGCACTGTATGTTATCCCCTTATCCGCAGCCTCGGGCCGCAACGACAATACCACAGCCGCGGATTTCGGGGATTTAAGCAGCACTGCCTTAGGTTTGGAGGCCACCGGCTTTGGCTTGGTGGGGGCGGGAGCACGAGCCTTGAGAGCAGTCGTAGGGACAGCAGAAGAAAGAGAAGGCTTCTCCTTTCTTTTTCTCTTATTCTTCCTCACCACCGTTGCCCAAGTTTCGGGCTGCGGGACAGTCAGTAAGGTGCGTTGACCAGTGGATGGGCCCGCAACCGGTGCCACAGATTTTCGAGCCAGCTCAGGCATCGGCGTTGGTGGCACCACCTTCTTGGCGTCTGCTCTTAAAGGCGGGCGAACCATCGGGGCAGGCAAAAGCCGGTCTTCGATCACCGCAAGTCGGGCATTTAGCATCTCCCCGAATGTTGTGGTTAAAGAGCGCTTGAGCTCTTCTATTAATTCTGCAGCTCCTAGCAGATTGCCGAGGGGTGCTTGCGGCTCAATGGTGGTAGCAGCGGCGGCAGTAGTGGCAGCGGCAGCCTGGGTCTTTGCTTCGGTGAAACCACGACGTAGCGCCTTTACCTCTACTTTAAAAGCTTCCACTTCGAGACGAAGGCACGAATTTTCCGCCCTAAGGCGCCGGGTCTCTTCAGCTTCGCTCCTACCTGCTAGGACGTCGACTACGTCCCGCAAAACCGATGCTGACCTTCTTAAGCGTCCCACAAATTCACCTTTGAGGTTGCCTGATTTCTTAGCAACCTCTAAGATACAGGCAAGTTTTTCGCCAGCCTGTGCCCTCAACTCTTGGGCATTTAGCGTTTCAGGGTCACCGGTCAATAAAACCGCATCGGCTTCCGGATCTGAAACCGGAAGGTCAGAGTCAGCAGCAGCAGCCGGCCCCTTTTTGTAACGCCTACCTCGCAGGACCTTCTCTAATTCTCCATCAATAGGCATCGGGGAAGGTTTCAGAAAACCCTTCTCCCTTGGTGAAGCAGCCTTAGTGGCTCTTCCTCTCCCTCTCCTCGACGAGTTCACTTTAGCGGCCACCGTACCCTCGGTCTCCGTGTCCGAGCCTAGATGACTCGACACGGAGAACGAAGAAGACGGCCGCTTTCTACGACTCTTATTCCCGTCCGTTGTCTCCGCACTGCTGGAAAGCTCCATCTCCAGTCTCTCTCTCTCCTCTTTTTCTCTCTCTTTCTCCTCCTTTTCACTCCTCTTCTCCTCCTCGTCATTCTCATGAGAGCCTAGGCCCTCACGGCGGTTGTTGCCCACCCCGTAGTACGAAGGGCAGCCTTCCGAAGAAGGGCGGGATTTCCCGGCCGAAGCCGAAGTACCCGACCGGGGACTCATTTTACAGTTCGCCATTTTGTCATTAGTTTTTCCTTTTTTTAAAAGGGGTGTGGTCCCCTTGGTGGTCTAACGGCCCGAATGACCATGCTGGCGTTGTGACCTCGGAGTTGTACCGTGAGAACAGTACAGCTCCGAGTTCACAGTCCAACACTTCCCCTCAGCAACCACCGAACCTTGAGAATGCTCCCAACTCGTCATGCCTGCTACCACAGCCCACCCAGACCGCGCCCTCCCTTTACGTAAGTAAATGAAGGACACGAACGAAACAGACTGTCGCAGCAGGCACATGCACACATACACAGACACGCACACACACGAATTATCAGTCTAGGCAGAGGCGCCTAAACCCCATCTTCGTCAAGTGGGAACTCCCTCAAGGAAAGCCCTTGATGATGCTACCACTCAAACTCTGCTCTGCTGAGCAGAATGGTCTGGAAGAATGAGAGAGATTCATGCTTGGCCAAGACGTTTGAGTGGTAGCATCATCAAGGGCTTTCCTTGAGGGAGTTCCCACTTGACGAAGATGGGGTTTAGGCGCCTCTGCCTAGACTGATAATTCGTGTGTGTGCGTGTCTGTGTATGTGTGCATGTGCCTGCTGCGACAGTCTGTTTCGTTCGTGTCCTTCATTTACTTACGTAAAGGGAGGGCGCGGTCTGGGTGGGCTGTGGTAGCAGGCATGACGAGTTGGGAGCATTCTCAAGGTTCGGTGGTTGCTGAGGGGAAGTGTTGGACTGTGAACTCGGAGCTGTACTGTTCTCACGGTACAACTCCGAGGTCACAACGCCAGCATGGTCATTCGGGCCGTTAGACCACCAAGGGGACCACACCCCTTTTAAAAAAAGGAAAAACTAATGACAAAATGGCGAACTGTAAAATGAGTCCCCGGTCGGGTACTTCGGCTTCGGCCGGGAAATCCCGCCCTTCTTCGGAAGGCTGCCCTTCGTACTACGGGGTGGGCAACAACCGCCGTGAGGGCCTAGGCTCTCATGAGAATGACGAGGAGGAGAAGAGGAGTGAAAAGGAGGAGAAAGAGAGAGAAAAAGAGGAGAGAGAGAGACTGGAGATGGAGCTTTCCAGCAGTGCGGAGACAACGGACGGGAATAAGAGTCGTAGAAAGCGGCCGTCTTCTTCGTTCTCCGTGTCGAGTCATCTAGGCTCGGACACGGAGACCGAGGGTACGGTGGCCGCTAAAGTGAACTCGTCGAGGAGAGGGAGAGGAAGAGCCACTAAGGCTGCTTCACCAAGGGAGAAGGGTTTTCTGAAACCTTCCCCGATGCCTATTGATGGAGAATTAGAGAAGGTCCTGCGAGGTAGGCGTTACAAAAAGGGGCCGGCTGCTGCTGCTGACTCTGACCTTCCGGTTTCAGATCCGGAAGCCGATGCGGTTTTATTGACCGGTGACCCTGAAACGCTAAATGCCCAAGAGTTGAGGGCACAGGCTGGCGAAAAACTTGCCTGTATCTTAGAGGTTGCTAAGAAATCAGGCAACCTCAAAGGTGAATTTGTGGGACGCTTAAGAAGGTCAGCATCGGTTTTGCGGGACGTAGTCGACGTCCTAGCAGGTAGGAGCGAAGCTGAAGAGACCCGGCGCCTTAGGGCGGAAAATTCGTGCCTTCGTCTCGAAGTGGAAGCTTTTAAAGTAGAGGTAAAGGCGCTACGTCGTGGTTTCACCGAAGCAAAGACCCAGGCTGCCGCTGCCACTACTGCCGCCGCTGCTACCACCATTGAGCCGCAAGCACCCCTCGGCAATCTGCTAGGAGCTGCAGAATTAATAGAAGAGCTCAAGCGCTCTTTAACCACAACATTCGGGGAGATGCTAAATGCCCGACTTGCGGTGATCGAAGACCGGCTTTTGCCTGCCCCGATGGTTCGCCCGCCTTTAAGAGCAGACGCCAAGAAGGTGGTGCCACCAACGCCGATGCCTGAGCTGGCTCGAAAATCTGTGGCACCGGTTGCGGGCCCATCCACTGGTCAACGCACCTTACTGACTGTCCCGCAGCCCGAAACTTGGGCAACGGTGGTGAGGAAGAATAAGAGAAAAAGAAAGGAGAAGCCTTCTCTTTCTTCTGCTGTCCCTACGACTGCTCTCAAGGCTCGTGCTCCCGCCCCCACCAAGCCAAAGCCGGTGGCCTCCAAACCTAAGGCAGTGCTGCTTAAATCCCCGAAATCCGCGGCTGTGGTATTGTCGTTGCGGCCCGAGGCTGCGGATAAGGGGATAACATACAGTGCCGTCCTCCAGATGGCGCAGGAGGCGGTTAACCTCCAGGAGTTGGATATTGACCAGCTCCGTTTCCGGCAGACGGCCACGGGAGCCAGGATGTTTGAGATTCCTGGCTTACAAAACTCGGGGAAGGCAGATAGACTTGCAGAGAAGCTCCGTGGCGCCCTGTCCGAGGTGGCTAACGTCACCAGGCCTGTTAAATCTTCTGATTTAAAAATTATGGGTCTAGACGATGCGGCTACGAAGGAGAAAGTGGAGGCGGCAGTCGCATTGGCGGGTGAATGCGAAATCCAGAACGTCAAAGTTGGGGAGATTCGCCGTGGCTGGAACGGTGCCGGGTCCAGCATCGTCTCCTGCCCAGTCACAGCAGCCAAAGTGTTGCTGGACAAGGGCAGGCTTTTGGTGGGCTGGAGTTCTGTACGAGTGGTGGCACTGGAGGCGCGTCCCATGCGCTGCTTTAAGTGCATGGGGTTGGGTCACACTCGTCCTCAATGTCCTGCTACGGTCGACAGGGGGGACCTGTGTTTCCGGTGCGGAGACACAGGTCATCGGGCGGCCAACTGTGACAAGGCGGAACCACGCTGCGCGATATGCGCAGAGTCAGGCAGACCCTTTAGGCACATTATGGCAGGACGCAACTGCGTCCCCCCAAAAACGAAAGGTGCGGCAACTAGGACCCAAGCCGCCCCTACGGCCACAAACCAGACCACCCCCGAAGACGGAAGAGAAAAAGAAGCAGATGAGGAAGTTGTGATGTCTGAATGATGAATCAATCCCTACATCACAACTTCCTACAGACGAATCTCAACCACTGCGCCCGGGCCCAAGACTTGCTTATGCAGTCCTTGGCGCAGTGGAAAATAGACGTGGCAGTAGCTGCGGAGCCATACTATGTTCCAGTCCATCCCTGCTGGGCTGGGGACCTGGACGGCTCCGTGGCCATTGTGGGACGATTGGATAGCGGCCCTTCACTCTCAGTTCAAGAGAGGGGCTCGGGGTACGTGGTGGCCAGGTGGGGGGAGTACGCTGTCATCGGTGCTTACTTCTCCCCTAGCAAAACCGTTGCGGAACTGGAGGTCTTTATGGACCTCCTTGCCGCAGCTGTGAGAAGGCAGGCGCCGCGGCAACTCTTCCTACTTGGAGACTTAAACGCCAAGGCCCGGAATTGGGGTAACCCTTCCACTGACTCTCGCGGTGAGATTGTCTTGGAATGGGCGGTTACCACAGGAGTTACCCTTTTAAATAGAGGGTCGGTCCACACGTGCGTGCGACATAACGGGGGGTCCGTGGTGGACATATCGTTCGCCACCCCGGGTGTAGCGGCACGCGTCCAAGCCTGGAGGGTGATGTCTGAGGTGGAGACTCTCTCGGACCATAAATATATGAGGTTCGAAGTCTCCACCTTCCACAATCAAGGAGGAGCTCGGCGCGTGGTGCGAGCGGATTTCCCGCGCTGGACGATTAGTCGTCTCGATGCCGAACTAGCAGAAGAGGCGGCGATCGTCCAATCGTGGTCTGCCACCCCAACGCACCCAGATGTAAACGTCGCAGCTAGTCTCTTCCGTGAAACTCTTACGGCCATTTGCGACACAGCCATGCCGAGGTCCCGAAACCGCCCAGACCGCCGTGAGGTCTACTGGTGGAGCTCGGAAATCGCAGACCTCCGAGCTACTTGCTCCAAGGCACGAAGGCCTTATACCCGCTGCAGGCGGAGACGTAACGGCCGGACTGATGACCAGCTATCGACCGAGGAGTTAGCAGCTGAGTGCCAGCTGTACAACGTCTACCGCGACTCCAAGCGAGAATTGCAGCTGGCTATTGGCCGGGCTAAATCCACGGCCTGTGGCGAAGCACTAAAGGGCCTCGATAGGGATCCATGGGGGCGTCCGTACAGGGCCGCTCGGAAAAAGTTTCGGGGTCAAACGCCCCCGATCGCGGCGTCTCTGGAGCCTGAGTTGCTGGACAAAGTCTTGTTGGGGCTTTTCCCCAACAGCAGCCCTGAATTCACCCCTCCGACGATGGCGCCGTTCCTTCCTGAAGTGTTAGACCTGAACTCCATCCCACCTGTATCAGAGGGAGAGATGGCAGTTGCAGCCAGTCGTTTACGAGCCAAAAAGACTGCGCCCGGTCCAGATGGGATCCCGGGGCGGATTCTCGGGATTGCTTTAAAGAAGATAGAGGGACGGCTTCGGGACCTGTTCTGCGCGTGTCTAACGTCGGGGCAGTTCCCGAAGCTGTGGAAAAACGGCCGATTGTGCTTGCTACGAAAGGAGGGTCGAGCTGTCGACTCTCCTTCTGGATATAGGCCAATTGTGCTACTGGATGATACGGGTAAGCTGCTGGAGAGAATAGTGGCCTCTCGGGTCGTCCGGCACCTGGAAGGTACTGGACCTGGGCTTTCAGAGGCCCAGTATGGATTTCGAGCGGGGCGATCCACAATAGACGCTCTGCTCTGGCTCAAGGGGTGGACGCAGGAAGCAGTCAGTGATGGGAAAAGAGCTTTGGCTGTCTCGCTCGATATAGCCAACGCCTTCAACAGCCTTCCGCACAGCACAATACAAGAGGCGCTTCGTTATCACGGAGTGCCCTTGTACTTGCAGAGGCTGTTGGCTGACTACCTCCAGGACCGCGAGATCCTAGTAGAAGGACGCGACGGTTTAAGGCACCGTAGGGTCTCCTGCGGGGTTCCACAGGGGTCGGTGCTTGGACCACTCCTGTGGAATATAGGCTATGACTGGGTACTTCGCGGCACGTTTCCTGCACATATGCGGGTTGTTTGCTACGCGGATGATACTCTAGTCGTAGTCAGGGGAAAGGATTCCGGAGAGGCAGTGCGGCTGGCTGTGACGGGCACAACCCTCGTAGTGAATCGTATACGTGCCTTGGGCTTAGAAGTCGCACTCCCCAAAACCGAGGCCTTACTGTTCCATGGGCCTAAAGGGGGACCTCGGCCAGGAACCCGGGTAGAATTAGACGGGGTCTCGATTCCGGTTGGGACCCAGATGAAATACCTGGGTCTTATCCTGGATGGGAGATGGACTTTTGGGGCCCACTTTGCCCGGTTGGCTCCTAGAATCTTGGGAGCCGCGGCCGCCTTGGGGAGACTGCTGCCGAATCTAGAAGGCCCGAATGCCATCTGCCGACGGCTATACTCAGGAGTAATTCGGAGTATGGCTCTGTACGGGGCACCGGTCTGGGTGGACGCCCTTAACCGCCACAACAAGACCCTACTGCGACGGCCGCAGCGGGTCATCGTGACGAGGGTGATACGCGGATACAGGACGGTGTCCTGGACGGCGGGGTGCGTATTAGCTGGTGATGTCCCTTGGGAGCTCCAAGCGGAAATCCTCGCTGAAGTGTACCACTTCGTGGCGGCGAGAAGGTCCATTGGAGAGTCTCTGGCGTGGGAGGAAGTCACACGCATGCGGCGACAAGCGCGGGCTACCGTGTTGCAGCGATGGACGGAGGACCTGGCGCCACCGGTCCCTGGGAAATGGACGGTGGAGGCCATTCGCCCGGTTCTTCGAGGTTGGGTGAGGCGTAGATTTGGATCGCTGACCTTCCGATTGGTGCAGGTGCTTTCTGGGCACGGTTGTTTTGGGAAGTACCTGCACCAGATCGCGAGACGGGAGCCAACCCCGATCTGCCACGAATGCGGAGAGCCGGAGGACACGGCGCTCCACACGCTGGAGGCGTGTGCTGCATGGAATTCCCAGCGGCACACGCTGTCAGCGATAATAGGGCAAAACCTTTCCCTAGCGAGCGTGGTAAACTCCATGCTTGACAGCGAAAGGTCATGGGACGCAATGGTCTCGTTCTGTGAAGACGTAATGGTGCAGAAGGAGGCCGCGGAGCGGGTCCGGGAAGACGACATTCGCTCTGACCCGATCCGGCGCAGACGAACAGGAGGGAGGAGGAGACGGTTCGCCGCCCTGCTTCACCCTCCGTAGTGGGGTCACAGGTGGAGAGTCAGGGGACTCTCCACTAACTTGCACGGCCTCACACGTCTGGGGAGTTACCTTGGTGAGCAAGGTTGCCCCTCCATAGGCGCAGAGGCCCATCCGGGCCTACCGCCGGGGTGAGACGGTGAATACTAGCGCGACCCTATCTCACCCCACCTTGGCGGAGGACTGCTCCCGGGGGAGGAGTTTAGTGGGTTCGATTCCCACATACCCCCTTCCGTCACCCCTTGCGGCGGAAGGGAAATGCGAGGGCATTTACCTCCCCCTTAACAAAAAAAAAAAAAAAAAAAAAAAAAAAAAAAGGTGTTCTGTAGCACTCCCCCGAGGGTTCCCGCCTTGTCGTGGCAGGGGGGCTCAGTAGCCGTGGCTTCGGCAACCACGGTGAAGCCAAGAGGAATCCGAGGTGGGGCCGCTTCTTGGGGCTTTTAGCTCCAAAGCCCACATGGAAGCGGCCTAAGTAGGGTGTGGGTCTGTATGGGCGTCTCGACGCCGCAGGCACTGACTGTCACTCACGTCACTCGCGTCGCATTTCGTTCAGAGGTAAAGAACATTATGTCCATCAGTCCATCCAATGAACAACATTAAGTTCGCGCTGTGTTTAGAGGTAAACAATCTTAACATCATTTGAGGTCCTGTACCTTGTAATGATATGAGGATTTAATGTTATATACTATTGGATATTTGTTTTCACAGGCGCTGTAGGACTTAATGCTTTATACCACTTTATAGAGCCGATTCTTGCGACTCTAAAAGTGCAATAAAAGTAATTTCAAAGAAATTGGAGTTACTATTGTATACCTCTAAGGTACAGATATTAACACCCAGACAGAACAAACACAAATGTTTATCCGGTATATGATTTGCCCTAGGTGGGAATCGAACCCACGCCCCCAGGCTCGGAAGGCAGGTTCACTACCAACTGAGCCACCGAAGCAGTCAAATATCCTTGGATAAAGTAGTTCCTACTACTAGTTTATATTTAGTCCGGTTATCAGCTAACTCGTAAGGTCATAGACGTCAATACCAAACAGCTGATAATGGGTGGACTTAGGAACTTTTTAGTTACTAGCTATGCCTCGCGGTGTTACCCGTGATCCCTCAAAAACTTTTAATTTTTCGGGATGAAAGGTACCCTATTTTTTTTTCTTTCTCCCCCATTCAGGGGAATTTGACGTCGCACGTCATGTGCATTTGCCAGTGTCAAGTACTAATCATTCGTTTTCACAGATGATGGGATGATGATGATGAGGTGATGATGAAGATGATGATCCCTCTCCTTTTCCCATTCCAGTAAAGTTATGGATACTCTACTGAAACTTTGAGTGAAGTTTTTCAGAGAACACAAAAAGTCGCGTTTCGCAATGTTTGTATCATTTGCCCACACTCGTGCATGTTGACGAACCGGTAAACGTTAATAATCTACCATTATTAAACTTTAAAACTCGAAGAATCACAAGTTTTAGAAAATAATACAGAATCACGACATCATCAAAGTCAAAGTCAAAATGTTTTTATTCAATTTAGGTATCAAAGATACACTTATGAACGTCAGTTTTTTTAAATAGACTCGACCGCCTTATTCGGATAACGAGCCTCTACTCAGAAGAACAGGCAAGAAACTGAGGGGCATTATTTTTTTAAAGAATAAATAAATTAGTGGCTCACAAATTTTGGGTTACAAGTTGGTAATCTATAACAATGTATAACATCTTTATCTAATCTATAACATTTTTTTGGTTCCCGCCAAAACCTCAAAAGGTACCCTATGTCCGCTTCTGTACCTCTGACAATGTTTTATGCAAAATTTCATGTTGATCAGTTGAGTACTCAGAATTTGAAAGAGTTACAAACAAAAAAAAAACGAACAAACTCACTTAACATATTTAAACTACTAGCAGTTACCCGCAACTTTATTCGCGCTTATTCAGAAAACTAGCTGCGCCCCGCAGGTTTACCTGCGGTTAATAAGTAGCCTATATGTTAATCCAGAGTATAAGCTACCTCCATACCAAATTTCATTAAAATCCGTCCATCCGGTTGAGCGTGAAGAAGTAACAAACATACACACTTACACACTTTCACACTCACAAACTTTCGCCTTCATAAAATTAAAATAAATATAAATAGTGTGATAATTTCCAAAAACTTTCCTCGTGATATAGCTACTGTAACTAATCATAAAATTTTATCAAGATCTATTCAGCCGTTTAGACGTGAAATACCTACAAACAAACAGACAGACACAATTATTGTCGATTTTAAAATAAATAAGGATAGGCTGGATAGGAAAGTATAGGAAGAATTAGGATGCAAAATTTGGTTTAAATTTTTGTTTTGTTTTTTACGTGTGTTTGTTTGTCTACACGCTTAAAAGTTCGAGGAGACGATTAGGAGAAACTTGGGACTAAGATATACTTCAGCCCTGTATTACCACATATAGTATAGGATCCCGCTATAGAACGACCTTCACCGAGATGCTTATTTGATGAAATATATTTTATATGACAACCCAACGTTTGCATATTCTATGGGCTTCAGACTTTCGGTTGGTATAGAATTTGTCTAATAATCAAACCGGTGAAATATTTTTATTTTTTAAATTTTTAATTAATCATATTCTGGACTTAAATTTGTTAGACAACCCATATGCAATATATTTATTGACATATTAAATTAAACACATACATTAAATTCATTTCATCAAATAAGCATCTCGGTGAAGGTCGTTCTATAGCGGGATCTTAGACTACGAGTAATAGGCAATTTTTTAATCGCGAGAAATACCGTTGGCGTAGTTTTACAATAACTAACTTTATTGACGCAGAGACACAATTGTTTCTTGCCCTCCGATTTTCTCCAATTCTTCTTTTAAATAAAAAACTTTTTTTTTTAAATTTATTACTTTATTTATTTTCTTTTCTTTAAGATACTTTTTGCTAAGATTAAAATGTAAGTTAGTAGAAAGATCACAGTGAAAATAAATGGATTATCTAAGGTTTTGAAAAATCTAATTTCATTTAGGTAAGCATTTACCTAAAACACTTACGTATATAAATGTTAAGTTTGTTTTCATTCATTGTGATTCCAACAAGCCCCAAACGTCGTCGTCAACAGATGTATTTTCCTAAATCTAAATAAATAAATTAACACTATTATGTGATGATTATGATATGTCCCGATAAGTCATTAAAAACTAATCAACATTGTACCTCTATAACTCTCAGACTCAAATTCCCTTTAGATCATTTATCATATTAAATTACTAGCTGCGCCCCGCGGTTTCACCCGCGGTTAAAAGGTATCCTATGTGCTATTCTAGACTACAATCTATCTCTGTGCCAAATTTCATCCAGATCTGTTCAGCCGTTCTGGCGTAAAAGAGTAACAAACATGCATCCATCCATACATACAAACTTTCGCTTTTAAAATATTAGTAGGATTATCTAAATCCATTAGATTACTAGTCTTACTTA
Source organism: Peribatodes rhomboidaria (assembly GCA_911728515.1). NCBI lineage: Eukaryota > Metazoa > Arthropoda > Insecta > Lepidoptera > Geometridae > Peribatodes > Peribatodes rhomboidaria. Next base: position 12,995,583 of record OU452175.1, read on the forward strand.
TAGGAAATTTTCTATAAAAATGTCCTGGTTTTTTTGGAAAAAAGTCCGCTTTTGACCAGCAATTCCCCGAGCTTAACATGTCCAAAGTGCACCTCAGCTGGATGTTAACTCTAAAGTAACTGTAAAAACTGCATGTTTTACTCTAAAGTCGGACACTGATACAAGCTGTACCTCGTAATGTACCGAGTACACGTATCGTTTTCCCGAAACAGTTTGCCTCGCTCGAGCTTCGCTTTCGCCCCTGTCGGTACCTTGATTCGAAGCGAGGTTCGCAGCGAACGCGCTTCAAAGGGTTCTTGAAAAAATGGCAGTCTCGCGTATTCGGGGCTAGCGGTTCAGGAGACCTACGTATTACTACGGAGTGAGATACAATCTCACCAATTTTCATCCTTGTTGCTCTCGTTTGAATAGCCATAGGTGTGATAGTGACCAAGATAAAATCTCATCTAATCTCACGCATAGGAATAGCCCTCCAGCTCGTTGAATTGATGCGGCGAACACGATATGTTACGACGAAACGTTAGCAATCAGTCCCCGTTAAGACTACGTATCACAGAGATGTGAGAAGAAGCTGAGTGATGCGCAAGGAAAAAAAGTGACTGCTACGGTGGCTCAGTTGGTAGTGGACCTGCCTTCTGAGCTTGGGGGCGTTGGTTCCATTCCCACCTAGGGCAAACACTAATGTGATGAACATTTGTGTTTGTTCTATGTCTGGGCGTTAATATCCATTTCAGCACGTATTTAAACGTACATAATATGTACTTATGTTTATCCGTGTTTATCAGCCATAGTAAAAAAATAACATGCACCAATTTAACTCTTTTGCTCTTTAGGTACTTTTACTTTTACTAGGTACTGAATACTTTTCCAAACTAGCTCAGAGCAGATCTGGTAGAAAAAGGCTAGCGAAGAGTCGAGCGGGTCTGGGTAACTCCAGGCATAGTTAATAATTTACATAATTATACAATACAATCATGGTACCTGAGCCCAGCGGGGTTACCCACGATTAAAAGTACTCTATGTTTTTTTTCTGTACCCCTGACAAAGGTTGTGCGAAATTTCATCATAATCGGTAGAAAGCGTAACAAAGAATTAAGCCCACATTCGCGTATAATAAATTGAAAAGAAAGAAAGATAATGTTCATAGATACACGATCAATACAGAAACCCAAATGTTGTTTTTAAATCGATTATTTACATCTACATTGTGTTAACAAAACCCTGTTGTATCTGCTAGGTATGCATCCAGTATCTACTGGAAGATGCAATTATGCTACTTAAAATGAAAAATTGTCAATAAAAAATAACATTAATCGCGCTCCGCCCTTCTAAGAGCGTGAACGCAGCCACTAATCACGTCAGTTTTATTTGTAAACTATTCGCGTCGTGCCTCTACTTTCTAAGAATAAAAGCCGCCAACATATTATGATACAGGTTTGTTAACATTTCTGTAAAATTCCCTTTTTTCTTGCGATCTTAAACCGTCAAAACTCTTGCAATTTTTAACGTGCATTTTTTTTTTTTAGTTTTACACACTTATAAGTGATCACTTATAAGTGTGTCCATCCACCTGTTCATCAATTATCCAACAGGGTTATTGTAACTCCCTGTATAGCATTAAAAATAGTTGAACATTCTTTCCTATAAATACGTTGAGTTCAACGTCGCATGTTTCGTCATCTTGCTAAGGAGGCTTGCTAGCTTATCGCAGTACCTTTGTAATTAATTCCGAATCATTTCTAATTAGCTGTAAGTCTAAGAATGCCATTAACTTCTACCTATCTTATCAGAATTAAAAAAAACAGTACTTTGTCAAATTGTCAACACGATTGTTGATTGATTTTGGATAAAATTATAATACGGACGGTTTCCTTTTTATGTTTTTTTTAAGTTTACTACAGTTAATATAATAATACTGTTCATTTTAGTTTCAAAATTAAGTAAGAAAGTAAGAACATTATTACATACGTTCTCAATGTGTGTACGATATAGGGAAAATTCCCTCCAAAAACTTTCCTTGATGTCAAAACATTTCCACACGCTGAAATAACATAAAACTTATCCAATTACGAGACCGTTAACGCGAATCTACTTCAAAAACATTCACGAATGGGTTGTTAGTACCCGTTCTAAACGTTAACTCTTGGGAGCGTTTCAAAAGAATTCAATTTGCCATCGAGAAAACTAGATTCTTAGTAGAAACGCGATATGTCAAGGGATCGGTCCACGCAACGCGATTTGCGAAATTGAACGGAAAGGACCCACTATTATGTAGGGGTAATCTTTGTAATGCCGCCGAGGGATGACGTGGTTTATACGCACTGTACTCCAAACAAAATACTCAATTTGAATGTTCTCCGGAAACGGGCCCTTTACGATGATATATTGACATTTTTGCTGGTGACAAACGCTTGGGTTCAATAAAACCCTTTTTCTGGCATTTAGTAGCAGTTTTATTTTGTATGTCAACTTGTATATAGCTATATCATAATCTAATCTATGTAACTTCAACCAAAGTATTAAATTAAGAATAACAAGTTCAACACTAATTGCATGAATGAATGTTGAGCAGCTAAACAGCTTTGACAGCCTCGGTGGCTCAGTTGGTAGTGAACCTGCCTTCTGAGCTTGGGGGTGTGGGTTCGATTCCCACCTAGGGCAAACATTTATGTGATGAACATTTGTGTTTGTTCTATGTCTGGGTGTTAATATATATTTAAGTATGTATTTAAAAATATCTAAGTATGTATATCAGTCTCTGGCAGCCATAGTACAAGCTTTGCTTAGTTTGGGGTCAGGCGACCGTGTGTGGAAGTGTCCCGAATTTATTATTATTATTTATTTAAACCGTAAGCGGATTTACTACCTAATCTCGTGCCCTATGCAGTGAGTCTATTTAATGAGGTTATTTTATTTAAAGCACATTTCTCTGCATAAGCGAACTGGTTTTATCATTTTTATTCATTAATGCATAAAGATGATACTGTATGATACTTTTAACAACTAAAAAAGTTAGAAAAACTACAAAAGGAAGTAAAACTTCGTCGCACAGACAAGTCGTTTATTATAAAGTGTCGCGCGAAACAATAGTCTATTAAGTTGAACATTGATTACTATACCTGGTTGATTAATATTTTATAAAGCCCTGACATCACTACGCTTTAATTACGTACCTACCTACGACTTAGAATTGACAAATAAATGAGAATGCAAATTGGGAAACTCTGCTATCACAGTGCTCTATGATCGTGCCCTGCAAGGGCAAGTTACGCAATGCAATCTAATTTTAGTTTCGTGCAATCTAAACTTGTATTGGTTGACGACACACGGCTTTTTGGCCATTGATGCTATGAGTGTTTTGACATAGTGTTGGTAACAGCACGTTGGACTAATTAACCTTGTAAAGTTATAATTCGACTAGGTAGAAATTTCAATGCTTAGTAAAGTTATTTTGAAGTTTGCTTACTATTGTATGTCATCTGCTTCATGACTGGAGCCCGGTGAATAGCGACAGGCTCGCCCCTGTCACATTTGCGACTGAATATCGTCCGGGGAAGTGTGGTTGTTGTGTTACACCTCTGCCAGCCCCCTCGGGGGAAAGGCGTGACGATATGTTACTCCCGTATTCGCAAACATTATTATGAGCGCTCGAACTAATAGTGTACGTATATTGTAGTGGAAAATGCATGGCATTTGTCATGTTAATGTACTGAGGTACAACGTACTAAGGTCCTATTTATATATCACTTACTTACTTCTTACTTAAGTAATGTTAGGAAATGCGAGGGTGTACCTATTTCTAAAGTAAAGCTGGACATGCTGGTATGAATTATGCTGATATGGTAATTGGTGTGGCAGTGAGAGTGATAAATCGAGGCACGATAAACGGAGCTGTGTACGTGCACGATGTCCAGTGATATTACAAAAAATAGGTAGAACCGATAGATATCTTGAGATAAGAACGTGTAAAATACCAGCAATGTTGACAAGTTGACAGTAATGTAAACGCTGAAAGCGCCCTCTGTGCCTTAATCTATCTGCTACTACTTTTATCAACCTTGTAGGTTGCTTGTAACCTAAAAGCATAAAACCAAAGCAGATGGTATACATACTCCCATACTATTATTATAAAATCGAAAGTAATTCTGTCTGTCTGTTGTAGGCTTTTTACAGCTAAACGGCTGATCGGATCTTGACGAAATTTGATATTAGCTACAGTACGAGGAAGGTTTTTGGATACTATTTTCTGAATAAACGCGAACGAAATCGCGGGTAACAGCTAAACAGGTACCGCACCAAAAACCTCTTTAGGGTTCATTGTACTCATCAATATGAACAACTTTTATTGGGGCGAACTCCGAAATCGCGAAAAAAAAATCTGCTGTTCCATACCATCCATCCATTTTATCTCAGGTGATTGAACTTTTTGTATGGAACAGCTGTTTTTTTTTTCGCGATTACAGGATTGGCTTCATAGAAAAAGTTGTACATATTGATGAGTGCAAACCTTTAAGAGGTTTTTGGTGAGTTACCTATAACCCTGTATAGTAAATAATAAAAAAAAGTCTGATATGTCCAGCAGTAAAAAGAAGACCATGGCTGATGATCATGACGATTTTTATAATTACCTATATACTGTTTAGATAGATAGATAAACACTTTATTGTTCACACCAGAAATAACAAAACAAAAGAACAGAAAAAACTTAAACTGTAGTGTAACCACTGGCAGCCTTATCACTAAGAGCGATCTCTTCAAGGCAACCTTAGGATGGAGAGGATACGTATGAAAGAGTATGGGACATGAGTGTGCAATAATTAACAAAAATAAGAGTGTTGATACACCTACTTAAACTATTTGAATTATACTTACATAAACATACATGTCAAACTAATATAATACATTCTAATATACTTTTTAAATGTATATACAAATAATTCAATCCAATGTTCACGTTCATAAGCACCGGTTTGAAATAATTGGTTTATGTAGATAAGCTCTGTTATAATGTTTTGTAGAGTACGTACGTAGAGTTAGTACTAATTAGACAATCCATTTGTATTCTCAGTGCAATGCCGCAAACTTCCTGCTTGATTCCTTAATTGCACTATGCCATGGACTTCTTTGATTTATCACTGGCGTGGGTTTGTGGGCACTAATTCTATTACGATTTCCTAGCGTGTCGAGTGTAGGCCTACGCTATAATTATTAGCTTTCAAATTCGTCGAAAAGTCTTTTTTTTATTAATTAAAGCGAATTGCAAGCAGAATGGGAGTTTGAACTTGAAATTGTAAATAGTCACGCCTTTCCCCCGAGGGGGCTGGAAGAGGTGTACAACATCCACACTTCGCCGGACGATATTCAGCCCCAAATGTGACAGGGGGCGAGCCTGTCGCCATACACCGGGCTCCAGTTGCGTAGCAGAACCCGCTCCCTCTGGCTTGACGGAGGGCCTTCTCCGACTAGGCTATTGAAACTGCCCTATACGATGCCCTATACGATTATTACTATTGTATTAGTATTAGAACTTTCAAGGCCTCAACTTATATAAATGTTCCTGTCCATTCAGGTTGCCTGGACGAGATCGCTTTGAGCGATAAGGCCGCCCATTAAAAACTTAGTTAAGCCCTATTTAAGTACTATTGTAATTATTTTATGTTTTTAATAAAGAGTTGTTGTTGTTGTTGTTGTTATATATTTAAACATATCGTCATATCGTCACGCCTTTCCACCGAGAGAGCTGGCAGAGGTGTAATACAACTCACAATTCGCTGGACGATGGTCCTAAATGTGACAAGGGGTGAGCCTGTCACTTATCTGATGATATGTCTGACGATATGTCTAATGGGGTAATATGGCTATAGCAAAGATAGGGCATGGGGTAGATATTCCTAGCCAACTGTCGTTTTAAAATTGCATCAAAAATGTTTTAAGGGATCCGCAACGCTCTGAATTTTCCATACAAACGCGCTTTTCAAATTTCTTGGAAACCATTTTGCAGATTACAATGACATTTGGCATGTACAATTAAATGAACTTTATCTCCGCCCCTATGTTCTTCGTTTTTTTTTTTCAAACATCCTCAAGAGAAAATAGAGCCATGAAAAATAACTGCATTTGAAAGGAGTCATTTTTGACTGATTTATTTACTAGATAGACAAAGCAAATCAAAAATCTCTTTACATAGCATTGGCAGGTTGCCTAATTTTATAATTAATCCATAATACAAGGGAAATTGTTAGTTGTTTAAAAATGATTAGAGAAGTGCAAAAGTCATTAATTTTTTTTTAAATTGCGCTTTGTCACTCTGTGGATAATTTAAGAGGTTCGTATCTTTACTTGTTCTCTTCAATTGCCTTCTTCTTCTATACGAAATGGCTATAGCATACCTTTGGCCAATGCGAAGTTAGTCTAAAGTGGTCGCCGGACTCTCAAGGTAGCTACTATTGAAGGTTTACAGCGTTATTTTAATTCACCAAGCCTCACAAGCTGCCTCTTTGCCAAATTTCCTTCCCTTAGCGAGTCTCTACTCTTTGATGATTTGCTTTTACAGTTGTAGATATTGATAAATTGCATGAAGGATCGTCTGCCAGTAGTGGGTAACACTTGGCACCGAACTTGCCTATTTTTGGATAATAAATCATCTGAGATCAAATAAGCGGCTACTTACTACTAAGGCAGTGTTTCCACTTGCAAGAAAACTTTCGCAAGAACTGTCTGAGAGCCGTTAAGTATACTTGCTACGAGGTTAACATTTTCAAGTACAAGCTGCTGCCGGACAGACTGTCGGACGATTCCCGCGGAAGTTTCTTGCAGGTGGAAAGTAGGTCTTATTGGGGGCTGAGTTACCCACGTCCGTAGGAGTGTACTCTATTCTGATTCCCTACACGTGGTCCCCGGGTAGTGCTAACCGGGTAGCAAACTCTGGGCTTCGGCCGTGGCTAGTTACCAGCCACCGGACCAAGCCATGCCGTGAAATGACCTAGTCGTGTTTCGGGATGTAGTCCGGTGTAACCGTTCCGAAGACGGGTCTGAGCAGTAACGCACTTGTAGCGCCTCACTCAAATGCATCTCTTTGTACTTATTCACTCTAGCCTTGAAGTTTTGTAGAGACAAAACTTCAAGGCTAGAGTGAATAAGTACCTTATAGGTCGTCGTGCTCCATCTTAGACCACAACGTCGCTTAACATCAGGCGAGTTGGTGGTCAAACGCCGACCTATTCTACATAAAAAAATACCAACATTTTTTGTAGCGTGAATATTTCTTCTACTTGGCGTGATAGTTAACCTCCTTTGACCAAGGTAGATAGATAGAAGGTAGAGACTGTGACGCAAATCCTAATCCTAACTAATTTTATAAATGCGAAAGTGAGTTTGTTTGTTTTTTTATTTATTTGTTGGTAACGCTGTTTCGTCTCAACTACTCAACCGATGATCTTGAAATTTTGCATACACGTTGTCGGGGGTACGGAAAAGGACCTTTTTATCCTGACAATATTAACAGTTTCTATGGAACCGCGGGTGAAACTGCGGGGCGCAGCTAGTGCTTAATAAAATTTTTGTACACATTTTTGCCCCACAAAATGCGACCCAATATGTTACAAAATTATAGCCATGTAATCGACTGCGATAAAAAACGCTGCTTAGATTTGAGTATACCTCACCCTAAAAATACATATTTTTAACCTACCTACCTGCCTACTAACTGTTCTGTTCCTCATTGGTTTCAGCACTTTGGCAGTCTCAAACACGTAGCAGAAGATAATAATGAACTACTACTGAAGTATCGTTCAAAGCGTAAAACTTAACACTGAGCTGCGCAGTAGAATGTTATAGGCAACTATGTGACAAGACGACTAAATCTCTTGCTATGTAAATCGTCATTGGCATATGAATATATAGTATATAAATGCAAAAGCTTAGATTGATGGATGAATGTATGGATGTTTGTTACTCAATCTTCATCAACAGATGAACGGATCTTAATGTAATTTGGCACAGGGATAGATTATAGTCTAAAATAGCGCATACCTACCTAGATTACTTTTTAACCGCAGGTAACACCGTAGGGCGCAGCTAGTTCATAATATACAGCATGTTACAAAAACCTTGATAATATAATTGAAAATATAATATAATTATAATATAATATAATGATAATATAATTGAAAAGCATGCACATACACTTATGAACCTTACCTATTACCTTTCATGAAAAATACCAAAAAAAATGTACGTTCAAAATTGCAAGAGTATTGGTCGGTTTAAGAATGCAAGAAAAAAAAGATTTTTTTACATAAATGTTAACTAGTCTGTATCATAATATGTTGGCGACTTTTATTCTGAGAAAGTAGCGTCACGACGCCAATAGTTTACAAATAAAACCGCAGCGATTAGTGGCTGCGTTCAAGCTTTTAGGAGGTTGGAGTGCGATGTGTGTTTACATTTTTGATAGAGTCAATATCTAATTTAATTTAGCATAATGGCATCCTCCAGTCAATACTGGATGCGCACCTCACGGATATAACAGGGTTTTTGTAACATAACATTTCGTCACGCCTTTCCCCTAAGGGGGCTGGCGGAGGTGTACAACGCCCACACTTCGCCGGACGATATTCAGTCCCTATGTGACAGGGGGTGAGCCTGTCGCCATACACCGGGCTCCAGTCATGTAGCAGATGATATACATTACGCACGTAAATTCACACAGCAACAAATTAGTGCGTGCCGTCATCTGGGTTTGAACCCGCTCACCCTGGCTAGAGAGGCGGACCTTCTCCGGCTAGGCTATCATCGGTTTTGGAACATCCTGTATAATAGGTAATAAAGCATGATTTTACCAAAACCTATTATATGGATTCTTTTCCGATAAAACCTCTCAGCTCTCTTTGTATTACAGCACCATTTTGTTATTGACCCATTGCATTAGTATGAATAGCGTACGTCCAGCGCCAGGACATTGGAATTCGAAGCATGCCCTAAGGAGCTGATAGCAGCTGTGAGAGGTACCTAGATGCTGTTTAGATTGAGTAGTTGGGTACACCTAGTTATCTTCAAGCGCTCCTCATTGATGTCACCGTCGTAAGTGCTTACCTAACTGAATCAACTATATGTTTGGTTCGACAACTAACCTAATCCGACTGGTCTGCAATGATTGGACTGTGTCCCACATTAAACATTTCTTGGTGACGTGAAGAGGAAGTACTCATAATAATTGACTCTTGTTCTCAAGGCATTTTTGTTGATTTTATTGGTAAAAAAAATCACATTAAATTTTTTGACTAAATTCTCTAAAATAAAACTAATTCTCGTACTTAAATTAAGTAATCTGAAAAATTATAGATATCCTGCGGCAGCGTAAGAATTTATGACCTCTCTCTATTTGGCCTCTCAGTCCTAAGTCTTCACTCTCTGGCGAGCCTCTCAAGCTAGCAAGTAAATAATCATGTATAACGGGTTTCAAAAGTAAAAGTCAAAGTCAAAATGTTTTTATTCAATTTAGACCTACAACGTCACAACAAGCCTAGAACGTAAAGTTATTTAAATAGACTCGACCGCCTTGTTCGGATAAAGAGCCTCTACTCAGAAGAACAGGCAATAAACTGAGGGGCATTATTTTTTCAAAAAATGAATAAATTACATTCTCACAAATTTTGGCTTACAACTACTCGTAGGTAATATCTATAAATACTAGTGGCTACTTGGCGGAAGTGGAAGTCTCCAAAAGTAGCTTATGTACTATTCCAGGCCATAATCTATCTGTGCGTTCAAATTTCCAAATTTCATCCAGATTCATTCTGCCGTTCTGGCGTGATTGAGTTACAAACATCCGACGTTCGTATTTGTAATATTAGTGTGACTGTGATGTGATTTGGTACTCGTTAGTGATTTTCTGAAGACTAGCTGCATCCTGCGGTTAAAAGCAACATAGAATATGTAACCCCCCCCTAAATATATTTATATGTCGGGGAAACGTAGAGAAATAGGAAGCCGAGCCTTCACATCTCACTCCTGATATCGGGGTAATGTAGGAAAGAGGAGCCACGCCGTCGCATCTGATCCCATTGATGTCGGAGAAACATAGGAAAGGCCGCCGCGCTGTAACCTTCCACTTTTGGTGACGGAGAAAATCTAGTAGGCCGAGGTGTTGTGTCTGATTTCTCATCCGTGAACTCGCTATCATTTATGGTCGGTGTCAAACTTCAGGAACGTTGAAATAAGGGGACAGCATTGAAGGCTTTTCACTATTTTAATTATACAGTCACTTATACTACTTATTTAGTGAATGATCACAAAGATAGTTGGCGATTTAGAGTAATGGGTTTACGAATGACCATTGCGTGCGACCGCTTTTAGCCCAGTCCTGTCAAACACTGACTGACAGACATGACGTTCGCCCGAAATCCCAAACGTAACTCCATTCGGTGTTAACCGCTCTAAATTACCATAAACAAATCGATTAATCGTCATAAACCACAGATTAAAACTACCGATTAACAACTCTCAAACTGATTTTCTTTATCCAATGATATCTCGCGCCGTCACGGCCATCCTGCATTTTCACACGTCCTCGGGTGAATAGTTCATCTCATCATCTGTGGACAATCATAAAAGTGCTCAAGTAATCACGTAACGCTCGGTCATTCTGACCGTCTCAAATCTACCTCCACAATTTCACAGAAATCGATCACAGATATAGAAAAACACAAAACACAGTTAAACCCAATTCTACCAACCATAAACATCGTCTCAGAGTATAATCGACTCTTCCAACAGTAACTTCAGATTCGTTACCTATCCCCATAAATTGTCATGATAATTGAAATAAGCAAATTGACTTTAGTGAAATAAATTGTATTGAGACCAATTGAATAATCGAGGCTAAAACTAAATTATCAATCATACATCCAATGGTCCAAGAATTTAATCAAGCCACATTGAAAATCCAATGGCGGTACACATACGCGGTTTGGACTTATGTAAACTGCTGTGTCCAATTTCAAACGAATGACATGGCATTAAAGTTGTCACTTAAACTTGCCACACAGGCTAGGTCCCTCAGGGTGACAACGACAACTTCCCAGGGTGAAACTTCCTAGATTGACAACTTCCGAAAACGACAACCTTCGAAAGTGACAACTTTCGAAAGTGACAACATCCTAAATCGTCATCTACCTAAATTGACAACCGTCAAAATTATGATCTTCCTGAAACGACAACGCGTATTCTCGACCCTTTTTTTAAATAACTGCTGCAGACTGTACTTTCATTCGTTTTTGTCCTTTGTACCACTTCATTTGTATGTAGTGTATCAACAAACTAACAAACAATTCATATCACATCACACATGTAGTGCACTTTACTTTTCTCGAAATGTTACTTTCTCAATTGCCTCATTGAAACTCTATGACAAAGGTGCTATTGCGTACTTAAACTCCGTGGTCTTACTGGCATATTTAAAGTATGTCAGCTTGACAATCCTAAAATGCAAATAGTGTTGATTTCTTTCATTAAATAATAATGAATTACATAAAATCACAAAAAGGGAAAGACTGTTTGTTATGTAATGGGTACAAATACAATTTCATGAAATTTAACAAGAACAACACAACTGTATGGAGATGTGCTAATAGGGATTTGTGTAGTGCAACTATAACTTTAAATAGTACGAAAGTCAACATTTTACGAGATTTTTTTAATTTTACTCGTACTTTAATGTTACACCGGGAGGAGTTTACTACATAGGCTGACCACACAGACTAGGTCGTCACTCAGACTATAATGCAACAAAAGTAAGGTTGTAACAAAGACTTGCCACACAGGCTTGCCACACAGGCTTGCCACACAGGCTTGCCACACAGGCTTGCCACACAGGCTAGAACGACATACGCTTGCCACACAGGCTTGCCACACAGGCTTGCCACACAGGCTTGCTACACCGGCTTGCCACACAGGCTAGTGCCACATAGGATAGTACCTTGCAGATTAGTGCCACACAGGCGAGTGCCACACAGGCTATTGCCACACAGGCTATTACTACACAGGCTACTGTCCTACCGGCTACTGCCCTCCAGGCTTAGTTTTACCAAAAGCATTGACACTTAGTAAGTTATTTATTAACTGCATGACTCACATGTGCCGCAAGCGACAGTTTGACTAAACTGTTTGTGGGTATTTCTAAACTTTAAACAACTCCAATAGAAAATAGCACTCTGACATACATCGTTTACGAATATCAAACAAAATGAAAACATCTCACCGGATTCAATTGCCACGCGTAGGTGATCCATGGATGCTTAGTGCAGGGGCCCAATTCGGAGATAGGAGATTTTCATCTCATCTCGATCTCGATTCCTGGAAGTCTCCACTGCCTCCGACTACTCGAGACATCTCGCGCACTAGCCATCGAGATTATCTCGATCTCAGCGTACAGAATAAGGCATCTCGAATTCAGCCATTTTTTTTCGAGGTATGATGGAATCTCGAGTTGTAAGAATAGCCCTCCAGGGGGGCTATTCTTGCGCGTGAGATGAGATGAGATTTTATCTTGGTCACTCTCACACTTATGACGTTTCAAATGAGAGCAACTAGGACGATAAAATGTGAGATGAGAATCTCAAATCTCCGAATAGGGTCCCTGGCATTGACCGGATCTCGCACGTTGCTGCTGCTAATTTTGGTGCCCTTTTTCGATCAACGAGTGGCGATGTAACCTCGTTGCAGTAGTAACACGTAGGCGTCGACGTTTTGTTCGGTACACTGCTATCCTTCGTCTCTCGTTGTTTGTTAGTTGCGTCACATAGCATAGACTAGGTGTAATCAAACGCCGTCGAGATAATGCAGACGTCTACTCGATGCTCACTCTCTCATTGCCGCCCTGCTGCCCTTCATGCACCACGAAGAAACAGTCCGCACACTCCACAATAATAGCACGTACACAGTTTTCTCAGTGTAGGGGCGACTCTATCAACCATCTGTTGCTATGCCATTTCGCTTCCAGATCATTGCACAATTGTAGCCAAAGACGGATCCGTATCTTGCTGCCGTGGACGTTGTTCTTATCCCAATTCTGATGTCGGGGAAACGTAGAGAAATAGGAAGCCGAGCCTTCACATCTCACTCCTGATATCGGGGTAATGTAGGAAAGAGGAGCCACGCCGTCGCATCTGATCCCATTGATGTCGGAGAAACATAGGAAAGGCCGCCGCGCTGTAACCTTCCACTTTTGGTGACGGAGAAAATCTAGTAGGCCGAGGTGTTGTGTCTGATTTCTCATCCGTGAACTCGCTATCATTTATGGTCGGTGTCAAACTTCAGGAACGTTGAAATAAGGGGACAGCATTGAAGGCTTTTCACTATTTTAATTATACAGTCACTTATACTACTTATTTAGTGAATGATCACAAAGATAGTTGGCGATTTAGAGTAATGGGTTTACGAATGACCATTGCGTGCGACCGCTTTTAGCCCAGTCCTGTCAAACACTGACTGACAGACATGACGTTCGCCCGAAATCCCAAACGTAACTCCATTCGGTGTTAACCGCTCTAAATTACCATAAACAAATCGATTAATCGTCATAAACCACAGATTAAAACTACCGATTAACAACTCTCAAACTGATTTTCTTTATCCAATGATATCTCGCGCCGTCATATATATATCCTACCGCGCGCCTTATAGTATTTAACTATCTACGTATTTAAAATAAATATTATTTACTAGGAATTTTAATATGTTCTAAAAGACTCGTCTACATTTCGTCTTTAAAAATTAATAGTTTTGTTTTGTTTTGGCCAGTGATTCGTCTAATGTAAACCCTTCGTTGTGATCCGTCTTAACCGCAAATTAACGTAATTAGGATGTACTTATATATAAGAATTTACCTACAATTATTTTAACTTTATTTCTATTGAATCTAACAAGAAATACTGAACTGTACGAATTAAGTCTATTGATCTACCTATTTCTAACGTAAAAATGATAATTATTAAATTCGTAACCTATACTGTAAATCTATAACAACCTCTCATTCTGAGTCAAATAACTTTAAAAATACTCTTATATGGCGTACGTGTCTACTGGTTTTAACTCCGCAAATTCCCTTTCATTCAAGGACTTTCGATTTCATAGGGAATTTTCTAATGAGAATTTAAGATTTTTCTAATAAGATTTTATTTATTTATTTCACTTATTTAGAGTTTTATTTATTAAAAAATTAAGATATTAAAATACATAATTTGTTGAAGGCAATGAGTAGTGCCCCTCCCCGCACTAGCTAGTCAAAATCGACATCCAGACTTGGACTTTCGTCCTCCTTCTATTATGTAATTTAATACACAAGGGGACCCCCAAAGTGACATCTTGTAATAATATTCATAAATATGACATCTTATCGTCGTATTTACTAATTATACGTCACAAGTACATATACTAAAAGACAGAGAGGACATAATTTTTTAGCAAAACCCCTGTTTTAATTGCGAGTATCTTCCGAATACGATTTTTCGGATTCGAGAGATTCTCTATAGGAACTACCCCGTCCTACCTCTAATCCCTATCCTACTCAAAAATAAAGAATTTAATAATTTAAAATGAATTTAGACTTCAATCCTACAATGCTTTATTACTTTGAGGATATCTGCATATTTTAACAAAAATGTGAATAGTTTATTCTAACAATAAAATCAGACAAACTGTATTAAAATTCGAAGATTGAATTATTTATCTTAGTATGAGGAGAGAATACAAATATGTTTCGCCTTTTTGGGAGACAATTTGAATTCAACAAGTTCTAGAAAGTAAAAACTAATTTGAAGTGTCAGATTCCCGCCTTTCTATAGGAAGGTCACTAACAAGGTACTGCTTTGCTTGACCTTATATAGATTCTACAAACCAGAACTGTTTTATATTATATTCCAATGATTATTTTAATCAAGTCTAGGAAGATGGATACCATTTCTTTTTGGTAGGTTTTTAATGTAAGCTTGTCCTATTTTATTCACAAACTTAGGTGATCTCTATTTGATCTAAAATGCTTTAGAACTATTGCGTTCAGATAAACATTTTACAACTGTTTAGTATTTCTTTTCAATTCTCGTACATTTAATTTATCAAGCGGTCATTTCAATAATAGACCTTCTGCAGAACCAAATAAAGGACTTTTACCCTTATGATACTTTATTTTTAAATATCAAAAATGAAAATCAATGTTCTTGTTGACTTTTCTAAAATAAATTCAAAATTAATCTGATT
This sequence comes from Peribatodes rhomboidaria, assembly GCA_911728515.1. NCBI lineage: Eukaryota > Metazoa > Arthropoda > Insecta > Lepidoptera > Geometridae > Peribatodes > Peribatodes rhomboidaria. The sequence continues at coordinate 13,010,838 of OU452175.1, forward strand.
GATTACGCCTTTCAATTCGAATGACGTTATTATAATCAATTAATAAACTCCTTCAAATAAATGATAATTTTATTTTAAGATCCATTATGTTTAGAAAATATTATTTATCTTTGAACATTAAATTTCCGCAACAGAGTGAAGTAGGTATAAAATAATTTCAATTAAATTGAATATCTTGAATGAATTTATAAACAAATAACGTCTTTTTATCGACTTTATTATTTATTTGAGATAGAATTAAAGTTCGTCAAAATAAATCTCCTTAAATATCATGAGTTCAAGAACATACAAAACAAAATGGCAACTTTGAATCTTAGTTTGATTTTACATTGTCGCTAGAACTCTCAACTTTTCTAAAAACTTTAAATGATTGAAGATCATAGATTTATTCCTATTAGACTATATTTGTTTAGTAGGAATCTTAACTAAACTTTCGTTTTTCTATCGATTTATTATTTACCTAATGTTTGATAGAAATTAAAGTCCGTACAATTAACAAAATCTCCTTAAATATCCGAAATTCAGGAGCCTACAGAAATAAGATAACAACGTTCAATTTCATACTGAATTTTAGATTGATTTTACTTTGTTACTTTTAAATATTCCTACCAAATTAAGCCATCTTTATGCAAATTTGTAGAGTTTTTAACTACTAAGCGTTTACTAAACGTTTACCACATCTTTCCTAACTCAAAAACGTATCGCGACAATTCAAACCTCGCCTAACTTTTAGATTTTATTATTTATTTCCTATTCCCACAGACCTACTAAATTTCTCAAGATTTTGGTGATGGGTTTCGACATCACATGTATGAAAGGTGATTACCTACAGAGACCTACACGTAAATGACGTCCCTAGTCTAAAAGCTATATCCCACTACCCCCTGAGATAGAATATCTCATCTTGTTACCCCAGCCCCTCTAAATATGGCATTTCTCCCACGCTCAAGTTACTCTGCCAACTACAATAACCCACTATAAGTCTGGAGTGGCAAACTCCTTCGAACCTTCAGCCCCTAACATCCCTACGAACCTCTGTTTTTGGCCATAGCGCCCGACCTCAACAGACATTCACCCTACACCGCCATGGGGCGTTTCGATCCATGATTACACTCCCAGGTTAGTTGTCCCAGGACATGATAGGGCAGATCGATGAAGTCAATCTACTAATCACTAACCAGACAAGAGGCAACCATGTACCCAAACGGAGACCTGAACGAGAAGGTTCCACATTTAAGTGGATAAAGAACCTCCTTTCCAGAAGCGTCTCAACTTCTGAACCTAACTACAAAACCCCAGGGATAGGATTATCACAGTGCTGGACCTTTGTTAGCCAGGATAACGACCACATCGTCACTGCAATAAAACCGAACAAGCACCAGGTGGCTTGTTCTATCAATGAACAGTTAAAAGACTGGAGTGTATACTTGGTCAGATTCTCGATTCACTACCAAATCAAAAGACCCCAGTTTCCCACTACCCTGATTGCCTATAACAATCAAATCTCTGTGAGACCTACTTTTAAACCTTGAAAAATCCAATTAAATGAATAACCGGATGAGCAGAGATTTATTTGGTAAATCGTGAAATGGTGAGAATCGGACCACGCAACTTACTCTCAGAAAGGACGAGCTAAGAATCATCACGAGCCCTCGCGGCCTTTGGTTTTATTGTATTCAACCACTTGAAACGTGTCGGGTAATTAAAACGTGTCGGACTAGCACAAATTGTGCCTGGTGGCATGCCAGCTGGCACAAAAACGTGTCGGTGGAGCATAAAATGTGCCTGGCGGCACACTTTAATTAGGCGCCATGTCGCCAAATCGGTTAAGTATGCCGAGTCGCATATTTGCTTCGAGTGTCCCACTTGAAACATGCCAGGTAGGTAAACCCAAATGTTTTCACAAAAACTCGGTTGTTTATCTCTAAAGCTTTCAAGCGACATCATAAATTTTACTTTTGAAATGAATAAAATAACATAGTTTACGGTCTTCAATTTGGGACTCTATTAAACAAACAATCTTGGCTGTTAATTTATATTTATTTATTTGTAAAACATTAAATGAATTGTGCTTGATCTCGTATTATCTTGTCTTTTTAATTCCATTTATGTTGAAAGTATTTTCATTTATTCTATTTTAACACATAAATTATTGTTTAAACTTTAAATTCTGTTTGGTTAATATAAATACCTACTTAGAATTTAATTAAATATAAATAGTAATTATTCAATTAGCTGTTCAATAAGTTAATAATATTTCTGATTAGTTAATCAAGTTAAGTACAATTCGGATATTTGTGAATGTTAACGAAAGCTCGTCTGACTCGTTACAAATAATCCAAGGTATAAGCAACCTCCATACCAAATTTTATGAAAATCCGTCCATCCGTGAGCTTGAAAACTAACAATCATACACACTTACACACACTTTTACAAACTTTTGCCTTTTTAAAGTTTGTGTGTTATATGTAACTTTATTTTAGTGATATATGTAGTAATTAGTATATTTTATTAACGATAGATATTTTAAGTGTTAGAATGTATTATATTAGTATGACATGTATGTTTATGTAAATTTGATTTAAATAGTTTATAAATAACACTCGATTTTTTGTTTTAAATATAAATTTATGTTTATTTTCGCACACTCTCTCCCATGTACCTTTTGTCGAGTCCATTTCAGGAGCATCCTTAATTCTTTTTTTATTTTAGAATATTTTTTATTGTTAATAAAAAATATTCTATTCTATTCATACTAATGTGTCGTATCCTCTCCATCGTGCCTGGAAGAGAAGGCTTTTAATGATAAGGCCGCCAGTCGTTACAGTATGGAATAAGTATTATTAAAATTATTTTTTTGTTTTTTTTTTATTTGTGGTGTGAACAATAAAGAGTTTATCTATCTATCTATCTATATATATATATAATATTAGTGTGATAGTGTGATTGTAAGTTATAATTATTATTGTTATCAGCTCCATAGTAGATCGGTACCTAAGCTAAACGACGGGTCGGAGGCGGCGTGCACTGAGCCGTAATAGATTGAAATTAGAAGCGGAACCTCCTCGGTGCAGGCTGCAGCTGGCTCCTGATAGCTGCTCGTAAACGGGGCTTTAGCTATTTGATTGCAATGGAACCAGATATGCTTCATATGAACGGGCAGCTTAATATGAACGTGTGGACAAGAAATGTAGAGGTAGAAAGAAAATCACGGAAAGAAAATTCCAGTAAAAAAAGTTTAATTTTAATAAAATGTATCAAAAAATGTATGTTAGTTTGTAAGGTTGAAAATTTGGGCCCGTTCTGTTAGTTTATAAGATCCAGTGCCTGATAAACGCGATGGTTATTATTTATTTGTTATTCATCTGAAATCACAAACATGTATTCTAGCATTCTACCCTACTTACTCGTATATAGGGTGAATCTTTTCAACCGACTTTCATATGTTCTAAGATATCTTTGTACTCAATATTATGGCTAACTTCCACTTTTGGGCCGATCCTGACATTGGGAAGAACAGCTGTTCCGTGCAAAAAGTTTATTGATCGTCGAAAAAAAAATACATTGAATAGCTGTTTTCTTTCCTCGATTACAGGCCCATGATAAAAGTTGGTCATAATAATGAGTACAACTACAGTGATATCTTAGATTAATGTATGTCGTTTAAAGATCCTTACACCCCGTATAATATGTTAGGTACACCCGAAAAAACCTTATCTTTTTTTGGGTGGTCGTATAAAACACCTATTTGAAACTCAATTAAGGTTTAGTAGTGAAGATGAAATCGGTCTCAAAATAAAATAAGCAATACAAGGACACTATCGTAAGCAAACATTATGTTTCTTTCAAATCGCTCACATGACCTACTTACTAAAAAGGAAAGCACTCCTTCAAGAAGCAACAGAAAATAACGATTGTCCACAAATTAGGATGATAAATCACAGAATATCAAATAAATTATTCACGTGGCTGCTTCGAGTTGCTTCGAATCTCATGAATCTTCCGGAGACGTGTTTTGTTAAGACACAATAAGGAAAATAAAGTAGTACCCTTGTTATATACTTACAGTTATTAAATAAAATACAAAACAAGTTTCATGAAATTTCATTAAACATAGTTGGTCTCTGTTTAGAATCTAAAAAGTTATAATAGTCTAACGTTAGACTATTAAAACAGTAGATTTAACAGACATGTATTTCCAAATAGACTTAGGCCTCGTTTACATGCACCTGCAAGAAAGTTTCAGCGAGAAATATTCGACAGTCTGTCCGACACACACACTTGTACTTACTTACTTGTACGATTGTGTTGTTGTACAGCAGACTTTTGATATCAGTACAACTATGTGCCAACTTTTAGTCAAACCAATGCAGGCAAGTTCTCAGAAGTTTAAAAAATATTTTAAGCAGAATAATATCCGTGTTTCTCTTTATCAGTAAAAAATACTACTGAAAATACAAATTCACAATTATACTGACTATTCGACTAACTCTAATCGACTAATGTTCTTGTAATTAAATATCAGATACTGATCAAATAAATACAAAGGTATTTTTAATTCCAGGTAACGTCATGTTGTAAAAATTTGATGAATAGTAGCAGTAGTCACTGATATTTTGTACTTTAACAGTGTAAAAGGATAAAAATAAATACGTAAATCAGGGGGGACCCATTTAGCCATCCATAGCCGATGCTTAACTAAGCCGTTAACGTTGCGTTAGCCATAAATAACCGACAAGGAACGTACATCTAATATCTCACAAACGTTCCAAGTAGACTAGCGGTTACACGTTTATGACACTAAGAGCCGATTTCACCAGTGAATATAAACGCGATTAGCTCATTTTAAACTTGGTTTACGTGAAAAACTGAGGTTAAACAGTCATTTTGCATTTCACTAAACTTAGTTTAATAAATCTCGATTAGTAGAATAAATGGTGAATTCGGCCCTAAGTAGTGATACCTACATTCTGAGCCGTGCCCTGTCTGTTTTTTAAGGGTAACGAAACGTCAATGGCTTCGCTATGGTTAGCTATTCAGCTAATGCCCCCTGTTGAGAATGGCAGATACTATTTAGATACCAAAACCCAAATACAAAGTTAAATTAGTAAGCAACTAATTACATTCACTCCGTTTACTAAGTAGGAGTAGATTCCGTAACGGGTACATTGTTTCAGACGAGTGACGAGGGTGTGATGAGTGATACCGTTCCTAAAGTTTCAGGAACGCATTCCTTTCAACGATCACATACACAGAGTATACTGAGATGTTTGCATGAAACATGTAGATAAACATCTGAGCTGGAGTGGAAAGGCACTATTGTATTTTTAGGTCTTTTGAGGCCAACTATAGTCCCTTTATTTGACTGCTGCCGGAAACTTAGACAATAAAATAGATATGAATTTCATACTTTAAAAGGTTGCTGAAATATTATTATACTTAGTAGTAAGTATTACACTTAGTACTGGTATTTAGTACCGGTACTAAGTACTGACGTAGTACTATTATTTATTCTCTGGTAAGTGCTGGTAAGGATGTTAACGACGTAGTTTTGACAATAATTGAAAATACCATTTCTTTAAACTTTTTTTTTAAATAGCTGTTAAAGGTAGCCTTTGTGTTAATCCAGGGTATAACCTACCTCAATACCAAATTTCATTAAAATCCGTCTATCCGTTTGAGCGTGAAAAAGTGACAAACGTACAATCACAAACTTTCGCCCTTATAAGTAGTGTGAGAGTGATACCGAAATACATATATAGAGCTCAACAAATCGGAATTTGAGGTGCTGATTTTCAAAATTAATCACCATTAGTTGTGAACAAAACCGTTTTACATATCAGTTTCATCAATCCGATCAGACAATAAAAATCCATTCCTGCGGACTATCACGTGATTTTAATCTGTTAAAAAATTAAACCGTTAACTACCCCTGCTTTTTATACGGCGATAATGAGAGAAAACCACGAAACAGAGCTAGTATAAACTATAATCCTACAACGCGACAATGACGTCAAATGTATTGTTACTGTTGTTAGTCAAGTCTTATCTCAATTATAGATTTTGAAAGTAATAAAACCGGATAATGAGCGGTTTTAAATCTGATTAGGTGTTGAGAACACGACAAAACGACGAAGCCTTAAAATTATTGCCATGTAATCCTACAGCTGTAGAAACTGTGTTACTGTGTGTGTTCTTAAAATGTTACCAGCTCATGCATCATAAATGCATGAGCTCAGCATGTAAAAACTCATTTTCGATTATGTTATTATAATGGTTAGGAATACTTTTTAATCCTTATTAAAGAAATCTGATTACGTGAGCGTATCAGCTGAGTTAGTAACTAACAATGATAATGATATCAGGACACTTACACACAAGGTCGTCTGACCCCAAACTAAGTAAAGCTTGTACCATGGCGACCAGAGACTGATATACATACATACATACATACATATATATGTACATATTTTTAATTTTATACTTCAACATGAGTAGATAATTAACACCCAGACATAGAACAAACACAAAAATTCATCACATGAATGTTTGCCCTAGATAGGTATCGAACCCACACCCCCAAGCTCAGAAGGCAGGTTCACTACCAACTGAGCCACTGAGGCAGTAAATGAATTTTAGTATGAGTTAACAAGGAAATATTACAATTATTTACTAATGACCCGTCGTACACTTACTTTTAATAATTTCTAAGGAATTGGGTATAAAATAAACTAGCTGTAAATAAATTAATACTTATATAAATACTTAAATCTATTTTGCAGCGCCCTTACAGGGTCTTTGTACTTGTAATTAGTCTAAGCACTATTTATTGGCAATAAATAAATAAATAAATAAACTTTTGTAAACTATTTCTGAAGGGATGGTATTCAAAACCACCTTAATGTAAATGTAAATAAATAATACTTCTAATAATCCAAACCATGTACAATATGTGGGTAATTTCAATATGAATGGACACCCAGATCAATATTACAGAAAGACGTCAAAGAAAGACTAGACAAGACAAGACAAGACTTCCGTGCTCCAGCGCAACAAAGAGTATGTAATATACATAGATACAGCGCAAAGTGCCGGTTGGTGGGGCGGGCGACTCAGGTGCTACCCCACTGACATTCCTTTGACAGTTCGCTCGGAAAACGTCACATAGTAGAGCATAGACTGCGTATTTTTGAATGTGTTTTTTTACTTTTGATTTATAGTCTAAAAATGGCAACAATAAGTCTAACAATAGAATGGTGTCATAGTAAAATTAAAATAAGTATTGTAGGTATGTAATTTCAGGTGTAGGTATAATTTTACGGTCATATCTTTCGAAGATTACTGCATGTATTTTGGCATGTATAAATATGTTGGTGTGTCAATATTGTAATACAGTGTAATTACATATGTTATGAGTTTTATAATAGTACAATTAGGTTGTTATTTGTTTTGGACTAGCTGATTCCCGCGATTTCGAATGAGATGCTTTCGGTCTTATAGGTATTTTACAAGTTTGGGGTCTTGGGAATAAAGACCTTGCCTTCGGCCTGGCAAATACAAAGTTTCGACTCAATAGGACGAATAGCTGTTTAGGAATGCATAGGGGACCAACAAACAAAGAAACATTAATTTTAACTATACAGTGTTATTTGGAAAGGGTGTACTAAGCTGAAAGGGGGTTATATAAACAACTTTTACTAAGGGGCCAACTTAGTGCAATCCAGAAAAAAAGCAGGTGTTCCATACAAATTATTGGCCGACTTTTTTTTTCGCAATTTCTAGGTTGGCTCATTTTTAGTATGAATTGCACATAATGATGAGTACAGTGTTTCAGCTTACTACATTGTTTTCTGCACCAGTATTCTAAATCACTCGGAAACGTTTCCGATCGGAGTTTAAAAATTTTAAACTCAATTGTTCGAATCTCAGTCTACTTTCATAAGTTTTGGAATACAAAATCGTGTATAAATCTGATCGAGAGAATAAATCACGTTTATAAACTTACGAATGCGGCCAGAGATTCGAAAATATAAGTTTTTTTTTGGAATCCGAACGGAAACGTTTCCGAATGAATTAGAATACCGGTGCTGATAACCCTGTGTAGAAATCGATTTGCGGTATTGCGAGCTCAGTGTCTGAGTCTTTTTAACATAGTAAAATCATGGTATAATAATATATTCCGCCAGGTACATTCCGGTCACGTAAGCAACACGTAGTGACGTCAATCGATGCTCAAGCAAGACCAAAATAAGTCATTTACAAATGGTTCGAAAGGGAAGGAGAACGTTGACGAGTGACGTCATTACGTGCTTGCTCCCGGAATGCCAAACCTTTTTTTTTTTGATCATGACTAAAATTTAAAATTACTTCTTGTAAGAGATTTTATCTCTTTTTTTTTTTTTTACAAACGTTCAATCACACATTTTCAATATTAAGCACTACTTCCAAAACATTTATCTACTACCTATGTATGTATGTAAAAAATATCTCAGTATTATGTGAGTTCCTGTTAAGTTTAGAAACATTGCGTCGTTAGATAAGAGGGTTATAAAGGTATTTTAGGTAGGCATGAGCTTGTAAAACTTTTACAACTTTAATAATTAAAAATATAATATTACTAGCTGCGCTCCGTAGTTTTGCCCGAGTTTCACAGGAACCGTTATTTTTTTTCGGGATAAAAGATACCATTGTGTCTTTTTTCTGTTCCTATGACCAGGTGTTTTCAATATTTCATGATTATCGGATGAGTAGTTAGAACGTGAAAGAGTAACAAACTAACAAACAAACAAATTTTATTTCGGTTGTTATAATATTAAAAGACAGGAAGTTAGTGAATCTATGGTATATAAATTTCATGATAGGTTCAGTCACATTTTTACTTGACTGCGCAAGATTTATTTATTTATTTTTTCTCATTACACCTATTCTTACAGGATTAACCTATTACAAATAGAGTAGTCAACATTACATTAGGTACTACCAAAACAATAAAAAATAGTTTACAAAGTTAAGATTTACATTAAATTAAGTATAAGTATTCCATTTGTCCAAATAAATAATGTCAATAATGTCAATTTTTAATAATTAAATTACGTCAATAAATAACAATTTGCAGCCGGGTTTTCTGTTTTTCTAATAATAATGTTACTTTTTGACGTCGCTTACTAGCGAGCAAGTTGGTGGTTAAATGCGAACTAATTAATCTTCACAAAAGTAACTATCTTCTTTAGACTGTTCTGTTTGTGGTGTTTTTTTTTGTCTGTTATGTTTTCAACTTCGCCGTCTCCACTCGCGCTTCAAAGCTTACACTTAAATGTGTAGCTTGTCTTTTCTGTTCACTGATAGCTGTTATTAGTTAATAAATCTAAAAAAAATGAAAAACCCCCGACACCGATTTCCATCAACACTGATTTTTACTTCACCCAACTAATTCATCTTTCAAAACCTACGAGGACACACACTCACACCCACACTCCCTCTCTCTCTCTCTCTCACACACACACACACACACACACACACACATACACACACACACACACACACACACACACACGCGCAGACACGTCAAACTTATACCCCTATATTATATTTTTACAACCCTTTGTTTTTGCGTCGGGGTTTAAAAATATGTAAACATCAGATCAGTATTTCTAGAGATTACCTATTTCCTACAAATTTCCTTCAATTAAAACATTAGTATAAAAGTACAAAAAAAAAAGAAAGACACCTTTTACGTAGCTGCCTATACATTTTACGCTCTTCTGAAGTTATGAAGATGAACGTGCCACGAAAGCCGCTCCTAAATACCTCGTAAGATGTTTCCTGAGACACAACGCGTGCCTAAAGCCCATAATATGCGAGTTCGCACCTCCAGGCGCCTGCTTACTTACAGCTGGATTGTAAAGGATATAATATCCTTTGAACGTGTAGTTTATAAACTGAGCAAGTCTGTGCTGAATGGTACAGGCCTCTTTGATGTGGTTGGCTGATTTGGACCAGTGTTGTTGTAATGTTGCCGACTAGCTAATTATCTTACCGGATATAAATTTAATACTTTTCAAGTTAAGAGCTCAGATCGGAAAGGTAGAATATGTTCGCCTAAAGTACGAGCAAGTAGGTATGTAACATAGTGTGGATTACAATCTCTGAAACTTTAGGATTCACGAACTGCGACTAACTGCGTCGGTTATATTTGTAAACTTAGCGCATCATGCCTGTATTTTCTTAGAATGAAATCCGAAATAAAATTCCTTTGAATATGATACAGATTTTCTAACATTTTTGTAAATTTTTCTTATATTCTTGCGTTCTGAAACCGGTCATAACTCTGCTATTTTTGACCGCTATTTTTTGCTTGAATACTTATAAATGTGTGTACATGCCTTTTACTTTTATAGCAGGGTTTTTGTAACATGGTGTATAATAAAGAAAATACACTTATAACGTATGTCACTAACCAACGTATCATTAAGTTATTTTCCTTTATATAAAACAAGGACCTATAATTCAACAGTTTCAGTACTGAACCCGAAGTTTAATACGGTTTCTCGAAATCATGATTTGCTAGCAACTTAGTAATTAAGTAGTGTTTTTGTTTAAAGTCAAAGTTCTATAATTCAAAATAGTAAGTCCAGGGATTCTGAATTCGGAATTCTGTCCGATCTCTGTCTTCCACTACAGGTCACACTTCTTAACCAGTTTTCATGAACTTTTGTAATTAGGTTCAATAAATAAATAATTTTTCAAATCGTTTTACTGATCGAACCTGCTCACAAAATTTCACGAGAATCGGTTGAAGAATGCGATCTTTAGAGGACAGACGTCTACTACAGACGTACTACTACTAGATCTACTAGTTAGTTAAATTAGTAAGATTAATTTTGGAGTCTATTGCATTCGTTCACGGAAACAGTATTCTGTTTCCGTGGTTCTGTCCTTTGGAGTTTCCATAATAATGTAGGTATGCCGTTTACGGACGGATGTCCAAAAGTTAAAAACCTAGGTGTAATGTGCGGTAAGTCTAAAGCCTAGGCATTGGCCACAAGGACCTAGAATTACTAGATCAAAAATTTGTAGAGCAGATATTCTCCATTCACCGCAGATCGTTTCCCCGAGTGCTAACATTTGCATTAGCTTCAACATAAACCAACAACAAATATGATAAGGTTTCACTTGCCAGTCTCGGTGATTTATATAAGTACAGAGTAACTAGCACTGACATAAAACCTGACACATTGTTAAACAATGCTATTAAAAAGATCAACAATGGATCCCCAGCGTGTCAATGATAGTGCGGTAGGTACTTACATCATTATATTATAGGTACCTATTATCTTTATTGGTTGAAAAGATTATTCATAAAAATAACTGAGGGTGTTTTTAATGGGTAATCATTAGTGAAGTAAGATTTTTGTTATGCTGTGTGGTGAGTTTATCAATATTCAACTGTGACGTGTTACTATAGAAGTTACCTTTCATTGAATTCTGATTTCAGATATTAACTTCTAGATTTGCGTGCTTAACCTTTTGCTCACATAGTAGTTTATCACTAATTGGTGGCCAAATCAAAAGGCGACTATAAAAAGGTCGTCTTTTACATCTCTTACTTTTTTAGAGATTTACTCTCATGATTAAACTTAATGTTGCTTGTCACAATGTTTTATAAACACTGATCAATTATTTATTTATTTATTTATTTATTTCGGTACTGTGAAACTTTGATTTGATTAGGTCTTTTTATAAAAACAAGCGATTTGCTTCTAGAAATATGCTCTACCATCCGATGGCCGATCTCATTAGGCTTCATTTTTTTCACTAGAGTACTAGGAATATATGAGAACAAATGTAATTTAAATATAGTCTCAACAGTAGACCCAAGTCGGGTGTGCAATATGATGTAGTCATAAATTTATATTTGAACAGAACAAAATAAACAGCATTTTCAAAATAAGAGTAAATAATCGCTATTGTTACCATCAAAAATTCTTTTAGATCGTAAAACCCTTTACTTAATAGCAATTTCTTTAATTTCCTGGAGAACAGTGCCCCCTCTATTCTTTATGTCAGAGGGCAAATTGTTGTGAGTTTTTATAGTTGGAAAAAATAAAGTATGATTTTTTGTAAGTTTCAGTTTCAGTTTCAGTATAATGTTTCAAATGGGTATAATTACAATAATTGGTAATATACACTTATGAATGTCAAAAATAATGCTACTAGATTATCAACACAAGTTGCCAAAAACATGTCTTATTAAACTACCAAAAATGTATAAATGTTACAATGCACGATAGCTGGTCAATTAATACATTAAAAAAATAAAAATACAATAAAATAAAATTATCACAATGAATTTAAATAATTTCATATCATACTATGTCATAATATGATTTTATTACTTATCGCAGCCATGTCAATATCCCGCCATGCATTCCTATCTTTTACAAAATCATGTATGATGTAATAATTATGCTTTCTCCGCAAGAAGTTTTTTAAGTGTATTTTTAAATTGTTTTTCTTTAAGGTTAGTTAATGACTCGGGTAAAATATTAAAAAATTTAATAGCATTGGATTTAAAGGAGTTTGCTATTTTCTTAAGTCTAGTCTTGGGTAAAAAGTATTTTTCTTTTTTACGTGTAATACTAAAGTAAAGCGTTATTTGCTTGGGAATCATGTTATTTTTATATTTAGGTCTTAGAACGTCAGCTCTATCTGCGAAGTTGGAGAAATCACTTGCGCAAGATACGGAGTTAAATTCTTAAACGCACGGTTAATCGACTCAATGATAAGAAATTATGTATTATGACTATCAAGGCCTCTATTTTTATAAATGTTCCTGTCCATTCAGGTTGCCTGGAAGAGATCGCTTTGAGTGATAAGGCCGCAAATTAAAAACTTAGTTAAGCCTTATTTAAGTACTATTGTAATTATTTTGTTTTTAATAAAGAGTTCTTGTTGTTGTTATTGTAATGTTAAAATATCTGATATGTCACTTTAGGTATGTGTTAACTCTGAATTAGCTTAAAACTCTTGGTGGCGCAAGACAATTGATCAGTTTTAGGCGTATGTCACACTGCCATCACATCCTGCTGCGATGTACGGAGCGATAGAAATGTTCATGGCGCTTCTTCGCACGGAGATGCGTTGTCAGTGTGTTAGTCAATATCAGTTGCTGTTGTTTGGTATAAAAATCTAGTCGTAGTTAAAATCCACATCACCGCACACTGGAACGCGAACGGTGTCCGGTGCAGTGAGTTTTGAGCCTAACCTTTGAGGAGCAGCTAACTCCGAGTTAAAAACCTGCGCTTTTTCAGGAGATTCTTATCTTAGTGTGGTAAACTATGTTTCTCTAACGATGCCCTGCAATTGTTCCTCCTCGATTCATTTCAGTCCGATAATGGATCATAAATAATGATGAGGGAACCGTTAATATAATTCTATATGCAAATATGCGGTGATAAAAGGAAGCCCTTCCTATGTATTTGTATTGTTATTTAGTTTGTTACATAAACACATTTTAATGAAGCATCTCATTAATATCATATTCTATAATATCTATGTTAATATTACGACGATAATTTAAACGTCCTCAAATTTATAGACTGCAGATAGAGATTCAGAATGACAAAATAAAGACGTAATTCGTAAATAAAGAAAAACGTTAGTAAGTACCTAAACAGTACCTTGTTAAGCGGCTATTATACTATCCAATTTGCAGCATGCCAACTTAGCGTGGCTAAGCCCGTGTAATAAAAACTGAATCGCTAACTGTCGAAAAGACAAAGAAATAACTGTCTAATTTTAGCACGCTAGCTCAGTTAGCATACTCCAAATTAGTGACAGTAGTGAGGGCAATTTGTAGCTAGCCACTTAACTGAGATTGCGTTAGCCTAAAAAACTCACGGAGAACCGCTCAGTGTCACTAATGTCTGACAAACTTTCCAGCTGGACTACCATTGACACGTTTGTGACACATTAGTGAGAATAAACGGCTTTAATTTTTACAAAATATGTAACCTTAAATCTACTTGACTGCCGCGGTGGCTCAGTTGGTAGTGAACCTGCCTTCTGAGCTTGGGGGCGTGGGTTCGCTTCCCACCTAGGGCAAACATTTATGTGATGAACATTTGTGTTTGTTCTATGTCTGGGTGTTAATAGTTATTCAAGTATGTATTTAAAAATATCTAAGTATGTATATTAGTCTCTGGCAGCCATAGTCCAAGCTTTGTTTAGTTTGGGGTCAGGCGACCGTATGTGGAAGTGTCCCGAATTTATTTATTATTTTACTTAACAAAAGTTACAATCTCAATAAATTAAATGGAATCAAAAGTGCAACGATATCTGACAGCTATGATCCCTTTAGATGCACTCATCATAGCTAGCTGCTAAATTTTGACTGGCAGCGGAAACTCGAATATTTAAGTATTTTGTTTTGGGTTTTATTTTCAGACAATCTCTTCTATATCTTATCATGATTAAATATGTAGGTGCAGCTGTTATGCTGTGAGATAATACGAGAAGTTACGTCATCAAAGGTAATGAAAATAACAGATGGGGCATGCAGGAAAATTCTCACGGAAATGCAACTGAACGCACCTCAGATCAAGTTAATAAATCGCGCTTATAAATGATTGGGCAGCTCTTTAAATTAGTAATGCAATGAGGGCTTTACAACCCAAAGCCGAAAAGTGTGTGAAGATTGTTTAAAAAACACATCATACAAATAACAAAATGTTGGCGGCTGCCTCGGCGATTTTGATGTGTAGGTAGACTCCGTTAAGAGTCCGGCGAACACTTTAGACTAACTTCGCATTAGCTTAAGGTTTTCCATAGCCATTTCGTCTAGAAGAAGATGACGAGCGAAGAGAGCAACTAAAGATACTGACGAGCCTTTAAAGTTACCTACAGAGTGACAAAGTGCAATATATTTTTAATGACTTTTGCACTTCTCTAATCATTCTTAAATAACTGAGAATGTCCCATATATTATGGATTCATTTAAAAGCTAATAATGTAGACAACCTTCCTATGTAAATGGATTTTTGATTTGCTTTGTCTACCTATTTAATAATTCAGTCAAAAGTGACCCCTTACAGATGCGGATATTTTTCATAGCTCTATTTTAGCTTGAGAACGTTTTTTTAAAAAAACCAAGAACATAGGGACGGTGATAGTGTTAACTTAATTGTAACATGCTAAATTTCATCATAATCTGATAAATGGTTTTCAAGAAATTTGAGAAGCGCGTTTGTATGGAAATTTCAGAGCGTCGCGCTCTGAAAGTAGCTGGCTAGCTCGTTCATTCTATGCGAATCATATGGGTACCTATAGGCAATCCAAGGGGCGGTTTAGGCTCTTCAAGGGGCCTACTATGCCAAATTTAATTGCAACGTTGGTTACGTTTGTTTTCAACGCTGTGCTATCATGAACCTTATTGCGCGGCGATACGATTTGCGTTCACGCAGCGTCGAATACAAAACGTGACCATGTCATGGTAAACCCCCTGAGCCTATATTTTTGTGAGAGAGAAATGTACGATCAGTCTTCTAGTTAAATGATCTGCGTGTGTTATGAATGTTTGTTACATGCTTATCTTTGAAATCGATACACTATCAGAAGAGACTCAACTCAACGGTATTACTGAATGAAATGACTGATAGGGGGTTACTCAAGGGGCTCTTTCCAATGTCTGTTTACCGGATACTATCGGATGTTATGTTAAGGATGGATGGTATCTTATCTTGTTAAAACTTTTTAACTAATATAAATCACATCACATAATTTTTTTTATAATTTAAGGCGACAGTTTGTGAGTGTGTAAGTGCAAGTGTTTGTTACTTCTTCACGCTCAAACGGATATACGGACTTTGATGGAATTTGGTATGGAGGTAGCTTATACCCTGGATTAATACATAGGCTACTCTTTAACCGCGGGTAAAACAGCTGGGCGAGCAGTATAAACATAATAAAATATAATAATAATAACAGTAAAAATAACGTAATAATAACAGTTTAAACACCTATACAGTATGGTATGATCTACCAAACGAAAAAAGTAATTGAAATCGAATAACAATGACGGAGTAATCGCGTATTATACGTACAAATATGCAGTCGAATTGAGAACCTTCTCTTTTCCGGAAGTCGGTTAAAAACTAGAGCTTTGTGCGCGACGTCAGGCTCGCCCCCTATTATATTTGGGAATTAATATCGTCAGGTGAAGTTTGGATATTTTAAAAAACACCTCTTTAACCCCTTCGATGGAGAAATCGTGACGATATTTTATGCTGTAGGTATCTTGTGAAACAGGTGCCTAACTCCGTAAATGTAATTATTAGAGTATCTTAGTAACGACCTACGTTATAAATCTTGCAATGTTGTTTGGTGAACAACTTTAGGTACCTACGAGTTTATTAATGTAATATCTTTCCAGCTAATCAGCCACCTAACCGAAACCTTGTTTCAAAGTTGTTCGTAACTGATACTAATGAATGATCGATACAAGGGTAGAGGTGAAGTTTAGCACAACTTGGTTTCCCCGCGCTTGGAAAATTCAAATTTCCTAACCTCATGAAAATCTTATTACAGGTCATCTTTCTAATGAAACCTCCCACACTTCGACAAGTATCAAAAAAGGTACTTAGGTAACTTCAATTGAGTTTTGTTAAAATAAATTGTTTGGTATTGAAGACCAAGTAAAAATGAAGCATGTTTTC
Source organism: Peribatodes rhomboidaria (assembly GCA_911728515.1). Taxonomy (NCBI): domain Eukaryota; kingdom Metazoa; phylum Arthropoda; class Insecta; order Lepidoptera; family Geometridae; genus Peribatodes; species Peribatodes rhomboidaria. The sequence goes on from OU452175.1 coordinate 13,027,550, forward strand.
TACGAAACGACAATTAAATTTATGATTAAATTGCCCAAGCTTTGATTACTTTTCTTTAGAGGATTACCCCCTTCGTTACCCCTTACAAATATACGTTGTAGGTATAGCCTTAAAATAGTTATTATGTGTTATGATTTTTTCATTCTTCAAAATTTCTAACCCAATCATAAACGACAAAACATTGCATAACTAATCCGAGGTTACACAACGTTAGTTATTAAGGGGGAAGTACAAAATAGGTACCTACACTTACATAAATATGTTAAAAAAAATGTAGACTCTGGCAATTATAAAGTAAGGTGCGTATACCTGACCCGTAGATGTATGTCGCATTTGGTATTTCATGCTCTATAGAAAAACTAAATTCCTATTATAGGATCAACTGGGGCAAATGCGTCTGTAGGGCAATTGCGTTTTTAGGGAATTACTGACAAACACATCGCAAATCAGATAACTAGCGCCATCTTGTACAGATTATTGCAACTAAAGATAGAAAAAAGATGTAGGTGGCGCCTAATTTGTGAAGGGTTTGTCAGTAATTCTCAAAAGACGCAATTGCCCCCCAAGCGCATTTTCCCCAGTTGACCCTATATATACTCGTACCAACCACATACCCCTCAATTCTACTAACCAATTGTTTTAAATTGTTAGTGAAATTGATACTTTTTATAAGTCAGAAGTGTCAATTAATTAACAATTTTAAAACAATTGCTTGGTATAATCAAAGCTCCAATCAGAATCTAGATAAAGTATTTCATATGACCCACTTACGCGTAAATATAGGTACAATATATGTAGATAACTAGGCCAGTGACAACTCTAGATAATTATAGCAAAAAAGAGGTGATTTCGTAAATTTTTTGCCAATGATCTGATATCCGTATTGTCACCACATGTATTGAGTTGTAATCCCCCAAAACTGCAGTCTTAGTAGCAAGGAGGTAAGTATACCTGCGTATTTTTTCCAAGCAAAAATGTGAACCATAAAAAACCTTCACAGTTTTTTTATTTGTCCACAGCGAAGTGACCCCTGCCGTCTCAGGATGCAATTACCGTGCAAAATAAAAACCAACCAACCCCGCTCTTGTTTACTTCCAAAGAACGTAAATTCATCTATAACGAAGTTGACTTTAACTCTTTGTTTTCGACGTCTATAAAAGGAAAACAAATGAATTTCCCTCAGTTTATAGTTTAACTACTAACGTTAAACTGTTTAGTTTTTGCTCAAACTTGTTTTATTAGTGCTCCACTTCGAAATAGTGAAGCGTTTTGTTAATTAATACGGGTCTTCTCGCCATTGGAGAAATCTATTCTACGAGTATATGTGCTCGTAGTTAGTTTAATTTTAGTCATTAAATAATGGCAATTGGAATAATTATTGAACAAGGCCCAATTCCTTTTTTTATGACGAGGGGAAATGTTCGGCTACGTTAGGATGCAGGCGGCTAGCGTGAGATTATACTTAAGCGTTCATTAAATTTTCCAATTTTCAGTACGCTAGCGTTAGCTTAGTTAGCTTAAATTGGATAGTATATAGGCTGTTGGACCGTTAGCCATCAATTTTTTTTTCCTATTGCACGGGCTTAGCCACGCTAGGTTAGCAACTGCAAATTGCATGGTATAATGGCCGCCTTTCTAAAACTCTTCAGGTTGCCTTGCTCTAAACTCTTGCCTTGGTGTTTGACCGAGAGCACATTAATCTCCAGAAGAGCGCATCAGGGCACTGAGTTTAGTGCTTCAGATCCTTTCATTAAATCAACGAAGTACAAGAAGCTAGAGAAAAATAAGTCACGATTGTTAGAGCAGACAATGGTCAGATCTCTAGCAACCGCCTCTAACTCCTAAGTTCAGAACACAAAAAAAAAGCTTCAGTAGCCAAACTAAAACAATTAGATATTCATAAGTACTTGTAGACATCGAATCAATGTAATAAATAAAATCATTTTCGTAAATTCCACGTCATGACATAGTATGGTACAAAAAGACTGTGTAATACAAATATTTTTTCATTATTTTCGTTCTACCTTCATGTTTACGATTTTGTTCATTTCCAAGACAAATATTTGTTCTCTTCAAAATAAGTATTTGTTTATGTCAGGAAGATTTCCTCGCTTGTTCGACTTCAGAGCTTGAATGGAAAACAACAGCTAAGTCCAAGAATTTGCGAGTATTTTAATATTAGGTAGAAAATAATTTGCGACATCTTGCTGGTTGTAGCTCAGCGAAGATTTACGTTTTAGAACATTTAAAAAAACATATAATTTTACATCTGAGGGGTCCTAAGGGGTCATTAGGATTTTCATGTTTTATAACGGTTAGGTCTGGACTTTTATTTTTCACTAGCTGCGTCCTGCGGTGTTAAATGTAACCTATGTGTTAATACAGGGTATAAGCTACCTCGATACAATCCCTTGTATTGTTTGACATTTATCAATAAATTTTGATTTCTGATTTCATACCAAATTTCATCAAAATCCATCCATCCGTTAAAGCGTGAAGAAGTAATAAACATACATACTTACACACTAACACACACTCACAAACTTTCGCCTTTATAATATTAGTGTGATTATTAGGTCATTCATTTACCAATATATATAGGTATATCTACCTATTAGTTAACATATAAAGTTAAACAACTGCTAAAGTCGTAGAGAACCCTGGGACGTTTCAGGGGAAGTTGAAAAAAACATGGCTCCCGAAGAAAAAAACATGGCCGCCATACAAAATTGAAAATAAAATAACTCGAAAACGGTATGACTTGGATGGGGAGTGTTCAACCAAATGTCATAGGGAATCAAGAGAGCTACCTGGTGGGGGTGACGAAAATTCAAGATGGCGGATTCAAGATGGCGGCCAAATTTCAAAATGGCTCTGGAGGTCTGAATTTTTTCATCCGGGGGTTTTTGGGGTCCCCGATTCCATTTTTGAAAAAATATTTTGGAAAAGTTTTTTTTTTAATATAGCTGCCATACTTTAGTTTTTTTCATACATTTTGAGGGTCGCTTCTGATCGAAGTGGGCGAGGCCGGAGGCCTCGCATCACACTCGCGAGGCCGAAGGCCGAGCCCCAGCTGCGAGGCCGAAGGCCGAGCAGCCCTACTCGGCCGGTGCAAGGTGAGGCTGAAGGCCGAACCTTGCAGCGGCCGAGTACAATGACACACAATCAAAGTCGGATAGGTCATACTAGCGAGGCCGAAGGCCGAGCCTACGACCGCGAGGCCGAAGGCCGAGCCGCACCGGGGCGAGGCCGTCAGGCCGAGCCACGGTGCGTATAGGACTACTCGACCGATGCGAGGCGAGGCCGAAGGCCGAGCCTTGCACCGGTAGAGTACGATTACTGCGATATAAACAGACTGCGTGACCGAATAAACTGCGGAATCGAAACGTAGGGCCACAAGGGTCCATTAGCACCGGTAGAGTACAATAAAATAATGATGCTCTCCGACCTACTGACCAAGACGAATTTACTGCGGAATCGAAACGTAGGGCCACAAGGGTTCATTAGCACCGGTAGAGTACAATAACTGCGAAATAAACAGACTACAGAACTCGAATAAACTGCGGAATCGAAACGTAGGGCCACAAGGGTCCATTGGCGCCTGACCGCGGGCCGCTTGCGGCCCGCGCACCGCCCAAAATACTAGTCATACTATATAAAGTTAAACTACCACTGACTCACTCACTGACTCACTGACATAGAGAAACCTAAAGGGTATAAGGAGGGGTAGGGGGGGAAAAGTGAATATGGGGTCGTGTAGGGGTCGGCTCAGAGGGCCCGGGAAAAATCCGAAATTGGCGAAAAGTCGAACCCTGATGGTGGTATGCCCTCGTATCTCGGAAACCAAAAAAATTTTTACTAAAGCACTTGAACTAATATTTTAGCAAACCTTGGGAACTTTCACGAGAAATCAAAAAAAACATGGCCGCCATACAAAAAAAAAAATTCCATACAAAATTGAAACGTGAATAACTCGGAAACTATTCAAGTTTTAGATAGTCTGCTTGAACAAAAGTCATAGGGAATCGGGGGGGCTACCAGGTGGGGGTCATAAAAATCCAAGATGGCGGATTCAAAATGGCGGCCAAATTTCATAATGGTCCGAGAGGTCTGATTTTTTGCATCCGGGGGTTTTTGGGGTATCTGATTTCATTTCTGAAATAAAATTTTGAAAAAGTGTTTTTTTTAATATGGCTGCCATACATTCAAATTTTTCCATACACGGCGAAACCTAAAGAGTACATGGGGGGGTAGGGGGGGAAAGTGAATATAAGGTCGTATAAGGGGTGTTTCACAGTCTCCGAAAAAAATACGAAATTGGAACAATTACCTACTCTGATGGTGGTATGCCCTGGTATCTCAGAAACGGTGCTTATTTTTGGTAAAGTGCTTGAACTAATATTTTAGCAACTCTTGGGACCTTTCAGGAGAAATAAGAAAAAACATGACTCCCATACAAAAAAAAATTCTCCATACAAAATTGATACGTGAATAACTCGGAAACGTTAAGTTTTATAGGGAGTGCGTTTGAACAAATGTCATAGGGAATTAGAAGGGCCACCTGGTGGGGGTAAAAAAAATCCAAGATGGCGGATTCAAGATGGCGGCCAAATTTCAAAATGGTCGGAGACCTTTGTATCTGGGGGTTTTTGGGGACCCCGATTCCAGTTATGAAAATAAATTTTGAAAAAAAAAAAATTAACATAGCTGCCATATTGCTCGATTTTTTTCATACATTTTAGGGGTCGCCGCAGAATGACTTTTCGCAGATACTTGCGAGGCCGGAGGCCGAGCCCCAGCTGCGAGGCCGAAGGCCGAGCAGCAGCAGTCGAACGGTGCAAGGCGAGGCCGAAGGCCGAGCCTTGCAGCGGTCGAGTATAACTATATTCGAAGTCGAACAGGCGAGGCCGCAGGCCGAGCCCACCGATGCGAGGCCGTAGGCCGAGCTCCAACTGCGAGGCCGAAGGCCGAGCAGCAGTACTCGAACGGTGCAAGGCGAGGCCGGAGGCCGAGCCTTGCAGCGTTCGAGTACAACTATATTCGAAGCCGGATAGGACACACTCGCGAGGCCGAAGGCCGAGTCTCAGCTGCGAGGCCGAAGGCCGAGCAGCAGTACTCGAACGGTGCAAGGCGAGGCCGAAGGCCGAGCCTTGCAGCGGTCGAGTACAACCACACACAATCAACTTCAGGGCACCCCAACTTCAGGGCACCCCGACTTCAGGGCACCCACAAACGCGGGCCGCTTGCGGCCCGCGCACCGCCCAAAATACTAGTTACACTATATAAAGTTAAACTACCACTGACTCACTCACTGACTCACTGACATAGAGAAACCTTAAGGGTACTTCCGGGGGTGGGAGGGGAAAAGTGAATATGGGGTCGTGTAGGGGTTGGTCCAGAGGGCCCGGGAAAAATCCGAAATTGGCGAAAAGTCGAACCCTGATGGTGGTATGCTCTCGTATCTCGGAAACTAAAAAAAAATTTTCTAAAGCAGTTGAACTAAAGTTGTAGAGAACCCTGGGACGTTTCAGGGGAAGTTGAAAAAAACATGGCTCCCAAAGAAAAAAACATGGCCGCCATACAAAATTGAAACGTCAGTTACTCGGAAACGGTGCGACTTGGATGGGGAGTGTTTGACCAAATGTCATAGGGAATCGGGAGAGCTACCTGGTGGGTGTGACGAAAATTCAAGATGGCGGATTCAAGATGGCGGCCAAATTTCAAAATGGCTCTGGAGGTCTGATTTTTTGCATCCAGGGGTTTTTGGGGTCCCCGATTCCATTTTTAAAAAAATATTTTGGAAAAGTTTTTTTTTTAATATGGCTGCCATACATTCGATTTTTTTTCATACATTTTGGGGGTCGCTTCCGAGCGAATAGGGCGAGGCCGGAGGCCTCGCACCACACTAGCGAGGCCGAAGGCCGAGCCCCAGCTGCGAGGCCGAAGGCCGAGCAGCCACACTCGGCCGGTGCAAGGTGAGGCCGAAGGCCGAGCCTTGCAGCGGCCGAGTACAATGACACACAATCAAAGTCGGATAGGTCATACTAGCGAGGCCGAAGGCCGAGCCTACGACCGCGAGGCCGAAGGCCGAGCCGCACCGGGGCGAGGCCGTAAGGCCGAGCCACGGTGCGTATAGGACTACTCGACCGATGCGAGGCGAGGCCGAAGGCCGAGCCTTGCACCGGTAGAGTACAAATAAATGCGAATTAAACAGACTGCATGATCGAACAAACTGCGGAATCGAAACGTAGGGCCACAAGGGTCCATTGGCGCCTGACCGCGGGCCGCTTGCGGCCCGCGCACCGCCCAAAATACTAGTCATTATTATACTATATAAAGTTAAACTACCACTGACTCACTGACTCACTCACTGACTGACATAGAGAAACCTTAAGGGTACTTCCGGGGGTGGGGGGGATAAAGTGGTTACGGGGTCGTGGAGGGTTGGGTCCACAACCTCCGGGAAAAATCCGAAATTGGAACATCTCCCTACCCTGATGGTCGTATGCCCTGGTATCTCGGAAACTAAAAAAAAATTTTCTAAAGCAGTTGAACTAAAGTTGTAGGGAACCCTGGGACGTTTCAGGGGAAGTTGAAAAAAACATGGCTCCCGAAGAAAAAAACATGGCCGCCATACAAAATTGAAAATAAAATAACTCGAAAACGGTACGACTTGGATAGGGAGTGTTTGACCAAATGTCATAGGGAATCGGGAGAGCTACCTGGTGGGGATGACGAAAATTCAAGATGGCGGATTCAAGATGGCGGCCAAATTTCAAAATGGCTCTGGAGGTCTGATTTTTTGCATCCGGGGGTTTTTGGGGTCCCCGATTCCATTTTTGAAAAAATATTTTGGAAAAGTTTTTTTTTTAATATGGCTGCCATACTTTAGATTTTTTTCATACATTTTGGGGGTCGCTTCGGAGCGAATAGGGCGAGGCCGGAGGCCTCGCATCACACTAGCGAGGCCGAAGGCCGAGCCCCAGCTGCGAGGCCGAAGGCCGAGCAGCCACACTCGGCCGGTGCAAGGTGAGGCCGAAGGCCGAGCCTTGCAGCGGCCAAGTACAATGACACACAATCAAAGTCGCATAGGTCACACTAGCGAGGCCGAAGGCCGAGCCTACAACCGCGAGGCCGAAGGCCGAGCAGCACCGGGGCGAGGCCGTGAGGCCGAGCCACGGTGCGTATAGGACTACTCGACCGATGCGAGGCGAGGCCGAAGGCCGAGCCTTGCACCGGTAGAGTACGATTACTGCGATATAAACAGACTGCAGAACTCGAATAAACTGCGGAATCGAAACGTAGGGCACCACAAAATCAGGGCACCCCGACTACAGGGCACCGCGGGCCGCTTGCGGCCCGCGCACCGCCCAAAATACTAGTTATTATTATTATTATTATTATTATTATACTATATAAAGTTGAATTACCACTCACTCACTGACTCACTGACTGACTGACATAGAGAAACCTAAAGGGTATACGCAGGGGTGGGGGGGATAAAGTGGATACGGGGTCGTGGAGGGTTGGGTCCACAACCTCTGGGAAAAATCCGAAATTGGAACATCTCCCTACCCTGATGGTCTTATGCTCTGGTATCTCGGAAACCAAAAAAAAATTTACTAAAGCACTTGAACTAAAGTTGTAGGGAAACCTGGGACGTTTCAGGGGAAGTTGAAAAAAATATGGCTCCCGAAGAAAAAAACATGGCCGCCATACAAAATTGAAACGTCAATTTCTCGGAAACGGTACGACTTGGGTGGGGAGTGTTTGACCAAATGTCATAGGGAATCGGGAGAGCTACCTGGTGGGGATGACGAAAATTCAAGATGGCGGATTCAAGATGGCGGCCAAATTTCAAAATGGTCCGAGAGGTCTGATTTTTTGCATCCGGGGGTTTTTTGGGTCCCCGATTCTAATAATGAAAAAATATTTTGGAAAAGTTTTTTTTTTAATATGGCTGCCATACATTCGATTTTTTTCATACATTTTAGGGGTCGCTTCCGAGAGAATAGGGCGAGGCCGAAGGCCTCGCATCACACTCGCGAGGCCGAAGGCCGAGCCCCAGCTGCGCGGCCGAAGGCCGAGCAGCCCCACTCGGCCGGAGCAAGGTGAGGCCGAAGGCCGAGCCTTGCAGCGGCCGAGTACAATGACACACAATCAAAGTCGGATAGGTCATACTAGCGAGGCCGAAGGCCGAGCCTACGATCGCGAGGCCGAAGGCCGAGCCGCACCGGGGCGAGGCCGTAAGGCCGAGCCACGGTGCGTATAGGACTACTCGACCGATGCGAGGCGAGGCCAAAGGCCGAGCCTTGCACCGGTAGAGTACAAATAAATGCGAATTAAACAGACTGCATGATCGAACAAACTGCGGAATCGAAACGTAGGGCCACAAGGGTCCATTGGCGCCTGACCGCGGGCCGCTTGCGGCCCGCGCACCGCCCAAAATACTAGTCATCATACTATATAAAGTTAAACTACCACTGACTGACTGACTGACTGACATAGAGAAACCTAAAGGGTATAAGGAGGGGTAGGGGGGGAAAAGTGAATATGGGGTCGTGTAGGGGTTGGCTCAGAGGGCCCGGGAAAAATCCGAAATTGGCGAAAAGTCGAACCCTGATGGTGGTATGCCCTCGTATCTCGGAAACCAAAAAAATTTTTAATAAAGCACTTGAACTAATATTTCAGCAAACCTTGGGAACTTTCACGAGAAATCAAAAAAAAAATGGCCGCCATACAAAAAAAAAAAATTCCATACAAAATTGAAAAGTGAATAACATTTGAAGTCAAATAGGTCACATTAGCGAGGCCGAAGGCCGAGCCCCAGCTGCGAGGCCGAAGGCCGAGCAGCAGTACTCGAACGGTGCAAGGCGAGGCCGAAGGCCGAGCCTTGCAGCGTTCGAGTACAACTATATTTGAAGTCGAATAGGTCACATTAGCGAGGCCGAAGGCCGAGCCCCCAATCGCGAGGCCGCAGGCCGAGCCCCAGCTGCGAGGCCGAAGGCCGAGCAGCAGTACCCGAACGGTGCAAGGCGAGGCCGAAGGCCGAGCCTTGCAGCGTTCGAGTACAACTATATTTGAAGTCGAATAGGTCACAGTAGCGAGGCCGAAGGCCGAGCTCCCAATCGCGAGGCCGCAGGCCGAGCCCCAGCTTCGAGGCCGAAGGCTGAGCAGCAGTACCCGAACGGTGCAAGGCGAGGCCGAAGGCCGAGCCTTGCAGCGTTCGAGTACAACTATATTTGAACTCGAATAGGTCACATTAGCGAGGCCGAAGGCCGAGCCCCCAACCGCGAGGCCGAAGGCCGAGCCCCAGCTGCGAGGCCGAAGGCCGAGCAGCAGTACTCGAACGGTGCAAGGCGAGGCCGAAGGCCGAGCCTTGCAGCGGTCGAGTACAACCACACACAAACAACTTCAGGGCACCCCAACTTCAGGGCACCCCGACTTCAGGGCACCCACAAACGCGGGCCGCTTGCGGCCCGCGCACCGCCCAAAATACTAGTCATACTATATAAAGTTAAACTACCACTGACTCACTCACTGACTCACTGACATAGAGAAACCTAAAGGGTATAAGGAGGGGTAGGGGGGGAAAAGTGAATATGGGGTCGTGTAGGGGTCGGCTCAGAGGGCCCGGGAAAAATCCGAAATTGGCGAAAAGTCGAACCCTGATGGTGGTATGCCCTCGTATCTCGGAAACCAAAAAAATTTTTACTAAAGCACTTGAACTAATATTTTAGCAAACCTTGGGAACTTTCACGAGAAATCAAAAAAAACATGGCCGCCATACAAAAAAAAAAATTCCATACAAAATTGAAACGTGAATAACTCGGAAACTATTCAAGTTTTAGATAGTCTGCTTGAACAAAAGTCATAGGGAATCGGGGGGGCTACCAGGTGGGGGTCATAAAAATCCAAGATGGCGGATTCAAAATGGCGGCCAAATTTCATAATGGTCCGAGAGGTCTGATTTTTTGCATCCGGGGGTTTTTGGGGTATCTGATTTCATTTCTGAAATAAAATTTTGAAAAAGTGTTTTTTTTAATATGGCTGCCATACATTCAAATTTTTCCATACACGGCGAAACCTAAAGAGTACATGGGGGGGTAGGGGGGGAAAGTGAATATAAGGTCGTATAAGGGGTGTTTCACAGTCTCCGAAAAAAATACGAAATTGGAACAATTACCTACTCTGATGGTGGTATGCCCTGGTATCTCAGAAACGGTGCTTATTTTTGGTAAAGTGCTTGAACTAATATTTTAGCAACTCTTGGGACCTTTCAGGAGAAATAAGAAAAAACATGACTCCCATACAAAAAAAAATTCTCCATACAAAATTGATACGTGAATAACTCGGAAACGTTAAGTTTTATAGGGAGTGCGTTTGAACAAATGTCATAGGGAATTAGAAGGGCCACCTGGTGGGGGTAAAAAAAATCCAAGATGGCGGATTCAAGATGGCGGCCAAATTTCAAAATGGTCGGAGACCTTTGTATCTGGGGGTTTTTGGGGACCCCGATTCCAGTTATGAAAATAAATTTTGAAAAAAAAAAAATTAACATAGCTGCCATATTGCTCGATTTTTTTCATACATTTTAGGGGTCGCCGCAGAATGACTTTTCGCAGATACTTGCGAGGCCGGAGGCCGAGCCCCAGCTGCGAGGCCGAAGGCCGAGCAGCAGCAGTCGAACGGTGCAAGGCGAGGCCGAAGGCCGAGCCTTGCAGCGGTCGAGTATAACTATATTCGAAGTCGAACAGGCGAGGCCGCAGGCCGAGCCCACCGATGCGAGGCCGTAGGCCGAGCTCCAACTGCGAGGCCGAAGGCCGAGCAGCAGTACTCGAACGGTGCAAGGCGAGGCCGGAGGCCGAGCCTTGCAGCGTTCGAGTACAACTATATTCGAAGCCGGATAGGACACACTCGCGAGGCCGAAGGCCGAGTCTCAGCTGCGAGGCCGAAGGCCGAGCAGCAGTACTCGAACGGTGCAAGGCGAGGCCGAAGGCCGAGCCTTGCAGCGGTCGAGTACAACCACACACAATCAACTTCAGGGCACCCCAACTTCAGGGCACCCCGACTTCAGGGCACCCACAAACGCGGGCCGCTTGCGGCCCGCGCACCGCCCAAAATACTAGTTATACTATATAAAGTTAAACTACCACTGACTCACTGACTGACTGACTGACTGACTGACATAGAGAAACCTAAAGGGTATACGCCGGGGTGGGGGGGATAAAGTGGATATGGGGTCGTGGAGGGTCGGGTCCACAACCTCCGGGAAAAATCCGAAATTGGCGAAAAGTCGAACCCTGATGGTGGTATGCCCTCGTATCTCGGAAACTAAAAATATTTTTACTAAAGCACTTGAACTAATATTTCAGCAAACCTTGGGAACTTTCACGAGAAATCAAAAAAAACAAGGCCGCCATACAAAAAAAAAAATTCCATACAAAATTGATTCACCTATATCTCGGAAACGGTAAGTGTTTTAGGGGGTCTGTTTGAACAAATGTCATAGGGAATCGGGGGGGCTACCAGGTGGGGGTCATAAAAATCCAAGATGGCGGATTCAAAATGGCGGCCAAATTTCATAATGGTCCGAGAGGTCTGATTTTTTGCATCCGGGGGTTTTTGGGGTATCTGATTTCATTTCTGAAATAAAATTTTGAAAAAGTGTTTTTTTTAATATGGCTGCCATACATTCAAATTTTTCCATACACGGCGAAACCTAAAGAGTACATGGGGGGGTAGGGGGGGAAAGTGAATATAAGGTCGTATAAGGGGTGTTTCACAGTCTCCGAAAAAAATACGAAATTGGAACAATTACCTACTCTGATGGTGGTATGCCCTGGTATCTCAGAAACGGTGCTAATTTTTGGTAAAGTGCTTGAACTAATATTTTAGCAACTCTTGGGACCTTTCAGGAGAAATAAGAAAAAACATGACTCCCATACAAAAAAAAATTCTCCATACAAAATTGATACGTGAATAACTCGGAAACGTTAAGTTTTATAGGGAGTGCGTTTGAACAAATGTCATAGGGAATTAGAAGGGCCACCTGGTGGGGGTAAAAAAAATCCAAGATGGCGGATTCAAGATGGCGGCCAAATTTCAAAATGGTCGGAGACCTTTGTATCTGGGGGTTTTTGGGGACCCCGATTCCAGTTATGAAAATAAATTTTGAAAAAAAAAAAATTAACATAGCTGCCATATTGCTCGATTTTTTTCATACATTTTAGGGGTCGCCGCAGAATGACTTTTCGCAGATACTTGCGAGGCCGGAGGCCGAGCCCCAGCTGCGAGGCCGAAGGCCGAGCAGCAGCAGTCGAACGGTGCAAGGCGAGGCCGAAGGCCGAGCCTTGCAGCGGTCGAGTATAACTATATTCGAAGTCGAACAGGCGAGGCCGCAGGCCGAGCCCACCGATGCGAGGCCGTAGGCCGAGCTCCAACTGCGAGGCCGAAGGCCGAGCAGCAGTACTCGAACGGTGCAAGGCGAGGCCGGAGGCCGAGCCTTGCAGCGTTCGAGTACAACTATATTCGAAGCCGGATAGGACACACTCGCGAGGCCGAAGGCCGAGTCTCAGCTGCGAGGCCGAAGGCCGAGCAGCAGTACTCGAACGGTGCAAGGCGAGGCCGAAGGCCGAGCCTTGCAGCGGTCGAGTACAACCACACACAATCAACTTCAGGGCACCCCAACTTCAGGGCACCCCGACTTCAGGGCACCCACAAACGCGGGCCGCTTGCGGCCCGCGCACCGCCCAAAATACTAGTTATACTATATAAAGTTAAACTACCACTGACTCACTGACTGACTGACTGACTGACTGACATAGAGAAACCTAAAGGGTATACGCCGGGGTGGGGGGGATAAAGTGGATATGGGGTCGTGGAGGGTCGGGTCCACAACCTCCGGGAAAAATCCGAAATTGGCGAAAAGTCGAACCCTGATGGTGGTATGCCCTCGTATCTCGGAAACTAAAAATATTTTTACTAAAGCACTTGAACTAATATTTCAGCAAACCTTGGGAACTTTCACGAGAAATCAAAAAAAACAAGGCCGCCATACAAAAAAAAAAATTCCATACAAAATTGATTCACCTATATCTCGGAAACGGTAAGTGTTTTAGGGGGTCTGTTTGAACAAATGTCATAGGGAATCGGGGGGGCTACCAGGTGGGGGTCATAAAAATCCAAGATGGCGGATTCAAAATGGCGGCCAAATTTCATAATGGTCCGAGAGGTCTGATTTTTTGCATCCGGGGGTTTTTGGGGTATCTGATTTCATTTCTGAAATAAAATTTTGAAAAAGTGTTTTTTTTAATATGGCTGCCATACATTCAAATTTTTCCATACACGGCGAAACCTAAAGAGTACATGGGGGGGTAGGGGGGGAAAGTGAATATAAGGTCGTATAAGGGGTGTTTCACAGTCTCCGAAAAAAATACGAAATTGGAACAATTACCTACTCTGATGGTGGTATGCCCTGGTATCTCAGAAACGGTGCTTATTTTTGGTAAAGTGCTTGAACTAATATTTTAGCAACTCTTGGGACCTTTCAGGAGAAATAAGAAAAAACATGACTCCCATACAAAAAAAAATTCTCCATACAAAATTGATACGTGAATAACTCGGAAACGTTAAGTTTTATAGGGAGTGCGTTTGAACAAATGTCATAGGGAATTAGAAGGGCCACCTGGTGGGGGTAAAAAAAATCCAAGATGGCGGATTCAAGATGGCGGCCAAATTTCAAAATGGTCGGAGACCTTTGTATCTGGGGGTTTTTGGGGACCCCGATTCCAGTTATGAAAATAAATTTTGAAAAAAAAAAAATTAACATAGCTGCCATATTGCTCGATTTTTTTCATACATTTTAGGGGTCGCCGCAGAATGACTTTTCGCAGATACTTGCGAGGCCGGAGGCCGAGCCCCAGCTGCGAGGCCGAAGGCCGAGCAGCAGCAGTCGAACGGTGCAAGGCGAGGCCGAAGGCCGAGCCTTGCAGCGGTCGAGTATAACTATATTCGAAGTCGAACAGGCGAGGCCGCAGGCCGAGCCCACCGATGCGAGGCCGTAGGCCGAGCTCCAACTGCGAGGCCGAAGGCCGAGCAGCAGTACTCGAACGGTGCAAGGCGAGGCCGGAGGCCGAGCCTTGCAGCGTTCGAGTACAACTATATTCGAAGCCGGATAGGACACACTCGCGAGGCCGAAGGCCGAGTCTCAGCTGCGAGGCCGAAGGCCGAGCAGCAGTACTCGAACGGTGCAAGGCGAGGCCGAAGGCCGAGCCTTGCAGCGGTCGAGTACAACCACACACAATCAACTTCAGGGCACCCCAACTTCAGGGCACCCCGACTTCAGGGCACCCACAAACGCGGGCCGCTTGCGGCCCGCGCACCGCCCAAAATACTAGTTATTATACTATATAAAGTTGAATTACCACTCACTCACTGACTCACTGACTGACTGACATAGAGAAACCTAAAGGGTATACGCCGGGGTGGGGGGGATAAAGTGGACACGGGGTCGTGGAGGGGTGGGTCCACAACCTCCGGGAAAAATCCGAAATTGGAACATCTCCCTACCCTGATGGTCGTATGCCCTGGTATCTCGGAAACTAAAAAAAAATTTTCTAAAGCAGTTGAACTAAAGTTGTAGAGAACCCTGGGACGTTTCAGGGGAAGTTGAAAAAAACATGGCTCCCGAAGAAAAAAACATGGCCGCCATACAAAATTGAAAATAAAATAACTCGAAAACTGTACGACTTGGATGGGGAGTGTTTGACCAAATGTCATAGGGAATCGGGAGGGCTACCTGGTGGGGGTGACGAAAATTCAAGATGGCGGATTCAAGATGGCGGCCAAATTTCAAAATGGTCCGAGAGGTCTGATTTTTTGCATCCGGGGGTTTTTGGGGTCCCCGATTCTATTTTTGAAAAAATATTTTGGAAAAGTTTTTTTTTTAATATGGCTGCCATACATTCGATTTTTTTCATACATTTCGGGGGCCGCCGCAAAGTCACTTGGGCGAGGCCGCAGGCCTCGCATCACACTTGCGAGGCCGAAGGCCGAGCCCCAGCTGCGAGGCCGAAGGCCGAGCAGCCCCACTCGGCCGGTGCAAGGTGAGGCCGAAGGCCGAGCCTTGCAGCGGCCGAGTACAATGACACACAATCAAAGTCGGATAGGTCATACTAGCGAGGCCGAAGGCCGAGCGTACGACCGCGAGGCCGAAGGCCGAGCCGCACCGGGGCGAGGCCGTAAGGCCGAGCCACGGTGCGTATAGGACTACTCGACCGATGCGAGGCGAGGCCGAAGGCCGAGCCTTGCACCGGTAGAGTACAAATAAATGCGAATTAAACAGACTGCATGATCGAACAAACTGCGGAATCGAAACGTAGGGCCACAAGGGTCCATTGGCGCCTGACCGCGGGCCGCTTGCGGCCCGCGCACCGCCCAAAATACTAGTCATACTATATAAAGTTAAACTACCACTGACTGACTGACTGACTGACATAGAGAAACCTAAAGGGTATACGCAGGGGTGGTGGGGGAAAAGTGAGTATGGGGTCGTGTAGGGGTTGGTTCAGAGGGCCCGGGAAAAATCCGAAATTGGAAGATTTACCTTCCCTGATGGTGGTATGCCCTCGTATCTCGGAAACGGTGCATATTTTTACTAAAGCACTTGAACTAATATTTCAGCAAACCTTGGGAACTTTCACGAGAAATTAAAAAAAAAATGGCCGCCATACAAAAAAAAAAATTCCATACAAAATTGAAACGTGAATAACTTAGAAAACTATATTTGAAGTCGAATAGGTCACATTAGCGAGGCCGAAGGCCGAGCCCCCAACCGCGAGGCCGAAGGCCGAGCCCCAGCTGCGAGGCCGAAGGCCGAGCAGCAGTACTCGAACGGTGCAAGGCGAGGCCGAAGGCCGAGCCTTGCAGCGTTCGAGTACAACTATATTTGAACTTGAATAGGTCACATTAGCGAGGCCGAAGGCCGAGCCCCCAACCGCGAGGCCGAAGGCCGAGCCCCAGCTGCGAGGCCGAAGGCCGAGCAGCAGTACTCGAACGGTGCAAGGCGAGGCCGAAGGCCGAGCCTTGCAGCGTTCGAGTACAACTATATTTGAAGTCGAATAGGTCACATTAGCGAGGCCGAAGGCCGAGCCCCCAACCGCGAGGCCGCAGGCCGAGCCCCACCTGCGAGGCCGAAGGCCGAGCAGCAGTACTCGAACGGTGCAAGGCGAGGCCGGAGGCCGAGCCTTGCAGCGTTCGAGTACAACTATATTCGAAGCCGGATAGGTCACATTAGCGAGGCCGAAGGCCGAGCCCCCAACCGCGAGGCCGCAGGCCGAGCCCCACCTGCGAGGCCGAAGGCCGAGCAGCAGTACTCGAACGGTGCAAGGCGAGGCCGAAGGCCGAGCCTTGCAGCGTTCGAGTACAACTATATTCGAAGTCGAATAGATCACATTAGCGAGGCCGAAGGCCGAGCTCCAGCTGCGAGGCCGAAGGCCGAGCAGCAGTACTCGAACGGTGCAAGGCGAGGCCGAAGGCCGAGCCTTGCAGCGGTCGAGTACAACCACACACAATCAACTTCAGGGCACCCCAACTTCAGGGCACCCCGACTTCAGGGCACCCACAAACGCGGGCCGCTTGCGGCCCGCGCACCGCCCAAAATACTAGTTATACTATATAAAGTTGAATTACCACTGACTCACTGACTCACTGACTGACTGACATAGAGAAACCTAAAGGGTATACGCAGGGGTGGGGGGGATAAAGTGGATACGGGGTCGTGGAGGGTTGGGTCCACAACCTCTGGGAAAAATCCGAAATTGGAACATCTCCCTACCCTGATGGTCTTATGCTCTGGTATCTCGGAAACCAAAAAAAAATTTACTAAAGCACTTGAACTAAAGTTGTAGGGAAACCTGGGACGTTTCAGGGGAAGTTGAAAAAAACATGGCTCCCGAAGAAAAAAACATGGCCGCCATACAAAATTGAAACGTCAATTTCTCGGAAACGGTACGACTTGGGTGGGGAGTGTTTGACCAAATGTCATAGGGAATCGGGAGAGCTACCTGGTGGGGATGACGAAAATTCAAGATGGCGGATTCAAGATGGCGGCCAAATTTCAAAATGGTCCGAGAGGTCTGATTTTTTGCATCCGGGGGTTTTTTGGGTCCCCGATTCTAATAATGAAAAAATATTTTGGAAAAGTTTTTTTTTTAATATGGCTGCCATACATTCGATTTTTTTCATACATTTTGGGGGTCGCTTCCGAGCGAATAGGGCGAGGCCGGAGGCCTCGCATCACACTAGCGAGGCCGAAGGCCGAGCCCCAGCTGCGAGGCCGAAGGCCGAGCAGCCCCACTCGGCCGGTGCAAGGTGAGGCCGAAGGCCGAGCCTTGCAGCGGCCGAGTACAATGACACACAATCAAAGTCGGATAGGTCATACTAGCGAGGCCGACGGCCGAGCCTACGACCGCGAGGCCGAAGGCCGAGCCGCACCGGGGCGAGGCCGTCAGGCCGAGCCACGGTGCGTATAGGACTACTCGATCGATGCAAGGTGAGGCCGAAGGCCGAATCTTGCAGCGGTCGAGTACGATTACTGCGAAATAAGCAGAGTACGTTACCGAATAAACTGCGGAATCGTAACGTAGGGCCACAAGGGTCCATTGGCGCCTGACCGCGGGCCGCTTGCGGCCCGCGCACCGCCCAAAATACTAGTTATACTATATAAAGTTAAACTACCACTGACTCACTGACTCACTCACTGACTGACATAGAGAAACCTAAAGGGTATACGCCGGGGTGGGGGGGATAAAGTGGACACGGGGTCGTGGAGGGGTGGGTCCACAACCTCCGGGAAAAATCCGAAATTGGCGAAAAGTCGAACCCTGATGGTGGTATGCTCTCGTATCTCGGAAACTAAAAAAAAATTTTCTAAAGCAGTTGAACTAAAGTTGTAGAGAACCCTGGGACGTTTCAGGGGAAGTTGAAAAAAACATGGCTCCCGAAGAAAAAAACATGGCCGCCATACAAAATTGAAACGTCAGTTACTCGGAAACGGTGCGACTTGGATGGGGAGTGTTTGACCAAATGTCATAGGGAATCGGGAGAGCTACCTGGTGGGTGTGACGAAAATTCAAGATGGCTCTGGAGGTCTGATTTTTTGCATCCAGGGGTTTTTGGGGTCCCCGATTCCATTTTTAAAAAAATATTTTGGAAAAGTTTTTTTTTTAATATGGCTGCCATACATTCGATTTTTTTTCATACATTTTGGGGGTCGCTTCCGAGCGAATAGGGCGAGGCCGGAGGCCTCGTGTCACACTAGCGAGGCCGAAGGCCGAGCCCCAGCTGCGAGGCCGAAGGCCGAGCAGCCCCACTCGGCCGGTGCAAGGTGAGGCCGAAGGCCGAGCCTTGCAGCGGCCGAGTAAAATGACACACTATCAAAGTCGGATAGGTCATACTAGCGAGGCCGAAGGCCGAGCCTACGACCGCGAGGCCGAAGGCCGAGCCGCACCGGGGCGAGGCCGTAAGGCCGAGCCACGGTGCGTATAGGACTACTCGACCGATGCGAGGCGAGGCCAAAGGCCGAGCCTCGCACCGGTAGAGTACGATTACTGCGATATAAACAGACTGCTGAACTCGAATAAACTGCGGAATCGAAACGTAGGGCCACAAGGGTCCATTGGCGCCTGACCGCGGGCCGCTTGCGGCCCGCGCACCGCCCAAAATACTAGTTATTATACTATATAAAGTTGAATTACCACTCACTCACTGACTCACTGACTGACTGACATAGAGAAACCTAAAGGGTATACGCAGGGGTGGGGGGGATAAAGTGGATACGGGGTCGTGGAGGGTTGGGTCCACAACCTCTGGGAAAAATCCGAAATTGGAACATCTCCCTACCCTGATGGTCTTATGCTCTGGTATCTCGGAAACCAAAAAAAAATTTACTAAAGCACTTGAACTAAAGTTGTAGGGAAACCTGGGACGTTTCAGGGGAAGTTGAAAAAAATATGGCTCCCGAAGAAAAAAACATGGCCGCCATACAAAATTGAAACGTCAATTTCTCGGAAACGGTACGACTTGGGTGGGGAGTGTTTGACCAAATGTCATAGGGAATCGGGAGAGCTACCTGGTGGGGATGACGAAAATTCAAGATGGCGGATTCAAGATGGCGGCCAAATTTCAAAATGGTCCGAGAGGTCTGATTTTTTGCATCCGGGGGTTTTTTGGGTCCCCGATTCTAATAATGAAAAAATATTTTGGAAAAGTTTTTTTTTTAATATGGCTGCCATACATTCGATTTTTTTCATACATTTTAGGGGTCGCTTCCGAGAGAATAGGGCGAGGCCGAAGGCCTCGCATCACACTCGCGAGGCCGAAGGCCGAGCCCCAGCTGCGCGGCCGAAGGCCGAGCAGCCCCACTCGGCCGGAGCAAGGTGAGGCCGAAGGCCGAGCCTTGCAGCGGCCGAGTACAATGACACACAATCAAAGTCGGATAGGTCATACTAGCGAGGCCGAAGGCCGAGCCTACGATCGCGAGGCCGAAGGCCGAGCCGCACCGGGGCGAGGCCGTAAGGCCGAGCCACGGTGCGTATAGGACTACTCGACCGATGCGAGGCGAGGCCAAAGGCCGAGCCTTGCACCGGTAGAGTACAAATAAATGCGAATTAAACAGACTGCATGATCGAACAAACTGCGGAATCGAAACGTAGGGCCACAAGGGTCCATTGGCGCCTGACCGCGGGCCGCTTGCGGCCCGCGCACCGCCCAAAATACTAGTTACACTATATAAAGTTAAACTACCACTGACTCACTCACTGACTCACTGACATAGAGAAACCTTAAGGGTACTTCCGGGGGTGGGAGGGGAAAAGTGAATATGGGGTCGTGTAGGGGTTGGTCCAGAGGGCCCGGGAAAAATCCGAAATTGGAACTTCTCCCTACCCTGATGGTAGTATGCCCTCGTATCTCGGAAACCAAAAAAAAATTTACTAAAGCACTTGAACTAAAAATGAAGGCAATCTTGGGAATTTTCAGAAGCAATAAAAAAAAAGATGGCCGCCATACAAAAAAAAAAATTCCATACAAAATTGAAACGTGAATAACTCGGAAACGGTTAATGTTTTAGATAGTCTGCTTAAACAAAAGTCATAGGGAATCGAGGGGGCTACCAGGTGGGGGTCATAAAAATCCAAGATGGCGGATTCAAAATGGCGGCCAAATTTCATAATGGTCCGAGAGGTCTGATTTTTTGCATCCGGGGGTTTTTAGGGTGTCTGATTCTATTTCTGAAATAAAATTTTGAAAAAGTGTTTTTTTTAATATGGCTGCCATACATTCAAATTTTTCCATACACGGCGAAACCTATAGGGTACATGGGGGGGTGGGGGGGGGGGGGGAAAAGTGAATATAAGGTCGTATAAGGGGTGTTTCACAGTCTCCGAAGAAAATCCGAAATTGGAACAATTACCTACTCTGATGGTGGTATGCCCTGGTATCTCAGAAACGGTGCTTATTTTTGGTAGAGCGCTTGAACTAATATTTTAGCAACTCTTGGGACCTTTCAGGAGAAATAAGAAAAAACATGACTCCCATACAAAAAAAAATTCTCCATACAAAATTGATACGTGAATAACTCGGAAACGTTAAGTTTTATAGGGAGTGCGTTTGAACAAATGTCATAGGGAATTAGAAGGGCTACCAGGTGGGGATAAAAAAAACCAAGATGGCGGCCAAATTTCAAAATGGTCGGAGAGGTCTGATTTTTTGTATCTGGGGGTTTTTGGGGACCCCGATTCCAGTTATAAAATAAATTTTGAAAAAAAAAAAAATTTACATAGCTGCCATATTGCTCGATTTTTTTCATACATTTTAGGGGTCGCCGCAGAATGACTTTTCGCAGATACTTGCGAGGCCGGAGGCCGAGCCCCAGCTGCGAGGCCGAAGGCCGAGCAGCAGCAGTCGAACGGTGCAAGGCGAGGCCGAAGGCCGAGCCTTGCAGCGGTCGAGTATAACTATATTCGAAGTCGAACAGGCGAGGCCGCAGGCCGAGCCCACCGATGCGAGGCCGTAGGCCGAGCTCCAACTGCGAGGCCGAAGGCCGAGCAGCAGTACTCGAACGGTGCAAGGCGAGGCCGGAGGCCGAGCCTTGCAGCGTTCGAGTACAACTATATTCGAAGCCGGATAGGACACACTCGCGAGGCCGAAGGCCGAGCCCACAGATGCGAGGCCGAAGGCCGAGCCCCAGCTGCGAGGCCGAAGGCCGAGCAGCAGTACTCGAACGGTGCAAGGCGAGGCCGAAGGCCGAGCCTTGCAGCGGTCGAGTACAACCACACACAATCAACTTCAGGGCACCCCAACTTCAGGGCACCCCGACTTCAGGGCACCCACAAACGCGGGCCGCTTGCGGCCCGCGCACCGCCCAAAATACTAGTTTTTTTATTACACTATATAAAGTTAAACTACCACTGACTGACTGACTGACTGACATAGAGAAACCTAAAGGGTATAAGGAGGGGTAGGGGGGGAAAAGTGAATAAGGGGTCGTGTAGGGGTCGGCTCAGAGGGCCCGGGAAAAATCCGAAATTGGCGAAAAGTCAAACCCTGATGGTGGTATGCCCTGGTATCTCGGAAACGGTGCATATTTTTACTAAAGCACTTGAACTAATATTTCAGCAAACCTTGGGAACTTTCACGAGAAATAAAAAAAAAAATGGCCGCCATACAAAAAAAAAAAAAATCCATACAAAATTGAAAAGTGAATAACATTTGAAGGCGAATTGGTCACACTAGCGAGGCCGAAGGCCGAGCCCCCAACCGCGAGGCCGAAGGCCGAGCCTCAGCTGCGAGGCCGAAGGCCGAGCAGCAGTACTCGAACGGTGCAAGGCGAGGCCGAAGGCCGAGCCTTGCAGCGTTCGAGTACAACTATATTTGAAGTCGAATAGGTCACATTAGCGAGGCCGAAGGCCGAGCCCCCAACCGCGAGGCCGAAGGCCGAGCCCCAGCTGCGAGGCCGAAGGCCGAGCCTTGCAGCGTTCGAGTACAACTATATTTGAAGTCGAATAGGTCACATTAGCGAGGCCGAAGGCCGAGCCCCCAACCGCGAGGCCGCAGGCCGAGCCCCACCTGCGAGGCCGAAGGCCGAGCAGCAGTACTCGAACGGTGCAAGGCGAGGCCGAAGGCCGAGCCTTGCAGCGTTCGAGTACAACTATATTTGAAGTCGAATAGGTCACACTTGCGAGGCCGAAGGCCGAGCTCCAGCTGCGAGGCCGAAGGCCGAGCAGCAGTACTCGAACGGTGCAAGGCGAGGCCGAAGGCCGAGCCTTGCAGCGGTCGAGTACAACCACACACAATCAACTTCAGGGCACCCCGACTTCAGGGCACCCCGACTTCAGGGCACCCACAAACGCGGGCCGCTTGCGGCCCGCGCACCGCCCAAAATACTAGTTATACTATATAAAGTTGAATTACCACTGACTCACTGACTCACTGACTGACTGACATAGAGAAACCTAAAGGGTATACGCCGGGGTGGGGGGGATAAAGTGGACACGGGGTCGTGGAGGGTTGGGTCCACAACCTCCGGGAAAAATCCGAAATTGGAACATCTCCCTACCCTGATGGTCGTATGCCCTGGTATCTCGGAAACTAAAAAAAAATTTTCTAAAGCAGTTGAACTAAAGTTGTAGAGAACCCTGGGACGTTTCAGGGGAAGTTGAAAAAAACATGGCTCCCGAAGAAAAAAACATGGCCGCCATACAAAATTGAAACGTCAGTTGCTCGGAAACGGCACGACTTGGGTGGGGAGTGTTTGACCAAATGTCATAGGGAATCGGGAGAGCTACCTGGTGGGGATGACGAAAATTCAAGATGGCGGATTCAAGATGGCGGCCAAATTTCAAAATGGTCCGAGAGGTCTGATTTTTTGCATCCGGGGGTTTTTTGGGTCCCCGATTCTAATAATGAAAAAATATTTTGGAAAAGTTTTTTTTTTAATATGGCTGCCATACATTCGATTTTTTTCATACATTTTGGGGGTCGCTTCCGAGCGAATAGGGCGAGGCCGGAGGCCTGGCATCACACTAGCGAGGCCGAAGGCCGAGCCCCAGCTGCGAGGCCGAAGGCCGAGCAGCCCCACTCGGCCGGTGCAAGGTGAGGCCGAAGGCCGAGCCTTGCAGCGGCCGAGTACAATGACACACAATCAAAGTCGGATAGGTCATACTAGCGAGGCCGACGGCCGAGCCTACGACCGCGAGGCCGAAGGCCGAGCCGCACCGGGGCGAGGCCGTCAGGCCGAGCCACGGTGCGTATAGGACTACTCGATCGATGCAAGGTGAGGCCGAAGGCCGAATCTTGCAGCGGTCGAGTACGATTACTGCGAAATAAGCAGAGTACGTTACCGAATAAACTGCGGAATCGTAACGTAGGGCCACAAGGGTCCATTGGCGCCTGACCGCGGGCCGCTTGCGGCCCGCGCACCGCCCAAAATACTAGTTATACTATATAAAGTTGAATTACCACTGACTGACTGACTCACTCACTGACTGACATAGAGAAACCTAAAGGGTATACGCCGGGGTGGGGGGGATAAAGTGGATACGTGGTCGTGGAGGGTAGGGTCCACAACCTCCGGGAAAAATCCGAAATTGGCGAAAAGTCGAACCCTGATGGTGGTATGCCCTCGTATCTCGGAAACTAAAAAAAAATTTTCGAAAGCAGTTGAACTAAAGTTGTAGAGAACCCTGGGACGTTTCAGGGGAAGTTGAAAAAAACATGGCTCCCGAAGAAAAAAACATGGCCGCCATACAAAATTGAAAATAAAATAACTCGAAAACTGTACGACTTAGATGGGGAGTGTTTGACCAAATGTCATAGGGAATCGGGAGAGCTACCTGGTGGGGGTGACGAAAATTCAAGATGGCGGATTCAAGATGGCGGCCAAATTTCAAAATGGCTCTGGAGGTCTGATTTTTTGCATCCGGGGGTTTTTGGGGTCCCCGATTCTAATAATGAAAAAAAATTTTGGAAAAGTTTTTTTTTTAATATGGCTGCCATACATTCGATTTTTTTCATATATTTTGGGGGTCGCTTCCGAGCGAATAGGGCGAGGCCGGAGGCCTCGCATCACACTAGCGAGGCCGAAGGCCGAGCCCCAGCTGCGAGGCCGAAGGCCGAGCAGCCACACTCGGCCGGTGCAAGGTGAGGCCGAAGGCCGAGCCTTGCAGCGGCCGAGTACAATGACACACAATCAAAGTCGGATAGGTCATACTAGCGAGGCCGAAGGCCGAGCCTACGACCGCGAGGCCGAAGGCCGAGCCGCACCGGGGTGAGGCCGCCAGGCCGAGCCACGGTGCGTATAGGACTACTCGACCGATGCGAGGCGAGGCCGAAGGCCGAGCCTTGCACCGGTAGAGTACCATAATGTTGCTCTCCGACCTACTGACCAAGACGAATTTACTGCGGAATCGGAACGTAGGGTCACAAGGGTCCATTAGCACTTGTAGAGTACAATAAAATAATGATGCTCTCCCAACTACTGACCAAGACGAATTTACTGCGGAATCGAAACGTAGGGCCACAAGGGTCCATTAGCACCGGTAGAGTACTATTAACTGCGAAATAAACAGACTGCATGATCGAATAAACTGCGGAATCGAAACGTAGGGCCACAAGGGTCCATTGGCGCCTGACCGCGGGCCGCTTGCGGCCCGCGCACCGCCCAAAATACTAGTCTACCCATTATAAAACTAGTTAATTATTCAAAATTTAAGAGCGCTGCTCTTGTTGGTAGATTGATGCCTAGGCCTGGTGGTCTTCCGTTTCCATTACTCCTTTTGTTTAGGGTATAATAGTGCAGTGGTTTCCCTATTTGACTTCCGCACCGCAGTTAATGTCTGCTAGCAGTAATATTACAAAATATATGGGGTCAAGTGGGGCAAATGCGTCTGTGGGGCAATTTCGTCTTTCGAGATTGCGTCTTTTTAGGGGGCTGAGCTACCCACGTCCGTAGGAGTGTACTCTATTCTGATTACCAACACGTGGTCCCCGGGTAGAGCTAACTGGGTAGCAAATTCTGGTGGATGGCTTCGGCCGTTGCTAGTTACCACCCACCGGACCAAGCCATGCCGTGAAATGACCTAGTCGTGTTTCGGGATGTAGTCCGGTGTAACCGTTCCGAAGACGGGTCTGAGCAGTAGCGCACTTGTAGCGCCTTACTCAACTGCCGTCTTTGTACTTCTTCACTCTAGTAAACTTCAAGGCTAGAGTGAATAAGTAACTTATAGGTCGTCGTGCTCCATCTTAGACCACAACGTCGCTTAACATCAGGCGAGTTGGTGGTCAAACGCCGACCTATTTTACTTTAAAAAAAATACTGACAAACCCTGCACAAATTAGGAAACTAACACCATCTTGTACAGGTTATTGAAACTAAAGATCAAAAAAAGATATACTTAGGTGGCGTCTAGCTTGTGAAGGGTTTGTCAGTAATTCTCGAAAGACGCAATTGCAAGTATTGCAACAGTTGATTCTAGTCAAAAAGATTCTATAAAATAACTAAAAAACTCTAAAAGAATCTAAGATTCCTAAAATGTTATTCTCAGTCTATTATCTGGTAGTCCTACTGGACAAAAAGCTTGGACTGGATAAAACGCTTAAACGATTTTAGTAAAAACCGTTCAAATGGCAAACCTCCTTGAAGCGGAATCGGAAACATTAACTCTAACTGAACTAACTTTTAACTCTTCGGGACAGACGTTTGTTTCATTCCAGCGCAGTTTTCAGTTTGTTAAGATTCGAGGTGCTGTGCAAACTTTCCTTGAAGCTACGACTTTAATTCTTGAATTGGCTTAGCGAGTGCGATTCTAAAGGAAAAGCGGCTAGTAATTTAAAACGGCTTAGATAGTTTCTATACAAATTAACAATACTTACTTTAATAAAAATATCGTCACGCCTTTCCCCCGAAGGGGCTGGCAGAGGTGTACAACCAGATTCGCCAGACGATATAAGTCCCAAATGTGAAATGTGAAGGGAGCAAACCTGCCTTAAATAACTACAATTAGCAAGTAACATTATTAAAAGAAAAACAAAAAACCTGGCTGCTTAATATTGTACCCTATGTCACTTCCACTATCAAGACGATTCAAATGACACTTCACGTGTCGAAATCCACCGAGCTGTTTAGGCTGTGATACACACATAGATACACACATACACTCAAAAAACATGTCCTTCTTCTTGCGCAGAGGGGTAAAAACATATTCAAAGTAATTAAGTAACACTAACATTAACATAGTTAAAGAATAACCCCGTTTATAAGTAACTAGCTGCATCCCACGGTTTCACCCGCGGTCCCGAGGAAAGCGATATTTTTTTCGAGATGAAAAATACCCTTTGAAAAATGTCCTTTCCTGTAACCCTGACAACGTGTATGCAAAATTTCAAGATGATTGGTTGAGTAGTTTAGAGACAAAAGCGAATCATGGAAAGGAGTCATGAAATTCTGTAAATTAATTGTAGACCTCGACGCCAACGTCTGTTCTCCTCTACAGGTTGCATTCCTAAACCGATTCTCGTGACCTGTAGAGGAAGACAAAGATCCGGAGAGAATTCGGACATACCGGAATATATAGATATCGGAATTTCGACATAAAGCTAAAGGCTCGAAGCCAAAGCAGATATAGCTAACGAGAGCCCGGCGTATGGCGATAAGCTTGCCCTCTGTCACATTTGGGACTAAATATGAATATCGTCTGGTGAAGTGCGGGTGTTCCACCTGTGCCAGGCCCTTCGGGGGAAATAGCATGCCAATATTATGCATGTCTGTATCCCAAATCAGAAATGGAAATGAAAAATGGACAAGAAAATAACGATTGCGAAATCGTTATATATAAATAAATTTCAAATAGTTCTTAAAGAAAGCTTTAATTAAATATTAACTTCCACATTTAATTCTAATTTTCAGTGAAATCGTTTCCCCATCTTATTGTTGACTCAGTTCAAAAGTAAAATAATTTTAATTAACCCTTCGGAACCCTTGCGCGACTAAATCTTTTGGACTTTGAAACGTTTTACAACTTTAATAATTACATTACTTATTAATATTAATTTAACCTTCAACTAAAAGTTTTGTAACGCTAATATTAAGACTAAGAATAAGAATAACGGCTTTTTTCTGGTCTTTTTTAATACTATACTTTTTGAAGTTTTGTACCAATTATATTACATACAAACAATACTTTGTATGGAACACTGGTAATAGGTACGATACTTAACAGTACACATCCGTTACCGTTTCTTAATCTCAATGATTTAATTTTTAAACAACAACTACAACTAAGAATAAAAGCATAACTATAATTAGGACAAATGATCAAGTTACAATATCATATTTTGTCTTAGTTTATATTTCCAAGAAAATTAAAAAGTGTTTCCAAAACTGTGATGTAGTGTAGAATTGTTCATAAATTGTCGTAGCATTTTGCTACGCGTTTCGTCGTAGCTGTTACGAGACTAAAAATGGTTAATGGTTGGTTAACTACATGGTTATTGGTTTGGGGTATTTTGTTTGAGGAATGGCAACAATTAAGCTACATAAGTTCAGACACTCACACAGTACACTAAGTACCTTATTGTAATTTGGTGTGTTTTGAAATAAAATACGTAGTTAAGTTTGTAATTGAAAGTTGTATTTATTTCGGTTTTCACAAACTATAAATAAAATAGGGTTATAACTTATATTTAGAAAAATATATTAGTAATTACTTATGCATATTAGACGTAGGTATTCACGTGATATAGTGTAGCTTAGGATGTAGCGACGTATAGTTTATACTAGCTGTTACCCGCGACTTCGTTCGCGTTTATTCAAAAAAGAGCATCTGAAAACCTAGCTCGTGATATACTGGAACTCATTATCAAATTTCATCAAGATCCCTTCAGCCGTTTAGCCGTGAAAAGCCTACAAACAGAGAGACAGACAGAGTGACATTAAATTTTATAAGATTAGTGTTGATGTAGATGAATACAGTACGAATGTGTAATTAATATCTATATTTCTAATATTAAATCAAAATATGGGTTAGTTTTGTTTTTATCTAATATAATATTATATTAAGTGAAACAAATTTATCATGAAGATTTCAAATTAAAATAGAGTGTACACATAGTGCCTATAGCGCAGGGATAGATCAGAAATGCAAGCGCCGAATGTAGAGGGCGCGCGCTTCCGGTGACCTGCTTCCTGTAGCAACCACTTCCGGCGCCTAACAGCAGTTGCCACATTCAGGAACGCTAGAGTTAAGCTCTAAATACAATTATTGGTAAAGTTTATGTTTGAAGCGAAAAATCAGCATCGCAATCCAACGGGGAAATGCAGCCAGCATTTTAAGTAAGTTGCTTCCAGCTGGCAGTGGTTTGTTAGACTAACTTTTTACTTTTATTTATGTTATTTATTAGTTTAGTATGGTTATGTATTTAATTATTTAATTTTCTTGTTTTTTTTGAATAACTAAGTTTTTCTGCGTAATGCATTAAAACGATCTACCGTACAACGGGGTGAATAGGAACGGCGGGGTGAATGGAGACGAAATTAAGACTATTTTTATCATTAAAGATCCAGACGATATGAAAAAAGGAAATGTACCAAATTATAGTTTTTTATTAAACCTTATATTTATGTAAAAAATTTTTACAAAAGTCTAAAATGTTTACGATAAATTTACGTTCTTAGATTCGTCTCTATTCGCCCCGCCGTTCCCATTCACCCCCTGTCATGGTACTTAATAAAATAGTTATTTTAAGTATTTAGTGAGAGGCAGACACAATTAGATAAGTATTCTGATTAAGCAAGCGGGCTCCATCGTATGCATCATTGCTTTAAAAAAACAATTGGTTCACTAAACAGCTAGGAGGCGGCCAATAGTTTTAATACCGATTTTATAATAAATTCATTTAAATACGTACTGGGTTGTAATACACCTCTGCCAGCTCCTTCGAGGGAAAGACGTGACGATATGTATGCTGTGTATGTTACTCATGTTGTAGATTCAAAATTCTAAAATCAATGGCAAGGTTCAATTAGTGCAGGTCTGCAGCCGGCAGCGAACCGCCAGCAGGGAATGTCCACAATCGAGCTGCAACCTGAGTCCCGTAGGAGCGCTCGTTATCCTCGCTTGTTTGTTCAGTGCACGTACGAATGGACGCAGATCACAAATAACTATTGGCTGTATGCTTGTTATGTACATAACAAGCAAACAGCCAACACACGCGCACACGCGTAAAAAAAAATTCTATCAAGATTTACATGTTATTTATACTAATTTATCTATTACCTCTACTAGTAACCAATTTTCTAAAAAAACGTTTTCAATACCTGCACTCCTCCCATTCCTTTTCTCTTAGGTCGTCAGAAAACAGACTGCTTATGAATCCGGTGCATAATTCTGGCTTTTATGCATCGTCCTTCACTACTGAAGCCATGCGTCTCTGGAACTCACTCCCAGTTAATATTAGACGTGCTCAATCACTTCATAGTTTTAAAACGCAGCTCAAAGTTCTACTTTTCCAAACTGGCTCATTATAAGTAGACTCGTTTCCTTTTTAATATTTGTCATATTTCAATGTTTATATTAGTATATTTAATGATGTAGGTACTTGTGTATGTTTATGACTGGGTTGTTTATTTGTATACCTATTTAGTTATTATTTATGTAGGTATTAGTCTGTAGTTTATTATAATTCTCAAATTAGTAAGTTTACTTATTTAATATTTATTTAACCTTAGTTATTATTAATTTTCTTTAGCACACAACACCGTCCATGCTAAATCATAATGTTTTTATTCCATCCAAAGGTTGTCTGGAAGAGATCGCTCTTAAGCGATAAGACCGCCCATTGCGCCTATATTTTTGAGTGTTTAGTTTCGATTTATTTGTATATTGTCAATAAAGAGTTTTTGTATTGTATTGTATTGTATTGTATTGTAGCGCCCCGCTTGGCACGGTACCTACTCGTATGAGCTTTCCGTTTAAAATTATATAACTGATGGTGAAAAACGTATTAAAATCCGTTGCGTGGTTTAGAAGGAGGAAGCGGATATTCAGAAACAAGGACAGTCAGACGCGGAAAGCGACTTTATTTAAATAAGTACAAAGTATATAAAATACTATGCAGAGAAGATACCAAAAATGTTTAAAGGCAAAGTTTTTATGTCTGGAACTACGTTTTAATCCAAATACTCTTTTACTAATTTAAATCTAAACGAACACAGAGAAACGCTATTAAACAAAACCGCCGTCACGATAGCTAGCATTACATTTAAATTTTAAGTCAATATGTCGAAAATAG
This sequence comes from Peribatodes rhomboidaria, assembly GCA_911728515.1. Taxonomy (NCBI): domain Eukaryota; kingdom Metazoa; phylum Arthropoda; class Insecta; order Lepidoptera; family Geometridae; genus Peribatodes; species Peribatodes rhomboidaria. Next base: position 13,057,898 of record OU452175.1, read on the forward strand.
CAACGAAAATAGGCACAAAATTAAAAATTTAATTAAGAGAATGGTACTCTGTCTTTCTAAGTCTCGTTTGCATTGCAAATTCGCAATACCATTCATTTTCTCACCAATGCCTCCTCCAGTTAATTTTTTTCTTGATTTAAATCGACGCGATAAATCTGACTAATTTGAAAATCTTACGTTACCTAAAAGTACATATTAGTAAGGAAATATATTGACGTTTAATTTTGTAAGTGTTTTAAGAATAATTATGGAGCAACAAATTACAGGTCTGATTAAAACACAAATAAATAATGATAATAAAAGAGATTTCATTTCATTTTAATGGTATTTGATTCCTATTTTTGTCCAAAACATACCTAAATACTATTTTATCGGTAGACTCCTGAAAAATACGGTCTATTAACATTACCTCCCCGTTTAGTGCAAAGCATTCACCCCAATCTTTTCACAGCCATAATACGGATAATGGATTGACATAAGAGGATACAGTATATAATATATCTGAGTTTACTCAATTCAAGTCGCTGCAGGAGAGCGAGTGCTCCATTTAAGCGCGGAAGATATATCGTCCTTGTAGAATCTTTTTATTTTCCTGCCAGCCTAAAGAAGGGTCGTAACAGCTTGCATTTATTTTGTGAAAGATCCAGAGATACCTGTCTCACAATATGGACGTACTTACTCGCCTATATAATATATTTATACATATCGTGCTCCATCTTAGACCACAACGTCGCTTAACATCAGGCGAGTTGGTGGTCAAACGCCGACCTATTTATACATAAAAAAAAAAAAATAAGAGACAGATAGATAGGAAAGTTGATAATGCTCGAGATTTGTTTTATGCACTTTAGTAGCTGCAAAAGTGTTCTAACAAGTGTACATACTAGCTACTTAGGTACTATAAGCTTGGGTAGAGGGTACTTACCATTTGTTCTACTATAATATGTTCTTCATATAGAACAAGTATGAAACATTGGATACTCGCACACATGACTTAGTACAAAATATAAAGATAATTTTACCTTAGTACCACAGTTTCATGTATTTTTTGCATAAATCTTTTTAGGCTGTATTTTCAGACCATCGTTGACAAACATTTGCCTTTACCCTGAGTTTATGAGTAATGATTTTCGATATTCAGCGAACTGAGTAGGTAGACATCGTGTGCCTAAAATGCGGTACGAACGACAAGGTTCACTTTTGCAGCGAGTTTCAAGCAAGGCGTTTGCATGGAAATGAGGGAAAATTGCATAAAGCAAGCGTACGGATACATTTCCGCGTGTATGAAGTCTCGGTTAAATAGGGAGTGTTGACAGAGGCTACGCTTCATCCATCAGGAGGATTAAAGGTCTCCGTCGACATACAAGCTCAGCGCCCGACCGCAAATAAAAAATAAAATGTGCAATGTATAAATGAAAAATAAACTTAATGGGCACTTGATGTGTTAGGGTCTCGAAATGTCTCTTGCCTCGAGATTTTTTGTAAACTTTGTTGTTTCGTGTCCCCGAGTTCATGATTTAAGTTATTTTAAGATCGACTAGCCGATGAGCTGCCATGTCAGCGAGCGCTGACCACGGATACCCGCGTTTAGGCCACTCTAATAACACGACGGAAAAAGAACTTTAGTTCCCAAAGTGTAAGGTTCTTTTTTCATTTAGCATTACGAGGCGGTCGGACGCTGAGCTTATAAATCGACGGAGACCTTACGGACTGCGTCATGGCTCAAACCTTCTGGGATTAGGGCGACAGCGAGTCCACGCTTCCGTCAATTATTCCGTTAAAAACCTGAGTGCTGGCGCGAGCGTGTCAGTGCGTTTTTGGCAGTAATTTTTGAAACAGGAATGGAAAAACTGAGAATGTGAATGACCTAAATATACGAGTGATGTTTACGTGTATTAAAATTAAGCTTATTATATAGCTATAGAGACCTATAGAGTAGGCATTCAATCTGAGACAGTTTAGGGTTTGTAAAATAAAACGCTCTGTTGATATCTATTTTTTTATACATAAATTCACTTTTTGAAACACTTTTTATAACATTAAACTAATTTGACATAGATATATTAATCGAATGGTTACAAACGTTCCAAAAACATGGAATTTAAATGCTTCAGTACACTTAGCCAAATATTTGAATATTTGGTCAAATAAGGTATATTGTCTTGGGTCATTTCGTCCCATTTCATTATAATATACCAATAAGTTTCGAAAATTCCTTTTTTAAACATGGGCTATGCACATTTAATGAAACTCTAATTATTTAGGTATCTTAATAATATTGGCTACAATTTCAATTTCAAATACCTAGTAATTTTATTAGTAAAACTTTTAAAATTAGAACAATACTTCATACTTTATTATAATTATCATTCAGTTGAAATAGCATAGCTTTGGCTCGATAAAACTTATTCGATATTAATAATATTAAGTTTACACGTAAAGCGACAGGAAATCGATACAAATATTCCTAAAAACAACATCCTGGTTTCTATTGAATGATCTATTAGGAAAAACGCACCAACTAATAGGTAAAAATAAAACATACCTAATGCTGCTCTATAAATATTGAAGAAATGCTTCTAAGTTAATTCGGAAGGACTCTAAATTTTAAATACTATATGGAACATAAAAGCTCCAGAAAAATCATAGAAGAAATAATTTAATCAAAAGTTGTTTCATTATAACAACTGTTTAAATACACCTATGATACATATTAGGAATATACACAGTACATACATAGTCAATGGTATGATAGTATTATAGTAAGTACACTGACACAGAAATATAAGATACTTAAACAGTTATTAACTACAAAATGAAAAAACCTAAGCATAAATGAAGCAGCATTTCAAAATGTCGTATAATGTTTACATTTTTGATGCGATACGCTAACTAACTGTGATCAAATTCAGTCGCATTTAAGTAATAACTACTAAACTAATGATAAGGACTACCGTAACTTACACAAAATATTTACATCTGCTTAAAACATAAGAGAATCACAAATGCACCATTTTAATTTTAAGCACATTCCTCTCTATATATACATTTTAAAATCATTGATAGCTCTTAATTACTTAATATAAGAAATTATCTCTTCCAAATTTCATAATAAATATTTACTAAACATTACATTTTATAAAAATTCAAAGTAATTAACCAGCAAATATGTTTTACTATGTCTTACAATGATCAATTTATATGAAAAGTTATTTCTACTTTTATAATTTTATTATAAGTAAGTATGTCAAATGTTCTGTTTTTAAATTTATAAATTTTTGAAAAGTTTGGACAGTCAAACTAAAACCCTAATCTTATCATCGAATTTGGTTTTCGATTTTAATATAATATTTTATTGAAAAAAAATCAGATGTGATACAAAGAAAAGATTTTTGGTAAATATTTTGGAATGTATAAGTTATTTTTATTTTATTTTGAGATAAGTATATAATTTGATTAAGTAAGTGAAGTTATAATATTAAATATTTAAAAAGAATGGTTTTAAATATGTAATTTGTTTTTGATGTATAAATAGGATTTCCCAAAGAAGGCACAACGGATTAAAATATTAAATTAATTTTGTAAAAAATTACTTACACATTTCATGATAATTTTAAATAAATAAGCGTTTTTTTTTTTGTGGGTAGGTTTAGTAAAATTTTTTTTTATGTTTTTATCTTTTGTTATGTTAAGATTTATGACAGTTCTACATTAGGTAGGTATCTTATTTTAACGTTTATTACCAAACCTAGGCGTTATAGGTTACATGACATAAAACAGTTTGTTAATAATATGCTGTACCTATAATTATATTAAAACGTTAATAATTTACCTACTGGCAGTGTATAATTATGGGGATAAAACAAAAAATCTACTTACGGAATAATGTGGTATAATTATATTCCTATGTATGTTGGTTGCTTTTTGGGACAAATTACGTTTACATTACTGAAACGTATAAATTAAAATACGATATTTTACTTGACACACAGAAATGCATTATAATATTTTAAATATTACTAATATAAACCATAGTAATTGGTAACGAACTATCTAGATTTAAATTATATTATTTTGACAAAACAATTTACGAAGTTCAACACAACTATATAATAATTATCGAGATTCCCTTGAGAGCTGTTTGAACTCTTGATAAATTCGGTTCAAAAACTTGACTCAAACTGATAATTGACTTGAAATTAAACTTTGGACGTTTTAGTTTTCCAATACTCTCGCGAAGCAGAACGACAGAAGAATAATGATAGAGGTGTGGGTGAGACGGTGTGCGCTGCCGGTGGCTCGGATGTCGCTCTCTAGTACAAAAGGTTCGTCGATGACATGAATGATTCCATTGGTGCACTCGACGTCAGGCCTGAACACGTGGATCCAGTGACCGTTCCATTCCACGTAGTAATCTGCGTAACAAATCCAATTTAAAACTACAAAGAGGAAAACGTGGTCAATAACGTGTTTATTCATCATGTTTTCTGTTTTCATTCACAAGTTTACAGCAAGGTTCGCAATATCGACCAAAGTAATTATGAGCTGAATTGTTTCAGTATTATGTATGCTCGATTCCAATACCGCCATTCTCGATAGCAATATATTTGAAGGACATCAATAACATCTAAGATAAGGTAAAACTGTAAGATTTGTTTGTTATGATACCGTTATATGCCTACCGATAAATTTTATAGATAGATATTTAAGTCCAATTACTGGACCGTGTTAAGCTGACCCAAAATTTCAAAGCTTATTTTCCCCTTTGAAAGCAGATAATGATGCAAATGAACCGTTAAGGCTTACTTTTATCGGATTCCTTGACACGCAGCCGCAGAGGGTCCCGCGACGTTGGCAGGACGAAAGGGTGGGTCTCGTTGGCGAGGAGTTTCAGGTCGGACACCGTGTAAGCCCTGCCGGCCCTGATCACGTGACGCTCAAGTATTTGTTTAGTCTGCAAGTAAATTTACCCTTAAGTTGTTATGCTCTCTTGTGGTTTCGCTTACCCTTCTTAGGATAGAGACCAAAATAGTTAGTAAAATTGAAAGAGTTACTCACGAAATATCCGAAGTCTTCCTTAAAAAGTGCTTTGTAAGCCGAAGGATGTTTAATCTGGAACTTCAACCAGGCGTGGTCACGGGGTACAAAGTAAGTGTACCGATGCTCCATGTCATTCAGCTGCTGGTTGAACATCTGTCGCTTGCCGAGATTATAAGTGATGCTAAAATGAAAGTTACCTAATATTAGAAAAGTGAAAAGAAGAAACTATTGGAATATTGTACAATAAGAACAGCATTTTAATAGCCGTTATTTCTCGTTAACCAACTGAGACGGGCTTAACCAAGATTTTAGAACTCCTATAACCTTAGACGATGATATTGTTAGTCCTATATGGCAAACCCCGTTCTTGACTAGATCCGTCTCAAGCAGGTTAAGTACTTACTTTAGCATTGGGTCCGTCTTCAATTTTTCAAAGACCGTTGTGTAAGGTACGCCAAGTACTCTGTCGATGATATGTACAAAGCCATTCGTTGCTGCAATGTTAGGCAGGGTGACTGAAGCATTTACTCCACCACCCTCAACCGTCAGGGTCTGATTTGCTCCATGAGTCAACACGTTGAAGTAAAGATATTTACGTGGCGATGCCGTAGGTGCTTGATATATCTATAAAGAGTTCCAGTTGAGTATCAAACTTTGATTCTTATAGGTAGAAACGGATCATGCTGCTTGGTAAACTTTTAAGCAACTTCTATGAAGATTCAAGCAGGTTTTTTGTCGACAATGAACATTTGTATCGAACAGACATGCAACACTCATATACCATAATATCTGTCGGAAATCAAATACAGTAATTTAGAGAAAACATCCTATTATAATACACTACAAATTCCACTGCTACACAAACATGCAGATACGATACACCTCGGGGACCTTTAAAACACTTTGTTTAATGACGATCTATAACGACCATTAAAGTTAAAATGCCTGATAGTAAAATACGTGGACGTAAATCATGAATAAAGTAAATTAATTGTAAATAAATTGAATTTTAAATTAACGTACAGTTCCAGGGAGCTATCCCGAGCAGCATCGAAACCAGAGAATGTAGTCCAGTTCACGAAAATAATTGAAATTCGAATGCATTATGTATAATGGAATATAATTGTGGTCGGACATTGTGTAACAGACAAAATAATGAATGTCTACTGAAATAATTTGATATTCAATTTAAATGGAGGAAGCAAAATGTTTACCTGATTCATATTGTTGTGGATAATAGCATCCATGGGCAGCCTTTCACGGATCAAATGAAGATTGAGGATTTCCTTCAGCTTCTGATGGTTCCTGAGAAGTGAATGATTTATCAGAAAATGACAGATAACTAATTTGAAAATGCAGAGTAGATCGTAATAGATAAGATTGAAAATGGTGTAACATACACCGACGAGAAGAAGAAAGACATAAGTGAAACCAAATGTTTACAGCTTGTAATTTTTACAACTCAAGCAATAAATTATTCTCAGTCAATAAGCCAATAATTGGCATAAGCCAATTTGCCTAATTTTTAGTCTTTTAGCTCGAATTTTTAAAATTACTTACTTATTTTGCAAAAATATTTAAATAAATGATAGTTTAAAAAAAAAGTTACTGTAATATGTTTTGCACGCTGATTTCGTTCCAGGCTTCATTAGAAGGCGCGAAGAGAGTTATGTCCTTAGCCAATGTGAGTTCTGTGAAGAACTGGTTATTGGCTCCCAGGTCCATGATCACCTCGTAGAACTTGCAGAGAGGTCCATCTTCTTTTTCCTTATAAAAAAGATATTAAATGTTAAAACCAAGCTACTCCCGATAAAAATTACAGAGCAGTATATTTGTAGGCAGGTATTTTTTTTTGCAACATCACTACAGCCCTTATTCACAATAATTGCTCTCGTATTTGCACAAACTTTGCATAATTTGTTTTTAATTCTCATGTTCCTGCTACTTCAATAACTGTTTGCATCGTCGCAATATTTCATGTTCACTGCAATTATTATTTCTGCTAAAAAATCTGAAACTAACTTTTTTAGCTTCGATTTCCTGAAACGCTTTCACGTTTAATTTTCAAAAGAAATTAATTACACCTTACCTTTGCACGAGGTTTTGTTGAAAAGAGAAAAAGTCTTTTAACGTAATATCTAGCTACTAATAGAGGTTTTAATAGGGAAGATAAGGTTGAAATCAAAACACTACATTTCACAAGTATCTGATTGAGGTTTGCTTTAATGCATGCAAATTAAGGCAGTACTTACAATCCCCTAAAGTTGTCAAGGGCATGCAGGGTCCAACATCGCAGCAGGAGGGACGCACAAATGTATGAAAGACAGACAAATCTCTTTAACTAAGACAAAAATATATTACACACAATATTACCTGTTAAATACGTTTTAATACTCTATTTTAATTTAAGTTTTATGGTTTAATAAAGTATAATGGAAAAAGCTTTTATGTTATAAATGTTAAACTCATGCCCGTTATCGTGGTGTACAGTTACAATAACGTTAGCGGCGCCACACGTCAAGTAAATATTTGTGATGTGCCTAAATAAATAAATGTGTCTAAAAACTTCGGATACAATCGAATGGGATGGTATCTATACAACTATTTGTTTTCAAAACGTATTTCTATATCTGTAAATAAAGCTCAAAATATTACTGAAGATACGAGTACATTTCATCACACAATTTAATGGTAACGTGCTCCGATTTATTGCTATGCTGCGATAGAATTAATGAAGTAAAGACACTCACAGGGATAAAATAATTCAAAAAGGAATAAATTAACGACGCTCTTCATTTTACCTTCATTGCCTGGTTCCCATAAAAATGAAGCGAAAAGTCAACGGTATTGTAATATTATTTCGTTTTCCTGTGATTAACTAAATTTAAACATACGATTAAAATGTTGCATTGTAAATGTGTTATAATGTTGTGTTGTTAATGTTTGCATTGCAAAGAAATTTGCTAAAATAGTGAGTTAGTATTAGTAGAATGTTTGTTTTACACAACCTCCTGGTATAAATTGATGATGATGAATCATTTATTAAAAGACAAGTGGAAGTAGGTATTTTTTTCCTCAATTCAACTTGTTTCGTATTTCTTAATATCTTTCTTCATATAGATGATACTAAAAATGCAAAAAATCACTAGAGATAATATAATGGTCTTTTAATTTTATATGGTTATACCAAGAGTTAGCAAAACAACTAAAACCCACCACCGAATTATAAGTATACCTGCACCATGTTATAAATATAAACGTACCTTCAGAAAATCAATGACAGTGGTGTCGACGACCATCAAAGGTCTCTGGATGAGGTGGACGACTCCGTTCTTCACTGGGATGTTGGCTCGGACGATGTCTGCCAGAACAACTCCTCGGCTGTGTTTGGCATCACCGGCTACAGTGTTCGACTTTACGTACGCTGAAAAAATAAACGTATGAAAAAATGCACTAAAATAATAAAAGAAAATGAATGAACCACAAAGAAAAAAAACAAATTGAAGTCCCACCCAAAAATTATGGATACCCAACCATTCAGACCTCATCGGGTACACTGTTACTGGTTGGGAAATTAAAACCCGACGAGTCACACATTACATTGAGTGTGACTGGTTGGGAATCTATCCACGAAAACAGTTTGAACCAGTTTGTTAATATTATTCTTAAAATATGTTGTGACTCGAAGTCAGTAAAAATCCCAGCGAATCACAGGTCACTTGTTTAGTGTAACTGGTTAGGAACTCACGCTAAAGACAACCATAATGACAGTTACCCCCTTACTAATGAACGTTGTATATGCTCGGAATAGTTTTAAGGTGTTTTGTCTGTTTCGTTCTTTTAAATTTTTCACTCTATCGAAAAAGACAAAACACTGTATAACTATTCAGAGGATATCCAGCGTATATTACGTAAGGGGGTTATATAATAGAATTAGAATGAGAAAGGGATACATAGTTATGATCATAACAATATTGTTTTTCATACATTTTTGATCAGAGTTTTGGTGAGGCTGGCATGGACCGAAATAAAATATGAAAGAAACTCATAACAAAGTTATACAACACAAGAGACATTTATCTGGCGCAATATTAATAATGGAGATGAATTTCTTGTAATCTAATGAAATGAAATTGGTTTTGGCGGAAAATACGTTACAGGATACAAATCAAGTGTGTATATTTACTTAGCCTTGTACAAACTTCCAAATGAGTATAAGAACATATTAAATGGATAACACTAATTTATAACTATTTATGTACTTTTATCTTTGATGTAGCCTCGTGATAAGTTAATTAATGGTTTATAGCATTATTAATGATACTAATGTCATAGGTACCATTTGAGCTCTAAAATTTTGCTCTGGCAAGTTCTAAACCCTGACTTTCAAATACCTTCAGACTCATTATGAGTGGCTGCAAGACAAAATGTTTAAATTATTTTAGTGTAACTAATTAGGAAAAAGCAACATTTGACCAAGAAATTAAAATCTCCAAGAATATTGTTGGAGAATGCTCAGTTGCTCACGAATAGACTAAAATCGTTAAACCATGAAATGCTCAACTTGTGCTCAGCATTATCTCAAATTAGATATTTTGGTCCGCACCATTTTTTACAGAAAAGGTTGGACGTAAAAACAGATCCGAAAAGGTTAGTTTTACTTCCAAATGGCCGTGAACGCCGTGAAAATTACAGAGATTTGGTAACGAAAGAAAGTTACGGGCACACCTAACCGACTAACGCGACTGATGTGACGAGCCTGCGTTTTTCGTTTCTCTGTCTGGAAGGATGAAAACTAAGGCGAAACGTAAAATTTGTTTCAAAATTATCCTAATCCTTACCAATATTATAAATGCGAAAGTGAGTTTCTTTGTTTGTTTGTAACGCTTTCACGCCCTATCTAATCAACCGATCATCATGAAATTTCGCATACATGTTTTCTAGGGTACAGAAAAGGACAGGATACTTTTTATCCCGAAAAAATGAACGGTTGAAAAATTAAACCGCGGGGTGCAGCTAGTAATAAATAAAAGATGACATGTTATCAGAAAGCAAAATAATAAAAATAAATTCGGGACACTTCCACACACGGTCGCCTGACCCCAAACTAAGCAAAGCTTGTGCTATGGCTGCCAGAGACTGATATACATACTTAGATATTTTTAAATACATACTTAAATACATATTAACACCCAGACATAGAACAAACACAAATGTTCATCGCATAAATGTTTGCCCTAGGTGGGAATCGAACCCACGCCCCCAAGCTCAGAAGGCAGGTTCACTACCAACTGAGCCACCGAGGCAGTCAATCGTCAAGTCAAGAATGTATTGATAATGTACGATCAGTCAAGAATGTATTGATAATTCCAACAGTAACACGTCAAACAGTAAAGTACCTGCTGCGATAGCGTGTTTCAGTTTTACAGTCCCGTTAGACGCGTAGGTTTGTACTCAGTCTAATGACGCAGACCAGGCCAAACACGGCAAAGTTTAATTAATAGCCGCGAAACTTCAGTCTTATCGGAATGTAAATCTACGGTTCAATCTGGCTGCTGGGATCAATATTTTGATCCTAGAGTCACGTAGATTTACAAACAGTGTGGTGCCATTAGATATTAATAGCCGTGACTTCCCCATGACACTATTGCTTGTCACAGCCAGTTGTGCCTTTGGGAAATGCTATCCTCCTAAGCACTACAGCAAGTGTCAAAGGGAAATATATTTCCCTAATAACGCAACCAAGATACAAGAGTACCTTGGAAATCTATGCCTCTAATTATTAGGCAAGGATACATTCCATTAATGACAATTAGACGCATCTCAATGTACAATATAATACAATTGTAATAAAATTCACAGTAGGTAGGTAGATATCATGTAGGAGCTGTTATTTCAAAATGTTATTTGTACAAGGAGAGGTAAAAGTAAACTTCGTACTTGAACCTGGAGTCTGTTAGAGCAATGTAATGAATACATTGATCCTTAGTTATTGCCTGTATTGTAAAAGGTTTTTAGTTAATAATAACTAAAAACCGGTGGTGGTGTGTGTGGTCCTGGCATCCCAACACAGTCCAGTCAATCTTAGGAAGATTGAACTCAAGTACAGAAAACTCTTAATAAAAATGGCTAGATTTAAAATAAGTAGGTTCATACAATCTCTCAAAGAAGGTACTTACTGATCTCTTCTCGTCCGTTCATGGCAGTGCTGAAAGATACGATGACCTTAACGTTGTCTCCGAATGCCAGGGTTTCGAACTCCTTGACGTCGGGCGTGGCTTGTGTGAACAGCACGTGGTGGGGTATCACGTGACCGTCCACCACCTTCTCGTCTATTAGATCTGAGCGAGTCGTTGGCTGGAAATAGTTGATGCTATGAAATATGGGGCGTATTTCCATTTCGTTCAAAGTAAGTATTGCTTTAGGCGATAGGCCTTCTTCCTTACTCAATGATCTATTGATCAGTTTAAGGATTTTTATGAGAATGTATTTTTGGTGCTTAAAGACATTATTATATATGTATTGTGTTGTAAACTGTGTAGCAAGCAGAGTTTCTAGGCCGCCTGAAGGCCTCTGACGATTGTTGAGAACAAACAACCAGGGCCTACAATTTTAACGTGTCATCCGAGCCACGGTAGCGCTCATTGAAAACAGCGAAGTCGGGTCTAATATTATATTCCTTTCGAAAGTTAGTTAATCTGAAAGTCAGCATTGAAATTGTCTGCAATATCGCAATAATAATTTGATCGCAATACCTACATAAAATGTGAGAAAAAGAATACTGTTAAATTTAGTTTAGTTCAGAAAATGATCCAAGAAAATCGCGACATAGTACTTTAAATCACTTCGTGAACCTTTTTGTTTAGAGAAAGGGTGAATTTTGTTTACTAGCCATCTTTCAACCAGTACTCATTTTACGAAACTACTGACCGTACCTGACGTTACCTAAACAGTAGCAAAATATCGCAAAAATGTCACAAAATACCGTGCTCACATTTTCCAACCTATCTATTTTCCAACATGGCGAAGCACGGTGTTAACATTAATTTTTCTAAAACCAAGCTTGCCGCAGGCAAAACCTAAATGAAATTGACGTAACTAAGTTTGCGATCACGGTCGAGTTGTTTCCGTTGGATTATTTTCTGTCGCTTTTTACAAGAAAGAAAGTGAACCAAAAATAAAATAAATAACTCGTGTTTTATACTAAACCAATTAATTAAATTAGAGATGGATGGCAACAAATTTTTGTTGCTAGTAAAAAAATATCTGGCGTAAAATTGCTTACTTCCACGTTTTTTACAATAGTACTAGAAAAGTAGAGAAACTAAACTAAAATAGTTTAAATAAAAAGCTAATTAAATTAAACGAGTAAACTGACAGTAGGTACGAGTATCTTACACATAATATTTTTTAAATATTGTTTATATTTACTATCTCTGGGGGCTTACCACGAGTTCTGATCGTTAACGAAAACTATTTTCGTTTGACTCTATACATACAATTAACCTAGTTCCCTAAAGTTTCCGCCAGGGGCGCTTTATTGAAATGTATGGAGTCAAACAAAAACGAATAAAGTTTTCATAACGATCATAACTCATGGTAAGGGTTTATTATAAGAAAAACAAAAACTCGGCTGCAAAAATGTGTTTCCTAAGTCTTTTCCACTATCATGACGATTCAAATGACACCTCACATGTCGAAATCCATCAAGTTGTTTAGGCTGTAGGCACAGAACATATACAATTACATACATACACTTGAAAAACATAACCCTTCTTCCTGCGAAGTCTGGTAAAAGTCTTCAAGTGAACTAATTAAAGCATTTTTAGATAAATTTCTTACCTTGAAACCCTCATCCACTGGTATGAAGAACGTATGCCTGCCATCAGCGTTGAAAACCTTACTCTTCTGTAGCTGATTCACTTTCTGTCTGAACGACCTGTATGCAATACACAGTCAATATTACAGGATATCCATTCGAAAATATAATATAATTATAAACTGATAAACAAATAAACTTCAGCGGTAAACCACAGTAGTGTGCAAACATGTATGATGTTCTAATAAAGTTAAATAACAACATCGAAAATGCAATCAATTGAGATGATTGAGATGAAATTTGTTAACACTTTTACACATACACACACACTCTCTCTCTCTCTCTCTCTCTCTCTCTCTCTCACACACACACACACACACACACACACACACGCACACACGACTGCACATATTATTTAATTCATTAATATAATATACATTCTATATTGGCTGTAAGTTTAGTTTGTTACTGTTGTATTTTGTTTTTTAAGGGCTGTGAATGTTGTTTAATAAATAAAATAAAAAATAAAAATTGTTGTAGATTATTTGAATGAACAAATACAAATGTTTGTCACAAGAATGTTTGCCCTAGGTAGGAATCGAATCCACGCCCCCAAGCTCAGAAGGCAGGTTCAATACCAACTAAGCCACAGAGGCAGTCTATGTATTCGTGTTTCCTACAGAATTAGGTCAAACAAAACACAGTTCTGATGCGAAAGGCATTAAATGAATGCGCTTGTCTGTTATTGTTTCAATTCAAACCACGTTACGTAGTTTACCGGTAGTTCAGTTTTAATTGCAACAGGGGATTGTATTCGGAATTCATCGTGCAACGTTGGTAACAATGTTCTTTAGTTAGAGTACTAATGTATTTATTTTGTGATGTTGTGAATTAAACGTTGAGGCGATGGCAGCCTAGTTGGAAGAAGGCCCGGCTCTCAAGTCAGAGGGAGCGGGTTCGAACCCAGCCGCAGGCACGCACCAATTTGTTCATTGTGTGAACATATGTGCGTATTGTATGTCATCTGCTACATGACTGGAGCCCGGTGTATGGCGACAGGCTCGCCCCCTTTCACATTTGGGACTGAACATAGTCCGGCGAAGTGTGGGTGTTATATTACACCTCTGCTAGTTACATTTACATTTGCCCGTTACATTTGGGAATGAACAACGACGAAGCGTTGGTGTCCCACCTCTGTCAGCCCCCTCGAGGGAAAGGCGTGACAATGTATTTAAATGACATAAAAACAGAAAAGTTTAGAATTTAAATTATTATAATCGATGACCAGTCAACGACAAATCTTTCCAGCTATATTATAGGCTGCCAAGAGTAAGTTAGAAAGTTGACAAATAGGTAGGTAATTCTTTGGTTCTTTCATAAGTAGTTTGCTTTGGCGTAAGTGAAAACAAAAGAGGAGACTCTCTTAGACCTTAATTTTTTCAATCCACAGCTAACACGTTCGTAATGTTTACATACCTCAATCTGTGTTGACCGATGTTAAACACATCCGAATGTTCCAGAAATTGGTAAGCATTAGGGTTGTAGACAGGCCCAGGTGAGCTGGACGAGCTGGAGCCGTGCGGCTGCAGTGGCTGCAGCACTTGATCTATCACGTGCAACACCTGGAAATTGATCTTCGATAAAGAATGCAACTCGGCGTGGAAGCTTGTAGGTTCCTATTTAGGGGTTTCAGATTGAGGGACATTGTTCTGCTACTGTGAAAGGACACTGCAAAATGCACTATTAAGATCACTTTGTTTTGAAATAAAGTTCTTTCCTCGCTAGTCTAGCCACACATTCTCGCACCGGTCATCTTCTGGTGAAAAGGTAAGTTAGGCCGTAAGGCCTAAAGATCACATAAAATCACGTATGTCTTTTATGTGATCTTTAGCATCTTCGACACATAGAAAACATTGAAACCGTTTCTTTTTTTACTAAAAATAAATGGTTCGTACCTGTCGTTTGTTATTCCTATTAACAGCCTGGTATGACCTGGAGATGTAGACTTTAGCGTTGTTAATGTAGATGTCGTCGTGCATCATATCGCGGCGTCTCGTCACCCAAAGCGGAGGGTTGCCGTCCAGCTCTGACGATATCGCGTAGTCCAAATTCGTTAATGTCGTAGCGAGATTTGCTGCAACAAAATGAAAATTTAAAAACATGCTTAATTTGCTTAGCTCTACCCAGTCCAGCTCCGGAGAATTACTGGCCATATATTGTGTAGTGCAATCGGTCTTACCTATCCGGCTGTGTTTCTTTTTAAGCTAATAAGCCTGCTAACTAACTCCATTATGTTAGTTTAACATTCGGTAAGGTTCGTACTATAATTAATCCTTGATACGAAGGCCCAAATTGTTTTAAGTGAAACTTTTCTCATTACAAAAACTTCAGGTTGGAAAATGTTCCTAACCAAACAAACATGGTCGTAGTCAGAGCGTTTTCGCTGAAAGTCGTCAACCTGCTTAAGCGAACTTTCGCCACAAGTTCGATCGCTTTGATACGGTGACACATCGCAACTTGGCTTGGATCGTGGGGTAACTTCTGCCTGTGTTTATCCGCGTCGTCGCTGGTGCCGCCAGTTGACGGCTGTCTCAACTTTGTGAGTTTGCGAATCGTGGTTATCGCATTGATTGTTGTTAAATGTCATTGTACGTATTGATTTGGTTAGACGAGTTCTATACTACTATTTGGCAAAACGTTGTTAGATTAAATTCGGGACATTTCCACACACGGTCGCCTGACCCCAAACTAAGCAAAGCTTGTACTATGGCTGCCAGAGACTGATATACATACTCGTACTTATATAATTTTAAATACATACTTAAATAGATATTTAACATCCAGACATAGAACAAACACAAATGTTCACCGCATAAATGTTTGCCCTAGGTGGGAATCGAACCCACGCCCCCAAGCTCAGAAGGTAGGTTCACTACCAACTGAGCCACCGAGGCAGTCGAAATTTACGATGACCAGCGTATATCGGAGGACTGAAACTTGATGTTGAAAGCTGCGAGCAGCGGACATCCTAATCCTAACCAAGCCTAAACCTAATACCCCGAATCTCCTAAGATTCGGGGTATTAGGTTTAGGCTTGGTCCCATTTCGGACACTATGTACAAAACAGGTTTTTTTTTACGGTTAGCTATATTGATGACTAATTGCGCCTGCGGCTAAAAATGAACTCTTTTTTCTGTATAATGCATAATGTGGAGTAGTTAGAGCGTGAAAGCGTTACAAACAAATAAACTCACTTGCCTACTCGTACTTCCAGTAAAATAAAGTACATACATTTATTTATAACTAGCTGCGCCCCGCGGTTTTACTCGCGGTTAAAAAGTATCCTATGTGTTAATCCATGGTATAAGCTACCTGCATACCAAATTTCATCAGAATCCGTCCACACCCACAATCTTTCGCCTTTTAGAATATTAGTTGAAGTGTTTAATTGAAGTGTGATGTTTTCGTCGGGAATAGCGCATACCACAATCAATATCATGTCAGTACACTAAGAGTAACAGGTAGAAATTTTGCTTGTGCTTTTTTCATGTAATAATGAATATATAATAATAATAATGAATTCTATAATTTGACTAGGTACTTATATGTAATTATTATTCTTAATTGCTATGTGTAAATTGATTTAATTATTTTTTATTTATTTTTATAATCATTAGCTCATCACATGCCTTGGCATTGCTGTTAGTGTGATAAGTATTTGTCAATAAATGAAATGAAATGTAACAACAATGCGCTTTTTTTTTATTTAACTAGAGAGCGACATGTGGTACTTGAACCGTCCCTGTGAGATCATCCAAGCGAGTAAAACGGCTGAGCGCAGCTACTTAAAAAATAAATTGTATCATTATTTTTCGGCAACACAGTTCCATTGCTGTCGTGAGCTTACAAATTGGGAACATCCGATTGATTAGTGTCAAGGGGATTCGAAAAATCTTTCCTCACTCAAGAACGTTTGTCTCTTTTTCCATATCAGTCAGAGGATACTTAAACCTTGGGTCAATGGGTACTTGATTTTACTCTTTCATAAATAAAAGCAAAAAATAAAGACATGAGAAACGAATTATTTTTCGTATTCGTTTAATATATTTTTGGTATTCATTTAATATTTTAAAAAAAACATATTTCCGCGATTTTGAAAAAAACCCGACAACTGCTTTGGCAAAAAAAAATCTATTTAATTATGGAACCTACTCACAAAATTTAAGGAGAATTGGTCAAGAAATGCGACCTGAAGAGACAATGATCCGGACAGAAATCCGAACAAAAATCGGACATACAAAAGCATTTTTGTCAAAGCTGAAGCAGAGACGCTTCGCTCGCCAACGCTCGCTCGGTCGATTAACACCCATACATAGGAACAAACACAAATGTGCATCACATGAATGTTTGCCCTTGGCGGAAATCAATTACAAATTACAATACAAAATCAAATTTGTTTTCAGGTTGGCAATGCATTATCAGCTGCTTGTGTTGCAAGTGCGTCCACAGGTGACTGTTACCAGTTACCATAAAGCGGGCCGTCTGGGTCTTACCTGCTTATCTTATAAAAATTATAATAATCAGCATTTGTCGTACCAATATGGTAGAGCACGAGGTTGTCGTCCATCTCGCCGTTGTACCGCTGGAAGGCCTCGTTGGTCGGCGCGAACAGCGTCATCTGCCGGTGGTGCAGACTCGTGTTCGCCACGATGTTCCGCTCCAATAACGCCAGGAACTAGGGACAAAAGATACCAGGTTACGCATATGGACATGCGAGACGAACAAAGAAACAGCGTAACGATCCTAGCTTGAGTAATACTGAGTAGGTGATAGATGATGATGTGAATGGAAAAGTTTGGGAGTGTCTTTGTCAAATTTAATTCCTTAACGGATCAGCGGATTTCAATTAAACTTGGTACATGGTAGCTGTTCTGGACAAAACAATTTTCAATTCAGAGAATTTATTATCACAAAAGACATTATGTCACTTACGTCATAACATTACAATTGAATCGTCGTCGTACGACTAAGTACAAATAAAAATAACATATATATTTTTAACCTTGTTTCACGCCTTAAATTAATTAAACTAACGATTGATCTGCTATGATGTGATCACCTAAAGATTTTTTAAAAGCGATTTTTACAGTCTTGCGCCCTCAGTCGTAACCATTGTTTTGCCGTAATTAGTTCGATGCCTCGGAATGACAAGATAGCTCTCCGAGTTCCACGGTTAGCAAAACTACAATACCATTTCGTTAGATTTTTTTTTTCTTAAAGCTATTTATGGTTCTGTAATGATCAAACCACCAGCCCACGTTCCAGTACCCAGTAAAACCCAACATTTTGCCCAACAGTGGATACTCCAAGACTCACAATGCTATGATGAAACCAACTTAACCAAGTAAATCTGTAGACAGTCTATGAATAATTTAGATATAAAAACCCTGTGAAATCAGGGAAGCAAACAAAATTAACATTTTTTGAGCTCACGAACTCCCAGCGCGTAGAGCACATCAAAGGCGATCGCAAAATATACTGTACGAGTGTGATTGAAAAGGTGCCTGAAGGAAATCAAATCAAGGGAGACTGTTTGTTTGTATGAACTGCGGTTATAAATAAAATATCGACTGGAACAGCGAGCGACTCGTAAGCCATACACAAAAGTGAAAATACGTGGCTCATGTCGAAGAAAACTCATAAATGAATAGAAATCATGTTGTATTGCGTTGTTATTGTGAACAATAGTGCTCTGGGACGGTCGCTGTTTACCTCACATACCTATCAGCTTGATATAGGTAGGTAGTAGATAGCCTTTATTGAGTGGAAGGGAAGCTATTGTTCAAGTTTGGCGTGATCGCCAATAGATTACGGTAGGTCTGCCAAATAATATTGCATTGTTATACGCAATAATGGTCTATCAAGTATTTACCATCAAATTTACTAGAGAAAGAAGTTGTTGAATGCTGGAATATCTACTACTGTTTTGCGAAAGTGTGATTGCTTGTTTTCGCTTCAACAGACCAACGGATGGATTTTTTGCCCGGGTAGGTATAGAAACAAGAGCCAAAAACAGTGACAGGTATTTTGTTTTGAAAAAAAAAGGTGTCTGTTAAAAGTTAGTGGGTACATACTCGTAGATTAGAATAGTTATTTTATTATAATGATTTTATATTTGTTAAAAAAAATGTGGATAGTTACACTAGGACGACGATTGTATAGTGTCAGTATTACGAGTATATTGGTAGAGAAGTATTCCTTTCAAAAATTTCCGCTTATTAGGAAAATACCAGATACTTTTTGGTTTACTCAGCGTTTGTAAAAATTCACTTCCGTTATCACCATGAAAACGTTTCCCGCCTCTGCTACCACGAAAAAAATATTAACGTAAACAAACTACTTCGAATTTACCGATTGACATTTATTTCGAACGCAGTAAAATAAAATGAAAAGCAATTAATAACTTTATCGGACGTATAAATCGTGATAGGTACGAATGAATTCAGCTTTTCAGATTTAATGATTCGAAGTTTGAAGAGATTTCGGTATTTTCGTAATGAAATACCTAGTTGAGTCAAACGTTGAATTTTGACGCGGCTTCGTGATTTTTTCAGTAACTGTCGCTACTGTGTCACTGTCCGCTCACCTGCGTCTGAAACATGGCTGCGGAACCCGTTTTGTTTTACTGTTTTTTGATGCAACGCGGCGTTAGGCATGAGAGTAAATAAATTGAAGTTGGATTTATGCGAATAAAATTGACGAATATGGAAAATAGTTTACTCAAATTTTGTGAAAACCATCCATCCATTAAATAGCTATGCAAATATGCATTCGGTGTATTTTTTACTAGTGGAATAAAAAGTATGTGCTTAATCAACTTTCAAGTAGGTAAGTAACTATTTTACTAATTATAAAATCGTTCAAAGAAGTTGCCTTTTCAATAATAAAATACTTATTATAAACCTCGGCTTCGCATTTTATAATACCTACACCATACACCTGGTCGAAAATAGTTAAAAACCGCATCAAGATCCAATGCGTAGCGAATTACGCAATTACGTTGCCTGTCCATATGCCAAAGCATAGAGACCGGCAACGGGAAACGATTTTCTTTTATACCTACTTACTATGATTTTACCTATTACCTACTTACAAAACCATCCATAGGTACGTGACTTTATTGCATCCTTACAAGAACAAAATGGAATATTCCGTGCAAACAAAAACTAAACTCCATAAGCAATATTTCCAAAGTAATATCAAAGGACGCTAAAACAACCTAGAAAAAAGAAACAGCAGTGCGGAACTTGTTTGCGAAAAAAGGGTTTAAGAATATTTTGCTAACATACGTAGGTACAACTCTTATCGCTCCCAGGGGAAAGGATGTGAGAACAATTCTATTTTTGGCTTGCAGTAGGTAGGTACTGTCTTGAGAGACAATTGCCGTAATTCGGACGGAAGTTCCCATTGTCGGCTTGTGTACTCATTCAATTCGTCTTCACTTGGCCCTTGACCTTTTATCAAGCAACGACTTACACAGATATATGGCTTATTTATGGTTATTTATTTTTTTATAAACATGTGGGACTTCAAATAAGTAAATAAATGTTAAGGCCCGACTCTCAAGCTAAAGCACCATGCACGCACCAATTTGTTCATTGTGTGAGCATATGTGCGTATTGTATGTCATCTGCTACATGATTGGAGCCCGGTGTATGGCGACAGGTTCGCCCCCTGTCACATTTGGGACTGAATATCGTCTGGCGAAGTGTGGTTGTTGTATTACACCTCTGCCAGCCCCTACGGGGGAAAGGCGTGACGATATGTTATGTTATGCTATAGGTTTTAGTAGTGCATTATCACCACGATACATTGTTTCTGGAGTCTTGCCTTATAAAAACCAATCATCACTATGATCTTGGTATTTAATTGAGACAAGCATGATACCATACAAAAAAACATGATCTCAGAAGTTTTTAAATTATTTCGGTCATGGGCGTACCCAGGGGGGGGGGGGGCAGGGGAGGGCAGCTGCCCCCCCTTGAAAATCTCGCAGAACATGTATGAACTCGCCTAATTACTAATTGCTGCGAACAATTTGTTACTAAATGCAAAAAAAACTAAGTGTTTAAAGTTTTCCATGCCTAATGTTAGATATATAGAACCAAACGTAATGCTTGAGGGCGATAAACTTAACATAGACAAGGCGACGGTGTTCCTGGGTATAAGCATTGATTCCAAACTGCAATGGGGTCCACATATTAGTGCTCTGTCTGGGAGACTTAGTTCTGCTGCTTATGCGGTTCGCAAGATTAGGCAACTGACGGATATAGCTACAGCTCGGATGGTTTACTTTGCTTACTTCCACAGCATAATGTCATATGGCATTTTGCTGTGGGGATCAGCTGCTGAAGTGGAGGCCATTTTTATTTTGCAAAAGCGAGCGGTCCGCGCTATCTACGGAATGGGTCCCCGTGAATCATTGAGAGATTTATTTAAAGAAATAAATATTTTAACTTTACCTTCTTTATATATCTTTGAAAATATTATGCACGTTCGCAAAAATCTACATAAATTTAAATTGAACAGTGACTATCATAATTATAACACTAGAAATAAGGATAGGATAGCTGTACAGAGATTTAGACTGACTAAGTCAAGAAAGTCATTTTTAGGCAACTGCGTTAGTTTTTACAATAAAATCCCGAAAAATATAACAGGGCTCACCGAGGGAAAATTCAAATCACATGTAAAAACTACATTAATGAAAAGAGGATATTATAAGGTTAAGAATTATTTAGAAGATAAAGATGTCTGGAGCCTTCCACTTCCGCCAAGTAGCCACTAATATTTATAGATATTACCTAGTTGTAAGCCAAAATTTGTGAGACTAATTTATTTATTATTTGAAAAAAATAATGCCCCTCAGTTTCTTGCCTGTTCTTCTGAGTAGAGGCTTTTTATCCGAACAAGGCGGTCGAGTCTATTTAAATAACTTTGACGTTCATAAGTGTATCTTTGATACCTAAATTGAATAAAAACATTTTGACTTTGACTTGACTTTGAATTAAAGTGTAAACGGGTTATGCTATAACCCCCCCCCCCCCCCCCCTCAACAAAAACAAAAAAAGGTGTGTTTATGTAGTGTGTATGACAAAACAGCCGCGGACGACCCGACCTAAAAAATCTGACTTGCCCCCTCCTACGCCAGAAGCTGGGTACGCCCATGATTTCGGTCATGTTTTCACTCTCAGATTAGGGATTATAAAGATTCAATAGGTGACTACACTAGATCGATTTGATACACCTTTTTTGTCATTCTCCAACGCCATCTATTAAAATGACACGAACTATTTTTTAACGAAAACGCCTCATTGTTTCATCATGGACTCAGCTGTGTTCAATCGTAAAGGCAGGAATACAGAAAAACATGCGATAGCATTTCTAATTATTGATCATTAAGTTAAATTGACTACAACTTAGATACAAGGTAGAGACAAGACGCAAGGCAGAGATATACGCTACCCGACTTTTTTCTTCATGTTTAATGGGTCGGGCAGTCCAAGTTACTGTCATAAAAAACCTAACGGCCGTATCGGAGACTACTAAAACTATTTTGCGAGCTAGTTATTGTACTTCACTACAAAATCTCGTTATAACTTCTTCACCCATTTTTGCCGTGGAAAGTTGTGTGAGAAAAACACACCAAGTATTTTTTACATCGCTTCGCAAAAAGTATAGGCACGCTCCGCACGTACTGGATCCAACTGCGTATTGAATAATTTGAGAATAATAATATTTTATACAGTGTATTGCGCGTAGAAAAAACTGTATCTTTAGTAGGTCTCTCTCGGTTGTGTTGTGATCACAGTAATGGCATTATTTGTCTTGTAACCTTCTTTATTGGTACGTATTTATAAGTCTGCCTTTGACCAACTCGCAGTTCGTAAGCAAAGATGTGGTCGAAGATATTTTGCTAGACTTAACTAGTACGCAGATATTTTACTAGACTTTACTAGACACATTTCTTCTCAGGAAATAAGGAAGCAAAAATGTGTCGAGTGAATGAAACTCCAAGCCAACAATATATTTATTTGGCAGCACTTCTTACAGTATGTTCTAGATTCTGTGTGCTAAATTATTATTTCCTTTTACGCGTAAACGCAACGGTACTAACCTCGGCGATTGTTCAAGCAAATAATTTTATCCAGGCAAATAATATTGAGATACGAGTACATCTTGTAATTTCACTAGCTAAATACATAACATAATTATGATCACGCCTTTCCCCCGAAGGGGCTGGCAGAGGTGTAATACAACACCCACACTTCGCCGGACGATATTCAGTCCCAAATGTGACAGCGGGCGAGCCTGTCGCCATGTCTCCAATAATGTAGCAGATGACATACAATACGCACATATGTTCACAAAATGAACAAATTGGTGCATACCGTCGACTGGGTTCGAACCCGCTCCCTCTGAATAAGTAGCTAAATAAGGCAATATAAAAGAAAGAAAATAAATTAAAATAAGTTTTTTGAAATCCACTACGATTTAAAAATCAAGCAACAACAACAAAATGTTGTCATAAATGGCCCCCAACTCAGCATAATGCTAGGCTAGCTGATAACATGCGCTGATCTTCCGTGGGATCTATTTGGTGATATCTTGGTACAGGCACATACGCAGTGTGTACTCCCTAAAAAATAAAAAAACCGGTCAAGTGCAAGTCGGACTCTCGCACGAAGGGTTCCGTACCATTATAAAACGGCAGAAAAAAACATGTCTGTTATTGTATCCCATACAACACCTAAATATTTGCTTTATTTAAATTTAATTATTGATTTTTAAAGTAAGTAAACAACGTCAAGTGTGAGTATAATGTTCTGTGAATATTTCAAGCGTATACCTGTTGCCGTTATCAATATCGAGCAAAAATCACGTTTGTTGTATGGAAGCCCCCTCAAATATTTATTTTATTCTGTTTTTTAGTGTTTGCTGTTGTTGTTACTGTTATAGCGGCAAACAGAAATACATCATCTGTAAAAATTACAACTGTCTAACTATCATGGTCCATGAGATACAGCCTGGTGACAGATAGACAGACAGACAGCCGCGGCGGACGGACAGCGGAGTAATAGGGTTTCGTTTTACCCTGTGGGTACTGAACTTTAAAACATGCGTCAATATGTAGTGCACACTAACCTTACTTAGAAATAACTGTCAGTCAATTCGAGATCAAGACTGATCTTGATCTCGGCTTGTTCCAGATTTTATTCTCCTCGGTGACTGTCCTGGTGGCTCAGTTGGTAGTGAACCTGCCTTCTGAGCTTGGGGGCGTGGGTTCGATTCCCACCTGGGGCAAACATTTATGTGGTGAACATTTGTGTTTGTTCTATGTCTGGGTGTTATTATCTATTTAAGTATGTATTTAAAAAAGATCTAAGTATGTATATGAGTCTCTGACAGCCATAGTACAAGGTTTGCTTAGTTTGGGGTCAGGCGACCGTGTGTGACAATGACCCGAATTTATTTATTTATTCTTAAAGAAACACAAGCTCCGATGCATTGGAGTGTGCACAACAGTGGAGTGAATAGAACTGAATAAGCACTAGTGCAGTTTACCACCGTTAATCTAGAAAGTAAGTGAAAATATGTCACCAAGTCGTTGAAATGGTGGCGACGCAAAGCAAATGGAAGTGTCCGGATGTAAGTGACATGCGGGCGCCGTGGTAATGTGGCATAGAGGCACCTAATGGACGCTGGTCGGGTAAATGTGGCCGAATATGGCAACATTACGGATTAACTGGGATTTTGGGGAAAAGTATTTTGTAGCGAATTTTTGTAAAAGCCTATATTTACCTTATATGAGCATGGCTTAAGTTAATACAAAAAAAAGTATGTAAGATAAGTTGAGGCTTAAGTATAGTCCTATTCTATCCTACTAATATTTTTTTTTTTATAAATTCGGGACACTTCCACACACGGTCGCCTGATCCCAAACTAAGAAAAGCTTGTACTATGGCTGCCAGAGACTGATATATAATACATACTTAGATATTTTTAAATACATACTTAAATAGTTATTAACACCCAGACATAGAACAAACACCAATGTTCATCACATAAATGTTTGCCCTAGGTGGGAATCGAACCCACGCCCCCACGCTCAGAAGGCAGGTTCACTGCCAACTGAGCCACCGAGGCAGCCAGTTTACTTTAATTCCAAAACTCTACGTTAGCCATTTCCGTTCCAATATACAACCTTAGAAGATTTAATATTCCAAAACTGCACATATTTGTCACAGTTTAATGTTCCAACTTTTTCAAAATGGACTTGTGAAAAACTGCACAGTTTTTAAAAAGAACCTCAAAATGTAGTCCTGGCTACACTTTTATAAAGCACTCTATGTAAGTATATTTATTTATGTACACGAAATTATACCATAAAACAATGCACATAATGTCGAGGTAAGAATCACCAAGGGAGTAGCGTAGTTTTTTGCGTCAATGTATGCGTGTTGTGTACATATACGACAGTAGCGTAGTTTTTTGGTGATTTTTGGCTTCACCTAAATCATACGCCGCGCGCCATCTTATTCTCTAGGTTGATCTGAGTGGTAGGTAAATAACATCGAAACTAACAATATAAAGCCTATCAAATGCACTTTAAATGTGCACGTGTCGTGTCAAGTTTGTATAACTTTATTGACCGAGGGAAACTATGGTATCACCAGGGAGCCTACTATGACATCCTATTGCAATGATGGTTACGTTTCGTTTTCGACGCTGCGCGATTATGGACCTTATTGCGCGGCGATACGATTGCAGTCGCGCAACGTCGAAAACAAAACGTAACCATTATGGAAATCAGATTTCATACTAGGCCCCCAGTACCTAAATTAAAGTAAAGTAAGTATGTTGTCTAATTTTATTCATCAAAGTAAGATCAACATAGTGGTAGCATAATATATTTTGTAACATTAGGTTGTTTTTTTGAAGTAAAACTTCTAATGCGACTTCCGCCAAGGTTGCGTTAAAAGTTTAACGCTACCATGGAGGGGAATAGAAAGAGACAGAGCGAGACAAAGCTTCCTCTTTTCATTTCCACATTTCGAAGTTTCACTTTTTCCGCGCGGACGGACTCTACGCACTATTTTTTTTTTGTTTAATCAGTTGGACAAGGTAATTGAATAAAGACATATAAACATACGTCACGTACGAATCGTCGCCCTCGATGGAGCTGGCAGGGACACTTTGCCGGACGATATTTACTCCCAAACGTGACAGGGCAGCTCGCTTATGTGATCATAATTTAAATTACACCAAAAATTAACCAAAAACAACGAAATCAGTTCACACAGAAACTAAAATAAAGCATTAAAAGCTCCCCTCAGTTAATTTTCCAGTGGGAATAATAATGTATTCCACTGAAATTCATAATACACAATAGGTAAGCCTTCATTAATAAATTACCACATATTACGTTCTGTATCATTTTGTGTGTATGGTTCGCATTTTCTGTGAATGTTGTTATCTTTGGGTTTACCAATACGGAAACAGAACGTGTACCTTTGCAAAATTTAGAGATCGATTGAGAAGGTAAGGCGTGAAAGCGTAGCAAACAAATAAACAAACTTACTTTCACAATAAAATAATATAAATAAAATAATACAGATAAAAATAACCGAGCAAGCGTTAGCGAGCGAAGCGTCTCTGCTTCATCTTCGGCAAGAATGCTTTCGTATGTCTGTCAGGGGGCGGAGAGCATCTGTCTGGCTGTACTTCTCTACAAGTCGCATTTCTCAACTGCTTTTCGTAAAATTTTGTGAGCAGGTTCAATAACTAAATAGTTTTCAATTCAGGTTTTGTGATATTTTTAAAATGGCAGTGATATGGGAGAAAAAGACTCGTGAGGTCATCAGCTCACAGATTCACTAATACCTATTAGCATAGACTGAAGTCTAACTAATCCTAACCAATACAATAATATCCTAACTAATAGCATAGACTGAAGTCTATGCTATTAGTTAGGATAGGACTTAGATATACTAATCTTAGCTATTAGTATTTTCTACACTTTCCTATTCTCTATTCAACTGTGTGCGGATAAGAATGTTTTAGTTTCTAAAATACTTAAGAAGATCGGGCTGAGCGGCTACCTATCGGAGAGATTTATGTCAGTAACTTAAAAGAAAAGTACAAAATCTTGCTACTGGATCAGCTTAAAAATAATTTTAGAGCAACCTTTAAACTCATCTGACAATACCGCCATACAATCCTTACAATTACACTTTCTCACATTAACACACACACACACAAACTTAAACTCTCACACATCAATGCTGGCAACATTTACACAACTACTCAACACGACAGAATTATAAAAATTATAAAACTTGCTGTTATTTTTTGAAATAATGTTCAAAGTGAACATCTTAATTCGAGTCAAGGGGTAAGCTGAAAATCAGCCTTGCTTAAACTGATCTAGTTTTACGCAGCTCAGTGCAGCTGCTGAGCTTACTCCCTGTGCCACCGTAATTGTCTGCTAACTATTGTACCTAATTACATCTATTGTGTTTTTTTTACTTTGGCAATAAATATATTTTTCATTTTTATGTCTTGCTGTAAACTCGCGTGGACGGAAGATGATGATGATTTCTCGTAAAGAGTAAAAGCTCTACGGCTACTGTGCGAATTTCCTCATAAATCAGAATCTTAATGATGTTTAGCCAATTTCATCGGGACCTCTTATCTCGGCCACAGGATCGTGTAGGCGCGAAAATTATATTTGTTTCCTTTACAAAGGCCCGTGAATTCACTTAGTCTTCCTTAATAAGCTTTCGAATTACCTCTTCAAAAAGAAGTTAGCCGAAATGAAACCCCGACCGTGATTATCCTCTTCAGTTTTCTCGAGGGCGACTTGTATTACCAAAAAAACGAAGGGATTTGAAAGGGATTTCAAAATAGGTATACTTACTTTGCAGTGATGGATTTTTTTCTAATTAAATTCTTTTTAACTTTTTTTACTTAATTTCTATTTTTTATGATAACATAAAGTGGTATGAATTTGGTCAGCAGAAATTAGATTACTACTCCTATAACTAGTCTTCAGAATAGGGGTGCAAGTTACCAGACCCAAGAGCTTGTCAGACTGTCTCGGGCATTTCTCGCGGGAGATTTTTTGCAGACGGAAACCTACAAAAAAAAATCCGCGAGAAATGTAAAGCCTGTCCGACAGCAGCTTGCAAAAGTGAAGCAAGTCCGTAGCTAGTGCTGTCGTGACAGCCAACGATATCGGACAGTTGTTGAGGGAGTTTTTTTAGACCCTTTTTCCACATGCACACCTAAGAACCGATTCCTACTCCTGAGAAAACAAAGTTCACATTGTTACAGTACAAAGTTACAGTACAATTTTGAAAACCATTCTCATTTTGGAAAAAAAAAACACAAAAGCATCTTCTTAAAAAAAGTATCGAACGTACGAACATTTTTTTTCGATTAATAAATGGCCAGATTAGTTCTCTAAAGTTTAACCGAGCAACTTATTCTTATATGTGTTCTTATTACGATTAATACCAATAAAAACGGCAAAAAAAAAATCTAGGCGCCACCTCATTTTACCATCAAATATGATTTACGATTTTCAACTGTAAATAAAGCGGGTTCCGTAAACGTATGTGTAGGTAAATAATCGTGGAATGACAGAGCCTTCTCATCTGGAAAGAACATCTGGAAAGTTCTGGTCAAATACCTAACATGTCAACCGAAAAAATAGATGGGTAAGTGAAAAATCATAGTAACCCCTAAAAGCTGTAGCGGTAAAATTCTGCCGTCATAATTTCTGGGATTATTATTACTCAGAGGTTTAATCAAATATAGAACATGCTTTCAATTTCATCTTCAGACAAAGTAAAAAAAATATCTACTGAATTAATTTTATACAAAATAAATAATCATATCAAATTATTAATGAAACTAAGTTTATCTAATATCCTACATAAACATTAACTCAAGTACACACATGTAATATTCAAACCCAATATTTAGTCAACTCTATTAATCTAGCCAGTTAAACAGAGTAAGGAAAGTAGGTACAATTTCGAAGGAAACTCACACGCGCAACGGTATTGCTTTATCAGAGAATGTCTTATGGCCAATAAAAGTAAGTCAATAAGCCTATGGAGAGCACTTGGCATGTCCAGTGTAGTCCAAACATTCTTTTACTTCCTCAAGATCGAAGTGCTCGAGCCAGGATGAAACAGTCGTAAGAGACGTGCGATATTTGATATTTATTCACACAATTATATGACCAAGAAATGCAAAATTTTAAAGTGAGTAAGGTACGATTTCTTATTCATAACCTCATAACCTATAGCTACTGCTTTTGACATTTTTAGTTCCCGGCTGCTGCTCTAAGAAGCTCAGTTTTTTTTTCGTATTTTTCGTCCTAGCGAAAACATTTGCTTTTGGAATTTCTGGTTCACGGCTGCTGCTCTAAGATGTTCAGTGCTATACATCTTTTTCGTTTAAGCGAAATCATTGTCGTCATTCAGCCTAGCATTAGTTTATTTTTTGGTCAACAAAGGGTTGCGTGTTTTCATTTCATTTCATAAAAACGACTTGTTGGTTATTTAAACTTAAATTAGCTAAGTGTACAGCAAAAGAAGTTAAATAAGGCAAGCAACGCAAGACTAAATGTTTGCTGGGATATTACAGAAATCTATAGCCACAACACAAAACAACTCCAGTCGGAAGTTAATTCAACCGACTCGTTTCACCAAGATTCATGAAGCTCATGTCATTTCTGTGAATTATAATGCCTCTTATGGTAGACATCAAGAAGTGGGTTACATACGACATATTTCTGGCTTGCAGAATAGGCTTCGTCCTCAGAATGGCGCCGTCGCGGCGGCGGCGGGCCCCACTATACGAACAGATTTGGCAAAGTAAGGGAGCGAACTAATGCCCTATTTGCGGGACGTTTAATGACCCAATAGTTACAAACTTTGCTGCAAATTGAACCGAGCCGAGATTGGATCGAATTAGACCGGTTTCTGGCGAAAGAACCTTTGAACTTTTGAAACTTGGATTACTAAAATATGTATCCGGCTCCGAGTTCGTACCGCATCCACAATCTTTGCGTAAGTAACTAATGTAGAACCTTCGTCATTTGCTCGCGCGAGTGTGATGTAGGGTTCTTTGTCTGTAATGCCAACGACCCTCGGTTAGACGTTTTTGGTGTAATTACTTTAGGGCTCTTGCCGCCTTTTAATGTTGACACGCGGCTTTAACGCGCCACTCATCTGCAACACTCATAAAAAAGAGCAAGCTTCTTTTTAAAAGGGTATTTTTATGTAGCTATGTATTTGTATTTTGAGGAAAATTTACAAATGATTGGAAATTTAAATGCGGTGGCGTCGCAATAAAAACACTTCATTCGGTTCGAGGGAAAAAATGGGCATTTGATTTTACGCTTGTTTATACTGAGCTTTCAATTTGTCATTTTCTTTTGTCTTCCACTTAAGTAAATCTAACGCGAGGCACCGCAGAATGTTGATCACGGCCATAATGTGCACAATGCAGACAATGGCTTTGTTCCTTTGGCGATTGCACGAGCGATAGTTTCTCGTACTAAGTGAAATTTGGCGAGCCCTTCTAATTATGGAGTTGTAATGGCTCCGTACCTTGTGACCGCAAAGGAGGACCGCAAATAGCCTCCATTTGCGGTTTCTCTACAGGCGGCTAGGCAGGTGGGACAATAGCGCGTAATAAACAAAGTAGGTACTTGACATTCGTCGTCAAGGCTGCGGATTGTTGTTAATTATCACGATTCTTTACCGGTGCCTCTTTCAGTCTACTGTACTCTGTCAGTCTAAGGTTCAATTTCACATGACTGGGCTAACATGAGGTGCATAATATGGTGTAATACACCACCTTTTTTAAAATTACTTCTCTACTTGTTCTACAGACATTGAAATAAGCTCCAGGAAAAATGCCTCCGAGGCTTCGGGATCCATCTGTAAAAAAATCAGCAAAACTATTTTTACTTTTACTAAAGTCCTATTTAAATATTTAATTTCTACAACCATAGCTAATGTTCTCGTAACTTAGCATTAAAACGATCTGAAAAGACTAGCTCTCAAGACACGGTTTTTTCAACACCCAGTTTGGTGATTAGCACCGAAATAACATGAATTTACTAAACAATTTTAAATTTTAACACTTATCAATATTTGTTAAAACTTAAAACCATTATTTCCGGTTTCTTCTTTTCATTTAAATTCACCAAAGTTTGCCGGTCCCTGGAGTCGAGAAGCCTGAGGTAAATTCAATTTTTCCATTAAGTAAGAACAAGCTTCGTAGAATAAAATTAAGGAATTATAAATTTAAGCTTTTCTTTTTATTATTCTACTAAAAGATACAATTAACTTTTATTATCACTACCTACTAGCAAGTGAACTAGCCAAATGTAGAGCAACAATATCCTCTTATTATTGCTACAAATAAATATCTACATAGAAAGTTACATATCCTAGGTATGTTTAAACTGCAGTTTGTCAGTCTTTTTACCCGACTACGCAAAAAGGAAGGTTATGTTATTCGAGTGTATGTCATGTGTGAGGTTTGTCTAGCACGCCCTATATCCTAAACAGCTTGATGGGTTTTGACATGTGAGATGTCACTTAAATAGTCTTGATAGTGGAAGTGACACATTTTGCAGCCGGGTTTTTAATTTTTCTTTCAATAATGTTACTTGTTATTATTTAATCTACACTAATATTTTAAGTAGGTAAAAATCTTGATACCTTGTTATTGGAGCTTATAGTCCAGTCGGGGTAGACATTTAAATAGAAAAAATTCCGGGTAGCGATTTTTTTTTAAACGTCGTGGGGGGTGGTTGGAAGTATAAATCTCGATTTTCAAACTAATCCCGGTAAAGGGTTCGCCGCCATTTTGTTTTAAAGTTCAATTTTTTCGTTTTTCTGAAATAACTCGTTAAATTTCAACTTAACTGGAGCTTCATCTGCTGTTTAACAGGAGCTCAGTTTGTAATGTTTTACAGCACCCACACACAGCCCCTTTTGGGGGAAGGATAGTAAGGAAATATTAAGTTTAAAAGTTTGTATGTGGCGTGTGTAACCTCCAGAACTAACGGGCTGATTTCAGAAATTATTTCCAAAGTGAAAATGTATAAAGTAGCATCAATAAAATATATACATGTAATTGCTACATAATCACCAAGACGTGTTATATTGTTTATAAGTCACACAGGCTATTGTTTATAGCGAAGCGTATGACATGTTAGCGAAGTAATACTCGTAATACCATTTATAGTAACATACATTTTTTAGACTGTCTCGGTGGCTCAATTGGTAGTGAACCTGCCTTCTGAGCTTGGGGGCGTTAGTTCGATTCCCACCTAGGGCAAACATTTATGTGATGAACATTTGTGTTTATTTTATGTCTAGGTGTTAATATCTATTTAAGTATGTATTTTAAAAATATCTAAGTATGTATATCAGTCTCGGCAGACATAGTACAAGTTTTACTCAGTTTGGGGTCAGGCGTGCGAAGTGTCCCGACTTTATTATTATTATAATTAATTACTGTAGCAGTACACAGCTACGGGCGCCGACGTTGCAGTTTGGTAGTCGGGCGAGTAGAGTAGTCACTCCGTCCGCGCCCGCCGCCGTGTATACACTCGTGTTATCGGTTCCTTGTACGCTAGCTATAAATAGATTAATTACCTGAAGAATTTACAAGAGTTATCAAGTAATTGGACTTTTATTTATCATATTTTCGGAGAAAGGAGTCTGAGTAATGTTCCCTAACCAACTTTTAGAACCTCTAAATGCTTCTATAAAAGGTGCTACAAAAAATTACTAAATAACACTAGCTGCGCCCCGCGGTTTCACCCGCGGTTAAAAGTATCCTATGTGCTATTCTAGAGTATAATCTATCTCTGTACCAAATTTCATCCAGATCTGTTCAGCCGTTCTGGCGTGAAAGAGTAACAAACATCCATCCATTCGTCCATCCATCCATACATACAAACTTTCGCGTTTATAATATTAATTATGATACATTCAGCAGTGACAAAGATAATTCAACAAAAAACTTCAAACTTTGCCAGTTAGGTAACCTACCTCTTAGTGAAGGTTTGACAGAATTAGCAACTGTATGTAGTAGGCATACTATGGCAGGTGACGAAAACCACACAGTTAGTCCGGCCCGGTATCGTTGATTAGCCCGTTCACGGCTGATTAGCTCCTAATTAACCGTGCTGTGGCTAAAATATTCTCTTGGCCTGTATTTGACAGCCGATGTTAATGTGATACCGTAACACTCGGAAAGGTGGCAAAGTATTCACTTTATTGTTACATTTCGTTCCTCATAACATAACAGTTGGCTAATTTTATTATTTAGTTAGTAACCTACACACACTAGGAAAGGTAGGCCAAGTCCAATTCGTTTTTATTAATAAACGTAGTACTTACAGTCTCAAAGTTACTAAAAGTTACTAGTACTAGTTCAATTCAATTCAATTCATTTATTCGGGTCATAGGTATAACTACTATACACTTGACAACGTCATTTACAGATTACATAATATATATTTAAAATTTTATGAAACAGTACAATATAGGATATCGGCTGTAAAAATGCCTTGTCAAATTTGCAGCTGTAAAGAGGCTTTGTCAGATTAATAATAATAATAAAAAATAAAAACCTTAGGTCTAATTAATAAATTATCATAATATTAATTACATTCAAAACTAAGTCTGTAATGATTTTAATACCGACTTTTTCCATTGTACTCCGTCTTTAATAAACATTTCTCCAGAGTAGTATGCTTGGCTCATCAAATAATTCTTAATGCTATTTTTAAATTTGCTTTCGCTAAGACTTAACAACTGTTCTGGAATGACATTGTAAAAACGTACGTACGTACGTAGTAAATAGTTATAATAAGTAAATAGTTCAAAATTACATATAGACGAAAAGCGCATGTTAAATACAAACTTCATGACTGTGAAATTTAGTTTAAGACACTTTTAAGAAGAAAAATCGCATACCCAATAACATTACCCTCCTTCTGGTAAATCGTATAAAATACCATAATCCTACTAATATTATAAACGCGAAAGTTTGTAAGAATTCAAAATTTATTTATTTTCAAAATGTATTTTATTTTATTTATTTCTTAAACTGGTAAATTACAGGGGTTGGTCTCTCCTGTTAAGTTTGGAAAACCTGTGTTAGGAGACACCTGATGATGACCTGAAGAGACAGAATGGATGGATGGATGGATGGATGTTACTCTTTCACGCCAGAACGGCTAAACAGATCTGGATGAAATTTGGCACAGAGATAGATTATAGTCTAGAATAGCACATAGGATCCTTATGAACCGCGGGTGAAACCGCGGGGCGCAACTTGTACCCAAATAAATAAAAACTAAAATACTTATCTACATACTCACTATACAACGAAAAACTAGAAAACACAGTCGTACGTAACAGTAAAACAAATCATACTGAAATCACGGAGAGCCAATTTTCCGAAACCCGTTAGTTGATTAACAGATTCCCGTTGATTAGTTCGATAACCGGCATCGCCCAATTATGCACTTGCATCCAATACTTGCAGATACGTACATCAAGTAGCCTGAACTGTGCAAATAAATAGTGATCATCCAAATAGTAGGTAACATAGCTACTGTTATTGGCACGTTAACAGTTCATTAGTTAATTATTCTCCTCTCATGCAATTTGTGGCATCTAACTAGTTAGAGAAAATCAATAGCTGTAACGTGATTTCAGCTTAAGGGTCCGGCGACTACTTTAGACTAACTTCGCATTGGCTAAAGGTTTTCTATTGCCATGTTGTCTAAAAGCAGACGACAAGTGAAGAGAGCAAGTAAAGGCCTCTAAAAATATCTAATTTCACAAATTGCAAGTTCAGTAGTTTTTATGACTTTTGAACTTATCTAATCATTCTTAAATGTAACTAAACTAACTAAGAACTAACTAAGAAAATGTAACCAAATATAATAATGAATGACTAAGAAGAAAGAAAATAAATAAGAACTAAAATGTAACTAAGAATCTCCTTAATGTATTATGGATAAAAGTATTATATAAGTATTATGGATTAATTGAAAAGTGATGATGAATACAACCTTTCTTTGTAAAGGGATTTTGATTTGCTTTGTATTTCAATTAAATAAATCAGTCAAAAGTGACCCCATACAAATGCGGATATTTTTCATGGCTCTATTTTCTCTTTAGGACGTTTTTTTTAATAGACCAGGTACATGGAGGAGAAGATGTAGTTAATTAAATTGTACATGCCAAATTTCATCACAATCTGACGAACAATTTCTAAGAAATTCGACAAGCGCGTTTGTATCGAAAATTCAGAGCGTGGCGGAACCCTTAAGTATTTTTTTCTTAGCGCTAAATAAATATTTACCTACGAATCCAGTCTTATTAGCTGGCTTATTAAGCTAAGAAAATAGTTAGTTTTATATTGTGGACATCTGTACGGCCAAAAGTCAATAATTTGATTTTGGATTTGTTTTTATTGCAGAACCGAATGTCAGCGTTACGTTAATCATGTCACCCCATTTGCTGAAACTGCATCAAAAGTAATCTATCCGATTTGGAAAATAATTAATACAACAGACAAACAGTCTTCTAACTCCTAAAGCAAAAAGTACCTTCTTTTTTCTTTCGTAAATAAAAAACAATGCATGAAAAATTATTATTTATTGAACTTCACATCAAATCAAAGTAACGAAAATACGTCATGGTTAGTATTACCGAGTAGCTCTACGATAAGCTTTGCAAAATTAGATTCCTTACCATAAATTTGTTCTCAGTTTATCGATTCTGAGTAAATAAGCAGCGAAAACTTCCCGAACTTCAAGCTTATGCTACGAAACACAGCTACATCAAAGTCAATATTCGTTAAAGGTCAATATTTTCCTTCAGGTAAGCTAGACATGCACATATTCTCTGTTACTAACGTTAAAAGGCATGGGCGCACCCACAGTGAGGCGAGTGGGGTATCTGCCCCACCCTGGTGGATTAAAGCTCATAATTTAGGTTTTTCAAGTAGAAAAAAAATTGTTTCTGTCAACAATGACAGAAAATCGGTTTTTCTGTCTCTGCGTGATGAGTGTGCATTGGAAGAGGTTTCCGAATGATTGTGAATAAGCACAGCTGGAAGCACAAAATAAATTGAAAAATTAGAATTCTAGATAGACTTAGCTAGAACCCTTGCAGCTTATTATTGAAATTAATAGATCAGTAATTAAGTAAATAGCATTTTTGAGTTCCTATAATGTACTTATTCAGTCATTTTCTTCTGCCCCACCCCTGATAAAATTCTGAGTACGCCCTTGTTGACAGGCAGTGAGGCGAGTTAGTGACATTATAGTGGGCGTCGCCTGCATGTTGCGTTGAAAGTAGCAATGCTTCTTTATTGGAAAAGGAAATTTAAACATCTAGGCGAGGTTTACACTGGTGCTTTTTGCAGGGCAAATAGTCGGGATACCTATTACTTAATTTAATTGACGCGGCTACTTTGTAAATGGTTTAATTAGAGCAAAATTCTGAGAAATGCAGTGAAGCAGGGAGCAGTGCAGAAAAGCATTTACTACAGAAGAAAAGTAAAATGTTGGAGAGCTTCCGTTCGTCGTCCCTTGTTTGGTGTATTTTGACGTTTACGATGTTAACAGTTTTACATAATCGTATGTAAGTGTGTTTACATACGTTCACTACACAGAGCAACATCTGCCTGTTTTATAAAAGTAAGAATAATATCGTCAGGAACCAGCTTCGTTCACGTAAAGGTCGGCTCATTCGGTCGTCGATAAAATCTCCGGCAGGCACCCTAATAACAACGTGTGAAATTGTTTATTCCAACTGGGATTTAGCTCGCTTTTGTTGGCGAAATTTAAATGTAAAGAATTACACTGTGACACCCCTAATCTTGATTAGAAAGCGCTTACAAAAGCGACTCTACTAAGTGTTAATCTGATTTAATTCATTGTGTTTACACAGCAGGAGAAGCGAATGACATTTTTTCAAATGAAAGGGTCGGACAATAAGTTAAGCCCTCGCAGTAAATAGTTGTAGATGTAATGTTGCGACAATGTTATGCCTATTGCTGTTATCGATTTAACAGATCTAGATTGCTTGGAACGTTGCTGCCTTGAATGCAGTACTTTACACGAAACGCAAAGCAGATTTTAGAAATTGATAAAACTTGCGGTAGGTGGTAACTACCTATTGACCTAGACTTCTGGCCTGTTTTAAATAAACGTTGGACAAGCTCATCTGTGCCATACAAAAGTGTTTTTTTTTTCTGACGATAAATGTTAACCGTAAAACCGTTAATCGTGTGTTAAAAATTTTATCATCATAAAAAAAACATTTGTACATTGTAAATGCATGTCTGGGCTAGAGTATACTAAATACGAAGGGTACAGCTAGATTTATAATTGTTCGTTCTAACACGCCGAAAGCCCATTTTTATTAATTTATAAGTTTTGTGAGAATAACTAAAAACTATACGATTTAAGTTGGCTATAATAATAGCGATGATAGTTTAGTTTGAGAAGGCCCGCTTCTCAAGCCAGAGGGAGCGGGTTCAAACCCAGCCGACGGCACGCACCAATTTGTTCATTGTGTGAACATACGTGCGTATTGTATGTCATTTGCTACATGACTGGAGCCCGGTGTATGGCGACAGGTTCGCCCTCTGTCACATTTGGGACTGAAAATCGTCCGGCGAAGTGTGGGTGTTGTATTACACCTCTGCCAGCCCCCAATAAGTTAAAAACGAACCCACTTAGCAATAAAGTTATACGAGTATATAGCCTTGGTTATACCTACAGTGTTCTGTATTTTTTGATCGAGTTAAAATTAAAAAGAAAGAATATACTGTAACTATTCTGTATAATACTGTAACTATTCTGAGGCAATACAACGTTTATTGCTAAAGGGGTGAGTGTGGGCTACAAGTTATAACTACAAATTGCGATGAGCCCAGTAATCTGAAAGTCAAATTTCTACGAACGAGTGTCCGTCCAAATGACTGGGGATTAGCTTCGCAGAGAGCTCTCATTAAAATATTTATGAAGACCTTCTCACAAAAATGTTCTGTTTTTACGAGATAAACCAAAACGAGTTAATGTAGCCGCATTACGTCTGTAGACTGGTCTAAATGGAAGACTGGCCTCATGAATATCTAAACAAACGTAATGAGAAACGGTCTTTGCAAAAAACTGCTAGAATATTTAGTTATCAATGTAAAAGATTTTTTCAAAAATAATAATTAGTTTGGTAATTGACTTAATTATTACTATCTGTATTTATAATACCCAATGGTGTGTTCGTTCTAGGAAAGTTATATTTATTTAAGTAGTACCTTCCTACATTTTTTGTGGTACTCATATATGCTACGGCTCATAGTATAAATTAAATAAATAAATATTCGGGACATTTTGCACACACTGACCCCAAATTAAGCAAAGCTTTGTACTTGGCTGCCAGAGAATGTATACATACAAATACATACTTAAATAGATATATTAACATCCAGAAATAGAACAAACACAAATGTTCATCACATAAATGTTTGCCCTAGGTAGTAATCGAACCCTCGCCCCCAAGCTCAAAAGGCAGGTTCACTAACAACTGAGCCACCGAGGCAATCAAAGAAGTCTGTGTAAAATTATCTCCATTCCCGATTTCACTCAAAGCTGTTGAGCTGGTGGAGCATAAATAAGTAACAAACATACCTACATAATATCTACATTATGATAGTATGAATTTTATATAAATTCAACTTTCATAACACTTTAATTGGTTTGAAATTTACCCATGCAGTTTTCGGATTTAGATAGGTACGAGTATGTGTTGATTTTTAAACATTTTAACAACTCGAGTTTTTACCGTTTTCATTTAAAGCTTAAGCTCACATGCTTTTGAGCATACATACATATATACATTCTTTTAAAATCTTGATATATATTTATGTTTGCCTACCTTTTTGCGAAACGTATAATTTATTTCATCTTGATACATCAGTACTAAAAGCCCTCTCTAATAATTTTACGAGGAGTGTGTAATATGTATGGAGATTGACCCAAGTTATTATTCCTGACCTTCACGTAAAAAGGTCTGGAAATGTGAAACCACTTGTCACTCGAAATATAAAAAAAGCATTTCCGCACAGTAGGAAAAATGTTGGACATAAAAATCATGTTCATAGGACGGCGTGCGTTTACGTCGCTCGTGACTGGTTTCATAATTATTTGCGGCGCTTTTCCCGCTCGCTTTTCATTCTATATTTTTCTGCTAAACTCGTATCTACACCTTATTTATTCATTCCGTTCATTCATTCATCTCCGAGCTCTCGCTTTGGAGGCAGGTTACAAGCGACTCGATATTTCGCACAATTTCACTCTACGTTTGGTGTGTTTATGACTATGTACCTGTAAAAGCTATAAAGAGGAGTCTGTTGTATAAAAACCTGTGGCCTGGTTTCTTTGTCCTTCC
This sequence comes from Peribatodes rhomboidaria, assembly GCA_911728515.1. Lineage (NCBI taxonomy): Eukaryota > Metazoa > Arthropoda > Insecta > Lepidoptera > Geometridae > Peribatodes > Peribatodes rhomboidaria. The sequence continues at coordinate 13,097,333 of OU452175.1, forward strand.
ACTAATCTGGCTTAGTAGTATTACGAGTGAGTATCTAAGGACAGCCTAAGGGTTTCCTTCTAGACATAAAAGAGAATAAAATATAAAATTGAAGTACCAATTCTTCAATTATTTATGTACAAGATTTACTAACTTATTTAAAACCATTTCGAGCACCCAATCTTCTTTGAGGCAAGAATAATTATTATTTTCCATAAGCAATTTGTCAATTGTAATCTAATTCCGTTTCACACTTCCTAATTCTGTCGGATGATTGACGGGGGAATGGAAAATTTACATAAATTCCAAATTCTGCGTTAAAGGGATAACTCGAAGACGTCTTCTAAATAACTTGCTCTAGGCAAGAATTCTCTGATGAGAAATAAGATTTAAATAAATATTGTTAAATTTATTTTCAAATTTGGATTTTTAAACAACTATAATTACGGGAATTAAGTACATGTGACGGTAAATGCTCATTACCTACTACAAGTGAAGACTTATAACGTCAGGGCTTGGTGCGTTCAGATTTCACGATGTACGGCTTGAGTTCAAATCCCAGTGAAGAGCTTGAACTGCCGATAGCGGGAATCATCCTGAGTGAATCACTACCACCTTCAAATTGAACATCTGACACAATGCGTTCCAATAGCCCACTTGAGAGCCAATTTCTATCCTAAGTTACTATTTATTCTAGTTTACTATCTCTGACCATACTGTTATTCAACAACATTATGAGCGCTTACTGTTTTGGTCAAACTCTTGCCTGATACTTGCCCGATGCCCACAGTTCCGCGGCCACACATTGGTCATATTTGCACCAATCTAGGTCTTGGGGCCAAGACACCAATGTGTGTTTCAGTCTTTGAACACAAAGTTGATATTGACGACAATATGTCACACAGTAATAAGGTTCAATATTGGCCATTTTAAATTGAAGACAAGCTTGGACCCAAAGTTAAATCAATGTGACCCCGCGGGATAAGAAAAACATTTAACTGGCTACCAATCGCCATACCATAATTATATCAAAATGTTAGTATCACCGTAATGGGTTGTATAGATATTTCTGAGAAAAAAAATATGACTCGACTAGTATTAATCCATTAACAAAGTAACAGGGAACAAAAGTAACTTTATTTATAGCGTGTTTATAAGTCCCCCTGTTAGATCATAAAGTGTAACAACATAAATTTGTAATAAATTATTACGCTCAATTAAAAAGAGAAACGGCCAAAGATTTTCTGGCTTGTTAACCTAATTTGCTTTGAGATTTCACAGAATTTCTCCATTATTAAATTTTCTCCGCTTTGCAAAAATATTTCTAGCAGTCGTTACTAAGAAACAGTGGAGCGAAAGTTTATAATTCAATTATCTAATCATTTAGTATCTGTAGAAATTCATTGGTAAATGAATAGCTCTCTCGTGCAACTTTTCAACAACATGCGTTCATAATTCTGAAGATTAGTAAAGTTATTGAAAATTATAGACGAATTCTGCGTCTTCTTCTCTTCCCACATAAAAACAACGAAAAAATGAAGCTTTTCGCGCTTTCAAACAAGAAAATACGCTGGGCCGAGTGAAGCTTATGGGTTGACGTTTGCACCTAAAAAATACTAAGTTAAAATTGTTTCATCCCAACTTACAAATGCTTTTTTTCGGAAATGGGAAAGTCACGCAAAAAATGTTGCTAAGTATGATGTAGGGACTCGAAGCTGCCCAACAATAACCTTGTATTTCATGCAGATGTTGAAGTTCAAAAGCATTTTAAAGCGCACATAAGTAATCGTATTAAAACATGAACTCCTCATTTCCCAAAATGTAAGTTAAACACGTATATTTGCGCCGTTACTGTCGAGTTCTGAAGCTTTTAATAACTTCACAGCTATAAAATTTGCATTTTTATTCGATATTAATAATGAAAATTTGTATATTGTAGACAAAGCTTATTTGGAGAAAGCAGTTGGGTAAATGGAGGGAATGTCCCGCCTCGGTGAGCACTCTGGAGTCAACTGAAAAAATGACAATATTTTAAAACTTTTCCGCAAAAAGAAAAGTATGGGGCTTTCTTGAGTACGTAAGGAGATATGCCTGAGAATTTACTGCGACAAAGCACTCAACTGTTTTACATATTTTATACCTAGCTTACATACATAATATTGTACGCAGTACATTTATGTCAAAATATGATTTACCTATATGGAATCATTGAAGAATGCTTTCGCAATTTTATTACACAAATACGGAGATAAATTTGACATTCTCGTATCGTACGAAATTAGAGATTCAATTCGAAAGATTAATTAGTAGCTCTGTAATTGCAAGTCATTTCTCATTACTGGAGACTTATATCTAATTTGTCTCATATTTTAAAATATCAATTTCCTTAATATTATTTTCTTATTAACTTTTAACTGGTAAAATGTACGTTCTTGTCAAATTCGTATTACGGGATTTATCGACTAAATACTATTTTTAATATCACAGAAAATGTATCTACCTATTAAAATTGTTGATGTTTTATCATTTTAGTAAGTATTATGAATTTTAAATACTATTTAGCACTATGTACGTAAAAATCTGAAGAATAGTGAAGTTGTCATAACACAACATAATTTTTACGCAAGTGCTAGCCGGGTTTTAAAATTAATAAAGTAAATTAAATATGTTAGAATTCTGGTAATCATGTGGATATTTATACTTCAAAAAACGGCTTGAATTTAGTGCTGGCCTATCTACTAGACAAAGAGATACTAATTGAAAGTAATAGATAGGCCAACACTAAATTTTAGCCGTTTTTTTAAGTATAAATATCTACAAAATTACTAGAATTCTAACATACTTATTTGATTAACTTTGTGATTTCACAAAAAAATCCGTATACATGTTAAAAATCTGTCGCATCTCCTATCCTATCTCACAAGAGCCGTTACACAAATCACAGGAGACACCCTTTATTTCAGTATTTGCACAATTGAGAAATAAGACTTCGCCAAGCCGAAGGAAATACGAAACAGGTAGAAAATGTTTTCCGTTTCAATGCAAATACTTACTTAATATTTGAATGAAAATGAAAAGATTTGAGAGATTTTATTAGAGCAAAGATTTGAACAAAACTAGTTTAAATAACTGTTACGAGTACATTCGTACAAAGTGTATGAACATTAATTAATATACCTTACCTAGTCATTTCATTTAATGCTCTTAGCTCCTACTGAGTCATTTAATATGATTATGATAATGAAACCACATTGACGTGTCGTTGGAACCTAATGACTATTTCGTAGCTATTGCGCATACAAATCACTTATTTTCTACTTAATACTTAGGCATGACTCATTCCGAGCCCTATTCGGAAACTTTATGAGAAAACAAGTGTAACACAATCCACCCTTCCCTTTCGCACTTGATAGGGAGTACCGTGCATCTTGCATATTGATTCAGTTAATGTATTTCAGTCCCGTCGAGCTACCTCAATCCGATTTAATTTGATATCACTTACCTTCCGTTTGAACTCGACCGCACGATGAGAAAACCTTTAGATTGAAGATATAAAGATATCGATGGGGCTATTACAAGTACGTGCCAATCGTCGAGTTGCGCCGAATCAGCCCATAAAACACGAGCTCGACGGAACCCAAGCCTCTGGAATCCTTCAAACAGGCGGCGGATCAAGGAAGCCTACCGCTTTATTTTATTACAAGGCTGTACCTATAAATTGGGCACTTCGCGTTACGCAAATAGAAAGAGAATCTTTCGCCATAAATTAAACCAACAGCCAAACTCAAAAGGAGCTTCGATAATATCTCACAGTAAATCACAAGTTCGTGCTTATTTTAGCAACACTAAATCAAGTTAGTCCAAACATTTTAAGCGGACTCTACGAGTATCTGCGTTTTTCCAATGAGACCCTCTTTCGATTAGAAGTAGGTATCTTATCGCAGCTTATTATTAGTTGTCGCTCCGAGCGGAAAATTCAAATTTACAATGTTGGCTCTACCCTCGAGCGGAATAGGTAATGCGAGGTATAAACCCACTATATAAATATAAACAATATATTATTTGACTTCTATCTCCTTTGACTATCTTGCTTAAATTGCCTTCTCATATCTTGCTTCAGACAAAATTACTTAACAGCAAAGATATCTCATCGACAACGATTAACATTTCATAATAAATCTGCCTCTTTGAAATGAAGTTTACTTAAGTTCTGGTTGGTTTCGATCCGTTTGCTTTTCTAGCATCCTAGGATTTCAATTATGCGCAACGTCGCTGCCAGCCAGTCCATTCACCAGGTAAGTGGCTGGAGATCTAGATTACCCTACGGCGAGCGAGCACAAACACTCAGCAACCTCAGCGAAAGCTCAAAGCAACTCACGTCAAAGAGATCATTCCATGTAAAGTGAAATCATTCTGTGTAAAGTGAATTGAACACCGAACCTGAGGAAGTAAGACACCGATCGATGGGTAGCTTTATGATTGTCGCATCCGCGCAGATAGCTCTATTCTATTTTATACGTCCAATGACGTATAAAATAGAATAAAGCAAGATAAAAACGTGCTTACATGGCTGTTTATTTTATGTTGTGCGTTTTTAGTATCTCTATTTACTCCTCGGAAATACACGACGATTTTACCTTATCTTTTTACGAACATTTTACACAAAACGAGCGCACGTATTTTTGTTTTAGTGGAGTGTCTTACTCGTCCCAAAAAGCTTTTCCTCTGGTGTCAATATCAGAAAGCATTACAGGCCATTGACGTAAAAGTAAAACAGCAATACGTTATGATATCAGATAGCTCAGAATCTGATCAACCGTCTCGGATAAACAAGAGCAATCATCTAGTTTAGTGTGCGACTGGCGCCGGAGCGTCGCGCCGTGGCAGCCCCGCAGGCGCCGCCGTAGTCTGCGTCCAGAACAGCTGGCGACAAGACACCAGGGTCGGCGAACTCTCTTGACCCCTATCCTGATTCACCACTATGAAATCACGCAATCTAGCACAGCAGATGTCGTTTTACTCCAATCGTACATTTAACACCTAAATTAGAATGTTACGGCTTATTTAGCTTACATTTTAAAATATAAAATACATTATAAAATTATGTTTAACGATCCATTCGATATTATTACACAAACACTAAAATCTAAATCTGTATTAAAAAGCACAGTCTTCCGCAATCTATCCATCTATTTAAATAAAAATGAATATCTGTTTCCCATGGTCATCGCATCATGTCATCGCGGTTTATTATTTTCAGGAGAAACTTATAAAAGAATAAATTAAGAAAAAATAAGACTGAACAAAGTCTATCGGATCAGCTAGGACATCAAAATATTGCGTAACATTAAAATATCACAACAGAAATTAGTACAAACGATTTCAAAGCGCCCTATAGTGTTAGATTCATTCACTAAAATTACATTGCAACATTTGCATCAACCTGCCCGTGCAAAATAATCCGTGATCACAATGGCCAACTAATTTTTAATTAAAATAATGTTCTCTATTCAAAATTTAATTCGCTATATGCATCTAGCATAATGTAGGAAATAACCGTTGACTCTCGCCAAATCTGCTCGGGGTGTTTGTACTAATCCCCCAGCCGGATTTGTGCACCCTCGCACTGTTATTAGGTACTGATTAATTTTGTACGAACAATCGCCCGACTCAGGGCAGACAGATCCCGCATCCGTTTTGAATGAAACATAAGATGACTGAACATCATTCGTAACTTTGCTTTCAACAACGCTCCCTATCTATAAAAATCTTAAAACCACGTGTCATCGTTAACTAAGTCAGCCTCAATTTACAATTTATGAACAAAAAAACAGTATTCTTTACTGTACTATGCTGTACTGTACTCTGTGTCCTGTACTCTGTGTCCTGTACTCTGTGTCCTGTACTCTGTGTCCTGTACTATGTATTTTGTACTAAAATCACCAAAAATAGAATATAAATACTACAATACAATTATAAAAACTCTTTATTGACACCATACAAATAAATCTAAACACTCAAAAATATAGGCGCAATGGGCGGTCTTATCGCTTAAGAGCGATCTCTTCCAGACAACCTTTGGATGGAATAAAAACATTATGACGGACGGACGGTGGTGTGTTGCCCCTCAGTTTCTTGCCTGTTCTTCTGAGGTGAGGTTCCCTTTCCGAACAACGCAGTGGAGTCATTGTTAATAATAATTTATTTTGTTTTTAACCATAACTTCAACCGTCCCAGTTAGGGCCCTAGAGCAAGCCCCTTCTGGGCTGCCAGAGCAATTCGACGCCCCTCCCTCGGCGACAGCTCAAGCCGAGGCCGTACCTCAGAGGTGCCCTTGCGCTCGTCGCCCATAGTTTGTAAGCATTTTTGAGGCCCTGCGCCATCTGCGCTTGCCTAGTGCCCGGTACGCTGTCGAGGCCATAGTGGCCAACAGCATATTGTCATCCAAAAAAAAGGACGGTGGTGTGTGCTATAGAAAAATAATAATAATTAATACTAGTGCATGTAAAGGCTGAATGATATTCTTCTAAGCATTCAACTTTAACGAGCACAAAAGCTCTTGAAGTAGCCAGACAGGAACAGACAAGACTATTTTGTTGAAAAGCAATATTTCTGGCACTCTAAGCTGGCTGAGAAGGATACAAGTAAAGGTTGAATGTCAAATGCTTAAACGCTAGACAGATGAACGCATGAACAATAGCGGCCCGCATTTCACCAGACATTTCATTTCGGATACCGTACATTAATTTTATTCGGACTTAAAATGTCACATTTCATTTCGTAAATTGGCGCTTGAAACGTAATCTCGGCGGTAAATGGAAATTGTTTACAAGCTTTATTGTTTAAGCTTTAATGCGATGGCAGCCTAGTTGGGAGAAGGCCCGCTTCTCAAGCCAGAGGAAGCGGGTTCGAACCCAGCCGACGGCACGCACATTTGGGACTGAATATCGTCCGGCGAAGTGTGGGTGTTGTATTACACCTCTGCCAGCCCCTTCCGGGGAAAGGCGTGACGATAAGTGTGTTTGTTGTTTGGTTCATTATTTAGATCTAGCGTTAATAAAACACGTGTAACAAACAATGTACGAGTAGGTAAGTAGAGAGTAGAAGAGAAAATAGTCAAATAGAGTTGAAGTACGGAATCTAATTTTCACATAACTTTGTACCAAGGAGCCTTAGCTTCAATGCGGAATTTTTAGGAAACAACGAAGTTTTCAAACGTAGCTTTTTAAATGTCATACAAAGAGATAGAACTTCTACTAAAAATAAGCTATAAATTTTAGAAATAGGTATGTAGATAAATTATCTACATATCAATATCGGTTAGCCGTATTTGGAATTAAGTAGCATTTAAAATTTTGTAGCTTTCGAAAATAAAATTTAAAAAGCAAACATACTACACTGCGCGGAATAAATAAATATGTATGGTTTTATTTTACACGATAGGTCAAAGGGCCTTTTACGTATTTTTGATATTTCAAATATTTTTAGTAGGTACGCGATGCAAATACGAAGTAGGTATTTCAGGACTGGAATTAAAATGTGATAGAGTTTTCCAGCAAAATTGTCAGAGTATTTTGCGTTACATAATAAATTGTACCCAAAATATGCAAACCCTTTCGAAACCTGGGCATGCTGTTGGTAGGTACTTGAATGTTCAGTGTGCTGTATAATAGCGTGACTACACAGTATTCGCAACGCTTTTCGACTCCTTTTGGCCATGTGAATTGGATTTGAATTTACGATCAGCTTTCATATTGAAGTTATATTTGACTTTCATGTTCTTAGTCAACTTGGGGTTTTCTATTATTATTTATACCTCAAGAGCCCGCTGAATGAGTCTTCGCTACTAATATATTTATGAGCCAACCTCCAAGTTCAAAGCCGACATGGTTGGATTCAGTGATTAGGTGCTTACAAAACTAGAAGCCCGAATAGATTAGGCGTCTAGCGTCTGGACCTTCGCAGGTAAAATATTAATCCGTCGAAGCGAAGAGGTCGGGGAACGGCCGAAGAGAAAAGCCTTTTAAAAATGCTGGGACCTTCACTGCCTCAAAGTGACTTTGTTGCAGACGGCTTTTGTTAGAGATTCGCCAGCTTAAGAAAAGCTTCAGTTCAAACGAACAGAATAAAGTGATTCGTGCCAATTATAGATAGGTATACCTCCTGTTGAGTCTGCGCAAATAAAATAGTTGTAAGTTTTGAGGTCTGCTACTATGTTAATTGGCGTTTTCATTATGCTAGCGTACCAGCTATAAACGAGATGAAAACCAACGACTATGTTTACATTTTAGGTCTTCAAATATTTACAAATTCAAATAGAAGCACATTTATATGCAAAATTATTTTCTATGTACTTTAGTAAGTAACTGAAACAAAATTCCCTATTTGGCTTTTTCTGTTTTGCACATTCTAATTATTTCTCGACAGATTTTTGTAAAACGCTAAACATTGAAAGAGATTGAGATGATTGAGTAGATGATACATCAACAAAGTACCTCACTGGTTAACTACTAAAGTAATCAACGTAATTTTCTCCTCGTCACTCTTATTACCTACTGAATGTGATCGACGGTGACAGAAACATCATCCATTGGCTGTGAATAGGTTCGCTAGTATAAATATCAGACCACCCGGCTAAGTTTCCTGCGGGCCCTTTTGATTCGCCGCTGGCTGTGCGAGTGGCGCGCTCGGTTGCATTCGATATGAGCCCGGGAACAACGGAACCATTGTTAGCTACTGCTGTTGATAAGCTTGAAAGAATCCGAGCAGTTGCTTCTTTATTACATGACTCAATGCTGAGACATTCCTGAGTATGATTCTCAGAATTTGCATAAATCTTTCGGGGCTGTTTGTTTGCGGACGCAAGCGCCATTTAGGATATTAAACTGCTTGCGTTTAACAAATGTATGTGTATTTAGATGGGAAAACAAAATGGCGTCTTGCTGTAATGTTAATTTATAATGCTTAATGCTAATTTGATGTTGAATGCGAAATACGTTGTAGAGTTCTTTGTTCCTTATGCTTATGGTTTAGACTTTTGCAATTTGTTTCGATTACATTTGAACTTAGACCTTTGAAATTTGAACAACAGTACCAAGAAATAAATAATCGAACTTTAGAAAGGTCGTTGTAAATAATAGCCGCTTTTTTGTGGGTTCGAAAACAAATTCACGCTCTTTTGTCAGTTTGATCTTCGCTTTGTCCAAAGTTGTTTGAATGATATGTTTGCGAACATTTTATTGATGGTTTGACGGTAGCGCGACCATTTATTTACAGCTGGACCCGAATAAATCTCCAGCAGTGTTGCCAAAACTGTAATCATTCATTTCACCCGAAATATTTGCTGTAGATGTTTCAGGGATTCAGAATTATTATGCGGACGGGAAGAAATTCGTAAGCTTCGGTCCATTCCAATTAACTGTTTTCATTTATGACAGGTTATGTCATTACGTTCAGTTTCTTTCATCAATTGAACGTTAAAAATGTTAAAATCTAAACGTGATCTAAGGAAACGAGAGTACTTTATAATCTGCAAACAATACCTGTCAAAGTTGACATAACGATTGCACGATATCTGTCAAATTTGACAGCTGTTACTAACAGATGGCCACGCAGACGATTTTAAAATGAATTCACAAATTATTTACTTCCTCATTTCAAGATATTTCTTTTGAAAATAATTTGAGCAACAATAGCAATGAAGCCGCGTTTCCGCGTTATCACCCCGAAGCAAACATACATGCACTGTGGCAAATGAGACCTCACAAACAAAAACAGCGCGTTTTTGCAGACCGAAAATGGAGCGTAATCTTAAATTTATGCTAAGTTAACGCCTCCATTGTTGTTACTACATATTTTGCAAACACATTGTGTTCAAACTCTTTTACTGCAACCATTAGTGCAAGCAGTATTTATCAAACCAACCAGTAAGTAAAGATTTTTCTCTATTTTTACTAGAATCCTTTACAACTACCTACAACTAAAACATAAATCCTTTTTCAGCATTTTGGACTGCGTAACATTACTTTTAAATATTTTCAGGTTCAGGTTTATAAGAACAAGTACATATGTCAGCTTCAACATGTTCAGATTTATTTAATTAAATTGAAGTATTAATTCGATAATTAGAGGTACTTAACATGAGAATGACCAAGGTTTACTTGACGCATCGAGCATTCATGATGCTAATTAATTAGTAGTGCCTCTGTAAGCTATAGACCCCGCAGCCGACGTTTGTGTTCCTCTACAGGTCACATTTTTCAAATGTTGTGAGCAGGTTCGATGATTATATAGATCTTTTTTAGAATATTGCGGATAGGTTTAAAAAAAATTATATCTACGCCATTTTGAATCAAAGAACTCTCTCGCCAAAAAAAGGTAGGTACAATTATAGAACCTACTCACTAAATGTTAAGAGAATTGGCCTGTAGAGGAAGACAAAGATCCGGACAGAGATCCAGACAGAATTCGGACATACGCTGGCAGCGCTGGCTGCTACAGTACAGCCGGCATTACGCTGAGTTGGAATCGGTTTGTGGCAAAAAACATTGTTTGTATAGTTTTTAATTTTTATTGTTATTTTTCGTTATTTAATTTAATTTTTATTGGTATTTTGTATACTTACTTGTTTTTTGCTCACAAAATAAAAATTGTCTTTTGTCTATATACGAAAGCATTTATGTCAAAACTGAAGCAGAGACGTTTCACTCGCTAACGTTCGGTCAATAATCACTTAGATAAGTGAGTAAGTGAGTAAGCCTAACTTAAATGAAATAATATTGCCGTTTCTTTATTAGGTACAAGATAACAAGGATCATCATTTTCATCCTAATTCTCAACCACAGAATCCGCTGATGTGCACATATGCCTCTCTTCTACGGAAGGTTCTGCGCTTATGGTATAAGCTGCGCCCCGCGGTTTCACCCGCGGTTAAAAAGTATCCTATGTGCTATTCTAGACTATAATCTATCTTTGTGCCATATTTCATCTAGATCTGTTCAGCCGTTCTGGCGTGAAAGAGTAACAAACATCCATCCATCCATCCATCCATCCATTCTTACAAACTTTCGCGTTTATAATATTAGTAGGATAGGATCTCTTCCAAGTTTGCCTGCGACAAGAATACATACAAGTATTTACAATGTTGTAATATGTGTTCTGGCGTAAATGAGTCCGTGTAGTCTAACAGGTTGTGACCGACAAGCCAGGTTAGTTAATACACCGGTAAGTAAGTGGGCGCTGCGGTCGGCGTCGGAAGCCCCACCCGTGCCAGGCATTTCGCTCGAAACCGGAACACCCTCTTGTCCGGCTTCCTTCAATTTACCTAGTTTTCACTGAACACTACACTCCTTAGTGTTGCAAGTTGTTATTTTGAAGTTTGAAGTTAGGGTGAGCAGTTGAGCACACCAAACTACGAATCGGCACGATGCGAATTTGAACTGCGACGCGAAATATGATTTCGTTGAGCGTCTCACTGCCTCGGTTAAGGATAACCGATGCGAATCAATTCGCAAAATCTTACCACCAGTCCCATTGTAAATTTCTGCGAAATAACGACGTATCGCATTTTTTTGAGTTGGCCCTTAGTTTGAAGAAATTTAAGACACACTGTTGTATTTTGTACTGCATCGTGCTTATTAGGGCAGTGGTGGCCTTTGTGGCTTTAAGAGTAAGAAAAATTGGTACTTACTTCGCTTTCAGGTAAAAATCGAATTTCAGCTTGATATGTTTAATTATAATAGAATTGATTTATTGTGAAGAATTTAAATCTATAAATTTGAGAACTTCTTCTTCTAAAAGCTAAAACAATGAATCAAACTACAATTACAACTGAAAATTAAAATTGTACAATTGCAAAATAATTGAAACCATCAGTTTTACCATACGGTATTGAAGAAATAACCTCCCCTTGTAGAGAGTATGAGAGGGGTACGCCCTCTCATGATATGAAGAGTCAATGATAGTTTTTTGTAAAGAAAGTAACCTGTACTTACTTGTATAATAAATAATTGCGGGAATGACTAGCTTCTGTCTCTCAGGCCATAATAGCTGACTTGTCGAAGTGAAAGCATGACTGTATCGAATGCAACGTGCTCGAACAATAACTTCACTCATTGAATGTTATTTTATAACATCGAGTTATTGTGTAACTCTACGTGCTAGAGCATTTAATAGTGCTACATTTCACTCTGCTACTTGCTTGAAAAATAAAATCTATTTCCATAAATACGACCGGATGCCCCGTAGCACACACCCCTATTATATTTATGCCAACAATTCATAGAACATATACACTAAAACAGCGAGCGTCTAGAGAGTGATTTGAAGTTGCGTAAGGTAGCCCAATTGAAATTAAGTGCTTACATTGTAGCGAAGCGCGATGTCATCTCTACTACGTAGTACATCCAACTCGATGTTTTATAACATCGATTATGCCCGCATTTTCGATTATCCATCACAATAGAGATTCAACAATAGCATGTTACACAACAAGCATATTTTGAACCCCAAACATGCAACAAAAAACGTGGAGATTACGGACAAAAACTTATGACAAAATGCCATGTTGGATTACACACGAAATATCCCTAATGTGCTTTCTGTTATGTTGAATGGCCTTCAATGATAGTAATACGGACTAATCTGGGCGAGTTTAGTGATTTATTTTGGTCACATCTGTTAGAAAATTGTTTAACTCACTACATTAGGGTTTCGAAAGAACTAAAAGGTAGAGCACTTTGGGGTTTTTCAGTTCTATGTTCGTTGATAAACCTTAACTCTAACTACCCTATCCTAACTTAATAATATAAATGCGAAAGGGAGTTTGTTCGTTACGTTTTTACACCTTATCTACTTAACGGATCATTACGTAATGTTGTATACACATTTTATAAACGACATAGCTAACTTTTAAGTTGATGACTAAAACAATGTATTTTACAACAATAATTCTAGACGTCAATTTTAACCTACTTCTAATTATTATTGTCGTATCGAAATGAAACTGTGTGTGGTTGATTAATGTATGTTGTTAGTACTTAGGAGTAGGTGTAAGTCAAAGTCAAAGTCAAAATGTTTTTATTCAATTTAGGTATCAAAGATACACCTATGAACGTTCTATGATGGTAGCCAGAAGATTAAAAGCGTATTTCGTAGTTTTTCTTATTTTAAACTATAAGTGATGCTTGTTTGGTGTTCATACACTGTTTTTGTTATTGTTTAGAATAGTGTTGTTTTGTTTTTCTAAATTTTATTTACCTCTATTTAACTTTTTGTGTGAAAACGAACTACCTAATTTACTTACTTACTTAATACGATGTATTTTCGTGTAAGTGATGTAATAATCTTTAATGACAATACATGTACGTAGGGTACCTGTCATCCCGAAAAAAATACCAGCTGCTATAGGACCGCGGGTGAAACCGCGGGGCGTAGCTAGTACTAAATCACATAATACTCCCTATTACAATATATTTATTTCATAAGCTTCTGAAGCAACAATTTGTCACAGTCTTTGATTGTGATGTCGAAAACAGTTTAATTACTTTTCTTTATTATGTAATTAATTCTTTTAAGTGACGTAACAGAAAATATGAAACCGTAACCGAAAAATATAAAAAAATCGCGTAACGATACCATTCGCTGTGCTATCGAATGGAAAGCTCCCTAGTTAGCGTTACGGGCTTCATTTCCATTGCAAATGGAAATAATCTCCAGAACTATTTACAATATTGAGATATAAAAAGGAAGCCAAATGGATAGAGAATTTTTTATCAAAGAAATGTTTGTATTGAACTTTAAAGTTTTATTATAACACTTTTTTCTAATCCTAACTTAATCCCAATTAATATAAATGCGAAAGGGAGTTTTTCGTTTGTTTGTTACGCTTTCACACCTCAACTACTCAACCGATCATCATGAAGTCATGGAATCATTAATGCATAATGAATCATAAATCATTAATCATGAATCATTTACCATACGTTTTTTAAGATATTTGGTATGGAGGTAGCTAATACCCAAGATTAGCACATCTATAAGCTACCTTTTTAAGACGCAGTCATAGCACAATTTTTCACCCACACACACGTTTACTTAAGCTGCTTCATTTAGAGTTGAAAATCGTCTAATATTTGCTGGTAAAATGAGATCGGCGCCTATAATCACATTTTTTTGCAGTTTTTATTGGTTTTAATAACAAGAACACAAACAAAAATAAGTTGCTCGGTTAAATTTTAGAGAACCAATCTAGCTTTTTAATAATCGAAAAAAAAGTGAAGTAATCGCTGAAAATTTAGAGAACCACGCTCAATAAGTTTTTTTGTGCTGATAGTTTTTGTTTTTTTTTACAAAATTTGAATGATTTTCAAAATTATTTTTTAGTTGAACTTTGGTTGGTTGTTTCTTCTACCAACTGTTTTTTGCACCTGATCATCATAATTCTTCATAACAAACTAGGCGCAAAAAAACTTATTTTCGGTGATTTCGTGTAATACCGGGCCTTAACCGCGTGTAGCACCGCGGGGCGAAGTTATTAGTATTACATAAAGACTTAACAATAATTATCTGTTCGTAACTTCTTTTAACCATTAATTAATTTACAAAAACCAACATTGTAACAATTAGAAATTTTTCAAAGGATTTTAAGTACATAGCATGTGTATGTTTTAGACAAAATATTTTCTCAACAATTAAGACATGTTCATTTCAGTAAGCTGATCATGTTGTGTTGAGGAAACACCAGCACACATCGGAAGGGTTCGGAAATGCGAGAACAAATAAACTCGGTAACAAAGATTTCGCGAACAAAGCCCAAGCCTTATTAAATTAATTCGAGAACACAGAATTCGTAAATAAAATCTATTAGGGCGCTTCTAGACGGGCCATAATATCACTGCCATATTGGCCCAGTAATATGTTGAGTGTGGGCTGGTGGTATTTTAAGTGTGACCCAGACAATAGTCATACATTTCTAGCATGGCATGGTCGAACACAGTCGGCAATATCGCCAGTATTGCAGTAATAATCTTTCAAAATTATAAACCGACTTCCCGTCATCTGAATTGGATTTTGTAAAAAATTGGACCATCTGTAAACATATCCTTTCAAGTAAAAAAAAAATCTTTAAAATTAAAACCGAGTACACGGATCTTTTGGAACAATTTTAAAGCATTAAACGGAGTTATGCACCGCATAACTCAACGGAAGTATGCGGTGCATAACAGTGCTCATCGTAGCAAAAGTTTTAACAAAGCATCGTAACATTACAATAAACACCGAATTGAAAAACCTCCTCTTTTTTTAAGTCGGTTAAAAATAGCTCGTCTAGGAGCGCCCTTAGACAAAACAGCCCATGGAGTTGCCGTAGAAGATTCTGGCGCGTTTGTCTTTGATGTCGCTTTTGTTATGTTAAGCCTTTGATTGTTTCGTATTTAGATTTTACATAGTATGGTATGGTAGAGCCTTAAGACTGGAATTCGGATCGCGGAACATCTAAACATATAACGTTGAAAACTATTTTATCTACCGACTTACCTGACTTCTACTGGCAAATAAAATTTGCAAAACTGCGTGGTTCCTTGGTATGTCATAATGAATTCTATTAGTGAGTCGGTTAAGAAATGAGACATGTATACAGAGATCCGGACAGAATTTGGACGTGCGAAAGCATGTTTGTCAAAAGGTCGATTTACATCAAACGAACATAGAGCTAGAGCTAGAACAAGAGCATTCTTTCGTAATCTTTTAGTGTAAACGAAAGCTAGACGTTTCCATTTACATCAAACAAACACATATTCCATAGAATCTTTGCGAACGCACTAAGAACAACGAAAAAATGCTCTATACGCCTGTTTACACTTGAAGAATTTGATGTAGTGGGGATAGAATGAGCATTCGCTCGTTTGGTGTAAATCAACCTAAAGCTGAAGCATATAGAAGCTTCGCTAGCTAACGCTTGCCCTCTCGGTAATACTTACTTGATTTTCGTGTCTGTACACGTTAAAAACTAAATAAAGCATAAGACGAAATAGCAAAAGCACATACATGTCTAATACATACTACATGATATTGCGCATAGAACTCCCCCTGTTATGTAAGCACATCTATTGCGATATGGAAGTTCTATTTCTTGCGCACTCTACGTACTTTATAGCTGGTATCAATAAATCATAAGCTTAATTATACAAACCGTTTTATGACCGTTGTTAGATGCACCAGGAAGCTTCGGTACACAGTAATACCGACTTATTGGTCCATTGTGGAAGTTTTGGCATACAGATCACGGCTCATCGACTTTTATTGGTGGGGGACATCGGCAGCCGACCATAAATCGAACCCGATGACGGACTTAATGGCCCGAACACGCTTTTTAAAATCAGTTGTGAGAAGATAGGAGACCTTCCCCTCACTTTAAATTCGGTTCCAGCATGTTACGAAAACCTGTTTTTAGCTCAAATAATTTATGGTCAGTCAAATTTATGCACACCCTTTTGTTTAATTTGAATGAACTGAGGCGTTAGTTTATTAAAACGTGTATTAAAAAGAACATCAGTTTAAAAGGGTTTAAAACAAGGAGCAACATTGTGCGTTCCTTCTATAGAACGAAGGCAGCCGTAGAAGGCAGGGTAAGGCGATAACGAATGTATATACTCGTATGTATAGATACAGCTGTCTCAGCTAAAAATGCCTTTATGCAAAGGGATTAAGGTCGATATGTATAGACATTGTGTCGTATATGCGAATGGATGCAACTACATTGCCTTTGAATTCCCTCGTGATGTCACGTTTCGCGCTGCGAAGCACTTCGCACCTTGCACATCAAGTGGCGTTCGAATGTTGGCTCGGTACTTCGTGCGATGGCTATCTCTACCTGGGTGAATGTCAAGCGTACAGATTTTTACGTAACTTCGTTTGAAGGTTCCAGAACAATGCTAACATAAGCTAAGGGTAAGGGAAGCTCTCGAATAGGGTGAGACGAACTTCCGCAGGCGTCGATAAAATCGCAGGAACTTTGTGTTAGATGAACTTGGTCTTTGTTCTGAATGATAGGATCGATAAGTAGTGGCAATATAAAAGAAAAGTCTTCTTGGCAGATCATAAAAACTTTATGAAGTTCGAGAGGGAATGATGAACAATCATAATTAGGATTCGAATAGCTTAACTATCATATTATATAGTTATGTAGTAGGTACAATGCGCCCACAATATTAGCATGCTCTTTCGTAGACCGTACCATTGTTTAATATCAGGCGAGATGGCGAATGGCTAAACGTAACCCTAACAATGAATACTTAGGGCGGGTTGTTTCAAACGGTTGGTTAACGTAAAATATACGTCAAAGTAGTAATAACAATCAGGTAGGATTTTTAACGTCAAATACAAAGCGTACATTACATAAAAAATCAGTTGTCAAAGACAAAAGTCAAAGCTGTTTGACTTTAAAAATGGCGCTGACCGGTGGCCAAGCTCCGGTTAACGTAATTGTTATTTTATAGCGTACTTACGTTAGGCCAAGATTTTGTTAGACAATGCTTTGACTAGTTAGCGCCATTTTTACTCCATTAGCAATAAACTTTGTATCGCCTCGGAATAGTTCCACAGTCTTCTGTCTTTTGCGATCGAGTTCAAAAAAGTTACAGAGATCAAAAAGACAAAACACTGTATAACCATTCCGAGGCTATACAACATTTATTGCTAGGGAGGTTAATGTTTACACGTGCGCTAAATGGAGATAAAACAACAAACCTATTAAAAAAAGTGAATGAATCAGAAAACCAGAACCAGAACCAGAACCAGAACCAGAAAACCAGAAACATAAAGGAGCATTATGATTTATGAAACGGGAATTACTCACGTACGATTTAGTCAATTATTCCGACTATAGTTTCAACCGCATTCGGCGGCCTTTATCAAGGCGAGTGCGCGCACGGCTGCGTCTCGCATAGCACTAAAAAAGTGCTAAGTAATTCCCGTTTCATAAATCACAATGTGTGAAAACCACGTCAGTTTCCATAATAATAAAATATAAAGGAGCATTGTGTCAAACAACATTGAAAACAATACTTTTTCCAACGAAAATAAGAAATGTTAGCGATTTAACACATTCTAGTGTGGAACATGTCCCGTGGCCCGCAGTGAATATAAAGGAGCTGGCTCTCAACCTGCACGAGACGACGCAACCCGAACGTTATTGGGTTCATTCAGATGTCATCTGCCGCATGTAGTGCCATTTAGATTTTGGTTTGAGTTTACTCTTTGACGCATGTCGTTTAAGAAGACATGCTTTAAAAACAGTTTTTTAGTAGTTTTGGTTTTAATTGAAACCAACGAGCTGTAATTAAAGTACTTTAACTTAGGTATGCACTTACCGCTTAAGATTTTTTAGCTCTCTGCTAGAATTTCCTGCGTGTGTGTTCTGGACCATAGAACCTTAAATGCATAGAACCTTATCTTCTTGCCGATGCACACATAAAGACATGGACAATCTTCTTCTTTCTTTCTTTCTCCTGGCTATTATCCCAATTTATTTGGGGTCAGCCCTCCTAGTATTTCTGCGCCACACCGAACGGTTGTGGGCTGTCTCTATTGTGGTGTTGCTTGCTATCATGTCCTTTTTAATTGTTTGCAGCCAGGTTATTGGAGGTCGTCCACGGCCTCTCTTTCCGTCTTCTATATTCATGACTACCTTAGTCATATGGTCATCATCTCGCCTCATTACATGTCCGTACCAGCGTAAACGATTTTCACAAAGTTTTTCCTGTATTTTAGCGACTTTAAAGGTACCCCGGATATATTCGTTCCTTATTTTATCAATTTTTGAAACTCCACCAGACCAACGTAGCATCTTCATCTCTGTGGTGTGAATTTTCTGTTCATCCGACTTCCTCATCGGCCAGCACTCAGATCCATATAAGAGGGCTGGTCTTACAGCTCTTTTGGATACATTGCCCTTTACTTTAATCGGCATATGGGAGTCGCATAGGAAGCTTCATAGGACCTTGCATAGGTCTTGAATATTCACCATTGAAACATCTGCCCGGGTGGGAATCAAAGCTCTCACCCTCTGACCTCTGCTCTGACACGATACCGTAGTCGATATGAAAAATTGATAGTAGAATCAAACTGTATAGAAAAATGCTACGTAATACATAGGTCTATACAGTTGATTTTAGCATCTAATAAGTCAATCTCATTCCAGCTAACACAAACCCACCTAACCAAACCTTAAGGTCTTTGTGTATTTGCTTTACGTACAATTACGTATAATGGTAAGATAACTAACCTGTAATAGCAGGAAAGGTAGTGGAGCTGTGTTTTCATTGATTTACTTAGGATACATTCACCGCACTACCTTACTAAAGCAAGCAATTTCGTGTAGGCCGAGTAGCCAGCTTGATGCTAGAGTTTCTACGCCGCCCGAGGGCCTCTGGCATGGCTTGACGTTTGAGGTGATAGAACAAACAACCGGGATCTAGAATTGAACGTGTCATCCGAGCTACGATAGCGCTGAGTTTTAAATGCCACCCGCGTGTCATCCGAGCCACGATAGCGCTCAGTTATAATTGCCAACCGCGGTCACCCATCCGAAGACTGACAGTATCGTCCGTTGTTTAACATCGGTGATCGCTTACGAACACTTAGTCGAGCTACGCTGTGAGCGCTGCCTTAGTACCTAGCTTGTAACTAGTTTTGTTGGTAGGTGCCTATTACTTTTCATGGCTTATTATCTTTGTATCACGTGATTTCCCTTGTTGTCTACGCAGTTATGGCAAGCTATTTCTTTCATTCATAGAACAATATCCAAAGAAATTGGTACTTAATTAGATTTTATGTCTTAGACGTACCCGGATTGCACGACTACGGAGAGGCTAGATCTTAGGCAAATTTTAAGTTTAACCATTTCTAATCTAAACTAGCTGTTCTCCGTGGTTAAAAAGTAGCCTATGTGTTAATCCTGGGTATAAGCTCCACGCCGAATTTTATCAAAATAATTCGTTTGAGCGTGAAAACACAATCACAAACTTTCGCCTTTATAATATTAGTCTGATTAGTCACTAAATCCTACTAATATTATAAACGCGAAAGTTTGTAAGAATGGATGGATGGATGGATGTTTGTTACTCTAGGTTTAGGTTTAAAGACTTTTTATTATCAACAAAGACAATTTGTCGCTTATGTGATAACATGGTTGAGCTAAATAGAGCTTAGCGTTCGTAGTCGCATCCATTAAAGTATATAAAAACATATTTATATTAAAATAAAATAAAAATAAATAATTCTTAAGATTCCAAACTCATTTCACGCATTTCCTTATTCAAGATAGGGATCTGTCTTCAAAAATATGTCGAGATATTTTTTTCTTGAATACGTGAAATGAGTTGACATTTTTTATATGAGAGGGTAGTTTGTTAAAAAGCCTCTTTTTAACAAACCTTACTCTTTCACGCCAGAACGGCTGAACAGATCTGGATGAAATTTGGCATAGAGATAGATTATAGTCTAGAATAGCACATAAGATACTTTTTAACTGCGGGTGAAACCACGGGGTTCAGCTAGTTAAACATAAAGTTAGTTAGTAGAATCTTATACCTACTCAAACCGTGGCAATACCATAGCCACTGTCTAGAAACTAACTGCTCCAAGTGCCATGTTGCAGTGTGTATCCAATCGTTAATGCCTCTCTAACGGTGCAATAGTTACGCAGTTAGAAACACCTGTCTCCTTACATTGACGCCTAACAATTAAATTGAAAGCGACTTTGAAGTTTCTAATTGAATTATACTATATTCAATAGCTGAATAATGTCTGACAAAGTGTGGGTGTTGTATTACACCTCTGCCAGCATCCTCGGGGGAAAGGCATTAGTATATATATTATGTATAATAATGTAAGAGAGAGCAGGTTCGGACCCAGCCGAAGGCACGCAAAAAATTTGTTTATTGTGTGAACATAATGTGCGTATTTTGCTACATAACTGGAACCCGGTGTATTGCAACAGGCTCGCCTCTATCACATTTGTAACTTAATATCGTCCAGCGAAGTGTGGGTGTTGTACACTTCTAGCAGCCCCATCGGGGGAAAAGGCGTGACGATATCTCTTCTCATCTCTATCTCTAAATATATAAAATTCTCGTGTCACAATGTTAGTTACCATACTCATCCGAAACGGCTTAACAGATTTTTATGAAAATTGACATGCATAAACAGTAGGTCTGAGAATCGGCTACTATCCATGTTTCATACCTCTAAGTGATAAAGGTTTAGCACCAATAACAAAAAATAACTAGAAATTCCCTAGAAATCACTACATAGTATAAAACAAAGTCGCTTTCTCTGTCCCTATGTCCTTTGTATGCTTAAATCTTTAAAACTACGCAACGGATTAGATGCGGTTTTTTTTAATAGATAGAGTGATTCAAGAGGAAAGTTAATATGTAAAATAACATCCATTAAATAGTGAAGAAATACTGTTATTTTTGAGGTTTCTAATGTGATGTCATTAATTATAATTTTTTTCCCGCTTACATTGCAAACGCAGGCTGAACCCTACGAGATTTATCAAAATAATGTACTAATTATTTATACACATTGAAAAGGTCTACAGAAAACTCCGCGATGGTATATGTCTATCTCTTATGGATATCCCACAATAACATTTTTTTGTTTATACCCGTGCGAAGCCAGAGCGGGCCGCTATGTTTTTATATACAACGTTCACAGTTTTTCTGTAGTGTATTTAGTATCAGCATTGCACCCGTGCGAAGCCGGGGCGAGTCGCTAGTAAATTATATGCCAAACAACGTTTGCTGGGTCAGCTATCCTTATATAACTATATGCATATGTTTTGACGTAAGCGGCTTTTTCACTGCGCTAAAACTGCTACGATATTCAGCAAATTATCGTAGCAAATTATTAAAATTCATCAAAGTTTTCCCAATGCAACCCTATAAATTTCAATAGCACAATAGATTTCACCACAAAACCTATGTAAATTCGAGTAGGTACAACACACATAAATCTGTACAAGAGGTATCACTTAAGTGGATGTCACCCGCATCACTGTCAGCCCTGTCGGACCCCAGCGTTATTTGCATCCCGCCCACGCTATATTAAAACGATTTGAATCACCCACGAATAAACGGTGCGTCGCCTTAAACGCAAAGTAAAAAAATGGGTCGACTTTCTAATAGAATGTCCAGGATTCCAAAGTGTCCATCCTGATAAATATTTTAAGTCGTTGCGAATTCAGTGAATTTTTTTATTGTCCGTACTTCTATACAAGGTGCTGATTTTGGTGTTAAGAGTTTGGGTGTACTCTACCTGTCAAAGTGAACAGCAGATTGTAAAATAAATAAATTTGGGACACTTCCACACACGGTCGCCTGACCCCAAACTAAGCAAAGCTTGTACTATGGCTGCAAGAGACTGATATACATACTTAGATATTTTTAAAAACTTACTTAAATAGATATTAACACCCAGACATAGAACAAACACAAATGTCCATCACATAAATGTGTGCCCTAGGTGGGAATCGAACCCACTGCCCCAAGCTCTGAAGGCAGGTTCAATACCAACTGAGCCACCGAGGCAGTCAAAATTCAAAATTCGGAAGAAGTCTTCATAGCAGACTCGATAGAAAATAATTTAAAAAGCAAAGCTTAAAAAACAGACTTCCCGTCCTGTAATTCGTCATCCATATGAACAATTTTGAGACTTTTGATGATGTTTTAAAAACTGCTTGACTGATTTCGATTAAATTTCAATGGGAACACCTCAAACTATGATCTACCAAATAAAAAAAAGAATCATTAAAATCGATTCCTAATTGCCGGAGTAATCGAGTAACATACATTAAAAAAAACAGTCGCCTTGAGAACCTCCTCCTTTTTGAAAGTCGGTTAAAAATAAATAATTAGTCGCGTGATTAATTTTGTATGGAGACTCGCTTTTTTCTCATATTTCGCAAAGTTGTTCACTTTGACGTGTAGAGCATCACCCAAAAGTATACACCCAAAACCAACACCTTGTATACTATATTAAAATGTGGTTTATATAGTTTTCTTGAAATCATATTTTATTCCTGCTCTTCAACCCGTTATTTTCTTTCCTATAATTATCTGTTATTAGTATACCTTCTTGCTTATTTCGTATTTGTTAAATAGAATTTTTCCGTTTCACATTCCGGTTGATACTACAGAATTAATAAAGTCAATAGTCATTAAGGTCTAGTGAAATAAGACACTTGTGGATTGATTGTTAATCTAATTGAGCTTTAATTATTTCCTGCTTTCTCTTCGTAATAACTTCCTTCCAAGCTGCCGTTGTCTTACTAAGGAAAATTAAAGTTTGTTTTACCATAATCATACACAATTATTTTACAATATATACGAAAGAAAGGTGTAAATCCATCCGTTTGCATCGTTCCGTGATAAAACTGCCAAACATATTTGAAACAAAAATAGTGTGGATAAATAAATAAATGAGTAGATAGGTAATCCTACTAATATTATAAACGCGAATTTTGTAAGAATGGATGGATGGATGGATGGATGTTTGTTACTCTTTCCCGCCAGAACGGCTGAACAGATCTGAATGAAATTTGGCACAGAGATAGATTATAGTCTAGAATAGCACAGAGGATACTTTTTGACTGCGGGTGAGAACGCGGGGCGCAGCTAGTAAGTAATAAAAAAACAATTAAGACTGTTATGTTATACATAACATATCGTCTCGTCTTTCTTTTGAAGGGATTACCAGCGATGCTGTTCACAATCATTCGGTAACGTTTCCGATCGGATCCCACAAATTTTAAACACAAATTATTCGAATCTCAGTCTACTTTTACTAATTTTATAATAGCGAATAGAGTGTAAGTTCGATCAGAATAATGAATCACGCTTAAAAACTCGTGAATACGGACTGAGATTTGAATAATTTGAGTTTAAAATTTTTGGAAACCGAACGGAAACGTTTCCGAATGATTTCGAATACCTATTCAGAAGAGTATATATTTACAGCACCCAAACTTCGCCGGTCGACATCAATGCGTATAAGAATAATTTGAAATGAGTATTGGGTAATTTTCTTTTACTTCTGTAGTCAGAAGCAAAAGAAGAAGTAAGATTTCCTGTTCTTACAATTTAGTAATTGTAAGAACATCTTAGACAAAACCAAGAAGAACCTATTTCTATAAATTTCCGGCAAAGCGTGCCCTTAGTGCAATTAGTGGAACTACTAATTACCTATTCGAACTTAACGACGCCATTGCATTTTACAAGCGTCCAATTTTACGAGGTAACCAATGATCGTTAATTTTAAAACGTTCATCGACGGTTAAATATTCTTCGGACAGATACAGGAAATGATTCATATAACGCTCGTATAACTTATTTAAATTCTTGGTCGCGAGTGCTTCAGTTTCACGGCTCGATTTATAGGCAATTGTGGTGGCAAGTTTAACCGACACGACAGTCGAAAATACGTTGGAATAAGTTAGGAGTGAATACATTAAGTATACATCTCAGGTGTGTATGTGACGGGGATGGAATACAAAAGTTTGCGCTTTGAAGTCGTCACGGTAGATTTGCGATTCTTATTCGTGATATCGCTTGTCTATGGCCAACACAAACTTACAGAGTTCATAATTTGAAACTTGAAACGCTTAATACTTCTGGTACTATCTAATAAAATGTCCGTGGTTGCAATGGTTGGACTATTTTAGTACTGGCTTGTAAACCAATTTCAAATCGATAATGTAGTTTCCTCAATGTGATAGTGCAGCAGATAGTTCAGAAGTTTTTCAAAGTCTACCCATCCGACGACACCGAAAATTGTCCTGTAGGTGCGTCACGCGCGACACGCGCCCGCATTAACAACACTTTATTGAATTCCGACCAATTGATACCTCGCCACCTTCGCAGGAAGTAGCTCCAGGATGTATGAAATATTGCCATTGCTCCTCTATTATTCAGACAATAATGTAGGCGATAGGCGTCTATATTTTATAAGGACTATATTGAGATGAAACGATGGAAATGGTCTCTCACTATGGGCCTTATAAATAAGCTTCTAGTAGCCCAACGAGCTATGGAGAGGGCTATGCTCGGAGTCTCTCTGCGAGATCGAATCAGGAATGAGGAGATCCGTAGACGAACCAAAGTTACCGACATAGCCCAGAGGATTGGCAAGTTGAAATGGCAGTGGGCAGGGCACATAGCACGAAGGACTGATGACCGATGGGGTCGAAAGGTCCTCGAATGGAGACCACGTTCCGGCAAGCGCAGCGTAGGACGTCCACCCACAAGGTGGACAGATGACCTTGTCAAGACCGCAGGATCGCGCTGGATGCAGGCCGCTACCAACCGGTCTTATTGGAGGTCTATGGGGGAGGCCTATGTCCAGCAGTGGACGTCCTATGGCTGATGGATGGATGGATGGATGATGGAAATGTAGCAACGGTGTGTAAGTAGATACAAGTATGGTGATGCATGTTTCTCTAGTAATTACTTTAACAAGTTTGTCATCACCACCGGTTTTCTTCAAACATAGCTAAGAACCGACTTCAAAAAAACATTTCACCTTTAAAAAAAAAAAATCGGTTCATCCGTTCAGAGCTACGATGCCACAGACACACACACACAGAGACACGTCAAACTTATAACATTCCGTCGTTTCCAAGTCAGGGGTACAAAAATGTACTAATTTTAAATCTGAGTCTTCTCTTTTCCCAAAGTTACACATTAACCTATGCTAAAATCTTTCAATATACTCCATTACATTTTAACTTTAAGTGTACTAAACGAATGTACGTTTGCCTTAATAAAACATTTCAAAGACGAACAAACAAAAAAAAAAAGTACTCAGCTCAACCGTAGTTTTCAAACTCGTAAACCAAATAAAAATGTTAGGTTGTTGCATTCCAACTTGCTGTTATCACTTCACTGCAGTAGAATCCTGTACACTGAAGCCGAAGTAATTTCCTACTTCCACCGATTTCAATTACCGGGACGCGCCTTGAAACCGCTGTGGGTTAGAAAATAACCCTCTTTTAAGGAACGAAGTGGCCACTCCAATGCAGAATAATTTAAGCCCATTGGATATTCTGTCTTAGAGCAAGCTTTGATGGATCAATCGTATAACAGAATCTTAATCAGAGCTGAAGCGTACGTACATACGTAGGTACGCTATACTAAATATAGCTTAGTTTGCTTTGGGTGTGTGAAATAATGTTAAGTGGTAGCAGTTGCAAAAAATATTCTTAAATATAAAATACGTGTAATTAGCGATGATAGCCTAGTTGGAGAAGGCCCGCCTCTCAAGCCAGAGCGGGTTCAAACCCAGCCAACGGCACGCACCAATTTGTTCATTGTGTGAATATATGTGCGCATTGTATGTCGTCTGCTATATGAATGGAGCCCGGTGTATGGCGACAGGCTCGCCCCTTGTCATATTTGGGACTAAATATCGTCCGGCGAAGTGTGGGTGTTGCATTATACCTCTGCCTGCCCCCTCGGGGGAAAGGCGTGACGATTTGTTATGTATGTTGATGCCTGGAAGAGATCGCTTTTAGTGATAAGGCCGCCAGTTGTTACACTATTTAATAAGTTTTATCATTATTTTTCTCTTGTTGTTTTGTTATCTGTGGTGTGAACGATAAAGAGTTTATCTATCTATCTATCTATGTTTTTGAAAATAACATGTTACTTATCAAAGTATTTATACACGCATTACCATTTGTGTTGTACAATAGGATCTCAAGAAGAGGCCATAAATTTAATTTCAAGCTTATACAAATCTTCAACACACCACAAATTTATCTTCAGGTATGACATAAAATACATTCTTGCGAATTAAATTTGGAGATAAAAGCATACTTGTTCGGAGTTCGGCAGACAAGAAGATTATTAAAATACTTTGGATTTGCTCCACCTGCGGTATCCAGCTGTAACAGAATTCCGCTTCAAGCCTCAAATGCCATTCACAACACACTCAACCTCAACAATTTTCATTAAACATATTTCTTTCAGTTATGTTACAATAAATGTATCGCGAATTTGTATACAACGCGTGAAGTGACAGGTTTAACAACATGTCATGTTTGTTTATGTTAACATGCGGATAGCATGTTTTGTGATTTCAGTGCAAAAATATTCAAAATTCAATTATTGTTAATTTACGAAATTGTTTACACGTGTTATTAGATCCACTGTAACCGCAAAATTGTTTGCTGAAAACACTAATTGCTAAGTTAGTACTGGTACTAATTTTACAAAATACATTATTATCCATGTTCTGTCCGCCTCTGCCAAAATTTTATACAATACGGGGTATTATCCGCGATTAAAAAGTACCCTGGCCATTTCTGTCCCCTTCAAAACGTATTTGCAAAATTTCTTAATGATCAGTTGGGTAGTTCAGAAGTGAAAGCGTAAGAAACTCCTTCTTCTTTTTCATAGCTATTATTCCAAATTGTATGGGGTCAGCCCTAATAGTATTATATTTCGGCGCCATACCGTACGGTTGTTGGTTGTCTCTATTGTAGTGTTGCTTGCTATCATGTCTTTTTTAATTGTTTGCAGCCAGGTTTTTGGTGGTCGTCCGCGGCCTCTCCTTTCGTCTTCAACATTGATGACTATCGTAGTCATATGGTCATAATCTTGACACATCACATGTCCGTACCTGCACGAGCGATTTTTGCTAAGTTTTTCCGGTACTTTAGCGACTTTAAAGGTACCCCGGATATATTCGTTCCTTATTTTATCCATTTTCGAAACTGAAATCGTAACAAACAAATTTCAATAAGCAAACGAACAAACTCACTTTTGCATTTATAATATTAGTTAGGATTAGTATTATGAAGAACTAGTAATATTTATCAAAAGATACTTGTCACAGGCACAACTCTTTCTCACCTAGCCCTCTAATCTTGACGCGTGAGATAAGATTTGGTCACTTTCACTCATACGACTTTTCAAACGAGAGAGACAAAGACCAGAAAATATCTCGAATTCTAAGAATAGGGGCCCCTAGTAATAGGATATAGATAATTATTATACTATTAATTATAATAGCTTGTCTCATGAGCGTACCCAGACTTTCGCTAAGGATGGGGCAGTAATAAATGCATCTACTTTTTTTACTTGAAAAATCCAAATATTAAGCTTCGAGGTAAAGACCAGGGTGGGGCAGATGCCCCTTGCCCCATCGTGGGTACACCCATGGCCTGTCCCCAAGCTTCCTACTACGATTTAGACACAATTACTCAATTATATTATTAAACAACGTCTACGAGTAACCTTATTCCTCGCTTAACCTTCACAATGGCATCTCAAATGAAATTTAACTGCCCCTTGATTGTCGGGACCGTTGTTCACAATAATTATCTTGAAGAGGAAGCGGGTGATGAGCTACGCCGGGCAAGATATGACAAATAAATTTTCTTTCATTACCCATACTGACATTAGTAGCTCTGTGTGCTGGAGACCTCAAGACCTCGAGAATCGGCTTAGAAATACCGAGAATCGATTAAGTAATACGACCTGTGGGGCTATTCCTACGCGTGAGATGAGATGAGATTTTATCTTGGTCACTTTCACTCCTATGACGTTTCGAACGAGAGCAACAAGGACGAAAAAAGGTGAGATGAAAATCTCAAATCTCCGAATAGGGCCCCTGGAGGAAGACAGAGATCCAGACAGAATCGAAAATGTGAAAGCATTTTTATCGAAGCTAAAGCATAGACGCTTCGCTCGCTGACGCTCGCTCGGTCGACAAGAGCGAAAGTAGCTGTCTGTTTGTTGCGTTTTTACTTGTTGAAGCCTTTTTTTTTCACCACATAAAAGGAACAATTTAGTCGTCGCGGAATTGCTACTGAAAATCCTATCCTACTAATATTATAAACGCGAAAGTTTGTATGTACGAATGGATGGATGGATGGATGGATGGATGGATGGATGGATGTTTGTTACTCTTTCACGCCAGAACGGCTGAACAGATCTGGATGAAATTTGGCACAGAGATAGATTATAGTCCTGAATAACACATAGGATACTTTTTAACCGCGGGTGAAACCGCGGGGCGCAGCTAGTACATTTATAAATATATTTAAAGTCTAACTGTGAGTAGTAATCTTATAAATAACTCCTAGCTAGACTATACCTACGCAATAAATATGAGTTTATGTTCATAGAAAGAGTAGGTGGCGCTGCCAGCCATTAGGGAAGTAAAATAGATAAAAATCTTAGGGCAGCATGCTAAAACAACGCTTAATAAAACCAGTCTTAAATCGAAGTTCGTGACTGAGCGTCGTTTTAGCATGCGGCCCTTAGGTCCGCATGGTAAAACGACGTCATACGCACAGTAAAAAAACAAGCGTCGTTTGACCATGCGCGCCTAAGAACCGCATGCTAAAACGATGCTTAGTCTTGATCATGATTTAAAACTGCGGTTTTACCATACAAAAAAACAGTCTTAAATCAAGATTAATGTCGGAGCGTCGTTTTAGCATACGGCCCTTAGACTGGTACATCCATCTGCCCTGAGTCATAGATTAGATAATGGTTACCACTCTAGGTCTCCCTACCAGGGTTTTTTTCATAATAGGCTTGCCTTGAGTCGCCATCTGTGATGCGTTAGGATGGAGCACGCTTGCCTAAAAGAAACCGATTCACTCAAGACTTGAAGAAGCCGAAATCATAACTATCTGGGAACACCCTCCCAGGTAGTTTTAGTTACCTAAATAGAGTAAATTTTCAAAGGAAAATTCCACCCTTAGTGTCTGGTTTAGGATTCTGCTCCAGTGAAGTGGAAACCAAAAGATTAGTCTCTCGCTCCATTGTAAGAGCAGCGATTAACGTTTGCTGAGCTAATAGCCAGACTCCTTTGACGAAGTTGGTTCACAATAGCAAAAGGTAAGGACACTACACCATGGCGACTAATAGCAAAGGTTTAATAATTTTTATTTTATTGCATTGCTAAGAAACTTAGGCATATTTTAACCCGCGAACAGAAAGGCGTTCGAAAGCTAGTGCCATTTAACTAAGTTAAGAAATAGTTTTCTTTTTACCCGACTGTGCAAGAAGGATCGTTATGTATTTCAAGTGTTTGTATGTATGTTGGTATGTATATAAGCATGAGGTTTCTTTGGAAAGCCCTACAGTCTATGCAGCTTCATGGGTTTTGACATGTGAGGTGTCATTTGAATCGTCTTGATAGTGGAAGTGACTTATGGTACAATATTTTGCAGCCGGGTTTTTGTTCTTCGTTTAATGATGTTACTTATTGGTTGAATTTTTTTGAATGTTATTGCCGCATAACTCTCATTAATATTTTTTTTTTTTTGGACATTGTCACACACGGTCGCCTGACCCCAAACTAAGCAAAGCTTGTACTATGGCTGCCAGAGACTGATATACATACTTAGATATTTTTAAATACATACTTAAATAGATAATAACACCCAGACATAGAACAAACACAAATGTTTACCACATAAATGTTTGCCCTAGGTGGGAATCGAACCCACGCCCCCAAGCTCAGAAGGCAGGTTCACTACCAACTGAGCCACCAAGGCAGATTTAAAAAATAAATCTTCATTAAGGACAAGTATTCTTACAGATTTTCAAAACCCTATTACGATGCCACGATTTTTTTTTAAAAAGATTATAATAGCGAGCCTGTTGAAAAACTAACTTTTAAACCTACTAAGTTAAAAGTAACTAAGTAAGTATCAACTAACACACTGGCCGAGGGGCTAACCCGTGTCAGAGTTTTATGCCGCCCGAAGGCCTCCAACATGCCTTAACAGTTGTTACTCTATTTTTGACTTTATTACTGGAATGTCCGAATGAAAACACTAAGTTGTATACAAAATGGATGTCCGAAATTCAGAATTGTTTACTCAAGACATAATAAATAATAAATTTGGAACACTTCCACACACGTTCGCTTGATCATAAACTAAGCAGAGCTTGTACTATGGCTGCCATAGACTGATTTACATACTTAGAAATTTTTAAATCCATACTTAAATAGATATTAAGTAACGCCCAGACTGAGAACAAACACAAATTTTCATCACATAAATGTTCACCCTAGGTGGGAATCGAACCCACGCCCCCAAGCTCAGAAGGCAGGTTCACTACCAACATCATGCATAAATGGTTTTGAATTTTAAACTATCTACCAAAGCTATTATTATTTTTACCCGACTGAAAAGAAGGAGCGTTATGTTTTTCGAGTGTATGTACATATGTATGTATATATGTATGTACGTATATGGGTATGTATGTATGCAAGTGAGGTTCTTTGACACGCCCAACAGCATAAACAGCTTCATGGATTTCAACATGTGAGGTGTCATTTGCATCGTCTTGATAGTAGAAGTGACATAGGGTACAAATATTTGCAGCCGGATTTTTTATTTTTCTTTTAGTAAAATTACTCGTTGTTTAAGTTTACTATACTTTTAAAAGAAAGTCACTACTTAATTAGATCCGTGTAAAGTCAAGTAACTGCTTCGTACAGCGACAAAGGAACAGTCATAAGACAAACGGATGCAGCCGTTTGAGACTCCGCTCAATTACGTAACTAAGGGCTTTTATCTCTTCATAATTAGGGGTTACACAAACAAGACTATTCATGACTGTTAGTTCGTATAATGCGTTTAATCTACTCGGAGCTCGCTGGTCCCTGAGGGAAAAGGAACCATTACACTCCAGCGGGCGCTCAAAAGGAACAAGAAAACTTCAATTAGTAAGTATAAAAGTTCATAATAAAATATAGGACAATCTAAGCTAAGAACTCGATCTAGTCACTTTTTGAACAAAAGAAACTTAATCAAAATCGGTTCATCCGTATGGTGGCTATGATCCCACGTCGGATGTTAAATTTACGGAAAATTTTTAAGATCGGAAAAGTTTTCGGATCAACAGGGAAATTCATAGGGCTTATGTAGGTATTTTCAAAGATACGCAGAAATCAGAAGAAATGAGTTGCAAAATGTGGGATGATTAATATTATATATATAATATATTTTAAACTTAAGTCTTATGTTAAGTGTTCGGCGACCACTTTAGACTAACTTCGCATTGACTAAAGGTTTTCTACTGCCATTTTGTCTAAAAGTAGACGACGTGCGAAGAGAGCACGTAAAAAGACTGACGAGAAAAATTGCCCTTGTATTTAGATTAATTTAAAAGCTAATGCTAAGCTAAGCTTTTTTATATTTGACATAATTATCAATTATTATTGTTCTGACATTCGTTTTTAATTATAAATATTCAACTGTGACGTGTAACTATAGGAGTTATCAATAAATTCTGATTTCTGATTTCTAATGATGTAGACTATCTCCCCATGTAAAGGGACTTTTGATTTGCTTGGTCTGTCTAAAAAAAACTGTCTTAAATAAAATAGTCCCATTATCATTATCTTGTCTTGATGACCTTTTTTAAAAAGTAAACAAGAACATACTCGTAGAGGCGGGTACAGTTCATTTAATTAAACATGCCAAATTTCATCAGAATCTGACAAATGGTTTCCAAGTAATTTGACAAGCGCGTTTGTATGGAAAATTCGGATCGCGGTAGCCTTAATGGTATTACGTCTTACTGCAATATTACCATAAGCTTAATACAATTATATTTTTGTATCATTTACTGAATTAACATTTCCTAATATAATTAATGAAACGATATCTAGGTCGGCTTGCCTTATTCTTACGCCCATATCTTTGTAGGTTGCTGTTAATTTCATCTCAAACCCATTATAATTACATCAAATTACGTCGTTATTAATATCATTTAAAGCTGATGTTTCCGCATGATTTGACTCGGCACAGCTTCAGTCCAATTAATAGCTATTATACATGAGGCTCTATTAATTTTGTACATAATAATATTATGTATATAATAATTATTCTATGCCTATAAATTAGTCTCTCTCAACAAAAGCTATGTTTGCTTTTAATATTTGAATATTATTTGCGACCCACGCTTTAACAGCCTTTATTATATGCTATTTCAGATTAGAAAAAAAGCGATGGCAGCCTTGTTGGAAGAAGGCCCGCCTCTCAAGCCAGAGGGAGCGGGTTCGAACCCAGCCGACGGCACGCACCAATTTGTTCATTGTGTGAACATTTGTGCGTATTGTATGTCATCTGCTACATGACTGGAGCCCGGTGTATGGAGACAAGCTCGCCCCCTGTCACATTTGGGACTGAATATCGTTCGGCGAAGTGTGGGTGTTGTATTACAACTCTGCCAGCCCCCTAGGAGGAAAGGCGTGACGATATGTTATGTTATGTATGTTTTTCAGATTATAATCTATCTCTGTTCCAAATTTCATACAGATCTATTCAGGCATCTAAACTTTTTCATTTTTAATTTTTAGTGTGATTCTGTGTTTCTGTCTATTTTGTCCGTCTGTATCCAAAATCTCTATTTGCCCTTATTTAGATATTTTTCATACAACTATTATTTATCTAAGACAAACGTCAAAAGGCGACAGACTCGCCTGTCACATTTGGGTCTGAATATCGTCCGGCGAAGTGTGGGTGTTGTACACCTCTGCCAGCCGCTTCAGGGGAAAGGCTGGCAAGGCGTGACGATATGTTATATTTAAATTTTATTTTATGACGTTTATTTTGACTTTTATTACCTAACCAAATATATTATATATATTATATTTATTATAAATATACCAAATATATATATTTGGTTTTAATCAGCCATAACAATACTCGTTAAAGTTTGCGGGTCAGTTTACGTCCCTACTTAGTTAACTGACAGTAAGGAATATAATATTATACACATAAAGATAAGATTTAATTCATGGCCAATCCTACGAAGTCCTTTCAAAATAAAACAGATGTTCTCTTAAAAATAAGAATGATAAAGTTAATTTAGCTTAATTAGCTTAGCTTTATTAGGTTAATTAGCTAATCCAATTGGAACCAATTCTGATACTCTGCTATTGATCTTCTAGTGGGTAAACATTTTCATTGATTCCTTTAAATCCTAACTAATATTATGAATGCGAAAGTGAGTTTGTTCGTTTCTTTGTTTGTCAACGTGTCAACTACCTATTCAACCGATCATTTTGAAATTTTGCATACACGTTGTCGGGGGTAAGGAAAAGGACATAGGGTACTTTAATCCCGAAAATATAACTGTTCCTGTGGGACCGCGGGTGAAACCGCGAGGCGCGGGGTTGTTAATACATTTCATTGGTATTTTCTTCAATTTTTTTTTGGGACGACTGCCCAGTTCGATGAAACCGCCCCTCAAGCCCGAGGGAGCGGGTTCGATCCCAGCCAAAGAATCGTAATTATATTCACAAATGTACAAATCAAGTGCGTTAATTTCCGCGATGATAGCCTAGTTGGAAGAGGCCCGCATCTCAAGCGCGGAGCGGGTTCAAACCCAGCCAACATATGTGCGTATTGTATGTCATCTGCTACATGACTGGAGCCCGGTGTATGGCGACAGGCTCGCCCCTGTCACATTTAGGACTGAATATCGTCCGGCGAAGTGTGGGACCTGTATTACACCTCTGTCAGCCCCCTCGGGGAAAAGCGTGACGATATGTTATGTGTGTATGGCGACAGGTCACATTTAGAACTAAATCCCGTCCGTCGAAGTGTTGGTCTTGTAATCCACCTTTGCCGGCCCCTATGGGAGAAAGGCGTGACGATATGCCATGTTAGTTTTTAAATCATAGTAGTTATTTGTGAAGCGTAGCAGAAAAAGGTAGAGTAGGTAGAGCGTAGAGTAGGTACTAATTTTACATTTTTCTGTCTACGTTGTTTTCATTTCCAATTTCTTAAGAGAGACAGCAAAAAACAACAACAATAACAAATCTCTTGCTTGCAATTCATATTCTGCAATTGGAGCAAAAAGTCATCGACCTGGGACCCTATTCGGAGATATGAAATCATCTCACCTTTTTTCGTCCTTGTTGCTCTCGTTTGAAACGTCATAGGTGTGAGAGTGACCAAGATAAAATCTCATCTCATCTCACGCGTAGGAATAGCGCCCCAGAGAGATTGGGAGATTTGAGATTCTTATCTCACCTTTTTTCGTCCTTCTTGCTCTCGTTTGAAACGTCATAGATGTGAGAGTGACCAAGATAAAATCTCACAATCACATATCAATGAATCTCTCATCTCACGCGCAGGAATAGCCCCCCTGTGGGCAGAGGTACGAAGACAAATAACGTTACTCAGAACGAATTAATATGACTAAAAAGTAAAAAAGAAAGAAAAGAAGAGAATCCAAGAAAATACTATTAGAAATGTGCCTACAGTCAGTGACTTCTTGAAATCGTCATTGCCTACAGCCACAAAGGTACAGGTACGCGCAATTGAACTTTAGGTAGGTACTGAAGCTCACCGAGCGGTTGCGTGACCATAAAACGGAAGCCTGCAAGTTAAGGGTTACTCATGACTCACAGCTAGCCAGCTGCCATATTACAGTTGTAATTTCGCAATAATCAAACACAGCTGTTATGGCATTATGCAAGGAAACAATGACTCAAGAATATGTAACAATTAAAACGTATAGTTTGAAGTTATTGCATGTCGATTCCGCTGTACCTAACTGTTTAACATGGAACAAAATTCTGAGAAGAATGGTGCTTGTTAAAGTTTAATGGCAGTTTATCGTACTTTGGTTAGAAATTTGTACATGCAAAATAAAAAACAGGCCAAGTGCGAGTCGGACTCGCGTACGAAGAGTTCCGTATCTAAACGTCTCTATAAAAGGGGCAAAAACATCACGTTTGTTGTATGGGAGCCCCCTTAAATATTTGTTTTATTCCGGCACGCACCAATTTGTTCATTGTGTGAGCATATGTGCGTATTGTATGTCATCTGCTACATGACTGGAGCCCGGTGTATGGCGGCAGGCTCGCCCCCTGTCAAATTTGGGACTGAATGTCGTCCGGCGAAGTGTGGGTGTTATATATTACACCTCTGCCAGCCCCCTCGGGGGAAAGGCGTGACGATGTTTATGTTTTTTAGTATTTTTTGTTATAGCGGCAACAGAAATATATCAACTGTGAAAACTTCAACTGTCTAACTATCACGGTTCATGAGATACACCTGGTGACAGACAAACAGCGGCGCTTAGTAATAGGGTCCCGTTTTACCCTTTGAGTACGGAACCCTAAAGAGCATACTATTTAGTTAAGAAATTCTGTAAAATTATTCGTATAAGAAAAAAAACTAGTTTGCGATACAAAAAACATTAAAATTAATGACGTTTCGCGCTTAAGTACGCACCTATATTGATGGTAGAGCTGATTAATACAATGTGCGAAGCTTAGATTCGTAACTCATCGTCGAATTTTTTTAATTATAAAATTATCCTTGAGATGAAAAGAAGAATAATTGAAATCGGCTTACAATTGGAGATCCAACTCTACGATGTTTGAAATTTGAAGTCTATTAATTTTTAATGATGTAGGTGACCTTATGAATGATACCTTATAATGACTCTAGGAACTAAAATAATCGCAACAGTCGTTGGTATCAATTCAATCTAGTATTTTTTGTATATTCAAGCCGTATGAGTCAAATACTTGATCAAGGAGACAAAGCAGAGCCGCGCCCATAATCTGCTCAGTGACTGCCATCAATTAGGTCAATGACCATTTTGTTTTCTCTACAATCATAAAATAGAATTTCTTTATGCAATACATACAACTTAGCAAAATACGGAAAGTGGCTGTATTGTATAGTATACGTGCTTATATGTAGTGCGTATTAGATGGGATCCTCATGGGAGTTACTCAAGGTACCATAACTTATGACAAAAATAGATTTGGAAGTACAATGCTGGCATTTATTTGATATAACGTATTAGCATTGCCTTTCAGCGCGCAGTATGCTGGGCACGCTACCGAGTGGTAGAGGATTCGAGAATTTGGATTATCTTTAGACCTTAATCGGTTTGACGGTAATCCAATTACTTTATACGTAGTAGTTTAAGTAGATTAGGTAGTTAGGTCTTAGGCAAACAAGTATTTTGTTTTAGTTAATTTTAAAACCCCGGAATTACTATTTACTGTATTTACTTAAATATTGTGGTTCCTTCTTGTGAAAATTTGCAAATTCTTTGTAGTGATGTTTAATTTTTTTTTTCTGTACTCTTATTTTTAACGTTTTACAATTAAGCTAATGAGTAAAAGTACCTACTGTATTGGTTTAAAGAACTTGAGATAAGACTAAAGTGACCTAGCAAAACCTGTTTACTTACAAATGAACAACAAACGTTGTACGAAGTTATTCAACTTTATGCACATGCTCTTATAGGTCATTTTGATAAGAAACATCTCTTTTGCCGTGAAAATTTTTATTTGCTAAAAGTTGATTTTTTGCAACACTTTTTTTTTGGCCAGAGTAACCCAGTGATGGTTAGAAATTATAATTAAAAAAAAACGTAATTAGATAGTAGTTAAAATAGTATATAGTAACTTTTCTAGTAAGTAACTTTTTCATCAGAATTCTTTCTGCTTCATCAGAAGTAGTACAAAAGTTTTGAATACCTGAGAAAGATCCGCATCACTCTGAAGTTTCTCAGCGACAGTCAACTTCTTATCGGCGACAGCGAGGCCGAAGCACAACACTAACAACAACACCAGAGGCCCACCCATCGTCACAGACCACTAAAACCTCCGAAAAGTCACTGAACACTCGCGAGTAACATGGAACAAGTACGAGCAACGCGCGGAGGACGAGAATGCGGCGCGGTAAATGCCGGTACGGCGGGCCTGTCGACTCGTCGGGACCGTATGCCGCAGCTAGCGCTCCGTCCCGCTCTAGCTCGTTGTCCCCTCGCCTCGAAAGCTGTGGTCATCCTAGCCTCCAAGCCCGTCATCAACGGCCGTTAGGCTTCCAAAATGACTCGAACTTTAAAGGTGTTTCGGAGGCTCGCCCGATTTTTGTTAACGGCCAAACGCTACTCAAGGTCACACGACACCTCTAACGCATAATGTTATTGTATCACTCTAAATTATGCAACGGCTTTTAAAAAGTTTAATTTATTTTCCAGCAACAAAACTTTCATTGTTATCTTTTAAATTTATCTCGCCAGATATTTAACAGCTTTTCATTTCATAATTAAGTTGAATAAAGAGGAAATGCCTCCAGTTTTCGCGGGAAAATCGTTAATTAAAGGCCTTTTAAATATTCCGGGAATCTTTTTAATTCACCAGCTTGGAAGTTTTTTCGGGGATTTAACTCGATGGGTTTCAGCGCTCGCTTTGTAGTCCAATATCTTCTTATTTTACATTTCTAGTTACTTATTAGCAAAAATATCTTGAAACCCCATTAAAGTGATTAATTAATTATCATCTATTATTATAAATACGAAAGTAAGTTAGTTCGTTATTTGTTTGAATGTTTGTTACGCTTTCACGCCTTAACTACTCAACCGATCATCGTGAAATTTTGCGTACACGTTGTCAGAGGTACAGAAAAAGACATGGGATACTTTTTATCCCGGGAAAATTAACGGTTTCTGTAGGACCGCAGGTGAGCCCGCGTGGCGCATCTAGTGTTTGATAATGACCATTGAAGCCGATGCACTCGACATTAGTCATGCTTAATATCAATGACCTTAGCTGATCAATGAGAGATCAACGAATTGATGTAGAGTAAAGCGATGATTCAACACACAAATAGACAGTTAACAAGTTAACATTAATTTGTTGGTATCCGTCAGCTTCCAGTAGGTACGCTTTTTAAATTGTAATTTTAAAATTTACAAGAACACAAAAAAACTCTTTATCTATATTCACGGACAATGACTTGACTTTTTATCCCTTATGTTATTGAATACAGTAAAGGAATAACAAAGAAGATTTAGTAAACTTCTACTAGTTAGCCGCGCCCTGCAGTTTCACCCGCGGTCTCACAAGAACTGTTAATTTTTTCGGGATAAAGAGCACCCTATAATATGTTTTTATGTACCCCTGACAACGTGTATGCAAAGCTTCATGAAGGTCGATTGAGGAGTTAACGCGTGAAAGTGTAACAAACAAATAAACAAGCAAACTAATGAACAAACTGACTTTCGCATTTATGATATTAGTTTTTGATAGTTTAGTATGGTTTGTTTTAGATTTTTTAGTTTGGTCTTAATTATTTTATGTTTTTCAATAAAGAGCACCCCATATTAGTTCAGATCCAGATTATTTATTGCCATAAGCCGTACAGTACACATGATGTTTCAAAACACAATATTGCATTAGGTACCTACATAGTTCAACGGACCCCGTCGGGCACAGAAACTTAGAAGAGAGGAGGATGGTTAGTAAATATTAAAATTTTATTATTATTATCGTCGTAGTCGTTATAATATATTTATGTTAAGAATATTAATTTTGTCAAAAGTCATATGGTCTATTTATTACTAAAATTAAATTGTTACTTAATAGTTAAGTACTTGTTACTTAGGTATATCACATTTTAAATGTGAGTAGAGCAATTGGTAGAGCCCCTTCAAATAGTGTTTAGTTGTTTACCGACTTATAAATTTCAAGCACGATTAGTCGAACGTGAACAAAAGGTCGCCTAATATGCCTACCAATAACAGAACCGAAATGTTCTCGCATATCCATAGCCAGCATTGTATGAGAAACATGCGCGAATAATCTATTTTCGATTACCTCAAACGAGTCAGCGTATAACAAAAACGGTTTTGTATGTTCTTTTAAAAGGCCTATGAAAAGAATTTGACGTGTTAGGTGGGTTTTTACCTGAGCTCGGTTAGATTATTCCGTCGTTTGGAGAAGACGTGACGGGAACCGATTATGAGCTATTGTTTCCATGTGTAAGAATCAGACTTTTTACGATAGCATCTACTTTCTCTGATGCGTTCTGTGACTATCGCGTATTGTGGAGTTAGTTGATTGTATCTGTCAGGTTATAGATCATTGCTTTGAAGACTGACTTGTTGGTTTCTTTTGCTTAAATATTGTAATGTTATTCAATTTCGTGCGTCGTAAACGTCGCCATAATCATCGGCAGTCTTTATTAGTCTAGTGCTAAACATAGGCCTCTCTTGTGGCATAGTGTATTTTCATCTGTCAGTCAGTCAGTGTAACTGTTACGTTAAAAATAAGAAAAATTCTTGCGTAACTTCTCGTTATTTTCGACCGCGCGTCTATGCTTCAGCTTAGACCAAAATACTTTAGTATGTCCGAATTTTGTTCGGAACTCTGTATTCCTCTACAGCTCCCTTTTCTGGTGAAATTTTGTGAGTAGGTTTTAGGTAAAATTTGTGATTTGTTTAGAATTTTTTTGTCAAGTCAGTTTTAGGATTTTCTTGAAAATGGTGGAGATTCAAAACTCACAAAATTTGAAGACAATCGGGACCTGCAGAGTAAGATAGACCCTGACAGAATTCAGATATACGAAAGTATTTTCGTTAAGGATTGCGGCCTCAAAGTCAAAGTCAAAGTCAAAATGTTTTGTTTCAATTTAGGTATCAAAGATACACTTATGAACGTCAAAGTTAAATTAAAGTTAAGTTAAAGTCGCCTGTCGAGGAGGACATATGATCACAGAGCCACTAGTTCAACCGACTTCAAAAAAGAGGAGATTCTTTATTCGGTTGTTTTTTTTTTAATGTTTCTTACCGCATCACTCCGTTGTTTATGAACCAATTTGGAATATTCTTTTGTAAATGTAATTACCTATATGCTTACAAATTGATCCTATTTTTTGCAAATTACAATTAGGTAGGATGAGAGGATAGTCGATTTATTTTATTTTAAAAGATTATTCGGATTGTTAATGACTGATTTCGACTCATTGCATTATTAACAAGTTTGTTACGGTGATATCATGAAAAATACGATGCAGCGGACTTTGAACGTTAAATTGAATTGAGGATTAAATTGACACAATGAAGGACAACATTATTTCAAGGGTCACTGACTCACAAAAACGAATGCAGTCATTATAGTGCAGTACTTTAATGCCCTAATAAATTCTTATATTCAGTACAAGTGTGCTCAGTATTAGTGTATTCAGTACAAGTGGACAAAATATAAGAATTCTTAGTCCTTCGTCCTTGCTACTCTTAGCAAAATATTTGCTTATCGAGGACATAAAGTTAACAGTCTCCTATGGAATGGCAAAGGTTCGTGTAAGAAAATTTAGCAAGGAGCTAGCTAGGAGTAGTGTAAACTAGGTAAGTAACATTAGTACAACAAGTAACAAGTAGGCATTCCTGAAATTAAGTGCAATTGGGCATAACTTTCTCACAATTTGATAGCCACTAAGCGATGGCAGCCTAGTTGGGAGAAGGCCCTCTCAAGCCAGAGGGAGCGGGTTCGAACCCAGCCGACGGCACACACCAATTTGTTCATCGTGTGAACTTAATGTGCGTATTGTGTGTCATCTGCTACATGACTGGAGCCCGGTATATGGCGACAGGCTCGCCCCCTGTCACATTTGGGACTGAATTTCCTCTGGCGAAGTGTGGGTGTGGTATTACACCTCTGCCAGTCCCCTCGGGGAAAGACGTGACGATATGTTATGTTATATTCATCATCATCAGCCATTTTCCACCATCTGCTGAGTATAGGTCCTTTTTAGCAAGTAATTTTTTTCATCTCTGTGCTAGTCTCAGCTACTCCTTTCTGAAGCTTTTACAATGTCTGACCACGAGTTGAAGGTCCTTGGTGTTCGTTTCCCATCCACTATTTTGAATAGACGTCACATTAAAGCTTAGCTATTCTTTAATTAATCCCTTCAGTAAGATAAAGAAAAGGTTTTTTAAACATATAAGGGTTAATTTCGCCGTAAGTTTTTAGGTATAACCCAACTAAACATATCCCCGTCTTTCTTATTTGCTTCGTGTAAGAAAAGGACATCAATACTTCTATGTAATTTAAATTTAGCAATTTAATTAATCGTTTTGAATAGCCCTTATATTGTATTCAGCTAGCTTTCCCTTACCGTGTTCTCAAACTTAGCTAAGTATTCCTTAAACCATATGTCACCGCTTTACGATTCTGGTATAAATTAAAGTTGTATGTCATTGAAAGTTTCACATTAGTATTACAGTCAAGTTCGTCTCAGTAAGATGGTTTAACAAACTTCTTAAAAACATTTCCCTGAAGTTGGAGTGGAAATTTGCCAGACGTGCTTTGTAGGTACCTACTGTACCTACCTACGTACGTAGTAGGTACTAATTGTGTTTACTACTGTGTAGTGACAATCATAGGTTTAAAATTCTAGTACTTCCACAGGCTGTGATTGTGACACGTGAGTTAGTAGCGACGCAAACCAACAGACTGACTGACTGTTTTTTTTATTAGTCTGCTATGCGAAAACGAGCTAGACGAACGCTCGCCATCAAGCGTCTAGAAATTCAGTTGCGTATTAAACCAAGTTTTAACGTTTAAAGAGTTCCATATAAAAATAGTGAACGAGGAAAACCCTTAAGCCGAAACTTTAGCGTCTGGCTGTCTATATGTAACATCCATATTAGCAACCCTTGAATTAACAATTGGCAGAGCTCAATGATCATGAGAGGTAGGCTCACTACAGCCCTAAACCACTATAACTTGAAACCTGCCCCGTAGCCTGCTCCATATTACTAATTTAAAAAAAAATATACTAAATGAATACGAGAATAAATTGCGTTAATTAAGAAGCAGAGCAGTTGCTAAATATGTTGAAGGTAGCGAGTCTGTCGCATTTAGCAGCATAATATGAGCAGGTGAGCTGGTACTAAGTAGTGATCCATCGTGATTTCGTGAAGCTCCTGTCTCTAAGCACGTTAATATTTGAGAGCTCGTTAGTGTGAGTAATGAGACCTCCTCTAAACCTGTGATAACTTTGGTTATCTGTTAATTAACAAGTAACATGTTGGGAGAAATGCTATTAGTATGAAAGCCTAACATACGTTAAAATTTACGTTACCCTACATTTATTAATTAGTTGTGTACTTACAATCATTAACAAGTACTGAAGGTTTATAAATATATAAGTAGTACAAATTTGAAACTTAGCGTTTACTGAAAATTTATTCTAACTATTACTAATACCATAACATTGTATTTATCGATGTAAACGCATCCGTCTGGTTAGAACGACGGCAAGTACAGAAACGTGACAAAGAGCACTTTAACTAAAACGGGCGTGTATGACGTTTTTGAATAAAACCCCGTATTAGTCATGGCTTAAATCAGTCAAGCTAATTGGTTAATTTACTAAGGCCTAAAGGATTATGAATATGCAATGTACGTCTATGTTCCTACTTGCTTGTACATACCTAGGTACTTCGTGTGTCTATCCTAACTAATATTATAAATGCGAAGGTGAGTTTGTACATTTGTTTGTTTGTAACGCTTTCACGTCTCAACTACTCAACCAATCGTCTTGAAAATTTGAATTTTGATTCATGAACATGTACGCAAAATTGAAATTTTGCGTACATGCTGTCTGGGGTACAGAAAAGGACATAGGGTTTACTTTTTATCCCTAGAAAATAAACGGTTCCTGTAGGACCGCGGGTGAAACCGCGGGGTGCAGCTAGTAAGTTTAATACTACTACCTTAGAATACACAGATGGCAATGATAAGTGAGAGTTACCTTTGCCAGACCGTATTCTGAGGCGTGAGATATATTTGGCCATTGTCTCTCTCGTTTGAAAAGTCATAAGAGTGAGAGTGACCGAGATAATATCTCACGCGTCAGAATGGAGCCCCAAGTTCATTTAAAAGGAACGTCCCAAAATGTAACTAACAATGGTGGCATTTTGAGAGATCACTTCTCTCACAAAATTGCAATTATCTGCCTCATTCTTCAACCAGGAAGTAGGCACTTATGTCGGAAGTTCAGCGATCCCGGGGCCTCCAAGCACTTGACATAACAACCTGGCGCCTTCGTGAGAGGAAAGTTTTGGATTTAAATGTTCACTATAGTTTTATTATAAACTAGTTCTCCACCTTCTCAGCGTCACATCACACTAATCCTACTAATATTATAAACGCGAAAGTTTGTAAGAATGGATGGATGGATGTTTGTTACTCTTTCACGCCAGAACGGCTGAACAGATCTGGATTAAGTTTGGCACAGAGATAGAATATAGTCTAGAATAGCACATAGGAAACTATTTAACCGCTGGTGAAACCGCGGGGCGCAGCTTATATTGCATAAAAGCGAAAGTTTGGATGGATTGCTGTTTTTTACCATTACGCGACAGAAAGACAGAACATGCATGAAATTTGGCACTGAGATAGATTGTAGTCTGTAAGTTTTATAACCGCGGATCATAGCTCGTACTTTATTATATCTTTAAATGAAAAAATGAGCAATTCTTGTATATATATATATATATATATATATATAATTGGAATCTCGGAATCGGCTCCAACGATTTTCATACAATTTAGT
Organism: Peribatodes rhomboidaria; assembly: GCA_911728515.1. Taxonomy (NCBI): domain Eukaryota; kingdom Metazoa; phylum Arthropoda; class Insecta; order Lepidoptera; family Geometridae; genus Peribatodes; species Peribatodes rhomboidaria. Next base: position 13,141,728 of record OU452175.1, read on the forward strand.
ATATAGGGGGTTTCGGGGGCGATAAATCGATCTAGCTAGGAATCATTTTTAGAAAATGTCATTTTATTCGTGTTTTATCGATAATCAATTTAAACATAAACTTGGAAGAAAAATAACAAAAACAAGGCGTTTGAGTAGTCTTAACTGAAAAATATGACTCTTCCTCACATCTATTGGCGAATAATAATACTATTTTTTGTGAGCAACTAATTGCTTTAACGACACAACAGCAGATGGCGTTGTTAAGTAACACGAAGTCAATAAGTGTTTGCTTTGAGGTTAGACTAAAATCAATTGTTTATTTTTCAAAAAACACAATTAAAAAAAAAAATACCGAGCAAAGCTCGGTCATCCAGGTACTAAGTTTTTAAAAAAAAACAGCAACCAAACACAATCCCATACAAATCACTAAATCTGAAACCTACTCGTATGTTATGTACTTATTTCAGATATATTTACGTTTAAACTCATAGAGGCATTTACCTAATCTTAGTACATGTATAACTAAGCAACTCACTACCCCTCTTAACATAGACGACGCTGAAGCGACTCATGCAGCTGGAAGCCGGAACAGATGGCGGAACATTGTACGGGATAAGCCACCACCCTGATGGGTTTCGAACCTTTGAATCAGGGAAGTGATGCAATGAAGAGACTGTAGACACATGTACCTAAACGTATTGATACAAAACCGATAATCCCTTGAAAATACAGACCTATATTTGGCGAGGCGCAAACACAGATTCCAATTAGATAGAAACAGATCGAATAAATTGGAGCACGGCTTAACGGCGCATATCCACATCCGGAGCTTCTGTTCGAGTAACATTAATTTAGTTGTTCGCGTTACTAAGCTCACTACGCAGGTCTGATTTAATTAACATAACATTTGTTACAGTAATGACAGCAAGCTCCGAGGCATTAGTGCAACATCTAATCCAAAACATACTTATACCTACTGTGGATTAAGTGAGACTAGCATTATACTAGCTGCGCCTCGCAGTTTCACCCGCGGTTAAAAAGTATCTTATGTGCTATTCCAGAATAGCACTTATGATACATTTTAATTACACAGAGATGGATTATAGTCTAGACTATAGAATAGCACATAGGATACTTTTTAATTACACAGAGATGGATTATAGTCTAGACTATAGAATAGCACATAGGATACTTTATAATTACACAGAGATAGATTATAGTCTAGACTATTATCTATCTCTGTGCCAAATTTCATTCAGATCTGTTTAGCCGTTCTGGCGTGAAAGATTAACAAAAATCCATCCATCCATCCATCCATTCTTACAAACTTTCACGTTTATAATAAAACTTTCACGTTTATAATATTATAGTAAGTAGGATTATTATTGTGTGTACTAAACTGTGCAAAATTTCGCGTATTGTATTACCACATAAGATATCAAAAGACATGATTCAAAATGTGATTACAACAGAAGAATTAATGCTGTTCTCCTTGGGCTACCAAATTCAGACTATTGTTTTTTTTTTACAATCAAACTAGTAGAAATATAAAATACTTGTCGGGGTAATGTAGGAAAGAGGAGCCACGCCGTCGCATCTGATCCCATTGATGTCGGAGAAACATAGGAAAGGCCGCCGCGCTGTAACCTTCCACTTTTGGTGACGGAGAAAATCTAGTAGGCCGAGGTGTTGTATCTGATTTCTGATCCGTGAACTCGCTATCACGGGAATCTATAATGGTCGACGTCAAACTTCAGGAACGTAGAAATAAGGGGACAGCATTGAAGGCTTTTCACTATTTTAATTATACAGTCACTTAGACTACTTATTTAGTGAAGGATCACAAAGATAGTTGGCGATTTAGAGTAATGGGTTTACGAATGACCATCGCGTGCGACCGCTTTCAGCCCAGTCCTGTCAACCACTGACTGACAGACATGACGTTCGCCCGAAATCCCAAACGCAACTCCATTCGGTGTTAACCGCTCTAAATGACCATAAACAAATCGATTAATCGTCAAAAATAACAGAACAATAATACTATCGATTAACAACTCTCAAAATAAACTGATTTTCTTTATCCAATGATATCTCGCGCCGTCACGGCCATCCTGCATTTTCACACGTCCTCGGGTGAATAGTTCATCTCATCATCTGTGGACAATCATAAAAGTGCTCAAGTAACCACTTAACGCTCGGTCATTCTGACCGTCTCAAATCTACCTCCACAACTTCACAGAAAGCGAACACAGTTATGGGATAACACAAAACACAGTTAAACCCAATTCTACCAACCATAAACATCGTACCAGAGTATAATCGACTCTTTCAACAGTAACTTCATATTCGTTACCTATCCCCATAAATTGTCATGATAATTGAAATAAGCAACTTGACTTTTAGTGAAATAAATTGTATTGGGACCAATCGAATAATCGAGGCTAAAACTAAATTATTAATCATACATCCAATATTCCAAGAATTTAATCAAGCCACATTGAAAATCCAATGACGATACACATACGCGGTTTGGACTTATGAAAACTGCTGTGTCCAATTTCAAACGAATAACATGCCATTAAAGTTGTCACTTAGACTTGCCACACAGGCTAGGTCCCTCAGGGTGACAACGACAACTTCCCAGGGTGAAACTTCCTAGATTGACAACTTCCGAAAACGACAACTTTCGAAAGTGACAACATCCTAAATCGTCATCTACCTAAATTGACAACCGCCAAAATTATGATCTTCCTGAAACGACAACACGTATTCTCGACCCTTTTTTTAAATAACTGCTGCAGACTGTACTTTCATTCGTTTTTGTCCTTTGTACCACTTCATTAGTGTGTAGTATATCAACAAACCAACAAACAATTCATATCACATCACACATGTAGTGCACTTTACTTTTCTCGAAATGCTACTTTCTCAATTGCCTCATTGAAACTCTATGATAAAGGTGCTATTGCGTTCTTAAACTCCTTGGTCTTACTGGCATATTTAAAGTATGTCAGCTTGACAATCCTAAAATGCAAATAGTGTTGATTTCTTTCATTAAATAATAATGAATTTCATAAAATCACAAAAAGGGAAAGACTGTTTGTTATGTAATGGGTACAAATACAATTTCATGAAATTTAACAATAACAACACAACTGTATGGAGATGTGCTAATAGGGATTTGTGTAGTGCAACTATAACTTTAATTAGTACGAAAGTCAACATTTTACGAGATTTTTTAATTTTACTCGTACTTTAATGTTACACCGGGAGGAGTTTACTACATAGGCTGACCACACAGGCTAGGTCGTCACTCAGACTATAATGCAACAAAAGTAAGGTTGTAACAAAGACTTGCCACACAGACTTGCCACACAGGCTTGCCACACAGGCTTGCCACACAAGCTTGCCACACAGGCTGGAGCCACATAAGACAGTACCATGTAGATTAGTGCCACACAGGCTATTGCCACACAGGCGAGTGCCACACAGGCTATTGCCACACAGGCTATTGCCACACAGGCTGTTGCCACACAGGCTATTGCCACACAGGCGAGTGCCACACAGAGTATTGCCACACAGGCTGTTGCCACACAGGCGAGTGCCACACAGGCTATTGCCACACAGGCTATTATTACACAGGCTACTGTCCTACCGGCTACTGCCCCTCAGGCTTAGTTTTATCAAAAGCATTGACACCAAATAAGTTATCTATTGACTGCATGAATCGTCTGTGTGTGCCGTAATCGGCACATTCTGCCCAAACTGTTTGTGGGTATTTTCAAACTTTAAACAACTCCAATAGAAAATAACACTCTGACATACATCGTTTACGAATATCAAATAAAATGAAAACTTCTCACCGGATTCAATTGCTACTCGTAGGTGATCAATGGCTGCTTCATAGTGCAGGTGCCCAATTCGGAGATAGGAGATTTTCATCTCATCTCGATCTCGATTCCTGGAAGTCTCCACTGCCTCCGACTACTCGAGACATCTCGCGCCCGAGCCATCGAGATTATCTCGATCTCGTGCGTATAGAATAAGGCATCTCGAATTCATCCATTTTTTTCGAGGTTTGATGGAATCTCGAGTTGTAAGAATAGCCCTCCAGGCATTGACCGGATCTCGCACGTTGCTGCTGCTAATTTTGGTGCCCTGTTTCGATCAATGAGTGGCGATGTAACCTCGTTGCAGTAGTAACACGTAGGCGTCGACGTTTTGTTCGGTACACTGCTATCCTTCGTCTCTCGTTGTTTGTTAGTTGCGTCACATAGCATAGATTAGGTGTAATCAAACGCCGTCGAGATAATGCAGACGTCTACTCGATGCTCACTCTCTCATTGCCGCCCTGCTGCCCTTCATGCACCACGAAGAAACAGTCCGCACACTCCACAATAATAGCACGTACACAGTTTTCTCAGTGTAGGGGCGACCCTATCAGCCATCTGTTGCTATGCCACTTCGCTTCCAGATCATTGTAGAATTGTAGCCAAAGACGGAGCCATATCTTGTTGCTGTGGACGTTATTCTTATCCCACTTCTGATGTCGGGGTAATGTAGGAAAGAGGAGCCACGCCGTCGCATCTGATCCCATTGATGTCGGAGAAACATAGGAAAGGCCGCCGCGCTGTAACCTTCCACTTTTGGTGACGGAGAAAATCTAGTAGGCCGAGGTGTTGTATCTGATTTCTGATCCGTGAACTCGCTATCACGGGAATCTATAATGGTCGACGTCAAACTTCAGGAACGTAGAAATAAGGGGACAGCATTGAAGGCTTTTCACTATTTTAATTATACAGTCACTTAGACTACTTATTTAGTGAAGGATCACAAAGATAGTTGGCGATTTAGAGTAATGGGTTTACGAATGACCATCGCGTGCGACCGCTTTCAGCCCAGTCCTGTCAACCACTGACTGACAGACATGACGTTCGCCCGAAATCCCAAACGCAACTCCATTCGGTGTTAACCGCTCTAAATGACCATAAACAAATCGATTAATCGTCAAAAATAACAGAACAATAATACTATCGATTAACAACTCTCAAAATAAACTGATTTTCTTTATCCAATGATATCTCGCGCCGTCATACTAATGAATTTGGTTGTTGTTTTTCTTAAGGTCAAAGTTACGTACATTAGTGTCTTTTTTTTTAACTTTTTTTGTTTTTTTTTATATTATTACAAGCTGCGCCCCGCGGTTTCACCCGCGGTTAAAAAGTATCTTATGTATTGTTCTAGACTATAATCTATCTCTGTGCCAAATTTCATCCAGATCTGTTCAGCCGTTCTGGCGTGAATGAGTAACAAACATCCATCCATCCATTCTTATAAACTTTCGCGTTATTCGCGTTCGCGTATTACTTATCTAAGATTTTCTTAACCTTGAAATTTAGATTTAGTTTGATGCAATATTTTAATTTAGAAGAGCTAATTTATGAGACCGCTAAAGACAGCGTGTGTAGTATTTACCTCTGTACTTCCCTGAAAGTCAATTACGTTAGAGAAGCACACCCAGCTTCTGTTCTTGTTAACATATTTGTAGAGCACTCTCAACTCGTAAAAAGCTCGCCCGATGCCATCAAGCGTTAATTGTCTAACCAGCTAATGAAAATGTAAAGGCAAAACTTGGCAAGTGAACAGTTTGCTTATTTAGTACATACGACGCCAAGTAATGCATAATAAAGTTGTTAGAGCGCTGAACTTGGCTCTAAGCCAAATCATTTTGGTGATAACTGTTCGACGATAAACTCTTCTTTTAGACAATATTTACGGGCTTCGGGTTTATAATAATCATCAACATTTTTCCATTCTTATCAAACCACTTCTGAACATGAAATAGTACTTACAGTCTTAAAGCCACTTCCGGACATGAAATACGTCAATCATAAAGTTTTTATCCACAATAACTCTCATTAAATACATTGTTTTGACAAGATGAGTAACATAATAATGATTTAACTTACATAATTAGAATTTACCTCTATAGGTACCTAATATTGATAATATACAGCATGTTACGAAAACCCTGTTGTATAATTAATTGAAGGGCATGTCACAGTATTCATGCAAAAATACCAAAAAATGTACGTTAAAAATAGAAATAGTCATGACTGGTTTAAGAATGCAAGAAAAAAGGAAATTTTACAAAAATGTTACCAAACCTGTACCATATGTTGGCGGCTTTTATTCTAAGAAAGTAGCGGCACGAGGCGAGTAGTTTTCAAATAAAACCGACGCGATTAGTGGGTGCGTTTACACTTTTAGGTGGGCGGTGCATAATCGCATCCTCCGGTCGATACTGGAAGCGCAACTCGCGGATATACTTAACAACCCTGTTAAGTATATTTTGTAACACCTTTTATAAAAATATTTTTCAATAGCGTTTTTCTAACTTCCAAGTTCCTCACTTAAAATCCAACCAGAACCAATAGATAGCAAGCTTACATAGTTAAAAGGCAACTTCAAACACAATACATCTTCTTAAAAAGTATCTAAAATGTAACTTCTCGAAGTAAAGCTGGACAAGTGGTGCAAATCGCCTGAAGCCTCGTATATTTCTTGTCAACTTGAAGCATTAGATTAGAGTGCTGGTACGGTTCAAAAGATTTATGAAGGCAATACTAAGTCGATTCAAGGCGCTTAGATGGCTTTCAACCCAGTTCTTAAGAACGATTGTTATTTGATGAAAATAGCCACCCGATTGAACTTTTGGACAGCGAAAAATTGGACTTAGTATTTTTTGTACGAGTGCTTTTATATAAACGGTCAATTAAATACACACTAAAATTATAACATGAAAAGTAAATCTGTCTGTCGGTTTGTAGGCTTTTAACTGCTAAACGCTATGTTGAACAGATCTTGATACAGCAAGCAAGTTGTTATAGGCTGGGTGGCTAGTTTGACCTGACGTCAGAGTTTCTAGGCCGCCCGAAGGCCTCTGACATGGCTTGACGATTGTTGTTGTAGAACAAGCAACGGGGGCCTACAATCATGATAAAATTTGATCATTAGTTACAGCATCTCACGAGAAAGGTTTTTAGATACTACTCGTATATTCTGAATAAACACGAAGCCGCGGGTAACAGCTAGTGAACAATATAAAGGTATGTTTTTGCATTGAGACGGAAAACGAGAAAATACCCCTTGTAAAGCTTTTGAAAGTAATAAAAGAGCAAACAGAATACACAAACCTGTAATCAAAGATCAACATTTTTATTAATTTATTAAATGACCGCTGGGTAGTAGAGGTATAATTTATGCTCAAAACGTGTGTCTACCTACGTGTTGTTGTAGAATATATTTCCCAATTACATAGGGTGTCCTCTCAGTCGTGCGATGCCTAAAAGCTGACCATTTTCCTTTTTAATGCACGCCCTAGCCCTGATCAAAGGAGACCGGCGGCGGTGCCCGAGCGATGACAAAATGCCTCGACGGTCCATAAAATTCGTTATTCGAGGCCGCCCCAACAGGCTGCCGCCCCGTCTCGCAAACTTTGTAACATTTTCTTTATGACACTTAAAGCTGAATGGACATACAATATGCAGGGTAGAGATACAAGGAAATTTTCGAAGAATTTAATTTCAAGTTCCTAAAGCATACCGCCTACGCTATAAACATAAGAGTTGGAGAAGATTTTAAGGATATCGAATATTTTTTCTTTGAATACTTTGTTGTTTAAATCAATGTAGTATTGGAGTTCTTCGATTGTTAATTTCATTGGGTATAGGGCATTTTCCTTCGAAATAGGTGCTGGCCATTCCTCGTCGTCTTCCAACCAAGGAACCCAGACGTAGCTGTTGTTGGTGGGATCCGCTTTCGGGTCGAAGGTAGGCGGTGGTCTCGGTACTACATCGGCCCAGAGCAATCGGAGCCTTAGGACCATATGCTGGACTATATCAGGATACTTGTTCCATAGATCCTGAGATTCCTCCGGGTCTGCAGTGATGTTATACAAGCAACCTTTAACTGAAAAGTCGGGAAAAATATTATCAGTAAAAAGCACAGATTACAACGAATGCAAATTAAAATCTAACATAATCAATTTAAATTAACTTACCATTTGTGGGTACACAAATTTCTCTCGGTTCTAGCTCTATTTCGTTTGATTTTAATTTTCGTTTATTTAAATTACATATATTACGCTTTTCCAAAGCATAAGATACATCAAGACCTATATTCAAATACTCCGAAAATACTTTGAACGTGTTTGATCTTAGAAGATTCGTTTCATAATCTGGTGCTTTATATATTAATTTATTTAGCTCTTGGCCATAATACCCACATGTATTTGGGACATTGCCAATAATAATTTTTAGGTCTCCATCCCTGAAAGCACCCCACTTATTCACGTCATCTATCGCTATTATAGCGTTGTGCCTTTTTGGCTTCTCGTCTCTAGCTATAGAATACCATTGGTTAATGCCATCGATGTGTCCGGGTATATTAGCCCCGGCTGCAGCCAGGAGAGTTGGAAACCAATCAGTGACATGAAAAAGGCCTTTCCAAATTTTAGGGTTAATATCAGGATGCCACGCGATGGCTGTCGACCGAACGGCTCCTTCCCAAGGAGTGCCCTTTGTTCCTCGTAGAGGCAAGTTGGAGCCATAGTTTCGGGAGACTCCTATGGATGACGCTCCATTATCACACACGAATATAATAAGTGTTTTGTTGAGAATTTGCTTTTCTGCTAACGCTCCAACTATTTTACCGACACTTATGTCAAGACCCGTAACCAAGCCTGAAAAGATACAAAAAAAAATCACAGTTTTACGTCTAAAGTATTCAATAACATGTTTTCGGTTGTTAGCCAAGCTTAACATTTTAGTTATTTGGTGGTCTTTGGGTTGCTTACCAAAAAATTCTAAAGAAAACCGAAACCGTTACATAGTATTAAAATAAGTCGCTATTCGCGTCTCTCTGTCCTCTGTCTGTATATCCGCTAAGCCGGTAACTCTTTTTAGACCATCAAACGGATTTTGATGCTGTTTTCACCATCAGGGGCCCTATTCGGAGATTTGAGATTTTCTTCTCGCCTTTTTTCGTCCTTGTTGCTCTCGTTTGAACGTCATAGGTGTGAGAGTGACCAAGATAAAATCTCATCTCATCTTATGCGTAGGAATAGCCCCCCAGTAAAGGCACCACTCTGCGTCCGACGGCAGACAGCAGAAGCAGACGATGACACTTCTGGTTTGTATGTATTTGTATGAGATACGTTTCGCAGCGAGCGACACGAAACCAGAGGCAGATGCAGAACGATACTACTATCCTTAGATAGTAACGCAATTCATGGACGATTTATAAGAACCGTGCGAAGCCGGGGCGGGTCGCTAGTTTTTATAAAGCTTAAAAGAAGAACAAAATGTTTCAACTGCCCAAAACGCTCCTAAAGCCTAAAATTCCTAAAGCCTCTTAAACTCTTCACTAGCCCCCAAACACCCAGCAACAATAAGTGGAGAAAATTACTCGCCTGCATAAAGTCGCCGAGCAGAGTGAGCGATGTGTGAGTTGGCGGCAACGTCTTCTCCAGGAGCCTGCAAGTTGACCAGCGCCCCGCCCGTGTGGGCGGCCGCGTGAGCCACGTGGAGGTACAGAGGAGATGACGCTTCGTGATTCTTTATTACTGCAACAATCGGAACATATTTTAACTGGGGGGTTATAAGTAGGTATGTGTATGTGTGTGTGTGTGTGTGTGTGTGTGTGTGTGTGTGTGTGTGTGTGGGTGTGTCTGTGGCACTGTATTTCCCGAACGGATGAACCGATTTTAATTTTGTTTTTTATGTTTGAAAGATAAATTAGTCGAGAGTGTTCTTAGCTATATTTGATGAAAATCGGTGTTGATGAAAATTAATGTCGGGGTTTTTTTTTATTTTTTATTTAAACTTGTTAATACGGAGTTTAGAAAACCAATTTCAGAAAATTTAATTCAGTTTAGTATTTTATCACATGAAATGGTTCTCAAACGAATAAATAAAATCAGATTTACTTAACGCAAAATAGTCGTTTTAGGAGGAAGTAGACCTTTTAAGATGTTGGCCTCTTGACATTGTTGAAGTTTTAACACAGTGGTCCATTTCACCATAATCAATATCAAATAATTTAGACTTGGCAACATCGGTTAATTAAGTAAGTAGCTACACACAGACCTACATATCTTAAATAAAATTAAATGAACTATAGGTGTACGTACTATGTAAAGCTCGTTCGGTCAAAACATTAGTGAGATGTCCGCCTTGTTCCAGCACAGGATTAAAATTATCGAAGAGATCCAGTCCGAAATAGTCGGTGCCGTTGTAAGTCTGAAAAACGAAATGAATCGGTAGAAAATATTTATAACTATAACTTATAGATAACTAGGCTGCGCCCCGCGGTTTCACGTATAAAAAGTATACTATATGCTATTCTAGACTATAATCTATCTCTGTGCCAAATTTCATCCAGATCTATTCAGCCGTTCTGGCGTGAAAGAGTAACAAACATACATCCATCCATCCATTCTTACAAACTTTCGCGTTTACAATATAAGTAGGACTATATCGAACTTTAGATTTATAAATACTTATGTTATTTTAGTTCTTGACACTCAATTTTAATAAATGTATTTAGTCACATCATGATCAAATTTTATAGATACTCGCTGTTTTTAGACAAATTCTTAAAAACTTATTTAAAAAAATATTAACCAAGTAGGTAAGTATTTCTACTGTCGCAAATATATACATAGTCTAGCCATAAATATTGTTACAATACAAACTCCTTCGTTTATTTTTTTTTCTGCATTTAAATTTGGAATGCGTTTATTATGTTGAATACTACAATCAATTTCCCGCCATTTCACATATATTTTTCGTGATTATTACTAAATTTACAACATGGAATGGGGTGTCAAAGATAACAGGATTGCAGTGATTGCGTTGCACGAAAGGGGTATGGAACCGTCGGTCATTTTCAAGACTCTTCAAAATCTTGGTATCAGCCGTATGTTCGTATATCGTAGTATCGACAGATATACCGACTCTTCCTCTGTTGAAAACCATAAAAGATCGGGGCGGCCGCGTGCGATGAGAACTACTAAGGCTGTTAATGCTGTTAAAGCCAGAATTCCCAAAAAACCCAATGAGGAAACAAAAAATGTTATCGCGAGAAATGAAGATACCCGCTAGGACTCTATCGCGTATAATAAAACAAGACCTGAAGCTTGGTGCTTATCCTCGATATACAGGACATGCCCTTAATCAATCGCTGCAGTTAAAGATAGTGGATAGATCAAAACGTCATCTATCCCGGTACGCAGGTGAAAGTTACAGAAATATTATTTTTACCGACGAAAAAATTTTCACGATAGAAGAGCACTACAACAAGCAAAACGACAAAGTGTATGTTCACAGCTCTAAAGAAGCTACGGAAGTGGTTGGAAAGGTACAGCGTGGTCATCATCCTGCGTCAGTCATGGTTTGGTAGAGGGTATCCTTTCACGGCGTCACAAAGCTTCATTTTTGTGAAAAAGGGGTGAAAACTTTAGCAAAAGTGTATCAAGAGACCGTCTTAGATGGTGTTGTAAAACCCCTTAGCAATACACTTTTTAAAAATCCACCGTGAAGTTTCCAACAAGACTCTGCACCTGGTCACAAGGCGCGAACTACCTAAGCCTGGCTGGAAGCCAATGTTTCGGACTTTATAAGGGCTGAAGACTGGCCCTCCTCTAGCCCAGATCTAAACCCCCTGGACTACAAATTATGGTCAGTTTTAGAGGGCATGGCCTGCTCTAAACGACACGCCGACATAGAGTCACTTAAGAAATCTTTGAAGCAAGCAGTGGCTAAATTTCCCATGGAAACAGTCCGTAAATCCATAGATTCTTGGCCAGACCGACTAAAGGCCTGTATCAAAGCCGAAGGTGGTAATTTTGAATAAAGTAATAGTTATATTTTTGTTAAGACTTCAATACATGTGTACATATAATTTTTATTAACATTACATTACTGTATAAAAAAATAAATGCATTTTCATTTGTAACAGAACTTATGGCTAGACTAGGTAATGCACTTATACATAAGGCCGCTCCTAGATGGCGCATATTTTCAATGTAATACTAGCCCGGCAATACAGGCAATATTGCCGACTGTAGCCCGGCCATCATCGACCATACTAGAAAGGTATGACTATATGACGGGGCCATACTCAAAATATTCCCAGGCCAGTATTAACAGGGCTCACCGAGGGAAAATTCAAATCACATGTAAAAACTACATTAATGAAAAGAGGATATTATATTAAGGTTAAGAATTATTTAGAAGATAAAGATGTCTGGAGCCTTCCACTTCCGTCAAGTAGCCACTAGTATTTATAGATATTACCTAGTTGTAAGCCAAAATTTGTGAGACTGTAATTTATTTATTATTTGAAAAAATAATGCCCCTCAGTTTCTTGCCTGTTCTTCTGAGTAGAGGCTTTTTGTCCGAATAAGGCGGTCGAGTCTATATTAATAACTTTGACGTTCATAAGTGTATCTTTGATACCTAAATTGAATAAAAACATTTTGACTTTGACTTTTGACTTTGACTTTATTGTCGGGCCAGTATTGCAGTATAAATACGGTCTGTCTAGGAGCACCCTAAGTATAGCCCTTGTTTACCTTTTTTTTAAAAAATTTACTCTATCTATCTTTTTCTTTACAATCAACTTTAAATATTGCGTTTTATTTTAGGTAATATTCAACGAACAGAACAAATTTGGGTTATTGCTAGGTGTGACCGGGGTGACCCTACATTTTCCACACCACTTCTCATTTACGGCACGACCAACTTGTCGGTAAAGTTAGGCGGGGGAGACACTTACGAATTTTCAGGACAACACTATTAAAGCCTGCTTGAGAAATTTTAGTTCCATCCTTTGCCCGAGTTAACATACAAGTTAGCAGCTTTGTATACAAGGTGCTACTTTTGGGTTTAGTTATTATTCTACCCGTTAAAGTGAACAAACTTTAGAACAGAAGTTTGCAAAATTTGAAAGAAAATAATTGATTCTCCAATCTCCTTACAAAATAACTAGTAACGTTATTTTTTTTAATAAACTCCATTATTTTTTCTAAATAATCAGAATAAATTGTAGTAAGTAGATTTCGTATGGAGACTCGTTCTTCTCTCTCGAGTTTTTCAAACATGTACTTATTTTAACCAGAGATCATGAGTCCGGCGACCACTTAAGACTAACTTCGCATTGGCGTAAGGTTTTCTATAGCCATTTCGTCTAGAAGAAGATGACGAGCGAAGAGAGCAAGTGAACATACTGACGAGCCTTTAAAGTTACCTACAGAGTGACAAAGTGGAATTTTTTTTTTATGACTTTTGCACTTCTTATCATTCTTATATAACTAAGAATGTCCCTTGTATTATGGATTCATTTAAAAGCTAATGATGTAGACAACCTCCCTATGTAAAGGGATTTTTAATTTGCTTTGTCTATCTATTGAATAAATCAGTCAAAAGTGACCCCTTCCAAATGCGGATATTTTTCATAGCTCTATTTTAGCTATAGAACGTTTTTAAAAAAAACCAAGAACATAGGGGCGGAGATATTATTTATTTAATTGTACATGCTAAATTTCATCATAATCTGAAAAATGGTTTTCAAGAAATTCGAGAAGCGCGTTTATATGGAAATTTCAGCGCGTCGCGGGCCTCTTAAACCCTTCATTGGTTTTAACAGTTGTTCACATTAACGGAAAAACACCGTACACCCAAAAGCAACACCTTGTATACCTAAAACCAATTAGCGGTCGACTAACCTCAACGTGATTGTAAGTATAATAATCCACAGCACTTGTGAAGCCGTAGAAGCTCTCAAAACCTCTGTTCATCGGTAAGTAACACCGTCTCGATCTGCCGAGCGGCCATTTTCCTACGTACTGTGGAATGTAACCCAACTCTTTTAAGTAAGAGGGTAGCAATCGTTCGGATAGCGGGACTCCTCTGTCTTCAGCCCCGATTGATGGACCTTGGGTTCCTGCCAATAACGACTAAAGTTTAGTTTTTGGTTGGAGTCTTTAACTGCCTTCCGACCATGGATCTAGAAAAAGCTTTGCGTAGATTTTATTTATCATCATTTGTTTCAAATTGCAAGTAATGCATTTAGTCATGTAGCAATAGACATGTAGAGTCAACTGGGGCAAATACGTCTGTGGGTCAATCGCGTCTTTCGAGAATTACTGACAAACCCTTCACAAATTAGGCAACTAACGCCATCGTGTACAGATTATTGCAGCTAAAGAAACAAAAAGATGTAGGTGGCGCGTAATTTGTCAGTAATTCTCGAAAGATGCAATTGCCCCACAGACGCATTTGCCCCAGTTGACCCTATAGGTAGTTTTAAAACTCAAGGAGCTAGATATGTAGTATTGAAAATTGGACTTTAGTGTGATAATAGATAAAGTTTGAGAATTAGATAGACATTAAGGACGTTTGCGTGAAACTCACTGAAGTTTTAAAATCTGATATGGATACATAAAAAAAGGGTTTGATAAAGTTTGATAGGTAATTAGTTTATCATGTAATGATCAACAATGGTTTTCGAAACTCAAACTTCGTCTCCAATAATTTCCATCATACTATCGTTTACTCTTTATATCCTTTACAAAAATAAATGATATAAAATTCATGTAAAATGAATGATACACCATTGATTAATTACCTCAAAAAGTTTAATTCTGCTGTAGACATTACTCTGACATATTTATCGGAGTTTGTCCAAGTGTTACAAAAATATGGAACCACCATCATCAAGCTGATTAATTCGATGAGTAACCCAACTTAGCGGTAAACAACAATTAGAGCAAATATTTGATGGTTACGTACCCAGTTTCATTGGATACTTCCCGGTAAGTAGAGCGCTGGTGGACGCGGTTCCATAGCAGTTGGTATAGTAATTCTCTATTATGACACCCTGGTAGCCAAGCATGTCTATGTTTGGGGTTTGGATTTGATCAGAGCCATGGAGGCTGATATCGTCGTAACCCTGTAAAATGATAATACGGTTAACAAAAGAGGATATTATAAGGTTAAGAATTATTTAGAAGATAAAGATATCTGGAGCCTTCCACTTCCGCCAAGTAGCCACTAGTATTTATAGATAATACCTAGTTGTAAGCCAAAATTTGTGAGACTGTAATTTATTTATTATTGAAAAAATAATGCCCCTCAGTTTCTTGCCTGTTCTTCTGAGTAGAGGCTTTTTGTCCGAACAAGGCGGTCGAGTCTATTTAAGTAACTTTGACGTTCATAAGTGTATCTTTGATACCTAAATTGAATAAAACATTTTGACTTTGACTTTGACTTTGAACAAAACAAACCTAGACCTTGTTACTCGACTGCGCAAGAAGGAGGGTTATGTTCTTCGAGTGTTCTCGTATGTATGTATGTATGAGGTTTCTTTGGCACGCCTTACAGCCTTAACAGCTTGATAGATTTCGACATGCGAGCTGTCATTTGAATCGGTCTTGAGGAGGTAGGAGTGAAACTGGGTACAATATTTTGCAGCCGGATTTTTTGTTTTTCTTTTACTTAAGTTACCAGTTCTATTTTTTATTTCATTTTATTATTTATTACTTTTGTAACACTAGCATCGCCCTGAGGTTAAAAAGTAGTCTATGTGTTAATCAAGAGTCTAAGCTAACTCCATATCAAATTCCTTCAAAATCTGTTCACCTGTTTGAGTGTAAAGTAACAAATACACATATGCACACACAAACTTTCGTCTTTATACTAGTCGTAGAATAGAAAGAAGTCCTAATAGGCTACCTTATTATTTATCTAATGATAACTTAATACAATTTTTAATCTGACAAATCTTGAAATCTAAATGAGTACAACTATAATTTTTGACATTTACATTTTATTTTATTTCTTAATATAATTGACATATTGTGTATCTAATCCAAATCCAATCAAATTTAACGTTTATTTTAATCCAGTGTTGTTTTGTGTTATTTGTAATTATTATAATGGATTTAATGTTTGAAATATGGATAAATGTTTATTATAATATTTTTATTATCTAAAATTGGGTATTTTATTGGTAATTAAATATTATAGATTGTTACAATACATTATTGTGATAAATGCAGCTGGTGGGGATAGTCGTTTCCTGATCAAATCGTAGAGGCTGACTTTGCCTACGTTTGTTTTTATTGGAACAAAAGGCTTAATTGATTTCCATTCTGTACAATGCAGTTTTTGCTTCACCACCTCATTGAGAAAAAAGTAGCGCGAACACATTTTGTCGAACGGCTACCATTCACACAGGAGCACGAGGCAGAGAATTATTTCGCGTGTTTTTTTATTCCCGAAAATCGAAACTCACTTTGATGAAAAGTGACTGTCTTTTTTTTTTCTTTTTTTTTGGCAATATTTAACACAAAGCGCGTGTTGTCTTTTCGAGTGCCCAACTACGTGTGAGTGACAGTGTGTAGCATCCTCACGGTGTACTACTATGCCAGTTTGAGATGTCTAGTCTAGTATGAAATACATTGTTATGTCTATGAACCACATCTGCTTTATTGACATTTATCTAAGTAATTGTCAAAAATTGTTGGTTATTTTGATTGCCTTGTCAAGTTTCGAAGCACCTTAGTATGAAAAGTCTACAGGAGCTATATAATACGTTTTTTTTTTTAAATAGCCTTAGTACTTACTATGTCATCTCCTACTATGATTACAATATTTGGTCTCTCTATTTCATCACACGCTGAACGAGCAGCATACAGCGACAAGAAACTGAAACAAATAACCACACAAACGTTTAAGTATCAATAAGTACTTAATAATATTATAAAGAAGTAAAGTTAATTTGTATGAAGGGGTGAGTCAATATTTTCCAAAACTACTGGTCAGATTTGCAAATTCTTTATCTAAAATAAAGCAATTCATTATACAATAACGAACCACCCCCGCTTTGATCCGGTACCAATAAACCTTCCAAAAAAACATTTATCTAACTGATGGGGAAAACCGCATCAAGCGAAGCGAAGTATTCACTGAGTGCCATAAGTTGAAACCAGAGCAACCAATAGCTAGTGCATTTAAGTTTAAGTTCAAGCTCAAGTTCAATCAAATTGGCCAAGAGGCTAAAGGTTTGCAAGAGGTTAAAGATTCAAATTGGTCAAGAGGTTAAAGGTCACGAGGTCTCAGTTCGCGGCAAACTACTTGTTGCTGTAATATGAAGAGTGAAGGTAGCTACTTACTAAAATACAACAGTCAATGCCATTTCAGCTAAAATATATTCAATAACACTAAACCACTGCCTTCATGACTAAACACTTTATGGCAATGTAAAATTTGAAGAGTCACATTGGTGCCTATATCTGCGTCATTAACATAACAATATGTAGATTTCTGTGATAATATTTTCAGTATATTTTATACAGCACGTCGCGAATGCATCACGTGATAAGCGGAGCGGAAAATGATACGCTTGCAAGATCGAGTGGCTGCTTAAATCTGAGCTGGATACTCAATTTGTTGAGGAATTTACTTTGTTTTTCCTTTATATTAAGCACACTGAAGTTTATTGATTTCTGGGATTAACTTAGTATGGCATTTTGCAACCAGACACTGCACTGCACTAAATATAAGTAAAGTCCTTGCTCAAAGTTTTAAACTAGTCCTAGCCGAAATATACGTTTATCAAGCACACGTTAATCAAGTTGACTGCCTCGGTGGCTCAGTTGGTAGTGAACCTGCCTTCTGCGCGTGGAAGCGTGGGTTCGATTCCCACGTAGAGCAAACATTCATGTGATAAACATTAGTGGTTGTTCTATGTCTGGGTGTTAATCTAATGTATATCACTCTCTGGCAGCCATAGTACAAGCTTTGCTTAGTTTGGGGTCTGGCGACCGTGTGTGAAGTTGTCCCGAATTTATTTATTTATTTATTTATAAAGTTAAGATTCTCCTAAGGAATTGCTTAAATTTCGTGTAATAAAATGTAGGTAGGAGCTAGCTAGGAGTAGATTAAACTAGTTGAGCAAGGACTTATGTAATTCTTTTTTAGTGCAAGTGACCATGGGTGTGTTAAAGGTTTTTTTACTATTTCGCGAACAGTTGGATATCGGTGGGTTCTTGTGAAATTTATACCTTCATATAATTATGATGAAAAGGTAAAGTTTATGTGTGAGTTTGTATGTAGGGGTATTGTTCGAATAACGTGAACTACTGTGTACAGAATATAATTTAGAAAGCAAAGCCAAAAAACCGAGTTTCTGTCATCCAAATTGTATTTTGGAAATAATTTTTAGACTTTTGTTGATTTTTTTTAAACTGCTTTACCGGAAATGAAAATGTATATGGTAACACCTTTAATGTATTACCTACCAAATTGTTTGGTACACCTTTAAAGTATTACTTATCTACTAAACAAAAAAATAATTTTCAAAATTATATCATAGTTACAAAAAAATAATTATCGATTTATAATTGGCGGAATGATCGTGGAACATTCGTACAAAAAAGCAATCGAATTGATTCCTCCTTTTTTGAAGTCAGTTAAAAAGTAGTACAAGCTACTAGTCATATTAAAAAAAATACTAATACAAATATAGAAAACAGACAAAAAAGAAAGTCTGTTAAAAATACTACACATACTACACAATCATTGCTTGGTAATCTTTTTTTAGTATTAAATAACCCTAGGATAGAGTCAATAACGGACTTTTTGTTGCAGTAAATCTGAAAATAAATTTTCAGACATAACTTAAAATTTCACTCTCCCGTACCCATCCTAAAACGTAACATAAAGCCTAATTAGCCTGTTTAAAGCCAATTAGCTAATCCGCTGTTCCATTATTACTTTAACGTCAGCTTTAATTAGCCACCTGTTCAATCAATACTCACAAAATTAAACAATTTCCGTTGACAAAATGAGTCGATGATGTAAATCAATTCAAAAATACGAGAATGACGTGTACAAGATAAATAGACATTATTTTTGCATCAAGTCTTCCTGGTACTATTTCAACAACACCCCAAAGTAATCCAACAACACATACCGCATGTTTGCAAAGATGTTGCAAAACAAATTTTTGGCTTCACAAAAAAGAGCATTTCCAACTTTTTGCTATAAAACAACAATTTGCATGAAGGATGCGAACATCTGCTCCCAAAGAACTCAAGTACTTGTGGTGTTCGGGAAAACAATACTTAATTAGTTATAAACTCCTAAAATGAATATAAAAAGTTAAACATCAAAGTAATTCAAGAACAACCGCGATTCGAGTACTCAGTGCCTTAATAAAATAAGGACAATACAACTACATACTCGTACATACACACATACCTACATAGTTATAATTTTAATGATAAAAACAAAAATAGTAATCTTATCGTTATCTGCCCGCGACTTCACTCACGTTTCAGCCTATGACACTCATCGCTCTCAAAAAGAGGTCCATTTCCTTGTGAATTATTTACATAATCATAGTTTAAGTCATTACTAGCTGCGACCCGTGGTTTCACCCACGGTCCCACAGGAACCGTTGATTTTTCCGGGATAAAAAGTACTCCATGTCCTTTTCTGTACCCTAAACAACATGTATGCAAAATTTTAAGACGATCGGTTGAGTAGTTCAGACGTGAAAGCGTTACAAAGAAACAAAGAAAATGAACAAAGACTCACTTTTTCATATTATATGTAGTACTTTTGATTTTAGTCTAACCTCAAAGCAAACACTCATTGACTTAACAACGTGTTACACAACGCCATCTGCTGTTGTGTCGTTAAAGCAATTAGTTGCTCACAAAAAATAGTATTATTATTCGCCAATAGATGTCACGAAGAGTCATATTTTTCAGTTGAGACTACTCAAACGCCTCCTTTTTGTTATTTTTCTTCCAAGTTTATGTTTAACTTGATTATCGATAAAACACGAATAAAATGACATTTTCTAAAAATGATTCCTAGCTAGATCGATTTATCGCCCCCGAAACCCCCTATATACTAAATTGTATGAAAATCGTTGGAGCCGATTCCGAGATTCCAATTATATATATATATTCAACTTTATATAATATAATACAAGAATTGCTCATTTAAAGATATAAGATAAGATTAACGATTTGAGAGTACTGTTAGTGGTAGGCGACATTTAACTTCCGAAATCTTCAAATTCTTGCGAAATTTTAGTGATTTCATTTTTTTTAAACCGGATCGTAGTTTCGAAGAAAGACGTCTGAAGCGTTTCAGTTCCGCCAAGTAGCCAACTAGTACATAGATATAATTATGATATTACATAATTGTAAGCCAAAAATTGTGGAACAATTATTAATTTATTTATTTTTTGGAGAAAAAAAAATGCCTCTCCGTTTCTTGTCTGTTCTTATAGGTAGTGGATCATTTTCCGAACAAGGCGGTCCAGTCTATTATACAACTTTGACGTTCATAAGTGTATATTTAATACCCAATAGAATAATAACATTTTACCCAAAGGGACAGAAGCCAATAAAGAAAAACATTTTGACTTTGATTTTGCAGACTTTACCTTTGACATAACACTAGTGTGGATTGAACCTTGATCCAATTAAACAAGGTCTAGCTCTCATCAAACACGTAACGACGTGATCGTCATCCGTCTCTTTCGATCTTGTTGGAAATTACTTATTTCGGTCATGCTTAAGCATCGATTGACGTCACTACGTGTTGCTGAATGCCTAAAACATCCAGAATTTCATCGATTTCCACTTTAAGTAGTTCATAGCCGAATTTCTCACAAAGGAGTTAGAAACAAAGAATAGTATTATAAGCTACAACAGAGCTTATCGCACCTCCTATTTCTCCGTATAAAAATACTATTTGCCAGCAGCCCAAGGACATTATCACTCTCGTCCTGTATATTATGCTCATAAATCTTGAAAGCGGCAATTTCAGTAGCGAGAATATTTTTTCTTTTTATTTTATTGAATAAACACTCTGTTTATTTTTTATACCGCTCAGTAGACCTTATTCAAAATGCTAAACTGTTAGTAAAGAAGCTAAAATTTACTTTTTTGTTTTTACAGACTGAGGGGACTACTTTTAGCTAGCTAATTAGTAGATTTAGCGATTTGACGATTTCGAGTTCTAAAAAGGGTCTAGTGAATGCCAAAAAGCTGGCGACCATCATGGGTTGCCGGTTCTTTGATTAAATTATGTCAATTTTTATTTTTTATTTGAACAACTAGTAAGAAACGATTTTGTGAGAAAAGGTTCGATTAATTTTAGGCTTGTAAAAACATAACACTTTTTTATTACTCCTAGTAAGATTTCTTTACCAACTTTCTCCTTACAAAGTTAAAAAACGGGCCAAGTGCGAGTCAAACTCGCGCACGTAGGGTTCCGTACCACTATCTATAAAAACGCCAGAAAACATTTCTGTTGTATGGGAGCCCCCTTTAATTTATTTTGTTCTGTATTTTTTATTATTTGTTGCTATAGCGGCAACAGAAATACATCATATGTGAAAGTTTCAACTGTCGAACTATCACGGTTCTTGAGATACAGCCTGGTGACAGACGGACAGACAGACAGACGGACGGACAGCGGAGTCTTTAGCGGTCTTCGGAGTCTTCAGCGGATCCCATTTAACCCTTTGGGTACGGAACCCTAAAAAAAGACGATTAGCATTTGGTTTTGAAAAAGATTACCACAGCTTTGCGTGTATCATTTTTTGTCCAATCAAAATTTTATAAGTAATATAAGTACTTGTTAAACTTTTAAAAATTGTCTAACTGAAACTAGCCTCAATTGGGTTGTAATGTGTTCAAATGGTTCAGTATTTCTATCACACCTACCTACAGTATATACAAATGCATAATTCTGCCGAATTCGAATTCCGTCTGGCTCTACCGCGTGCAACAGCTGTCGACGGAATACCCGCATTTCCCAAAAATCTCCAACATTCCCCGCATTTTTCAGAACTCATTTCCTGCATTCACTTACCAACACTGTTCACATATGGATTTATCCAATTTTGTATTCAATTTAAAGCGAAATTCGAGTTTTCACGTAGTGATTTACGTACCCTGTTCTCTAAAAACGCAGGTGATTTTTATTCGTCAGGAAATCGCTACCTTATTCCTTTACTCGTCGTTAGAGCAGAAAAAATTGTTGTCTAAGTAACGCGAAGGAATCTCTTTGTAGATGGGTAGTAGGAAAATGGATGGGTAGGAATGGGTAGGTATTTTGTCCTTAGTCTTGTAGTCTTGTCCTACTTAGTAAGTTGGAAAGCAGACAAGAGATGCCCCTTGCGCTCCAAGTTTGAGTTACGTGCACTTTACAAAGCTAAAATTACATTTTAGACTCCAGTCTTGACAGGAATTGCATTATCGAGCTCTTCATAAGTTTAGGCAAAATTCTTTGAGAATGACGCACGGAACAAAACTGTTTGCTTTAAAATTTCAGTTTTATTTAGATTACTTTGCTAAGAATGTTGTGGAAAATTCGGCTGATGTATGTAGAGGTACTTACTGTGGTATGTAGGTAATAGATTTATTCAGTTTTTTTTTATTTTATTATTATTTTACTTATTTAGATTTTAGATGTATTTAGTTATTTAAATTTATGTAGAGGTACTGTGGCAGAGGTTATGTAGAGGTACAAAGGCAAGTGCTACTGGCAATACAGTGGTTGGTAAGTGGTATTTTTTTTCTAGTATTTTTCTAAGTAAGCCTGGTTTTTAAACTTAGTGCTGCAATGTATAAAGGGCTAGAAAAACGGTCAGACTTGGGTATATCAAGATGAGGACATTAGAAACGTTATTTTTAAAATTAATATAAATTAATAT
Source organism: Peribatodes rhomboidaria (assembly GCA_911728515.1). Classification (NCBI taxonomy): domain Eukaryota; kingdom Metazoa; phylum Arthropoda; class Insecta; order Lepidoptera; family Geometridae; genus Peribatodes; species Peribatodes rhomboidaria. Next base: position 13,164,519 of record OU452175.1, read on the forward strand.
TTCAACCAATTTATTTTATAAATGTATTGCCTGTTTATCCACCACATCGATGTCACATTATTGTTTACTAGATGTGCGCCGCGGTTTCACCCGTGTTCTCACAGGAACCATTCATGTTTTCTGTATAAAAGTACTCTATATCCTTTTCTGTGCCCCTGACAACGTGAATGCAAAATTTTATGATAATCGGTTGATTATTTAGGCGTGAAAGCGTTACAAACAAACAAATAAACAAACAAACGATTCGCATTTATAATATTAGTTCGGATTACTTTCAATTGACCCTAAACAACGTTTTTAGCATTCTCTTAAATGGTTGCCATAAAACTATTTCCGCCACCCCATCTAATTTCCCTCATCAACAGAACCATAAAAAACATTTTAACCTTACCGGAAATCTCGAGCCAACCTAATTATCGGACAAAACGTTCTCGATCGCAAAGTAAGAACAAACAGTCGGTTCGGCTTCTACGAGTAGAGTGCGACCAACTTATTTCCAAACCTTAATCAGGGAGCCACCCACGTCTTTCACAACAAACGTGACATGGATTTTTTAGTTCATCCATTTGGCCACCTGTAAACATAAGTTGATGGTTCTGTTCAGGAAGCCTTAAATGCTCTTTAGCAAGTTGTAGAACTAATTAAAAGTTGAACACTTGTACTTGCGGGTTCGATTGCGTGTTCACCCTATACTAGCTGGTAAATTAATCCAGTGACTGTTCGAACTTGATTTGGTTATTGTTTCACTTCCTGTTAACTGTTAACTGCCTGATAAGGGTAGACTCTACTCTACCGGTAGAGGGTTTGCAGGAATTTGCAATCAGTTAGCTTTCAGATTATAGCTACTACTTCCATTAGTGCAGCAGACTAGTTTAAACAGATTTAGCGCTGAAACTCTACTATTTCACGTTTAATTGTAATTACACACGGCAGTTACATTGTTGACATTAATTAGGTACCTACATAAAATATTATACCGTCTTCCCTTTCTCTGAAGCTGGTAGAAGTGTGCTGCAGCACCCACACTTTGCAGGACGATGTTCAGTCCCAAATGTGACAGGGAGCGCCATTCATTGTGCTCCAGTTATGTACTCATAGTAGATGACATTACACACACACACACGACATGCACACATACACAAACACACGGAAATATCATACTATACACTTCCGCTTTTTTACTTCATCAAAAATCATTATATACCTACTAAATGTTGCATGTTTGAACAATTATTTTATCATACAGTTTTCTTAATTTTTTAAAAATGTTCTCTTATATTTAGATTAATTAGGTAACTATTCTTGTAAAATCTTCGGACGAGAACGTTGACATCTGCGACTCAGTTTTAAACTTCTGCAGGTGTCATCGATTCTCATATTTTGGAATACCTTGTGTTATTGTTACAAAAATAAACTTATTATTACTAAAAACGCACTCAAAATAATAATGTTGACAATATATCAAACCAATTGGTGCGTGTCTTTGGCTGGGATCGAACCCGCTTCCTCTGGCTTAACAGGCGAGCCTTAGCCAACTACGCTATCATCGCTTTCAACATTAATTTTGCTTGTCGATATCAAAGTCATTGGAAGCCTTAGTTCGCAGAGCAGATACTTAAAATACATAACATTACATATCGTCACGGCTTTCCCCCGAGGAGGCTGGCAGAGGCAATACAACAACAGGTAAGGCGTAATACAACACCCACCATTTGCCAGACGATATTCAGTCCCAAATATGACAGGGGGCGAGCCTGTCGACATACTCCGGGCTCCAGTCATGGAGCAGATGACATACAATACGCACAAATGTTCACACAGTTAACAAATTGGTGAAAAAAGAGACGGGCCTTCTCCTACTAGACTATCATCGCTTCTTAATATAGGTACCTACTCGTTAATAAACCCACAACTCGTACTGCGGCTACATGCGTATGCAAATGGGAGTTCGTCACTTCACATACAGTACCGGGGGCCCCATTCGGAGATTTGAGATTTTCATCTCACCTTTTTTCCTCCTTGTTGATCTCATTTGAAACGTCATAGGTGTGAGAGTGACCAAGATAAAATCTCATCGCATCTCACGCGTAGGAATAGCCCTCCTGTACCGCGCTAAAGCAGTTATAAAAGTACGCGAGCAGAACTGTATGCAACACAGGAATCCAATTTACGAAAGCTCGATCCGGCGACGAATTTGCACTTTCGGACAGAAAGCCTTTAAATTTTCTAATAAAAGTCCTTTCGACTAAAATAGACAATGTAACATAGACAATTCAAATGTGGAATCGTTGTACTATTTTATACAGTGTAACTTACTAAGTACATAGAGTACATACTAATTACACATTTACTCCTTAGCAATTAAAACTTTGTAAAGCCTCAGAGTAGTTATACAGTGTTTGGAAGCGATGATAGCCTAGCCGGAAAAGGCCCGCCTCTCAAGCCAGAGGGAGCGGGTTCGTACCCAGCCAACGGCTCGCACCAATTTATTCGTTGTGTGTTCACACATACACAAATACACAAACAATCCGCAAATACTCGTATGTTCATATGTGCGGATTGTTTGTCATCTGCTACATGGCTGGAGCCCGGTGTATGGCGACTGGCTCGCCCCCTGTCACATTTGGGACTGAATATCATCCGGCGAAGTGTGGGTGTTGTACACCTCTGCCAGCCCCCTCGGGGGAAAGGCGTGACGATATGTTTTGTCTTTTTCTATCGAGTTCAAATATCTATAATATAAAAAGCAAAGCTTAAAAAACCGACTTCTCGTCATCCATGTAAACAATTTTTAGACTTTTGTTGAAATATTAAAAACTGCTTAACCGATTTCGATAAAATTTATATGGGACCACAAGGCAAGCGTCAGCATGCAGCTATCTAATAAAAAAAGAATCATCAAAATCGATTCACCCAGTCAAAAGTTATGTAGGTTTTTAATGTTTGTTACCTATATACGAGTAAGGTAACAAACATTAAAAAAAACATACAGTCGATTTTAAAACCTCCCCCTTTTTTGAAGTCGGTTAAAAAGAAAGAAGAGACCAAAAGACTGTTTTATTCCAAATATTCCAAGGAAACAACGTTAAATTGCTAAAGGTGTTAATTTTTAAACTTAGGTATAACGTACATAGGTATGTAATAGATCTCTGCCTTATTATTTCATAACAAAACGACTTTACAGATTTCGACAAAATTTTGCAAAGAAACAGCAAAAAGATGGACAAAGAATTATGTCATAGAAAGTAAATTATACGGTTCCTGTAAAATATCAGTCTCAGGGATATTTTCTTGTCACGCCCGCGAGCGGATCTGGTTCAGTCATGACAGTCCGCATCCTATCAATAATTGTCCTATCACGCGGGCTGCATGCACGTGCGCACAACTCGTGCTGTTACACGCACGTGGACCTACGGCAGCAATCAGGGGGGCTATTCCTGCGCGTGAGATGAGATAAGATTTTATCTTGGTCACTCTCACACCTATGACGTTTCAAACGAGAGCAACAAGGACGAAAAAAGGTGAGATGACAATCTCAAATCTCCGAATAGGGTCCCAGCATGAAAAGGTAAAAGAACGGGCGCTGCTATAATTTATTTATTTATTTATTATGGCTTCGCAATGATAACTACATCAATATTTTTATAATTTAAACTTACGAACAATTTAAACTTAATGTGCTATCTTTTAAAGGAAGCACAGCGTGCGTTGTATAATTCGTAAAATATAGCTTGATTCGCAGGACAGCCATCAAGATTTTTAAAGTTGGGGTGTGTTAAAAAAATCCTAATCGAACGATGTTGAATATATAAGCAAGCATAAATTAAAAATTTTAAAAAAATTGGTTGCCTGTGAAGTCGGTATACGGGCGAAAGTTTTACGTGACAACGACAGGGACGCGTGCCTTTCACTTTTTATGTCTGTCTCTCTCGCTCTTAGGCGGGCTAACCATGCCCGAGTGGAAGGGACGCGTGCCTCTCACTCGCTCTCATTGTGAGCGCATAACGTGAGCGGAGCGTAACGCAGTTTCTTGAAGTGTCACCCGGCAAACCAATTTATAAGACGTTGTCACGTCAAAAAAAAACCCCGACACTGATTCTCAAAATCTATACCTAAGTAATAGAACGCCGTTGAATAACGACTATAAATTAAAAATTGTAAAACCCCCGACACTGATTCTCATCATACATAGCTAAGAACACATCCGACTAATTCACCTTTAAAACAAAAAAAAACAAAATGAAATCAGAAATCAGAATTTATTGATAACTCCAATAGTTACACGTGACAGTTTAATAAATGTCAAACAATACGAGAGTTTACAAGAGTTTATAAATGTCAATGAAAATTCGGTTCATCCTTTCAGGAGCTGATGCCACAGACGCCACACATACACACACACACACACACACACACAAACACACAACCACACACAGACACGACAAATCACACTCCGTCGTTTTTGCGGTTTTCAGGTTAAAAATCGATTACAAAGTATTTTTCATTAATTTAAAAAAACACGATGTTCTCATTTTAGTTGTATTGATGTCACCGCGTAACTCCGTAATTTATTTCCGAACCGATTTGGAAAAATACGCACACAAACATCTGTCAAAGTCTCGGCTACAGGGTGTCCGCTCACAGATGTCGGACCTATCTGAGAAAGTAACTTTTGGAACGTACACTATTCTCGAGAGCCTTTACACGGATTTCAGGCAGAGATTTAGGTGGGAACTACTTTGAAATGAACTTGTAATATGGGTTTCTTTTGAGACTTGTTAAACTATCCTCCTACGTATTAGTTGCGAAACTAAGCAGTAAGTTACTACCTATATTTTCCATGGAACATTTAGGTAGTATTTTCCATGGAACAAATATTCTTACTCGTATAGGCAACGAAATGATTTTCAGAAAAACATGAAGCCACGGAGCAAATTTTATAACATATCGTCACGCCTTTCCCCCGAGGGGGCTGGCAGAGGTGTAATACAACACCCACACTTCACCGGACGATATTCGGTCCCGGTCAGGGTGCGAGCCTGTCGCCATACACTGGGCTCCAGTCATGTAGCAGATGACATACATAAATTACAATACGCACATATGTTCACACAATGAAAAAATTGCTGCGTGCCGTTTGAACCCGCTCCCTCTGGCTTGAGAGGCGAGCCTTCTCCAACTAGGCTATCATCGCTTCATGGATTTCGACAAGTAAAGTGTCATTTGAATCGTCTTAATAGTGGAAGTGCCATAGGGCACAACATTTTGCTTTTTATTTTTCTTTTAATAATGTTACTTATTTTACATTTCTGTCTCGTTCCATTTACGTAAAAAATCACCTTTTCCACCGTACATAACGAGCCCACCTTGCGCAGCCCGCGTGAGCCGTGTCGTGACAGACACTCGTCACTACATCACACCGCGAGTGTGCTGGGACGGTAATTAACGCGCACAATGAAGCGCCGCTGATTGATCATCTGTACAGAGCGCACGGCTCGAGAGACTCTCTCAAATACGGGACTTCAAACATCGTGAACAGATAGGTAGCTATGGATAAGAACTCGTCATTGTGCAACTTAACTAATTAATGAAACTGAACTTTATTCTTAAACTTTTACTTGAAAGTTTAAACTAAACTCAACACGTTATGACGATCATAACATATCGTCATGCCTTTGCCCCGAGGGGACTGGCAGAGGTGTAATACAGCGCCCACACTTCGCCGGACGATATTCAGTCCCAAATGTGACAGGGGGCGAGTCGGGACATCGGGCTCCCACCATGTAGCAGATGACATACAAAACGCACATATGCTCACACAACGAACAAATTGGTGCGTGCCGTCGCCGTCCGTCGGCTGGGTTAAACTAAACTATTAGAAAAAAAATCTAAGTCCTCACTGCGGTGACAAAGTTTTGTAGTGCTAGAGACCTGGAGGGCTATTCCTGCGCGTGAGATGAGATGAGATTTTATCTTGGTCACTCTCACACCTATGACGTTTCAAACGAGGGCAATAAGGACTAAAAAAGGTGAGATGAAAATCTCAGATCTCCGAATAGGGTCCCTGGCAGCTGAAAAACTTCTATAGAATTTGGTTTGAGTATCAACATTCTAACAAAATAATTGAAGAAAATAGGAAAATATAAAGGTTGGTTCTCAGTACTCGTAACTTACTCTAACATTCTATTATAATATTAAGGTCCTTTTATAAACGAACCTAAGATTTTCTGTTACCCGCTTCGAGTTACCCGGTGTTTTTTTAACGAATCTGAGTATTTATTGTGATAAGATGACTTAGCCTAGTCTGAAGAGCTCGCCTTTTAAGCCACAGGGAGCGGGTTCTATCCCAGCCGAAGGTACGCACCAATTTGTTCATTTGTGAACAAATGTCCGTGTCTAATGTCATCTGCTACATAACGGGAGCCAAAGGTATGGTGACAGGCTCGCCCCCTGTCACATTTGGGACTGAATATAGTTCGGCGAAGTGTGGCTGTTATACTCCTCTGCTAGCCCATTCGGGGGAGAGGCTTGAAAAATAGGTTCTAGTAAATATATAGATTTTCTTTTTTTTTTTACTTTTTCGGATACAGAATTTCCTAATGGGAAATTTCTATTAGCGTTTGATAGAGGAATTAGAAACACGAACAATTCAAGTATAAAAAAGCAACAGCAAAGTCAAATACACGTAGCATCTATTCATGTACTTAACAGCCAAACCCAAAATTTTCTTACTCGTTGAACAAATTACCCAGCTTTATTTTATTTTAGTTCCCAGAAGTTTAATTCTGGAGTGCGCTATAAATATTCTCTCTTTCACTCTCATGATTTCTCTTACGAGAAAGACGAAGATCGAATAACATTGCTAGCGGTCCTGCAATGTTTGCAGTTTAGCTCAATGACGCATGTCTGAAAATACATAACAACGCTTTCCAGTAAACTTAAAACACATGCCAAGTTTGCCAAATAAAGTCGTCATATTATTTAACTTGGCAAGGCCGGTGTTCAGTTTCGAGTAGGCATCCTACAAGGCACAAGAGTCCGCTTCACTATACATACATAGGTATTTGCTTTACGCTATCAAAAGCCTTGGAAAATTCGATACGTGAACCGCGGAATAATTGTTAGCTTGCACAGTTGGGTACGGAATTGAAAATCGGTTTCGACTTCCGTTTGAATATGTAAATCGTGTCAATCAAATGGAATATAAAAGCCTGTAGCTCTAGCTACCTAAAATTAAAAATATTTGTCTATATTTATATCACAATGGTATTTTTCTACCAACCCGCACTGATCCAGCGTGGTGGAAACCTTTAAGAACTGCATGTACCTTAATGATTATTGAGTATTGGAAAACTGCTCAGTCCTACAACGTAACGGGTAAGTCGGTGTCTTTGCAGTGGGACGTAAAAAGACTATAGAGGTAATCATGAAACCATAGTGAAATATGTGGTTTATACTTACCTTCTGATTTTCACATAAATAATAAATTCGGGACACTTCCACACACGGTCGCCTGACCCCAAACTAAGCTATGGCTGCCAGAGACTGATATACATACTTAGATATTTTTAAATACATACTTAAATACATATCAACACCCAGACATAGAACAAACACAAATGTTCATCACATAAATGTTTGCCCTAGGTGGGAATCGAACCCACGCCCCCAAGTTCAGAAGGCAGGTTCACTACCAACTGAGTCACCGAGGCAGTCAATAAATTAGGGCCATTTCCAGAAGTTATCAGAGTTATCTGCTCATCAGAGGTTAAACGTATAAATCACCTTGCGCCACTAAGTATTGGAAGCTAACCTTGAGTAAACAGAAACACAATATAAGAATGACATTTAAAACATTTTTAACTTTGAGTTAACTGAGTCTGCATTTAAACATTTTAACTCTGTATCTTCTGCAAGTAGGTCAAAATACAGCAAGTTAGCGAGTTAACTGGCCATCCAAGTGAGTTAAGAAGTTACGAGCGTTTATATGCGTCGTTTGGACGCGTATCACACGCATAACATCTAAATGTCAGATTAATTCGCTATTGTACTTGTTGATCTTTAAATCACCCTCAGGCAGCATTAGGCACCAATAGGTTTGAAAAAAAAAAATATTGTTTACAGAAACACTCGTATTTATCTATTTTCTTTGGTTTTTCATTAAGAAAATTAAAACGATTATACAAAGTTTTTATTGGTTTTGTGTCAGACATAATACTTGTATGGTTCAGCTAGCTGTGTTTGGGCGGCGTTATTTATGACAATGGAGGAGTACTTGAGTTCGGTCTATCAAAAGTTACATCGATAAAACATCGATCAATTTAAACAATTAAACGACAAGCCTTTGCCTAGCAATAAACGTTGTATGGCCTCGGAATAGTTACCTATAAAGTGTTTTGTCTTTTCTTTCTTTTAAATTCGCTGCTGCAGCTGGACTATACAAGTATTACGTAGTAAGTATAAAAATATTGTAAGACAGAAACTAGTATAAGTTTTTCGCAATGCTAGTACGATAAGCTCCATTATGGTTTTGGATATCCCTTTCGTGGAACCCTAGTTAGACCAAAGTGCAGCAAGTTGATAAAAAATTTAACCGTATATTATGGACAGCTATTCAATCAGCCAAACAATTAATTAAGTTAATCCTACATGAAAATAGAAGACGGAAATTGAGGCCGTGGACGACCACCAATTACCTGACTACAAACAATTAAAAACGACATCATAGCGAGCAATACCACAACAGAGACAAACCACAACCCAGCGGCGTGGCGCAGGAATCCTACGAGGGCTGACCCCAAATAAATTGGAATAATAGCCAGCAGAAAGAAGAAGATTTGAGAAAAAATTTGAGTCTATAATGGATGGTTAAAATAATAACAACATTTAGTTTTAAACCCCCGATGCAAATACGAAGGGGTGTTAGAAGATTGACGTGCCAGTGTGTGTGTGTGTGTGTTTGTGTGTGTGTTTGTGTGTGTGTGTGTGTGTGTGTGTGTGTGTGTGTGTGTGTGTCTGTGTGTGTGTTTATTTATTCGAGAGTGATCTTAGCAATGTTTGATGAACATCGATGTTTTTTTTATATTCTTAATAAAATTAATACTTGTAGTGAAAATAGACCTTAGTAGAATGAACCTGACTCGTGGCTAATCACAGATTCCAATTTGCCGACGGCACAGCTGTGCCCGATCTTCATCAATTTGAGCACTGTACGGCGACTGTTTTGATTAATCACTGTGCGGTTAGGCGTTAACTATACGAAAAGCTCGTTTACTTTAATAACTATTCACGGGAATACTTGCAACAGTTTTGTACTTAGGTACTTGTACATAGCGTCACGCCTTTCCCCCGAAGGGGCTGGCAGAGGTGAAATACAACAACCACACTTCGCCGGACGATATTCAGTCCCAAATGTGTCTGGGGGCGAGCCTGTCGTCATACACCGGGCTCCAGTCATGTAGCAGAAGACAAACAATACGCACATATGTAGCACAATGAACAAATTGGTGCGTGCCGTGAGTTGGGTTCGAACCCGCTCCCTCTGGCTTGAGAGGCGGAGTTTTCCCCAACTAGGCTGCCATAGCTTTTAGGTACTCACTTAGGTAATATATTTGATCGCTTCTAGGAATTAAATTCTGCAATTCACCGAATCGATAATTGGAACGAAACGAGAAACGCAATTGAAGAAAAGCACCTAACAAAGAAGTTTTATTTTTTCCGACCTAAAACTAAAGGAAATTAATTAAACGGGCAGTTAATTAATCACATTACGTTGAACTTACTTAATTTGTTATTAGAAAAGCTCCTCAAAAGAGATTAGTAAAAGACACTTTCATTGAGCGGAAGTTTCAATTTACCTTGTGGGAACGTGAACACTTCAAAATGTTTTAGAGTCCAAATAAAATTAATTGTTTAAGTTGAGGTCGTTAGCTGCTGGCCATCAAGCAACGTAATCACTACGTGAAACAATCGAGCAGACGTGAGGCCGCTGATGTAGAGATATAGGAACGGCATGTTGACATCAAGTCAAGACAGTAATCAACGACAACCAGACATTACTGTACCGTAGTTCGTACAAATGGACGTCACACCTTTCCCCCGAGGGGGCTGGCAGAGGTGTAATACAATACCCACACTTCGCCATACGATTTTTAGTCCCAAAATGTGACAGGAGGCGAGCCTGTCGCCATATATCAGGCTCCAGTAATGTAGCAGATGACATAAAATACGCACATATTTTCACACAATGAACAAATTGGTGCGTGCCGTCGTGCGTGGCTGGGTTCGAACCCGCTTCCTCTGGCTTGAGAGGCGGGCCTTTTACATCTAGGCTGCCATCGTCAGCACAGCGTCAGCATACAACGGAGTATGCTGACAATATGCTCCAAAAATAGGTAGGCCCACTTGCAGAAGATATGGAGTTAAATTCTTAAACGCATGGCTAATTAGGTCAGAGATAAAATGTTATAAATGTCACTTTAATATTTTGCTTCTAATTCTTAATACCGCAAGATGATTTATCAGTATAACATCTGATGAGCCGTTAACTACGAGCTTAAAATAAAACCCGAGTTTTTACAAGAAGCCTATAAACTTAGATGACCACAAAGCTAATTATTACACAAATATGTGGTCTGTGAAGGATATTTAATTTTATTAGATTAAACTGATTAAGTATTGTTTATAATAAATCGTGACAATTTTCATAAAACTTTCTGAGCAAAATAATCTAAATTTTCTAGCTCGTCAAGCAAAAGTTACGAGAAACGACTTCGAATGTTTCGACCGGAAACTTCTAAATAATTTACACTGTAGAGAACTCTGTTTCTGTCTTGGTCTTTATAAAGCCTTAGAATATTATTAAAATTAATTATGTTTTGCTTCGCACCGAAGCTACTGATAAGAGAAAAAAGAAGCCAAGATTTATTTTTTGATCATCAAAAATAATGTACTAAGTAAAATTTGCTAACTTTTAAGTATTCGACGTAATAGCGTGGTCTATATTCCGTGACTGTTCACTCGGCAGACTCGACTCGTGTGGAAACCAACAGCCCTGATGACGTACATGTAATTATAATTAGCATCCGCGCATCCGCAGTCGACATCTTTACTCCGACCCGCCGGGATTCAGAACGGTCCTTACACACTATGTCGTTTGACGTAAAGAGTCTACTAGTACAAATGCGTCTATAGGGAAATTGCGTCTTTCGAGAATCACTGACAAACTCTTCACAAGTTAGGCAACTACCGCCATCTAGTACAGATTATTGTAACTAAAGATAGAAAAAAAGATGTAGGTGGCGCCTAATTTGTGAAGGGTTTGTCAAAAATCCTCGAAAGACGCAATTGCCCCCCAGACGCATCTGTAGCAGTTGACCTTACGTCATATTTGCGTATTTAATTGACATCAAAAGATTTGCGTGGAAATTCGGCTTCAAAGACAAGTTCACCGAAAGAATATTTTGATTCATTCTGATCATTTTATGGTGCAAATTATACGGGCCGGGCGTAAGACAGCAGACAAGGTTTAAAACTTGTTGAAATGAAATGTATGAAAACGACGTGTTTTAAATTAAGCCCAAATGACGGCTTTCGCGCCTGACCCGTTAAGTAATTAGTAAGTTTAACCTTAATTATTATTATTTTTCTTTAGCACACACCACCGTCCATGCTAAATCATAATGTTTTTATTCCATCCAAAGGTTGTCTGCGCCTTTAGTTTTGAGTGTTTAGTTTAGATTTATTTGTATTTGGTGTTAATAAAGAGTTTTTGTATTGTATTGTATTGTATCCGCGCCGCATGCTCGCCTTACGTCTGGCCAGTATAATTTGTGCCTTAAACTTACCATAACAAAAGAAAATTTAAAAATTACATGTTTTATATGGGTTTAGCTTATTTTTGATTACGATAGATAATGAACGCTGACTCGCTCCTAGTGTTGTCTGTACATCTATAGCTCAAGGTGGTTTTTGAGTAGGTATAATGATTCGTATACGTCAGCGGTGTCGCGTCGTATTGTGTAATCTCGTGTAGGCGCCGTAATGCAGAGTGCTGGCTCGTTAGATTTTATATTACTTTTAGTAACATTTCCCCTGGGTCAAATGAAACTGGGTAATGGGATATTGCAAGGTCAAGTCGTAAAATAAGTATTATCGCACCTTGTTCAGCTCTAGGGAAAGGGCTTTGTTTGTTGGTTTGGTTTTCCTTTCATGTTGTAACTTTTGATAACTTGTTTCTGCTTCGAACTATTATTGCACTTTTATTTTTTTTAGTTGCTTCTCAACTTGTAACGTTTTAAGTTTAATTTAATCAATACAATTAAATTGTTATAAATCTATAAGTAAAGTAAATTGTTTTGAATGCAGACATATTATAAACTAGCTGCGCCCCGCGGTTTCACCCGCGGTTAAAAAGTATCCTATGTGTTATTCTAGACTACAATCTATCTCTGTGCCAAATTTCATCCAGATCTGTTCAGCCGTACTGGCGTGAAAGAGTAACAAACATCCATACATCCATTCTTACAAACTTTCGCGTTTATAATATTAGTAGGAAGTAGGATTAATATCTAGTAAAAAGTTAAATTACATAATTTTTACATTTTGCCTCGACAAAGTCTTGTCTTGCGAGGCAACCATTAAATATTGTCTTTCAGATAATAAGTTTTTGGTAAATAAATACTTTTTTATTTTCTTTTTAACCCCCGACGCATAAACAACGGGATGTTATAAGTTTGACGTATCTGTGTATGTGTGTGTGTGTATCATCGTAGCTCCCGAACGGATTAACCGATTTTGAGTTTGTTTGAAAGGTGAATTAGTCGGGATTGTTCTTAGCTACGAGTATGTTTGATAAAAATCAGTGCTGGAGGTTGTTAAATTTACCCGTGCAATTAAACTTGAGCCAAATTTTCCGAACTTCCCTAACTAGTTAATCGAAAAGCTTGCGCCAAACAAAACAGCCGATTCACGGTATTCATTGCTTCGTCAGACGACGGGCGATGGCTACAAAAACCCATTTTCACCCCCTTTGTTTTGCCTTCGTCGTCGTAGTTTTTTTGCTTCCTCTCCGCGTGGTTCAATTAGTTCCCGTTGGAGATACATATCCATCTGTGGCTATCTGATGTACGCTATTATTAGTAAGAGCAGTGCGGGTTTGCACAGCTTTTGAATGGATCATTTTTGAAGGCGTCAATTGTGAACATTTTTATCAACACAAATCGAACAAAAATTTGGTGTAACGACTGAATTAGAAAGAAGGTGATATTTGATCTCTGACTTCTTTTTAACCCCCAGCGCTAAAACGACGGGGTGTTACAAGTTTGACGTGTCTGTGCTTGTGTGTGTGTGTGTGTGTGTGTGTGTGTGTGTGTGTGTGTGTGTGTGGCGACGTAGCTCCCGAACGGATGAACCAATTTTCATTTTGTTTTTTTTTTATGTTTGAAAGTAAATTAGTCGAGAGTCGAACAAGACGGTCGAGTCTATATAAATAACTTTGACGTTCATAAGTGTATCTTTGATACCTAAATTGAATAAAAACATTTTGACTTTGGCTTTGACTTTGACTTTGAGTGTTCTTAGCTATGTTTGATGAATATCGGTATCGCGGGTTATTTTTTATTTATATTTGTTTTCCTTTGCTCTTCATTTATTTCTGCAATCTACAAAATTATTATCTATGAATTGAGTCAAATAGTAGATTTTCTAAAGGATTGGAGAAGTTAATAAAGGTTAAGGTCGGAAACCCCGGATCAATGTGTCGCGCGCGGATCGAGAATGTCAGGTCGATGTGACCTTATGATAATACAAAATGTTATCAGGAAGATTATTACAATGAAGACAGCGAGTGAAGGCGTAGGCGTACGCTTTGGTATTACCTTGTTTATTTAACACAAGGGCTTGGCCCTTGTGTTAACCCGGTAGTTCGGAACCCGGTAGTTATTTCAAAAATAAGTAGGTAAGACAAAGTCAACAGATTTGAGAAAACAGACTTTTATATCGGTCTAACACTAAAATGAAACCGTACTTTGGAATAAGACCGATTCACTATTATAATTAGGGCCGATTTTTCAATGGTCAGATAAACAAACAAATAGTGTTTATTGAACTGATAGCTAATTATTCTGTTTATGAGTCGAATAAACAGATTAATAAAGTTATTAGCTCGGTAGTTATTAGGCGAAAAAAGTAAGGATTGAAAAATCGGCCCTTAGACAAATAGACTCTTTTTTTTTATTTTTTTATTTGACTGCCTCGGTGGCTCAGTTGGTAGTGAACCTGCCTTCTGAGCTTGGGGGCGTGGGTTCTGTTCCCACCTAGGGCAAACATTTATGTGATGAACATTTGTGTTTGTTCTATGTCTGGGTGTTAATATGTATTTATGTATGTATTTAAAAATATCTAAGTATGTCTATCAGTCTCTGGCAGCCATAGTACAAGCTTTGCTTAGTTTGGGGTCAGGCGACCGTGTGTGGAAGTGTCCCGAATTTATTATTATCTAAATTATTATTAGATTCTACTAGCTGCGCCACGCGATTAATCGCGGGTCCCAGGAACCGGTATTGTTTTGGGGATAAAAAGTACATTCATATCGTCACGCCTTTCTCCCGAGGGGGCTGGCAGAGATGTAATACAACACCTACACTTCGCCGGACGATATTCAGTCCCAAATGTGACAGGGGACGAGCCTGTCGCCATACACCGGGCTCCAGTTATGTAGCAAATGACATACAATACGCACATATGCTGGAACAAAGAACAAATTGGTGCGTGCCGTCGGCTGGGTTCGAACCCGCTCCCTCTGACTTGAGAGGCGGGCCTTCTCCCAACTAGGCTGCCATCGCTATATATAGGGTGGATAAAAAGTACCCTCTGTCCTTTTCCGTACCCCAGACAACATGTATGCAAAATTTCAAGATGATCGGTTGAGTAGTTGAGGCGTGAAAGCGTTACGAACAAACAAACTCACTTTCGCATTCATAATAATATTAGTTAGGATGAAAGATAAAAAATTACTTCAGGCGATATGGCCGTAAAATATTCTCTTATTCGAACTAAAATAAAAATTCTTATTCCTTGCACAACGTAGATTTCTTCAGCAACTCAATCACGAGTCATCGACCTAGAAACCTTTCGTGTTCCCGGAACTAAAGGCGAGCAGATACTTAGAATTATGTAGTGACTGGACCGTACGCCCTTTTCCAGCAGTACAGGCGATCCATCAAGCTGTCTGTTTGATGCGATGACCCGGGCTCGGCAGACATTTTCACACCACCACCGCAGAATTCAACCATCTACGCCTTTTTACCTTATGTTTCTTTCTGTTTCAATGCCAATGGATTTGCTACAATATTTAAAGCTAGGATAAAAAGGGTTGCTTTTACATAAGCCGCGTTCATTGTTAATGCGATGGCGGCTTATCTTCCTTTAGAAGATGATTAAGAATTCTGTGCGATGTTAATTTAATATGAGCGCTTAATACTTGCTTATTCATCATTTGCAATGCAGTTTTTAGCGTACGCTTTCGTTGGCTTTTAAACGGTTTTTATGATGCAACTATTTATAATTTGAGTGACAAAAGTTAACAAGGGACAAGAATGAGGTCTCGCCTCGGCAGTGAGTGGACAGGCAGAGCGTATAGAGGTGCAGGCTGAAGATTATGATGGAGTAATGATCATGATGAGATGATGATCCTCTCGGTAGTAACCTCTGGTGTGAACAACACATCTAATTGCTACCCTTTTGTCTGTATAATTGAATTGGGCAGCTCAAGGTAGATTGCATCGGACAAGCGAGAGACGTCACATACGATATTGTCACCCAACAAGTAATTACGCCAATCTACATCAATTCAGATACTGATAGGTATTAGGACAATGACAGGCAATAGGTATACTATGCGTAATTAATTATTACCTGATACGTGGTAATATGCACTAACTTTAGTTGCCACAAATCATCCATTGCTTTTAGTTTTGTTGGGAAATTCTTTGTTGTTGTTGTCTTGTTACTTTAGGAATTTTCCAACAACAGTTGTGACAAAACAAAGGCTGAAAATAATTGAAAACAAACGCTGCTAAGCCTTAGGAAGTCTACACAATAAGTCGCTGACAGCCACCGGCATTTTGTTATTTGATTGATGCCTTTTCATATCAGCGACTGTTTTAGTCGATGGGTGTCGTATTTCAGCGATTCCATGGTAGCAGGCCACGTCACATCGTTGCGCCAACACTGCAAAACTTGTCGACAACTCAACGTATTATTAAGTTTACATTTTATTTAAAATTGATAGATAGATAGATAAACTCTTTATTGTTCACACCACAGATAACAAAACAACAAGAGAAAAATAATTAATAAAAGTTATTAAATAGTGTAACAACTGGCGGCCTTATCACTAAAAGCGATCTCTTCCAGGCAACCTTAGGATGGAGAGGATACGACAAATGAGTATGGGACAAGGTGTGCAAAAAATAACAAAAATAAACATAAGATTGATACAAAGAAACAACAAAACATCGAGTATTATACCTATACACCTACATAAACTATTTAAATAAAACTTACATAAAAGTACATCATACTAATATATTACATTCATCATACTAAAATATTACATGGATGTTAGTCTGTAAGTTATTTTTTTCTATGTATACAAGTTATATAACATATCGTCACGCCTTTCCCCCGAGGGGGCTGACAGAGGTGTAATACAACACCCACACTTCGCCGGACGAAATTCAGTCTCAAATGTGACAGGGGGCGAGCCTGTCGCCATACACCGGGCTCCAGTCATGTAGCAGATGACATATAATACGCATATATGTTACACAATGAACGGAACGTTGATTCATGCCTTGAGTTTGAAAAAACATGTGAGTTACAAAAATGATTAGTTGTGTTCTAAGAAGTAAAAACCAACCGATTCATAATAACCTCCTTGCAAGCTGACACGTTAAGTGAATGTAAGCTAACACAAAAAAGTTTGAAACTTTGTTCGGAAAGCTCGCTTTAAAGGCATTTAGCGGTTATGCAAATGTTGAATATGCTTGGCAAAATTGGGGTTAATCGCTTCCACGTTAACATCATTATTTTAGTATGTATCTGTATGTACTTATGTGTAATAAATCCCATATTTGTATGGTTAAAATAGTGTTCACCATTTATTAGACACTGTTCAAATCAATTTGAGCATAAATTATAAAAACATAACGGGTAACACTTTTTCATTTTGACATTAGCTGAGTTTTTGGCGGGAACCGAAAATGTGGTGTCGTGATTTTGTATTATTTTCTAAAACTTGTGATTCTTCGAGTGTTAAAGCGTAAAAATTGTGGATTATTAACCTCTACCGGTTCGTTAACGTGCACGAGTGTGGGCAAATAATACAAACATTAGGAAATGCTACTTTTCGTGTTCTCTACAAAACTCGACATAAAGTTTCAGTAAAGCATCCACGGCTTTACTGAAAGGGGAAAAGGGGAGGGATTCATCTCATTTTTCATCACCCTCTTCTCTGTCATCATCATCTTAGATTTGGTAACACATTTGAAAAAATGAATATTTATTACTAAGTTAGGCATTAAGGACTTTAGCTAAAAATCATAGAATCTAGAATCTCTTTGGTCTCTTTTATATAAAAACTGGAACCATCGGCAGGCACATATGTGCGAATCTATTAACTTTAATTATTAAATAAAGTTGTGAAACCTTAAAAAATATATTTTCTTGGTAAACTAATATCTAGAGTATTTCCGCTTTAAGTTAAAGTGGAAATACACTAGATATTATTAAAGTTCAAGTAACAATTTTGAAGATGAACTTCCGCAAAGTAACGCCTGATTCAATCAACTATCTGTTCTTGGTGTCTCCACCAGATATCATTTATACAAATAACGCGATTTATCGACCGAGCGAGCATAAGCGAACGAAGCGTCTCTGCTTCAGTTTCGACAAAAATGCTTTCGTATGTCCGATTTCTGTCCGGATCTTAGTCTTCCTCTACAGGACCCCTATTCGGAGATTTGACATTTTCATCTCACTTTTTCTCGTCCTTGTTGCTCTCGTTTGAAAAGTCATAGGTGTGAAAGTGACCAAGATAAAATCTCATCTCATCTCACGCGTAGGAATAGCCCCACAGGTCGCGTTCCTCAAACGATTCTCGTGAAATTTTGTGAGAAGTTTCGATACTTATAAACATTTTTTTTGTATTTTTATTATTTTTATCAAGATATTTATTTGTCTTCTTAATTTCTAAGTTTTTTACAATAAATGAATATAAAAAAACAAATACTATAAAAAACTTAAAAACTAGGGTGCCGCCGGCAGCGGGGCGAGGCCCAAGCTACCGGTGATTAGGGCTGCAGAGTGAGGAACCTCCTGACAATACGGCACGTGTCTAGGATCACTGCCTTTTGTCCAACCGTCTAACGAGAGCCTCGTGAGATGTTGGTCGAGGCTCTTCGCTATGAGACCGTTCACCGTGACTTATTTATTTTTATTATTATTAAGATTATGTATTTTTTTTTTTTTTCAAAAAAAAACTTACTTACATAATTTTACAAGAATCGGCTGAGGACTGCGATCTGTAGAGGAGGAAAACGCCGGCCGCGAGGTCTACAGCTCACAGAGTCACTAAAATTACTTACTAGCTGCGCCTTTTCACCCGCGGTTAAAAAGCATACCTACAACACACACGAAACGCTTTGGTTCCTCATTTCTCATAAGGACCGCTAGAGTGTGGAATACTCTGCCCGAGTTCCCTGACACTATAATCTGGGTGTCTTCAAGTCTCGAGTGAATCGGTTTCTTCTAGGCAAGCGTGCTCCATCGTAGGCCGCATCACTGCTTATCATCAGGCATGTTGGCGGCCAAACGCAAGCCTATTAAGTAATAAAAAAAAAGTATCCTATATTCTATTCTAGACTATAATCTATCTCTGTGCCAAATTTCATCCAGACCTGTTCAGCCGTTCAGAAAGAGCAACGAACATCCATCCATCCATTCTTACAAACTTTCGCGTTTATAATATTCTTAAAAAGGTTCATCATTATCTTGTCATCTAACTCTTATTCAGCATCCTTCTTGAACCAGGCTCTATCCTTGCAGTTACAGACTCTTTTTCTTACAATGCCTCTAAACCTATCCTCCGTGAGCGTCTTGCACTTGATTTCTATACACACAGAAGAATTAAAAACCTATACTTATAATTAAATCATAAAGCAAACAAACAAGCTCGTATAAGCCGAGGGGCCAGCCCCGATTGTCAGAGCTTCTAGGCCGCCCGGAGACCTCCGATATGGCTTGCTTGCTTGCTTTAAATATTTACTTAAACTGCATCACAACATTACAATGTGTATTTTGAATGGTGTTAAAGTGTGGGCCTGAAAAAGACGTCCGAATAATATATTCAACACAGCAACGGTTCCCTCGGCCGCACTCGGAATATAGATGAACAAGATATATGCGGTATCCCGAGATTGTCCCAAATGGACAAGGAAATGATGTCACAATTTTCTCTCTGTTGAATATTTACAAGTGTACTGCAAACCAGAAAATCCTATTCAGCGATGATCGCTATCCCTTTGTTTTGAAAATTCGAGCGACAAACAAACATAAATATTGTACTTACAGCTGCTAATCCACAAATTTACGCTTCCTGTTTTTTCAACCGCCCAGAAGCAGATCACTTTTTTAATCATAACTAGCGACTCACCCCTTCTTTGCGTGGATCCTATGAAACCTTCCGTGAAAAATTAACTAGCTGATGGTGAGAACCACATCGAAATCCTTTGCGTAGTTTAGGAGTTAACGGATATTATTCATTCATACAGACGCATAAACCGACTTTGTTTTTATATAGAGACTACGAAAATGTATCTTTCAATATGACATCTTAACAAGTAACATTATCAAAAGAAAAACAAAAAACCCGGCTGCAAAATATTGTACACTATGTACTATGTCACTTCCAATACCAAAACACCTCACATGTCGTAAGGTGTCGTAAAGTGAGGTGTCATTCAAATGACACCTCACATGTCGTAATCCATCAATCCGTTTAGGGTGTAGAGCATGCCAAAGAAACCTCAAACATACTTTCGCGTTTATAATATTCTTAAAAAAGGTTCATCATTATCTTGTCATCTAACTCTTATTCAGCATCCCACACACGTACATATACATTTTGGACACATTTCGGTGAGTGTGCATCTGGTTTGCATGACCTTATTCTACCTAGCCCATTCTTTTATAAAGCAACCAAGAGTATCAAAAAGCGGCATCGTTTTATGGTCGGCATACCAACAACACGCAAGCCTTTTAAGTTATAAAAATACACTCCAAAAACATAACCCACCTTCTTGCGCAGTCGGGTAAAAACGGCTCCACCGCTTTTGAACTGAATAATTGATTGCACAAAAAACGATTGCTGCATAATATCATAAAAATATTGTCCTGCTTGGTTATGGTTAGTCAGTTCAATTGCTCACTATAAACTTGTCAATTGTCAAGTACCCACGGAATCTAAAATATTTACTAGCCTTCCTTCCTTGCAAATCAATTACCTGTGTTACTGGAAATCTTGATGCCAGTAGGTAATTTGTGACGGTATAGCTGGTTGTTATAAAAGAGAACGTAGGTTCTCCGTTTGACAACAAAATGAGGAGCAGTGGGCGTGCAGCTCTGATTGATGACGGGTAGTTCAATTGCCGTATTCAATAATCTAGTGGTTGAATGTGACAGAATATTAATGAATCTTACTCAATGAGTAAGTAGGTTTGAATTCAAATATTGGGTTAGGAGCACAGGCTTATCGCCTAACTCCTAAACATTTGAATTTAAAATCTCAAAAACAATTATAAATTCATTGAAAGAATTGAAGCCAATTTTTTATGTCAATAGCGCTATAGAACGGGCAATCTCAAACAGTACTTGAAAATTTTACATACAAAATTGGATTAACTTTCAGTATATCCAAAATTATGCTTTATTTCACTGGAAAGATAACAAATTTTAAGATAACAAATTATTATTAAGGTAGAGCAATTTCCTAATAAGTTTTGATGTTGTTTGCATTCAGCTTTTATAGCCATTCCATTCTATTGTTCGATCCAGCCTAAATAAACAAGATGAGCAACAAAATAAGGGATGAACGAAAATTTATTCAACCCCAAAAAGTCGCACAATTTACGGGAGATCGTAAACGGAAATAGGGGAAAGTTAGGGCTACCCCGATTGAAATCTGGACTCGATACTTGCTAGAGCTGCTCTACACATATCTATAGCGACCTTAACTAATCTTCTTAGACCGTAGATACAACTTCATTGGAATCTAAGCCTTAATCCGCAATAACGTTGACATTTGCTAAGTGTTTTTTTGCACATTTAGACGTCCTGACACCAACGCGATCACAAAGCGACTGACAGCGAAATAAGGCTTACACTTGATCTAAGCCTCGTTTTCAAGGCGTTTCGTTTCGTTTTCCGAACAAGGCGGTCTAGTCAATTAAAAACAAAAACTTTGACGTTCATAAGTCTTATACCTTTAAATGAGCAATTCTTGTATATATATATATATATATAATTGGAATCTCGGAATCGGCTCCAACGATTTTCATACAAATTAGTATATAGGGGGTTTCGGGGGCGATAAATCGATCTAGCTAGGAATAATTTTTAGAAAATATCATTTTATTCGTGTTTTATCGATAATCAATCTCAACTGAAAAATATGACTCTTCCTGACATCTATTGGCGAATAATAATACTACTATTTTTTGTGAGCAACTAATTGCTTTAACGACACAACAGCAGATGGCGTTGTTAAGTAACACGAAGTCAATGAGTGTTTGCTTTGAGGTTAGACTAAAATCAATTGTTTATTAGCCAAAAAACACAACCGAGCAAAGCTCGGCCATCCAGGTACTGTATCTTTGATACCCAAATTCAATAAAAACATTTTGACTTTGACTTTGACTTGCCATTTTGCTTTGAGGTGCCATTTTTTGTATGAGACTTGATATCTACATAGGTATATTTGATTGAAGACTTGGGCGAATAATATTTATGCAGAAGCGTGACGTTAGGGTTAGGGTACACGATGACTCTATATATACTATATAGACACTCACTAGCGACATGGTGTGTCCACGGTGCGCGGTGTGTTCACTCTCAGGACACCTAGTTCACATGACGATTCAAGAGTCTTATGCACAAGAAAATGAGAGTTTGTTTTGTTGATACTTTTCATAACTTCAGTTCCACTTTCAGAACTGAAAGCAAATAAATATAATACAAGTACCTAATAGCTTCTGGTTTTGTGCATTATCTCATGCACCAACGATAAACGTAGGTAATAGCAAATTTGTGTTGGGAAGGCAAACCATAACGTGTTGCTTTGCATTCCCGCCGAATTTGAAGAGGCTCCATAGCAGAGCACGAATAAACTATTAGGTAACCTTGACATCGAAAAAAAAAACAGTTGTTCCATACATTTTTTCGACTAATGTGTTGTGTTGTGTTAGCTAAATGTTAGCTTCTAACTCTTTGTGGGAAGCCGATTCATCAGTTGAACCTCTGATGAGCTGTTAGCTCCTAGTTAAAAAGATAACCCGAGGATCTGCAAGTGGCTTCCATTTTTCATTTATAGGAAATCTTTACTTTTATTATTGTAATAATAATAATAATAAACTACATACATGGTAAAGATAAAACTATCAGATACAATTTTTTTTAGAAACATATATACAATTTGGCCTGAACTAGGTAGTTCTGTTTGTCAGGCGTTGGTTGGTCAGGTTTGTAATTGCATACTCATATTTTCTAATTCAATAAAATTCTAATTAAATTTAAACTGTTATTACAATTAAAATATTATAAAATATAAAGCACTCTGTCTGTCTGTTTGTAAGCTTTTCACGGTTAACCGCATGAACGGATCATGGTGAAAGATACTCGTAATTAGTTACAGTATATCACGAGGAAGGTTTCTGGAATATTTTTTCTGAATAAACGCAAACGAAGTCGTGGGTAACAGTGTTAGTGTTCTAATAAACGTGTTTTTCTTTTTTCATGGGTTTCTGAACCACACTCTGGTTGGAATATGTAGATAAATAGTCCAGCTACACGCAACCCTACACAGCTTTAAGTGATTGTTGACATTCCGGAGTTCCGCTTGAACAAATGCTAATATCTGACCTTTACATGTATTTACAAACTAACAATACCCAACAAAATTTAAACAGAACTTTGAAACTCGCTTTGCTTCAACCAGCATAAAGATACTAAAGGTTACGTTTAACAAAATGTACTTACCTACTTATAATAATAATAATAACATCATCATCCCACATGACGAGAACCTCGTGAAGGTCGACAAGGACAAACTCAGCAAGTACCTTGACTTGGCTCACGAAGTCACGAGGTAACCGCCATGTGGGATGTTGACTCGACGATCATTGTCCCGATAGTCGTCACGGTAAACGGTCTCATGGCGAAGAGCCTCGACCAACACCTCAAGAGGCTCTCGTTAGACGGTTGGATCAAGGGTCAAATACAAAAGGCAGTGATCCTAGACACGTGCCGTATTGTCAGGAGGTTCCTCACTCTGCAACTCTAACCACCGGTAGCTTAGGCCTCGCCCCGCTGCAGGCGGCACCCCAGTTTTTAAGTTTTTTTATAATATTTGTTTTTATATCAATTTATTGTAAAAAACTTAAAAATTAAGATGTGAAATAAATATCTTGAATATTAATATTAGTATTCGGAACACTGGCACACACGGTCGTCTGACCCCAAACTAAGCAAAGCTTGTACCTACTATGGCAGCCACAGACTGATATATCTACATACAAATATATTTTTGAATTATCATTTACCTAAATTTTATTACCTAAATAGATAACCAGACATAGAACAAACACAAATGTTCATCACATGAATGTTTGCCCTAGGTGGGAATCGAACCCACGCCCCCCCCAGCTCAGAAGGCAGGTTCACTACCGACCGAGCCACCGAGGCAGTCAGAATATTACTTACCCAAATATTCCGATGTTTACCTACGAAAAAATGGAAAAGGTACTAGTATATTTATTGTTTTATTATAATTATTTATGCGTTTGAGATAAGAGGTTGTGTATTAGTCAGTTTGTTACCATAATTTTCCAGAGCGGCCAAATTAATTTTGACGCAGTTTTCCATTTTTAAAGTGAAAGGCAATGCTATGTCAATAGCTATGTTTGATGAAAATGTATTAACAAATTCTTTTTCATAAGTTTTCACCATGGTCTAATAATATACTTCGCCAGGTATATCATTCCGGTCACGTGGGCAACACATAGTGACGTCAATCGATGCTTAAAGCGAGACCGAAATAAGTCATTTACAAATAGTTCGAAAGAGACGGATGACGATGATAAGTGACGTCATTACGTGTTTGCTCCCGGAATGGTAGACCTTGTTTTTTTGGATCATGGTTGGAACTACATATATTGGTACTCCTCTTTGGTGTCTCCAGAGAATTGATTCGACAAAGTAAGAAACATTTTCAAGCACGCCTTATTATGATTTAAAACACGGGAATTACTCACGTACGATTCAGTCGATTATTCCGACTATAGTTTCAACCGCATTCGGCGGTCTTCATCAGGGCGAGTGCGCGCGCGCGGCTGCGTCTCGCATAGCACTCAATATAGCTCAGCCGTGTTTTAAATCATAATGTGTGAAAACCGCGTCAGTTTCCATAGCACGCCTTATCCTTACTGCCAGCGCGATTCTATCTTTGTGTCTACTAAATTCTGTCCTTTTCGCCTTTTGCCTCGAATACATAGCTGAAGTAGGTATTTCCCGCTACTTCTCAACATTGTACAGCCTCGGAATAGTTATTGATGTTTGGGCTTTTCTTTTCTTTTAATTTTTTTTTTTCTCGATCGATAAAGACAAAGGACTGTATAACTATTCCAAAGGTACTATTACACAGCTTAATATTAGTAAAGGGGATTATACAGTGTGTTACAAAAACCCTGCTATATCCGTGAGGTGCGCATTCAGTATCCATTGGAAGATGCAATTATGTATGTTTAAATTAAATATTGACTCAAAAAATGTTGAAGACAATTCGTGCTCCGCCCTCCTAAAAGCGTGAACGCAGCCACTAATCACGTCGGTTTTATTTGTAAACTGTTCGCGTCGCCGCTACTTTCTTAGAATAAAAGCCGCCAACATTATGATAAAGATTTGTTAACAGTTTTGTTAAATGTCCTTTTTTTCTTGCGTTCTTAAATCCGTAACTCTTTCAATTTCAACCGTGTGTTTTTTTGGTATTTTTGCATGAATACTTATGAGTGTGTGTACATGCCCTTCAATTATACAACAGAGTTTTTGTAACATGATGTATATTAACGATACTCATTAAGTGATAAAAATTTGGGCACACCAAAAAATTAACCTGTAAAAGAGTAGGCATACAGGGAACGGGTGTACAACGCCCGGACGGGGGGGGGGGGGGGGGTCATTATGAACAAATTTTACTCTGGGGTCAACCCTGAAATCGAGAAAAAATAACAGCTGTTCCATACATTTTGTCAACGATCAATAAATCTGTATATATATATTTATATATCGTCTGTATTCCCGACTAACTACAACCTGGTAGGTCGTTCCATCTTAGACCACAACGTCGCTTAAGGCGAGCCTGGCCAGAAAACGTCTAGCAAGAATCAACTTTTCTCTAAGATAAACCATGGTTTTTACTGTGTAAAAAAAAATATGTTATTCTTAAGCATATTTTTAAGTGGAATCATAAATCTGATACATGTAATGAATAACTTCACTCGATAGAAAAAAAATCCAAAGTCACCTCTATTTGGTATTTTAAACACGATTTGCGACTTAATTTTTACAAATCATATTGTTTTTTTATTTTTTTTACGAATTATAACGCAATAAAAAAATGGAATCATAAATAAAAATGTTAAAAAGTTAACATGGTAATTTTATATGATTTTTTATCACGAATTCATGGTAAAAAGGCACGTTTGCGTGACCGCCAGTCCGCCCGCAGACCCCGTCGACGCCGGACGTGTGCCAAATTTTTGTGATCTCCGCAGTGCCGCACACACCAACACCAACCAAGCATTTAGTTTTGCCATAATGGGTAACAAACATAATAAACGAAAAAAATGCTCAAGTCTGGCTTTTAGAAAATCGTACGAGTCAAGGAGCAAACGTCGGTAAGTAGATAAACTTCTACTAGATTAAATTGGTAATCATTGTTTTTATTTACTAGAATCGACATTTCTTGCATTGCTTTTTGTAGTCAGATGATGTATCAACAAATCTATTAGTACCTACTTATATTCGTTTTAGTGTTTTCAAATATCATACTCATCATCATAGATACTTTTTTGTCTCGTTACGTGTATTCACGATGTAAATACCCGGCCTAGTGGTATACCTACTAGTGATATTTATGTAGTTATACCTACCTACAGTTACAGTTTTTTTTGCAGAAGACTACTACGTAACAAAGTCCAATGACTTTGGAATTGACGAAACGTAAGTACCTACCTACCTTTTGTACCACGCAGGGAGGCGGGTGTTCTGCGAAGTTTTGACTATGTCGGTCACCATTTATTATTTCACCCAGACAACTTGTGAGATACGGATACGGAGCGACGTTCATACTTTCATTATTCCTGAGCATTCTAAACTGCACAACGAGTAAATACCCGCCCTAGTGGCATACCAGTGATATTTATATTTATATAGTTATACCTACTTACACGAATACCTATCTTACATTTTTGTTTTTTTTTCAGAAGAGTACTACAACCAAATGTAATAAACTCCGATGACATTGGAATTGACGAAACGTAAGTACCTACCTACCTTTTGTAACATGCAGGGCGGCGGATCTTCGCTAAGTTTTAACTATACAGGATGTTAGGTAAGATACGGGACGACGTTCATACTTTCATTTTTACTGAGCAATCTGAACTGCACAACGAGTAAATACCCGGCCTAGTGGTATATCTAGTAGTGATATTTACGTAGTTATACTTACCTACATGAATACTTATCTTCGTTTTTTTTTTTGCAGAAGAGTACTTCAAGAGAATGTAATAAACTCTGATGACATTGCAATTGACGAAACGTAAGTACCTACCTTCTTTTTGTAACATGCAAGGTGGCGGAACTTCGCTAAGTTTTGACTATATATTATGTAGGATGTTAGGTGAGATACGGGACGACGTTCATACTTTCATTTTTACTGAGCAATCTGAACTGCACAACAAGTAAATACCCGACCTAGTGGCATACCAGTGATATTTATATTTATATAGTTATACCTACTTACACGAATACCTATCTTACAGTTTTGTTTTTTTTTCAGAAGAGTACTACAACCAAATGTAATAAACTCCGATGACATTGGAATTGACGAAACGTAAGTACCTACCTACCTTTTGTACCATGCAGGGCGGCGGATCTTCGCTAAGTTTTAACTATACAGGATGTTAGGTAAGATACGGGACGACGTTCATACTTTCATTTTTACTGAGCAATCTGAACTGCACAACGAGTAAATACCCGGCCTAGTGGTATATCTAGTAGTGATATTTACGTAGTTATACTTACCTACATGAATACTTATCTTCGTTTTTTTTTTTGCAGTAGAGTACTTCAAGAGAATGTAATAAACTCTGATGACATTGCAATTGACGAAACGTAAGTACCTACCTTCTTTTTGTAACATGCAAGGTAGCGGATCTTCGCTAAGTTTTGACTGTACTGTATGTATGTAATTTATATAGGGTTTTAGGTGAGATAGGGGACGTCGTTCATACTTTCATTTTTGACTGAGCAATCTGTACTACACGAGTGTTTGGTAGCGTTTGAGTTATAGCCGTATGATTTGAACACATCTAGGCCTGATTAGTACTGCAACGTGATTCTGGCTGTTTTGAAGAAAACTCGTAAAGTTGTATATTCGTTTTTAACGATTAGCGAAAATTGAGCATTTCGGTAAATCTTGTAAGTACGGCTTTTATAAACCTACGACTGGTATGGATGTGTTCGTCGTTGCCTTTGAAATTCGAAACTGCCGGTTGTAAGAAGCGATAGCGGGGACAGGCGAAGCTATGTATATACGTCACAAAGATGGCCGCCGACCGTTGTAGATTATTGCTTATATCTCGAGTTCTATCTCATCAAATCAGTTGTTTGAGGTGTCATTTGAAAGCTCATTTATTTATAATGTAGTTGTTATATAATTATGTACATACATACCAACAAGCTTAAACGACAGCTTCCGTGCGCGAGTCCGACTCGAACTTGGTCGGTTTTTTAGAATTTTTATATTTTGAACTTTTGGACATCATACTTATAAATATTTATTTTTATTTTGTTTTAGGCACGTGGATGACATTGACCCTGTTTCACTCAGCGTGGTCATCATCCTGCGTCAGTCATGGTTTGGTGGGGGGTATCCTATCACGGCGTCACAAAGCTTAGTTTTTGTGAAAAGGGGGTTAAAACTTCTGCCAAAGTGTATCAAGAGACCGTCTTATATGGTGTTGTACAACCCCTTAGCAATACACTTTTTAAAAATCTACCGTGGAGTTTCCAACTAGACTCTGCACATGGTCACAAGGCGCGAACTACCCAACCCTGGCTGGAAGCCAATGTTCCGGACTTTATAAGGGCTGAAGACTGGCCCTCCTCTAGCCAGATCAAAACCCCCTGGACTACAAATTATGGTCAGGTTTAGAGGGCATGGCCTGCTCTAAACGACACGCCGACATAGAGTCACTTAAGAAATCTTTGAAGCAAGCAGTGGCTAAATTTCCCATGGAAACAGTCCGTAAATCCATAGATTCTTGGCCAGACCGACTAAAGGCCTCTATCAAGGCCAAATGTGGTAATTTTGAATAAAATAATAGTTATATTTTTGTTAAGACTTCAATACATATGTAAATATAACTTTTATTAACATTACATTACTGTATAAAAAAATAAATGCATTTTCATTTGTAACAGAACTTATGGCTAGACATGCATACATATCGTCACGCTTTTCCCCGAGGGGGCTGGCAGAGGTGTAATACAACACCCACATTTCGCCGGCCGATATTCAGTCCCAAATGTTACAGGGGGCGAGCCTGTCGCCATACACCGGGCTCCAGTTATGTAGCAGATGACACACAATACGCACATATGTTCACACAATGAACAAATTGGTGCGTGCCGTCGGCTGGGTTCGAACCCAGCAGAGCAAAATTGCCACTCCCAACTAGGCTGCCATCGATTCTACAACTATATCACAGAACAAATAATAATACTACGTACCTATAGCTCAATTGTATATATAAATGTAAATATTGTGAATGTATATTTTTGTATTGGATGTTTTGTTAGTACTAGCAGAATGTCCGCCACTTCGTACCCAGGGTATGTATATATCCGGTATAAGTTTACTCGATTCTTTCATAATTATTGTTTCAAAATTATATCTGAATCGTGTAGTTTTTTAACTTTAACAAACCATACAATATTATTAGTACGCACCTAATGGTAAATTAAGGTAATTAAAATTGTTATTACCATTGTTATACGATATACCCAAAAATAATGAAATTTACTATGTTGTATTATTTAAAGAATACCGGTAGTTACACAATCATTCCAACACCCTGTATAAATATTTGTCCTAATAAGGATAACAAGTAGCCTATGTGTCAATCCAGGGCAATAAGCTAACTCCGTTCCAAATATGATCCTCATCCGTCTAGCCGTTTAGGTGTGAATAAGTGAAATACGAGTAAGTACGTAACGTCCACACACAATCGTAATCTTTTGTATTTATGAGTGTGAAGTGTGATAAAATGGAAATATGACACTACCGGTAAAATGAAACTAATGCCACGACTGCTCACACATAAAAAATACAACAACTCGTGGACATGAGATTGGTTGTACCTACCTACCTATATTGGCTTGAACGGCATTTTTTAGATTTTTTTTTGGTTGGCATCAAATAAAAAATGTTTATAAAATGGATGAGTACAATGACGGACGGATTATTTTATCGATTTCCTAAAAATGGGTGTTTAGGTACTCGATACCATAACGTGACTGACGGGTGAAAGACGTGCGCGCGGCGCATCGCACACAACTTTTGTGTCGCGTGAATGAATACGTCGCGCTCCCAAAAAGTGCGGCCTGAGGTAGAGTAAAATACCTAAAGTTCTGGGAAAGCCTCGCCTTAACATCAGGTGAGTTGGTGGTCAAACGTCGACCTAAACGTCGACCTATTCTACATAAAAAAGAAAAAAAAGAACTTTTTATATGGAACAGCTGGTTTTTTTTACAAGATAATGACTAGGATTCATAGTAAAAGTTTTTTATAATGATAATTGTACTTATCATTATAAAAAACTTTTGGCTTTTTATATGAGGTGTACTGACCCCCTTTTGGCTCAGTACACCTCATACCGATTATTACCCTGTATAATATTGTATGAATAGAAGAGCTATACCTCTTTAATTCAACAACACAGAATGACTGCACCCACTAAGCCACTGAGCAAGCTAATATGTACCTACTACAAATTGCACAAAAACTAAACTAGTGCAAACTGAATTACCTACGGCCAACAGCTGTCAGTTTACTGTGTTAGCGACAGCGCGTCAGTGCAAAGCACTCCGCAAACTGTAGCTCTACATTGTCAACATTATCGAATGTGTTGACCGTGCGGAACTGCCATTACAATGAGCATGTACCAGGTACTTCTCGCAACTACACACCTGTCTGTAGCACTGTAATAAACCATTGAAAGTCTGAACCTTAGAAAGTGTTGTCTGGCTAATGTTTTCATTGTTACATTCTACAATCATGCCTAGTTAAAAAAGTTTAATCAAGAAAATAAATAAAATCATAAGTAAATAAATAAATTCAAAAGGTTTTAATAAGTAACATTATTAAAAGAAAAACAAAAAACCCAACTGCAAAATATTGCACTCTATGTCACTTCCACTTCATGAAGTACATGACTGGAGAGCGTGACAAAGAAACCTCATCCACACACTACATACACTAGAAAAACATTACCCTCCTTCTTGCGCAGTCGGGTAAAAAACCTGCAAAATGTTGTAAGTTATGTTGTATGTCACTTCTACTATCAAGACTATTCAAATGACACCTCACATGTCAAAATCCATCAAGCTGTGGGGCGTGCCAAAGTAACCTCATACATCCATTGATACATATACATTATGTACAGACACTTAAAAAATATAACCCTCCTTGCGCAGTCGGGTAAAAAGTCCTTTATTTCTCAATTTGGCTAACTTCATGTTCAAAGCCTCCCTGATAAATAAATTCTATTATTAGTATAGTTTAGAATTTTCTTCCTCTCTGAAAAGATAAATGCTTAGGTAAGTACCTACGAGTATATCAACAAAAAGAAACTTCGTCTCCAAAATGAAATTGGCCAAATTATATTTCTGGGCGTTTTTTTCATTAGTAGTCGTCGGAGTTGTCGGGTCAGTGTTTTGTAATTGTGTTCCAAAGTACAGCTGGATAATAACGGCTTAATGAAATTCTGTTGGCGCCGACCCTCGGCCTCCTGGGCTTGAAACTCTGAACTTTCTAAAGAGAACATGACGCCTTACTTTCTGGCTATTGATTGCTTAATTAAGGAAAACAATTCTTATTGTTAAATGTGAGGCGCTGTTTCTACAAAGAGCGGTCTACAGTTTTAACATCAACATTCTGATTAACAAATTATCCAGTAAAATTACCGCGCAGATTTTGTGTGTAAAAGTCCAAGCTATTATCATCGCTTCGGCTACTAGTTAGACTGTTTCAATGAAAATTGCAAGATTTTAATGAGAAAACGGGCAAACAACCATATCGTATGTAAAAAAACGTTCAAAAATCTTTCTTGAGATCTTGAGATGACTAGGTGAGGCAGTGCTATAGGATTGTGCTAGATTAGAAAACTAACTGTTAGACAGTTAGTTATACTAACTAATTTAAACAAGCTAGCTCAGTTATCGTACTACAAAATGGAATATGTATTGACCACTTTACTAAAACATGTCGCTCTTTAGTCCGTAAAATCGGTGTAAAGTGTAATAAACGACTGCAGCCTAATTGGATATATTTTCAAATTAGTTTAAAAACTTCTAAACAAGAGGAACGGTGCTGCAACATTTATGCAAATTACATACTTATCAAGTTTGTGTTATAGGCGCTGAGGGTGTTATTCTAATTTAAGTACGTAGGTACATTGTCTTCCTTAAACGGCTAAGGACGGTAAAAAAGCCATTTTGCATGTTAATCTAATCGCACGAAAGATTCATTGCTACGAGGACATCGCAAGGATATCAAATAACAAAACAAACTCTCTATCTTATCAAATGAGACATCACACCTAAATCTTTTTAATTGTTCATTTAGAAAACAAATCTAAGGAAATAAAATTAAATAAAGAAACCTGTAAATAATATTTTAGTTCCGTTTCCGTAGTTGTTAACTGGTGCTAAATAAACTGTACAAAATTTATGTTTGAAACCGCAGTCGTTTACTAATGTTAAATAAACGCCTATAAATTTAAATTTAAAAGAAAACTCGTAAAACTTCACGTTCAAACATGCAGTCTACAAAGGAATAAAAACGTAATATGTAATTCTAACACGTCTAATAATAAGCCATACTACGAGTGTACTTGCACTTGAATTACGAGTATACTAGGAATCAGAAATCAACAACAAATTCGAACTGTTTTCCATTCGTCGATGTAAAACTAAGCTCAATTCGACACACAAAGCATAAACAAAGTTGGAGTTTCGTTCCTCGAACCAAGTTCTACGTTCCCAATCTAAAACAATGAGCTAACATTCACAAATGAAAGTACTGAGTGCTCGTATCTAGCCTGCCGCTGACGGCGGCGTGGTTAGAAAATTGTAACAATAGCCAGATAGAGCGGATTCGAGGGCGTTGCTACAGTTTTGGGCATAAATATTTGAGCAATCACGACCGAGGGAACTCACTGCCTAAACTACAAGAATTATTCATTACATCACGTAGAAGCCTTCAACTTTATTGCAGGGCATATATAACATACGAGCTCTTATACTTAGGTATGTATAGGTACGTACAGGCAGTTGCATTAAATTTAAACGCTCACCCTTTATAGACTTATACAAGACTGTCTATCTTCGAAAGCCAACATTATTTTCAAAATCACATTTTGTATGAAATAGATGTAGAATGTACCACCACAGGATTAGTGATAACAATTATATAGACGTCTACTCAAATGTCTAGCATCAGATAGGATAGCCAGAAATATTTTTATCTCAAAGTCAATATCAGTCAAACATGATTTTATGATAACACAATTCCCAGGATCCTCTAGTCTACGCTCTTATCCCGGCTACATCAGCCCACGTCGTCCAAGTATAGTTATGCAAACTAGGTCTCGACCTAGGATCTCTATAGAGTGGCACTACTCTAGATACAGTTCGCTTTATCTCAGATGCTAATCGGGATTGCAGTCTGGTTACTACATCTGGGTTTCCTGTTGATATGTCATTAGACTCGCATGGATCTTCTTTTATATTATACAAGCATGCTTTACCTGAAACCAAATGTACTTTTAGAGTTTGTTTTTCATTTCTAGAACGGGTATAAGCACATAAAAAACATTTGTTGAAGGCTAGCCACGTATATAGCTCTTTGGTTAGTATCTTAATTATCTTTGTGTCTGTAAAGAAAATATTTATAATTTTGAATTGATTTGATTAGAACCACAAGTTGTACAGGCAATCCATGTTGGATAGTACTGCCACCGAAAACTAAATTACTCATTGTACCACTAGTAGTACCACGGAGAACCAATGAAAATGCTTACCTTTCTCAGGTTGACATAATTCTGTGTTCTTTCTCTCTTTAACACATTTTAATCTGATTTCATTTCTTAAATTTATGGCATTAATATCAAAATTCTTTCCTATGTTCTTAAGTGCAGCATAGGTTTTACTTTTCTTTAAAGCATCGTCATATGAAGGACCTTTCCCAATTATGCCTCTTAAATCGTCTCCTTGATAATTGCTGTATTCTTTTATAACATCTCCAGTGATTAGTTTATAATCTCCTTGAATCACCGCTGCAAACCCTGTGTAATCATCAATTTCTATAACTTCGTTTCTGTCTGATTCCGAATTCTGGTTTATGTTATTCCATAGATTTTTTCCATCGAAATTTGATGGGGAGTTAATACCTACAGCTGAGAGTAAAGTGGGGACCCAGTCTGAAACATGCATGTATCCGTTCCACAAATGGTGTGAATCGTTAAGTTTTGGAGACCACAAGAGACCAGTAACTCTTATACCGCCTTCAAACGGTGACATTTTTATTCCTCTCAGGGGCCAGTTGGAAGCATAGTTCAAGGAGTTCCCTGACGTCATTCCACCGTTGTCTGATATGAAGACTATTATACTGTTTTGTAGCATCCCTTTTTCTGATAGGGAATTAACGACATCGCCCACGCTGTCATCGAGTTTTTTCATCATTGCTGTGGAAATGCAAAATAATAAAGTAATTTTCATTAAAGGTATAAAACTAGCTGCGCCTGGCAGTGTCACTCGCGATCAAAAAGTATTCCATGTACTATGCCAGACTAAAATCTAAACTTGTGCCAAATGTCATCCAGACCTGTTATCCCGTTCTTGCGTGATTGAGTAAGAAACATCCATCCAGCCGGACAAACATCCAAACTTTCGCATTTATAATATTAGTGTGATATCTAAAATTGAGATGCAGTTTGGGCAATATTTGGGCATAATTATGCAGTATTCTAAATCTCTCTGAATGTTGTACAATTTGGTTTTGTGGTTAGCTAATTTACCACCAAATCGCTTTGATGTTCAGTGTGGAGGGCGTGTGGGAGCGACAACATGAATAATGTTTCAAATAGCAACTATACTCAAATAAGAAAAATAAACAATTTAAAATACGGCTTGTAAAACTTTATAGACTGCTAATAATAAACCTAGTTCATGTACCATTTAGGTCTGGAGGCTATTCTTACGGAGTGAGATATATAGTAAATAGTCATAGGTGTGAGAGTGACCAA
Organism: Peribatodes rhomboidaria; assembly: GCA_911728515.1. Classification (NCBI taxonomy): domain Eukaryota; kingdom Metazoa; phylum Arthropoda; class Insecta; order Lepidoptera; family Geometridae; genus Peribatodes; species Peribatodes rhomboidaria. Next base: position 13,199,660 of record OU452175.1, read on the forward strand.
GATAAAATCTCATCTCATCTCACGCGTAGACATAGCCTCCCTGAATAGAAAATGCATGACTGAAGTTAATCAAGAAAACGGAGTTTATTTTGTAAAGGTATTTTGTGCTGTTTAGCCAAATACAAAATGAACTACATTCCTTCGTTATTATTATCTAATCTAAATCTAACAAAAGCCTAATCTCTAGTTACAAATAGAAGTATGAAATTCACACAACAAATCAAATCAAATCCATGAAATTCCAGAAAAACAAAATACGTTTGACATCAAAACATTTACAGTTCCATGAGAAGTCACGACACAGATATAATGGTTACTTCGAAAGTCACTAAAGCAATCACAGCCGCAACTAAGCTACGTAAAAGTAATTTTGCAAAAAGAAGAAATACAATCACTGTACAAACCCGCATAAATCCGTCTCTCTGGTAAGTCTACGTGCCTCTGAGCTCTGATCTCGTCTGGCGGCGCCTGCAGGAGAGCGTTATCATTGCCGGAGTGCGGCGCGTTGTGAGCTAGCATCAGGAACAGCGGCGTTGAGCTGTCGTGCTCACGGATTACTAAAACCCAAACAATAACAAACCACGATCAACTAACTACAGGCTGATTCAAACTTAATGACGGCGCCTCTCTTGCGCCGGCGAAACCTTAGTTTTTTTTTTTATGTAGAATAGGTCGGCGTTTGACCACCAACTCGCCTGATGTTAAGCGACGTTGTGGTCTAAGATGGAGCACGACGACCTATAAGGTACTTATTCACTCTAGCCTGAAGTTCTGTAGAGTGAAGAGGTACAAAGATGGCAGTTGCGGCATTACTGCTCAGTCCTGTCTTCGGAACGGTTACACCGGACTACATCCCGAAACACGCTCAGATTAACCTAGAGAATAAGATGGCGCACGGCGTATGATTAAGATGAAGCCAAAAACCATCCAAAAACTACGCTACTGTCGTATATGTACACAACCCACACATTGCCGCAAAAAGAATTACGCTCCTCCTATATAATAATCCTCCTATAATCTATCTCTGTGCCAAATTTCATCCAGATCTGTTCAGCCGCTCTGGCGTGAAAGAGTAACAAACATCCATCCATCCATCTATCCATTCTTACAAACTTTCGCGTTTATAATATTAGTAGGATAGTAAGAAGTAGGATGCCGTTTAGTACTAGAAACTCGACATGAAATCCATTAGTGCATCTACTCGAGCTGGAAGCAAATTACTACGGCTCTGTTGTTGATTTGTTTTATCCAATTTAGATAAAAGCCCGACTCTGTCTGATCTCTTTGCTTCCTCGTTGACTTGCCGTACGATCTAATAACAAAGCTCACATAAACTGCACTCCGTAAACAAGCACAACTTTGCCATCGTCAGTCACAATAGTCCACTCTTTGATAAATGATATATCCAGATGGACCGAAAAATCATTGCGCGGGCCCAAAAAAATAACAGCTAACCGCTAGGTTCTAAATGAACAAAAAGTATAACGCAACCTTAGTAAAAGACGTACCTGTCACGCACACTAGTTTAAAAAAGTTGACCTGTCACTTTTCGTTCATAAACATAGTACGGAACTCTCTCTAGACATTTAATTATGTACTCATAAATTCGGGACATTTCCACACACGGTCGCCTGACCCCAAACTAAGCAAAGCTTGTACTATGACTGCCAGAGACTGATATACATACTTAGATATTTTTAAATACATACTTATATACATATTAAAACCCAGACATAGAACAAACACAAGAGTCCACTACGATTACACAAAATTATTAAGTACGCGGATTGTATTACTAACTGAAAAATCACACTTTACTACATTTAATACATGAAATACACTTTTCTAGTATACTTAATGCACCTCTGATCACCTGGGTGATCCGGGTGAACAAAGTCTACTAAAAGTGCACTTAATGCACCCGGGTGATTAAACTCAGGTGAATTAAGTATACTACGCGCAAATTTTAAGTAAAATATTTATTGGCCTGACCCGGCCCGGCACGGAATGGCGCCGGCGGTTTCAATGGGCCAGCAACCGTCGCCGGTAAGTAAAAAAGTGTGCCATACATTTTCATGCATCTAAGCGTCCCGGCTGCAGTGCCGTGCCGTGCCGTGCCGGAACGAACCGTGCCGGGCTGGGCCGTGCTGGCAAGTAGAAAACGCCTATTGGTTTATGGTAAATATACATATATTTAGGTGAGTCCATATTAACCCTCAGGTCGGTTTGGTCCACTTCCTAACTTGTTCCATTTCCAAACGTAGGAGTGCAAAAATTAAAAAGTGGACAACTGTGGAAATTAAGCAAGTTAAGGAAGCCAAGTTAGGAAATGGGCCAAACCGACCGGAGGGAACATTACTTTATTTTTTATTTTTTATCTAAGTAGGTATTTAGTTACTTACCAACTTTTATTTATCTAATTCAACTGCAATATTATCTGGTGTTTTATTTCGTACGTAATTATTAGTAAGTATAAGTTGCACAAAAGTTCTTACTGGTCTTAGCTTCATTGTTGTAGAGATCAGTAATATATCCTTCGGATCCCCAGTCCGCTGTCATATTTCTGTACAAGTCCAAGCCCGCTACGCTGCCGGATGTCCACTGAAATTTCATACGGACCTTCCATTACCGACTTATTGTATTTTTGGTTAATTATTTACCTACTGAAAAACAAATTTGAGATGTTGTTTAAGTTTCAATATTTTTTTAAAAGCCTATTCTCATACCATGATCTCCGAATATCCTCGCTTTGGAATAGTAGGTAATATTACTAAAAGAAAATCGGCTGTAAAATGTTGTACCCTATGTCATTTCCACTATCAAGACGATTCAAACGACACCTCACATGTCGAAATTCATCAAGCTGTTCATGCTGTAGGGCCGGCCATAAAAACCTCATACATACATACATATGTACATATACATAGATATACTCTAAAACATAGCCCTCCTTTGCGTAGTGGGGTAAAAAGAAAAAGTACCTAATTATTATTTTAGCACCTACAACAAAAATCATTTCGATCATACTAGAAGCTTTGAACAGCCAACTTTGATACTTGTACACATAACATATCATCACGTCTTTCAGAGCCTGGCAGAAGTGTACGAAAACACCCACACTTCGCTGTATGAAATTCAGTCCCAAATGTGACAGGGCGCGTGCCTGTCACCATACACTAGGCTCCAGTTATATAGCAGATGATGACATTAAACTGATACTTGTACCTACGTAAAAAATCTGGACCAACAAACCTACCACTTCTTGTGTAACATATTCATAATAATCCAAGTACCCTCCTCTATGTCCAAAGTGAGTGTCAAATCCTCTCATTGTCGGCAAATATTCAAGTCTAGAGTGCCCAACATGCCATTTCCCCACCAAATGCGTCGCGTACCCGCGCTCCTTCAAGTATTGTGGCAATATTTTCTCCGTTACTGGCAAGCCTCGGTCCTCTCCGTATGTTAAGGGGTAACCTTGCATACCTGAAATGTTTCAAATGGAAGCGATTCTACAATCTTGGAAAGGGACTTATACCTTCCGTATTATAAGGCGGTACCTTTATGAGCTATTGCTAGCCCGAACCATGCCAAGTCGCGTGATTAGTTGACAAATTACTTTTTTTTTTATTTATGTTTAAATAATTTAGGGGTTTGTGCCAATACTGGCATGCTAATCCCATCATACCCTAAACTACACAATTTATCTTGAAACGTTGTTAGGCGTATTATCCATTGTTCATGCTAAAAAATCTATTAAGTAAGTAAATCTCCATTAGTAAAAAAATAATAACAACAGACTTCATTTATGAAAACAACAATTTCGCTATCATTGCAATTTTTTCATCAAACTGTACGCGAAATATAATTTCTTGATTTTTTTGCCAAATCTTTTTCCAGTCTGTTTTCTCACGACCTTTTAATCAAATGACCTACAATCATGTTTGCGCAAAAATGCATCGTTTTTTTGTGCGAGGGTTGGTCAACCTGGACGTCATCTTACATAGTCTATTTTATCACATATCCACTCCCTCCTCGCAAATACTCCCACTGATAGGAATACCGGGATACCCATGTCCTGATGCTCCTGCTGAACGTAAAAATACGTGGAATAATGTAATATTCTGAGTTTAATTCCTCATGTTCCTATCACCTAACATATTGAACAGTCAACCACAAAATACCGAGTGAACGTTAACGAGTGAAGCGTCTATGCTGCAGCTTCGAAGGAGAGAGCGATATTATCTGTCAAAAATATTGAACATACCTTTAATAGTGTAAGTTGTAACCTACCCAGCGTGTATCCATATTTCCCAGTAAGTAACGCCGCTCTGGATGGAGTACAAACACAATGGCTGTAGTATCTGCCGAGAGCTACTCCTGTGTACGCCAACAAGTCTATATTCGGAGTCAAGATCTGATCGGATCCATGAAAACTGACGTCATCCCAACCCTAGAATCACCCAAAAAAAATTGGTGTAGGTATAAGGCGTGTAGGTGTAGTAATTTTAAGTTATAAATATGAACATAACTTTCTCGAACTGGGGTTTATTTCAACAATCTCAACATAGAAACGCTACATACAATAGGTAGGGTCATACATCATCATACATCATAGGGTAGGTACATGTTACCTACCTAATTTATAACTATTTCAAATAAAATATCTATATCCTTTCACAGATTCAAAGACAATCCAATTCAAAGTAAACTTGACACAAAACTTACCAAATCATCAGCAACGATAAGAACTATGTTCGGGAGAGAAGAAACACTCGTAGAATAAACTACAGCCACTATAACCAATAGAAAGACTAAAGAACTGCTCAAAGACATTTTGAACGAAATCTTTGAAAACCGGACAATTCACGAAACCTAAATCAAGATTCACATCACGCGCGAGCGACACGCTTGTTTACTGGCTTCACTGTTGACATAATACGAATTGACACGTTTAATAATTACATACACAGAATGTCCAGTAGAAATGTTGCTACAACTCGTCTCTGAGTTCATTGGTCGACATATCATTGAGGCAGTTGGTTTTGTCCTCAACAACGAACACTAAACATTTTCGAACCGGATCTGTTTGGACAATGTTGTGATTCTTGCTTTTGATCAAAGGAAAAATAACAATAAAGTGATATACGAGTAATAATTAGAATTGATATAATAAAACGATCTTAGAAGTGATATAATAATACGATCTCGTTTCGAAGTTAAACTAAAAATAAAGAAAACACGTTCTACAAGAATGTGCGGATGGCGGTACTGCATACTGATAGTGTACTGATAAGTTGAATCGTATAATATTTTATGTTGTAATATCACAACACTTGACCCGTCTGCCTTTTCTTTTGCGAGATATCGATCGAGACAGGAAGTTTGACATGTCGATAAGTCTGTCTATTACAGCATATCCATTTCTTGGAAATGTTCTTCAGAAACTATAAAAATAATTATCGAAGCAAACAAAATACTTTCGTATGTCCGAATTCTGTCCGGATCTCTGTCTTTCTCTACTAGTCGTCTTTCTAAGTAGGTTCAGTAATTATGTAGACTTTTTTTGCCGTTTCAGTTTCGAACCTGCTTACAAAATTTCAAGAGAATCGGTTCAGGAAAAACAGACAGGAGGACAGACCTCGGCCGCGAGCTCACTGAGCCACTACTACGAGTATTTGTATTTACTAACGTACGTAATTAATCGCTGACGATTTTTAAAGTATCTATTTAATTAGTTCATACTAACATAGCATATAAAAAGGTATAGCCAAAATCACACTTTGTACACTAATAAAATAATATCCTACTAATATTATAAACGCGGAAGTTTGTAAGAATGGATGGATGGATGGATGGATGGATGTTTGTTACTCTTTCACGCCAGAACGGCTGAACATATCTGGATGAAACTTGGCACAGAGATCGATTTTAGTGTAGAATAGCACATAGGATACTTTTTAACAGCGGGTGGAACCGCGGGGCGCAGCTAGTAATATTATAAAGGCGAAAGTGTGTGAGTTTGTGTGTTAGTGTGTATGTTTGTTACTTCTTCAAACCGGGTAGCGAACTCTGGTGGGAGGCTTCGGCCGTGGCTAGTTACCACCCACCGGACCAAGCCATGCCGTGAAATGACCTATGGCCCTATTCGGAGATTTCAGATTTTCATCTCACTTTTTTTCGTCCTTGTTGCTCTCGTTTTAAAAGTCATAGGTGTGAGAGTGACCAAGATAAAATCTCATCTCATCTCACGCGCAGGAATAGCCCCCCTGGTCGTGTTTCGGGATGTAGTCCGGTGTAACCGTTCCAAAGACGGGTCCGAGCAGTAGCGCACTTGTAGCGCCTCACTCAACTGCCGTCTTTGTACCTACTTCTTCATTCTACAAAACTTCAAGGCTAAAGTGAATAAGTACCTTATAGGTCGTCGTGCTCCATCTAAGACCACAATGTCGCTTGACATCAGGCGAGTTGGTGGTTGGTTGGTGGTACACGCTCAAACGGATGGACGGATTTTTTTGATTTTTTTTTTACCGTGAGAAAATCCTTTATGGATGCCACCAACAGCCCGGGTGCGGGCACAGAGTGGTTATGTGGGCATCCCGCCACTGACGGTCTCCCACTAAAAACCCAAGGGTGTTCCACCTCGCGCAAAATGTGGGGGATACTGAGCCGCTTTCGTACCTACTCTTCCGCAGCCCCGACAGCGCCAGCCTCTTCGAGCTCCTCCTCGACCTTGCGCTCTCTCCCTCTCGATGACGATGTGCCGAACACCAGACACATCGTCATCATCCACCACCTCGGGGACCAATTTGCCCGTGGGCGCCAGACAGCACCTATGTCTAGGTGCCCATGATCTCCATGCGACGGGTCAGATGAAGATAGCTTATACCCTGGATTAAGGCATAGGCAACTTTTTAGCCGCGGGTAAAACCGCAGGGCGCAGCTAGTATAAAAAAAAATGTAGTATAGCTACTTTTAAAGATAGACTTTTGTCAAGTTGTTTCTTTTTATTTAATGATAATTGTTTATTATTAATGTACCGATTGTTGTTGCCTGTTACTTAAACCTTAAACTACTCAAGAATAACGAATAATGATTTCTAAGTAACCATTGTGTAACTAATTCTGAAGCTACTCGTATTTCAACAAAAATAGCCGTTTTTTCAAACATAGTTCCTTACTACAATGAACTCAAATGTTTAACAGTGAAAAGTCGCCTTAGTCATCGAAATATTTACAGAACTTTAAATTCTTAATAAAATGCACTTTTATAAATGGCAGAATATTTAATTCAAATTAAATCTGATAGCTGCCTCGGTGGCTCAGTCGGTAGTGAACCTGCCTTCTGAGCTAGGGGGCGTGGGTTCGATTCCCACTTAGGGCATTCAAGTGATGAACATTTGTGTTTGTTCTATGTGTGGGTGTTAATAATATATTTAAGTATGTATATAAAAATATATATGTGTGTATATCAGTCTCTGGCCGCCATAAAACAAGCTTTGCTTAGTTTGGGATCAGACGACCGTGTGTGCAAGTGTCCCGAATATATTTAATTTTCATATTTTTATATAAATTTAACTGAAGAGACTGCTTTCTCAAAAAAAATGCTTTTAATTTTTAATATTCAGAGAGATTTTCATTCAATAATGGTAAAAGATTAATTCAAAACATGTTTTCTTTTACCTGAAATGGAATCTTTTGTATCGAATTCTTTTTTCTTCTATAATAATTTGTCGGAGCATGGCCATTGCCACAGAAATGAAAAACATTTTTGTAGACTTCAATTTGAACGCAACAATAAGAATACTTACCACTATATTTTATTGCAGAGTCATTCTTAATTTTATAGCTATTAATCTAATCTATTATTTTAAATAAAAGTTGTACAAGTTAGTATGTAATACCTATTCAAACAAGCGATGTATACATAAATTATAACGTCAAAATTATTATAAACTAGCTGCGCCCTGCGGTTTCAATCGCTTTCCCACAGGAACCGTTTATTTTTTGGGGATAAAAACCCTCTGTACCCCAGACAACATGTACGCAAAATTTCAAGACGATTGGTTAAGTAGTTGAGACGTGAAAGCGTTACAAACAAACAAACGAACAAACTCACTTTCGCATTTATAATACTTAATAGTTAGGATTAGGACACGGCTCCTATGAACAATTATGATTATCACAAAAAGTAGGTCTGTTACAGAATTTTAATTTAATAATTACACAAACTAGCATACACAAAAACTATTAAATAAATTATTAAGAACAGACAAAAATGACACGCTAATAGCATTTTGTATTAATTTATATCATAACATCTGTTAAATACTAAAACATCTATTAATATTAAAATTAGATATCTACTACACATTTTAACTACCTATATACATCTACATAAATAGGTACAATTAGTACCGGAAACCTAAAAAAAATAAAACTATTGCAATCACAATATTTAACCGCATCACTGCATTTCTCTTATCTACACTGCAGATAATACTTAATTAAGTAGGAACTTCTAACCTACATCATTATTATTCACGTACATACTTATAAATTGTTGGAAAATAATCCCTCGTTAGACTTGCTAATTCTAGAATAGTTATTCAACTTAACTTAATGTTCAGGTAGAGGGGTCGGTTAACCGATTCCATCTAAGATAAAATTCCACAAAGGAAAGTTAGGCAGATGAGACGGTATAAATTCACTAATTCCAACTTCGTTCAAACTAGCGCGATAAAGTTGCTAACGAACCGCCTCGTAAAATTATAGCAAAGTCACTCAGAAGACACTTTTCAAAATACACAAGAAGTTTCTTATACCCGTTGTGCCGTTGCAATTGATGGCGGCTGCGTGAGTCGTCTCTCTACCGCCTGTTCTATTCGAGCTAACCTTGATTGACAAGTTCAGACTGTCGACCTTTTTCTCGATAGGGATCACATTGTTGGCCGCCTCGTTTATCCAGGGTTGCCAGTTGTACCCGAATAAGGCGGGGTCAGATTCGTTACGCAAGTTCGGTGGGCCCCGCCTCGACTGCTGGGCCCATAAACCTTGCAATCTGGCGGTCAGCAGAATAGCTATCTTTGTAGCTTGATTCCAAAGATCGTGACTTTCTGAGGGATCGCGACGTAAGTTGAAGAGGCATCCGCGAGCTGAAAGTGTAATTTTGGTTTAGTAAATTTTTTTTTTAAAAGTATCCTAGCGTCCTAGTATTATTAAGGTTAAAAAATAAGCTAAATCTTACTAGGTGTTGGTAGACAAGGAGTCTGGTCCCTGACAGTATCCTCTTGTCTAATTGTAGCAGCTTGTCTCATAGCATTGACTGCATCAATATCTAAATACAAGCCCATCTCTTCGTAAGTTCTTGCCACTATACAATTCCGCAGCGTAGGGTAGTAATCATGGGTGGGCCCTCTGTTAATCATAAGCTCTGATCCATAATAACCATTGTTCAATCCAGTTACGTTGCCTACGACAACTTTGTAGTCACCAGCTCTATACGCTGCGTACATGTTGGTATTGCTGTCCTCGACAGAGAGTAGAACCTCTTTTCTTTTTGATAGTCCGTCTTGGACTATCGAGTCCCATTGGTTAACGCCGTCAATCTGCTTGTTAATGAAACCACCGGCTGCGGCAATCAGCGTTGGCAGCCAGTCGGTAATGTGCATGAGACCATTCCAAACTCTGGGCCTGAATGATGAATGCCAGATAAACGCTGGTACTCTTACACCGCCTTCCCAGGGGGTGTTCTTTTTGCCTCTCAGTGGTAAGTTAACACCCCAATTTCTGAGAGAGCCGACGGTTGGAGCTCCGTTATCAGAAGCGAATATTATTATGGTGTCATCTAGAAGATCTCTATCTGCTAGTGTTCGTATGATTCGACCGACACTACGATCGATTTGACTCACCACATCTGAAAGAAACGTTTCCAAATTTATTACAATCTAGACCAAGGATGTTTGTAAATAGCTAATATGGGGAATGTGGTTTGCTTTTAAATTATATTTGAAGATTATTTTGCAACCAGCTTGTCTTGTTACTTTTTGTAAGTAAAAGGCTATTTCGCGTCCTTTCTCTCAGCCTTCAAAACGGGTTGGAAGAGTATTGCCATTATGGACGATTGCTCTAATTTTTATATCCTTTCACTCATACGAAACACGACACTATACTGGTCTCCAAAATAGTGGGTGGGGTGGGAATGCAGGTATCCTTGCTAAACCAAATAAATGACGTACTTTTTTCACACGATTCAATGTGTAGATTTTGAAACGGTCAACGAAACGGAACGTTTCTTTAGTTTTACACAAAATGTTCGCTGCTTACCAGCGTAGAGTCTTCGGTTGGAGTTGGCGATGTGCTGGTGCTTGACTTGTGAGTTGAGAGGCGGCTGCAGCGCGGCGCCGTCGTTGCCCGCGTGGGGCGCGTTGTGCGTCACATGCAGGAACAACGGACGCGAAGTGTTGTGTCGCTGAATCACTAGATGACAACAGGAACTTTATGTTAGTTGAAAGTGGAATTAGAATTATAAAAATATCAGTGCCTTTCTGTCTATCGTAAATGTCTACCCTTATTTCTGACCTCATTTCTTCAGAATCGGACCATTTCCTTCGAGTGCTTGGATCCGACCAAAAGTTTTTATTATGAATCGAACCTCTCATAATCATTAAGTAGTAGAATATTAAGCACTATTTTGTCGTCATCATTGTCTTTAACAATGTAACCTATAATAACAGAATACTTCCTATTATGCCTGTAATAATGAACCAAAATATTAGGTCCTTACGTATGAAATTGGCGTTTTGTACGGGAGGAATAAAAAGTCGTTTTTTTTTTGTAAAATATATTTAATTAATCAAAGTATGCACCGTTGTTATCTATGCACTTTTGCCATCTTATGGGTAGTTCATTGATCTCTTTACTATAAAAACCATGGGGGCGAGAATCAATAAACTCTTTGAAGGCGGTTTGGACTGCTGCATCGGAGTGGAATTTTTTTCCTTGTAAGAAGTTGTCCAAATTCCGGAAGAAATGGTAATCTGTTGGAGCAAGGTCCGGGGAGTACAGTGGATGTCGCAGACATTCCAATTGTAGCTCAGCTAACTTAGTGGTTGTTTGTTATGCAGTGTGTGGTCTTGCGTTGTCGTGAAGCAGCAGTGGCCTAGAGCGATTGACCAATCTCGGTTGTTTAACAGCTAGTTCTTCCTTCATGGTTTGCAGTTGCTGACAATAGATATCTGCCGTAATCGTTTGGCCAGATTTAAGAAAGCTGTAGTGAACGACACCGGCGTTAGTCCACCAAACACTTACAAGTAACTTTTTCTGAGTCAATTTTCGTTTAGGGCAGGATTTGGCTGGGTCTCCAGGGTTCAGCCATTGCGATGAGCGCTTTCGATTATCGTACAATATCCACTTTTCATCACAAGTAATGATTCGATTTAAAATCCCTTCATTATTGTGTCGGTTGAGCAAAGTAACACAACAGGCGACCCGTGTTTGCAAGTTCGATTCACTCAATTCATGAGGTACCCATCGTTCGAGTTTTTTTACTTTCCCGATTTGCTTCAAGTGGATTAATACAGTTTTGTCACTTACCCCGAAGCCTGCTGCTATCTCTGAAGTGCTTTGTGATGGATCCGTTTCCACAATAGCCTTTAATTCTTCGTTTTTCACTTTGATCTCCGGCCGTCCACGGGGTTGGTTCTTAAGGTCGAAATTTCCAGAACGAAAACGTTGAAACCAAAAACGTACCATGCTATCTTTAGCGACACCAGCGCCGTACACATCATTAATTCTTCGAGCTGTTTCTGCAGCACTGGTGCCACGGTAGAACTCGTACTCGTAAATATACCGATATTTCATGTTTTCCATTGCGCGGTAATAAGCGACGCCAAAGAAAAAATAATGAGGAAAATAACAAATTAATGACTGTATTCCAAAGAAAAAAAAACCAGCTAAATGAATTTATTAATTTGAATTTCGAATTCTTAACCAAAGAGGAGATATTTCAGATCAAATTGATCAGTACGACAAAACGCCAATTTCATACGTAAGGACCTAATATATGTATAGCTTACCTTTTACAGCACGATCTGTGAGGGCATCGACGATGTATCTGGATTCTTGTTCCTGAGGCACGGGGCCGTCGTACAGATCCAGCCCGAAGAGCAATCGTCCGTTTGGCCACTGAAAAATATCACCATCAAAATACATCAATAATACCTGTGATGATACTATAAGCTTTAATGTAGGTAGAGCTAGTGTAGGTAAGCTTTCACAACAATGACTCTCGACAAAAAGAAAAACAGGACTCTGAGTTTCGGTACTAGGGTTCGTGCACCTACCCTACCTACTTCGTCGTTTGACTACTATATAGTAGGTTCAACTGGGCCAAATGCGTCTGTAGGGCAATTGCGTCTTTCGAGAATTACTGATAAACCCTTTACAAATTAGGCGCCACCTAACTATATCTTTTTTATCTTTAGTTGCTATAATCTGTACAAGATTGCTTTAGTTGCCTAACTTGTGAAGAGTTCTCGAAATACGCAATTGCCCCACAGACAGATTTACCCCAGTTGATTCTAAATTAAAAACTTTTACATCCTAATCAATTTAGATGCTTGTGGACATTATTCTCCTCGTGACGTTCTTACGTTTCGGTCATCCTAAGTATTTACTTACTTGTTCAACTTTATTATAAGTGTAGTAGTCAATGTATCCTCCTCTCATGCCGTAGTGCGTGTCGTATCCTCTAGAGGTGGGCAGGTACTCTTGTCTAGACATCCCTACATGCCACTTGCCGACCAGATGGGTTGAGTAACCCAGCTCCTTCAGGTATGAAGGCAGCAGACGCTCTGTGAGGGGAATCCCTCGGTCTTCAGAGTTGAAAAGGGGCATGCCGTGCATTCCTGAACCGGAAACAAAAAATATATTAAAAATCGTGACAAATAATTATGTGTCATGAGACGACTCATGGGTGCTCATTTTGAGAATACCATGAACTAATGAAATGAACAAAATTAAATTAAGAAAGTACTACATATAGTTTTGATTTCAATTTTTTTGTGTCAAATTATCTGCGCCCCATGTTTTTACCTGAGGCTCAATGGTATAATATTGTGTGCTATTCCAGGCTATCATCTATCTTCGTAACAAACTTCAACCAGATCCGTTTAACCATTTAAGTAACAAACTTCCGTCTAATCATCCATCCAACATTTCGCAATTATAATATTAGTGTGAAGTGTGACAACTGCTTTTTCAAAGGCTTTAGACTAGTGATAAACAGATTTTGTTGGTCATGTAAAAAAGCGATGGCAGCCAAGTTGGGAGAAGGCCCGCCTCCCAAGCCAGAGGGAGTGGGTTCGAACCCAGCCGACGGCACGCATAAATTTGTTTATTGTGTAAAAACAAATTTGTACACCCTGATGACATATTATGTGCGTAACAGCTACATGACTGGAGCCCGGTGTTTGGCGACAGGCTCGCCCCCTGTCACGTTTGGGACTGAATATCGTCCGGCGAAGTGTGGGTGTTGTAATACATCTCTGCCAGCCCTCTCGGGAAAAGGCGTGACGATATGTAAAGTTCAATAAGTATTCGTACCTAAGCATACGAGTATTTGTTTATCTTATTACTTAAAATCGTTTTGTTAGGGAAGTCAACAGAATTTAACGCCAACTTGTAATTACAGAGGTATTGCATGTAGCAATCAGCCTTGATCATTAGCAGCATTATGATCCTGAACGGTCACGCAAACGTTAGCACTAAGAAAACACTAAGAACGAGTTGCATTGTACATTGTACTCAGTAGGAAGGTTTAAATTATCATCAAATCAACCGGAAAACATCGGCTACTGGACAATGGCTTCCCTTAATAATCTTTACTATGACTGGGCTTGCCCTACTCGCATTCAGCTCGAATTTTTCGATTTTTTTATGTTTGTTCGCGGATAACTTCGTCGTTTATGAACCGACTTTGATGATTCTTGGTTTGGTAAATCATACTTTATAGGTTCCATACAAATTTCATCGAAGTCGGTCGAGCAGTTATGGTTCCATACAAAATTTATCGTAATCGGTTAGGCAGCTTTTAAAATATCAACAAAAGTTTAAAAATTGTTTACATGAATGACGAATTACAGGATAGGAACATAAAATCCATATAGGAGTCTGTTTTTTGAGCTTTGCTTTTGTGATCTGGAACAAGAACACGGGCTATCAGCGCTTTAGCACATGTAAATTAAAAGAAAAAAAAAAAATTCGGGACACTTCCACACACGGTCACCTGATCCCAAACTAAGCAAAGCTTGTACTATGGCTGCCAGAGACTGATATACATACTTAGATATTTTTTTTAAATACAGCATACTTAAATACATATTAACACCCAGACATAGAACAAACACAAATGTTCATCGCATAAATGTTTGCCCTAGGTGGGAATCGAACCCACGCCCCCAAGCTCAGAAGGCAGGTTCACTACCAACTGAGCCACCGAGGCAGTCAATCTTTGTATTATAGCGACAATAGCCTAGTTGGAGAAGACTCACCTCTAAAGCCAGAGGGAGCGGTTTCTTTAGTTTACGAGGAGGCCTTCACCATCCTCATAGCCCGACTGTTATGGGGTGCAGTCGGATTATGTAAGACTAGCCGTAATGCCTGTGACTTCGGTCGCGTTTCATAACATACCTATGTTTATCATTGATCACTATTATCACTGAGTTGATAATTTAGCTTTCTAGTAGTGAAATATTTTTTTGAATCGGTTCATTAGTTTCCGAGATTACCTCTTACAAACAAACTTATAACTCATTTAATTAAATACATTAATTGACCTCTTTATATTATTTGCTCCGATCAACCTAGAGAATAAGGTGGCGCACGGCGTATGATATAAGTGAAGCCAAAAACCATACAAAAACTACGCTACTTTCGTATATGTATACAACACGCACACATTGACGCAAAAAAACTACGCTACTCACTTGATCATTCTTACCTCGACATTATGCGTATTGCTTTGTGGTATAATTTCGTGTACATAAACATACATAGTGCTCGACTAGCCATAGTGACATAGTGCTTGGCCAGGACTACATTTTGAGGTACTTTTTAAAAACTGTGCAGTTTTTTTACAAGTCAACTTTGAAAAGCCGTAACATTAAACTCTTACAAATATGTACAGTTTTAGAACATTAAACTACTAAGGTTGTATATTGGAGCGAAAATGGCTAACGTAGAGTTAGGGAATTAATATTAGTTTTCGTGCAATTGTAAATGTTTTTCATGACAACATTACCACGCACACAAGTTTATAAAGAAGTGGCTTCAGCGAGATATAACGCAGTATTCCATCTTTTCCTCTAGGTTTATCTGAGATTATTAGTAAGTATAGATTGCACTCAATATAGCATACCTAGTCTCATAGGGTATTTCCCAGTGAGAAGAGCGGTCCGGGCGGGGGTGCAGATTGCTTCGCTGTAGTACTGCTGAAGGATGACCCCCTGGTACGCCAGAGCGTCAATATTCGGTGTCAGGATTTGATCTGACCCATGGAAGGAGACGTCATTCCACCCCTGAAAGGAAAAAAGTGATATTATTATTTTAATTGAAAGTACGGGAACTACCTTTAAAATTATATTTTTAGGTAAATTTGCTTGTTACCTACTTTTGGTTTATAAATAACACATAAATCAACATACAACCTAACAACATCATCCTCCTTCTTAGGCAGTCGAATAAAAATCCAACAGTGTCTCTATCTCTGTCAGTGTCTCTAATCTATTTGTAGTTAGGTACCTACGTTCTCCCCCGCAGTATTTACCTGAGGTAGGAACAGGCGGTAGGCCCTGAGGCCTTATTTTCTAAGCGTAATAAAAATGACCATCGCACTTCATCCCTCTCGTACCAACGCCTCTCTTCAAACGAGCGAACGTGAGGACACACGATGACTACCAGCCATTACGCTTTCAAAATAACGGCTCAAAACGGCTAAGAAGCTTTATCTACAGTTTAATTATAATAGTTCCAGAATTCATTTGGCAACACGCTAATAAAGTTTTATGGTTATCGAGTTAATTGTGGCGTAGTGGTTAATAACAACCAGCTTTATGTTGATTAATCTAATTTGTTATTAAAAAGCAGTAAGTAATAAACTTCACAAGACACTTATTGCGTTGTCTGCTATCTCTTAGTTTTATGAAATGAGAAAATAAAAGAGGATCATCTCGATCCTCTTTTTTTTCTTGTTTTTGTAACATGTGTTTTGTTATTATTTTATGATGAATCTTTCGTCATTATCATCGTCAGCCTGTATCGACCCACTACTGCTACCCAGCAGTGGAGGCGACCCCTTGCATCAGTGCTCCCCTGTCCTGTGTAAATTTATGACCCGCAACGTCGATCCGGGGGCTATTCGTACGAGTACGTTCCTATTCAAACGAGAGCAACAAGGACGAATGGTGAGATTGAAGAAACAAGAAGAAGAAGAAGTAAGAATATCCCTTCAGATGTCGTCGGCCCAACAGGCCGACTTAGCGCTAGTTCATACACGGTGGGAACCGCGCGGTAGAAGTATTGTTGTCCTTGTCTAATGCAGAAATAACAAGGACAACAATACTTCTATCCTTACTTTCATTTACATTTAAGACAACCCGTAAGTATAAATTAATAAACCTAATAAAAACAATTAAGTCCAAATGTTTGCTACGAGAGATGGGGATTAAAACATATCATTGTTATGTAAATTAGGTAAAAAGTATCTACAGTACTAAACTACAGAACATTGTTCATCTACAAAATCTATACCTATTCCTATACCTACGAGTATGCCTATACATTTACCGAAAACATGTCATGATATTGTACGTGCCACCTTGACATTGCGTGTCGCCGAAAGTTGAACCGAATAAAATTTCACAATAGAAGTCATGCGAACTTTACCTCCGTGTCTTGTACTTACAGACGTAATAACTTTAATTGCAGCCGCCATTGTGTCAAGTTTAACAAACTGGTTTTATTCAATTTTCTTAATAACTGACTGGAGATAAAAGTAAAATTCGCATGCATTTGGTTAAATTGGGCTAACTGAACATTATTATATTTTTGTGAACATGTTTGATTAAAACAAAGAAAAGAAAATGTTTTTGTCAAGAGATTCTAGAATATTTTTTTGTGTAGTCCATGTTACTACGCTACGAATATGGTCGTTTAACCTTTATTTCAAAATTTATCAATTTATGGTATTCCTATTAGCGACCCGCCTCGGGTTCTCATGGTTCCAAAAACCTTCCGTAAAAAATATCTGTAACTGGTGGTTGCATAATATAGATGGAGATAGCGAAAATACAGATAGATAGAATCGAAAGCGACTTTGTTTTAAACCTCCTCCGACGCAAAAACGACGGAGTGGTATAAGTTTGACGTGTCTGTGTGTGTGTGTGTGTGTGTGTGTGTGTGTGTGTGTGAATGTGTGTGTGGCATCGTAGCTCCCGAACGGATAAACCGATTTTGATTGTTTTTTTGTTTGTTTAAAGGTGAATAAGTCTGGAGTGTTCTTGGTTAGGTGTGATGAAAATCGTTGTCGATTGTGTTTTTTTTTAATCAAATTATACAGCTTGACTGGTTGAACACTTTAGATATTCTAGGTTATCAACTCATTATAGTACTCATCATTATGAACAACTTTTATTATGGGACCAACCCAGAATTCGCGAAAAAAAAATCAGCTGTTCCATAGAAAAATGTCAATGACACTCGACAATATGTATGGAACAGCTGATTTTTTTTTCGCGAATTCTGGGTTGGTCCCATAATAAAAGTTGTTCATAATGATGAGTACTATGATAACCTAGAATATCTAAAGTGTTCAACCAGTCAAGCTGTATATGTAGGTACTAAGTAGAGAATACATAGCAAATGCATTACCTACGTATTACAAAGAAATTGTACAATATGTGTAGTGCGAAGTACCCTGTAACTATTTGGAATTAATCTCTGATCCTAATCAAAGTGTTAAAGTTTTTCTAAGGTATCTATACCTATTTCTATTAGGATTTACAGACGCGGTAAGTAAATCTAATTGTTTAAATAGTCTTTGCGGAGATTGGAAAGGATTTAATTGACTTCATCAGGATCAACCTTCTAACCAAAGTAGGTATCTAAGTACGCAAATATTTTTTGTCACTTTATTTTGCGCGTCATTCAACGTTTTTCGGTTCACGCTTTTCAATTCGATTCCTTTAAACCAATTTTATGCTAATTTACCCAAATTAATAGGTACAAATTGTTCGATCGTCTGAATAATGTGCTATGATTTTGTAGAAAGTAGAGTGCATAGTTTGTAGAGATGGTAGCTCAGATGTCGCCGCGTTTGGATCTGACGCTGCAGGGCGTGGGTTCAAACCTCAAGAAGAAAAGTCGATTTGAAAGTAAGCCAAACGCGTGTAAAAATAATATTGAGAGGAAATCAAATTAATATGGTGTCTTGCATGTATTAGGCTGCGGTTAGCTACCATTGGTAGCTACCAGTATGCAGTGCAGCATGGTAGCCTACCATGCTTTCTCACATTATAATTTATTGCCAAGCAATTCATGGTTTCTTTAACAGCTCCATTCCAAGCTAGGAGTGTGAAATGTATGTATCATCTTCGACCATACAATCAGATGAACAGTATACAACTGTGGTCAAACATTCCTCAAACGTACCATCAACGAACGGTGGCCTGTTACTGTTTCTACTATGTTGTTAGTCACAAATGTCACAATGCTCTACCTACCATATCATCGACCATGATGAAGACGACATTGGAGGGCTGCCGAGGGTACGCTGACACTGACACCATGCCGACGATCATCCACCATCGCGTCCTGAAAATATGAGTTGTTAAAAAAAAAAATAACAAAACATATCGTCATACTTTTCCCCTGAAGGAGCTGGCAGAGCTGTAATACAACACCCACACTTCGCCGGACGATATTCAGTCCCAAAAATGTGACAGGGGGCGAGCCTGTCGCCATACACCGGGCTCCAGTCATGTAGCAGATGACATACAATGAGCACATATGTTCACACAATGAACAATTGGTGCGTGGCTGGGTTCGAACCCGCTCCCTCTGGCTTGAGAGGAGGGCCTTCTCCAACTAGGCTATCATCACAATTAATAATTAAAAAAATATAATGGTGCCTTAAAGTTTGATTTAAACCGACCTAGCTGCGCCACAGTAAATTTCATGCAAATTGACATTTAAACAAATTAATAGACGCTTTAAATTTATTTTACGCAATGCACAATGCAAAATGTGCTACGTCACGCTCCGACGCTACTCATTTGGTGTAAATCGTACTTTAAAATTTGTGTCGTGTAAACGTCTTAATGATTCTTATTTTCGTAATCCATATTGAACAAAGAAAAACATCAAATCGGTCAACAATTGACGTGTCTGTACACGTAAAGTTAGTAAAATATGTTTACTAGTTAAATAGTTTTTAAAAAAACCTGTAGAATGTATTTCTGATATTATAATAAGAACAAATATGTAGAATATACCAATAGATCGTTAGTAAATACATATATAGGTATACGGAATATAAGCCTTGCAGTAAAGCTATTTCATTAATTACTGTATCTTGCGAATAAAATTGATCCAAAATTTTATTTTCAATTTCAATTCTATGCATATCCTAATACTCGACTCCCTGTGAGCAGCAAAGAATATTCTATGTCCTGTCCCGTGTCCTGCATGTCTGCCTAACAAATCGAAGACGTTTTAAAGAAGGTCAAGAGTACCCGTAACCGACGAGCGTGTATGAAAAAACATAGAATAGAAAGGAAATAGAAGAAGCGAAAGATGTTTGCCAGGATCGTAGCAAGTGGAGAGGAGTGGTCTCTACCTGCCCCTATAGGAAAGAAGCGTGACTACATAATACATATGTATCTATTTTCTTATATGTGTACTAATTAGGTAAACCTTCTAAAATGTTTTTCTCAACTTTTTCCTAAACATTGTACTTATTTTATTTAAATATTTAAACCCTATTGTGTGCAACTCTATGTAATGCAAAGGTCCTCTACCCTATTTCCTATGTACCACTACCTAACGCTCATTTTAGTGTTAATGTTTCTCTGAACATACATTATATTAGGTTTTTACTTAGTACACTTCAATTTACGAGCACGTAGGTGCAAAAATTTAAATATTTCACGCTTTAAATACGGTGTTGGTTATACAGTTAACTTCTTTAACGAGAGGTTTTATTTAAGATAATGAACCTGTTCGTTTGTAAAGTACGTAAGTAGGTAGGTACATACAATTAGATAAGTAGGTAGGTAGTAAATTAGAGTTATCACGTATCACGTAGTAACATGGTATCAGAGAGGTCAATTTGAAATCTCTTTTACCATCTCTTTTACCATCAATTTCCCTTTCAGTTTGTTTCTAAAACGTTAGCTTTATTTCTTACAATGAAATTTTAGGAAGATGGCATTGTAATGTACTTACTTAATTTAAGAAAGCTAAAGCACAAAATTCAATACCTTAAAATTATAGCCAATTATAGTGTGTAAATATGTAAAGTTTAAACTTAAGCGTTTAAACGGAAAATGTAAATGTAAATGTTCAAGAAAAGCAAAAAATCGTGAAGAATGGACACAGCTAATAGTTTTTTTTATCAGCAATGAAGGCTTAGTAAATAAAATAAAAAAATATAGATACCTAGGAAAGTTACGCGCAAGGGGTTTTTTTTTTGATAAAAATTTTTTGATTATCTATTTAAGTACGATTTTATAACTAATAATAAACTGAGCCCTGCGATAGTAGCTGCATCAAGAGGGTGGTACACAACAATATATCAATTTTTAAACCAAAATATCACAAATTGGATCCCGCTAATACATAGCCTGTAATTAATAATTATTTTTATCATTAGCAAATTATTTTCGTCTTCTTTTTATCATCCTAACATCTTTTCTAGTTATAATAATTGGTGTTTTTTTCATCTTTTCTGTTTATTAAATCAAAGATTTTTGTTCCAAATTCCATTAATTCCAATTTCCATTAATTTTAATAAGTTTTATCATTATTTTCTCTTGTTGTTTTGTTATCTGTGGTGTGAACAATAAAGAGTTTATCTATCTATCTATTATTAATGAATTATATTGAAAAGAAAGCCGGTAAGTATCGAAAATATACCATTACAATTAAACCGCGCTAAAACCGAAATTCAGACGGAAATTTCATATACTATCAATTTACAGAATATCTAATAATATATAAATCTAATATACAGAATCGTGTTCAAAGACAAACAAAAAGTAAAAGTCCACGTCCAAATTCTATGCCCTCTCTATGTTATAACAGCCACTCACCAGCTTACTCCCCCAAACATTTTGTCACAGTCGATTTATCAAGACACTTTCATGCACTATTAGCTAAAATTTAAAAAGCTACTAAGGCCACATTAAAATTCGTCTGATCCTTCTAGTGGTCTGCACTCCGCGCGCGGTTAACTCAAACAAGAGAACTGAAACAGAGGGCTGCACCTATCTGTTACTTCAACACTGACTTGTAAATTAACCAAGGTCGTGGTAATGAAATATCAGTCAATGAAATTCTAACCGGACGCGGTTTCAGTACTTCGTCGGGCTTACCTGTGCTGTACTGAAGCCTATCTTAATTCCCTTTGTCATAAGGTTAAAAGGAAAATAGTAATAAGGATGTAATATTATATTTTAACCGACTTAAAAAAGGAGGAGGTTTTTAATGCGACTGAATGTTTGTTTTTGTATGTATAGTATATTACACGATCTTTCCTCCAATTATGAATCGTTTATGATGATTATTTTTTTGTTTAGTAGATACTTCAGTGGAAGTTCCATAGAAATTTTAAAAAATCGGTCAAGCGGTTTTTAAAAATTAAAGAAAAGTCTACATTTTTTTTAATCCTTCTTGAATGAGGGTAAGGTTTTTTAAGCTTGGCTTTTAATATTGTTTAGTTTTATACACAAAAATAGAGTAGTAAATACGAGTACGTGAGTAGGTACGTAGTCAATTCAAAAATAGAATATAAGATTTTTGCTTGTAAATGTTAGTCCGTTTTTAGCTGTAAGTTTATCTGTAAGTTAATTTTATGTTTTAGCTGTGGATTAAAAAAAAAAAAAAAATCTTAAGTAAATTTTTTTATATCTATACGATCTAATAAATAGAATTATCTAATACACCCTCTGCCGGCCCTTTCGGGGGTTAAGCGCGACGATATGTATTTTAAAAAACTTACTCGTATTTCTGAAAATCCCCTCAGTTTCTTGCCTGGCTCTATTTCCGAAAAAGTACTTTCTATTACTAAGACGTCATAAGTGTAACTTCAAAACATAGGTACATACATTTAATTACGCCTCTTTCCCATAGGGGTAGGCAGAGACCACTTCTCTCCACCTACTACGATCCTGGCATCCATCTTACGCTTCTTCCACTTTCATGAATGTTTTTATATACATGCTCGTCGGTTACGAATACTCTTGACCTGGTCTTTCTCTAAGATGTCTTCGATTTGGTCTTCGATACCTCATTGTTTAAATACCTTTGAATTAATTTATTTAACAGCTAATAGTTTGATCAAGACAGAACGTATTCATTCTTTGTGCTATGGTAAACCTATTAAAATAGATAGTAATTCTAAATTTCGAAAAGCTTTTACAATGAAATTACTATTCATAAACAATGGTATATAACATTGCTATGCTAAAGACGGTAAGTAATGCTTTTAAGTTTGTAAGTTGGTTTTTTCATCAGGGTTTTTCCAAGATTTTAAGTGCGAGATTTTCTCGTATTTATAAATATTGTCTTAAATCTCCGGAATGCCACTGTTTGGAATGTCCGGATTGGCACATTACACTTGTAGACGAATTTTTTGTTTTGCTTTGAATAATTACCTACCTGTTTGCTCAAATGTCGTGACTGATTTTAAAAATAGAACACCAACATTTACATAATCCTTATGCATTATAGTCGTGAAGATAAATCATCATCATCATCATCATCATTTTTAGCTTCTTCATCAACTGCTCAGCATAGGCCTGTCTTCGAAGCTAGTCACTCCCTGTAAATACAAAAAATTTACCGAAAATTGTAAAGATACGTAATTACCTACGTATACCTATCTCTACAGGCTCTAGACATGACAAAACAAGACATCACGCCTTTCCCCAAAGAGGCTGGCAGAGGTGTCTAACACCGACAATTTGCCGGACGATATTCAGTCCCAAATGTAACAGGGGGCGAGCCTGTCGCCATACACCGGGCTCCAGTTATGTAGCAGAAGATATTAAGTACGCACATAATGTTCACAAAATGAATAAAGCCTTCGGCTGGGATCGAACTGTCTCTAGAGATATATCTCTACAATTTCTACACGAAAGATGATCATGTCATTGATCTGCACACTATGAAATACGTACGTAAGTACTCACCTTCACTCACTTCACTCCTTCCTAATCAGAACTGCCAAGGAGTGGAACGCACTTCCTGTCTCGGTGTTCCCTAACAATAGATACAACCTGGGTCTCTTCAAGACAAGAGTGAGACGGCACCTCATGGGCAAGCGTGCTCCATCTTAGACCGCATCGTCACTTTCCATCAGGTGTGTTGTGGTCAAACGTGGGCCCATTCAATCATAAGATCAGCGCTGTTGATAAAACAGCTTATGCTGAGGTGGAGCCTTTTTTGAAACACATACATAATTGTAATTTATTATTGTTGTTTGTTATATATATTAGTATCTGTTTGTTATTTTGTTTTATTGCTTTTATTTGTCGTTATATTGTTAATTGTATGTATGGTTTCAAAATAAATTTCTTTCTTTCTTTCTTTCTTTCTTTCTTTCTTTCTTTCTTTCTTTCTTTCTTTCGTTCTTTCTTTCTGTTCTGTTTAGCGTTTGGTCAGCTGTGCTATGACGCTAACGTACTAAGGTACCGTAAGTAATAATTGAATGTCTTGCGTGCTACCCGCTACGACACCCACTATTACGTAAACGGCCAGTGACAAGATTTTGATAACAAAAGCATTGAAATAGACCTTGTTCCACTAAACTTTTACTAGGTACACTTTATTTGTGTGATTATTACTATTGCCCGAGTGACGGAAACCTTAATTTGAACTAAATGAAGTGGTTGAAATCATAATCATACTTTTATTCTGTCGCGAGTTGCGAAACGGTAAACGGCACCTTTTACTCCTTAAACGACAGTTTATAGGTATCACGACCAGATTGTACCTGCAGTGTAGTAAGTGGAACAATGGACTTTTGAGTAGGTAGATGTCTGCCACAGATGATTGTACTTACCTCAGAAAGTATGGCGTGAAATCACGACTCCTGAAATAGATATAAGTTAATTACTTACCATCTTACTACCTGAGGTAGAGATATTTGTACGGCGTAAATCACGATTACTGAAATTGGCATAGTTAAGTAAATAATAAATAAATATTTTGGGACATTTTGCACTCACGGTCATCTGAACTCAAACTAAGCAAAGCTTGTACTATGGCTGCCAGAGACTGATATACTTACATATAATTATATACAAAAAAATATTACATATGTATTTACTAAATACTTAAATACTTTTTACATTTCAATGTTAGATCCACAAATCCCAACTGCCTTGGTGGCTCATTGGTAGTGAACCTGCCTTCTGGGCTTGGGGGCATGGTTTTGATTCCCAGCTAGGGCAAACATTTATGTGATGAACATTTGTGTTTGTTCTATGTCTGGGTTCTATTTATGTTTATATTTAAAAATAAAAACTTAATGTAGCAGTCTAGGGCCGCCATAGTACAAGCTTTGCTTAGTTTGGGGTCAGACGCCTATGTGTGCAAGTGTCCCGAATATTTATTTACATTGATTGGTAAGACACTAACGATCTCGCCGCAAAAAAAGACAATCAAATAGACATCGTCTAAAAGGAAATAAGTGATATATTTCAAAATGTAAAGCTACAGATAATCTAAGTACGTGTCAGCGACGCGAGATTCGGGAATCGTCAATAACGACACGACAGCCTAAACTGAAATAGAAAAATATTGTCCCGTTTCATGACAGCGCAAGGACCCCATTGGGAGATTTGAGGTTCTCATCTCACCTTTTTTCGTCCTTGTTGCTCTAGTTTGAAACGTCATAGGTGTGAGAGTGACCAAGATAAAATCTCATCTCATCTCACGCCCAGGAATAGCCTACCATGACATCTTAATGCCATGATGGTTTTCGACGTTACGCGACCATGGACCTTATTGCGTGGCGATACGATTGGCGGTCGCACACGTCGACAACAAAACGTAGGTTTTTTTTTTATGTAGAAATAGGTCGGCGTTTGACCGCCAAGTCGCCTGATGTTAAGCGACGTTGTGGTCTAAGATGGAGCACGACGACCTATAAGGTACTTATTCACTCTAGCCTTGAAGTTTTGTAGAGTGAAGAAGTACAAAGACGGCAGTTGAGTGAGGCGCTACAAGTGTGCTACTGCTCAGACCCGTCTTCGGAACGGTTACACCGGACTACATCCCGAAACACGACTAAGTCATTTCACGGCATGGCTTGGTCCGGTGGGTGGTAACTAGCCACGGCCGAAGCCTCCCACCAGAGTTTGCTACCCGGTTAGCACTACCCGGGGATCACGTGTAGGGAATCAGAATCGAGTACACTCCTACGGACGTGGGTAGCTCAGCCCCCATCATGGTAGGCCCCCAGATGTGCAAGGCTAGTAAGACTCCGTTAAGATAACGACCGCTTCTCGCGTTGCTATTTAGGAAGCGGATAAAGCCGACCGAAGAAGTTTGACCCTACCTATTTACCTTTCATATATACACTAGCTGTTACTCGCGACTTCGTTCTCGTTTATTCAGAAAAACGTATCTAAAAACCTTTCTAGTGATAAACTGTAACTAAAAAAACTAATTATCAAATTTCAAAGATCCGTTGAGCCGTTGACTTGGGTTGCGTTTATTCAGGAAATTGTATCCTAAAACCTTCCTCTTTATGTACTGTAGCTCATAATCAAATTTCATTAGGATCCATCCATCTGTTTTTCCGACTAATTACAACCTAGGTATCTTCAAGGCCGGAGTGAATGAATACCTACTAGGTCTTCATGCTTCACCGTAGGCCATAATGTCGCTTCACATCAGGCGAGTTGGTGGTCAAAAATTGACCTATTCTGTATAAAAAAAAATCGTTCAGCCGTTTAGCCGTGCAAAGCCTACAAGCAGACGAACAGACAGAGATACTTTCGATGTTACAGGTAAACTAGCTGCGCACTGCGGTTTCACCCGCGGTTAAAAATTGCTATTCTATGCTATTAGACCATAATCTATCTCTGTGCCAAATTTCATCCAGATCTGTTCAGCCGTTCTGCCGTGAAAGAGTAACAAACATCCATCCATCCATCCATTCATCCATTCTTACAAACTTTCGCGTTTATAATATTAGTGGGATTAGTGTGGAGTTTTTCAAAACATTTGCTTAATAAGTACTACAGCTCAAGCTGAGTTTAATTAGGTATTTTGAAGAATCACAGTAACCATATTATTTCTTTTGGGTTAAGTAATGATGATATACGAGTAAATTATTAGGTCCTTACGTATGAAATTGGCGTTTTGTACGGGAGGAATAAAAAGTCGATTTTTTTTTGTAAAATATATTTAATTAATCAAAGTATACACCGTTGTTATCTATGCACTTTTGCCATCTTATGGGTAGTTCATTGATCCCTTTACTATAAAAACCATGGGGGCGAGAATCAATAAACTCTTTGAAGGCGGTTTGGACTGCTGCATCGGAGTGGAATTTTTTTCCTTGTAAGAAGTTGTCCAAATTCCGGAAGAAATGGTAATCTGTTGGAGCAAGGCCCGGGGAGTACGGTGGATGTCGCAGACATTCCAATTGTAGCTCAGCTAACTTAGTGGTTGTTTGTTGTGCAGTGTGTGGTCTTGCGTTGTCGTGAAGCAGCAGTGGCCTAGAGCGATTGACCAATCTCGGTTGTTTAACAGCTAGTTCTTCCTTCATGGTTTGTAGTTGCTGACAATAGATATCTGCCGTAATCGTTTGGCTAGATTTAAGAAAGCTGTAGTGAACGACACCGGCGTTAGTCCACCAAACACTTACAAGTAACTTTTTCTGAGTCAATTTTCGTTTAGGGCAGGATTTGGCTGGGTCTCCAGGGTTCAGCCATTGCGATGAGCGCTTTCGATTATCGTACAATATCCACTTTTCATCACAAGTAATGATTCAATTTAAAATCCCTTCATTATTGTGTCGGTTGAGCAAAGTAACACAGCAGGCGACCCGTGTTTGCAAGTTCGATTCACTCAATTCATGAGGTACCCATCGTTCGAGTTTTTTTACTTTCCCGATTTGCTTCAAGTGGATTAATACAGTTTTGTCACTTACCCCGAAGCCTGCTGCTATCTCTGAAGTGCTTTGTGATGGATCCGCTTCCACAATAACCTTTAATTCTTCGTTTTTCACTTTGATCTCCGGCCGTCCACGGGGTTGGTTCTTAAGGTCGAAATTTCCAGAACGAAAACGTTGAGACCAAAAACGTACCATGCTGTCTTTAGCGACACCAGCGCAGTACACATAATTAATTCTTCGAGCTGTTTCTGCAGCACTGGTGCCACGGTAGAACTCGTACTCGTAAATATACCGATATTTCATGTTTTCCATTGCGCGGTAATAAGCGACGCCAAAGAAAAAATAATGAGGAAAATAACAAATGAATGACTGTATTCCAAAGAAAAAAAAACCAGCTAAATGAATTTATTAATTTGAATTTCGAATTCTTAACCAAAGAGGAGATATTTCAGATCAAATTGATCAGTACGACAAAACGCTAATTTCATACGTAAGGATTTAATATTTAAAAAGCTACGTCTCTACCTCTCACTCTATTGCTAAGATCTCATTGGGTGTGTCGCGGGAATAAAGTTTAATAACAGTTACAGCAACAACAAAGAAACATTAGAAATGATAAGAAGTACCTACCTATACCTTGGCCTTTTCAAGTTACAAATTGAAATTAAATATCGTGCTTGATACGTGTAGAGTAAGTTTTATGTTTGTTTCTTTGTTTATTTCTTACAAACTCTGGTAGTGATAGGTCAGCATTATCGATTGCAAATTGGACACAATAGGTAGCAACTATTATCTTATCTGTGACAAAAGAATTTGTTTCGTAAGTTATCGCTAGAGTAAAATCCTACTAATATTATAAACGCGAAAGTTTGTAAGAATGGATGGATGGATGGATGTTTGTTACTCTTTTACGCCAGAAAGGCTGAACAGATCTGGATGAAATTTGGCACAGAGACAGATTATGCTCTAGAATAGCACATAGGATACTTTTTAACCGCGGGTGAAACCGCGGGGCGCAGCTAGTATTAAATAATAACTTATAGGCCGCGCGAGCAAGCGAGTGAAGCGCCTTTGCTGCAGCTTCGATAAAAAAGCTTTCGTATGTTTCGATAAAGATTCGGACAGAATTTGGTCTGGATTTTTGTCCCAGTTATAAAACAATACAATACATCTTTATTGCACACCAAAAATACAAAGTAAAACAAACATAAAGAAAAAAATAAACAATAAAATATCATTCGGCAGTACAAGGGCGGCCTTATCGCCTATAGCGATTTCTTCCAGGCAACCTTTGGATGGACAGGACAGAACGAAATAACTAGTGCAGAACTAACTAGAACTAGAACTAGTGGCTCTGTGAGCTGAAAACCTCGCGATCGTCGTTTGTCCTCTCCTACAGGTCGCATTCCTCAACCGATTCTCGTGAAATTTTGTGAATAGGTTCGATAATTGTATAATGAAATGAAATGAAATAAAATGAAATGAAATGAAATGAAATGAAATGAAATGAAATGAAATGAAATGAAATGAAATGAAATGAATTGAAATGAAATGAAATGAAATGAAATGAAATGAAATGAAAAAAAATGAAATGAAATGAAATGAAATGAAATGAAATGAAATGAAATGAAATGAAATGAAATGAAATGAAATGAAATGAAATGAAATGAAATGAAAATGAAATGAAATGAAATTGTTTTCATTCCGGATTGTTACACCCATATTAAATACAAAATAAATAAAATAACTAAAATAATTAATAAAATAGAAAAATAATGATGATAAAATTAGATTATGGGCTTGCTTACTTATCTTATATCTTTAAATGAGCAATTCTTGTATATATATATATATATAATTGGAATCTCGGAATCGGCTCCAACGATTTTCATACAATTTAGTATATAGGGGGTTTCGGGGGCGATAAATCGATCTAGCTAGGAATCATTTTTAGAAAATGTCATTTTATTCGTGTTTTATCGATAATCAACTTGGAAGAATAATAACAAAAAGGAGGCGTTTGAGTAGTCTCAACTGAAAAATATGACTCTTCCTGACATCTATTGGCGAATAATAATACTATTTTTTATGAGCAAAGCAACTAATTGCTTTAACGACACAACAGCAGATGGCGTTGTTAAGTAACACGAAGTCAATGAGTGTTTGCTTTGAGGTTAGACTAAAATCAATTGTTTATTTTCCAAAAAACACAATTTAAAAAAAATACCGAGCAAAGCTCGGTCATCCAGGTACTAGATATTTATGTTGAGTCAGTTTTCGGAAAAAAAATCAGTCACTGTTTCCTTTACTTTTGCGATGTTAAATTCAATTGCAGACGTTGCTGGCCTACCAGTGGCCCTATTCGGAGATTTGAGATTTTCATCTCACCTTTTTTCGTCCTTGTTGCTCTCGTTTGAAACGTCATAGGTGTAAGAGTGACCAAGATATAAACTCATCTCATCTCGCGCGCAGGAATAGCTCCCCAGGCAAATCTTCCATTACGTCTCGACCGCTTTTGAACGCTTTGTACCACTCACAAACTTGCAAACACTAGCACGTGTTTTTGCTTAAGTCGATTCACCGTAAGCCTTCAGTAACATTTTCAGTGACTCCGAACACGAAATTCCATTGGCGATGCAAAATTTAAGACAAAACTCTTTGATCGATGTTTTTGTCCATGAAATTCGCAATACACAGTAGATATGATATAACTAACAACAGCACTGTATTCAATATAAATAACAGATGCAACTCAAACTCCGCGCCAAAATGGAAAACAGTTGTGCCAATCTAACAACAACAAATAAAATAAATTAAAAATTGAATTAGGAACCATAAAAAAACATCCGTTCCCGATACTTTTTTGACTGAATATGGGTCCATAATATAAGTACTTCACGCTATGCTTTACGTAATGGAACATAATTTTTTATATTACTATATTTATGGTAGTATTCAAAAGTCGACTCTATTTACCTATCTGATAAGTTTTATTCATTTCGGTGCATACGGTTTCGGACGTTTCCTTTTTATTACCTATTTCAACAGTTTTATGCCGTCGCTGCAGTACATAAACTTTTGGGAGTAAATGGCAGCTAAGCACCTAGGTACTTCTGTATTTCAAGAACCAATTATCGTCATTTGGTGTAAGGCTATAAGCTATAAGTAGCTCCCTGATTGGTGATTACTTGCACTTTTAAAATGTAAAAATATTTTTTGCCAAACCAAAATTTTGGCTATCATGTTACGCTTTCAGAATTATACAGCTCGCTACACAACTACGTATTTCGTTAACTAAGTAATTTTAACGAAAAGTCGAACACCTTACTTTATAATTATGTGTAATTAATATCTTTAAGATGTTTCATTGATTTCACTGTGAACATCGTACAAAGATTCTTTTGTCTTAGATTTATGTAATTGAGTATGAAATGACCGTGGCCGTTCCAATTTCAGAGATTTTTGGCAACATCCTTTCCTAATGTAGAATTGAAGCAATCCGTGGTCGTTGTAACAGTTCTTTTACTTAGAGAGAGTGGTTGGCGGCAAGTGTACTAGGTACCTTGTAAATAAATTAAAATAAAAAAAAACTCCGACACCGATTTCATCAAACATACCTAGCTAAGAAACTCCCGACTAAATCAACTTTTACCACAAATCAAAATGGGTTCATCCGTTCGGGAGCTACGATGACACAGACACACAATCACACACACATTCACACACACACACACAAACAGACACGCCAAACGTATACCTAACACAGTCGTTTTTGGGTCGGGATTAAAAAGTAGCGCTCGACTCAATTGTAACTTGTGACTACAATTGTAAATTGTGCCAACCACTAGGTGCTTGTAGCCAACCACAGATGTTATATAACGGACGACTCAGTCTGTCTTTCACGGATGGGTGACTGTGAGTCCGTTTACATCTGACCGCTGTGGATGGGATGACATGTAAAATGTGTATGGCTCGATTGTTTGTAGAGCTCTTCGGGTGGCCTAAAACTCTACTAGCATCAGGGACTAGTCATTCAGCTTCTGTTACTTTAATGTAAAGAAACCTTAATTTTATAAATGCCTGTAGAAATTAAGGCATACGAAAACCCCTTCTAAGCTGTTTTAGGAAAGTAGAAACTACTCTTTCAACAAAATGCATACAACGGACTTGTCTGAGGTCACTGTACTAAACAACTGCTTCAATTAGGACAGACCACGGTCGGACCTTTGTGACGTCATCAGCAGCATAACAGCTGGAGTCATTACCACAGTGAGAGTTAGTACACAACTGCGCGGGTAATCGTAAGGCAACCTTTGCACCAGAAGACAAGCGATACAAGGATAAAAAATAAAATATTCGGGACATTTTGCACACACGGTCATCTGACACCAAACTAAACAAAGCTTGTACTATGACTGCCAGAGACTGATATACATACAATACAGATATATTTTTAAATACATACTTAAATAAATATTAACATCCAGACATAGAACAAACACAAATAATCATCACATGAATGTTTGCCCTAGGTGGGAATCGAACACACGCCCCCCAGTACAGAAAGCAAGTTCACTGCCAACTGAGCCTCCGAGGCAGTCAAAAAGGATGTGTAGCGTGGAAAAAATCCATCTCATTTACACAGCAAAGTTCTATTTGTCGATTCTTCGCGCAACCTACATTATCCTTGCACTGCATAGTCTTGATATGGTAGAGAGGCACCTTATCCAACAATAGGATCACTACATTTACACAGCAGCGTGGTCTTATTGGTCGATTTTTTCCTCGCTACACATCCTCGCGGCGCCTAACTCCTGGTGGAAAGGTATCCTTATGAGAGTAGTCACGTTAGACCTTTGCGGGTATTGCATTATTGCTTCATAATACTGTTTGGTTTCTGACAAAACCACAAATCTATTTGGCATAATATTAAGTTTACCTCCCGCGAAATAGAACACATTAGTTATTTAAACACTAGCTTCTCGTCTCGAATTTAACGAACCGCCTGATTGTAAGCGATCACCGTCACCTATGACGACCTGTAATATTAGGCCTTCACCGACACGTGGACTCTATTGACAGCCCTTGTTAGTTAGATTATGGCATAGCATAGAATATAGACCGTTTTAACATAAATACCTAATTGTTTTTTAATGGGTATGGGAATAGTTTACTATGATGATTTAATGCATGGCATTAATGGAGTGTGCTTAGGTAAGTACTTATTTTCTGACTTTTCAATACCTACATGAAATTATTAGATAAAAAAAGGTTAAGGTAGGTAAGTTGTTCATCACTGTGTAACTTTTGTTTGGAGTGCAAATGTTTCATATCGCATCATAAGTAAGAACGCTATTCTGCAGCGTTCAGCACCTTCAAGTTTGCAGCATGAAAACGCTATGTCAAACGTGGTCAACCCGTTCGAACATACTTACCTAGAGAGGGTGAAATGGGAGATCCTCCCCACCCACTGTCCAATGACAGCGACCGACGTCCGGAACAAGTGATATTCTGAAGGCAATCCTTCCGGTCGATGCAATCAGCTGTAATGTTACGGTCACACTAACGTGGAACGCCTGTGCCCATTGCCCGTTATCGCGATAATCATTCCATTATAATAATAGCGTTAATTTTAACGCGACAAATTGGGTGGCTACACTTGAACGGTCTAATCTAGAGCAATGTTAATGCCGTTGTAAAATAAACACGACAAGTCGTGGCCACACTTCAACGTCCATCATAGCCTTTATATCGGCGTTTTTCCCGTTAGTATGGCCACGATGTAACTGAAGCTTCACCTCAAATATGGATTCAAAAATGGCTCGTTATGTGAATCGTCTCTAAAACAAAAAAAACAAATTCACTCGAGGAATACCTATGTTTGTCAGCATGGAAAGAGATTGTCGCTCCAAATTTAAAAGTTCGAATTGAAACTTTTAAATTTGGATTTGGAATTTCATAATAATATTCAAACTAGGTTTTTTTTTCTACATAAAAAAACTTTATTTAGGTAGCTGTAAAAAAATAAATTGAATCTGATATTTAAAAAAATACGCGTACATTTAATCTTATAAGGCTGTTTTTTAAGTTAACATCCGCCCTTTCCTTAACTTAACATCCTGTATTTTAATTGAATGCTACTAAGTACTTACCCAACCGCAAAGTTAAGTAACTTACCTAATACCTAAATAACATAACGATTTGTCATTCATTTCCCACGAAAAAACTTACTTATTTCTAAGCCATTTTTGAGATCTGTCACGGTATGCCTTGATTAATTGGGGCCTTGAGCGTGCCCCATAATTAGTCATAGACAATAGTTAATAGTCACGCCATTGTTATCAAAGTTATCATGCTATTTCGCTGCCGGCGCAGCATCTTACATGACTTGACAACTGAGCTAATAATTAAGGGACGGTGGTCACAAGTGTGAAACTAAGTAGATGTCACAAAATAAGTACCTACCGTGCAAGTAGTGCTAGGGTTGACAGATAGTTTTAAATTTAAAAAAAAATTGAATTTATAAATGTACACATATGTAGATATGTCTTCGTATAGACACATATGTATTTATGAATATAAATAAAATATGTATTTTTTACACATTATTTATTAATTTATGTATTATATACTTGGATATCCATACCTATCTATAGGTATATGTGTAGATATTTTTATTTGTTTACTATTGTATTTATGTATGCCACCGACCGTTTGTCATATTTCGTTCAGAGTGCTTAGTGTGAGTTGCTCAAAGTAAAACGAATAACTTTACTACAGCGTAAACGAGTTTACGTCACACGGATCGACAATCGAAAACGAGCGAGTGTGAGTGCCAATCGAGCTTGTCACTCGATTCGCGTAAATTCACCGTGAAAAAGTAAATTTTTCATGTCAATGTTGGCAGTAAACAAAAAACTCGCACTCACGATTGCGGTTTCTCATTACTCCCACTAGGTGGCGCTTTTTAATTTTCATACAAATTGGAGTTACTTTTACGCGATCGAAAAGTAAGAAAAACTCACACTAAGCACTCTGTCTTGTCCATCCAAAGGTTGCCTGGAAGAAGTTGCTTTAGGCAGAAAGGCCACCCTTGTACTGCCGAATGATAGTTTATTTTAATATTTTTTTCGTTTGTTTTACTTTGTGTTTTTGGTGTGCAATAAAGATGGATTGTATTGTATGGTAAATGTACAGTCTTAGCACCGTGGTGTTGGTATCTTTTAGCATGTAGTACCACAGATTAAATAATAGTAAAACTATATTATTAAGAATGAATAATGGAATACACGCAATTCGGTTGCAGTTCAGTCCGGACCGATCCGAATGGTCGGGTTTCGTCACCGGACTGACCCGTGCACACGCAGTTTGTGAGTACCAGAAACTTATGAAATTCAATGAAAACGTCAGACCGCACGTATGCAGTCTATTTGTGGGTACAGAAGAAAATAAACTGCACTGTACCGGACTCCATCGCAACCGAATTTGGTTTACAGCTTATGTTGTCCTCAATGGGCTACCCTAATAGGTTAATGTACCTATTTATCTATTTATACTAAAATTTAACTTATTTAACCATGCGAAGCGACGTCTCAGAGTCAAGTGGAACATATCGACATTTGCTTGTTGGATGATCACTTGAAATTATTGTAGGCAAGTAGTTCATGCAAATACAATTTTTAAGGTTGAATATGAGCGAAATCGGGCGACGAGTTATAAAAATATACGAGGTTTTTATTTGAGGTTAGTTATCAAAACTGTTGCTCAAAATAAAAGCTGTGTCATTTGTGAGAAACATAATTATATTGTTCTAGTAGCTAATAATTGAAAGCTTGCAGCAGTAAATGTAGCAGTAAATGTATTTTTTAAGTAACATCATAACTTATATATTTTTTTTTAATTTAATAATTATGGAATCAAACATAATTATATTAGGTATGTTATTTAAAATTTGACAACCCTATTGCAACCTGCATGTAAGTTCAAAACATGACGTTATCGTAATCTTGCAAACTACGTTCCGACCAACTTTCCTACAGACTTCATCGAGGGAGCCACCATCGTATTTTCCGAATGTTATTGCCATTGCAATTTTTTAGTTCCACTCATTCACCAAGTTTGCTGGTTAGGTTAGCTATTAGTGTAAGTACTGACTATAAGCATCACTTGTTCTAAAGAAGGCTCTTTTGAAGTACAAATCACTTAGTTCAGTCCATCATCGGTTCAGTCTTTTGACTTTAAATGAGAATAAATGAGAGAATATTGAATAAGAATATTCTTGACAACAGTTTTAGGGATTTCGTATTTAGTAAAGTGAATTCCTTAATGAGTGAGTGACCTTCCGCTCTGTGTGCGACTTCGAAAAAGGTGGAGGGTTAGTTCGACAGGTTTTTTTTATGTGTGATCACTAAAAAAACCTAAGATATTTTATGTGAGATGTTTCAATTGGTGCTTACTCAAAAATAGCTGGACTGATTAGTTTTTTTATGTACGCACGTACCTATATTTCCGATGAACGCGATGGTAGCCTAGCCGGCGAAGACCCGCCTCTTAAGCCAGAGGGAGCCGGCTCGGACCCAGCCGAAGGCACGCACCAATTTGTTCGTTGTATGAACATATGTGCGTATTGTATGTCATCTGCTACATGACTGGAGCCCGGTGTATGGCGACAGGCTCGCCCCTGTCACATTTGGGATTGAATATCGTCCGGCGAAGTGTGGGTGTTGTACACCTCTGCCAACACCCTCGAGGGAAAGACGTGACGGTATGTTATGTTATGTGTATATTTCCTAGGTGGTCCACTTGTCATCACAACAGGACTTCGATCAATAATTGATCGAAGCAACAGGATGTGATTACGAGTAAGCCTCTCAGACAAAATAAAAATACTAGCTACTTACTTTAGTAAGTAAACAAAATAACATTTTTAATCGGTCCATTATTATTAAAGAAATTATCATGAACATTCGTAAAAGCCCGTACCATGAACATAGAACCTCCAATTACTTATCTGTAGGCGTAGCCGAACAACCGACCGAACATAGTATTTTGAACTGAGTCAGGGCGTACGATGTAACGTAATGTACCTGTATGTTTGTAAAAGACTGACTGAGCAGACGGGAAACAGTCTTCGGTTCTTTTTGTCCGCCAAAAAAGTACCCCGAACAACCGAAAACATTGACAGACCGGCAGGGCTATTCACAACCATTCGGAAACGTTTCCGTTCGAATTAAAAAAAAATTTAAACCTAAATTATTCGAATCTCAGTCTATATTCATAAGTTTCAAAAGTGATCAATTCTTCCGATCGGATTCATACTTGATTCCCTATTCCAAAGTAAGTAGATTGAGATTCGAACAATTTGAGAATGAAATTTCTGGGATCCGATCGGAAGCGTTTCCGAATGATTGTGAAAAGCACCGCGGATCGTACAAAAGTAAAAGAGAGTCCCTGAAACAAACTAGCGTGCCAGGGGGCATCAACGCACACAGAGTAGCTACTTTAGTAGGAATTGTATTGTGTTGATTCTTTTGTAGAGTCCGCCTGAGACTCCACTAAAGAGTAACCTACCTCTTCTGAAGAAGTACCACACCTTTACTAGTCATTCAACGGCCAAGTAGTAGTGTGCAAACGTCAGTGTTCTAGATTAAAGGGAAATGTTTCAGAGAAATATCTTTGTAGATTTAAGATGTAGAATGACATCTCAGGGTGACGAGCGCAGTGCATTCCCGCACATGTTTTATTTTTCAATTTGGTTGGGTGCAGGATGGGACTGACCTGGAAGGGCCCAGATGGCTTCCCACAAGCCAGGGGCCCGAGACGAAGTGTAGCCCCCAACCTACTTACCGTCTGGCTTGTGGCTAGCCTGCAAGCCAAGTCAGAGGGGGCCCGCGCTGACTGGGACCCGGCTGGCAAATGCCACCCTGACTGTATGGCCAGTCCAACCCTGGGTGGGTGTTATGGGCAAGCAACGTGCTCGTCTCATCTCAGTCACAAAAAAAAGTCCAAAGTGAGCTCTCAATAGCAAATTACACTATCTAATCTATGCACGACGATACTAGTTTACTATTACTTCCTAGATTTAGTCAAAAACCTCTCAGGTTATTATTGAAATAAGGTTAGCAAACAATCAGCATTTTAAAATTCCTACTAACTACTTGTTGAGTTTATCACTTCTGTTCCGCTTAAAAAATGCTGAGTATACGCTTTATCTTTCACTCCCCAGCGATTAAATTTAAGGCCTTATTGCTTTCTCTCTCGCACAATTTAGCGTTCCGCACTCAACAGATAAAACGAGACCCGACTACTCAGACTCCGCCATCTATCCATGTGCCGTGTCCGTCCGTGTCTCCGTCTATCACCAGGCTGTATCTCATGAACCGTGATAGTTATAGGATGATGTATTTTTGTTGCCGCTATAGCAACAAATACTAAAAACCGGCCAAATGCGAGTCGGACTAGTGCACGAACGGTTCCGTACAATTAACTACAAAAACCGAAAAAAACATGTCTGTTGTATCGGAGCCTCCTTAAATACATTGTTAAATACCTATTTATTTCATTAGGTTTTTCAGAACTTGTTGTTATAGTGGCAACAGAAATACATCATCTGCTACTATTGCCAGAAACAGTATTGCAGCTACACATTGTTTTATGTTACTTACTTAACTACACATGTTACTTGTTACTGACAAGTAACATTATTAAAAGGAAAGCAAAAAGCCCGGCTGCAAAATATTGTACCCTATGTCTCTTCCACTATCAAGACGATTAGAATAACACCTCACATATCGAAATCCATGAAACTGTTTAGGCTGTAGGGCGAGCCAAAGAATCTTCATACATATGTACGGACATACCCACATACATACATACATACATACACTCGAAAAACATAAACCTCTTTCATGCGCAGCCGGATAAAAACATGGTCTGTCTAGGAGCACCTTGACACTTACCTAATTACACAAAACTTTTAAAGTATGAATGATTGTGAATTCTCTGTATCCAGCCCTCGGTATAAGGACGGTAAATTCCATGCAGTTTTTTTTTTACTGTTCAGAGATTTTAGCCCTCTGCAGACAAAAGTCTCTCGTCTACTCAGACCTTAATGTCAGCGTAAACAAAAAAAGACTTGAAGGTCTTTAATAATATTGACACTATTTTTCCCAAAAAAGCAAAGCAAAAATGCAAAGATAATATTCATCATTACTCCGGTACAAATAGGCAGTACAATTCTCAACACGCACACAATACCTCAGCAGTACCTATTAGTTCCGTTGTCAAGTAAGATGGGTTCAACTACTTTGTGTTTGTTAATTTTCGGCTTGGCAATGGCTTTTGCAGTTAGTGGTAAGTAATTAACTTTATTAAATAGGAATAAAGGCTATAATAGAAGTTTTTACCTAAGATTTAAAATGCGCTAAAATCAAACTATGTTTAAAGACTAAAGTAATGAAAAGAGTCATCGAGCAGAGGCAAAGTTGTTAGCATCACTGAATTAAACTATAACTTTTGAAAAAATTTACTTGGTACTCGTATTTTGCTAAGAAATAAACTATCTTTGTTGACGCAGCGCGTGTCCTGGCCTGCAATACCTACTATGAAGCGTCAGTCGTATCTGTCTTGAGCAAGTTCACGCCAGGCATCAACTTCTATTTCCCGAAGATCTTTAGCCACTACATCTTTTAAAATTATATTTATACCTACCTACTTGGGACGTCCCAAGCGTTCCAGCGCTCTGGGGGCTTACCGTGAGTTTTGATAATTACGAAAACTTTCTTTTTCTTCCTTCCCCATTCATGGGAATTTGACGTCGCACGTCATGTGCATTTGCCATTGTCAAGTTTTAATCATTCGTTTTCACATATGATGGGATGATGATGAAGATGATGAATCCCTGCCTTTTCCCCATTCTAGTAAAGTTATGGATACTTTAAGTAAAGTTTTGAAGTGAACACAAAAAGTCAACGTTAATAATCCACCATTATTAAACTTGACACTCCAAGCATCACAAGTTTTAGAAAATAATACAAAATCACGTCACCATCTTTTCGGTTCCCGCCAAAATTCCCAAAAAAAACTTTTTTCGTTTTCGTTTGGCTCCAAACATTTCAAGATAGTGCCCCTGGGGTAAATGTTAAGGAACTAGGCTATCGGAAAATGTTTTCGTTAACAGTTTCACTTCGGTACTTACCACGAGTTTTGATTGTACCCCTGTTTGTGTTGTCTCTTTATGAAGAAAAAAAACAACTATTTTGCTATGGAAACTGACGTGGTTTTCACAGATTATGATTTTAGCACTTTGGTGCTATGCTATGAGACGCAGCCGCGCGCAAGCACTCGCCGTAATAAAGACCGCCAAATGCGGTTGAAACTATAGTCAGAAAAATAAAATAATCAGCTAAATCGCACGTCAGTAATTGCGGTTGCATAAAATCATGAGATCCAATTATATGTGTGATTTCAGATCCAATTTGTTGTACACGCCCCAACGAGGTCTACGCCTGTGGATCAGCGTGTCAAACCACCTGCGCAAACTTGGGTGAAACCTGCCCCATAGTTAACATAAGGTGCAACGACGCCTGCTATTGTATGGACGGGTTCGCAAGAGACAACTCTGACGTCTGCATACCAATCAGCGATTGCCCATCTTAGAACCCCGTTCCTGTGGTGCTATTCACAATTATTCGGAAACGTTTCCGATCGGATCCCAGAAATTTCAAACTCAAATTGTTCGAATCTCAGTCTACTTTTATATATTTTGAATTAAGGAATCAAGTTTAAATCCGATCGGAAAAATTAATCACGTTTAAAAACTTATGGCTGACAGACTGATTTTCGAATAATTTAGGTTTAACATTTAAGTAATCCGAACGGAAACGTTTCCGAACGGTTGTGAATAGCCCTGCTGGTCAAAATAATCTTCATGACCATTTATAAAAAATACTGTTTAGAACTTGATAGGTACCTAGTAGGTAGGATTTATCGCGCTCATGCAGTATCTTGCGTTATTAAATATTTTTAACACTATATCTTACTTATTTCACTTATGTTTTTAACAGTTTTGTTACCTACTTTAAATAAAGATATAACTTTGAAGGATGAAACATTTTATAGAACCCTATCACGTTGAAGTTCCACGTAGGTGAAAATGCAGCGCCGCGTCTGTGGGGTTTTTCTTATGGCACGGCGGGCTGCCTTAGGCTAACAATTCACCATCCTGCCTTGCAGTCCTA
Source organism: Peribatodes rhomboidaria (assembly GCA_911728515.1). NCBI lineage: Eukaryota > Metazoa > Arthropoda > Insecta > Lepidoptera > Geometridae > Peribatodes > Peribatodes rhomboidaria. The sequence goes on from OU452175.1 coordinate 13,240,300, forward strand.
CGCTCACACACCATCCTGCCCAGCATCCTGCTCGTACATCCTGCAAGTCGTTGTCGGACGCGATGCGGGCTATGACAACGTTCACCATACTACGAGTACATGAAGCGGCAGTCCTGCACGGCGGACTACAAGGCAGGATGGTGAATGGTTACCTTTAGTGATGATTTAGTTAGTAGATAATTAATTGAAAAAACAAATAGTGCGTGGAGTCCTTCCGCGTGGAGGAAGTGAAACTTCTGTCTGTGTATCTTTCTTACTACGCGCATGCGTTCGAGTGCCACGAATTCACTCTCGCTCTGTCTCTTTCTATTCCCCCTCCCCAGGAGCGTTAAACGTTTAACGCATTGGAAATCGCATTAGAAGTTTCACTTCAAAAACTTTCTTGAATGCCGTAAAAAATATTATCTTTTAAAAATATCTAATAGTGAGCGTTCAGTCCTCACAATTGGAAAGCAAAATAATGATAAAATTCGCCTATTTAGTCATGGTAATTTTTGATAAGAATGCTGGCTGGTACTTACCTACTTTACGCATATAATTATAATTAACTATTAATGCGCATACATATAATTACATATAATTGTACGCATGTTTAAGTAACTATTAATGCCTATTTCTTAACACAATATTTAGGTTAGTGTTTTTGATCTAAGTAGGTATGCAGGCCTCGCTTTTAGTGACAAAGTGAGTGCTTGACTCATCGAAATCAGTAGGTATTAAATAAATAAATAAATTCGGGACATTTCCACACACGGTCGCCTGACCCCAAACTAAGCAAAGCTTGTACTATGGCTGCCAGAGACTGATATACATACATAAATATTTTTAAATGCATACTTAAATAGATATTTAACACCCAGACATAAAACAAACACAAATGTTCACCACATAAATGTTTGCCCTAGGTGGGAATCGAACCCACGCCCCCTAGCTCAGAAGGCAGGTTCACCACCAACTGAGCCACCGAGGCAGTCAAGGTCGAGTATTAGGTCGTAGGTAAAGACTTCATTAAAGAATATGAAATTGGTTTTTCAATTTGGTAATAATTACTTAGGTTAGGTTGATTCATACCTACCTACATACTTAGTTTGTTCTTTCATCTAAATGTCTACCTAGATCGGGTGTGTCCATGATGGACATTATCCTAGCCATCGATGCATTATTATGTATTAAGTACGTACCTACATTCTAGGATTTCATTGCGTTCATCGTCATGACCAACTTTTAGTGCCAGCCCAGAAATCAAGAAAAAGAAAACAGCTGTTTCATATTTTATATTGTCGACGATCGACGAACTATAGCCAGTCACCCATTTGTATGGAACAGCTGTTTTTTTTTCGGTATTTCAGGGTTGACCATTCTATGAAAGTTGGTCTTTAAGTCGTTAAGATGATCATATCAAAAACATTACATTTAAAAAGGGCAAGTCTTGCAATGCAAACTATCGTGAAAAGCTGTGAGATCTCTATATGTAAATATGAATCACTATTTCCCTTGGTCATTGCATCACGCGTGAACAGATGGAACATTTTCGCTATATTTTATTTTGTTGTGTTTATTATTGCTAGGAGAAGGATCTTATGGCAGAAAAAATTAAGATATTATCCTGAAAAAAATAACGGTTCCTGTGGGACGCAGGTAAAACCGCGGGGCACAGCTAGTCTAATATAAAACGAAGTCAGTTAATTTAGTCACTACAAGCATCTATCAAATTATTCTATGATACTTCGAGAAAAGGATTGTACGGCTGCGCTTTTTAAGCTCGACTTATCGAGGGCACTGCCGTGCCTTCAGATTACAGCGATATCCTAGAATAATGTTAGTCGTTTAAAAGAAACAGCCCGTATAGGTATCACAAGGACAAACTGGAAATAACCCACCAAATTAACTGCGTAGCGACCATAGATAGGTAGGTACGTAAAATATGTAGGTAGGTAGGTAATTTAGGTAATGCCCGCACATTGCACAACTTTCATGTCATGCGACTGTGAACCCAAACCACTTTCGCAAATGGTCCACAATTAATGTGGTGCAAGGTCGAAGGTCCAGTTGCTACACTTCTGTGGAAAGCCCCGTGAAAGGATATGCACCTTTCCCACAGACCGGACTAGCCGACGGCTTACAATGCGACCACAATATCTGAAGGTGCGGTCAAATGAGAGAACTAAAACTTGAACAAGTCTTTATTAAGGAAATAAACGTTGGTGGCTCCCCACATCAATTTTACCAGTAAAGCGGTTGCAATGTACTAACCACAAATATTTCAAAAGGCGCAAACTTAATTAGGTATTTATAATGAAAACCCAAGGTCGGGTCGCTTGTCGTATGAGGTTTTTTACCGTCTAGAGTGCCTATTTATTAATACTAATTGAAATGTGCCGGAAGAAAGAACTGTTAATTTACATAAGCTGAGATCATCAAGTAAGCATGAATAAAAGACTTTAATAATACCTAGGTAGGTACCTACAGGAACGCTTGCATTACGCCCCTTTTATTGTGGCACTGCTAGAGAGTAGAGTTATGCGGTTATTTATTTATTTTTTGCTTCCTACATTCTCCATTATTCAGTTTATGTAATAACTGAGCTACCATGCTAAAATTGGAGTGTGATGGTTGTTATACAGTTAGCAATACTTTTCTTTTTTGTGTTGCACGGGCTTAGCCGCGTTAAGTTACCATAATGCAAATTAGATAATGTTATGGCCGCTACGGGTTTAATTACGTAATACGTACTTACACTAGCCTTAGCAATATACGTTGTATAATCTCGGAATAGACAAAAAAGTGGTTGATTTTTTTTTCTACTTTAGAACTTGATCGAAAAAGATAAAACACAAATACTGGTCTATTGGCGTATAGCCAACGTTTTTTTGTTATTCCTATTTAGATATATATGAGCGTGACAGGGTGAAAGGATATTAAACTTTAAGAAAACTAAGTAGAGTATCTAGGATGTACAACTACCATTTTTATATATAAAACCTATTTTAAATTAAAAATGTTCACACAGAAATCACAAATAAAAGAAATACTTAGGTATTTTGAATATAAAATATTTCTCTACAATAGATACGAATGTAGAATGTAAGTATGTACCCTACTAAATTTGTACTTACGCAAAAACCGTAACTCACGTTCTTTTGCTCATTCAAGCTTATTAAATTTGTAATCTTACCGATCGCCACGCGTCACTATAAGGTCACCACGCACAGACCACCGACAAAGATCACGAGTAGGTACCAACGAGCCAATATTCTTTGAACCTTGGCGTAGGTTAGATAGAGATACACATTTTTTAAAGTATTACTCAACTAGCTGAGCCACGCGGTTTCACCCACGAACCCGCAGGGACCGTTATTGTTTTCGAAAACAATATCCTTTTCCATACCCCCGACAAAGTACATAAATGCAAAATTTCAAGATAATCGGTTGCATACTTGAGACGTGAAAGCGTTACAAGCAAACAAACAAACAAATAAACGAACCAACGAAAAAAATTCACTTTCTCATTTTATAACATTAGTTAGGATTAGGAAATTAGGATTAGGAATATGAAATACTACCTATGAAGTCCTATCCTACTAATATTATAAACGCGAAAGTTTGTTAGAATGGATGGATGGATGTTTGTTACTCTTTCACGCCAGAACGTCAGATCTGGATGAAATTAGGCACAGAGATAGATTTTAGTCTGGAATAGCACATAAGACACTTTTTAACCGCGGGTAAACCGCGCGCAGCTTGTACCTATGTCATAAATGTGATTATTATTGATGTAAGGATCGTTGGTATTGCAAAGGGTTAGCCTAAAAATTCAAAAGATCTAAAATAATTTAAATGACTTAGCTGTGTGACGCGGAAGCGCTAGATTGAATTAATTACTTCTTCAAACGCAGTCGGGTAGATACAACTAGTCACTATGATTTAAAAACATAAGCTGGCCCACTTGGTAAATAAAAAAATCTGAATGACAGTTTGTTTGACATCAAAGCTTCTTTTTTTTGGCGGGCCGCGGGAACCGAAGTCGTGATTTTGTATTATTTTTTAGAACTTGTGATTCTTCGAGTGTTAAAATGCATTAATGGTGGATTATTAACCTTAACCGGTTGTTAACGTGCACGAGTGAGCAAATGATGAAATACTTAGAAAATGCTACTTCACGTGTTCTCTACAAAACTCGACTTAAAGTTGTAGTAAAGTATCCATAGCTTTACTGAAATGGGAAAAGTGGATGAATTCATCTCATCTATCATCACCCTCTCCTCTATAATCTTCATCTTAGATTCAAAAACTGACGTACGGATATCATGCAGATGAATGGGCATTATGGCCATGTTGGCTCTAGCCTGCTACGGGGAAAACCAAAAGAAGTCAAAGCTGTCACAATAATTGTTAATGTCAAAGTCAGCCAATTATTGTCTATTGATTTTGAATTTTGGGTTGGGCTTGTTTTGATTTTGTCTTTTGCAAATATTTTGTTTGTTTCACTTAATCAAATCATGGCAGATATTATTAAAGCTCTTATTGTCGCTTCAGAGAGAGCGGCTTGTGTCGCTCGTGCATGTTGTTCAGACTCTACCCAAGAAGCCTTATTTGTTGCCGAAAAAGACGAAGGAGAGGCAAACGCTCGATTCGATAAAGATTTCAAAACTATAGCTGATGTTTTGGCCCAGGAATCTGCAAAAACTGAAATAGCTGTTCGTTTTCCTGAGCTTGCTGATAAAGTGCGAGGCGAAGAATGCTCTGAAATAGGCGGAGTGAACATAGCTGTGCAGGAAAGTGTAGAAAGGACGACTGAGTTACTGAATTACCTCGTGCCACCGAATGCAGCCAAACGTATGGCCGAAGCGGCTCACAGTAAGATAGAGCTTGATCTGAACTTGCCCGATAATATTCCAGACATTAATACTTCAGATTTAGGAGTGTGGATTGACCCTATAGGTAAGAATCAACTAGAAATTAAGAACTTATAAAAAATACCGATAGAAGCATAAAAAAATTATATCTGAAGGAATGGTTTATTAAAAATCCTTCTATAAGTCTTTCTATAAAATGTCACTAAAATAATTTCAGATGCCACTGCAGAATTCATTGCCGGAGCCCAAGGCAAGGCCAATGCTGGACGAGGTCTGCCGTGTGTCACGGTACTCGTTGGAGCTTACCTTAGATCCACTGGGGAACCAGTAATGGGGGTCATCAATCAACCATTCTATGAGAAGTGAGACTGTTGTTTGTTTAGTGGGTGCATTTTCCACACTTAGCCACTTAATAGGGCCTATGTGCCTATTTCTTCCCTTTCTCTTACTCCAACCAGCCCAAATCCTCCTAGAAGGTTAGCAGCCTGTTAAGACTGATGCATTCTTCGGGAGCGACAATGGGCATTGGTGGCTGGAGGCAAATTTCTTTCCACTGATTTTATCCACACATAGACATGCCAAAGCTAGAATATGAATATGTTCTTGCAGGATACAAACAGTGGAAAGACAATTTGTCTGTGGCCTGTGCTGAGTGTTACTATATTGTTAATTTAAGAGTCCGACAACCACTTTAGACTAACTTCACATTGGCTTAAGGTATTCTATAGCCATTTCGTCTAGAAGAAGAAGACGAGTGAAAAGAGCAAGTTATGATACTGATGAGCCTCTAAAGTTACCAACAGAGTGACAGAGTACAATTTCAATATTTTTATGACTTTTGCACTTCTGCAATCATTCTTAAATAACTAAGAATTTCCCTTGTATTATGGATTCATTTAACAGCTAATGATGAAGACAACCTCCCTATGTAATGGAATTTTTGATTTGCTTTGTTTACATATTGAATAAGTCAGTCAAAAGTGACCCCTTAAAAATGCGGATATTTTTCGTAGCTCTATTTTAGCTTGAGGACGTTTTTAAAAAACACCAAGAACATAGGGGCGGAGATATTGTTAATTTAATTGTACATGCTTAATTTTATCATAATATGACAAATGGTTTTCAAGAAATTTGAGTAGCGCGTTTGTATGGAAATCTCAGAGCGTTGCGGCCCTCTTAAGGCCAAAAGTAATAAAATCGATCACAATGCTTACACCATTATTATAAGTCCCAGTACAAAAAATATGTAATTAACCAAGCAAGCATTAGCATGTGAAGCCTCTATGCTTCAGCTTTGACAAAAATGCTTTCATATGTCCAAATTCTGTCCGGATCTTTGTCTTCGTCTGTTGACAAATTTATTAACCAATACTCTTGAAATGGCGGAAATTTAAAAAAATTCCAAAACCTGACTCTGCCAAAAATTAATCTGTATAATTGTCGAACTTGCTCACAAAATTTCACAAGAATTGGTTGAAGAATAAGTGTGTCCTGTGAGGACAGACACCGGTCGCGAGATCTCCAGCTCACTGAGCCAAAGTTATTCAACTAGGCATATCCAAAAAGATAATATCTACATTATGCATTTGAACAGAGAATCCGTATCTTACAGAAGCCATATAAAGAAATAGAAACAGTATATAGGTATGGAAACAACTGCAGATGGTTATTACATTTAACAGGCTTGACAGGAAAGCTTATCAAAGTTATAAATGTTTAAATCCAATTATATATTGTTATGCCTTACTCACCAGGGGGCTGGCAAAGGTGTAATACAACACCCACACTTCGCCAGACGGTACTCAGTCCCAAATGTGACATGGAGTGAGCCTGTCGCCATACGCTGGGCTAGAGTCATGTAGCAGATGAGATTAAATATGCACATATGTTCACACAATGAACAAACTAGTTCATGCCATCGGCTGAGTTTGAACCCGCTCCCTCTGGCTTGAGAAGTGGGCCTTCGCCAACTAGGCTATCGTCACTTTTTTTTATAAAATTCAATTATACGCTTAAAAAATCACATTATGGTACATACACCTTAGAATGCTTATTGAAACAACAACAATGATGATACCTATAACTGTTTAGATGTATAGAAATAAACTGTGATTTTAATTCAATGTGTGTGACACACTATTGTTACTGTACTGCTCATAATGAAGCTACAAAAAGCTTTTGTTAAATTATTATTGATCTGGGTAACATTTTTCCTCAGTGGTAAAGGCCGCATAGTATGGGGTGTCTGTTACAAAGACACGCGCGAATGCGGTGGGACCACAGTTGGTGCCGGTACGGGCACCAACACTATCCTGATGAGTGCTGCCGAGACACCAGAAGTAGCCGAGAAGATCCATAGCTTGGGATGGGATGTGAAATCTGTGCCTGGAGCCGGATATAAGCTGCTCAATGTTGCATTGGGTATGATCTAATTAATTCACACTAATATTATTTGTAGCCTTCCTAACTTTCCTATGTATGGAAGTGAGTAGTAAATAAAACAGTCAGAATGTTAACAACAAGATTTTAGTGGAAAAGTAAAAAAACGTGTGAATAGGAATCAATAGCTTGAAACTTTGACTAGAAATCGAAAAGGATCAGTAAATTAGGACAGATTTTCTAGGCAAGTTGGCAAAAGACAATGGGCAAATTGGTCTAAAAAAGTACAGAAAAATATATAAGTTAACCCGCAGGGTTGGCAAATGGCGCATTCAGTAGATTATTTTTATGCATTAAAAAAAGTACTACACTGGTAAAATTCAACACACAGAAACCGATATATTTTATTTTTAAGAATAGTAAAACATTATTTTTTTATCAGAAACATTAAACAAAATCTCCATGGTGACGTCACAAATCACGATGACGTTACTGCATGGTGGGAAACTCTTTGCCAGACAAACACCGAGGGGAGCACGACATCTTCTTTTGTAGTGTGGTTGAACGCGTCGAACATTGTACGATTTATAATATAACAAACTATCTCCAAAACTGTGGATTCGATTTCTGGGAGATTTTTTATGCGACAGCCTCTATACCTTTTCTTACAAATTGCCTATAGTGCCAATCCTGCGTTTTGGAGCAACATCCATTTAATTTTTCACATAGTCTTTCAACACAAAATATCAATCCTACTAATATTAGGTCCTTACGTATGAAATTGGCGTTTTGTACGGGAGGAATAAAAAGTCGATTTTTTTTTGTAAAATATATTTAATTAATCAAAGTATGCACTGTTGTTATCTATGCACTTTTGCCATCTTATGGGTAGTTCATTGATCCCTTTACTATAAAAACCATGGGGGCGAGAATCAATAAACTCTTTGAAGGCGGTTTGGACTGCTGCATCGGAGTGGAATTTTTTTCCTTGTAAGAAGTTGTCCAAATTCCGGAAGAAATGGTAATCTGTTGGAGCAAGGTCCGGGGAGTACGGTGAATGTTGCAGACATTCCAATTGTAGCTCAGCTAACTTAGTGGTTGTTTGTTGTGCAGTGTGTGGTCTTGCGTTGTCGTGAAGCAGCAGTGGCCAAGAGCGATTGACCAATCTCGGTTGTTTAACAGCTAGTTCTTCCTTCATGGTTTGCAGTTGCTGACAATAGATATCTGCCGTAATCGTTTGGCCAGATTTAAGAAAGCTGTAGTGAACGACACCGGCGCTAGTCCACCAAACACTTACAAGTAACTTTTTCTGAGTCAATTTTCGTTTAGGGCAGGATTTGGCTGGGTCTCCAGGGTTCAGCCATTGCGATGAGCGCTTTCGATTATCGTACAATATCCACTTTTCATCACAAGTAATGATTCGATTAAAAATCCCTTCATTATTGTGTCGGTTGAGCAAAGTAACACAGCAGGCGACCCGTGTTTGCAAGTTCGATTCACTCAATTCATGAGGTACCCATAGTTCGAGTTTTTTTACTTTCCCGATTTGCTTCAAGTGGATTAATACAGTTTTGTCACTTACCCCGAAGCCTGCTGCTATCTCTGAAGTGCTTTATGATGGATCCGCTTCCACAATAGCCTTTAATTCTTCGTTTTTCACTTTGATCTCCGGCCGTCCACGGGGTTGGTTCTTAAGGTCGAAATTTCCAGAACGAAAACGTTGAAACCAAAAACGTACCGTGCTGTCTTTAGCGACACCAGCGCCGTACACATCATTAATTCTTCGAGCTGTTTCTGCAGCACTGGTGCCACGGTAGAACTCGTACTCGTAAATATACCGATATTTCATGTTTTCCATTGCGCGGTAATAAGCGACGCCAGAGAAAAAATAATGAGGAAAATAACAAATGAATGACTGTATTCCAAAGAAAAAAAAACCAGCTAAATGAATTTATTAATTTGAATTTCGAATTCTTAACCAAAGAGGAGATATTTCAGATCAAATTGATCAGTACGACAAAACGCTAATTTCATACGTAAGGACCTAATATTAAAAACGCGAAAGTTTGTAAGAATGGATGGATGGATGGATGTTTGTTACTCTTTCACACCAGAACGGCTGAACAGATCTGGATGAAATTTGGCACAGATATAGATTATAGTCTAGAACTGCACATAGGATACTTTTTAACCGCGGGTGAAAACGCGGGGCGCAGCTTGTATCTTAAAATACAGAAAAAGCGACACACTACTCTACCTAACTGCTCATGCTCACACATAATCTTCATAACTTCAGGTGAAGCAGCAGCCTACGTAGTCTCCAAAGGCACCACATTTCGTTGGGACACGTGCGCTCCACACTCCATACTCCGCTCTGTTGGTGGGGACATCCTGAACTACACTACCAAGGCTCCACTCACCTATAACGATCCTGACGGCTCCAACACCAAACAGTACTGCAACACTGGCGGAGTCATAGCATACGCTGACCAATCTGTTTATAAGAAAATGGAAAGTATTTTCAACTAAAGGCTTAAAGCTAATAAACATTGAAATAGAAAATCTACAGAGTCACAATCTTTATGTAAGAACAATCAAATATCGTCCGAGCATCGTTATACGTACCTAGACCATCATCCCCCATAGCAATAAACGTTGTATAGTGTTGTACAGTGCTTTGTGTTTTTCTTTTTTTTACAACATTTTGAACTCTATCGAAAAACACAAACCTCTGTAAAACTATTCCCAGAAGGGCTATTCCTACGCGTGAGATGAGATGAGATTTTATCTTGGTCACTCTCACACCTAGCACGTTTTAAACGAGAGAAACAAGGACAAAAAAAGGTGAGATGATAATCTCAAATCCCCGAATAGGGTCCCAGGCTATACAACGTTTTTTGCTAAGGGGGCATGTAAAGTTATAGTTCTAATAACACATTTGTTATAATTGTCGCTAGTATTCTTTCGGCAGTTGTTGCCGCGCACTTTGGCATCCCGCGACGTTGTAATGGGATCGCGGTTGGCTTACTACTAACCAAAAAGTCGGCGCAATGTGTAGCGTGCGCCGAGTTTTGGTTCTTACATTCTTATTGCATGCTTGAGACTCTGTAGGTATTATTTCTCAATGCCTGTAAAGGATAATAATATATTCCTAAGTCGAGACCTTATTCTGGCGCGTGCGATGCTATGTCGATGATAATCCAATGAAGCAGAGACCAAGATATTAACAAGCCAGAATAAGGCATTCGAACCTAAAAATATCGAACTTAATTGTGTAGTGCCCTGTATTACAAAGTATTGTGTAAGTCTAAGCTAACATACTGCCTGTTTGTACCTGACTGACCTAAAAGCTATATTGTTTTTTCCAAATAATTATGTTTTCTGGTAAAGATAGCCAGAAATACCGTCCGCCATTTTGTAAAAAAAATTGGTGAACAGTAGTAAAAGTATTATAAATGTATTTAAAATAAATTATGTCCCAATCAACAGTGTAACAAAAAGTATTCAGTGTTAGATCTCATAGATGTCATAGAAGTTTAAAAATGGATAGGCATACATAAAAATCATTCACTTTACCTATGTTTTGCATGTGTGCAAAATGAAAGTGACGTTTCGAAGAGTAGGAAAATGGTTACCATTTAAACTCTTCCTGTCTTACCAGACTATTCCCGCGAACGCTCGCGAAAGCGCCTATTCGCCGTTCCTGTTGGTCAAAAAGAAATTAACGGAACACTTTCACGGGTGTTCGCGGCAGTAGTCAGGGGGATTAACACGAGTTTTGATCGTTACGAAAACTTTTTTCGTTTTCGTTTGGCTCCATACTTTTCAATAAAGCGCCCCTGGCGGAAACGTTGAGGAACTAGGCTTAATGTATGGAGCCAAACGAAAACGAAAAAGTTTTCGTTAACTATCAAAACTCGCTGTAAGCCCCCAGGTAGCCTGGTATGGCCTTAATAGGTACAAAATCAAGAACACTTCCATTTAAATAATAACATTCCCGCTTGCATGAATGGATCTAGAATTATTATTGTGTGGGTACTTCTGATTAATGCTAAAACGAAAATTATTAATGCACTGTTAAATGCCGCATCCACAGTTCGTACATTGACGTTGTGTCTATTTGTCGAAAGATTGTTCTTTACGATTTGTTTTTGTACGTTCAGTTTCATTCATTACTTTCTAATCAATGTTGTAGTAAAAAAAAAATGTATTTTAAAAGAAAACAAACAATCATGATTCTATGAAACGAGAATTACTTACGTACAATTTAAGTCGAAACCTAGACGAAACTGCACGCGCGCATTTGCCTTAAAAAAGACCGCCGGATGCGCTTAAAACGAGTCGAAATAGCCGATTTAAATCGCACGTGATTAATTCTCGTATCATTAAATTATAATGTGTCAGAACCACGTCAGTTTCCATAGTAGTCAAACAATCTTGAGGCAAATACATTCACCTGAAATGTGGAGGCGGCATTGACTGCGTGCATGACAAGTTACCTTGCGAGGCAGCATGTTACTAATAATGAGCTCTCTAGTGTGCCATCTTTGCATTATTTAGTCTATTTACTAATTTATTATAAAAATCATTTTTGAAATTTTACTTAATGTTGAGTGTGTTCCACACTAAGGACCGATACTCTACTAGAGGCACGGGATATCTCAATCGCCCGCGAATGCGTCGAAACGGCTCATAAAATAATTTTCATAGTTAATGTAAAACTTTTTTGTTTTCGTTTGGCTCATACATTTAACCTAGTTCCCTAAGGTTTCCGCCAGGGGCACTAAATTGAAATGTATGAAGTCAAACGAAAACGAAAAAGTTTACGTAACTATTATAACTTATTTTATGGGTACTGGTACGGGCTTATTAAGCGAATCTTAGTTAATAAAATTGCAAAATATTGTCATCCTTGTCTGAAACACAGACATCCAATACAGTAGCAGACTAAACATTAGGTATTTATCAGCGTGGTATGAAAACACACATAGACATGTAGCTTAGTAGGGGCCGCATTAAGGATGTTCGTTGTTCCTTATAATCGAGATTATATGACTCGTTATCTGTGAAGATTTTATTTCCACCAAGTAAGCATAGGTTTACTTGCCCACTGGTTTTCAGGCTATTAAAGGATTAAAAAACACCTATCAAGTTATAGGAAACGTAGAAATGAAATCAACAGCTACGTACAACACTCGTTTATTTGTTTTGGAATAATACAATTGTATTATCAGGATATAACTAGGCCATGTCGGACATCAGTGCTGGCCACTAAACTGTTACAAAATAGGAGTGACTACATACTTTTGTATATTAGTTACGTATTTCCTTCTGCAGCTCAAATAAAGTAGGAATTGTTCCAGGACGAAATCTTGTAGGAAAAGCACTGAAATCAAGCCAGTGTTTTGAGTACAGCACACAAGCCAAAGTGGGTTGCCAATCCTGGATCTGAATGGTTTTTTTTATCCAGGCAATATACTTACCTACTACTTTTATTAGTTGAATATCTGGAATAAAGGTTATTTGTGAATCAGTAAATATCTTTCAACTAGGTATCTTTAATAATAATATAATAAACAAATAAATTCGGGACGCTTCCACACACGGGCGCCGGATATCAAACTAAGCCAAGCTTGTACTATGGCTGCCAGATATACATTTAAGAGATATTTTTAAATACATACTTAAACAGACATGGAACAAACACAAATGTTCATCACATAAATGTTTGCCCTAGGTGGGAATCGAACCCACACCCCCAGGCTTAGAAGGAAGGTTCACTACCAACTGAGCCACCAAGGCAGTCAACCTATATTTACTTTATCCAAGGACCAAGGTAAAGGTTTGACACTAAGCAAGCAAGTTCGTATAGCCCTAGTGGCAAGCCCTAAATGTCAGAGTTTTCTGAGTGAATTTTGGCGGGAACCGAAAAGATGGTGTCGTGTTTTTGTATTATTTTCTAAAACTTGTGATTCTTCGAGTGTTAAATTGTAATAATGGTGGATTATTATCGTTTACCGGTTCGTCAACGTGCACGAGTGTGGGCAAATGATACAAACATCGCGAAACGCGATTTTTCGTGTTCTCTACAAAACTTCACTTAAAGTTTCAGTAAAGTATCCATAACTTTACTGGAATGGGAAAAGGGGAGGGATTCATCGTCTTCATCATCACCTCATCATCATCATCCCATCATCTGTTACTGAAGGAAATTTTTTTACTAAGAATCCGACTGAAGGACGAGTATCCATGGTCATGAATAAATTAATAAAAAAAAAAAAAAAGAGTTTTCTGACACTGACCAATGGACAGAGGAATAGTTAAGTTATTCGTCTATGTTATCAACTTTTTCAGATTCACAATCCGCTCCCTGTTTTGTAAAAGGTACTTGAGCTGTCAAATTTTGCCCCACCCCGATAAATTTTACTTATTACGCTCTGATTACTCTAATTCAAATATAAAAACACTAACTAATAGCATCTAAGATAGATTATCCGCGGAAGAAACCGTTTGGTTTGAACATTTATGTAAATTCCTTGGAGAAAACGAATGAAATTCTAAGAGCAAAAAGTTAACCATCAAACTCACCGATAAAAAGAAAATCCGATGGATGATTTGCTGTATGAAGCACTTTCACATCGGTATGCACTGCACTCTACCATGTTCACCGATTTTCTTACAATAAAATCATCAAAAAAAGCTATATTTTGTTACTATAATAAATGTCCTCAAACCAACCAAACTTCACGTGCTGTCGTCATGACAACCATCCTTAGCTATACATGGCGGCATGGCTACAGATGGTCTTTTGTCTATGTGTGAGACCTTGTTGCAACAGGTAAATGAAAGAGATACCATTACTGAATTGTTACTGAGGAATAAAAAGGACAAACTGATCATCTATATGTATAATAATAACTAGCAATTTATGTATAATCTGGTGCTACTGTATTGGAGGTCTGTGGTCTGAAACACACTCTTTTCTCTAATACATAGTATTATTTTATGTCGGAGTATTTTTAAAATCTCTTGATTTAATTGTGGTTGTGTTTTATTGAAATGAAATAATTATAAAAGTAAGACTCAGTGTCTATAAATGTTATTGTATGTAAAGGACATAAGTATAAATATTAAAAAATGTACTTATTACTTAAAAGTCTTTCATTTATCGACCTAGCGAGCGAGGAGTCTACGCTTTAGCTTCGGCAAAAATGCTTTCGTAAGTCTGGATTTCTGTCCGGCTTTCTTCCTCGACAACATAATAAATTAATTCACAGTAATTCGGAAACATTTCAGTTCGGATTCCAAAAAATTTAAGCTCAAATTATTCCAACCTCAGTCCGTTTTCATAAGTTTTTAAACGTGATTCATCCTTCCGATTGGACTAGGTATATCCGACCGGATAAATACTCGATCCCCTAATCCAAAATTGACATAAGTAGGGTAATTGTACCAGTGAATGAACACTTAAGCTCCTTCGAAGAATCAAGATACAATTGCTCTACCAGAACAGAAACTTACCTATAGTTTTGGATCTCATATAGGACCTGTATAACGAAGGAATCGAATAAAATAGCCGGTTTCATTATAAAATCCTTATTATTAGTAATAACAAAAAAGAAATATAGAAATATCGGAAATCACCCGTGAATGAACAGAATCATCATTAAAGTGAACAAGTAAATCACCTATAAATGAACCTATATCAGGGACCATTTAAACGGACCATTTAAATTTGGTCTGTTTTTCTTAATACAATCTAAATTACCTCACTAGATATCATCAATTTGGATATTTAGGTAATTATCATTGCACATTTTTCAAATCTTTGGTGAAAATTATTTCTCCTCGTCGAGTTGTGTCTTTAACTATAAGAATATCCACAACTGATCCGATATGTATCTCGTATACGTCTTTTACTTGTGGATATACAAAAAGTTCGCATTCGGTACTCTTCTGTCGTTTCTTTCTTAGAAAATCAACTTTTATTTTTTTTTCACCATCATTGATCATGAGGACTTTTCCTGCAAACAGTTTTGTGGACTTCGCTTCTTCAAATTTAACTAAAATGTAAGAATCAAAAGAAACGTCAGAAAATTTAACTTTTGGTTCTGAACAAGACTGTTTATTGTTTACTTCTGTAGCTTCCGATTTGGTTGGCTTAGTTTCTGTTGTGAGATCGTTTTTATCAATGGTTCTATTTTTTCTCAATTCTTTACTAATTTCAAAACCTACGCCATAATTATTCAAAACGATGCTATCAATCTCTTTGTTTTCTTCTGTTTCTTTGTCTGTTGATATTTCAAGTTTTGGTTTATTTGGTCGCCTGTTTTTTTTCCGCAGTACAGTTTCTTTTGTTTCTTTTTTTAATACTTTCTCTAGTCTAAGTGCTTTTTTTCTTTGAATGTTTTCTTCTTTCTCTTTTTTCTTTGTGTCTTGTTCATTAAAATAGTCTTTCATTTTCAATGAAGTAATACCATATAGCATTATTGTTGTTTTTCTTTTTTGGGTTTTTTTGTTTAAAATGGGGATCGTTAAGAAAGTTTCAATGCCTTGGGCGGTTTTAGACTCCTTATTTATGCTTATGTTTACGGAAACGTCATCCCGAGATTTCGTAATCACCTCATTTGTGTTAAGCAGTGATGGTTCATTTTCTAAATCGTTAGCCATTTGTTCTTCATGAAATGAGGCGTTTGTCACATCAGAGTCACTTGCAGAACTTCCAGCTATCGTGACATTGCCATGCGATTCTGTGATTGTCGCATCTGATTTCTGTATTGGCTCATTATTTTCAATTACGGAATTATCTTCACGAAATTCAAATATCAAATTTTCATCATTAAGTATTGCTTCCAATTCTAATGCAGTTATATTTTTGTCCATCGGACTATTAATCCCGTCAAAAATTGCAGTTTCTGGGTCATTACCAGTTTCTGATAAAACGTTATGATGGTCTACTACCGAGCACACATTTGTTAATGGCACAGTCAAGTCTTTTGAAGCAAGAAAAGTTTTGCAAAACAGCCACAAGGGAAAATACGGATGATCGTGACTTTTATTTTCCTCTCTCGAAGCATTGAATTCTTCTATGACAGAGTCCGTTGTCAATTGCTTAATAACTTTAATGGTACTCAGAACATCTGAATCGCATAAGGTATTCAAGACATCAGGTTGTTCAGCATGTTCAGCATTATCGGCATCCGTACCTGTAACTTGTTCTCCAGCAATTTGATGTGATGTAACACATTTCGTGTAGTCTACGGAGTTTGGATCTAAAGGATATAATCCACATTTTCTAAAGCCATTAGAAATGACTTCTGTCTTTGAGATGCTGCTGTTGTACGCAATTTTAAAAACGCTTGCGAAATTAGATCGGTTCAATAATTTCGTCGGATTTTCAGCTTTGAAGTTTCTCACGGCATCTCTCCAGGCATTTTTTAACGATTTGAAAAATGATACATCACAGGGCTGTAGAATATGAGTTGCATTTGGGAACAAACAATACAGCAATATTTTATTTTCTGTGCAATATTCGAAAAGCTCTTTATTGATGTGGGATTTGTGTCCATCCAGAAACATGATAACTGGCAATGCAATGTTTTTTTGAATGAGCCAAGGATGAAACACGTTTTTCACATAATCTAAAAACGTTTCTGATATCATCCACCCCGAATCTGAACGACCAATACCCCATTCGTCCGGGACAGAGTTGATAATATCCCGTGGTATCCTTTTATAAGGATAAACAAGCATGGGTGGTGCTGATTCGCCATTAGCGGATACATTGCATAGGACAGTGACTTGTTCTTTTTCTTTTCCTGTCGCGATTTGGTAGGAGTTTTTATAATTTTTGGGTGCAAGTACTGCTCCAGATTTTGGACACATTTGTACACCCGTCTCATCGGCATTAAATATGCGCTCTGGGTGCTTCATGACATCATCAGCTTCATTTTCTTTTAAGAAATTATTTAATTCTTCGAACCATTTACGTATGGAAGTTTCTGTTACGGATGCACGGGCCCTGGAAATTACTTCAGCATTTCGTTTACTTATTTCAGGATGCCGGGTAAGAAATAATTGTAGCCATTTACGCCCCGGTTTATTATCGATGAAAATCGATTTCCTGTCGTTTGAGTCTAAATATTTTTTGACAGTTAGTTGCAACTCTTCGGGATGCATAGGAAAACCACTTTTTGCTTTTTTTACTATCCATTTTGCTAATGCGTTTTCTTCATCTTGTGTTAGTTGTGTACAAGGTCCCAATTTTCGTTGCATTGGCACTTTTTGATTTATTTTATTGTGCAGAGTAGACTTGGGAATATTATAATGTTTATGTGCTTTATTAAGTGATAAAGTTCCAGAGGCAACATCACGACAAGCGTCCTCCAGATCTTTCTCAGAATATTGGAACCGAACATATTTTTTATTCTTCTCCATTCCGATCTGTAACAATACAGTTAAAATCCTACTTTATATGGGTTTATTCTCTCTCTATATTAACGATTTTTTGTATTCATTGACCAGTTCATCTAAAGTAATATTTTAATTAATAATATAGAATTCAATTATGAAGTTAGTTGGCATCAAGAACGTTGTTCAGTTTTAGGAACTTAGGTGCCAAGGAATGAACATCGCGATATTTGTTGTCGTTCAACATAAGTGGGCCTAGCACAACTTTGACGTAAAAATACGTAGCGAATATTCGATAGAAAAGTGTACGCCATTTGCACCCGTCAGGAGCACACTTGACAGTCGTAAATGGCGTACACTTTTCTATCGAAAACTCGCTACGTGTTTTTACGTCAAAGTTGTGCTAGCCCCACAGGTGAGCGCCCCTACTAAACATGAACGAAAACTTTAAAACCCCGTTCATATATAGGCCTGATTATTATATTAGGAAAAAAAAGAAACACATCAAAACAGAACATTATGTCCATCATAATAAAACATAAAATTGACTTGTCAAAATATTGACAAATGCCCCAAACGTGAACACCCCGTTCATTCACACGCACACGCCATGAATTACGTTCTTTAATATGAATATTAGGAAATAAACACTTATAAACCAAAACTGAAGATATTGTTGGATGAAATCTTGCAAAACACATTATAATTCACACTACGCATATATCACATATCACCTTTATACTTACAGCGATGAGAAATCAACCGTTGCAGATACCTCTTTCCCTAGTTGTGCTAGTATTTTTTCCAAACAACGCAAGAACATGACCGACTGGCGACTACACTGAAATAAGCATTCCACCGATTTCCACCATTTTGATTGTAACCGACCAATGAGAGACGTAGCTTCACTCAGTCATTTTTTTTTTTTTAATTATTCATGACCATGGATACTCGTCCTTCAGTCGGATTCTTAGTAATTATTTTTCCTTCAGTAACAGATGATGGGATGATGATGATGAGGTGATGATGAAGACGATGAATCCCTCCCCTTTCCCCATTCCAGTAAAGTTATGGATACTTTACTGAAACTCTATGTGAAGTTTTGTAGAGAACACGAAAAATCGCGTTTCGCGATGTTTGTATCATTTGCCCACACTCGTGCACGTTGACGAACCGGTAAAGGTTAATAATCCACCATTATTACACTTTAACACTCGAAGAATCACAAGTTTTAGAAAATAATACAAAAACACGACACCATCTTTTCGGTTCCCGCCAAAACTCCTTCACTCAGTCAAACTAAAAAGTGTTGCCACGTTTTGTGCAAGCTTCCAGCTTGGTAGTTTTCACGGAACTCTTATTTTTTACGAAATTGTGCTAAGTGTTCATTCAATGGTGTGTGTTCATTCGATGGTACAACTACCCTAGACAGAATGATCAACAATTTGAGTTTGAAATTGGAAACGTTTCCGAATTATTGTGAATAGCACGCAGGTCGCATTCCTCAATTCATTTTCAAAGTTGTTTATAGAGGTTCGATAATAAATTTATTTTCGATTGTTTTTTTCTAGACATTCCGGATAGATAAGTATGTAGTATTAAGTCATCTGCTACTTGATTGGAGCCCGGTGTATGGCGACAGGGCCCCCTGTCACATTTGGGACTGAATGTCGTCCGGCGAAGTGTGGATGTGTGGTTGTATTACACTTCTGCCGGCCTCCTCGGGAAAAAGGCGTGACGATATGTTAAGTCCGCATCATTAGCGGGGTCACGTGACGAGCAGGAATCCTCCGGCATGGCATGTCGATGTCGTGTCGCCGGTCGGAAGCTTCGATACCTATAGCTTTTATTTACCATTAGGTACTATGTTCCAATATGTTTTACAAGTCGATTTAGCAAAAAAACTAATGACTTTAATTTTTAACACCCGACGCAACAACGACGGAGCGCCCAGGCGTTATAGGTTTGTTTGCTGCGTACAAACCAAAGCCAACGAAGGCCGAAGAAAAATACTGTCTAAGATGCTGGTAGAGTTTATTGTACGTATCAGATCAACCTAGAGGATAAGATACGCATGGCGTATGATATAGGTGAAGCCAAAAACCATCCAAAAACTACGCTACGTCGTATATGTACAAAACACGCACACATTGACGCAAAAAAACTACGCAACTCGCTTGGTCATTCTTACCTTGAGATTATTTGCATTGATTTAAGGTATAAATTCGTGTACATAAATATATTTAATGCATTATAAAAGTGTGGCCATGACTACATTTTGAGGTTCTTTCTAAAAACTGTGCAGTTTTTTTACAAGTCAATTTTGAAAAAGCCGTACTTAACATAAAAGTCTTACAAATATGTACAGTTTTAAAATATCAAATATCGTAAGGTTGCATATTGGAATGGAAATGGCTAACGTAGAGTTTGGGAACTAATATCAATTTTCATGCAATTGTAAATGTTTTTCATGGCAACATTACCCCGCACACACATTGAGAGGAGTTTTGGCGGGAACCGAAAAGATGGTGTCGTGTTTTTGTATTATTTTCTAAAACTTGTGATTCTTCGAGTGTTAAATTGTAATAATGGTGGATTATTAACGTTTACCGGTTCGTCAACGTGCACGAGTGTGGGCAAATGATACAAACATTGCGAAACGCGATTTTTCGTGTTCTCTACAAAACTTCACTTAAAGTTTCAGTAAAGTATCCATAACTTTACTGGAATGGGAAAAGGGGAGGGATTCATCGTCTTCATCATCACCTCATCATCATCATCCCATCATCTGTTACTGAAGGAAAAAATATTACTAAGAATCCGACTGAAGGACGAGTATCCATGGTCATGAATAAATTAACAAAAAAAAAAAAATTAACACACATTGAGAAAGAAGTGGCTTCAGCGAGATAAAACGCAGTGTTCCATCTTTTCCTCTAGATTGATCTGAGAAAGAAATTAAAAATATTTGCAATTCGCAACCTCAGATCAATCTAGAGGAAAAGATGGAACACTGCATTATATCTCGCTGAAGCCACTTTTTTTTCAATGTGTGTGCGTGGTAATGTTGCCATGAAAAACATTTATTTACAATGAGGCGTTTTCCAGTGAAAAAAAAATTGTAGTTCCAAAAAATATAATAGATGGCGTTACAGAGTTTGATGAAATTGTTCTGTCAAATCGAATGTCAATTTGAAATTAAAATAAATGTTTGACATTGACATCAATTTAAATTTGACATTGATGTAAATATTTTCTGACTAGCTAGTTAGTGCTGCCAGTGGATCAACTAATTTTCCAGCAAATATGATAATTAACCACCTGATTTCCAAACAGTACATAGTTCAGTTCCTAATTAAAAATATTCCAAACTACAGTGAAACCTGGTTAATTGGAATCTCATGGGACCAAGACATTTGTACCAATTATTGAGGGTTTCCAATAATCCAGTTTTCCAATTAAGCAGGTTTTAAATTATAGTTGTCTTATTTACAGAGGCACCCGCTTACAGAGATTTAAATGTGCCGATATTCCATTTTTAGAAGTGGAAATAATAATAAAAATGCGTATTTTTGGTGTTATGAATTTAATGTAGGTATGAATGTACAAACACAATGTATTGCGTCTAAAAAAAAAGGTAAAGTTGATGACTTAAAGTAATGGGTTGTTTTATTTTTTGTATTAACCAGTGTAGTCACTAGATGTCGCCAGTAACATATTTTTAGAACAAATAATGAAAATCGAGACCACAGATTATTATTTTTCCTACGTACTTTGTGTAGTACAGATGTACGCAGGAGGTAGAGTAACAAACATCCATCCATCCATCCATCCATTCTTACAAACTTTCGCGTTTATAGTATTAGTAGGTTAAGGCTTTCTGTAGTTACCGGTGTGCCAACCCTGCGGGCAAACTTATATTTTTATTTTTTTCGACCAATTTGCCCATTGTCTTTTGAATGATTGCCGGTTAACTTTGACTTTGACAAGACATTTTACGTTAATAACAAAAGTAGTTCGTCACGTTTCCAATAGGGGCGCTCATTTCCATACCTCAGGCATCTGCCGTATAAGCTTAAAACTGTGCCTCCCTTGAAAGATCTCAACCAAACAACACTCTAGAACAAAAATATTGGTTTTTTCCTGTGTTTTTGCAAGGGTTTTAATCACTCTTGACTCTTGTTTTGGTTACACGCTGTAGAGACGATCGTGGTCAGTCGTGTGTGGTTAATAGATACCTACATCTAGATTCTATAAAATCAATTATCAAGTAGGTAGTGTACAATCAAAAATACCAGAGTGGTAAGGAGAATGCGGTGTTTATTATGTTTATGTACCTAACCTTTGTTCTCTAGTTTGTTAACTCTTTGTTCGCTAATTACATTCTAATTATCTTCTTTAAAAAAATACCCTGTACCCTTTACGCTGCCCGAGGCTCAGGCCAAATTATCGTTATCAGTGTCTACGTACCTTCACTATCACGATTAATAGTAAAGCATTGTCAATATTGATTGAAGACTGGACTTGGATAGATATCTAAAGAAACTCAATCTATTCAACATTGATCCTAGGTAAGTTAACGAATACTTTACCTACTTGAATTGATGCAGGCACATTTGCTAATTTTATTTCATAGCTTTGTTTATAAATACCTATTTGATGTATTTTACATATTTCGTTTTTGGTAAGCACTTACATTTTAAAATTAAATTAAATCTGTGGTTAATTTTAATATCTTTTTACCTACATGCTAACCAGAATGTTAAAGTTTCACATGGCATTCGGTAAGTGTCCACCATATATTGCAATAAGTTTAAGAATATTTTGAATGCAAAACAAAAGAAAATTACACAAAATTATACCTACCTACTATGGTAATGAATACAAAGCAGTTGTTAATTTGTATTAGCATTTAATTTTGAAGGCAATTCTTGAGGAAACTTTCAAGGATAAAAAGGAACAATTTGTTGAATGTCAACTACATCATTTTACACTGAAAATAGTATAGGCATAAACAATGTAAATCTGCTGCACAAGTATTATATTAAAATAATGTTTGTATGTGAATTCCAGAGATGAGTGAGCGTCCACAGCCTCTGAAGGCCATAAACAGGCTGTTTGAGGGCCGGGAGCCATGGCAAATAGTTTCCATCACAGCCTCATCAGTGCTGGCGGTAGTCTGGGCCCACAGTCTCTACAATGCCAGGGAGAGTAAGTTTAGTTTTGGATCTTTAAGTCTTGTTTTCTTTGCCTGTGTTCAGGTTATAGAAAAAATAGTCTCCATTTTATAAATATTGTCACGCCTTTCGCCTGAAGGAGCCGGCAGAGTGGTGGTAATACAACACCCACAATTTGCTGGACGATATTCAGTCCCAAATGTGACAGGGGGCGAGCCTGTCTCCATTTTAGCTTGTGCTAGAATTCTTTCATACATCTAGTGCATGCCTATCCGGATGTCTAGCTGTTTTCCGCTTAAGACTTGGATTTTTAGACCAATCCTGGATTCGATAATAACATAGGTTTTTTTGCCAATTCAGTCTTTGGAAATCTTTCGAAATGGTGGAGATGTAGGTCATGTGGAGCATTAAATGAGATAAGCTCACACGGTCTTCACCTCATAGAGCCACTAGTATCATCTTATACAAGAAGTATCCATAATAATTAATATCTATTACAAACAGGACCTACCTAATAAGCAATTTGTGCAAAATTACTTCTGTGTAATTTACACAACATCATTTACGCACTCTACTCAAAAAGTTAGCAAATAAAAAAATACCTTCATATCTTAATTTCTGAGATAGGGCCCAGATAGACAGATTTAAATTATAACGAAATCACTAAGATAAAAGTTGACTTAAGTCCAATGCTAATTAAAGAATAACAATGTGATTAAATTGCCTGTTTGCTTGCCTAATCTGGCTTAGTGATATCAGCATTACATCTATAATAGATAGCACTAAACAATGTTGCTATCCTCATTGTGATTTGAACATTCAAGTATAGTTGTTAAGAGCCTGCTACACGGCACACAACCACATCCCTGACAGAGTTCTGAGTTGACCTTGGAACAGCAATAGAAGAAGCTGTTTCGAAATTTGCTATAAGCCTTCAGTAAACCAGTCATCTCAGTTGGACAACGTCCAACTGGTGGGACTGGCTGCAGTGTAGCAGTCCAATGTGTGTGATGCCAATCGTAATCCCACTATCAATAGTCTATCAATAGTCTATCAATAGGATACCAATAGTAGAAAATATTGATAGTGTATCGAAATAGTATTGCTAGGGTAACTATTGATAGTTCAGAAATGCTAATGGTCACTCGGGCACAACTGCACTTTATGGCTCTTTGGTGAAGATTGCCCGTCATGCCTGTGTATTAGGGCAAGGCTGTAGTTTTAAAAACTGATCAGCTTGGCTCGGGGGTCTCAGCGTCAGCCAGTAAAAATAGCGGGTTTTTGGTCAACCTTGCGCTAAATTTCCGATCCATTTTTTTTATAAGTTTAGGGTCACTTACTGAGCATAAAATAGGAGCTTCAAGCGTAATCTTGAAAAAAAGTTTTTGGCAAATGTTAAATGTCTCAGAAACTATGTACTTTAGGGCAAAAGTTATTGAGACCATTATTATAGAGAATAAAATTTTGCATCTTTTATTTCCTGTAAACTTTTTTGTAAAACTTACTATTTATGATTTATGGCCCGTTTAATGGACCAGTTTTTCTATCTTGGCCGGCAACTTTTCTTAAGAGAGTAAAACCGGTTCTCTGAAATAAATCTAGAAATTTAGTCAAAGGGAGAGTGAGAGTAAGTCTTTCAACATTTTGTGGTTTTATGCTTAGTAAGTGACCCTAAACCTTCTAAACAAAAAAAAGGATCGAAAATTTAGTGCGAGGTTAAATTATATTTTTTCCTGGCCTGTTAGCATTGTTTTAATTTTACTCGGGTCTTCACTAATAAAAACTGTTTTGATCGCGCCGGCCAAGCTGCAAACCGCGTTTCGATTCATGTGTCGATTACCCGCTTTAGGCGCAAATTATATAGGCCGGACGTAAGGCGAGGTAGCGCCGCGAACACGGCTTTGGCGTAAAAACTGTGAGGCGGCATGCGTGCGCCGCGTTGCGTGTGTGTTATTCAAACTACATCGCATTCGTACATATTATATGAACAAGCTTTAAAGCCGAAACGTGCCTAAACCTTGACAAAATGTGTTTGCGATAGCAACTCAATTATTTTTATCTCAATGACCATTACAGACCATATTTTGGCAAACAACCCCATCGTCTCTTCTTGGGACAAATACTTGTTAGTCGTATGGAACATATAAGAAAGAAAGAAAGAAAGAAAGAAACAATTTATTTAATCGCACAAAACATTACAACAACAAAAAACCGAATACATAATAAAACAGTAACAGACAATAATATAATAAATTAAATATTTACATAAAGCAAATAGCAAAATGACAGCGTTCATGAAGCGCACTATCCCAGAATGGCAATCGCTATGACTTCTTACTTTTTTTTCTGGCTCTTTTTTCCTGAGAACTACAATGTAAACAAACATTTTATGAAAAAAAAATATTTTATTCTATTCATCTTTAAGGCTTTAAAGAATAGGATGTATAGAAGCTACCTGCGAGATATTTTTGTGAATTAAAAATTATCCTGTACCTATAGTCAAAAGATTCTGACAAAAGATCTTGATGGTCTTGACTGATTTTAAAAGAGGTGAATTTTGGTAAAACTTTAATCATATAAACTTAATTCGTTTAAAAAATAAAAATACTAATAACATGTTTCAGGTGCAACAAGCCGCTTTAGAAAGGAATTCTTCCGATGGCTCCGTCGCGTTCCCATCGTCAGACGCAAGATCGACGAGAAAATGTCGGAGATCAACAGCGACTTCCGCAAGGACGTGGTCAAAAGACTCGCGGGAGTCACCACGAGGAGAGAACTGCCCGAACAAGGCCTCTCCGCGGCGCAAGTCGCTGAGGAAGTCAAGGACCATCTTAACTTGGGTAAGACGCGTTGATTACGTGTTCAAATGGCTTGTTGACGTCACTAGAAGGAAATTAAACCTAACAAGATCTCGTCGCGACACGGCTTGCTAAAGATATCAAAAAGACCATTTAATTTGGTTTATCACCATCACATCTCCTGGTAGACAACAGAATCTGTTAGACAAATATTTTGCCTCCCCAAATTATCTCTTCAATGACCGTCTGACGCTGCCCGCATCCAGCGGCTTTGACCCTCACCAGATCATCGGTCATACTTGCAGAGTTCCCACGTTGATTTCATTTGGTTCCTATACACACACAGGGACCGCACACGCTCGCCACGCGCAAAGTCAGCGCACAATACAATAGTCTTTATTGACACCAAATCTACACTATAGGTATTATAAAGAGGATAGATTCATATTTTTGTATGTTTGTAACGAAAAAACTCAAAAACCCCCCCCCCCCCCCCACACACACACCCCACACATACACACACCCCATACACACAGACACGACAAACGCGCGTGGCGTATCCATAAGCCATATCCATTATGTTGCAGGGGTGTACGACTGGAAAAGCGGTATGATATCCGGCGCGGTGTATCATGTGTCCCAAGATATATCCAACGTGGCGTGCGATGCCTACGCGCTTACAGCATACACAAACCCGCTCCACGCTGACGTTTTCCCTGGAGTCAACAAAATGGAGGCAGAGATCGTTAGGATGGCCATCAACCTGTTCCACGGAGATGATGAATGCTGTGGCACTGTGAGTATTCCAGCACGATTTTAAATTATGGATCTCTAAATCTATCATCTGCAGCTAATTTTCACTGGGTATCTCACTGGGTATAACTAGTCCTATACCTCTGTGGCATCAGTCCTGCACGAATCCGCCCATCAATCTCACACCCTAGCTCTTTCGTAAGGTTAACTAATAAAAGCTATATTATTTATAGCATGGTTTAATAAAATACTTCGCCAGGTATAGCGTTCCGAGTCAAGAATGGCCACGTAGTAACAAAGACAAGATTTTTTTTTTTTTTTTTTTAAATTATTCATGACCATGGATACTCGTCCTTCAGTCGGATTCTTAGTAATATTTTTTCCTTCAGTAACAGATGATGGGATGATGATGATGAGGTGATGATGAAGACGGTGAATCCCTCCCCTTTCCCCATTCCAGTAAAGTTATGGATACTTTACTGAAACTTTAAGTGAAGTTTTGTAGAGAACACGAAAAATCGCGTTTCGCGATGTTTGTATCATTTGCCCACACTCGTGCACGTTGACGAACCGGTAAACGATAATAATCCACCATTATTACACTTTAACACTCGAAGAATCACAAGTTTTAGAAAATAATACAAAAACACAACACCATCTTTTCGGTTCCCGCCAAAACTCGACAAGATTACTTATTTCGGTCTTGCTTGTGCAAGAAATAAGTAATTTACAATTACAACAAGTGCGAAAGAGACAACGACGATGACGACTGACGTCATCAGATGTTGGCTCCCGGAACGCTGCTGCTGAACCTTGTTTTTTCCACTCTGTGTGTGGAAATTTCTTAAATAATTTATGGATAATAGCTTGTGACAGACACATAAGACAGTTGTTCGACCGCCGGCCATTAGCGAGTAAAAAATGTACGTAAAGCATTCGCTCGGCGAGATTCGCCCAGCGACTGTTTTACATACATTAAAAAGTTACTCGCTACTCGCTCATACCCGGAATATCATGGACAGCTGCCCTAAAGGCAGTATGTCGCAAACAAAAATACGCATGTAGCCGCAACAACTAACAAAGTTTGTAAAAGGAAGACCATCAAAATGTTAGTGTTGTTAGTCTATTTGGGAGCTTAAAACAAACCGTTTGCGTGTTTTAATATGCGCAACATTTTGATGCAGCGCCATCTATGTTAAATCAATCGAACTAATAGTAGAAGTAAGTGTGGTAGATTGTAGACTCGTCCTATTTTAATTAACCTTCTTGCTAAGCCCGTCTAGCTGGAAAGGTTTATAGGTTTTGATATATAACTGGGAAATCTGGTATGAAAAATAAACATAACACATAACATATCGTCACGCCTTTCCCCCGAAGAGCCTGGCAGAGGTGTAAACACCAACACAACGCACATAATTATGTTCACACATTGACGAATTGATGCGTGCCTTCGGCTGGGTCCAAACCAGCTTCCTCTGGCTTGAGGCGCGTATCTTATCCGACTAGGCAATAATAGCTATGAAAAATAATCTAAGTAATCATTGAAATATTTAATATTCTTTCAGGTGACAACAGGCGGTACGGAATCCATCATAATGGCGTGCAAAGCCTTCCGCGACTACGCTTACGAGAGAGGGATAACCAACCCTCAGATAGTCGTGCCTTCGACTGTTCACTCGGCCTTTGACAAGGCGGCTCAGTACCTCGGCCTGGGCGTGGTGACCGTTCCGGTGAACCCGGACACTCTCACCGTCGACGTCGAGAGGGTTAAAAAAGCGATCGGCCGAAGGACTTGCTTGGTATGACTATTTTATTCAGCTCTTCTCCTTTCTGATTTTCAGGACAAGTTATGTAGTAGAGGGCTTTAGGCCTGATAAAAAATGAAACTTTGGCTAGTCAATTGGCATATTATTTTCTTCAATCATATATCTATTGCATTGTTATACATTTTTCCTTTTTTTTTGACGTGACACGGTCTAATAAATCGATGAACGCCGGCTGCACGCACGAAAAAGGATGACGTAATTGTCCTGTTACGCTCATTTACGATCGTAGCGAGGCGCTTCACAAGCGAGCGAAAGGCACGATCGGCGTGAGCGTTCGGCTTGCGTCGCATCTATCTCTCTTCCACTCTTTTTGTTATGACTTTGTCACGTTAAACTATCGTCCGTAAACCGACTTTGCAGACAACCAATTGTTTTTAATGTCTTCTTATATTTACGTACGTCATATTTTAATTGAACTGTTGTGTTAATTATTTGTCCCGTGCATATTGTCCGTTCCGTTCGTGACGTCAACTGCCGGTCCCAACGGAAGACCAGCGCCGGTTCTGTACAGCAGCCGGCATTAGGCTAGTCTATTATCTGTGTAATTATTATTTTATTTTGTATCATTTTGTTTTTGCTACAAATCAATGTCTTTTGTCAGGAATATAATATATAAAAAGTATTAGAAGAGACCTCTCTTTCTCGAATTCTTTCGCCGTTCTTGCATTATTGACTGACCCTATGTGTGCTATACCAGACTACAAATTATCTCCATGCCAAATTTCATCCAAATGGATGAATCGAAATATCAAATGGTATAAAGTTTGAATTAGCTTCAAATATCAAATTGTGTAAAGTTTTGTAGTAAATTACATTAATTCAATTCAAAATATGCCAAAACAAAAAAAAAGTCATGTTCCTTGACGTAGGTACTTAATCTTAATGCAACGTTAGAGCGG
This sequence comes from Peribatodes rhomboidaria, assembly GCA_911728515.1. Classification (NCBI taxonomy): domain Eukaryota; kingdom Metazoa; phylum Arthropoda; class Insecta; order Lepidoptera; family Geometridae; genus Peribatodes; species Peribatodes rhomboidaria. The sequence goes on from OU452175.1 coordinate 13,269,398, forward strand.
AAATACACTAGAGATCGGTTTATGTAACAGTTTTTATAATTTTGTTGTGTTCTGGGAACAAACTCAGTGTTAGTGAAACTTATTCTCTCTCCATTTCAGATAGTAGGTTCAGCTCCCAACTACCCGTACGGTACGATGGACGACATAGTAGCTCTGTCCGACGTGGCTCTGGAGTACGGAATCCCGCTGCACGTGGACGCGTGTCTCGGAGGCTTCGTGGCCGCCTTCATGCCGGCCGCGGGACGAGACGTGCCCGCCTTCGACTTCCGGCTGCCGGGTGTCAGCAGCATATCCGCTGACACGCACAAGGTAAGAGCGAGTCGGGGAAGTTGCTAAGAAGAAAGAGTCTTGGGAGTCACCAAGAAGTGGAGTCACCAAGAAACGAGAGTCGAGGAAGTAACTAAGAAGTAACTAATGTGTCTCGGAGGCTACGTGCCCGCCTTTGACTTCCGGCTGCCGGGCGTCAGCAGCATATCCGCTGACACGCACAAGGTAAGAGCGAGTCGAGGGAGTAATCAAGAAGTGAGAGTCGAGGGAGTAACGGAGAAGTGTGAGTGGGAGTAATGAAGAAGTAAATAGTGTGTTTCGAAGGGTTTGTGGCCGCTTTGGCCTTAATTAAGCGTAAACAAAGGTGAATGTAAACAGCGAACAATTAAATACCAACTATTTAATTATTTTTTTTATGACTTCTAAATACTTTCTATAAGAATTACCTTGTTTAATTTTATTTACCAACTAATTTGAGCCCATAGCACTCAGTGATTGTGTAGCTTTATATTAACTAGTGCAAGGTTTTTTACATTGAACCAGAAGTTTCAAAGTTCACACCATACATAAAAACTTGTAAACTACCGATTTTATAACTTATAACTTTTCCTCTTTTTTGTTTCACTTATGTACCATTATAATGTTTCCAGTACGGCTACGCTCCGAAAGGCACATCAGTGATCCTGTACCGCAAGCCCGAGTACCGACACTGTCAGTACACCGTCACCACCGAGTGGCCCGGCGGTGTCTACGGCTCGCCTACTGTCAACGGTCAGTATTATAAGAGGGTTGAAACGATTAATAATTAATAATAATAATAATAAATTCGGGACACTTCCACACACGGTCGCCTGACCCCAAACTAAGCAAAGCTTGTACTATGGCTGCCAGAGACTGATATATATTCTTAGATATTTTTAATACATACTTAGATAGATATTAACACCCAGACATAGAACAAACACAAATATTCGTCACATAAATGTTTGCCCTAGATGGGAATCGAACCCACGACCCCAAGCTCAGAAGGCAGGTTCACTACCAACTGAACCACCGACACTGTCAGTACACCGTCACCACCGTCAATATTATAAGAGGGTTGAAACGATTCTCAATAAAATATTTTTTTTTGATAATATGAATGAAATTCGGCACAGAGATAGATTATAGTAAATTTTCTCTTTTTGTAAATTTTATAATCCATTTTAATGTATTTTTCTTTGAATGTGTCAAGTTTTAAATTGTAAGTTGTGTATAGTCGTAAGTGGACTTAAAGTTTAAAGAGCTTCCTTTTGGTGTGTATTTTTGATGTATTTAATTAACTTTTTGTCTGTGACTGTACCTTAACCAAATAAAATAAAACAAAACCTTTTTAGCGCTACATCAAAAACGCATTTCTTAATTATATAATTATTTTTTTATATACACAGGCAGCCGTGCGGGCGGTTTGATCGCGGCTTGCTGGGCGACGATGATGTTCGTTGGAAAGGATAAATACATTCAGATGACGCGAGAGATCATCGACACAGCTAGATACATCGAAAGAGAGTGAGTTTGACTGAACTATTACGCGATATAAGAAAAAAATAACACACCACAATTATGAGGGCCTCGGAAATTTTCATGCACACACCAATTTATTTTTGGAAATCATAAATGCCGAAAAAATATTACTTAACTCCTTCATTGGTGACCCTCTTAACCTAGCCGGAGTTTGATAGCTTTATAAGTAGGAGGTCCTTAGTTCGATTCTCGGCCAAGCAGAAGTATGAATGATAAATTTAAATATCTGTGCTGGGTTTGGGTGTCCCTTCTCGTTCATGTTCTATGGCAGCGGTCGGCAACCCGCGGCCCGCGGGCCACATGCGGCCCTCTGCCCCCTCCTTGCGGCCCGCGATTGTTTTGTAAAAAAATAAAAAAATCGGGACATCTTGCTCACACGGTCGTCTGGCCCCAAACTAAGCAAGGCTTTTACTATATCTGCCAGGTATAGGTAAACATTGATTTTTGGAGTTCAGATAATACCTACATAAATAGATACCAATGGGAAAATATAGATATAGACCAATAGCAAAATTTTAGAACAAGTGCGGCCCGTCACTTGCTTATTTTGGCACTGTGCGGCCCTTGCCTGCCAAAAGGTTGGCGACCGCTGTTCTATGGCATCTCATCAGAAGTATGAATGTGCAACGTTATTTTTTTTAAAGAAGAGTGGCAACTAAGCAGATTCCCGCCTGATGGTAAACGGTTGTAAGACTAAACTATTTGTGTAGGACGCGGTTCTTGTGGGCTATCCCGATATCTGGGATAGGGCGCAATGCATTTGATTTTTGTTGGTAAAAATGCTAAAAATCCAAGAAACAATAACTTTGATTGAGTTAAAAGTTAGTCATTAAAATACTCTATTGCAAAACAAACTGGTATGTATTTAAGTATCTTAGATTTAAACAAAATTATACCCGACTGCGCAAGAAGGAGGCTTATGTTTTTCGAGTGTATGTATGCATATATGATTGTATGTGGGTATACATATATGTATGAGGTTTCTTTGGCACACCCTTCAGCCTAAACAGCTTGATGGATTTCGACATGTGAGGTGTCATTTGAATCGTCTTGATCGTGGAAGTGACATATGGTACAACATTTAAATTATATCCAGTGTCAGACTACATTTAGCAGTCAGGTTTTTTGTTTTTCTCTTAATTAATATTACGTTTATTAGTTACGTCGAGTCTATTTAAAAAAAAATTTGACGTTCATAAGTGTATCTTTGAAACCCAAATTGAATAAAAACATTTTGACTTTGACTTGTTTATAAAAAAATATGGAGTGGTTTCCGTCGGTAAAACTATTGCAATTTCAAATTTCACTAAATTAAGAACACTGTATGTACACAGTTTAATATACACATCGTCACGCCTTTCCCCCGAGGGGGCTGGCAGAGGTGTAATACAACACCCACATTTCACCGGACGATATTCAGTCCCAAATGTGACAGGGGGCGAGCCTGTCGCCATACACCGGGCTCCAGTCATTTAGCAGATGATATACAATACGCACAAATGTTCACACAATGAACAAATTGGTGCGTGCCGTCGGCTTGTACACACATGTACACAGTTTAAGCAATAAAATATTATATTCCAACAGGCTCCGCCAAATCCCGGGTATCTTCATATTCGGCAAGCCGGCGACGTCGGTGGTGGGCTTCGGCTCGCGTCAGTTCGATATATTCAAGATGGGCGAGCTGCTGCACAAGGACGGCTGGAGTCTCAACGCACTGCAGTTCCCATCAGGGTGAGTTAAATTAGTAGTATTTTTGTTCCAGTTCAGAGTCCATACTCATCATTGTATTCAGCCAATGTCAAGGTAAATTTTGGCTGGCAGTAGTGCCATTCACAATTTTGAACCTACTCACAAAATTTCACAAGAATCGGTTGAGAAATGCGACTTGTGGAGGACAACAGACGCCGACCGCGAGGTCTTCAACTCATATAGCCACTAGTTACAAAATAGTAAAAAAAAAACATGTTGGCACCAAAACTTTTGACGATAATAGCTGCGCCCGCCATGTTAAAAAGTAAAAAAAGAACACTATAAACTTTACTTTGTAGTGTACTTTTCTTTTTATTTATTTACTAGGCACACTATGTTTTAATCCAGGGTATAAGCTACCACCATACCAAACATCATCAAAATACGTTCATCTGTTTGAGTGGTAAAGAAGTAAATAAACACACAAACTTTCGCAGGGAAGGGTAGTTTTTTTTTTTTTTTTAAATGTATATTAGGTCGACGTTTGACCACGAACTCCCTTGATGTTAAGCAAGCGACGTTGTGGTCTAAGATGGAGCACGACGACCTATAAGGTACTTATTCACTCTAGCCTTGAAGTTTTCTAGAGTGAAGAAGTGCAAAGACGGCAGTTGAGTGAGGCGCTACAAGTGCGCTACTGCTCAGACCCGTCTTCGGAACGCTTTGTAAGTAATTCTCGAAAGGCTCAAATGTGTCTGTTGACGCATTTGCCCCAGTTGACTTTAGCACGTTTGTTCCAGGATCCACATATGCGTGACGCATGCGCACACGCAGCCGGGTATCCCGGACAAATTCATATCGGACGTGCGACGAGCCGCCGAGACCTGCCTCAAGAGCGGCGATGAGCCTGTGCAGGGAAAGGTAACCACAGTGTATATAATACTAGCTGCGCCCCGCGGTTTCACCCGCGGTTAAAAAGTATCTTACGTGCTATTCTAGACTATAACGTATCTCTGTGCCAAATTTCATCCAAATCTGTTCAGCCGTTCTGGCGTGAAAGAGTAACAAACCATCCATCCATCCATCCATTCTTACAAACTTTCGTGTTTATAATATTAGTAGGATTTACAAATTTCAAAAGTATGTCGCCTATTGCGAAAGTATTACGTAGTAAAAAGCCATTGGCTACCCGTGGCCTGTCTAACTGTTAGTAGCGAAAAAAATTGTACTTACCTATACAGGGTGTTACAAAAACCCTGTTGTATCCGTGCGGTATCCAGTAACGACTGGAGAGTGCAATTATTATTATTATTATTATTATTTTGGTAAGTTAGGTTATCTTACAGCTAGGTGAAAGGTAAAATAATATATATGTCACAATAAGGCCACTTAAAAATGACACTTATAAAAAAAAAAAAAAAAACATAAACTTAAATAATATCTAAATGATCTTTTAAAAAATGCGCTATGCTAGTTTAAATTAAATATCTTAATATATATAAATTACGTGTCACGTTGTTTGTCCGCTATAGACACCTAAACTACTTAACCGATTTCAATCAAATTTGCACACCGTGTGCAGTTCGATCTAACTTGCATTAACACAGTGCATTTTGAACCGGCCAATCGTAAGCGCGTATAGCTTACCTCGTCCCGCCACCGACACAACGAGTTATAAATTTTTTAGGGAAAGCGATAATTAAATGGTATTTTTATATTTTTCAGATGGCGATATACGGCGTGGCACAAGGCATTTCAGACAGGAGTCTAGTCTCGGATATTACGAAGTATTTCATCGATTCCATGTACTACTTGCCCAAGCCTGAAGACGAGAACTGAACGATCAATCAATCTTTTATTCTCTATGGTCACAGTTCATTCAGTTACTCGATAGAAAACAAGTAACATCATTAAAAGAAAAACAAAAAATCCGTCTGCAAAATGTTGTACCATATATCACTATCAAGACGATTCAAATGACACCTCACATGTCGAAATCCATCAAGCTGTTTAGGCTGTAGGGCGTGCCAAAGAAACCTCATACATACATACACTCGAAAAACATTACCCTCCTTCTTGCGCAGTCGAATAAAAAAAATCAACTACACGTAATATTGTGATCACACAGCGGGTATATAGACTATATGTAGAGATATATAGAGTATCTTTATATCTCTATAGAGAGTTATATCTTAATATATATAAATCTCGTGTCACAATGTTTGTCCTCAATGAACTCCTAAACCACTTAACCGATTATAATAAAATTCGCACACCATGTGCAGTTCGATCCAACTTGAGAGATAGGATACTTTTTAACCGCGTGTGAAACCGCGGAGCGCAGCTAGTCTTAATATATATAAATCTCATGTCACAATGTTTGTCCTCAATGAACTCCTAAACCACTTAACCGATTATAATAAAATTCGCACACCATGTGCAGTTCGATCCAACTTGAGAGATAGGATACTTTTTAACCGCGTGTGAAACCGCGGAGCGCAGCTAGTATATATATATATATACTAGCTGTCACCCCGCGACTTCGTTCGCGTTTAATTAGCAATAAATTAAAATTGCGACTATAATTTGAGATTTAAACTATCCTATCTCTCAAGTTGGATCGAACTGCACATGGTGTGCGAATTTTATTATAATCGGTTAAGTGGTTTAGGAGTTCATTGAGGACAAACATTGTGACACGAGATTTATATATATTAAGATATATATATTATATATATATATAGATACTAATCTCTATGTATAGAGTGAACTGCAATGTTCCACAATTGAATGTGACATCGAAATGCAATATCTTATCTAGTTCGTAAGACGTAATAGCTAAATCCGTATTGCTCGGGTTTGAAGCTAAGGCTACACGTAAAGTAATTAACTTTATCTATATCACGATCTGGGAAATAATTCTGTTCGGATTTCCAAAAAAACTTAAGCTGAAATTATTAGAATCTCAGTCCGCATTTATTAGTTTTTAAACATGATTCATTCTTTCGATCGGATTTATACTCTATTATCTATTCCAAAATATAGACTAGACTACTGTACTGTAGAAGCAGACTGAGATTCGAACAATTTGAGTTTAAAATTTCTGGAATGCGATCGGAAACGTTTTCGAATGATTGTAAATACGAGTGCTAGACTGAGGACTGATGAGGACTGATGGAAGATCCGTCAATACTTCAGTCTATACGCTTAGTAAATATTATGATATGGAATAAATAGACGCTGATCACAATAGTTATTGAACGTGTAGCCTTCGCTCGAAAATAAGTCAATTAGAGATGTCAAACCTCACTGCACCTCCGCCACACCCGCGGAGTTTTTACTGAGGGAATATTGCAAAGCATATTCCCAATTTGTATATATTTGTATATTTTTCATCAAAATCGAACTAGTATTTAAACACAAGTAAAAATTAAAAGTTAAAAAAACTCCCGACGACTTCACCTTCCAAACAAAAAAACAAAATCGGTTCATCCGTTCGGGACCTAAGATACCGCAGACACATACACACACAGACACACACACAAACAGACACACACACATAGACACAGACACACGTCAAACTTATAACACCCCGTCGTTTTTGCGTCGGGGGCTAACAATAGACTGCAACGTTTTTATGAAAATTGCCGGTTTTGAAAATTAAATTGTCCAGCTAAAGATTTTTAAAACGAAAGATCGATACAGTAGCGAAACTAAAGACCTACGTGCCATTTGATCAAATCAATCAATCAAGGCCAGTACTTGTGATAAATTCATCACAATTTTGCGTAATTTGTGATAATTGGTTGTATATTTATAATTTTGTATATTACGATGGATATGATATGTAAGGATATGTGATGGTTAGGTAAAAAAATTAAGTAAGTATCAAATTGTTATATATTGTTGTTTGTAACCATGTTTTATTAAGCATTCATCAATAAAAGATTTTATTTAATTTATTTAGTTTTTAATTAAAATACAGCTATTTCTCATTTATTATAATTACAACGTTTTTTTAACAATTTTTGCACGAAACCATACAAATTATAATAAGGAAGTATTCTGTGACAAACAAGTAGTATGGTCCTTACGTATGAAATTGGCGTTTTGTACGGGAGGAATAAAAAGTCGATTTTTTTTTGTAAAATATATTTAATTAATCAAAGTATGCACCGTTGTTATCTATGCACTTTTGCCATCTTATGGGTAGTTCATTGATCTCTTTACTATAAAAACCATGGGGGCGAGAATCAATAAACTCTTTGAAGGCGGTTTGGACTGCTGCATCGGAGTGGAATTTTTTTCCTTTTAAGAAGTTGTCCAAATTCCGGAAGAAATGGTAATCTGTTGGAGCAAGGTCCGGGGAGTACGGTGAATGTTGCAGACATTCCAATTGTAGCTCAGCTAACTTAGTGGTTGTTTGTTGTGCAGTGTGTGGTCTTGCGTTGTCGTGAAGCAGCAGTGGCCTAGAGCGATTGACCAATCTCGGTTGTTTAACAGCTAGTTCTTCCTTCATGGTTTGCAGTTGCTGACAATAGATATCTGCCGTAATCGTTTGGCCAGATTTAAGAAAGCTGTAGTGAACGACACCGGCGCTAGTCCACCAAACACTTACAAGTAACTTTTTCTGAGTCAATTTTCGTTTAGGGCAGGATTTGGCTGGGTCTCCAGGGTTCAGCCATTGCGATGAGCGCTTTCGATTATCGTACAATATCCACTTTTCATCACAAGTAATGATTCGATTTAAAATCCCTTCATTATTGTGTCGGTTGAGCAAAGTAACACAGCAGGCGACCCGTGTTTGCAAGTTCGATTCACTCAATTCATGAGGTACCCATCGTTCGAGTTTTTTTACTTTCCCGATTTGCTTCAAGTGGATTAATACAGTTTTGTCACTTACCCCGAAGCCTGCTGCTATCTCTGAAGTGCTTTGTGATGGATCCGCTTCCACAATAACCTTTAATTCTTCGTTTTTCACTTTGATCTCCGGCCGTCCACGGGGTTGGTTCTTAAGGTCGAAATTTCCAGAACGAAAACGTTGAAACCAAAAACGTACCATGCTGTCTTTAGCGACACCAGCGCCGTACACATCATTAATTCTTCGAGCTGTTTCTGCAGCACTGGTGCCACGGTAGAACTCGTACTCGTAAATATACCGATATTTCATGTTTTCCATTGCGCGGTAATAAGCGACGCCAAAGAAAAAATAATGAGGAAAACAACAAATGAATGACTGTATTCCAAAGAAAAAAAAACCAGCTAAATGAATTTATTAATTTGAATTTCGAATTCTTAACCAAAGAGGAGATATTTCAGATCAAATTGATCAGTACGACAAAACGCTAATTTCATACGTAAGGACCTAATATTAGTATTTTTAGTAGGATAGTAGGATTACCTAGCAATGCCACCATACTTCTACAATAAGGCCCGTAATCTATTAGCCTCTTACTCGTAAACGTTGGATAGCCTCGAAATAGTCTTACACTGTTTTGTCTTTTTCGATTGAGTTTAAAAATGTGAAAGAAAGAAAAGGGCAAACACTAAAATAATCGGAGGCTATTCAACGTTCATTGCTAAGGAGGAGTGTTTTGTCTTTTTAGACCAAGTAAAAATTTTAAAAGAAAGTAAAAGACATCATTGTAAAACTATTCCGAGCCTAAACATTGTTTATTAGTAAGAAGATCTCATGATCATTGTTGCTTATTCTATTTCGTGGTGGGGTAGTCTCGCGGTGGTTCGGGCGGCAGCGGACGTCCCAGCTCTTTCTCCAAGGCTTGTCTCTGTTTCCTCTTAGCCACGATACGCTCGTGCGTTCTCTTCATCTCCAGAATCTCTTTCATTTCTTCCTTTTCTTCGTCCTTGAAAAAAATTAAATAAGCTAATTAAAACAAAAACAAGGAGAGTCCGACCTACCCTCCACCACCAAGGGGTGCACCCTTGGTGGTGGAGAGTAGGTCGACAGGTAGGACTCTTAGCAATAAACGTTGTAAGGTCAGCTGGGGCAAATGCGTCTGTGGGTCTTTCGAGAATCACTGACAAACCCTTCACAAATTAGGCAACTAACGCCATCTTGTATAAATGTCATTATTGCAACTAAAGATAGAAAACAGATGTAGGTGGCGTCTAATTTGTGAAGGGTTTGCCAGTAATTCTCGGAAGACGCAATTGCCTCACAGACGCATTTGCCTCAGTTGACCCTATAACCTTAAACCGGTTAAGCAGTGTTTTGTCTCATTCTTTCTTTTAAAATTTTGAACTAGATCGAAAAAGACAAAGACTGTGACTACTCCGAGAATAAACAACGTTTATTGCTAAAGGGGTAGCTGTTTGCTTTCGGGTGTCGTATCACTAAGGCTACCACTCGTTTTACAAATCTCTTGTCTCAATTCTTCAGCTTTATGTAGGTAGGTAAGTTCTTAGTTTCTCACCTTGTGATTGATCCTCTAGACTAGAGACCTCTTCCCGTTGGCCATTGGCCGCTTGTATGTCATAAACTGCTTGAGCCTCTGCGCTGGCAGCACGCTCCACGACCAACACAATCTTGGCTCACTGGCGCTGCCACTCGTTACTTGTAAATATCTCTATAAATTCATCAGCAAGTTCTTACCTTCTGATTGATCATCTAGACTAGAGGTAGAGACTAGACTACTAGACTAGAGTACGTCATCAGCTGCTTGATCCTCTGCGCTGGCGGCACGCCTCGCTCCACGACCAGCACCATTCTATCTCACTGCCGCTGCCACTCGTTACTTGTAAATATCTCTATCAATTCATCAGCAAGTTCTTACCTTCTGATTGATCCTTAAGACTAGAGCCCTCTTCCCGTTGGCCATCGGCTGGCTGTACGTCATCAGCTGCTTGAGCCTCTGCGCTGGCGGCACGCCTCGCTCCACAACCAGCACAATCCTGGCCCACTGCCGCTGCCACTCGTTCCGCGTCTCCGCTATCTTCTGATACGTGTTTCCCATCATAGCGATCAGCATGTTTACCAAGAGGATGGCTACTATTATCATGTAGATCACGAACAGCAACTGAAACCATGTTTCCTTAAACATAAGTGCGTTCGAAAGTTTCATTAACGCTACGGCTAAAAGGGTTGAAAGTACCTAATATATATGTAGGTGTCCTCAAAATGTTAGCATATTGGGTAGCTAGGTATCTACATCATCATAAAAATACTTCGTTCCAATAGGTACATAACACAACATAGGTACTCGTAATAAAATTGTTCGAACACTTTTAACTGGAGAACGGCTGGACCGACATTCATGATTTTTAATTTGTTGAATTTGTCCCTGATATAGCAGAATAATTTAAAAACATCGAAACATTATCCAAAAATCATTAATCACAATTTTCCATTTCCACACGGGTAAAACCGCGGGGCGCAGCTAGTAGGAAATAGTTCATTAGTTCACGGCGAATCCGTTGTCCGCCCGGAGTTCCACAATCGTGTTTTTCGCTCTGGATTTAAATTGTGTCACTAGATGGCGCTGCTAAAATGACGTCACTTTCTGCATCGCGGTATCAAGATTTACAGCAAAACGGGGGGCATTTTTGTGAGTGATTATAATCGTTACTCTGGTTTCCCTTCAACACGTATAAATCTTTCGCCTTTTACTAAAGATTTCCGTGGAGGGGAACACTCAAATGAGTCTTACTCATGTTTTTGAAGCCCTACATCGTAGGGTATTATGTTTTTGAAGCCCTACATCGTAGGGTATTATTAATTAATTCAAGTCCACATTTAAACTGATCTAAAGCAAGTTTAGTTTATTTGTCAAAAAGAAATTATAAATTTGATTGATGGCAGTTTGATATTTAAGATAACATCTATGTTTTCAAACATAATAATGATCTGTTTAAAATAGCACCCTTATTCTTATCTTTATCCTTACTTCCTTATTGTTACTTTACTATACTACTAATAACAAATCGAAAATAACCCGTCTGTCTGTTTTTGTAGGCTTTTCGCGGCTAAACGGCTGAACGAATCTTGATGAAATTAGATAATTAGGTTTATATTTGTTAATTTTGCACATCCCGTCCCATACTCATCGTCTGTTTTTCCGACTAACTACAACCTAGGTATCTTCAAGGCCGGAGTGAATAAGTACCTACTTGACACATACTTTGTAAAAAAAAGTGATCAATAAAGAGTTTATCTATGTATAATTATGTATCTAACTACTAGCCCGATTCTCATAAAATTTTGAATACACGTTGTGCAGAGAAGGACTTATTTTCCTTTCCTTTCCTTTACCTTCATCCCCAAATTAATTAACGGTCCCTGTGACACTAAGTAAGACACAGTTAGTTAATGTGGCAGCTAGTAATAAACTTACTTTGGCTTCTATTTCATGGTCTGTTCTGTCGAACGCTGTGTAGTAGTCGGAGAAAGACGTGAGAGACATGAGGAACATCGCCATGATGCTCTCCATTGGGGACGGCATGGGGCTGGTCATCGAGTCGTCGACGCCTTCCGGGGTGTCGGGGTTGTCGAACGATAAGAATATCACGTAGTATGCTGCACGAGAAATATTATAGCACTTTAATAAACTGACTTCCTTTATGGGATCATACAGTTAATGTTAGATTTAGTGACAAGTAGAAATTTAAATTTAAAAAAAAACCCGTCACTGATTTTCTTCAAACATAGCTAAGAGCACTAATGCACCTTTGAAACAAAAAAAAAAACAAAATCAATATCAGTTCATCCAGTTGCGTTGGGAGCCACGATGCTACAGACGCACACACAGACATGTCAAACTTATAACACCCCGTCGTTTTATCGACGGGGGTTTAAAATTAACAGTAATTTATTATTTAGATACCTATCTTCGTACTTTATAGTTGTAGAAAACGAGGTAGGTACATCTAGAATTCTAGATAAACGAACTAGGTTTGTTTATGAAAACACTGGAGTAAGGTTAATTGCATGTGTCAATACCACACTAACAGTCACCTACTTATAGTTTTAACCCAGAAACGACGGGGTGTTATAAGTTTGATGTGGCCGTGTATGGTTGTGTGTGTGTCTGTCTGTCTTTGGCATCGTAATTCCCGAACAGATGACAAGATTTAGATTTTTTTTGCTTGAACAGTAAATTAGTCTGGTGTGTTCTTATGTGTTTGATGAAAATCGATGTCGGGTTTTTTCTTAACTTGTTACAAACTATTTGAGACATGGGCTGTTGTAAAATTTAATAAAATTATGTACTTACTTAACTACAGCAAGTTTTACTTACAAATTTGCAAATGGCCGGTGGGTAGGTAGGTGTATAAAAATGGACTTATCATTTGTAAAAGTCTAATAAATGTACTTACATATTATCTACAATTAATAAGTATGCAAATAGTAAAAAAAAGTATCTTTCTCTCTACCTTGTGAAAAGCCCATGACGAAAACTAAATAAATTGCCACGAAACGAAGTAGATCGCCCATGACCATTCTGTAAATCATCACCACGAAAGGCCCCACCGTTTTGAAACCTCTGAAAAAAATGTAGGCAGATAAGTTACTCGTAAGTGATTAAATTTTCGTTATACAACGTGCTGCTTTGAGGTGTAGTAATATTCAAAGGTGTGTATCTGTATAACATTTTGAATCATTTGCCAGAATAACTAAATCCAAATCAAACCTTTATTGTTCCATACAAAGTTTAAAAAACTATTTTTTACAATTATTTTGGACAGCCCTTAGAGCGATCGCTGACCGCGGCGTTTGTCAAACAACACTCAACACGCATGCAATCGTCTTCCCCGTTCTTCAGCCCGCGCCCCGCGTAAGTAAGTAAGTAGGTACTATAAACTAGCAACTGCTAGAAATTGCCCAAATTTATATATCAACTAGCTGTCACCCCGCGACTTCGTTCGCGTTTTAAACTATCCTATCTCTCAAGTTGGATCGAACTGCACATGGTGTGCGAATTTTATTATAATCGGTTAAGTGGTCTAGGAGTTCATTGAGGACAAACATTGTGACACGAGATTTATATATATTAAGATTATATTATTACTTTAAGTAGGTACGTTCTATTTTTTTTTTAATGTTTTAGGGTTCCGTAACTAAAGGGTAAATCGGGACCCTATTACTAAGACTCCGCTATCCGTCCGTCTGTACGTCTGTCAATAGGCTGTTTAATCTCATGACCCGTAATAGTTAGATAGTTGAAATTTTCACAGATGATGTATTTCTGTTGCAGCTAAAACAACAAATACTAAAAAACAGAACAAGATAAATATTTAAGGGGGCTCCAATACAACAAACGTGTTTTTTTTGGTGTTTTATAGATAATGGTATGGCACCCTTTGTGCGCGAGTCCGACTTGCACTTGGCCGATTTTTTTACCAAGCAAGTATACTTATTTATTTAGTTAATAACTTATGTTCTTACTTTAAATTTATCCGGTATAAAAATTCGCATTTTATTATACATAATTGTCAGCAACACAGGACTGTCTTAATGATTTCTGTAATAATATTTTAAAACGGATCAGGAATAACCAAAACGTACCGGCAAAAGAACAGGAAGTAGGGCGCAGTAGTAAGCATGATGATGACGGCGAGGTGGTCTTCTTCCTTGTCAGCACACCACAGTCGCAGCGTCGGGAGCACCAGCATCAGGGTGCAAGATATGAGAAACATTACTCTGCAAACACACCGATGTTTCCAGTCACAAACCTAATTACTGGCGTCGTACCGTGACATTTAATTGCGATGATGAATATGAACCTTATTGCACGGCGATACGATTCGCGGTCACGCAGCGCTGAACCTAAAAATTATCACAATAAGAGGCTTAGGTACGCTCCCTGAGCGTAAAAAACCGAGACTTCTTCCCCATGGAACAATTATACATAACCTGGCATAACCTGGAAAATATATTTTTCAAAATATCTAAAGCCGGGTTCTTACTAGCGAGCTGTAACTGTAACCGTTGCACGTTCCTGTTATCAAAACCCATAGTAAAGTAAAGTAAACATTTATTTAACATTGAATTAGGTTTACATCAGATTAACAAGAAAAAAAGACAAAAAGACGCTTAGATGAATACACCTGAGTATTTGTGTAGCGAGCCCCAAACTCGGCTAGTCCTGTCTCTTGGGGCCCATATTCTAGTGTTACCAAATACATTTTGCTGCGCGCGCTTTATTGTTAGGTAAATATTATATTAAATACATATAATATAATATATAGTGTGTATGTGGTTTGCGAGCCTGCCGCGAGCGATACACGAACGATTCGCAGAAAGCTGTTCGGTTACGGTTACAGTTCGCTGAATTAGTACTCTTAGCGATAGCGTTCGATGTTCTTAGCGAGTGAAAACTGTATAACACGTACACACACTAGAACTTCCTTACTGTGTCTGCACAGTTACTGTTACGGTTCACTAGTAGCATAGACAAATGGTAGTATCATTAAATTTGTCTATGCTAGTAGAGAAGTAAGTACCCGGAGTTTTTGGCGGGAAAAGAAAAGATGTTGTCGTCATTTTGTATCATTTTTTTAAATATTGTGATTCTTCGAGTGGTAAATAAATGGTGATCATGGTGGATTATTAATCTGTATCGGTTTATTAGCGTGCACGAGTGTGGGCAAATGATACAAAACATTGCGAAACGTGACTTTTCGTGCTCTCTACAAAACTCCACTTAAAGTTTCAGTAAAGTATCCATCACTTTACTGAAATAGGGAAAGGGTAATTCATCATCGTCATCATCACATTATCATCCTCACTTCATCATCTGCAAAACACTAGATTAACTTAACACTGGCAAATGCACAAAACGTGCAAAGCCAAAATTCCATGGATGGGGAAGCAAAAACAAAAAAAAAAGATTATTTAAAAACAACAAGTAAAATTATTGTTGTTGTAGTTTTGTAGTTTTTAACGTAGTTTTTTAGTGTAGTTTTTTGTAGTTAGTCTTGAAAATTGGATAAAAGAGATAACTAGATATTTGCTACAACTATTTCTCTACGTGAGATTGGTGATTGGTGGTAAGATTCAGCTCGACCCAAAAACGCCCCTTTATTTGGGTACTTGTTCTGACCTGGATGGTACAGTGCTCAAGTTTTCAATAAACATTTTGATGCCGAGAAATCTGGCCTCTCGCAGTGCTGCTCCAACGTACATCAGCGCTCCGAGCCATAAAAATAATTCTGCAAATATTCTCACCTATAACAAAATGAACATAAGAAAACTGAAAAAAAAGTCGTGAGAAATTATTTGTTCCATTTATGGCATAAAGTGAATATATTTTCATTATTAACAGACTTCAAAAAAGGAGGAGGTTCTCAAATCAGTTGTATTTTTTTTAATATTTGTTACCGCATATCTCCGGCACTTGCAAACCGATTTGTAAGTGCCGGATCTTTTTTATTGCAAGGACTAAATTACAGATACGTCCCATTTTATAAATGCCTATATTCTTATTCTGATCCCTGAAAGTCAGTTTTTTATTTTAAAAGAAGACATTTTGATCAAAACATGAGAGGAATTTTCGAGTAAAATCGAACTTGAGACTTACTTTTGCTTGCCAAGAGTCAAAATTCATTAGTCTACATTCCTCAGTGAGTCCCTCCCACCAACCTTCCACGTTATTGGTCGGTATTTCTGTGGAGAAAAGAATACGAAGAGAAATATGAAAATAATAACTAAGTAGGTATTAAGATTTGTTATTTACATATAATAATGAATGCATTTAAACTCGATACTGCTTTATAATTATAAAAGGATCAGGTAAGTTTTCTAAAAATATGTTGCCAATTTTTAAATAATTAAAAAGTACTATTTACACAATTAATCTACGTAGCCACTCGTACATACATGAGCAGAAGATTGGGAACTACGAGTATGTTTTAATTTTTACAAAATGTCAGGAAAATTTGTGCAATGTGTAAATATGTAAATAATCAGAATCATATCAGCCGGACTGTTGGACAAAAGGGAGGCTTTTGTAAATCTCCACAATACCAATATTCTCCACAATGACCGGTCTTGCGTTATTTTCATCCATAGCGGTTTCCCGCGACCCTCACAAGATAATCGGCTTGCAGGGTCTGGGTCTCTATTTTGACATCTGATCAATTATCTTAGTCACTCTTACTCTTATGACTTTTCAAACGAGAGAGACAATGATGAAGACAATATTGTCACGCATCAGACTTACGTGCCTGTCAAAGCTGCGTCTTCCAGTTCATGGGCGTCACTCGAAAACTTTTCTGTCTTAGTGGCACAGTCAATTAGAAAGTTGTAAGAGGGAATGCGTATTTAGTAGTTTGTTTTAGAGAGGAAATAAGAAAAGTAAATTGGAAAATATTGTTTTGTATTAAAAGCTTACTTTTATCCTTGTCTTTCGGGTGACTTTTGAAGCGAGCGCATTGAGGACCCTCAGGCTTAGAGGTGTTTATCATTTCTACAGCTCCCGGGTCGATCTCCGTCACGTTCAAATGTAATGTACAGTTTTCTAGAAGCGCAATTATTAATTACACTAGATACAAGCTATAAACAAGCATAATTATTTAATAAACCTCCGGATACAAAAACGACTCTAACGATACTTTGCAATACAATATCAATTTCAAGATTTTTAGACGTATATACACTCGAAAAATGAAATCTTCCTTCTTGTGCGGTTGGGTAAAAATTAAGGTAGGTATTTCAGAATCGCCCGCTCTTTTAGCTACTTATAAATAAAAGCTTGTCATTAAATTTACAGCGTACAGCTAATTTACAAGGTCGTTTTATAAAAGCAGGAAATAATAACTATCTGAGTATTTTACTTATCTACAGCGCGTATTAGGTAGATCAAAACAGGCTCATACCTATGTTATTTTAAATGATTCTATAATCTGTAAGTACCTTTGTACAATACAAATAACATTTTGGTACGAACCAGTACTAAAGTAAAAAAGCTTTTCCATTGTACATTTGGTTTTCCTGTCAAGTTTAAATACCTTTTGAAAGCGTGATTTTACAAACTTTACACTACTTCTAAAAATTGTATATTTTTATAAGTAAGTAAGTATTTAAATTTAATAAATCAGAATCAGTGATAGAGCGAATTGAATTGCTAAAATAGAAAATCAGTTACTTTTGAAACAACAGCCCACCGATTTTCTGGTACCAGCTACTTACCATTTTCATTGACTAGGTCCGTGTAATTGATTGAAGGTTCCGCCGTCGAGTTAATGGCAGTCGAGTTCATGGCTCCCTCTAGGGGACCCGGTCTCAAAGTAAAACACACCAACGACATGAGAAAGTAGCAAGTAAACAAAATGAACTGACGGTAGAAGCGGAACTTCACGAATGTGTTCCATTTGGTTTTTAGAAGGTCGATCAGCATGCCTTCTAGCAGTCTTAAATGCTCTTCTTTTTCCTATTTAAAAGACAAAACATTAATATCGTTAGTCTATCAATTAAATTATAAAAAAAAAAATTAAATCATTTTTTTTTTCAATTTAATTATTCAAAAAGTTTATTGCAATCATTTGATTGCAAATGAAAAGCAAGCTGTTTAAGCACATACAATTTTTAAATTCGCATTTTAGCAAAATCGGTCGATGAATGGATGGAATGTGGAGGATGTCAAGATTATGTTTAGTTCAAGATTATATTATATTTATACTCACAGTTTGAAGCGATCAACTACTTTAAACTTACCCCAAACACTACAAGATTTAGAGCAGAATCCTTGCAAATCAAACCAGTTTCAGTATCAATAGTATCCACCACGTCTAAAGGATACGCTGCACAAGTAGTAGCTCCGATTTGCCAGTAGATCTCTCGCTCGATGTTGAGGATGTGGAAGAACATCTCAGTTCTGGCGAGCTTGGCTGACAGCGTAAGCGGAGTCAGGTTTAACATGTTGCGGATGTTTACGGAGGCTCCAACTTCGTATGCTATATCGAAGGTAGCCTAAATATTTCGGACAAATCATTTTAATACAGTTCACTATTAATATTTAATTCCAGGATTGCTCGTTATCAGAAATCCTACAAGGTAAAATTTACATAGTAGGTATAAAATTGTGCAACTATACAATAAAAAGCGATGCACAAGTAAAATAGCACTGCCAGCTACCAGCTGCCAGTCGTCAAGTATCAGGCTGGGTATCGTGCCTTGTGGAAGACCCATATATTAGAAAAAGACTGTGTGGTGATGATCCTTTGTTGAAGAAAGGTATTGTATAGTAAACAAACAAAAAAGTTCAAAAGCAACGAGGTAGTTCCACTTACAATTTTTTCGTAAATGACGAGCATGTGCAAAACAGTGTTCCCATTCGTGTCCTGTTTGTCAGGGTCAGCTCCTCGCGCTAAGATGAGCCTGTAGGAGTCCTCCAGCCCCAAACATGCTGCGAAGCTAAGAGGATACTCTCCCCAGTACACGTACCTAGTAAACATTTGCATAGTTTTATGTATACTTTTCAAGTTTTCATTTGCTAAAAGTTGCATGGAGTGTGGCAGGATGTTTTCAGTTTTACTAGTCTATCTATCAATTCAAACGTGTTTAATAATAGCTAACAGTAAGCCGCCGACAATCTAAAATTCAAATAAGACGTTCATGGCACACTGTAGGTGCCCTAATATGGATAGTGAGTGATGAAGAATGATGCCTAATATAAATATTAAAGCAATAACAATACAAAAAAGGGGGATACTCAGTGACTTGCTACCAGTTATTTCTGTACACGTCCTTAGGATTTAAAGTCATTAAGACAGCTTACCCATTATAATTAGTGTCTGGTTGAACGTTAACCCATTCATGTTCGAAGGAGTCGGATCTGGACGCCTTTTGGTCTTCAGGACACATGAAGGCACCGTAGCAGCGCTCGTGGTAATTCGCTCCTGCGTCCAGGAGAAACTTCACCATGGTGAGGTCTTCGTTTACTATAGCAATGTGAAGAACGCTTTCACCTGTAAAATAAAGCTTT
The DNA here is from genome assembly GCA_911728515.1 of Peribatodes rhomboidaria. Taxonomy (NCBI): domain Eukaryota; kingdom Metazoa; phylum Arthropoda; class Insecta; order Lepidoptera; family Geometridae; genus Peribatodes; species Peribatodes rhomboidaria. The sequence continues at coordinate 13,288,861 of OU452175.1, forward strand.
CTACCTAAAGTTCTTTCTTAGATTAGGGGCTGCGAAAGGGTGAGAAAGCATCCTCTTAGGCCCTTCATTTAGCGCTGCTAAATGAAGAATGGTAGTTAGGAAATTTGATGAGCTGTATTCTACAGATTGGTCCGCAAATTTCTCGAATTCTCTGCTATAACAAATTGATTATATCCGTTTATGATTCGTGCTGCTACCAACGTGACAAACACCAGGGAGCTCCATCCATCTCACGTCACTAGACGTCACCTATCCGACTGGTGGAGAATGCTCTACCAACAAACGCATTACCAAAGAGCGTTGGTGTCAGACAGGTGGCAGGCTGTAAAACTTATGCGAAATCATTACCAGTATAAACATGAAAGTGTTACATACAGTACCGACCCCACGTGTGGACCCCTGATACATATATGGGATAAGGGTAGGCAGATGATGATGATTCGTCTTCATGGCACTCTTCATCATAATTTAAAGTCTTCTTTTATTTTTAACCGACTTCCAAAAATGAGGAGGTTCTCAATTCGACTGTGTGTTTTTTTTGTGTGTTTTTTTTCCTTTTCCGCCAATTGTGAAACAATTTTAATGATTCCTATCTTCTCTTTATATACAAAAATGAATTGCTGTTCGTTAGTCTCACTAAAACTCGAGAACGGCTGAACGGATTTATCTTATCGTAGTCTTGAAATGTTCGTGGAGGTCTAGGGAAGGTTTAAAATGCAAGAAAGAGTAGAATAATTTCCGGGAAAACCCTAAAAACAGCCCTTTTCTATTTTCCATACAAACGTTTTCTAAATAAAATGTAGAGTCTAGTCTAGTAAAATATTTTAAACGCGAAAGTTTGTATGAATGGATGGATGGATGTTTGTTACTCTTTCACGCCAGAACGGCTGAAGAGATCTGGATGAAATTTGGCACAGAGATAGATTATAGTCTAGAATAGCACATAGGATACTTTTTAACCGCGGGTGAAACCGTGGGGCGCAGCTAGTAATTCATATAAATTTAATCGAAATCAGTCAAGCAGTTTATAATACATCAATAAAAATCTAAAAATGGTTAATGGTTTAACGGTTTGACAAGAAGTCGATTTTTTAGGCTTTGCCTATTAATTGTTGCTATTTTTTACTTGATCATTCATTAAAGTACCTAATTTATTATGATTTAACATACCTAGCTAATGTAATTGGTTTCTGTAACCGTATTAGTTATTAGAAAATGAACAATAATTCATTTTAGTTCTATACTTACTTACCATGATATTGTAGCTAGTTAGAGTAGTTACCTACCATAATATTCGTCACTCATGTAAACATCGTTGATCATCTTTGGGTAGAAACGTAGCAGACGCTTCGCAAGATTAGCCAGCAGGGAACTCGCGTTCAGAATACAGAGGTGCAAAATTGTCTCCCCGACTGCACCTCGTTCCTAGAGTAAAAACATTTTTTTTAGAACAAGTTAGTAGTTAGTTGCTTCGCGGAAGTTCATCTTAAAAACTGTTTTTTCAACAAATCTCTAAACACACTAGAAACTAAAAATAAGAATAATATAAATAGAAACTAAAAAATATAAAATAATAAAATAATTATTAAAAATATATAAGTAATATTAATTAAATAATAAGCGAAAAGCGAAAGCTGAAGCGGAAATAGGTCCAGTAGAGATTTGTTAAAAAAACAGTTTTGAGTAGAGGTAAGTTACATTTTCTTCATCATTTTATTTCATGCTTTTTACCTTATTTTTTTTGGGACAAAGTTAAGTAAGTAATTAAAACGGAGATGTAAGGTAAAACAGATGCAGGTGTAGCAGGGGTGAGAGGTATAAAGGTAGCTGTGTTTTCGAGTTACATTAGGTATCGATACCTTTTTCCTTTTTTTTCCTACGTTATGTAGGTTTATCATAAAAAATGTATTTCCTACTAACTAATATTATAAACGCGAAAGTTTGTAAGAATGGATGGATGGATGGATGTTTGTTACTCTTTCACGCCAGAACGGCTGAACAGATCTGGATGAAATTTGGCACAGAGGTAGATTATAGTCTAGAATAGCACATAGGACAACTTTTTAACCGCGGGTGAAACCGCGGGGCGCAGCTAGTATATTTATAAAAAAGAAAGCGTGAGGATGCCAATTAAATGGAAGTTAACTAAAGTCATCAGTTTTTTTTAAATTAATACCTTTAGATCCCAGCACAGTTCCCTAAACCCCGAAGGATTGGCGTCGTATTCCTCCTGAGTGACGTGCGGCCAGTCTATTTCCACGTCGAACTCGTCATCAGGGTTCTCCATCCCTCGCAGCGGCGGCAGCTAAATAAACAAATAAGTTTACTATAGAACCCAAAAAAGAGAGGAGCGTCTTTCTTCGGCAGTCATCGTCAGCAGTTCCTGTTTTTATAAAGGTAACCTTTTTGTTTGTAATTCCTGGTGTGAACAGTAAAGGCTTACCCCAGTATTCACAAATATTACTTTAGTAAGTAAATGCAAAGTACGACCTTTCGCTGTACATTGAAATGACAGCTAACCCGGTGTAAATTTTCTAAGCAGCTGCCATACATTTTCTGTACCCTGTGCTTTTGAGCGCTCATAGTAATGTTTGTGACTACAGCTATCTACCTACCTTTTTACAGCAGTTCTAGGTTACATTTTTGATAGTAAAATCAGTTTAGTTGTTTAAAAGATAGGAGTTCTTGTTAATTTGGTCGATGAATACCATAATGGCGCTTTTTCCCTGCCGCGACAGCGGATAAGATTAAATAAAAAAGAAACATATTTATTTGACACGACGGCAGATACAACAAATATCTCAAGGCAAATAAAATACTAGAAGTCTAGTCTAGAAACATAACTTTAAACACGGAAAACATACAATAAGGAAACGTTTCGTGTCAAGAGCTCATAAATGCCGAGTGCCTAGGACAGTCAGCGTTGTTTCCGATTGGGCCCTTCGATATAATAAAGTATGACAATAAGACAAATTACTGTCGACAAAAGAAACACAGTATGTATCTACTCACAAAATATGACTTAAACAAGTTACATTATTAAAAGAAAAACTTAAAAAAGCTGGCTGCAAAATGTTGTAAGTACCCCATGTCACTTCCACTATCAAGACGATATAAATGAACCTCACATGTAGAAATTCATGTTGGTGCTAAGGCTGAGCGTGCCAAAGAAACCTCATACATACATACATACATACATACATACCAACATACATACATAGGTACATGCATGCATACATACACTTGAAAAATTTAACACTCCTTGCGCAGTCGGAAAAAAACACGACTGTGAAATGTAGCTCTAACACTCAGGCAATAAAAGCGAATCTAACGCAATACCACACATTCAAAGCAGTTTATTAGCTGCTTAAAATTTCCGAGGAAACAGATATATGCATGCAGGTAAGGCTCAAAACCATCCCTGTTTTCCTTTGCCGCAGTCATGAACAATTATCTGTCTACAGCCGTAGTCATGTAAAAAGGAAAAAATAAAAGAGCTTTTGCTTTTGCCCTATGAGTACATACTCGTACATAGATGTCTAGAGAGAGTTCCGCACTGCTTATGAACTAAAAGTGACAGGCCAACTTTTCGATACTAGTGTGCGTGACGTCTTTTACTAGGGTTGCGTCATGCATTTTATTAACCTAACAGTTGACTGTTTTTTTTTTGGCCTGTGCAATGTCTTTTTATTCCATCTGGACATATCATTTATCAAAGCTTTTGCTAATGCCAAGGCTAATGATACTGGCTGCTAACAACCAGTGCTGGTCTTTCGTTGTAAAGAAGCAAACATACCAATTTGTGTCTCGGTCTCTCCTTGTTCCGCAGCAGCACGAGATGCGAGACAGGTATATACCGCCCTTTGCCTCTGTTATAGAGAAACGGCTCTACCTTCGTCTTGATGGCGTGGTCTATCTCCGCGTACTGCTTGTTTTGGAGAGCTCGCTTCATCATGTCCACTAGAAGACCACCACCTGATCGGTGAAAGTTAAGGAGCTTGATAAAGTTTTTACCAAAAATGTACACGGTTTTGACAAAATTTTATGATCATTCAAGAACTGCAATAGATAGGTGAAAAGGGGTAAGTAGTGCTTAAAAAATCGGATGCTGAGCAAAGTAAAGTAAGGATTCATCACACCAACATTATTCATTACTAGCTGCGCCCCGCGTTTTCACCGGCGGTTATAAAGTAACCTATGTGCTATTCTAGACTATAATCTATCTCTAGATCTGTTCAGCCGTTCTGGCGTGAAAGAGTAACCAACATACTTCCATCCATTCATTCTTACAAACTTTCGCGTTTATAATAATATACTTAGTAGGATTCACTATCATTTCAAGAAAGAAAAGAAATTCAAGAGATTCAAGATTATTTCTAATCTTTCTCATTTGTGAGCACATGGTTTAGTTTACAACGTAGTATACTGGTCCTAATACAACAATATTGTGTCTGATACGACATATCTACAAATATATCGAGAGAGCGAAAAATCCTTTTTTTTATTCAATCAAATACTGTCTTTAGATACTTACTTATTCTTTTAACACTAATAATTTAATACAAAGAGGAAAAGTTTGTACATAGGCGGTAATCTTCAGAACTAGGCACTGGTCCGATTCCAAACAGTCTAAAAAAATATAGAGCTACATAGTCACTGAATTTCATAGTCCTACTTCGGTCTTGAAACACGAGCGAAGTCGCAGGCAGCTAAGTTAGAGTTAAAATATGTATGTATATATACTTTTTCAGTTCACCCTGTTGCGTTCCACAACTTCGAAAAGGCCATAAAACAAACTATTTAAAAACTTAATAAAGTAGCTTAGTTTTTTTTTTACCTTTGATATCCACGAGCTTGTAAAGTTTCTGTAGCGATGTTCCAGCCTGTTTCTTCACTCCACTTGTCACATTGCTCTCTGTATTTCCCATTTTTTTTAAATATTAGCTCCTAATAAATACTACTATTAATTCCTATATTTTACACCCGCTACAAACTCTAAAAACTCACATTAAACCCTACGCACACCATTCGACAAAAAAACAACGCAACAGGTTCTAGACAACACTATGAAATCGTAAGAAGGTATAAAACAAAACTATTTAAATGCATACAAGAGCTAAGGCCATCAAATACTTTTAGCAAGCACTCTGGTAATGAAACCACGTAGCTCTGGCAGTTGGTTGCAATCATATTGATCAAACGAAGTGCGTGACTCGAGAGTTCGCTTTTAACCTGATATAAGCAATGTTAGCAACATCCTTTACAATACGCGTACTAAGTATATAAAGGGTAGCCTTGTCGTAGCGTAGGTAGGTATAAGGTATAGCATGTTTCTGTTTGACAGTTGTTTCGTTAGGTTTTTTATGTTCCTTGGTTTTGAAGCGCAGTGGAGCGAAGTGGAGCGAAAAAGGGGCTTATTTTTATCGGTTATCAGTAGGTACCTAATTGGATGTCAATCTTTTTATTTAATTAAATAGCTGGTAGAATGAAAAGTACAATTTATTTATCTTGTTTATAGAAGAGTTTTAACGTTACCCAAAACCGAAACCACAGAATACTCCAACGGACATAACCAAAACTAATTTTGAAACTTGGTGCAGTGCAGTGCCGATCACCTAGGATTCTAGGCACGCCACATCAGATCATGTGAATCTGAATCTGATTACGTTGTCCGCTTAGGTTGTCTTAGAATTTTAGATAGCAATTAAGTTTAAATAAGCATTTTAACTTTAAATTGTTTTCTTTTTATTACAAAAATTCTAGAATGATTCAAGTAGGTAGAGTAGCAAATAATTGTAAGGCGCGTAGCGAGCGCTCCGAGTTCAAATATTTTTCTTCAGACAGGTCTGGTCTGACTGCTACTCTATATGTAAAGTATAGAGCTCATTTTAATATTTCAAAGATATTCATGTTCATTCATTAAAGTGAAATCATTTTCTTATCGTGAGGCCAGCGCCTGAGTAGTGTGAATCTACCAAAATTTCTCATTAGCCTCCTAAAGAAATAAGAATTACTTTAATTAAGCTTCATAGAACTTAGTCATAGAAGCATTTTGTCAATACTGTCACAATGTCAAACCCACAATAATGTCAAATGACAGGCAGTGACAAGCTAAAGGGATATCAAGGATATGAGAGAAGAAACAAGAAGAAAAACTAAAAAATGCCCAAAATTAAACGTTTCCCATAGAAATGCATAGCATTGCAGCAATTATTTTTGTTTATTTGATTTTGGCAACAAATGGCCACAATATTAACTATTGTGGAGCAAAAATGTGCGGATATACCAACGCCCACACGCTCTGCCAGTTTTCTGTAAGTTTTAAAGTTTCAACGAAAATAGGACTTACTTCAACGAGTAGGTATATTTTTTAATTAATACTGATTCTTAAATTTGAGGACAAAGCCAGGTGGGTTTTAATTTTTTTCTTATTTAGCGTAGGCTTTCTCTTTAGCATAGACTTTCGATCGGTAGTTCGAACGATAAGGGAGAAACAGTACGAGAACCTAAAAATGGACTCCAAAAATTAGGTACTGCACACAATTCACCGTAGTCATAAACAAACAAACGCAAGTTGAAACAGTGATAAATAGTCTTGTTCTCGCTATAGCTTCTTGTACGTATCTCTATTTTTGTTATTTATAATACTGTCAGCGGAGCTGTGCTGTATCCGTTTGCTTGTAGTTTTATTAGGTCCACGGCTGTGTACTAGAAATCAGACTCGTGCCGCTTCTTCCTTATATTATTCGATGGCATAGGCCTATAAATCCTACCTATTAACCCCTTCTATCACGTCTTGCTATCCATCAGGCGGTCCTTGGTCAAACACATGCCTAGTCTGTTGTAATAAAAAAACTTATTCATGTAACCATCGTGTAACTTACTTGAATGGCGAGACATTTTTAGTGCTTGTCCAACTAGAATTTGCCACACCCAGGTATAATTATTAATTACTACTAAATATTAATAAGTATATACTTAGGTATATTTAGGTCAAAAAGACGTAAGAATACTTACCTAATTTATTCATAATTCCGAACAGCTATGGGACCAACTCTTACTATGGGGCCACCTCTGAAACTCTTGAAAAAATCAGAAAAAAATCAGCAGTTCAGTCCAAATTTTGCAATTTTGAAGTCCCACTTAACTTTGCTATCGGACCATTTAACTTGTCGTTATTACACGAATGTATCTGCAAATTTCGTAGTCCGGACCAAGCCCTTCTTGCACCGGGATGTTGCCAGCGTCTTTGACTGCGGAAGATAAGTCCCGCATATTGGCGCGTCTGAATCGCAGGCGGAACGAGGCGGCCAGCGGGAAACTGCAAGGACTGCCCAGCGCCAGAAATATGCTCAAACTGGTATTGAAAATACATTACTAGACTCTATTTTGTTTTAACTCCCGTTTCATAATTTCTAAGGTATTTGATTGTATTTTTAGTGAAAAGTTCAAATTTTCTTTGTGGGAAAATAAAATAGAAAAGCATATTTCATAAAAGGTGTACAAATATACATATGTATAACAATTTCTACACAAGTATAATTAAATATTAAAAAAAACCCCGGCACAGATTTTCATCAACACCGATTTTCATGAAACACATTCACACACATGTCACCAAAATATTGATGCAATTTATGTCAGAAATACGAATACGTAGCTGTAAGTTGTGGCTGATTGTCTCTTGCGTTTAATTTTATAAGCTTTTCTTTTCCTTGACCAGTACAATCTTTTAAGTTAACTCTAAATCAAATTATGGGAAGCGATGATAGCCCAACCGGAGAAGGCCCGCCTCTCAAACCACAGGGAGCGGGTTCGGACCCAGCCGAAGGTACGCACCAATTTGTTTGTTGTGTGAACAAATGTGCGTATTAAATGTCATCTGCTACATGACTGAAGCCCGGTGTATGGCGACAGGCTCGCCCCCTGTCACATTTGAGACTAAATATCGTTCGGCGAAGTGTGGGTGTTTTATTACACCTCTGCCAGCCCCCACGGGGGAAAGGCGTGACGATAAATAAATAAATAAATAAATAATAATGGGGTCAGGCGACCGTGTGTGGAAGTGTCCCGAATCACTTCCACACACGGTCGCCTGACCCCAAACTAAGCAAAGCTTGTACTATGGCTGTCAGAGACTGATATACATACTTAGATATTTTTAAATACATACTTAAATACATATGTCGAGGGGTGAGTGATAAAACCCGATAAATTCATAAAAGTGAGTTGCGAGATATTCCATGTTAAAGTTTCTTGCCAATAAAAAAATGATTTCCTGTGAAAACCATGTGTAAATTCTTAACTATTTATGAAGATTACATATTGTATTTTATTATTATTCATGATTACCCAAAGTAGTAATGTAGCTTTTATAAAAAAACAGATTTAAGTAAATTAAAGGATGAGCTTATTGGATTACATCACAAAATAAAATAGACAATTTTACAATTACACGGTTTATTAGTATGAAAATCAAACTTAAAATCTACTTTATTGCTTAAAAATAACCGACCAAGTGCAAGTCAGACTCGTGCACTGAGGGTTCCGTACGTACTAAGAATATTTAGGTGAATATGAATGATTAAAATTGGTAAAAGTTAGTTAGTTTGGAAAACAATTTCAATTTTTCAGCCGAAAAGTAGTGGCCGTCTATAGATTCCAACTGCATCTTTGTATTCGTTTTTTTCGTCAAATATTTAGAAATTCTCAATTTTCGGAATTTTCCTTTTGATTCAAAGTCAAAGTCAAAGTCAAAGTGTTTTTATTCAATTTAGGAATCAAAGATACACTTATGAACGTCAAAGTTATTTAAATAGACTCGACCGCCTTGTTCGGATAAAGAGCCTGTACTCAGAAGAACAGGCAAGAAACTGAGGGGCATTATTTTTTCAAATAATAAATAAATTACAGTCTCACAAATTTTGGCTTACAACTAGGTAATATCTATAAATACTAGTGGCTACTTGGCGGAAGTGGAAGGCTCCAGACATCTTTATCTTCTAAATATTTCTTAACCTTATAATACCCTCTTTTCATTAATGCAGTTTTTACATGTGATTTGAATTTTCCCTCAGTGAGCCCTGTTATATTTTTCGGGGTTTTATTGTAAAAACGAACGCAGTCTAAATCTAAATCTCGGTACAGCTATCCTATCCTTATTTCTAGTGTTATTATTGTGATAGTCACAGTTCATTTCGGGGACCCATTGCGTAGATAGCGCGGACCGCTCGCTTTTGCAAAATAAAAATGGCCTCTACTTCAGCAGCTGATCCCCACAGCAAAATGCCATATGACATTATGCTGTGGAAGTAAGCAAAGTAAACCATCCGAGCTGTAGCTATATCCGTCAGTTGCTCGCTTTTGCAAAATAAAAATGGCTTCTACTTCAACAGCTGATCCCCATAGCAAAATGCCATAGGACATAATGCTGTGGAAGTAAGCAAAGTAAACCATCCGAGCTGTAGCTATATCCGTCAGTTGCCTAATCTTACGAACCGCATAAGCAGCAGAACTAAGTCTCCCAGACAGAGCATTAATATGTGGACCCCATTGCAGTTTGGAATCAATGCTTATACCCAGGAACACCGTCGCCTTGTCTATATGATTGAGTAATAACACCTTGCATCATGCCAAATTTCATGATACTAGGTCAACGGGAAGTACCCCTTGTGTTTTGAGTTGCGAGTTTTCCTTTGAAAATGCTGAAATTTGCGACATAAACGGCTTTTTCATTCTATTGCGTAGACTTAGAAGTTTGATTTTTCACAGCTTCACTTCAAAGCTTCACCGTGAACTTGAGTATTTGATATCAATTTCAACTTGACACCTCCAAGCGTTCTCAAGAAAAAGGGTCGTGATAGGCGGACAGACAGACAGACGGACAACTGAGTGATCCTATAAGGGTTTCGTTTTTTTCCTTTTGAGGTACGGAACCCTAAAAATAATACTTTAAACTATTCTTCGTCGCTTTCAGTTTCAACATCATCACTAAAAGTTTTCATTCCACGAATCCACCCGTGAAATTCTTCCGGTATGATCTCTTTGTTGCACAGTGTCATCAAGTCTTTTTTTTAGCTACGCTGATTGGTACCTGGGTCTGGTGCAGCGGCTCTAGCTCTTCTGGCAACACTGTGTCACCGGATGGTGAATTGAATGTCTTTTTGCTCTTGTTTTAATGCTTTTTGGCATATTACAAACGTCGATATATCGTAATACGTCTGTCATGTCATAGTTGTAGTGAATCTTTAAATCTCCTTTTACATAACGAATTCTTTTGATTTTAAGCCAGTTTACGGTTTCGTTTTTATTGTTCTTGTTTTAATTCTTAATCAGGAGAGCACTTAACTTCTTCAGGTCCATTATCTCACTGTATTTAAATTCGTTCACGTCGAATAAACGAACGCTATTTACTTCGATTTATTTCTATGTACTTTCTTTTAAATTTCAACTCTGACTGGCACATGCGTCATACTCGTGATCGGGTGCTGCTTGCGGGTCGCTGGTCTGCTCGTGGTGTAATCACAATGCAATAAGTAACTCTGATAACGTTTAACCTAACCTTATATTAAGACTTAATAACTAACCTCCCTCTACCTGTATTCCCCTTAAATAATAATTAAAGATTTATGTTAACAAAAGTCCCGGTCCCCGGAGTCCGTGGAGGTAAATTTTAAATAAAAAAAATCAACTCCTTGCTTAAAATACTAGCAGAGAAAACCACGGGGCGCGTAATCATGGCGCGTGTTATCATGCAACTGCGGCAGCCGACCGCCCCGCACGCGAAATCTAGCGCATTATCGCGCGCGACGCTCGGCTGCGATTGGCGGGAGACACTCCACTTCGCATGACGTCACGGGCGCAAAGCTCAAAGACACCTTACTGGGTTTTGTATCGCAAGAGTTTGAGTAAAGCGCTTGATTCCGGATAGTGCGAATACCCACTAAGTAAATATAATATGATTGTTTACGATATTTTTCAGTTATTTAACACATTAAATATACTTATTGGATTTAGATTTTTTAAACGCGTTGCATTTAAAAAAAATCACATAGAGCTATATCCCGAAAATTATATTTGATGGGTTTTAACTTTAGCTTAATTTCGATTTTTTGGAAATTTACCTCAGTGTTAAACTCCGATAAACAAAATTAGCCAGTTTGACCATAAGCGTTACCTTCATATATGGTGATTATAAGTAGGGTTTTGTGGTTGTTTCACAAAACAAAACTTTTTTTTCTTCGTATAACTTGTTTTACAGTATTGTAACCTAAAATAAAATAAAAAAATAGCACTTATTGGATTATTTGGAATGAATATTTTTGTATTGAGCCTTAAAATGACCTATTGGATTTTATAGCTAAAAAGAGCGTAGGATTTTGGGTACAGCAGACTTTTAAACTAAAATTAGTTTTTTTTCGATTTATCGGGTTCTATCACTCACCCCTCGATGTATGTATGTATGTGTGTTTTATGAGTGCCTCACAAGTAAATAGCATATTTAATGTTTTTTCAGCATTGGATAGAAGAACTTGCTAAGGAGGCGCAGCTGTGGGCAGACCAGTGCCGCCCGCAGCGAGTACCAGAGGAACATGACGCGTGCCGTAATCTTTGTAAGAGTTACCACAGATACCTAGCACACTTTTAAACTACGCGGTATGGTTTGCTATGCGAGAAGCACCTGCTAAGTGACGCATGCTGCATTCTTTGATTACATTGCTGCGCTTGTATTTGGTGCATTCTAACGCTGGATGCGCATGTCAGAGGCCATCGGGCGGTATAGAAACTCTGACATCAGAGCTAACCACTCTGCCTATACGAACTTGCTTGCTTGCTTAACCCTGGACGATCGTCCAGAGGCAGCGCAGTTACGCGCGAATAGAGTTCGTATTTAGCGTCTAGTTTCGTACTGTCGCATTGGGCGATGTGTCTTCTGCTGCTGCCGCTGGCTTCATGTCACTTGATGCAGAACGTATCCCATACAAATACATACCAACCAGTAGGGTTGCGACGACACGTCGTCTACTGCTGCCGTCTGAGGTCGGGCGCGGAATGGTACCTTTAAGCTAGCTTTTGAGTTAATTAATGTCGTTTATGTGGTTTAATTGGGAATACATTTCAGATTCAATATCCGTGGGTCAGTGCGTGGCGACGGTGGTGGGGGAGTCGCCGGGTCTCAAAGTAGAATCCATGGTCGACATTTGGTTAATGCAGTACAAGTACTTCAAAGTCAATATTACGCTCTACGTACCGTAAGTAACATAGAAATAACTGCTTGTTGAGATTTTACTCATGCTTTGTTAGTTTTCTCATATTTTTTCCGAAAAAAGTAATTATGACAGACTAGCTGCGCCCCGCGGTCCCACAGGAACCGCAAATTTTTCCGGGATAAAAAACATCCTATGTCCTTTTCCGTATTCCCGGCATCGTGTGTGCAAAATTTCAAGATGATCTGTTGAGGCGTGAAAGCGTTACAAACAAACAAACGAACAAACTCGCTTTTGCATTTATAATATTAGTTAGGATAGAGTTCCATCGTGCTATTGTATTGTTATCAAGATATTTTTATTTTATTTTAGGCCCCAAACAACCAAACAATATTACGGAGACTTTGCCCAAATAATGTGGGCGAAAACTTTTATGGTCGGCTGCGGGAGAAGCCGCTTTATGGTAAGCAATCATCATCTTTAGCTCAATTTAAATATAGGCCTTCGGAACCCTAATACTAACTAACTAAGTTATAATTTTTTTAGGAAGTCAAGGTACATAACAGTTTGTATGTGTAAGATTGTGAATCAATCGCCTTATTAATTTCGTTTTGACAAATTATAGACTTTAAAGATGTGATTAAATGATTGATTGATTTCGATGCCTTACCTAGTTTTTTTAGCTTTTAAGCTTTTAAAATTGAACTCTGTTTTAGAGCAGAAAATTTTTTCCTGCCTACATACTGAGGTATCCCTACACGCTATGAGCATGCTATGAATTCCGTTTTAATAATATACTAGCTGCGCCAAGCGGTTTCCATCGCTGTCCCACAGAAACCATTGATTTTTCCAGAATAAAAAGTACCCTATGTCCTTTTTCGTACCCCAGACAACATGTATGCAAAATTTTAAGACGATCGGTTGAGTAGTTTAGACGTGAAAGCGTTACAAACAAACAAATAAACAAATTCACTTTCACATGTATAATTTCAGTTGGGTTTAAAACATACTTACCGTTTTTTAGTAAATAATAAAATTGTTCTCTACTTTTAGTTACCAGTGAATGGACGTCTGAGAACCATTGAGCGATTGGTTTGCAACTTCGCTCCGCGAGGGCCAATCCCCTACCGGCCTCTGTGGAACGTCGGAGCCCCGGCAACCGCGTGCCCGTCGCGATCAAGGCCTGGTGTCTTGACGTCACTCTGCGACTATCGTTAGTATCAGACCCTTTCTACACCCATTTTATTCCACGCGTCGTGTGACTAGTTTGCAACTGGTTTGATACTCGAGTATGAAGATTGTGTCCAATCTTTTTTCTAAACACTAATGTGAGCCTCTGGGCATGGTGTCGATTTTGAAGAAATTCTAATTGAAATATTCGTAATTAACTAACGACTCAAATGTATCTACTTACTATTTTGTATTTCAAAACAATAAAGGAAACTCTAATCAAAATCTGAAAGAATTAAGTTTTATTGACTGTGTTCTATTTTCTAAAATTTTAAAAGGTTTTTTTTCTGGTAGAAACACGCAGATAATAAATACAATACAAAATACAGTGAGAATAACCCAAATACAAGCTATCTAATGCCTTCATATATTTGGTAAACTATACTGGTAATACTGGCAAATATTAAGTAATTGTTCAGGACCAGTCTGAAGTAAAACGAACGTTGAAATAAAATAAAAAGACAACTCGATAGTCGCATGAACAATGTGAAATCCAATTACATTAACTCGTCTTCATAAATAAAAACACGACAAAGAACCGTAAAACAACGTCAAATTACATTAAACATGCAACAACGACGTATCTCCACACATTCAAAACCCATTTGCTAATTGCAGACAAAGAAGTGGAACAACTGAAGGATGTAGACGCCTCTATGACTATAGAGGAACACGTACTTTTGAATGCAGTGTTGGAAATAAAAAGAAATGAAACTCTATTCGAAGGCAGTCTGGATGAAATATATCTAACTTATTTAGCGATAGTCACAATGCAAAGCACTGAAGCTACGACTTCGCATTTCAACTCTATGCACAAGAGAGATATCGTTGAGAAAATATATGCAGGTGATTACGATACAGTAAATCGAAATACGTTTCGACAATATACGAATTCACAAGCAATTCCAAACACAACTACGAAATCTTTTGTGAAAAAATCACTTCCTAAGAAATTAACGATTGTCGGACGGCCAAAAGCCTACAAAATAGAAGAACTATCTAACACTGGTGGCGACCACAAAGATAAGAAGAGTAAGTTAGATATCCAATTAATTTTATAATAAAAACTATACATAGCTAAATGTACTCTCGTATGTTGCAGATCTCGATATGACTGAAGCTGTTTTGAAAAGTAAAAGAGATTTCTATTATGATTACACAGTGGATACGTTAGAAGAAAATGTAACGATTGCTGTAGAACGAAAAATATTGGACAATGATTCTAATGGTCTGTTGATGAGATTAAACACTGTTAACAAAAACAACAACATAAGAAAAATTTCACACACCGCAAGTGTATGAAAGTACCTGTACGGTGTATGAAAATATAAACCTTACATTTAAATATAAACCAGAAGAAATTGAAATAAGTGGTTCTTGTATTTGCAATGCACATTAAATTTATTTGTAAATGGTTTTTGCCATTTTACTACAACAATACACATTTCTTAAAGCAACGTTTACGTACTTAAGAAATTTACCAGAATAATTATCTAATCTTGCAGAAAATTATACATTTGAAGAACATACTTACGAAACCATTCCTATAACAATGAATACAACACTAGCTAGTAGTTTATCGGATGAGACCAAGTTCAAAACAGATGACGAAATAATCACAACGGAAAGCATTGATACTCATATGATTAATACTACCGCAACTAATGAATTTATCTCTGATAAAGATAGTATGGTGGATGACTATTTATCTGATCGTAAGATACCTACTTATAATTCAAATATCTAATCATGTGGACCACTAGTGTTAGATTTAGTAATGATGGCGAAACGTTGGGTTGAATCTCTAGTTGGCAAAACGGATGAGTAGAAAATTTCTACAAATTCCGAAATCGTTTTAGGAAAATCTGACCCAAAAACGTATGAAAGGCCTGTATTAAAAGCGATAACGTGAGTCAGGGAATTAAATATTCTTATTGGCTGGAGTCGCTGAATTGACTACTGGCTGGCCAACTCTCAAGTCTGGTTATGTCAGAAAGAAAAATTTACTTGTTGAGGAAATGCAGATTATTATATTTTTCCGACTGGTTTTTGTTAATATTTAGGACAATGACTAACGAAAAAGTATTAAGAAAATACTTCACTCACTAAAAGTTTACCTTTATGTCTCCAATTAAAATAACATTCGGCTTGTTTCCATTTGTTCCAGCTGATGCAGTACGGCAGTTGCAAGAAGCGCTGGATCGTATGGAGCATAATGCTGTTATTGCTAATAAAACTGCAAAAAAAGTAAGATAAATTTTGCTCTTGTATACTAACCTCCTTAGCAATAAACGTTGCATAGCCTCAAAATAACTACACAGTCTTTTGTCTTTTTCGATCGAGTTCGAAAATGTAAAAGGAAGAAAAAAACAAAACACTGTGAAACTATTCCGAGGCTTACCGAGTACGCGCTGTTAAGACATTCTCCATGGAAAACTTATTTTAAATAAATAGGATCTGAAGGAGCCAGCTGGTGGCTGGTGTCAGCTGCTCATAGTTTGGTTAGTTAGGACGAAGCCTTAGTTTTTTTATTTTATTGGCAGGCTTAGGCAATTGTCAGATCACCGGCGATGACTGAGGAGCCAATAAAATATGTATGTAAAGAAGTAGCTCGGTGGTGCTCGCTAACTAGTGAGTATTTTACATTTTTTTTTTATTTGCTCATCGCCGGCAGTCGGACAACTCAGTGTCTCAGGGTACCACACCACCACGGCTATTCTCTTTGCCCACGGCTTTCTTGATGATAATTAAACATTTACAACACAACTATACCTATATCCCGAGTAGAAACTAGGTCTCAAGTGATAATGGAATCTAAAAAATAAAGTTTTATACAAAAACCAACTACCCATACCGACAGCTACATTACCACACCAGCATACCATATCGTCACTTACCAACAAGCGAGTTAGTGGTCACAAGCGGACTTATTCGCGTTAATAAAAAAAGCTACATTACTAGAGCCCGGTATATGGCGACAGGCTCTAGACTCAAACCTGTAACATTTGGGACTGAATAACGTCCGGCGGAGTGTGGGTGTTAAAACATCTCTGCCAGCCCCTTCGGAGGACGATATGTATAAATTAAAAAAAAAGAAAAGAAAAAGTAAAATTCAGTTGTAATGTCTTTTCACATTTATCTTTTGTCTTTTGTGTAAAGTTTCAGAATTCACAAATATTTTTTTTATAGCTTATTTTGAAAATCCTATATTTCCAGGCACGTCGCGATGTTCATGATACCGATGGTTCTGAGGAGCAGGACATATCGCATGCGGTCACGCCTGCTTCGAACGACCCTTTCCATTCTTACTCCATTCTCGACGCGCCCACTATCTCGACCCTTTCACCAGATCCAAGCGGGAAAAACGATACGCCACCTGTACTGAGCATGATTTTCAAATACATGCCCTATTTGAAGCATTACGAGAATGAAATGCTGGGTCCAAAAAATTCGGCGAGTTGTCTCTGTCCTACAGTTGTCTTGATGATAATGCTTTTGCACGCTTGATGTGTGTAGCTTCATGTGTTTTTTGATCATTTTAGTCAATTAATTTATTGTTTGTTTTGTCTTTTGTGGTTTATTGAGTTTCTATAGTTATTAATTATTGTTATTGCAATATGTGTTTTATAATACATCTGCTGATGAAATATTTATGTGGTTTGTTTATTATTATTGCTGCAGAAATATTGGCGAAAGGAAAAAGTGTTTTTTTTTTAAATAGTATGTAGTGGTTGGTGTCATAGATGGATCGTGATGGTTCAGAAAACTAATACTTTACTCATCATAATGATAGGTTATTTTACTTGTGACCTAAAACAAGTTAATAGCTGTTATAAGGTTTTATATCACAACTTCCGTGTCCTACTTATAAACTACTAGTACTTATTTTCCTATGTCAGTGACCGTTCGTAGTCTTTATTAGAATGTATTAAGAATTCATGTACTTGGTCTGTCCTACTATCTCTGTGACCTATACAAAGGGAACCGCTACTCCGAGTAACCCGGTTCCGAGTGTGGTTTTATTACGATTTTAGTATTAATAATTTAGTATATTATTCAAATTCAAATTCAAATTCAAATTGTTTATTGACATAAAAACGGATACATCCACTAACATTATAGTTTTAGTATATTACATATTCGACTGCCTCGATGGCTCAGTCGGTATAGTGAACCTGCCTTCTGATCTAGGGGGCGTGGTTTCGATTCCCACCTAGGGCAAACATTCAAACATTCATGTGATGAATATTTGTGTTTGTTCTATGTCTGGGTGTTAATATCTATTTAAGTATGTTTTAAAATTATATAAGTTTTTTTTTTTTTTTTTTTTTTTATGTAGAATAGGTCGGCGTTTGACCACCAACTCACCTGATGTTAAGCGACATTGTGGTCTAAGGTGGAGCACGACGACCTATAAGGTACTTATTCACTCTAGCCTTGAAGTTTTGTAGAGTGAACAAGAACAAAGACGGCAGTTGAGTGAGGCGCTACAAGTGCGCCACTGCTCAGACCCGTCTTCGGAACGGTTACACCGGACTACATCCCGAAACACGACTAGGTCATTTCACGGCATGGCTTGGTCCGGTGGGTGGTAACTAGCCACGGCCGAAGCCTCCCACCAGAGTTTGCTACCCGGTTAGCACTACCCGGGGACCACGTGTAGGGAATCTAATGGAGTACACTCCTACGGACGTGGGTAGCTCAGCCCCCAAAATATAAATAAATATATATAATAATATAAATATATATAATAATAATAAGTATAAATATCAGTCTCTGGTAGCCATAGTACATAGTAGCTTTGCTTAGTTTGGGGTCAGACGACCGTGTGTTCAAGTGTCCCATAAAAAAAATTAGTTTATATAATCAATAGCGATGATAGCTAGTTGAAAGAAGGCTCGCCTCTCAAGCCAGACAGTGCGGGTTCGATCTCATGCAGCCGAAGGCACACACTAGTTTGTGCATGTATTATGCACCTAATATATACCTATGTTATACCTTGTTGCCGATGTATGGTGACAGGTACGCCTCCAGTCACACTTGGGACTGAATAACGCCAGCGAAGTGTAGGTGTGTAATACACCTCTGTCAACTTCTTCGAAGGAAAGGCGTGACGATTTGTGTAAGTACATATGTATGTAATCGCGCTGTATCCGCCTAGTTTTAAGTATAGGCAACCTCGCGTTCACGCCGTTGCTTCATGTTCTGTGCAAGCCACAAATTAGGTACATTGCCTTACAAAATGCGTAGTGGGTATCTACTAGTAAATGAAGTACACGGAAATTATGAGTGCAAAAGTAGCATGTACCTCTAACACACTTCTAAGTGTTCCTAGCAACCCGAACTTATCTTAAATTGATGGGAGTTTTTTTGGCGGGAACCGAAAAGATGGTGTTGTGATTTTGTATTATTTTCTAAAACTTGTGATTCTTCGAGTGTTAAAGTGTAATAATTGTGGATTATTAACCTTTGCTGATTCGTTAACGTGCACGAGTGTGGGCAAATGATACAAACATTAGGAAATGCTACTTTTCGTGTTCTCTACAAAACTCGACTTAAAGTTTCAGTAAAGTATCTACGGCTTTACTGAAATTGGAAAAGGGGAGGGATTCATCTCAACACCACCCTCTCCTTTATCATCTCATCATCATCATCATTATCAGACATGACAATTACTAAGTTAGGCATTAAGGACTTAGTTTCCAGTTGCCAAAAAAAAATAAAATAAAAATAAAATTAAATTGATGTCTCAACCGATGTTGATGAAGGTAATGTGCATCATACATACAGGCAGAAAATTCAGGATAAATGCGGTAAATCGATCATAAATCTTAGTTGAAACACAAAGAGCTTTCCAGCCATTTCAGTGCCACAATCCTTTTGGGACCAAATAGTGTAATTATAATGCCGACATTGAGTCGTCGGTCATCGGCACCGAGTGCGACTTTACTTACAAACTCTTCAATACACTGTGGTACTACAACATGTATCATTAATCTAACCCGTAACAGTTGAGCATAGAGTTTGAAATCGTGTAAAGTTTAGCTTTTCTTTAGTTATTTTGTGGTCATGCATTAAATCCTTGGTCAGTCAAGTCGCGCCGGTCAGTAGAATCGGTCGTTCGTAGGTGGCTCGTAACCCTTCGTAGAGGGTCGTAGCACCGTAGGCCCTCTACGTTGCGTGTCGTAGCAAGGTTTTGTTGAATTTTGGTAGGTCAAGACTGTAATAAAGATTTAATTAATTGTCGTCAGTTGAAAATCTGACGGGGTTTTCCAATTGCTTTGCTAGTTTCGGTGCGGGTTCATTATTCTGTTGGAATTGTGATAATTTATAATTAAGCAGCCGAATATTACATCAACATTTTCACGCTTTCCTTTGTTTTTGGTTTAACGAATTGATTGATAATTATAGTTAGTGATATCTCGCAAAGCAGACCGGCATCTCCTGGGATCCTTAGATCGGAACTCGGGTTACACGTTTTAATACAATAAAGTATTCTGTATTCTGTAATACGTTTTTTGGTTTCGGTTGATTTTATCTATGACAACAGCCGTTGAGTTGTCCCTGACATTAAGGTTGGTGAATCATCAACCAACTTACAAAACGACGTTGATGAGTAGACTAATTAGGGGGACGTGAGAAGTACTCTGCTTCGTTTCGGTTTTTGGGAAACCGAACTCTCTTTTTCGTCCCTCCTCTTTGGTTTTTTTTAGTTTCTTTCTTTGAGAACCATTGTTTTGCTAAACTTAAGTAAATCTTTCTGTAGTAAGCACGGATCGGGATGACGAACGACAACCCTCACTCGGAGCCGTTCCAGCCGCGGCGAGCTGATGACGTGAAGATTGAGTTCGGATTCGGAGTACCTCTGGGAGCCATGAGCGCGCACCCTGTCTTCCGATCTGCTTGGGATATGGACTGGTAAGTCGTAGTTTTAGAGCGGCATACTAAAATGACGCTCAATCATTAATCTCGAATTAGAACTATTTTTACGCTACTTAAAACTACTTAAAACTAGTTTTAATCGAGGTGCATGACTGAGCGTTTTAGAATACGGCCTTTGCCGCATTCTAAATAAGCATCTATTAAATAAGTTTTTCGTTTTATTGAATCGTGTTATGTATAATTATAATAACTGCACCCAGCGGTACTACCAGTGGATAAAAAGAAGCCTATGTGTTAATCTCATCTCACTATTATTATAAATGCGAAAGTTTGGATGGATGTCTGGGTGGATGGATGTTTGTTATTCAATCGCGCCAGAACGGCTGCACGGACTGATAT
Organism: Peribatodes rhomboidaria; assembly: GCA_911728515.1. Classification (NCBI taxonomy): domain Eukaryota; kingdom Metazoa; phylum Arthropoda; class Insecta; order Lepidoptera; family Geometridae; genus Peribatodes; species Peribatodes rhomboidaria. The sequence continues at coordinate 13,309,578 of OU452175.1, forward strand.
GAAATTTGACACACAGATTGCTTATAGTCTGGAATAGCACATAGGATACTTGTTAACCGCGTGTGAAACCGCAGGGCGAAGCTAGTCCAGGATATAAGCTACCACCATACCAAATTTCATCAAAATTCGTCCATCCGTTTGAGCATGGAGAAGTAACAATCATACACACTTACACACACACAAACTTTCGCTTTTATAATATCAGTGTGAAGTGTGATGACCACGGGCATATAGAAAACGAAATTAAGTCGTGTTTAAAAGTTATTCGTTGTGCAGTTGACCAAGTAGTTGTACTCTTACCTACTACGAGTGATAAATGGAGTTTTTTGGTTCAAGTATTTTTAAGTATAATTCCTACTGGAAGTAGATTATACCTACACTACAATGAATAAGGTGCTGAGATACGTGATACCCCATTGTTACTCATTGTTACAAAACTACACAACAAAGCGATATACTTAGTATTTCTGTAGTGAATAGACGAGATACGAGATAGTTTTGTCATTGAAAGTATCAAGTTAACGCGACAGAACGGTGACATTCGCCAAGTATTCTAGTGTAAGGGAAAGCCAGACAGGCAGAAAAGACGAAAGACGTGTACTAGACAAGAACGGGACGCAGAGGTGGCGTGAGGCGTCCCTTCTATGTACTTTCCTAAGCATAAATCGCAGCCAACTAGCTTAATAAGCCGGTCAATGTCAATTGACCGGCTGTTAAGCCTAGTTCTTTACTAATTGGCGCTGTTCAACTAGCTTCCTGAGGATATTTGGCCATTCAATCAACCAGCTAGGCTTAATGACTTGGATCGACAACGTTGACTACTTCCCTAGCCCAGTAATTTAAGTAGGGGAAGCTGCTCGCTTCGCTCTCGCCTTAGTCTTCTAACCTAACCAATCTAGATCGAATTTGTCAGGCAGGAGAGGTTTTAGGTTATTTTAATATCATCTCGGTATATATCAGAATTGCGGTTCGTCATAATTAATTCGAAACACATTTCTTCGGTCAAAAATACTATTACTCTCAAATAATCACAAATCCCTATTGTATGAATGACCTAATGGCCTAAGATGAAATCCTAAATGATATTCAGCTGTAGCGTCTAATACAACATTTGATAAACTGGATAGTCGATGACTGACGCTACAGCTGAATATCATTTAGGAAGTTAGTTAAACAGTGCTATGTATTAAAATGGCTAGGCTATGTTAGCTCTAGATTAAGCAAGTTGGCAGCGACATAATAGAAAAGACGCGACGCATCGCGTACGCAGAAGACGGGGTGCAGACGGTGCGCGAACACCACGCTCCTAGTTTTGTATGAAGATGCTCCGCTTCGTCCGTGTCTCGTCCTCGTTTTACGTCTTTTCTGTCTGGTCCGCGCCTTAAGGGCAAGATTTGTAGCGTAGGGATGGTGTGGGTCATAATGTTGTTCAGACATGCGTGACACAAACTAATTAGCTAACTAGGTACGACAATGTGTTCTTTTTCTTTTATTTTTGACTTTAGACTGCCTCGGTGACTCAGTTGGTAGTAAACCTGCCTTATGAGCTTGGAGGTGTGAGTTCCATTCCCACCTAGGGCAAACATTTATGTGATGATCATTGTGTTTGTTCTAAGTAGGTATGTCCGGGTGTTAAATATCCATTTAAATACATATGTTTTTAAAGAAATATATATTATTATGTATGTATATTGGTCTCTGGTAGCATAATACACGCCTTGCTTAGTTTGGGGTCAGACGACTGTGTTTGCAAAATGCCTCGAATTAATTAATTAATTATTTATTTTCTCGAGTAGACAGGTACTACCAGACAAGTTGGTAGTAGGTACTACGTCAATAAATTAGTAGTACTGTCAGTAGCACTACCAGTGGTATAGGTGCCATAGGTAAGAAGAGGTTTTGAATATTCCAGGTAGAAAACGTATTTTTATTGAGAGTAAGAAAAGTATATTCATAGAATTAACTTTTTTCTAGTTAGAGGTGGTTATGTACTCGTATATATTACATACCTACCTATCTAAAGATGGTGATTTAAATTTTAACTGCAGGTTACACTTGCGACCTACTTCACCCTTTTTGCTCGGCTTACACTTAAAGTGACTCCATAATTGCCTGGTGTAGTGAGGTGACCTGCTTTCCATGCAGATCCTGTTCGCGATAAACAATGTTCTTTTACAAGGAAAGAGCTACCCGTTTGCTGGATGGTACGAGTGTGATGCCTACTCTAAGAATAGTAAGACAATTAATTCCTTTCAGAAACAATGTTATTTTAGTACACCTTAAAAGAAAATGCCATAAAATAATTGAAAAACTATAAATTAATTATTATAATTGATAAACTAAAGTCGGAATAATCCACTTATTCGGACGTGAGTAATTCCCATTTCATAAATTTGTGATAATTGAAAAACCTTGGAAAATCTTAAAAGAAAACCAATTACAAAACCAAACCAGAAATCATCTTCCTGTACCCTTTTCTCACTTAAGTGGGCTTGCTACAGTATGTAAACACTATCTTCATTGGCCTCTAAGTATCACTCGATCACTATCACTCTATCACTCGAACTCTAGAAAACGGCTGCAGGGTTAACACAGGTCAGGTGGTAAATTGTCTTTCCACCGTTTTTATCCACGCTCAGATGTGACAAAGCTATATGATTGTCTCTTTCTCGCGGGATAAAAACTGTGTGCATACGAGCATGTTCGTATTGTATGTCATCTGCTACGTGACTGGAGCCCGGTGTATGCCGACAGGCTCGCCCCCTGTCACATTTGGGACTGAATATCATCCGGCGGAGTGTGAGTGTTGTATTACACCTCTGCCAGCCCCCTCGGGGGAAAGGCGTGACGATATGTATGTATGTATGCATAAATATTGTGGAAAGGTAATTTGTCCGGCCCGTGATAGCTCTCCAGCAGCGCTAGCAAGGGCTAAAAATAAATTGTATTTCCATCGTTTCCATCCACGCTTAGATGTGACAAAGCTAGAACACGGATAAATATATCTGTCTCTTTCTCACGGAATAAAAACGGTAGAAAAATAAATGTCAGATTTTGACAAATTGATAATAGGTACAAACATAACATACCATATCGTTACGCCTATCCCTTGAAGGGGCTGGCAGAGATGTACAACACTCACACTTCGCCGGACGATATTCAGTACCAAATGTGACAGGGGACGAGCCTGTCGCCATACACCGGGCTCTAATTATGTAGGAGTTGACATTAAATACGCACTTAGGTTCACACAATGAACGAATTGGTGCACACCTTCGGCTGGGTCCTGATCCGCTCCCTCTGGCTTGAGAGTCGGGGCTCCTTCGACAAGGCTATCATCGCTTTGTTTCTTCTCATGTATCATAGGACCGTATTTCGGTTTCGACCTTCAAAATCATAAGTCCAAAAGCCAAATAGCATGGCAACATGTGCGAAGTCCCGAGCATCAGCTAGTGTTGTAATGTAAACGACATGATGGGTATGGGTGGCACTTATGTTGTTTTCGTCGGTCAGGTCGAATTCCCGACCGGTTTAGGGCCTATTATCACTTATTGTCCTGCAGGGTCATTTGATAGTATCACATTACTATTTATACACGCAAGGTTGTCTGGAAGGGACCGCTCTTAGCGGTAAGGTCGTCAGCTGTTGCATTAGTAATTCTTTGGTTAGTTATTTAAGGAGAGTTCAATGTATCTTTGACATTAAATACAATACAATACAAAAACTCTTTATTGACACTAAATACAAATAAATCTAACTAAACTCTCAAAAATAAAGGTGCAAGTATAAGTATACAATTATACCTTATGTCGTTTGGGTCTCTATCATTCAACTCTTACCCTTGATGCCATTTGTTTTACATATAAATTACTAGTGGCTGTAAGCTGTACACCGGCTGACGTCTGTCTTTATCTACAAGTCGCATTCCTCAACTGATTCTCGTGAAATTTTGTGATTAGGTTCATTACACAGCTCAACAAAAAAACTCTTTTTTTGTTGTGTTGGATACCCATATCTGTGGATTTCTACGTTTCCAAGTGGCCAATTTTCGAATGTATTCGTGAAAGTACTGGTTTCGTTCAATAACATTTATACTACTGCTCTCTCTCTCCCTATGATTTGGAACTGTGTTTTATTATAATAGTGCAATGTGAAAATGAAGATTTCAAAAAAAACTAGAGGTAATATTTTTTGAGTAAAACCCATTTTTTCCTTAATTTTTGACGTAGAAGTATTCGAAACCACTCTTACGTCAAGAGCAACAAAATCACTTTTGACTAGTATGTAATATTAAATATCCTGTATAATTGTAATTATAATATATTACTAGCTGTCACCCCGCGACTTCGTTCCCGTTTATTATTTATATATACATATAATGTGAGCTATCCTATCTGTTAAATTAGATCGAACTGCACACGGTGTGCAAATTTGATTAAAATCGTTTAAGTAGTTTATATAGCGGACAAACAACGTGACACGTAATTTATAAATATTAAGATTATAATAAAATTATAACTATTATTATACAGAATATTTTGGAGGGAAAGGTAAGGAAAGAGAATCGGTTAAGAAATGCAGCCTGTCGAGGAAGCCAAAGATCCAAACACAGATCCGGACAAAGATCTGGACAGACATCCGAACAAAGATGTAAGCATTTTTGTGGAAGCTGAATCATAGAAGGTTCGCTCGCTTATGCTCGTTTGGTCGTTAATTTTTTACTAACTTTGATTATAGACCACAATGACTGAAATAAATATTTCTCCGTGCGTTCAAGGCAAGGCATTATTTGCATATTCGTTCCAAGTCAAGGTAAAAAAATATCAGGTTTAACATGAGTAGACTTCAGTCAGGGCCAAAGAAATTATAACCTTGGTGATAAGAATTTTTAGTTTTTGTACCTTTCAGGTCTTGTTTCCACCAGCGAAAAACGTCCTACAGTAGCAACTGCTATCGCGAGAGCACTAGCTACGGACTTAACACTTGCAAGCTGCTGTCGGCAAGACTCGGACATTTCTCGCAAAAGATTTCTTGCAGATGACAATGAGACCTTAAATAGTCATACTACCCTAAATCTTAATGCATCGTCATCATCATCTAAGCCTGACCTGTCTTAACTTAAAAAGTTGTATTTGGAAGTTAGAACATTTAGTCAATATATCTGAGCGTAATGTTGTCGAGTTGTTGCGTACTCAAAAGAGAAAAAATGCACATATTTTTAGGCCTGTTATATCCACTGGTAAGTATACTGGTAAGTCCGATGGTTAACCTATCTTTGAATTAAATTAATCTGACAGGACTGAAAATATCTGCATGTTTTTTGTCTTTTCTTTTTTTTACATAATACAGTAGGTATTCAGTGTTAGGTAAAATGGACCAATCTCTTTCTTTCCGACCATGTATGCTTCATTATGATAAGGTATGATAATTCCTTACTTTTATAGTCCATGTTACGGACGCCGAGCTGAGAGAGCAGCCCTGTACCTCTGTGATCCCGAATTCACATAAAACATTTGCGCATTATCAAAACAATAGAGCAGGTAAGATCCCTTCGGAGAAATCGGCGGCTCCGCTGGTACCGTTGCACGCACCCTGCCAAAGTACCGCTAAGGGATGGAGCTAGGTAAACGCGAGATGACGTAATATTTACCAAGATGAAATTGCCAGGAACTTGATAGATACATGTGAATTTAGTCCTATGTACTGGAAGTGGAATATGTTATTGTGTCCTTATAGCCTGTAAAACCTAGCGTAAGACTAGGTAGGTAAAAAACCTAAGCTAGTTAAAAATATTTAGGAATTAGTATAAAACTAGAGCTATGTTAGGTCATTAATAGGGATAAACTCAACATTGCTAGGTAATATAACTGTGAAGAATGTAACTTATAGAATGAACTAAGATTGTTTTGTGTTACTCAATTCGTGAATAATTGTATTTTAGAAAATAGCACGCCTACCCCGTGACGTAGAGTACCGTTAGGTGTGCGGTACGAACCCAATGCCATTCAGTGATCGACTCTACTAGAACCCATAATAAAGGAACGGAACAACGAAAAACATCTTTTAATACAATCCACAATAGCTGGTTCTTCGAGCCGGATTCAACAACGGACGTGACGATTCGCCCGCATCAAAATGATTTTGAACAGAAGCCAAGTAGACGCAGCGCAACAAGAGCGTCCCGAACTCGAATGCGAAGAGGTGGGACGACACGCAGAACTTCAGAACATCGAATGGGAACGACGGCAAAGAGTATCTATACTGGATCCGCCGGCGTCGCCGAGCACGCAACCAAGGATTCAGAATGGGCCAGGGGATTCGATCAGTGCCACCCGCACCGGTCCTATGACAGCGGCAAACCTAGGGGACGCGAATATCTTTAGGTTGCCGGCTCCCTCTGTGCGGGCACATTGTTCAACTGCGAATGCGGCCGCTAGAGCACGGCTGGTAGAACTGGAGGCGGAAGAAAAGCTGGCAGCCTTGAGGATTAAAGAACTCAAAATTGAAGCGAACCTAATAAGGAAAAGTTTGGCTGCTGACCTATCAGCCATTAAGAATAACCAGGAAAGCCTTCATGAAGACATCCTGATCAACCATCATCAGAAGGTTGACGCCTGGCTCTGCACTGACACTCTCAACACACGGGAAAGAGACGGGGGGATCATCTTGCATCGAGCTTTAGATGATTTTAAGAAGCTACCGAAACCAGGATCATCAGCGATGGAACTGAACAACTTTGCTGTCAGACTTCAAAACATGGTCTGCATATTCGAGAGCGTTGGTGGGCGTGGGTACCTTTATAACTCCTTGCTAGTCAGAGAAGCCCTTGAGAAGCTGAGCCCGCACATCATATCACGTTGGTGCGACTACGCGAGTGAACATGACGGAGAACAAAACCCAACAATAGTCGTGTTATCTCGTTTCCTCATGCGAGAGGCAGACCGAGCCTTGAAATATTGCTACGCTCCATCAACAAGCACCACGGCAAGTAAGGAGTACATACCTGCAACTACTACTGCTGACAACAAGAGAGCAAACGTTGCTCCTAAGCAGATAGATCAATGCCCCAGTTGCGAGAAAATACACAAACTTACGGAGTGCCCTAGATATAAGGCACTGACCATGGATCAACGTTGGGAGCTAGTACGCGAGAACAAGCTATGCTTCAAGTGTATCGTGAAGAGACATCGATTCACCAACTGCAGAGCCAAGCTGTGTGGAGTAAACAGATGCCAGCGTCCTCATCACTCAACTCTACATCAACAACAGAAGTCGCCATAATATCATTCAGTGATCGACTCTACTCGAGGCAATAATGATGGAACCGAACAACGAAGAACATCTTTTAATACAGTCCACAATAGTCCATATCGCTCTATCTTTGGCATCGTCTTTTAAAACCTCACACTCTCTTATGACCTTTCCACTTAAATATCCTAGCAATAGCTACTTCTCCCACATTCTATTTTGATAATATTAAATGTAAAAGAATATATATTGTTTTGTTCTTTTGATGTTTGATATTCAATCACGTAAAACAGCTGAACAAATTGGATACATTATTACACCCAGAAATAACACATAGGTTACTTTTTACCCGAAAACAAAATTTGGTTCCTGTAGCGGTTCCAGCTGTTTCACCTACTATCCTACGATAGCGCGTAAAACCACTGGCGTAGCTAGTGGTATTATAAAACTATCGTAACGCACTGACGTACCCTTTTGTACGTCCATCTGCGGATGTCACCCACGCCTGTGGCTCGTCTCAATCTAAACGACACTGTAGGCGTGATATCACCAATTCGCTTCATTATCCAATGATTATCCACTTGCTCGTGACATGTGTAAAGTGATACGTCTCCGGTAGCCCATCGAATTTGGCCGTAACTAAAAATAGCCGATGAAAAATTTATTGCGTCTGCCTAAGTACCTACTAAAAGATGAAATCAAATCTAATGCAACTGTTTTATTTGATGCGGTACTCCATTCAATTTTATACTTAAGGTAAATATCCATCCATACTAATATTTTAAAGTCAAAAGTAACTTTGTCTGTCTGCCTGTTTGTAAGCTTTTCATGGCTAAACGATTGGACGGATCTTGTTGATATTTGATAATTAGTCACAGTATTCCACGAGTAAAGTTTTTGGATACTATTTACTGAATAAACGCGAACGAAGTCGCGGGTAACAGCTAGTAGCTAAATAAAAGCCAATAAAATATAATAAAAACTACTGCATCATACTCATATCAGCCGAAAGACCTCCAATGGCACAAACGCCTCACCAAATACTGAACTGAAGACTGAAGAGGAATGATGCCTCTCTCTTTCTCTCTCTCTACCTCTTCCAGTATAGTGGAAGTATCAGCTTTCCTCCTAGGCTTAGGTTTGCTTTACAGAATTTTCCCTTTGCCATTATACTTTTACGCCTGTCTAATAAACGAATAATGAAACGGGGATGGAGAATTATAACGCTACGTTCTTAGATGGTCTCTTCCACGTCATCATAGCCAACTCTCCTCTAAGGTTCAATAATTATGTTTTAGATGGTCTCTTCTATGTCAACGTAGCCAACTCTCCTCTAAGGTTCAATACGTTCCTAGATGGTGTATCTATGCCATCGTAGCCTACTCTCATCTAAGGTTCAATGTTCTTAAAATAAGGCTTCATAGTATTCAGTACCTAGAGTTAAATAAAGTATACGCAACAGTTGGGTATCTTCAGACTATCGATTGCATTTTATATGAATGAGAAGTGTCGCGGTTGTCGACCTCAGGGTGGAAGCACAGACAATACAAGAGTTACTACGATGGAAGGCCTAGTCGTTGACCTTTAGCCTACATCGGGAGGGAAGCACCAGCTGTCAAGTTTAACCTGCTTCAGTCAATGGGCAAACAAAGTTCGATTCGTCGATTACTTAGCAATTTTGCAGTCAGCAATACCGTTTTTTTAAACTTAGTATCATGTGCAAGTCAATCACTTGATGGTAACATTGGCAACCATAACATAGTCAGTAATATTCTGAACCAAAGTTTAAAAAAATATTGGCTTATAAAATGAAGCTGGGTGACACGATAGGCTCACATTTACAAAACATCTCGTCACGCCTTTCCCCCGAGGGGGCTGGCAGAGGTGTAATACAACACCCACACTTCGCCGGACGATATTCAGTCCTTAATGTGACAAGGGGCGAGCTTGTCGCCATACGCCGGGCCCAGTCATGTAGCAGATGACATACAATACTCACATACGAGTATGTTCACACATTGAACAAATGGGTGCGTGCCGTCAGCTGGGTTTGAACCAGCTTCCTCTGACTTGAGAGGCGGGCCTTCTTTAACTAGGCTATTATCTCTTTTTTTACACACTTACATAAAGTCATAATGATAGTTTTGAGGTTAGCTGTGGACCTTCTGTGGACCTTACAAATTAGCATGTCACTAATGGACTATGACATAAAAAGATGGACAGGCAAATATCGGAGTCTCACCATAAATATTCCCTTTTAACATTTTGGTACGGCACCTTAAAAGTGATTTAGTCAGTTTGATGATACTATATGTAAAATGACTTCACTCCACTAATTATTTTCCAGGTAGAGCGTTGTTGTAATCAAGGGTAATTTAGGGTGTAATTGCAGTTCACAGTTCCACATTCCCATATTCACAAAAGATTAACGAGGTTCACCAAAAAAGTAGACCAGTCAAGGACCTCAATCGACTACTCTGTTTCTACCCCTAACAGTCATCATCATTATCTTTCTGGGCTTTAAGTAGTTCGTATTAAGGTCGAATTTAGTTTGTACTAGGCGCTTGACAAAAACAGAAACAAGGTTGTCAAAGTATACGCTCGAATCTTGCGGTCAGCGTTGTTTCCAAACTTCCGCAAGCGCGTTTCTATAGCAACCGTCACCAAACAAACCTGTCAAATAGCACACAATTTTGAACAATTTTCCATCACACAAGTCCAGAAAGTAATGATACATTTTACAGGAGAAATTATGATTTCGTGACCATTGTGACCACGTCGTGACCTTCAGTACACTGCTCATAACCACATGTACCTAAATGCTGTAAGACTGTTGGTGAGAAAAATGGATTTCGGCTTCGGAGATGCTTTGATACCTAACATGCGAGGAATCGGACAGTACTTTAACAATGATCCATTTTTTGGGTACGTAATGAGCACTTTTGTTCATTCTATTCGTGGTTATATGAAAGCTTAGCAGTTGATGAACACATTGTCACAAGAAACGTGTTTGTAAGGTATTGCATCAAGCTACACGAAAACGATGAATTACTGGACGAATAGCTAAGTCGAAAATACAAACCAGAGTGTGTTGATTGTATGTGGTTCCAGAGTATGCTCCAGAAGTATTTTCTGGATAATCTGATGTGATATTCTGGAACACACAATCTTTGTTCTAAAATCTTTAGCAGACGTTCAAGCAGAAGTTGAAAGTTCCTCAAAGGCAAGACTTTATAGATGAAGTTTCAAATTAAAATACCATACCTTCATTATTAGGTACATTAAATCGTAGGTATCCAAGCCGTCATGCAGTCAGACAGATAGATATGAAATCCTCAATTGCAATGAGGAAAAGATGAGCAACTCGTCATCTCTTTAATTGGAGCAGATTAGTACTTTATGACTCTTTTATTCAGCGATTGCCTGGATCTTGATTAAAATGTCCGAGAACTTTATTTGCCACAATTTTTCTGGCTCCATAATCTAATTATATAGTTAAAGTCAATGAAAAAGACTTTTTAAAGGTCATTCTTGAACGGCGACGCTCCTAATTTTTAGAACTATTTTTTTTAGGACTTAGTACCACCAAGGAAAGTATACACAGGAAACTTGAGCATTATTCATAATTTAAATTAAACTAATGGACTTTAGGAAAGAGCTTTGTAGGTGTTTAGTGTCTCTATATTTTAAAAAATGTACAAAAAGCTTTACTTTAAATTTAAAGAATGAATGATGGTACAAGCGTGGTACACCGTTTATTGCTTTTGGTACTAATGTACTATCTTCTGTAATGTACTGTACTATCTTGTACTATCTTCGTTCGATGCGAATTCCTTCAATACTTTAATATAATTACCATCAAAGCTGCATTAAAAAAAAAAATTTTTTTTCTCCCTCAGCCCAGCTACCGGCTTCCACCACATGGCACGAATGATGGACCGCATGATGGGGGAGACTTTGCAGCCATTCGGCTTCGCGCGGATGACCACTCGCCGGAACAACCAGGACTCGCGCTCTGGAACCGGCCAGGAGCCCCCGAGAGACGGCCTGCGGAGCGAAAGAAGCGACGCTAGGAGAGAACGCGCGAAACAGCAGCAACCAGACACGCACGTTGTTAATGGCACTAGGCATCCTCCCACACAAGGTGAACTGAACAAGCTATAATCTTGAGAATGAGTGATTGGCTACGCAAACTGCTGACAACAGGCTGGTCGACCTTGGCACACAAAAAGCTGTTATTTACGAACATTACGCGTAAATACGATGTTAGGCAGGTAGAGCTATTTAACAAGGAAGGTAGTTCAAAGTGTTGCATGATATTTCCAAAATTTAAGTTTTTGAAGACATCTTATGCTTTTGGATTTTGTTTCTCAATCACAAGAACTTTTTGGTTTTTAAGTTCACAGTCATATTGTACCTCTACAAAGGCCTACGTTCCTTGTTTCAGTGGTAAAACCAACGCAAGCGTCTTATTTCCAAGAACAACCATCAGATCACGCTAAACAAACAACAGATCCCACGACGGAAAAATGGGCTGGAACCCTCCGCCGCCGCGACCCCGACATACAACCCACACTACCTTCAATCGTTCCTCGTAAGACATCATCAACTTCCTCCTCAGTCGGCAGCGGAAGAAAAGCTAGATCAGTCGAAAGAGGCTGCAGAGTTAACAGGAGACAACTAGTACCTATCAAACCGACAGTTAGAAAGTCTGATGTTCCTTCCGAAGGTGCCGATGTCACGATTTTCGAAAAGGACGAAAAAGTCTTCGACGCTACTGGATATGAGCTACATTTAGTAGAAACACTGGAAAGAGATATATTGCAGAGAAACCCTGACGTGCGCTGGCGGGATGTCGTCGGCCTGGATGATGCGAAGTCAGTTCTGCAGGAGGCGATGGTCTTACCACTGGTCATGCCTGATTATTTTAAGGTAAGTGAAATTATTAAGTGTTATTAGACCTTGATTAAAAAAGGCCTAAAAAGTGTCCTTGATTTAATTGTTATGCGGCTTTAAAAAAGGCCCAAAAAGGTGTCCTTGATTTAATTGTTATGCGGCTTTTGAAAAAAGTTCCTTGTCAGCATAACAAAATGCCGAAAATACGCCCTTAACCAAGTCTAGTCTAGGCACCTACTTTATATAGTCGATTTGCGTGCGCGATAACAATCTCTTTGCGGTTAACTTGTATTTACCCTTTGAAGCCGTAACGCCACTAATGATTTTTAGAGTTTGCAACTATTAAGCGTTATGGTCAAGAAAATAGGCCAGCGCAATTTTCACTTAAGTGACCTTAGTAATTACAAAAGAAATTAGCTAAAGCTGTAACTTTTGCAATGCAGCTTAAATATTAAAGTTAGGTAGGATATGTACTTAGCTACGATTCATAACAAAATTGAATAAGCAAAATATATTTACAGTATGTTTCATTTTCATTAAATGATTTGATGCAAGTAATAATGTTTCCGATATGGATTCTAACGTAGAGTACGTTTATTGCATGACAAAAGGTCACGTCACATGCAATACACCTAATTGTCAGGTGCAATAATAGTTTTGACCATGTAACTGTTGTTCATGTAGGCAGCTATAGGCCTCATAGTTGTCGCTAGAATTGGTCATGACATCAGTTACTGATGGTTACGTTTGTTACTATAGTATTAAGTGTAGTGATTTATCCTTGCACTGTAATCGCTTTAAATTGACTGCAGGAGATTTTCATTTTAGCATTAGGTAGTCAGAAATAATCTGCAATCAGCTGCGCTATTATAATTTATTCAAAACGCATTTCTTCACGTCATGAAATCTCAAATTCGCCATATAACCACACTAATATTACGAATGCGTTTGGATTTATGTAAGGATGGATGGATATTTGATTTTCAATCTCGCTAGAACGGCGAAAGGAACGGATCTGAATAAAATTTGGCACAGAAATAGATTAAAGTGTGGTATAGCACGTAAAATACTGTTTAACCGCGGGTGAAACAGTAGGCCGCAGCTAGTTTGAAATAATTTACTTAACTGTTTGAAATTTACTATCACATGGTTTTAAAATTATCAGGGCATCCGAAGACCGTGGAAAGGAATTCTATTGACAGGGCCTCCTGGTACCGGAAAGACCTTACTAGCAAGAGCGGTGGCTACAGAATGCAGGACAACGTTCTTCAACGTATCATCGGCTACTCTCACATCGAAGTACCGGGGGGACTCGGAGAAATTGGTTCGGTTGTTGTTTGATATGGTAAGCTTTATACACTTAAAATTGGTCATAGTTCAAATCTCACTGCAAGTTGAGATAAAATTAGTTTGACCTTCGCTGGAGAACGTAGAGCCTCAGTGAACGCTTTTGAATTAAAGGATGCCTGATCATAATACCTACTGATAAGCCTGTTTATCATGTTTTATTGAACGAACTGCGTCTCATTCTGCGTTTGTTTTTACAAATACTTTTTGTGAATTTTCAGGCGGCGTTTTACGCGCCAAGTACGATATTTCTGGACGAAGTGGACTCGCTTTGCGCTGTTCGGGGCGCCGACTCGGAGCATGAAGCCTCGAGGAGGTTCAAGGCAGAACTACTCATACAGATGGACGGACTCGCTGCTGCATTGTGAGACTAGAGTTGATATAGAGATACATGCCTGTCTTAAATAAAAATCTATGCTTAGAGTTTTCTACTAAAGCTGTGTGGATAAAAACTTAGTTGAAATGTCTAGCGCCCCATCATACAAGGAGCGGCGTAAAGGTTTTAGTGCACACTGCACAGCTACACACCTGCGTTCTGTTTTTTGCAATGTTTACATTGCAACGACTTTGAAAATGATCTGTTGTATGTTTCAGTAATCAGGACAAGATTATAATGGTACTAGCGGCGACCAACCACCCCTGGGACATCGATGAAGCTTTCAGGCGGAGATTCGAGAAGCGGATCTACATCGGCCTTCCAGATGGTAAATTTATTACAGTACATTAAATCTGACAAATTATGGATGATGAATCGATCCAAGCCATAGATTTATCGTGCTGCATTGTAGGCCACATTATTTAACATCAGGCGAGATGGCTGTCAAACTAGGCTATTTTCGAATTTGATTCTTTTAGATTTTGTAGTGTCTTATTGCTTATTACAGAGTCAACAAGGTCCAGACTGCTGAAGCTTTGTCTTAACGAAGTGTCGTTGTCTGAAGATGTTACCCTCCCAGAATTGGCAAAGCATCTCGAAGGATATAGTGGGTCCGATATATGTAACCTTTGCAGGTAAGGCTTTTAAGATATTTTAGGTAATAGAGGAGATTATTTTGACTTATTAACTTAAGTAAATATTGCGAGATCCACTTGCATGATTATAGTATCAAAAACATGGCTAAATAATTATGTTGTTTTATTAAGTTTTTTGATATTATCATCATCGTCATCATCATCAGCCTATAATCGACCACTGCTCAGCCTCTTCTTCTATACCCCGCATATCGGCGTTTTTACTAATTTTTGGCTTTGTTTTATAATTATGAAACTAAAGTTCTTCAACTCGTCACTTCTTATTTGCAGAGACGCAGCCATGATGACGATGCGTCGCAAGATTGCTGGTAAAAACCCTGACCAAATCCGCCGACTCAAGCGTTCAGAGCTCGAAGCTCCCGTTTCCAAAGAAGACCTTATTGCCGCCACGGAGAAGACGAGGCGCACAGTGACTGACGCTGACATAGCGCGATACAACAACTGGATGCAGAAGCACGGCTGCTCCTAGCGTAGAGCTTGGGCGCTTAGGGCGCTGCTCCAGAGACTTAGGAAAAGTTAAAAATCGTTGGAATGGAGCGAAATTTTAAGTGAAATTTAAAAGACTTTGGTGGTGCCTTTTAGGATTGGTTGGACGATGTGAATGGTGAACAGTTTTAGTTGATTAATTGAGCTGTTTTCTTGTTTGTTAGCTTGACATTACACGTTAAAGACGTTTAGTGTCATTTATCTGAACTAGATGGCGTGACAAACAATATTTCTTGAAGTTAGCAGAATAAGCTTTCAAAAATGAAAACTGCTTGTAAGTGCAATGCCTTAGTCGGTGGTTGCCATATATCGGTTATGCCACATTGCGTAAATATTTAAACAATAAGAACCTTCTAAAAGGAACAATCAGGAATATGAAGGCAATTTGGTGGTGATGTATTAGGGTTTTATATGGCATCACTATTGTGATGCCGCGTTGCACTTTTGTGTAAATGATAAATCGATTTTTTATTATAAAAGGTACGGTATATAATCAGTAAGGTACGCAAACTAAAGAACTATGTTTTTGCAACATTTTTCAAATGAGTTGTCAATGTGCGTTTCTAACTCTGTACCCACTTAGTTTGAACCTAGTTTATCCTACAAGAGTTGCCGCTGAATTGTGGCTGAGTATGTGTAGAGACGATGAAAATTTGTGTATTTTGTATTGTCAGTTGGGTCAAGAACATTGATAATCAAACTGTTCAATGATCATACTGAAGGAGAGAAACCTACGACGGAATATCTGAATTTTGTAAATAAAACATTATTGAAGGAAACAAAAGGTAATTTTAAAAAACTTCAACTTTAAAGATGAAGATTAGAAGAGAAAGATGTTTTGAAATCTGACCCTCTTCTTAGATATTCGCAACTTTGCGCATAAACATAACGTAACCTATCTTCTAGGTAAAATGTAGCAGTACTGTTGCTGTAAAAACTTTCAGGGCCAAAAATGATTAAATATTACCTATCAATTCAGAAATAAATGTCACAAGTCACAAGTAGAATATTTTTATTCAACCATAAATAAACAACACACACCTACATATTTAAAAGTACAGTTAAAAACAGAGCTCAAGTCACTACCCGTGGTTGAAGTCTCTAAAAGGCTGGAGTCTTTTACCTCTTTGAGTAGCAAGGCTAATCCTCTGATCGAGGTAAACAAGAAACGTTTGGTTGTTTGAAGTTTCCATCAGCCGCTTTGATAAATAGTTGAAGAGCAAGCAATGCGCTTCGGCCCCAAGATATTTGAGTAGATATTTTTAGTTTCTGAAGGTTGATTTTTAATAGTAAGTAATAAAATTACTCAGTAAAGAAGCAAGATGGTCCTGGAGCAGTGCTTTTAGTTTATAGTTCAGACATTAGAATGGGTAGGTATTCGATAAGTTTTATGTAATGTGTCGGTTTACTGTTTGGCGAAATTTTAGTATTTCTTTTTGGATTATGTATAGATTTATTTTATTGAAATTGCTTAAGTGATTAATCATGTTATTTAGAGCTACGTAATAGTGGATATTTATATTCTATACGCATGCATTATTCAGTCAAATTAACAGCTGAGTCCTGACTGGCCGAACATGCCTCGTGAGACAGGGTTCTGTCTCGTATCGTATGGGCCATGCCTTACCATGGTACTACTGCCACCCGCGTGCAGTGGCACTGCCACTTGCCTCTAGCTGCCGCCTGGCTGCCGCAGTGGCAGCCAGAGGGAGATATAAGTTGCCTCGCGAGGCTGGCTCGGTTAGTCATGACTAGGCTTTTGCCCCTCTTGAACTTAACCCTGCCAAAATCTTAACCCCGCTGATGCGTTGCGTGTTGATACTGCGGCTGCATGCTTGAAGAAAAGTGTCACATAGCGGAATGGTGGAACTTTGGCAGATCTAAGGGGCTTGATATTTTTAGTTTTAGGTATGTCTTCAAAGTATTGTTGTTATTTTGTAATGTTTAAAAATTTATGTGGTTTGGTTCAGAATTGTTTTGTTTTGTCGGAATTAAAAGGAGATGAACATGCCTGGTTTATTGAGAGATGATGTAAAATATTACGAGTATTGTATTATTATGTATATTGACTATTATTAAACTAGTGATATTGTTTGGCGTCGAGTAAATTCCGTGTTGTAAACGTTGTGTTGCGTTGTTGGACTATTGTAATGTAGATAAAAGGTTTTAATAAAGGATATTATCAATTTGCTATAATTGCTTTTTATTTTACACGACTTATAAAAAATAAACTCGTAGGAGCTGTGTAAAATATTAACGCGAAACGGAGTGTAGGTAACAAAACACCGTGTACTTTTTTTGTTTGTTAAGGTTTTTGATAAATAATTCATTAACTAATAACTTCTTTGTTAGTTAAGGGTTTAAGGATTTTTTTTTTAAAGTTACGATTTTTAGATTACGAGTATTAAGACAAGTGTTCATTTCAATCTTTGATACTAATCATAAGCTGAAATTACTTTTTGTTTGGTATTTTTGAATATAAACAAGCTGTGCATAAGCAATATTAAGTAAGTAGGGTCAACTGGGGCAAATGCGTCTGAGAGGCAATTGCGTCTTTCGAGAATTACTGACAAACCTTTCACAAATTAGGCAACTAACTCCATCTTGTATAGCTTATTGCAACTAAAGGTGAAAAAAAGATGTAGGTGGCGCCTAATATTTAATGTTCCTCTATATCCTAAATATAGATAGTGTTCCTCTCCGCAAATGAAATAACAGTAGTGATTTTAATAGTTTATTCGGGAATGGTGTAAACTGTAATATAAGTGTATGTGAATTTACTAACATTATGCTGAATTAGCTATACAGCGCATTAGTTTAGCACTGCGTGAGTGTTATTGCTGGCCTAAGTATGTAGGTACCTACTAGGTAAATAGCTATGTATAAAAATGTTTTATTGAAGTATACAGCCATAAATTTGCTATCGACTTTAATCTCTGCAAAATAATTGATATGTTTTAAAATAAAATTAATAAGGCCACAATTTGGTCCATTTCATATTAGTGAAAAAAATATGAAAAAATATTAGCTATAATGGCAGTTAGATTTGTAAGATATTTCAAAAATATATATTATAACAACAAACAAATATGAAAATAAAACGTTTCAACAAAAATACTTTTTTCTAGAAATATTTTCGAAATATTACTAATAAACAGATGGAACATTCCTTAAAAGTATTAAAGAGTAAATACTTACATGCTAATATCGAAATCGAAGGCACTAACAGTAGTAGAGATATTAATTATTTACACACAAAACATAATAACGAACTAGATAAAAATGAACTACAATTCTTTGGCTAAAGTTTAGGTATGTAAAGACTTACCGCACATAATCACACCGCAAGACTTTTTCTAACATTCACTAACTCTTGACACGCGACGTAAGAAAGCAAGGGATGTTATAAGTGTGACACCTGTTTCCTATGGCTTCGTACTTAGTTCCAAAATAGATGAACCGATTCAAATTTAGTTCTAGCCTAAACGACTGAACAAATTTTAATGTGCGTGGTGTCGGAATATTTGAAAAATTGTCCAGTACAAGCAGTCCAGTTTTTTACGTTTGAATATTATCTTGGCTTGAACCAAGATCACATAAAAGAGTTTAATGCCATTTTAGATAGATAGATAGATAGATAAACTCTTTATTGTTCACACCACAGATAACAAAACAACAAGAGAAAAATAATGATAAAACTTATTAAATAGTATAACAACTGGCGGCCTTATCACTAAAAGCGATCTATTATTTTTATTTTATGTGAATCTTAGCGCGGTATTTTCCATAAAGGAGCTAAATGGCGAAAAGAAGAGCGGTGTGGTGCGCAATTTCCTTCAAAATGTCGAGAATTATCTGTCTTGCCATTAATCAACATATCCATTGCCATAATCGACATTATTGCGTCTTTTCTCTCACCAACTCGTGAATCTAGGTGCTTTTCCATTGAGGCAAAGACGAAGGGAGCGGAGTTCAGCAGTGCATGCATTGCTCCAATCACAGTGCTTCACAGTGCTCGGAAACTCCGCTCCGCTCATTGTGATTGGTCAATATAATGGCAGCACTGAACTCCGCTCAGCCCAGCTCAGACACAGTAGGACGCAGCCAAGGATCACGGAGCTTGTCTTATAAATTGATGAATATCTAAGATACTAAAACACTGGCTACTAAACGAGAGTAAAAGAACTGTGTTTCTTTAACTCTAATTTTGGTGGTGCCAAATTAGATTTTTGAAATAGACGCACCATGCGGTAAACCTTTAATAATACATTTCAAACTTAACTACTACATTTTATTTCTAAAACAATTCCGAATATAATGTGTCCATGCATACTGCAGCTTTGCAATCTAAAACAACTTATTTTAATAAATATAATAGAACCAATAATAAATCTCATAGTCTCACTTAAATATACTAATTATAAATTTTTTTTATATCTTATTCTGTGACGTCACTCTTGCTGTGTAATACTATCACAAAAGATTGATCAATTATTGTAATCATTTATGGCGTCATATTCGTGATTTGATTAGTTTGATGATTTTAGTATTTTTCCCATTGAACACTATTGCGTCCTAACTAGGAGAACATAGAAATCACTTTTTTAATCTGTGCTTCCTAGCATTTTATGGTATATAAACTATGCAATAAAAATGATGTAAATTCTGCTATTTTCTACTTGATTAGATGGGGTAAGTTAGGCAATGGTCATGTTTCGATTTAAAAAAAACTGCTAATACGAATACCACGACATGTTATCTACGATTTAGAATGAAAATCAGAGTGTGCGTATGCTACTTTTGTGTCATATTAATTATTTTGTTGGTTAGTTCCTTAACTAAAGTTTGGTACCTATTTTTAAAACATTTTTTTGTCATGAAAACTTACAAACCGTTTAGGTATCGTAAAAGCTCGTATCCCCTGCTTGACCACTTTCGATAGATATTGTTAGTCTAATTTTACTCTAGTTCACGATGATGTGCAAGCAGAGTGGTCACTGTCTGGTCACTCGGGAGACGTGCCGTTGGGCTCGATGAGGGGAGTCTTGTCGTCGTCGATTTCCTGTTCCAAGATGATGGCAAAAGAGAAGGGCGTGAAGACGTACCCTTGACCGTCGTAGAATTTGCTCATGAACTCCACCCTGAAAAATAGTCAATTTTGTATGTTGATAATAGCTGTTTATCAAGGGAACGTTTATTGAAAAATCAAGTGGAAACAGTAGGAAACTCTGGAAAACGATTAAAAACATCTGCAGTATTAAATCCTCTCAACAAGAGCCCTCAGAATTAATAGTAACTCAGACTTACCAATGCAACCGTAGCGTGTGCAAGAAGGCCGAGAGCCCTTCCATCAGCACGAGGATAGCGAGCGTGAAGAAAGCCCACGCGGCGAATGTGAGATACAACATCAACACTGAAGCGACGCTGAAATCGCCCAGACCCATCCGGAGCACGCGCTGCCATAGCACCGCTGATAGCTCTGGATTCAAGAAAAAGTCAGCTTTTAATACAAAATATAAAATGTTTATTTGTTTCAATACATTTACACAATTTTACATTAGGACCCTGTCTGCTGCCGTAGCGTGAGCTGTGTTGCAGCAGCCAGTGCCTTCCCAAAACTAGGTACACATTACAATTTAGAGGTACTATTTCTATGATTCCATAGGTGCGTTACAGTATGAGAAATACATAGTAGATACATACATAAATATATATAAATGTTTACAATTATTGATGTGTTCAGTTATTTAGGGTGTAGTTTAAGTGTGGTGTGAGTAAGGTTGTGCGTGTGTGAAGATTTATGAGTTCATGTAGAGGCAGCGTGTGTTGAATGACGATGAAATTGTATGATAAATGTGTGTACGTGAGTTTGGTTAGTTGAGTGTGTTATTCATACATGAATACATGGTTGACTTGACTTTAGTTCACTTTCATTAGTATGGTTTCTAAAGATTTGTAATCATATCGTTGAAGCCATTCGTAAATAGTTGCTTTTAGTTTGTGTGAATGTAAATTGTTTATTTGAAATTGTGACCTAAGCAAGTTATAAAGGATAGGGGCCATAGGGTTATAGTGTCTCCATGAAAGAGCAGACTTGTATCTGGGTACTGGGTATTTGTCACGTCTTTTGTTGCTGACGGTAGGCTCTGTACCTCTATGATACCTTAATATTTACACTGTTTTCAGTTCTCAGTGATTGGCTCATTAAATGTAAGATTGTTTTAATTTTGGGAAGCTAGAGCCATGGCTTTTGTGCAATAACTAGATAAGAAAGTCATCACGTAATAAATAATTCAAGAATGGCCTACTTTAAAAAAATATATTTTACCTTTTCAAATAGTCTCACTATTTTAAATTTAACTTTACTTTATTTAATTTTACTAAAATATATTTTAAACTTTTTCAACTCTCAATATTTGAAATATAATGTTACGCTCAGAAGCAAATTATAATAAATTAGATATAAACTTCCAGGGCAGATAATTAAAAAATAATAATATACTCACGAGCATGAGCCAAGGACAGCGCCCAAAGTCGCAAGTATGAGGCGGTGTGGGAGACGGTACCCAGCACGTACTCTATGGTGTGAATCGCTTGTGTAATGAGGACTTCTCCCATGCCCTCACCGTGAGGGTCAGGTTCTACCTCACCGCCCTCCACGCCTTGTTGGTATTGCTGAAGAGAAACGAAGATTTCATGAAACTTTTAGTTTTTATTACTTTCTTTTTCATTTAGAAAGTGTTGTCGTATTTTTTGTAATTTACCTTCCGTTTCTTAGCTGCCAGCATGTAATACACGGGTTTTCCGAACAGCATGACCGGTATGCAAAGAAAGGCAAGAGCCAGGAAGGTCCGCTGCACTGCCTCCTGACCTGAGTACATGAACGCGCTGCACGGAGGCTTGTCTTCAGACTTCTTCATCAGCATCATGTTGATGAAGATAATGAGCACTGATGGCGCACATGATGTGCCTAGTGTTGGATCTGAAGAACAAATTTTGAGATTAATATTACAGAAAAGTTGTATTCGATAGAATGACAAATTAGAAAACCTACTACTGAAACCTAAGTACTATTTACGTGTATGTATGTACTAGTTTCTTCAACCACTTTGTTTTAGTAACGCCCTGCAGTTTTATCTGGTTTTCGTTAGCCTACTAAATTATCCGGGTCAAAAAGTAGTTAAAATATAATTCCAGTTGAGAACAAGCCTCTACACTTTCATCGTCTTAGTAACCATCTGTGGATTTCATGCTTACCAGTTGCATCAGCCGAGTACATAGTCCATTTCATAAACATCAAAATACAAAGATACCAAAACAGCAGCAGTAGGAACAGCATCTGCGGTATGTACTGCAGAAATATCATCTCGGGCTTCCGGAAGAAACTGAAAAATGAAACGTCTATCATTACCGCGCTCTGCTTGCGGAATAAATTAAATTAAAATCACTATTAATGTTAGATTCTATGAATACAGTAATTACTTGAAGTTTACCACACTCATTGTCACACCGAAGGCCATGTGTAGTACGCCGAATATTATTGACAGTTTCATTTTGAACGAATTCAAAAATATTATGTTGTTTGAAGCGAACTGAAAACAAATGAGACACTTAGTAAAGTCAGGATTTTAAAAATAACATTAGGTTTGGCATTTAGAATTTCTGCTACCTGCCATACTGGATCCATTCCGAACGGATACGGTTGTCCTTCATAAGCTACCGCTGGATCCAACTCCAACATTTTATTATGCTCCAATGTGCTGTTATCGTACACATTCTTCCATTTACTCCCAAATATATTAAAAGACTTCGAAAACATGTCGTTGTATATAAATCCGGTGTATATTGAGAACAATCCCATGAGAAGAATAATATAGCGACCACTGAAGAATATGTTCCAGATTTCGTTGTCTGTCTTGATTTTTGTGAATTTTTTTTCAAAGACGACCAGAATGGCGGCGGCGATGGACATGATCAGGCCGTGGCCGACGTCTCCGAACATGACGGCGAACAGGAAAGGGAATGTTACGATCGTATACAGAGCTGGAACAATAAAATCACTAACGTTACTTGGTCGTATTAGTCGTAATAGCAATGTATTAGTTCCTGATAATAGAAGCAAGGAAGTTTCTTGCTAATGGATGAATTGTGTCTCACAAGGACGATATGTGATTAATAATTTTAAATGTTCATAGATTGATTAAACTTTTACAGAAAATAATTTTCATTCATATGCAGCTACATACTATGTTTCTATGTTTAATGTTATAAGAAAAACTTTTAAAAAGTGGTAGCATTGATGACATTTATTTCATTGATGTTATGATAGTCGATCATAAAATGTTGTTGCGAAGTTAGTGATGTTGTGTTGAGGGTGGCAGAAGTAGCTTGTATGTTCTTAGTCTTCCATTAGATATACATAGTTGTCAAGTATCAATACGAAAAAAGGAACCTTGAAAACAAGGCTTAGATCGAGTGTAAGCCTTATTTTGCTGTCACTTGCTCTGTGATCGCGTCCGTGTCCTGACGTGCCTAAATGTTCTATAACCACTTTAGCGAATGTCATCAACGTAATTGCGGAATGATAAGGCTTAGATCAAATAAAGTTAAATGTATTTGATTATTTTGAATAGAACGCTAAGTGTCGATGAGGTGCTACTATACTCGTAGAGGCTACAGTACTGTACTACTGTACAACTATGATTTTTAATGAGACACGACATCTAAAAATAAAAAAATAAAATAAGAAATGTATTTATTGCCAAAACCTATGAGTTAAAAACACATTAAAGAAAAGTACTTATATCATTACACCTAAACTAAGTATAATTTAAAAATTTATATAAATTGTTTTGGCAATTGGAGTAGGCTCAGCACTGTTCTGAGTAGACGAGGTCCACGCAGAGCTGGTTTTCAGCCTACCCCATCTAGTATCTAGTAAATCTGATCGAAGTTCTTAGTACCTGGATTGACTTCTCTATAGCTGGCGATTCCGTAGGAATCAATGAGGTTCTGGAACCCTCGGGTGAACTTGTTTGTTCTGTTGAACGTTGGTGGGATCTCTCTTGTAGGAACGAAGTGCAGGATGGATGGTATTAAGCTGCCAGTGGCTTTCTGTAATATGTAACATAAAAAATCAGTTTAGGCTAAGTACTTCAATTTATTGTTTTAAAGATTTTTAGTTGGTTTCACTACCGCAACTTTCAACCTTGCTAAAAAACTACTTACTTAAAAAAATCTGTTTGTAATGATTATTTTGCGACTTTTAAAAATATTTTTAACTTTTTTGCAGAATCTGACATCCATAAAGAAAATTTCTATCGTGAAAATCTTAGAGTGGGTATGGCTTTTTAGTGCAAAAAATAGCGTTTATGTTTCCATGCGGCAGAAAGCATTGAATTCTTAATCAGTCCAATCTAACTTTCGATTAGAATCTCACATAGAAAAAGCAATTTTATAGCCAACAACAAAATAACATTTCATATTATTTTGTAACATTTTGTCTCATTGTTACTGTAAGGGTATAATATTTCATTGAGGGTATTGTTTTTATGGCATTTATTTGGGGTAGTGAGGGTATTTAGGTTAATAAACAAACCTACCACACCGTCATCCAAAGCTTTCTGAACGATATGCAGGTCACTCCTTGGCACCCAGCACTCCGCTATCAGGCACTTTTTGACAATATCCATACTGAACATGTTGAGGGTGTGGTATATCGCCTTCTCTTTCCTGACCGCCATCATCCAGGTGCTGATGTCTCGCGCTATGTTTGTGAGGACGAGCCGCCGGTGCTGCTCCGTCTGTTCTAAGACCTGGAAAGATTGAGGAAGAATAACTAAGACAGACCATGATGGTTTTGTGAAAAAATAAAAACTTGGTCACCAATAATGATAAAACCATAAAAAATATATAGGGCGTACAATACAGATAAATTTCATATGATGTTATCATATTACTAACTAGTATTGAGTCTTATGACTACTTAGAGAGAAGATGCCGCAAATTCTTATTACGATCCGTTCAATTGCAGCCATCCGGCAACACTTCACTTAGTTGCTTGCTAGCTCTCTAGCGCCCAAGTCGTTTTCGACCTTTTGGTTGCCAGAAAACTACGCCAGCGCTGCGTGTTTGTACTGTGTGCTTAAGTTAGGTTGTTGTGGTTGTTATTTCAACGGTGCAGCAAACTTAGTATAAGCAGAACATAACAGAATTGAGTATGACCGTTCCTTAAGATAACTTCTGTACACGTAAGAATAAAACTCAATAATTAGGCTGACACAAATTTAGACACTTAAAAACGGCAGTGTTTTTCGCATCATTATTAGCTTCCTTAATTGCACGTATGAAGCTCAATTAAAAATATAAAAATATAGATGTACTAGCAATCTAGCATGTCTATTGTATGTATCTAAATTGAGCAGTTACACAGAGCAATTGGCGACAGGCGTTAATTTTTATTAAGTCCATTTGAACCCTATTACACTTAGCCAACCTAGCTGACCGTGGGAGTGCAAAGCATGATAACATTGGTCATTTTAAATTTTTTATAGCTCTATTTGTTACAATGACAATTTTTGGCTAGCGAAAACAAACTAGATTACTTATGATTGGTAGTAATTCGAGTAGTTATTTTGTGCTTACGACATTGTGCACATAAACGTTATCAAGAGGAAATATCAAGGCGTAGAGAAATGAAAAATTGGTATTTCTAAAATCTATTGCTGTCGCGCAGTGCCCGAACAAGTGTGATAGAGCCAACTGCAGCTTGGACTGAAAATACCTATTAAAATTACAACAAATCATTGATTCGTAGTCCCCTGATTCCTTCTCCAAAACTTAACGGGCTTAAATACTTTTTATTTATAAAAAATTAAAATAGGGCTGGAACTGTGTTCCTATGTTTTAATTTTTTGATTTAGTCTAGTCAAATTTGTTTTCTAGTTGTTTGAATTCAGCGGAAAAACCGGCCATTTTTTAAAGTTTTTGAACGTTTGTATCTTTACTAACAATTTTATTAATTTATGAAAAAAAAAGAAATCATAGGAACATGCTAGTAGTAACCATAAATACACAGAAAAAAATACAAGACTACCGGTATTATCCAGTGAGAAAACAGGGGACTATGTTTGTATGGAAAACGGCCCTTGTGTTTCCTCTTAACTAAACTACCTACAATAACACTTCTAGATTAACTCTAGAAATTGGTAATACGGTTATGAAATTAGCTAAAGTTTATTAAGAAATAGCTTACTGATGGACTAGCTGTATGCTTTGCGATTTGTTGAGTTACACCTTCCGAAACAGCAGTTTCATCATGCTACTTCTTTGCCAAACACTAAGATCGTTTTAATGCTTATATATTGTTAACTTTTAAGTTTGATATAAAATTTAAGACCCACGGACTATTCAGACAAACAAAGTTTGGTTACTACTACCTACAAGAATATTCATATTCATAGAAAAATTTACGTCACCAAGCGCAACGGCGACTAAATGCAAAGTTATTATTAATGAATAAAAATATTTTTTTCTCGTCAAATAAAAGGCATACCATCTCCAAATCCTTGATCCTGCAGCCTACTCCAGCCAGCATCTCTTGCTGCTCCTTGTATGTAGCCGGGCAAGGGTACAGCGTCGCCTGGAAACCATGGCAGACCTTCTTCACGCGTAGCTTGATTTGTTCTCCGTGGAAGAAAACTATGAACACCGTCTTCTGGAGCTCGTGACCCTGGAAGGGTAAAATTATGATAATTGTATTAGCTGCGTTTCGCGGTTCTACCCGTTGTCTGACAGGAACAGTTAGGTTTGCAGGATAAAAAACAGCCTATGTGTTATGCCAGGGCATGAGCTCGGATACGTCAAGTTCTTAGGATGAGTAGTAGCCTATTTGTACATAGGCATGGCCCTATGTAATATGGAGTATTTGTGTGTATTTGTATTACCTATTTCGCCCAAATCTGTTCTGTCGTTTTACGTGATTGGACATCCAAAATAATACAGAAGATGGTAGTAGGATTTTATAATATTATTATTTGCGTGTCTTTTTCTTATTCTTCTATTGATACGTGCAGTTCTTATTATGAGAGCATAGTAATTGTGAACAAATAAAATAAATTAAGTCACTATACTTACTGCGTCAATGTAGTCGATGATGTTATTACCAATACAATGTGCAATACTAAATTAATCTACATAAACCTATCTTCTAAATAAGCCTATAGTAAGTCTAACATCATCTTCATTATCATATTTTGTATGGAAGTATACTCGTATATGTTTGTAACGAATTAACTCAAAAACTACTGGTCCGATTACAAAAAATCTTTCACCATCAGAAAGCTACATTATTCCTTATAAACATAATCTATAAAACGTGAGCAAAGCCGCGGGCAAAACAGCTAGTCTTCATTATTAGACATGCGTGCGTTGCTATCTCGATTCCGTTGTCAACTTACTAAACAAAACTTGGTGCTATCTTTTACTAATAGTAACATGAGAAAGAGACATCATGAATTTTAGTGCTGTCAAATAAGACGGAACTTAGTTTTCTACCTAAGTTTAGTAGGCTAGTAAGTGAGGCCGACTAAATACAAGTTGTAAGTTTCGCTATTATAGTTTGACAGCACTGAAATGCATACTGTCTCATTCTTGTGTTTCTTAGAGTAAAAATAGCAATAGCATTAAGTTTTGTTTAGTGTGTTGACAATGTAATCGAGGCCTTGTTACAAGAATTTTACAAGAATTTTAGGCGTAATGGTGCTTTCCTTAAGAATTGGGGACATACGAGTATCATTTGTAAACGTTCATAAGTATGCTACCTTTTTTGGCGTAGGATGAGTTCAGCCTCTGAGTAAAATAACTGCTGGTAGGTATATGGTATACTAGCTGGTTTTCATGGCCCCAGGTTTTCACCCGCGATTAAAAAGTGTGCAAAAATCCTATGTGCTATTCTAGATTATAATCTATCTCTGTGCCAAATTTCATTTAGATCCGTTCAGCCGCTCTGACATGAAAGAGTAACAAACATCCATCCATCCATTCTTACAAACTTTCGCGTTTATAATATTAGTAGGACAGGATTGATTACTTGACCAGAGGATCACAAACTTTTTGTCTTGTACACTTACCGTGTTTTTCGGGTTTAAGTAAATGAACCCCTTGAGATCGTTGCTTAGCCATGTGTCGTGAATTTGGAGATATTATTCTGATGTACTTACTTTTATGTAAATAACAAAATTAACTTCCCAATTTTATTATTTTATTATTGTTGTCATAGTTAAAGTTCTAGGATTGTTTCTTCTAGGATTTAGTATTTATTCTGTTTAGTTAATCTAGTTCTAGGATTGGTTCTGTGTTCTGCTAGCTAATCACTTTGTACGACAAACAAACCGAATTTGTCTAGTTGTGAAATTGTTGTTTTTTTGCTTTCTCTTAGAATTAGACTCAGAATAATCGTCTCAAAAACGTAAGATAGCTAAAAACAAAATTATTATGCTAGAGCCAGCTTCAAGCTAAATTGCATGAGGACTTTCACCTTTCAGGCAAAACAAATTTAAAATTCAAAGCAGCTCCATAAACTTATAGCGCTAGGCGCTCCAGTACTTAGAAACGTAGTAACCATAAGGCGGCGACTGATTGATAACATTTAGTCGTAACGTATCATGTTCGCCGTATCAATTATAAGAGCCTAGCCGCACGCCGCTTGCACGCGAACCTGTCGGCCTTTTCGCGAACTTTTTGATTCGCTCATGCTACGAGCCTCTAGTCAAGGTGCGGACAGGTTCGCATGCTCCCCTGATGGAGTTTCCTTGTTGTGGCGGTTTAGTAGCCGTAGTCTAGGTAGCCATGGTGAAGCTAAGAGGAATTGGAGGCTTTACCGGGCTTTTGAGGCCCATATTCGAGCGGCGATTAGTAAGCGATGATAACCTAGTTGGGCCTTCTCCAACTAGGTTATCATCAGGAAGTGGTGGTCGAATCCATAAAGAATTTTCACTAGGTTAAAAAAAAGGCGAGCGGCGACCGACGAGCGGCGAGCAGCTCAACTCGTTGAATTGATACGCACTGTTACAGCGAGGCTCGGCTTCAGTCAGTCTCCACCCTAACCTGTCCCACTACTTTTTATTTTCAAGCCTTCGCAAACCTTATCGTCTAGAAAAATCGATATTTAACAGCGGGGTAACGACCGCGGCCACATGTTGTTTCAGAGTAAATATAATAACTGTATAATAGCGTTCATACATTTCCACGATGTCGATGTTCCGTAAAGTCGTAGTTTCAGGTGATTGTGGATGAACACAGTTGTTAGTTGATATTATCTACTTTTAGTTTGTAGCTTCCAGTTCTGATGGCAGTTTTATTAGACTATTTATATTTAAGTAAACTTACTATTTAAAATGAAATGAAATTGTTTTTTATTTGACACTAGCTGCGCCCCGCGGTCTCACCCGCGGTTAAAAAGTATCATATGTGCTATTATAGACTATAATCTATCTCTGTGCCAAATTTCATCCAGATATGTTCAGCCGTTCTGGCGTGAAAGAGTAACAAACATCCATCCATCTATCCATTCTTACAAACTTTCGCGTTTATAATATTAAAGTAGGATAGGATTAGGAATAGAAAGTTAGGATGAACCTTTGTATGTAATGACGAATGACTGTGAGTGAGAGAATGTGTTTGTATGTGTCACTAGCAACCCGCGGTGTTTCCCGCGGTTAAAAAGTAGCTTATGTGTTATTCCAGACTATAAATCTATCCCTGTACCAAATCTCATCAAGAACCGTTCAGTCATTCTGGCGTGATTGAGTAATAAACATCCATGCAACTTTAGCATTTTTAAGATTAGCATTTTAAATTATAGTGTGATACTTCGTCGAGCTGAAACGGTTTAACAGATTTTGAAGAAATTTAAGTAAATCAAAATTTTTTATAAAAGCTCACGTGGTTAAAACAAGAAGCATTTCATAATATTCAACGCTGATTTTGTTATTGTTTTTATTTAGACCTACGCATTCGCGGGAATTCCATAATACCTACCTAATGAATCAGTCTGACACTCAAGATGAAACAGATATTGGCTGTAATTCAAAAATGCTAGAGATGTAACTCAGTTAGAAGATAACACAATGGGTGATCCCCAAAAAATCTGTACAATAAATGGGAAACATTTAAGAGGGCCGCGACCCTGTGAAATTTCCATACAAACGCGTTACTCAAATTTCTTGAAAACCATTTTTCAGATTATGATGAAATTTAGCATGTACAATTAAATTAACAATATATCTAGCCCCTATGTTCTTGGTTTTTTTTATAACGCTCTCAAGCGAAAATAGAGGTATGAAAATTATCTGCATTTTTAAGGGGTCACTTTTGACTAATTTATTCAATCTATTGAATAAATCAGTCAAAAGTTGAGAAGCAAATCATAAATTCCATTACATAGGGAGGTTGTCTACATCATTAGCTGTTAAATGAATCCATAATACAAGGGAAATTCTTAGTTACATTAGAATGATTACAGAAGTGCAAAAGTCATAAAAAAAATTGAAATTGCACTTTGTCACTCTGTAGGTAAGTTTAGAGGCTCGTCAGTATCATTACTCGCTCTCTTCGCTCGTCTTCTTTTTCTTAACGAAATGGCTATAGAATACCTTAAGCCAGTGCGAAGTTAGTCTAGGTCGCCTTGAATTCTCCCCCGAGGGTTCCCGCCTTGTCGTGAAGCCAAGAGGAATTCGAGGTGGGGCCGCTTCTTGGGGCTTTTAGCTCCAAAGCCCACATGGAAGCGGCCTAAGTAGGGTGTGGGTCTGTATGGGCAGACCCACAACTGAGGCGGGGTGCAGTGTCGCATATTATTATGCAACACTGCAACCGAAGGCTGGGGGCCGCGGCGGGAGAGGACTGTTGGTGTGTCGTTGCCACTTTCCCTACCTTCCGCGGCCCAAACGGGGTCGCTACCGTTTGATGGCGGACGTGGTGGGGCCGCAGAGGAAGAGGCGTGTCGGTGTATGGTTGCCGCTCTCCCTATCTTCTGCGGCCGAAGTGGCAGGCGGCGGGGCCACTCATCTGACCCGTCGCATGGGGACCATGGGCGCCTAGACACGGGTGCTGCCTGGCGCCCACGGGCAAATTGGTCCCCGAGGAGGTGGATGATAACGATGTGTCTGGTGTTCGATACATCGTCATCGAGGGGAAGAGAGCGTAAGCTCGAGGAGGTGCCCGAAAGGGCTAGCGCTGTCGGGGCCGCGGAAGAGTACGATAGTCCCCTTAGCCCCGACAATATGCGCCGAGGTGGAACACCCTTGGGTTTTTAGTGGGTAGGCCGTCAGTGACGGGATTCCCACATAACCACTCTGTGCCCGCACTCGGGCTGTTGGTGGTATCCATAAAGGATTTTCCCAAGGTAAAAAAAAAAGAAAAAAAAAAGGTCGCCTTTAATTAACACGTAGGCTACCTTTTATCTACGGGGAATACCGCGGAGCGCAGCTAGTAACATGTGTAAATTAAAAATTAAACAAACCCTGACAACGATTTTCGCAAACACTGATTTTCATTACACTCGTACATAGATAGGAACACTCCAGCCTAATGCACCTTTCAAACAGGAGTGGAGTCCCTCCGCGCGAAAGAAGTGAAACTTCTGTGTTTCTTTCTAACTACGCGCATGTGTTCGAGTGCCACGCATTCACTCTCGCTCTGTCTCTTTCTATTCCCCCTCCCCAGGAGCGTTAAACGTTTGACGCAACCTAGATGGAAGTCGCATTAGAAGTCTTACTTAGAAAAAAAATCAAAATCAAAATCAGTTTACACACACACACACACACACACGCAGACACGTCAAAATTATAACACCCCGTCGTTTTCGCGTCGAGGGCGAAACAGATAAAATTTGTGTGTTACAAACACACTTAGTATTACCTCTGAAGCCACTGACTGATTCGATTCAAAAAGATCTGACTATACAAGCACTGCAAACGCTATGAAACACAAGCAAAGCCGCGGGTAAAGATGAGCATACTACCAGAATAACCTAGTAAATAATAACCAGTAATAAACAATGCTTTATGGGTTTTCAATGGTTTTCAAATTAGTAGTTCTACTTAGTTTAAAATCTGTGTAGATCTTACGGCAAATAATACAATGTATTTTACGATGATCCGTCGTAAACTCCGTCTAATTTAATTTAATACTACTACTGCTTAATTAAAATAACTACTTACGCTGAAGCCGTCGTATTATTATAAGAATTTGTGAGTATGTACATTTTAAATACACCTAAGATTTTAGCAACTACTAACTGACATTCTTAAAAATTGATTAAATTAGAATAAATTAATTCATTTAACAATATGTATTCCATATAACACATTTATGTATTTTTTTTTAAAAAAACTTAAAATATTAACTAAAAACCCCGTTGGCAGAGGGAAAGGTGCCCAGAATGCCAGCAGCATTGCCCCGCTCGATGGCAATGCTCAATTTCTGGCCGAAATAAATGCCAGCATTCTGAACACCTGACGCCTCCACCAACCGTTTAGCCAGGTAGAATTTAATATGTTAATTAGAATAAATTATATTAAACATTAAAAAAATATTATGTACACATTTTATACATCTGTAATTAACTTGCTCAGGGTAACATTTTGTTATAAAGCCAATAAAGCTATTACTCTATTACTAATACATAAAGTGTCATTTTTAACCCTCGTTGCAAAAACGTCGGGATGTTATAAGTTTGACGTGTCTGTGTCTGTCTGTGGCTTCGTAGCTTCCGAACGGATGAACCGATTTTGATTTTGTTTGTTTAAAAGGTGAATCTCGGGCAATGACTATGAAACCTGATCTCGGGAGATTCGGGAGTGTTCTACCTATGTATTCTAGATGAAAATCGGTGTTCATAAAAATCGGTGTCGATGGTTTTTAAATTTCTAATATATACTTGTTTATTATTAATTAAAAGAATAGAAGAATCACAATGGCTTCACTTTTTATACTTAGTTCTAAAGATTAACTACTTTGAAAATTCACACTACTGTTTTGTTACCAATTTTAATTTTCATATTTAAAAAAAACTTATTTGAAATCATGATCAAAAATATCCTAAAAGTAGCTGGCTACGTACCACTGCTATGCTGTATGTTCATGTCATGAGTGTACTTGTGTAAGTGACAGAAAGAGACCACACGGAGAGATAACTAAATTAGTCAGGGGTCATGAACCATTACTGGTAAGGCCGTTCATTGACTTGGCAATATAGAACTATACCACTTTTACTTATGTAATACCTACACCTTGCTGTTTAATAGGAACTGTTTCTCTCCGGTTTTTAAAACAGCTTCCAGGACTTGACGTAAGAGGAATAGAATAGGACATACTCGTAGATTTAATTTTAAAATAATTGCCATTAGGGAAATAAAATTTCTTAACTTGCTCAATCACAGAGTGGCCTTCCTTAGTATTGGAAGTCAAACTGTAGCTTAGATTAAGACCAAGAAAGTAAGTTTAGTTTTGGATTTGTTTCTCCTAGGTAAGCGTGCTCCATCGTAGGCCGCATCTAGCTTGTCATCAGGCAAAGCAAGCCAATGGTTAAATAAAAAAAGTAGTTATCTTACCGTCACAGGATCCTTCAACATCTGATCGATCTGCGCATGCTTGAAGAATATGTTCCCATGAGATATTCTCCAGAGCATCCTCTCAAACGCATGCACTCTGGCCGTTGTCACCACACCTGCTATGAACCCGAGGTGTTCCAGAACTTCGTCATTGTTGTACATCTGTACCGATGCAGATATCTTCCTGGCTGCGCTGTGGTCTTGAAAGAAAGTCTGCGTCTTCTCGATTAAGAGTTTCAGCTCGATTAACGAGAGGTAATCGCTTCTGAGGTTGCTAGCGTTGCGTGTGATCTCCTGGATCTCTGATTCGATGTAGTCGATCCTTTCCTGCAAAGTTTAGTCCTACTTTTAGTTTTTTTTTTGTTGACTTAAAATCAAGTTAGTTCTACTACTTAAATGGGACTAGGTATTATTAGTATTTCCAAACCTTGCTGTTAGTTGCTACACGAAGACAACAGTATTTAAAATTAGCGGTATTGGAGACACGAGTAGGTACACGCTTATTTTTAATAATTCTAATGGACCTGCCGAAGTGTATTATGGATACCATGGGATCCAGTAGTGGAATGAAGTAGTGGGACCAACAGCAAACATAGCAAACTTTGGTTCACAAAAAAATTCTTTTGTTATAGTTTTCTTGTTCGTATGAATTATGATGTTTATTATGAGTAGTGTTATACAACATGGTTTGAATGGAACTGTCAGAATGAATTCTTTGCCTATACCATAAACTAGCTAAATTATGGCATAGTTGGCATAGTTGCATAGTAGTAGCATGTCTTGAAAGTTCAATTTTGTTAAAATAGTCCTATTTGAAATTTCCTTAGAAACATGAGAGTTTGATTCCAAGAAATTTTCGCAGTGAAAAGCAGTTTTTGAGTCGTCACTATGTCTTTTACTCGATACTCAGTAAATTTAACATCAAAATTAATAGCCACAGTCAAAGGTTTCTTTATTGTATGTCGGTGTATTGTGTATTGTGGTTTCATGGCCAAGGGCAGCGATGAAATTGGTTTTATCGATTGTACGTATATTTTCCTTATAAATCACTTAATGTGTGTAAGTTAGTCTTTGAAAATATTATCTTTATTTACTTTTCTTTTACATCGACTAATCAAACACTGGGTTTTTACTATTTTCTTTGAATTTTCCTTTTGATTTCTATATATACTATAGTTTTAAAAGAAGTGTCTATAAGTTGAGTGGTCAGCCCTAGTGTTAGAGTTGTTAGACCGCTCAGAGGCTTCTGATATGGTTACACGCTTGTTGTTATAGAACCAACAACAAGGGTTTATTAGTCATTTCTTGTTAAACAAACATATTATTATCATGACTTGACGTTATAACAGTTAAGAAAGTATAAAAGCATTTTATTGTTCTAAAACACTTAAGAAATGCGACATCGATAATGAGTGCCTTCTTGGAAAGTGAAGAGCTTCTATAGAAAGGCATACTGTTCAATGACTGACATCGTTTGATATTAAATAAGGAGTAATTATAATAAGTTCATTAACCTGTTGCCAATCAACCTACACTCGATCTAATAATTATTTAATGATACAAATGTCTGTGCAAGACAATTACTTAAAGAGAATCAATTAATAAAAGTGTAATGTACCTATAGGACAGTTCAACCAAAACAAATTGGCTTCAGAGACAAGGTTTGATTATGAATTTTATCAAACCATAACAATATATAGATCTGAACCGTTGAATAATTAAATGGAAACAATTGAAACCAATCGATTATCAAAATATTTTTATGATTTGTTTAATAGAGTTAAATTGTTTAATTTGTTTAATTGTTACCCGATTAGCATGACTAAGTTATGGGTGTTATGTGTGATTAAATGTGCGTTCCTATGAGATTTTCTATAGATACTTTTAAGTAAGAAGTCGCCTATCAAAAGCTGTGGTTCAGTTTTACAAGTTTTTAAATAAACAATAAGTCAC
Source organism: Peribatodes rhomboidaria (assembly GCA_911728515.1). NCBI lineage: Eukaryota > Metazoa > Arthropoda > Insecta > Lepidoptera > Geometridae > Peribatodes > Peribatodes rhomboidaria. The sequence continues at coordinate 13,345,151 of OU452175.1, forward strand.
AAGTCATCATTTTCACCTATTACATAATAATACATTATTTAAAATTACATTATTAATTTCTATCAGATACCTACTACGAAAATTTTTTTTTTATTAAGAATTTTACATTGACTTGCGTACTCCTCTTCTTATGTAAAGGTACGTTGTGGTCTAAGATACTTAGCTATTGTTTCATTTTTATTAGCTTTCGATTAAAAGTTATTTTCACCTCAAGTATATTGATTTCCCTCGGAGTGAGCACTCGGGGAGAGAGCTTGGGCGGAGGAGGCGGCTCCGGCAGTTCCGCCCAGACCCAGCGTAGCTTCCGCTCCATCTCGCTGCATCGCCGCACTTCCGTTACGTAGCGCCGTTGAAAGTCATTCACGTGCGGGTTTAGCTGTAGACAAATGTTTAGCTTAGTGTCATAGTTAGGGATGCCTCTCTCCACTTACTCTACCTATTTTTATACGTGAGCTTTTCCGAAGATCAAACTTCAATAATTTCGAAAATAACATATCGTCACGCCATTCCCCTGAGGGGCTGACTGAGACGTAATACAACACTCACAATTCGATATTCAGTCCCAAATGTGGCAGGGGGCGAGCCTGTCACCATACGCCGGGCTCCAGTCATGTAGCAGATACATACAATACGCACATGTTCACATAATGAACAAATAGATGCGTACCATCGGCTGAGTTCGAACCCGGTCCCTCTGGCTTGAGAGGCGAGCATTCTCCAATTAGGCTATCATCGCTAGGATATTTCGAAAATAGCAAACGGTGTATTATCGTGTACACCTAAATTTTAATAATGAAGCCGAGTCTAGGTCTACAAATTGATAAGTAGGTTAAATAGCAGTTTAATAAGTTTAAATACAGACCAAATCTATTATTAAATTGATGGTGGATTGGAGTTTTTCGCTTGGCTTTATTAGGCTGTGTTTTTTTCTGTACGTAGAGTAGAGAGAGATCTTCCAAGCTAAAATGGAACAACTAACATTGCTCACGCACTGTTTTTTAATAGAAGGATAAGTTTGTATATTATGTAAAACGTCTCCTTAAAGTTTTCTCCTTGCGTTGTTTTGGATCTCGCCGATCCTTGGATGCGTCAATTTCAACTCTCTTTTCCCGTTAACTTCCTACACATTATTCATAACATTTTTTTTTTTTTATTACATTTTTATCAAGCCAATTTTGGTGTTAGAAAGTACCACTCAAGCATTTGAGTATCCAATACTCAAATTGACACTAAACGGGGCAATTACCTTCAGTTTATATGAATTTTATTGTTGGCACGCCTTGGTAGTGCCCGGAATTGGTGGACCAGGGTTGGAAGGTGGATGTCGATACGAAATAGAAACGGTTGGATGTCGATATTATCTACGCGTTAGTGATAGTTAGGAATCGAAATTGAATGAAAAGTATCGGTAATATTATTTTATTGATTGCCTTCGTTACAAGCGAAATCAATTAGTTCCGCGTAAAGGCCCGGTATTACACGAAATCACCGAAAATAAGTTTTTTTTTGCGCCTAGTTTTATATGAAGAACTATGATGATCAGGTGCAAAAACTACAGCTACATCTGGTGGAAGAAAGAACCAAGTTAAGTTTAACAGAAGAACAATTTTGAAAATCATTCTCATTTTGGAAAAAAAACACAAAAAGTATTTTCTTATAAAAACTTATTGAGCGTGGTTCTCTAATTATTTTCAGCGATTACATCATATTTTTTTTCGATTATTGAATAGCCAGATTATTTCTCTAAAATATAACCTAGCAACTTATCTTTATTTGTGTCCTTGTTACGATTCATACCAATAAAACGGCTAAAATAAAATATTTACCATCAAATATTACATACGATTTTTTACTCTAAATGAAGCAGCTTAAGTAAACGTGTGTGTGGGTGAAAAATCGTGCTATGACCGCGTCTTAAACATTTTTGTTTTACTAGATACTTTCGGTTCGACAGATATCAAAACATTTAGGTGCTTACCATTATTATGAAAAAAAAACTGTCAAAAACTTCCAGCCCCCTTTCACCTAAAACTTATTGTTTTGTATGTGTAAACTATAGTTTATAGTGACAAAAAATGTATGGTAGGTATATGGTATATGAAAATAATTCTTACGTTTTAATATTTCATAAGTATAGTTTTTTTAAATCGCCCTAGTTTTCTGTACCTACTATCGATACCAGTCCACTCGTCAAAAATGGCTTTGCAGCCCTAGTTTGGGTGATGTCTCAATTCATCACCGTAAGTATAATATGATCAGTTTCCTCCTGTTTTATGGATCCTTTGCCGTATTTTTGTGTTACAATGCCTTATCTAGTAAATGGGGAAAACTGGATTATGAAGTATAAATATATGTACTTAATAACGAATACAATACAATTCAATACAACACAAAAACTCTTTATTGACACCAAAATACAGGCGCTATGGGCTGTCGAGCGAACGAAGCCTAAGTATATAACTACCTAATAACAGACTGCTAATGATTTACCATTCGTTAGTAAAACTTAAACATTTGATTGGTTTCTTAGGATTCTATAGTTTTTTATAAACCTACTTCGTAAGTGTAGCTATGTATTAAACCATAGTTTTTAACTAGCTTCCAAAAAGGAGGAGTTCTCTATTCGACTGTATGTTTTTTATGTATGTTTGTTACGCGATTACTCCGTAAATTGTAAATTGATTTTAATGATTCTGTTTTTGTTTAGTAGATCATACTTTAGAGGTGGTCCCATTTAATTTTATCGAAATCAAGCAGTTTTTAAAATATCAAAAAAAATCTAAAAAATTGTTTACATGGGTGACGAATTACAGGATGGGAAGTCGGTTTTAAAAATTTGCTTTATATATTAGTACCTGGATGACCGAGCTTTGCTCGGTATTTTTTTTTTTTAATTGTGTTTTTTGGAAAATAAACAATTGATTTTAGTCTAACCTCAAAGCAAACACTCATTGACTTCGTGTTAAAATAGTATTATTATTCGCCAATAGATGTCAGGAAGAGTCATATTTTTCAGTTGAGACTACTCAAACGCCTACTTTTTGTTATTTTTCTTCCAAGTTTATGTTTAAGTTGATTATCGATAAAACACGAATAAAATGACATTTTCTAAAAATGATTCCTAGCTAGATCGATTTATCGCCTCCGAAACCACCTATATACTAAATTGTATGAAAATCGTTGGAGCCGATTCCAAGATTCCAATTATATATATATATATATAATATATATATATATATATAATATATATATATATATATAATATATATATATATATATAATATATATACAAGAATTGCTAATTTAAAGATATAAGATTAATTAATCTGTATGTCGATCAGTTGTCAGATGTCGATCAGTTGTCAGTTGTTCGTTGATCTCACATTCCTGAACAGCGGTATCTTTAAGTCGGTCTTGTGTTTGTAACATCCTTATATACTGTAGGTATTCGTATTCATAACTGACTTACAATCGCTTACCATTGACCAGCCCATTTGGTTCTTTGTCATCTGCGATATAAACGAGTTTCTTTTTGCGTTCGTCCTATTCATCTTTCACGTTTTAAAACTGCGTGTTCGTAGTACACGCGGCGCCCGCGTGGCGAGACTCGGCAGTGGCAGGATGTTCAGAGGTGGGGGTCTCATTGTCATTTCAATTAAAAACAATAACTGGTACGAGGACTCGCCTCGTCCAGGACGGTTTGAGTCAAGTTTTTAGAGGAATTTAGAAACTCTGGAACTACTACTACTACGAACTGGCTTGCTTTTTGCTTTAGAGGAGTTTAGTAAAGTGGCTTAGTTACTTGAGTAGTTTTGGGGCCTTATGACGGAACTTTAGCAATTATCCAACACCATCGTAATATTTTATGTATGGTATTGTACGATGATGTATGTACAAGTTTGTATATCGATAAATTTTGTCTATTGAAAGTTTGTCTACTTGCGAGGTTGAAAAATGTTGTCTCAAAACCTTAAAGAGAGATGAAAATGTTGAACGATTTCTTTCCATTTAAAATCTGATTTTCTAAAATTTCAGTTTTTAATATAATTTATATCCTGGTGTTCAGAATGCTGGCATTTATTTCGGCCAGAAATTGAGCATTACCATCCAGCGTGGCAAAGCTGCTAGCATTCTGGGCACCTTTCCCTCTGCCAACGGCCTTTTAAATTAAAATATAATTGAATCGTAACATGCAAATAACGTAACAGAGTACATAATGAAGTGTAAACTATATATATTTATAACCAAACTACATCGATGGAGAAATGTTAACTGTTGATAAATTGCCTTTGAATCCTAATTCTAAGAACTTATGTAAAAGAATCACACTGTAGCAGAACAAAACTATACAAATTGATTGCATATTCGTTCAGTTATGAAATGAACGTGCATACCTAACGATCCATTACGAGACCTTTAAAAATTATGACTATATGTTATTATACTTCGCCTTGAAATTAATGAATTCTCCATTTGAAGTGCTCGCGAGCTTCGGTTGCTTTGATTTCCGCTCTCCACTCTATCTCTTACTGAGCTACTGATACTGAGCTGGCAGGAAGCCAGCCTGATGGGAATCTGTTATCAGTGTCCTAGACGAGTTGCTCACACCGCCAAATGGTATTTCTAAGGTCTCAAGTGCTGATGTTGGCTAATACAGTAATGTGTCCAGTAATGGAAGCCGTATCTACTTGGCAACTGAATTAGGATGTCTGTATTCTCATTGCTGTTTAGTTCCTTGTAGCTCGGAAATCACGAAATGAGACCAGTGGCCCTATTCGGAGATTTAAGATTTTCATCTCACTTTTTTTCGTCCTTGTTGCTCTCGTTTGAAACGTCATAGGTGTGAGAGTGACCAAGATAAAATCTCATCTCATCTCACGCGCAGGAATAGCCCCCCTGCTTTCACAATCATTCGGAAACGTCTCCGTTAGGAATCCAAAAATTTTAAACTTAAATTACTCGAATCTCAGTCCATATTCATAAGTTTTTAAATGTGATTCATTCTTCCGATCGGATTTATACTCGATTGCCTATTCCAAAATTTATGAAAGTTGACTGAGATTCGAGCTATTTGAGTTTGAAATTTGTGGGATCCGGTCGGAAACGTTTCCGAATGATTGTAAATAGCACCGCTGATTACGTTAGCTATCATTCGCGATAAAAAAATCCATCTGTTTTGCGCAGCAGGTTGGCGCATCTGCAATTGCAACTTATAATGTAGCAAACTTAAGACTGACACGCTGCAAGTTTCTTGCCTGTTGCGTACATTTAATCAACAAATTACTTGCACCGTCTCAATAATAGATGCTGTCAATTTCTGAAGATAAATGCGTGTAATCTATTGCATTCAATTATAGCTCTGAATGTACACAAAACTTGCAGTGTGTTAATGGGTTCTTAGGCAGTTGGGGCAATGGTGTGATATTTAAAGCTTATTCATCAAATCTAAAATGCGCTTGAGATATATTTAATCCTTAAGAGTCCGGCGACCTAGCTAATTTCGACCTAGGTGACCTAGACTAACTTCGCATTGGCTTAAGGTATTCTATCGCCATTTCGTCTAGAAGAAGAAGACGAGTGAAGAAAGCGAGTAATGGTACTGACGAGCCTCTAAACTTACCTACAGAGTGACAAAGTGCAATTTCATTTTTTTTATGACTTTTGCACTTCTGTAATCATTCTTAAGTAACTAAGAATTTCCCCTGTATTATTGATTCATTTATCAGCTAATGATGTAGACAACCTCCCTATGTAATGGAATTTTTTATTTGCTTTGTTTACCTATTAAATAAATCAGTCAAAAGTGACCCCTTAGAAATGCGGATATTTTTCATAGCTCTATTTTAGCTTGAGAACGTTTTAAAAAAAAAAACAAGAACATATAGATATTGTGAATTTAATTGTACATGCTAAATTTTATCATAATCTGACAAACGGTTTTCAAGAAATTTGAGTAGCGCGTTTGTATGGAAATTTCAGAACGTCGCGGCCCTCTTAACTCTCGATAAACGAGTTGGACTATTATACTATTTATTTCTGGCACATTTAGAAATCTTACCTCGCCCGTACCCATGTACGCAATCTTCCAATATGCCATTGCAGGAATAGTAAAGGGTCCGCCAGACAATTTTTTTATTTGAAAATGCTATAAAAAAAACTACTGAATACTTTCTCAAATTTCTTTTTTATTTGAAAGTACAATCCTTCCTGTTAATAAGGTTAATAATAGGTTAAAGGTTAATAGGTTTATAGGTTTAAAGGACAATATTCGTGAAGCCATTGATGAAATACAGCTGCACACAATCGATAATGTGCCTCAAAATTGGACCGATAGTGTAGACTACTGCATGGCCAGCCGAGGCCGCCGTTTGAATGAAATTATTTTTCATTATTAACCGGAAGGATTGTACTTTCAAATAAAAAAAGAAATTTGAGAAAATATTCCGTAGTTTTTTTTATAGCATTTTCAAAAAAGAAAAAACAGATTTCTGGCGGACCCTTTATATTTTACGGCGATAAAAATAGCCTCAGAATTAAACAAAGGTGTAATATTATCTTGTATTAGATAATTTAGAATGGAATATGCAGAAACTTGTAAAAGGTGTATTTCTAAACCCCGGGCATATTCAGCTAGCATATTATTATATTATGACTAACTTTCACGAAATAGCTGTTCATTAATCGTCGACAAAATTTTTGGAACAGCTTATTTTTTTTGGGTTGGGCCTATTGTAAAAGTTGTTCATAAGAGGTTGAGTTTGTGAGTTAATGTGTACAATGATATCCTCGGGTATAAAAGAAGGTAACAAGCATTAAGTCCACGAAGTAATAGTTATGGAAAGGTATTTGAGAAGACACGTTTGAAAGGAAGTACCAATTCCATTACGCCTACATTGTTTTCTTCCCCAAAAGGTTTTGGGTAAAATTTTCCTATAGCAAGTGTACATAACACACCTTAACCCCTTTGCATGATTTCTGGGTGCGACAGTGTTAGTGGATTTAGTTTGGTATATTCTGTGAATAAGGTTTCTAGCCTATGTATTACTAACTACAATTTTACGAATTTTCACTTCGTGGAAATCCTAGCGAATGATCCTAGTTAGGAGAAGGCCTATCTCTCAAGCCAGAGGGCGTGGTTTCGAACCCAGCCGTACAGCACGCACCAATTTGCTCATTGTGTGAACATAATGTATTGTATGTCATGAGCCCGGTGTATGGCCACAAGGCTCGCCCTCTGTCATATTTGGGACTGAATATCGTCCGGCGAAGTGTGGGTGTTGTATTACACCTTTGCCAGCCCCCTCGGGGGAAAGGCGTGATGATATGTTACATGTTATGTTAAGGAAATCCTAGTGGAATTTTAAGCTTACAGCAATTCAACTGAACACTGATTCACGTATCAGCTGAACGTACCTGAAGGAAGTTGAAGTTAAGAATAGCTAAATTTGGTATTCTAACATTGAACATAACATTGAATGTTAACAATGGTCAAAACCTCAAAAAAATTCTAAGTACTTAGCCGAACTTGTACTATTCGTTCCAGAATTGTAAGTAAATCTCGTATATGATACTTATACCATATTTACGTCTTAATCTTTATTATCCCAATCATATAACTCTTTTTATTTGGACTATCTATCTGGACAGTTTTCCGCTTGTGAGTCTTGCCTGGACTGCCTTGGTGGCTCAGTCGGTAGTGAACCTGCCTTCTGAGCGAGGGGGCGTGGGTTCGAGTTCCACCTAGGGCGGACATTCATTGTGATAATTATCTATCTTTAAAGCACGTATTTAAAAAAAAAAGTAAATATATCAGTCTCTGGCCGCCATAGTACAAGCTTTGCTTAGATTGGGGTCAGACGTGCATCCTAAATATTAATTTTATCATTCGTTTCGATACACTATCACAAGCCGACGACGACTTGGCTTTCAATAAAAGATCCCTCATTTTCCAATTACGCACTCTTCAACCACAGCGTCCTCAGCAAGGCCACTTTGGCCCTTTATAATGCATTTATGCTTACGATCCGTCGACACGAATGAAACCCCACACAGTCCTTCCTTTGCACGACCAGGAGAGCAGATACTTCTGTCCTTGTCCTAAATGCCCTATTATTTATGGGCGGCCTATGTCGTGGTGCCGTGGCTTTCGTGCCGTGTCTCGGGAGTGTCCATGGTGTCGTGACCATCATATCGATTGCTGCTTATTCAGCGGTTCGTGATTTGGAAAGGTTACATCCAAATTAAGGTTAATGGTCTTATATGATGAGGTCTTGTAAAAATTCCAGGAATATTTAGTACGGTACAGTAGTAGGTCGTTTATATACGATGCCGCACTGACAAAATGTTGTATACCTACCTAGGTGCGTTCCGTGATGTAACCCGCGGTAAAAAAGTAGATAGGTAGGTACGGTCATCAGGGGCAAATGCGTCTTTCGAGAATCACTGACAAACCCTACACTAATTAATCAACTAACGCCATCTTGTACAGATTTGCAACTAAAGATAAAAAAGATGTAGGTGGCCTAATTTGTGAAGGGTATGTCAGCAATTCTTGAAAGACAAAATTTCCTCACAGACGCATTTGCCCCGGTTGACCCTATATGTTAATCCAGGGCATAAGCTACCTCTGTTCCAAATTTATATCCAAATCCATCGATCCGTTTGAGTGAGAAGAACTATAACAAACAAACACACACCATGCTTTTATTCCATCCAAAGGTTGTCTGGAAGAGATCGCTCTTAAGCGATAAGACAACCCATTGCGCCTTTATTTTTTAGTGTTTAGTTTAGATTTATTTGTATTTGGTCAATCAATATCGATAATATCAATAAAGAGTTTTTGTATTGTATTGTACCTACACACAAACTTTTGCCTTTAAAATATAAGTAGGAAGTAGAATATTCAGTTATATTGTTGAAATAGATTTACAAGCTTTATCACAGAAACCTTATTTTCAAAAAATGCTCAAACTACGAGTACTTGCTTGTTTCAATTCATAGTTTTCAAGTGAGATGCATAAAATAACCGAAGTGAATTGTTCTAACACTATGACATCTAAATTAATACTAAAACTATTTATGCTTTGCATAATTTTGTCAATGACAGTCCCTAGTGATTAATCTTAGTAAGCCCATTAAGTTCAATTAGTTAATTGTTAGTCGCCGTTTTTTTGATTACTAACCGGTAGGTATACGAGTACATTTTAGTAGTTAAGGTAGATTCATAATTAAAGCCAATGACAAAAATGTATGAGTATTACAATATTATGAAAGCGAAAGGTTGGATGGATGTTCGTTACTTAATCACGCCAGAACGGCTGAATGGATCTGGATAATATTTGGGACATGGATAAATTATAGTTTGGAATTACACATAGGCAACTTTATAACCGCGGGTTCCCCGTAACTAAATACGGTATACTTGTTATAACATTTTTATCGAAGGATACTACTACTCTCAGATACTACTACCCTACCTAGATACTACTACCCTATCTAGAACATATTTTTTAGTTACGGGAAGACATTTTTAAAGAAACCCGCGGCTCCTTTGACATGCACACGGATAATATAGAATTGCAGCAACCATACAAAACCACATAAAACGCGGAAAATTTCCAATTTTGCAATGCTATGCATGCATTTATGCCACAAAAATACATCCTAGTCGTTATCAAACGTCCGTTTACTTTCACTATCTTCGTTGTGAAGCGCTTGATGGCTCATGTCATCGGACTTCCTAATCAGCAGCTGATTTGTAAAGTAAACAATAATTAAATTATCTATTAGCCAACATACTGATTACTGGCGATTGTTGAACGTAATAATTTAGTTAGAAATTTATTTCCTAACTGAGTTGCTATTGTTGTCTTTATATTAATCGTAGTTTGACCCTTGGACAATAAAATTACAAGTGAAGAAATTTCTAGATCTAGCATTGGTAGATCTAATGATTAAGCAAATAGACATGCCTTTATGAGATATGCCTAAATCTCAGGGAGTGATAGGTAATAAACTGAAAGTCGTTGGACTTAGTACATTAACAAAATTTGAAGTTGCGTAGGATTTAAAACTTTAGACGATAAAGGCAAAGTTTTAAGTTCCATAACTTTAGATAAAAATCACATTTCAAGAATTCGAATATGTAACAATTTGTAACATTTACTAAGGGTCGGCTATTTGTACATATTAGCTGAAGTTGTAACCGGCTCCTACATTTGACCGTATCATAAAGTAGAATAGAGTAATTTTATTTTCATAAGATATTATCATGCATTGGTATTCAATTACTTAAAATACTATGAGTTATACGAATCGTCATCAACATACATCATCATAAGACCGTCATAATGTAAGCCATAGCCTTAGAGAAGCCCTCACCGAAAGTCAAGTTGCACAGGGACATGACTAACTATTGTGTGCAACCCGATTTGTTATCTTCCGATTGTTAAATTTGACTTGACGTTGAGTTTGATAACTGTAACTTTACTGTAACCACGGGATATGCAACCAAGTTGGGAAGATCTTTCTTTGTTGTTCAAATACCACCTTTGCATGGAGATACGATAATGAACTCTTCAATCCCATTGTCTTTAATATCATTAGATATTGTGTCTTTGCCTATTTCTATTCAAAATTCCGATTTTTTTGACAAATCACCGATCATAACAAAACAATTAACATCAGGTACCAAAACACAGAATTATTCATGTATCTTTCAATACTAGATAAGTACTGCTATGCTCGACACCGTATCACGATGGCGAGGTGAAGGACGCCTAAAGTTCATGGACTCAAACATTCCTATTTATACTAAAGCTGCCTACCTGGATTATAGGATTTATATATTATTGGTATGTAACCTATGAGAAACTCGATGTTTAGTCAAATTTACACCTGCGTAGAGACGTAAGATTAAGTGGAAATACTTAGGTAAGTACTTAAGTGTTCTGGAAGTCATGGACAATATCAAGAGGCTTAAAGTACATTTGGAAAGAATCAAAGTATCAGCAGTTAAATATTCCCCGCCACTATCACCTCCTACGATCTCACGAAAGGCATCAACCTATGTCGGAAACCGTAGGAGTGTTTTCTCACAAACAGTTGATACTATTCGAAATTCTTTTCATTTATCTCAATTAAGTGTAGGAGTTCCATAATGAAGAATAAACGTGCTAACTGCTAAGATTTACGACAATATCCAGTTTTTTTTTTAAACTTCCGCCGCTAATTTGCCAGCCGGAATGAATGAAGAGGTATAAGTTCCCAAAATATTCTAGGTGACTAATAAAGTCGGAAACGTCACGGCGTTATTGGACAGAATGGACAGTTACAAAACGGTAGTTCCGAAATAGAAACTATGTCACTGAAGATGGTTCTAAAAATTGGTTGCTCTATGAAAAACAGTAAACACTCGATTATTATTGTTATTTACTAACAGCTATTCCGCGGTTTTACCCGTGGGCTCATAGGAACCGGTAATTTTTCGAGATGAAAGGTATACTATGCCTTTTTCTGCACCCCTGAAGCTTTAAGCGTGAAAGTGTAACAGACAAACGAGCAAACTACTAACTTTCGCTTTTATTAGGATTATAGGACTTAAAAATATTTGTAAAATGAAGACTGCACGCAGAGTATAAAATTTAATTTTTTTTTTTAAAGTAATCTTTCCGTTATTTAGCGATCATTTGCTTCAGTTCGATATTTGAATAGACAGCTAGTTAGGAAATGGACAACTTAGGAAACAAACTAAATCAGGAAGTGGAAAACTTTCAAAATAGATCAAATAATTAGAAAATAGACCGAGTCGACCGAAAAGAGCTTTTAGCGCTAAATATTGAATTTGCAAGTATCATTCGATTTTTTTACCACTTTAGCACGATTTCTTTTCACGACTTAAAATTGCCTTGGCAAAGCTTATGGAATTCAGATACTTACATCTCTAAATTGTGCCGTGCCTGACTCTCCCAGCTGATACATGGACACGTAGGCAGCTTCAGGTTGAACGAAGAGCTGGCACAGCACCATCTCTTCACTGCGGAACATGGAACCCATGGTGGCTGATCAACGAGGCTGGCGGTTGGGTTCTGTGAAACATCAGACATGGAGAAAGTCGTAAGAAATTCAATTTAACTTTAGTTATGAAGAAATTGTCTTCAATTACGTTGTAATAAAGCTGAAGATGAACCACATGTTGTAAACATTTTAATGCTACAGGGATGATTTGAGATGCATTTATAATTTTCAAAAAAATTATGTAATCCTGTTCTAGGAAAAAAAGATGTTGGGTCGTTACTGGTACGTGGAGTTTTTCAGATTTTGAACTTAATAAATGTTTTATTAGAATGAAATTTACTGATTATTTTGTAAGAAAAAATAGCTATGATGCCTGCTACCCTTGGCAACAGCTGACTCCCGAAGACGACTGCCAAAACGGTCACCAGTGGTAGTGGCTAAGACCAGAGTCGGACTGAGCTGGAAGGGCCCGGGTGGCTCCCCATAAGCTCCCCATAAGGGGCCCGAGACGGGGTGTAGCCCCCAACCTACTTACACACCGACTGGCTTGCGGCAAGCTCAGCAAGCCAAGTCAGAGGGGGGCCCGCGCTGGCTGGGGCCCAGCTGGCAAATGCCACCCAGACTGTATGGCAAGTCCACCCTGGCTAAGACAAACTGCTATCCCACAGAAGCTGTTGATTGCCCCGTAATAAAAAGTTGTATATGTATCAATCCAGTGAATTAATTTAATTCTGGACTGGACTCAATTTTTTTGGAGACGTTTCAGCGAGAATAAGTAACAAAACAATCACAAATTATAAACTAACTTTAGCAAAATTTATATTAGCCTAAATTCTAGAGGCTCTTCAATACTGCAAGCTCAGCATATACGCAATGCAACAACGGTATGTCGACTCTTTTTTGCGAGACGCACGTATGTTTACACATAGCCCTGTCACGTTCTTGCACACAAAAATTTACGAAAAAAATATTGTCGCGCGCGCGTTTGCTATTAGGGCTGGTTTCATTCAGTACTGCTTGTTAGAGTATTTTGCACTATACAGTATCAATATAGGTTTTTTCAGAAGCACAGTAAATAAGCAATTAATGGTTTAACGTGTAACATCTCATTAGAATTTATTGTTGTTTTGACAGCTGTTCTTTTCGTAGTGCGTGCGTGGACAGGCGTTTATTTAGTTCGTCAGAAGTCGGCGTTAGAAGCTATTTTGCTTCTTGTGTTTCATCTCAGCTCTAATAAATTTCTTGGTATTGGAATGAAACTAAATTAATTAGGGTCGATTCAGACTGAACGGAAAAATGCTCGAGTAATTTTTGACGTTATTGACAAATTTACTATATCACCATAGGCTAAAATGCAGATAACATAAACAGAGAAGTCCGCGTTGCCTCGATTTTTTTTTTTGCAACTTTGTGATTCAGGTATGGTAATAATATGTCTAAATTTTAATTTTAATGACGTCAAAGAGTGCAAAATGATTTTTTATGTCTAATCCGATCCTTAGTGTTATTATTTTGTCATTGTTTGATAAAAACTTTCTTTCTACCCCAAGAAGGGTTGTTGTTGGTATTCTCCATGGTACAATAATATACGCCCCCAGGTATAGCATTCAGCAACACGTAGTGACGTCAATCGATGTTAAAACAAGACCGAAATAAGTCATTTACAACCAAATCGAAAGGGACGGATGACGATGACGCCATTATGTGTTTGGTGAATAGTAGACCTTGTTCTTTTGGATCATGGTATTCTAAAGGCACTGTAAGCGTGGCGCGTCTTTTTATATCAATTACTATTACCTCCCTCACTGTTGATGGCAAAATTGCCCCAAAACCCTAAGGGGAAGAAGCCACTTTAAAAAAAAAAAAGCGTGGCGCGGGTAAATAAGCTCCATCCAGCTCCAATAAGGTACATCCATGTATGTCCATACCAAATTTCATTAAACCTGCAAGAAGGGGTAACGAACAAACACACGCACACTATGCGTTTGCAATATAAAAAAAAATGGAGTAGGATTAAATTGGTGCTGGTAAAGGTTTATTGCTGCTTTAGGTCATAATATGTAATTGCTGTAACTTTTGAGGCTGAAAGGAACAATTTGTCTAGTACCACCATAACCATCCTACAATAAAAATAGGTTGGTAAAGCCTTGTTTGTAGTACATACTATTGTTTATTCTATGCTTGAGTAGCAGTGTTTGAATTATGTTATATTTTTTGTTATTCGTCATCATTAGGCACGTCTGCTGAAGAGGACGCTCTCAGACAGAGGCTATAAAATAGTTATAGAAAACAACAGTATAAGACAGCTTTAATTTAAACCCTAATAAAAGTCATGTGGTTTGGAATCTGGAGCCAGACTCACACCTACACATATAAATGCTAACGACAGTCTAGTGTGTCTGTGTCCACAGTAGAATGTGCACATACTACTGTGTACACAGACACATTCAGACTTTCATTTTTAACCGACTTCTAAAAGGAGGAGGTTCTCAATTCTACTATAGGTTTTTTTCTTTTGTATGTTACGCGATTACTCCGCCATTGTGAATCGATTTTTTGTTTGGTCATGAGCCTTTACCATATAATTTTTTTTAAAATATGTCATGCAGTTTTAAAAATATCAACAAAAGTCTAAAAATTGTTTCCATGGATGACGAATTACAGGATGGGAAGTCGGTCGGTGGGAAGCTTAAAGCTTTGTTTTTTATATTATGTCCAGCTCTTTTTAACCGACTTCAGGAGGAGGTTTCAAAATTCGTCGGATTTTTTTTTGTATGTTCCCCGATTACTAGAAGACGTCTGAAGCCATTCTGAAAATTATTCTTTTGTTTAAAAGGGTTTGTTTTACACTTTCCAGGATCCCATTTAAATTTTATCGAAATCGAACTTAGAATAAAAAATTGATTTCAAAATCCAATTCAGATGACGGAAAGTTGGTTTTTTGATGTTAAAAGATTTTATAGTGAGTTAAGTTGAGTTGCTAGCCATTATACTGAAATCCGAACTCATTGCAAAAACGTGAATAATCAGGCTAGCGACATGTAGTCACATGTAGACACAACTAGTCGCAAAACAACAATAAATCGCGATGACAATCGCGCAAAGCTTACTCGATGTCGCGACGTACGAGTATGTAAAGAGCAACGAAAGTCTTTGATAACAGATAGGTGAATTCTTTATTGTTCACACCAGAAATAGCGGTTGATATTTAGAACTACTCAAATTATTCATCTCTATGGTATAGTCGGTAGTCAAACTACAACGTAGGTATCTTCAAAGACTGAATGAATAAGTTCCTTTTATATTTCTTCGTTCTATATTTTAAGGGTCCCGCGACGCTCTGAAATTTCCATACAAACGCGCTTGTCAAATTTCTTGGAAACCATTATGATGAAATTTAGCATGTACAATTAAATGAACTATAACTCCGCCCCTATGTTCTTGGTATTTTTTAAAAACGTCCTCAAGAGAAAATAGAGCTATGAAAAATACCCGCATGTTTAAGGGGTCACTTTTGACTAATTTATTCAATAGATAGACAAAGCAAATCAAAAATCCCTTTACATATTGTTCTATCTATACAGGTTGTTTACATCATTAGCTTTTGAATGAATCATCATCATAATACAAGAAAAATTCTTAGTTATTTAAGAATGATTAGAGAAGTGCATAAGCACTTTGTCACTCTGTAGGTAACTTTACGCTCGTCAGTATCATTATAATTATGCTCTCTTCGCTCGTAGCCTTCTTCTAGACGAAATGGCTATAGAATAATACCTTAAGCCAATGCGAAGTTAGTCTAGGTCGCATAGGTCGAAGTTAGTTAGGTCGCCGGACTCTTAATTAAAAGAAATCGCGATTTTGTTCTTTTTTCAAATGTTGCATAAAATAGATTTAAACACTTGTTCCCAAACATGTGGTCTGGAATCTGAATCGTTAGCCAGCGCGCCTCCTACTCGTCTGCATGCCAATGACACTGTAGACGTAATGCAAGACACTGGCCTTCGCGGCTACAACGGGTTTTATTAACGCATCTGTCTGAACATTTTACTGCTGTTGTTTTAAAGAAATTTTGACGTAATAATTTCGTTACTTTCATCTTATCATCTGGCCGCTCGTGGCTACATTCTCCTAATAATGGAGGATCGGGGCTTACTCCCAGCGACCACCACCAAAACGGCCACCAGTGGTGGGAGAACTCGTTGGGTCATAAAATTATTTCTTGTGCCAACGAACACCACGAAACTATCATACAAAACATACATACATTTCGTCACGCCTTTACCCCGAAAGGGCTGGCAGAGGTGCAATACAACACCCACACTTCGCCGGACGATATTTAGTCCCAAATGTGACAGGGAGCGAGCAGATGATGTAGCATCCAGTCCTCCAGTCATGTAGCAGATGACATACAATAAATAATAAATAAATAAGTTCGGGACACTTCCACACACGGTCGCCTGACCCCAAACTAAGCAAAGCTTGTACTATGGCTGCCAGGGACTGATATACATACTCAGATATTTTTAAATACATACTTAAATAGATATTAACACCCAGACATAGAACAAACACAAATGTTCATCACATGAATGTTTGCCCTAGGTGGCAATGACAATACGCACATATGCTCACACAATGAACAAATTGGTGCGTGCCATCGACTGGGTTCGAATCCGGTCCCTCTGGTTTGAGAGGCGGGCCTTCTCCCAACTAGGCTGCCATCGCTTAAACGCTCTGCCAAACTGTCACCGCTGATGAAAACTACAGTCAAACCGATAGAACATGGAAAACCAATTTTCGATATTTTTTTACACTGTAGCACTGGTCAACTATATAACCACATTAATTATTATAACAAGACGTGACGATGTATACAAACCGGTAATAATATTTTGTTTTTGACCCAACGAGTCCCACTG
Source organism: Peribatodes rhomboidaria (assembly GCA_911728515.1). Lineage (NCBI taxonomy): Eukaryota > Metazoa > Arthropoda > Insecta > Lepidoptera > Geometridae > Peribatodes > Peribatodes rhomboidaria. The sequence continues at coordinate 13,362,088 of OU452175.1, forward strand.
GCGGCAGTTGAAACAAAAATTAAAACTTTGTCCTAAAGACCACCACTGGTGTCTTTTTGGGTGATGGTCGTTAGGAGCAAGCCCCAGAGACGATCGGACTATGGGCTTGCCTCGATCTTCTACTTATTTATTCAGCCACTGTCAAAGACAACTGCCTTGTGAGTGGTGTAATGATCACCTTGTTTAGTAGCGAACGTAGACTGAGAATTCTCCATCTACGGTCGCGAGCGCCCTAAATTATGTACGTTTGCTTCTTCATAGTCTTCATCCAAAAACACGTCTCTACAAACTATTATCGGTTATCCGTTCATTTGCCATTGTTTATCAGATCTGCAATGTTCTTTTCGTTAAAATTTCAACTTTTTATTCGAATACCCAACGAATACCCCATGTGTGTATTATGTTACCTGTATTTCCCTTAATTTAGGGAATTGTTTGTTTATATCTGACCTTTTTTTCTTGATCTTTTTTTTTTATGCAGAATTTTATGCAGTGCTCCTGCAAACCTATAAGGCACTTATTCACTCTAGCCTTGAAGTTTTGTAGTGTGAAGAAGTACAAAGACGGCAGTTGAGTGAGGCGCTACAAGTGCACTACTGCTTAGACCCGTCTTCGGAACGGTTACACCGGACTACATCCCGGATTTTCTAGTTTATCTGTAAGTTTGTTTTTTACCCGACTGCGCAAGAAGGAGGGTTATTTTTTTAGAGTGTTTATGTATGTATGTATGTATGAGGTTTCTTTAATTGGCACGCCCTACAGCCTAAACAGCTTGATGGATTTCGACATGTGAGGTGTCATTTAAATCGTCTTGATAGTGGAAGTGACATAGGGTATACAACATTTTGCAGCCGGGTTTATTATTTATCTTTTAATAACGTTACTTGTCTATAATGTTTTATTGATAGCTGTGGATTTAAAAAATAAATAAATAACAAAAGCTTTATAGAGATCAGAATACAAACAACTGATAATTAGAATAGATTTGCTTTCGTGTTCCGAGTTGCAGCTAGAATCTGTAACAAGTTTATTTTTATTTTTATTTTTTATTACTTAATAGGCTTGCGTTTGGCCGCCAACATGCCTGATGATAAGCAGTGATGCGGCCTACGATGGAGCACGCTTGCCTAGAAGAAACCGATTCACTCGAGACTTGAAGATACCCAGATCATTAGTGTCAGGGAACACACACTCTGGCAGAGTATTCCACACTCTAGCGGTCCTTATGAGAAATGAGGAACCAAAGCGTTTCGTGCGTGTTGTAGGTTTTTCTTTTCTTTCAATATTCTTTATCTAATATTGAAAGTCATTTAAAACTAAATAGTAATCGTAAAAACAATACAACAGTTCGATTAGATTAACCTTTTCATGAGTATCTAAAGTGTAATATTGTCACAGGCGTGGTCAATAGCGAATGCCATAACAATTACACACATACACACTCCATGAATCATGAATGAAAATTTTATTGTTCCAACAATGAGGAGGATATAATAACAAGATATGTTTTAATGTTAATAGCTTTGAGAACTATATCGAATATTTTAATGTACTTAACCAAGTATCTACTTAAACGATTATATTTTATTGAAAAATACGTGTGAACTTCTACCTTACCTATCTAAGGTAGAGGTAAATATAAAGTGAATAATAAAACGTTCTCGCATCAATCTTAACACCATCTTTTCAAACAGATATCTTAGTATACTGCTGACTTTTTCTAAGGCACATCCATTGGTCTCATCATCGGGTTTCACTTCCAGCTGTTACAAAAATCCCTGTACCCTGTGTGTCTGTTAATCCCTGTCGTACTCACTTAGTCCAACCACCGCACTAAAAGATGAAGCATCTATGCTTCATCTTCGGCAAAAATGCTTTCGTATGTCCGATTCCTGTCCGGATCTCCATCCGGATCTCTGTCTGGATCTTTATCTTCCTCTACCGGTCGCATTTCACTAGTAATTACTGGATCTTCATTTCCGTAGGAAATCTTTACGATAGTTTAAGTAACCATAACGTCTCTGAGTGTTCTACACAACTGCAGCTGATAAAGAAATAACAACACAGCTCTTCGGTCACGGGACGAGGTTAGTACAGGTGCTCAAAATCCACTGCTAATCAGCTAAGTCAGCTGCTAATGGCCAATTGAATGGACAAAAAGTGTTTTTGATGGACATATTTCCATGAAAAGGAAAGGTTATAATTAGTTATTGGTTATAATTGATTACTATTATTATGGTTTCTAGTTCTACGGTACGTTTGCGAATTTGTGATTTCCACTTTAGTTAAAACAAGCCAAATCCAGTGGTAAGTACCGTTCCTGCGTTAAGATTTATCATTATGCTGCTATGTCGGTGACTGTTTCTCTACTGAGATGATCTGTTTCGTGCGGAGATTATTACTCAAAAAATCGTAGAGCATCACTATTTAGCTCTATGAGGCACTTCGAATTGAAAAGATTGAACAACTTCAAGATTGACAGAAGTACCTTATGGACAGGCAGCTAAGACTTGCGCTTTATTTCAGCATATTTATCTTCTATCACAGTTTTCAAAGTCCTTATATTATTTTCATTTAAACCTAATTATCTTCGGTCCTTTTTTTTATAAATGTAGGCTTATTTAATGTACAAATAGTATTTCGACAGGAATGTATAGAAATGAGAAATAGTAAATTTCAATCCCATCCAAAAACATTCACAGGGAATTGATAAAGAAATACGATGTATTCTCGGTTCTTCCACCGCACCTATACATCGCACATAGAAACCATAGATAAGAACAATAATGTTTTCTGTACATCCACAATTCTTATTTGAAAGAAGAAGTTTACATTAAAATAGATATGATAATGTTATCTAATGTAAATGTACCCCCAATTTATCTAGGGTCAAATAATTAAGATATTTTTTTCCGGTTGTACCTATATAAGCTTTGGATGATAAGCTGACCAATTATAAACATCTCAATTCTAACATGAAAACAGAATACGTAGGTGATTTATTGTACCTAAGTAGGTTTTTACAAAAAATATAATTTGAAACGGCTTTGGCATTTCTACCATGGTAACTACTATGGTAATGAAAATTCTTTTAATTTACCTTTTCTTTTATGTACGGACTATGGGATAAAAGATTTATAGTGAACGTTCAAATATGATTTTCTATGATCTGACAGGATCCATTTGCTTGCTTTTCATTAATCCTCTGTCAGCAGTCTCAGTTATTAATTAGCTCATTTGTAAATGAACTGTATAGAAGCACGATCTGTAAAGTTCATTATTAATGTGTTATGATAATTTTTTACTCAGTTTGTTTTGAAATTTGATTTAGACAAAACATATATCGTCACGCCTTTCCCCCGAGGGGGCTGGCAGAGGTGTATAACACCCACACTTCACCGGACGATATTCAGTCCCTAATGTGACAGGGGTTAAGTCTGTCGCCATACACCGGGCTCCAGTCATGTAGCAGATGACATGCAATACGCACATTTGTTCACACAACGAATAAATTGGTGCGTACCTTCGGCTGGGTCCGAAGCCGTTCCCTCTGGCATTGGTTTTTAACTATAAATATTCAACTGTGACGTGTAACTATAGGAGTTATCAATAAATTCTGATTTCTGATTTCTGGCTTGAGAGGCGCGCCTTTTCCGGCTAGGCTATCATCGCTTCCCATAATTGGATTTAAAGTTGACTTAAAAATTGTACTGGTCAAGGAGAAGAAAAGCTTTTAATATTAAACGAATGAGAAAATTTGCTACATACAGCCTACGTATTTGTTTTTTTGACATAAATTGCATCAATATTTTGGTGGCAAGTTTCATAATACTAAATTGCTCTCTAACTCAAATCAAGAAAGAAAAACTTTAAAAGCTTTTGAAAGTCTTCTGCATTTCGACGATCCGTGTTTCGATACTGGCAGAGCTTTTACGAGAAGATGAAGAGATCTCTTGCGGTCGCAAGGATAAACATAGGGTAAAATATCTGGTGAATTAGCATGAAAGCAAAAGTTGTCTGATGTTGCAACAGAGCCATCGGTGAGTATTTCGAATGTGTCCCAGACTGAGTGCGTTAATTTGCCGATGCGTCGCCGTGACGCCCGGGTGGCACCGCGTCCCAGCCGCACGCTAGGTATTGTATTTTTATATCTGGACATCTTCCAAATAGTACTCCCAACGGTTATCAAAAATATTGTTCGAACACCCATTGATACACCCAACATCATTATCTATGGAATGAATTCTATTTCGGGTCGTACCGGCTATTTTAGTTTTGTGTGCTGCATGTGTGAACATTCTTCGTTATCGATTGTTCTTAATTAATAATCTATTAAAGTTCCAGTTATATTTCAGTCAGAGGATCGTTTGGCTTTTGTCGATAGCGATGCGGCAATTAGTTTTATAGGATTTAGAAGATTGGAAGCTATTACTCACGTTTAAGTTTTAAATCCGAGTTGGAATATTAAGGTCACTCAACACACACTTTTAGTCAAATTGTTTGTGATATGGTCGTGTTTGTAATATTTGTCGCGGCCTCGGTTATTGTCGCAGGCGGCCGGTCTGGCCGGGAGGTACGCGTCTACTGCAGGTCTACCTACATTATTACCACTGTTCGTATTAACTGCTCCCTAATCTGTGATTGCTCCCGTCCCAGTTCCAACAGCAGTAGGTACTGCTACGTGGAGTTTACTGCCAAGTGTCAGCCGATCTAAACTATATAAAATTGGAGTGTCCGTCGAGATCAGATCGTTAGGAGGTGTTTTATCACCGGCGACTAGACTGACTATTTTTTCTCTATTTCTTATTGTTCCTATTCTTCACATTCCACTGTGTAAAGCTCGTTGAAATTAGTATTCGGATACGAAGTGTTTTTGTTGGAATCTTAAATATGTTCCTTTTATAATAAAAATGTAAAATTAACATTACTAATTGCTGGTATCATAAGAACCTGGATCGAGTTTAACTACATAGTTTGTTTGTTAGTCAGTTTACAGGAGCAAGGCCTTTGAACTTACTATACCTACCTACGGTTTTACTTTTAACAAATAAATTAGTTGAAGCAGTGAAAGTCAATCGTGTAAATAATTTATGGCGGTCTACATACAAACGAGTCTCGGTTGCTCCTGACGTGCCAACCAAAAAACCGCGTAATGTTTCATTGTTACCTTCACTGAATTCATGATGTTTTCTCCTGATATCAGCATTTTTACGAAACTATGAAATTTGCAAATATATAATACCTTAAGTAAGCTTACTTTTGCAAAGGATTGAAATCTCTGCTCGAGATGAACATTGATCTCGAGTGCTCCAGAACAGGGCGTCATCCATTTCCATCCAGTCCCCCTCAGTGAAGATATGACGCGACCGGTTGTCAGTCATTAGGAGGTGGGTCTTAGTAGATCTTCAATCTGTAGGCACACGAAGCACACTAGATACTGGACCACAATTGGTCTTGGTTATTTATTCATTAAAGAATTAGGCCCACAAGTGAGCCTGGTTACGTCAATTCGTGGAATCCAAAAATGAATTATAAGTAAATGTTATATTCGCAGGCGTGCATGTTTGAATGGGAATCGATTATTTTGTCCATGATATTAGATCAAAAACATAACACAGAAGTTTTTACTATTTTTTCGATAGCTTAGATTCAAATCAATAAATCGATTGAAAGCTTGTTAACCTCGCAATTTGCCAGCCCATGGACAACGGAATCCACTTCACCATGAGATGAGATTTTTTCATGTCATAAATTACACAAAAATGATTGTCTCTCATACAAATATAATATCTAGTCATAAATATACATACGAGTATGTCGCTGCCAACCAGCTTACTTCGCCGTTCAAATAACAGCCTAGCATTTTCACTAATCGTTGAGATGGCACCGTTCTCCTTTCTGATTATATTGAGCCATTCCAGGCAACTAGTCAACGTTATCGATCCAAGTCATTTTGCTTAGCCGTTTGATTGAATGACTGAACGGCGCCGTTTAGTAAAAGGCTAGGCTTAATTGAACGGTGAGTTAAACTAGTTAGGCTAAGATATATAAATTAATAAATATGATTTATGTCTTGTGCAAATTGTACCTGCCACGTAGGTAGGTGCATACAAGTGAGTGATAGCTTCAAGACGAGATGCTTACTCAACGTGGTTATTGTTATCAATACCCTGTTGTTTCATAAGAGAGGCACATCTCTTTTCAATGCTTTATATTTTAAAAGCAATAACTTAGACTTGGTGGATCAATTGGTTGACGAGGCGATGACGTGTCAAAGCATGCTCAAGCTTATAATGAAGGCACAGGGTTCGCGACCTTTGGTTACCGGGTGACGTGCTAGAGTGACGCTTAAGGCACAGCTTTATGCTATTTAGGGCAGTCGGTTTTACGAAATAACTTTAAGAAATCTAAGTTCTGACATGTTGACAGGCTTAAATTTTAGGCGGCGTTTCCTTGTGGTCATAATAGTTTGTCATATCAGTATGACCATGACGACAAACATGCCCTCGTGGTCATACCAGTGTGACTTCATGGTCATAAAGAATATTGTAAATAAAGAATGGTCATTAAGATAATCCTCATGGATTATATCTTTCACAGACCTGAAATTCCTCGCGACCGTGATTACGTTTTTTGTACCAGGATAACAAAAACGATGGAGAGGTTTTTTCCCTCGTGACCCGTGTTCACACTTTTCGTGAATAAGGAGAGAAAACCTCTCAATCGTTTCTGCTAACCTGGTATCTGATATCGACCAATGTCTTTTAAAAAAACGCGCGATTATTAAAGAACTAGCTCGAAAAGCGTACTTTTCGTGGCTGTTGTCATTGATCGAAAGTTTAAAGTTGGTATGACAAACTAGCATGACAACGAGGAAACGCTAATTTTACGGGGTCCTCCGAAATGCTGGTATGATTAAATTATCATTAAGACACATAACAAGATAAAGAAGATCTGCGTAGCTCTGCAAAGATCGGTGTGTAAAAAGGAGACCTACATAAAACCAGCTGCTTCTAAAACTCTTGAGAACTGCTACAAATTTAACCCAATTTCGAAATTAAATATTTATTTGAATTTTACTTTGCTGAAAAAATATCTTTTTGTTTCTAACTTCTGCCAAGAACAATATAAGCTTCTTAGTTACTTGTAAATAGGCCTTTTGATTTATTGTTGATGTATTTAATTAACGGTAATCAAGGTTATCGATGAACAAACAATCACACATGTAGGTATAACACGCATAGCCCATAGACCCTAATTAAAACATTAGAGCATCGTACGAACGAAAATTGACTCATCTGCTTGAATGCTAAGGAAAAATAACAAAAGTAATTGTATGTACTATACCTATATGTTAGTATGATAATAAGAACATCTAACTCGCATTGCCATACAAAACAGTACAGGAATAAATGAAAATTACAGAGTTCATTAAAATAGCTGTACAAAAATAGACTCCCGATAAAAGAGGTTAGCCACAGGAATAAACCCACTACGTTACTACTTACCTTGACCAATATAACCTGGTCTACGTTCCATGATGAGCTCGTTCTTCAATAATGGTGCTTGTGAGTGGATGAGAGGGAGGGGGAGTTTAGGGTAATTTGGTTTCGTGGATTGTAGGTCGGGTCACCGTTGCCGATGAATAGATCCTGTCAGTTTGGCTTGCTTTATACAAGTAGATGTAGGGTCAACTGGGGCAAATTCGTCTGTGGGGCAATTGCGTCTTTCGAGAATTACTGACAAACTCTTCACAAATTAGGCAACTAACGCCATCGTGTGTTTAGTCTAAAAATAGAGTATGTTTTCTCTTTCGCAAGATACAAATTTTCATTTCGAATTAGAAGAAATTATAGTATCGAGAAAAAAACCTTTCGTAATGTGTCTTAGTTTTCGCGCCAATTATATATTATTTTCAGATTAGCAGCTTTCTATTTTACCTACTTTTCCGGATTACAGGCGTCTTCGAGTAATCGCGTAACATAAATACATAAAAAAAGGACGTAGTTAAATTGAAAACCTCCTTCTTTTTTAAAGTCGATTAAAAATGTTTTCGGTCATCATTCTACATTATCGCATTTAATACGAACTATTAGCTGCGGCCCGCAATTAAAAGTATCATGTTTATTCGTGCATATTAAAGGTTGGTTGATACAGTTTGGTTTTCACACTAATATTTGTGAAGGCGAATATTTGTGTGTTTGTAAGTGCTTTTTTGCTTGTTAGGATGGATAGATTTTAATGAAATTTGTATGCAGGGGGGCTATTCCTGCGCGTGAGATGAGATGAGATTTTATCTTGGTCACTCTCACACCTATGACGTTTTAAACAGAGCAACAAGGACGACAAAAGGTGAGATGAAAATCTCAAATCTCCGAATAGGGCCACAGGTAGGATTAACACATAGGCTATACTTTTCAACCGCGGGTGAAATTGTGGGGTGCAGCTAGTTTGTTCATAGTTCTAGGTTTGGGCTGTGTTCTAGTTCTAGGCTTATAAGCTTAGTTCTGTAACGTTTCCGCCAGGGGCGCTTTTTTGATGTGTATGAAGCCAAACGAAAACTTTAAAAAGTTCTGTAACTATCAAAACTCATACTAAGTTTACATTACAGAGAGGTTTCAAAATGAAAAGTGGGACTTGCAATCGAGACATTAAATAGAGGTAGAGTTTATTTGAAAGTGTGGACTTCTAGTGACATCTATGATTTTTCAGCAGAACTACGTTAGCCCGGAAAAATACAAGAGTGTTTGTAATTTTTGCGTTTCGACATTATGCGCCTATGCGGTTAAACTTGTCAGTATTACTACACAGGTCTTACTAAAAAGTACAACTCACAAATTATAGATGGCGTTAGTTACGAATAACTTTATTTTTACCCGACTGCGCAAAGAGGGTTACGTTTTTAGAGTGTATGGATGTATGTATGAGGTTTTTTTAGCACGCCCTACGGCCTAAACGGCTTTAATAGATTTCAACATGTGAGGTGTCATTTGAATCGTCTTGTGGAAGTGACATGGGGACAACATTTTGCAGCCGTGTTTTTTGTTTTTCTTTTAATAATGTTACTTACTTGTTTAATAAAGTTTAAGGGTTTCGAAATAAACCCTTATAATTTATATTCGTTAAATAGTTTTATTGATACTGAAAAAGTTTGAAAAAATTAAAAATAAAATTATTTATTCCTCAGTCCATTTATGATTAAAAAGGAATTTAAATAAATTGTTTTGGTTTAAATTTATCACAATTATAAATAAATTGTAATTTTGCGAATAATTACTTACCTTTTTAAAAATAAGTAAGTAATTTTGTAAAATTTAAATATAAAAAAAATATGTACATAAATTACGATTTTGCGCCGCAAGCTTTTATCCACTTTAGGAGCACTCGTTTCAAGAGCTTAAAAGTTTTAATTAATAATGTAAATTAAGAAACCGACTTCTCATCAGAACGGACCAATCTGCAAGTATGTAAAACAGATCCGATATAATGTATTGTTATTAACCCTTAAAAAAAATGGTTGTCTGTAAAGTCGGTTTACGGACGATAATTTAACATGACAACGATCGATTCAGGCGTCTTTGAGTAATCACGTAAAATGCATAAAATACAAAAAAAAGCACTCTGTCGAATTGAAGTCCTCCTTCTTTTTTGAAGAGAATAAAGACTAAGAAAAAAATACTAAATCAAAATCGGTAGCTACGAGTACATCCGTACGGGAGCTACGATGCCACTGACAGATAGACACATACACACACGTCAAACTAAGTGACATGTCCAAATTGCAGAGCACACCGACTTGAGGTGGTTTTATGTTCGAAATGAGTGACAGATCAGGGGGGCTATTCCTGCGCGTGAGATGAGATGAGATTTTATCTTGGTCACTCTCACACCTATAACGTTTCAAACGAGAGTAACAAGGACGAAAAAAGTGAGATGAAAATCTCAACTCTCCGAATAGGGTCCCTGAATCACTCCGCCAGGTAAAGCATTCCGGTCACGTGAGCAACACGTAGTGACGTCAATCGATGCTCAAGCAAGACCGAAATAAGTCGTTTACAAATATTTAGTTCGAAAGAGCTAATCATTGCCTATTTTCAAAAATCTTATTTTTAAACATTATCTCTCTCTTTGTTAATTGGTACGTACATATATATATATATATATATATATTATTTATATATATTTACAAACCATATATTAATTTATGTATTATATGTAAGTACCTAAAGGTATATGTATAGATATGTTTTACTATACCTATTTTATTTGTTTACTATTGTATTTATGTATGCCACCGACCGTTTGTCATATTTCGTTCTGTCCTGTCCATCCAAAGGTTGCCTGGAAGAAATCGCTTTAGGCGATAAGGCCGCCCTTGTACTGCCGAATGATATTTTATTGTTTAGTATTTTCTTTATGTTTGTTTTACTTTGTATTTTTGGTGTGCAATAAAGATGTATTGTATTGTATTGTATTGTATTGTATTGTATTGTATTGTATTGTAAAGAGACAGAAAACGATGACGAGTAACGTAACTACGTGTTTGCTCCCGGAATAGACCTTGTTTTTTTTGGATTGTCTTGTCTAGAGAGTTTTAAAAAAAATGCGGGAGCCAGAAGCTCAAGGGAGGTACTGAGTGGAGCCCGTGGAGCTAGCCGCATGAGGACGAGTGTGGCGCAGTAAAACTCACCGGCGACTAACAATTACATACATTTTAACATATAATTACATTATCGACCAAGCGCGCGTTAGCGAGCGAAGCGTCTCTGCATCAGCTTCGGTAAAAATGCTTTCGTCTGTCTTCTGAAAAAAATCCAGAAACAAGACTCGACAAAAAATCCATTATTTTATTTATCGAACCAAAAATCGAAAATTTAACAAAAAATCATTTGAGAAATGCTACCTGTAGATGAGAACAGCTGGACAGACGCCGAACACACATACCTACGATAGCATTCGCGAGGTATTCAGAACCACTAGTTTAATTACATTTAACTCGGTAAAAGTATACAAAGTAAAATATATTTAATATACACACCAAAAAAAAAAAAAAAACTATGGCTTTACACGTAGTTTGCTATTTAACCGTTTTTTTTTTTTAATTTTTATACAGGCAAGATCCTACATTTCTCTCCTATAGCAATCAAAATCAATCGGTCAAAAGAAAACTTCTGTAGTGACTAGAGTCTATGAAAACCAAATCGTAGCGTACCTACTCGTAGCGTAGCACTGCGAAATTCTCGGAAATCGAGCAAGTCTCCGCGTGGAGATTGCCGGCTAATTTAGTTAGGGTAAGCAGTGTGGCCCATCTTGACATCTCAGGCTGGGCGGGCCGCAGTCGCGTTTATACCACAGCCCAAACCTCACGCGCGAACAGAAAAACAAATAAAAAAAACAATTATCCCGTGTTCTTCCCGCCAGTAACCTTAACCATGAGAGAATCGAGCGATTAGCAAGACAATGGAGTACACGTCACAAATAGGTAGGTAGTAATATTTTTATTGGTCGATTGTTTAGTTGTGTCATAGTATTGAAGATGTGTTGTCGTGTAAACAAAACTGGCACCAGGAAGGTCGCGGCTCGGGTGAGTGAGGTCCTGAGACCTTGGCGAGCTACGATGGAAAACATTTCGCAAATACAATTATTTTCCTTTTATATGTCTCTACCGGCTTTCGTTTATATGGTTCTGCAGCTCGTCGCATGCATGCATTTCCTACTTTTCTAGTTTACTTGACATAGTTTTGTTCAGATAGGTATGTAATTAGTATTGGTAATTAGCAATTTAATACTGTTGCATAGTTGCAAATAAATTGAAAGTACTTCGTTTCGTCATTGCGTTCAGTTTATTAAAATGTCATTTTAAAATGTCATTTTATAAGCATACGTAAGTTAGAAAGTCGCTGGAATTTTCCAGGCAGGTATTTATTTGTTAAATTTTAACAAACTGATAACTAAAGCTACTGTTGGTTTTAAAATGTCGATGCTACGTTATTTTTCGTAGCTGAAATATTTAATTACGCGAAGTTTGTAATTTCGGAATCAAGGAGTGGACTCTTTACGAGTGGGAATTTTATGTCCATATTAAATTATGTATATTAAGTATTTTGTAGTAATTCAGGTAAGATATGAAATTTTCAATTTGTGTATTATGTAATGCGATTGCACTTCGCCATAACATTAATAATAGGAAGAGCTTACTTTGTTTTTGTTGTATAATCTAAATTCTATAATTAGGCATAGGTATAGGGCGTGGATTGAAGAGCTTAGCAACTTATTATTTTTTGAACTGATGAGGCAAAAAGCACGGGTTCTTTTTTAAGATTTTGCATTTCTCACATTGATTTCGATTCAAAGTCACAAACGCAAAATAACACATCACGAAGTGCCTGTCAGAAAATTCAAAATCTAACGGTCATCGTCATTATCATCTTCCTGTGCTTTTGTGGGCTTTAATAAATAAATAAATTCGGGACACTTCCACACACGGTCGCCTAACCCTAAACTAAGCAAAGCTTGTACTATGGCTGCTAGAGACTGATATACATACTTAGATGGATATTAACAAACATTTGTGTATGTTCTGTGTACAAACACAAATGTTCATCACATAAACGTTTGCCCTAGTGGGAATCAAACCCACGCCCCCAAGCTCAGAAGGCAAGTTCACTACCAACTGAGCCACCGAGGCAGTCTGTCAGCCTGTCTGTGTGAGCGTCGAGCTCATCTTTTTATCTCCTTAAGGTAAGTAGATAGAACTTGCGCATAAATCTAACTTTACTTAAGCTTGTTATAGAGTTTTCCATTCCAGCGATTCTTGTGCGAAGTTGTCCGTTCTCTGTCAGATCGTCTGCGTCAAACTTTTTGAAGTGTCGCTCCAACTTCGGATCGTGATGAATGATTTTCAAGTTTAATTTTCTTTGGCCTCAATTTCGAAGTTAGTCGTCTTACTTTTAAGCTGTCACAATACTTTGTTTTTACGTTCCATTATGTATTTACAGGGTGTTTACAAAAACAGTTTGGAGGATGCAATTATGCTACTTTATATTAAACAAGCTGCACCCCGCGGTTTCACCCGAGGTTAAAAAGTATCCTATGTGTTAATCTAGAATATAATCTATCTCTGTGCCAAATTTCATCCAGATCTGTTCAGCGGTTCTGGCGTGAAAGAGTAACAAACCATCCATCCATTCTTACAAACTTTCGCGTTTATAATATTAGTAGGATGTTGACTATAAAAAAAATATACCACACATCGCGCTCCGCCTTTATAAAAGCGCGAACGCAGACACTAATCGCGTCGGTTTTATTTTGTAAACTATTCGCGTCGTGTCGCTACTTTCTTAGAACATTAGCCGTACATATGATACAGAATTATTGTCATTTTTGTAAAATTTCGTTTTTTTTGCGTTCTTAAACCGTCATAAGTCTTGTTATTTGTAACGTGCATTCTTTTTGGTATTTTTGCATGAATACTTTTAAGTGCGTGTACCTGCCCATCAATTATCCAACGGGGATTTTGTAACTCCCTGTATAACGCAATTTTGTTTTCATTTGACCTATTTTGCGGTTTATTTTCCCTTTACTAATTTACGTTGGATGGTCCAATACATTCCAATACAATAAAAAAAAACAATAAAGAGTTTTATTGACACCAAATATAAAATAAATCTTAACTAAACTCTAAAAAATATAGGCTACAATATTTCTTACTACGGGTGTTAGTAATTAGATTAATATAGTAAGTTATACTTAAACAAGTACAGTTAAAAAAAAAGTTCTACACACAAAGCTGCTCACTAGTAAAAAAAACGCTGAAAATTAAAGCTATAAGTATAAGAACATTATCGGTGCAATCAACTTTCACCAAAAAAAAAAAATTAAAACTAAATAAAAGCCGGTTTATCCGTTTGGCAGTTATGATGTAACAGATAGGCACAAAAATGTATACACACATGCATACGTTAACATAATGGTAACACCCTTTTGTGTTGCGTTGTCGAGGGTTAAAATACTTGCTGCAGCCAGCGGTGTTTCGTTTGAGCGTGAAAACAACAAATTATCACATAAACTCACGAACTTTATAATATAAAGCCGAATATGAAGACACTAGCTGTTACCCGCGACTTCGTTCGCGTTTATTCAGAAGAAAAGCATACAAAAACCTTCCTCGTAATGTACTGCAGCTAATTGTAAAATTTTGTCAAGATCCGTTTAGCCATTTAGCCGTGAAAAGCCTGCAAGCAGACAGACAGACAGAGCTCCTTATGATTTCATAATATTAATAAAGAAGTACAGATTCTACGTACCAAATTCAGTTAAGCTCTTAAAGCAGTTACTGTTCGAATTCACATAGAGATATTTAGGTACCCGATAAGCATTACTTACTCACCTTCCTTTCTTGGGCAGTTGGGTAAAATGACGGTCAATGTCGTTGGTCTACATCCGATTTTAAAAATCATGAAAGTGCTTTTGTTGTTCAAGTCCATTTTTGATGAGTCCTTTATTTTTAACCCCCGACGCAGAAAGAGGGGTTATAAGTTTGACATGTATGTCTGTTCGTGGCATCATGACTCCCAAACGGATAAACCAATTTTGATTTAGTTTTGAATTTTCTTCGTCTGACTGATGAGGTGACGTCATCTAGAGTTTTCTTAGCTAAAATAGTCGGTTTTATACTTTTTTTACTTGATTAACTTGATGTTAAAATATAAAATAATGTATTGATCCGATTTCAATGCAAATTCCTTGTTACCTTGACTTGACCATGAATCCTAATTGCGTTTGCAGTTTATCTTCTATTCTGGTTTATTTTTCCACGCTCGCTTTGAGTTTCTTTATTATGTTTACTTTTCCGTCATTTTATTGGACAGCGTAATGCGGTGAATTCAGTGTAACGTTTCAGAAAATATACATAGATATTCCTTTTTAAATAAAATTAGGTGCGCTTCGTAGAACATTTTCCAAGAATCGCGTCGTCGTTCGTCGTCGTTTCAAAAATAAGCGTTATTTGATTATAATTAAGATTCAATGTTTATCTGTACATTTGTGTGTTTACTTGTATTTAAAAAATAAAGTTTCTTTGCATGTATCTTGTCCTAAACTATTCGGTTGTTTGAGAACGTAGCATCGTATTTACGAGGTCGAAGGCCGAGCGGCTTTGCACCTGGAGGGTTCCTACGCGTGAGATGATGTGCTATTTTATCTTGGTCACTCTTACACCTATGACGTTTCAAACGAGAGCAACAAGGACGAAAAAGGCGAGATGAAAATCTCAAATCTCCGAATACTGCTCCAATGTCTCGGGAACTAGCTATAATAGATACCTGGGGACCTACCATGGCATGTTTTGCTGTCGACCCTACGCGACCACGAATCGTATCACAACGCAATAAGGTCCATTGTCGCGCAGCGCCGAAAACAAAACGTTACTATCATGGTAATAAGATAATTATGGTAGGCCCTCAGGTTATATTAAATTAAAATTATAATAAGTTCTTACATAGAATTAATAAAAAAATGTTTTTTTTTTTTTAAATTACAATATTAAAGCTTACTGAAGATTATTGAGGGTTAGGGAAAGATGCTAATAAATTCATAACTTCGCTAAAGAATAATAGCTCAATAAAAAATGACAGTTACCTTCTTGAACCTACTTTCATTAAAAGTCCTAACAAAAACTGTCTCGTTAAAATACATCCAAAATATTCACTAGGTACTAGCTATTATTACCTGACTTCGTTTGCGTTTCAGAAAATAGTTTCTAAAAATATTCCTTGTTACATTCTTACTGTCACTAATTATCAAAATACATCAAGATCCATTCAGCCGTTTAGCCGTGAAAAGCCTACAAACAGACAGACATACAGAGCTACTTTTGATTTAATAACATCAGTGTAGAGATGTAGATTAACTCTAACACATCACCTAGTATGGTATCATTATCAAAAATATGTTTTATGATATTATTTTAAAATAAGAGATTTTTAACTTTTATCATTTTGTAAACTGATAGCTATGCATAATTATTTTTACTATACTTAACTGTATAATGACATAAATGTTTTTTTTTTTAAATCCTACTATATATAAATTACGTGTCACGTTGTTTGTCCGCTATAGGCTCCTAAACTACTTAACCGATTTCAATCAAATTTGCACATCGTGTGCAGTTCGATCTAACTTAACAGGATAGCTCACACATCTTAATCTTAATATATATAAATCTCGTGTCACAATGTTTGTCCTCAATGAACTCCTAAACCACTTAACCGATTATAATAAAATTCGCACACCATGTGCAGTTCGATCCAACTTGAGAGATAGGATAGCTCAAAACGCGAACGAAGTCGCGGGGTGACAGCTAGTATATATATATATATATATACTAGCTGTCACCCCGCGACTTCGTTCGCGTTTAATTTATATATATATATATATATATACTAGCTGTCACCCCGCGACTTCGTTCGCGTTTTGAGCTATCCTATCTCTCAAGTTGGATCGAACTGCACATGGTGTGCGAATTTTATTATAATCGGTTAAGTGGTTTAGGAGTTCATTGAGGACAAACATTGTGACACGAGATTTATATATATTAAGATTAAGATGTGTGAGCTATCCTGTTAAGTTAGATCGAACTGCACACGATGTGCAAATTTGATTGAAATCGGTTAAGTAGTTTAGGTATATATATATATATATATATATATATACATATATATATATTTATATATATATATATATATACTAGCTGTCACCCCGCGACTTCGTTCGCGTTTATTATTTATATATAAATATACATATATTTAAACTATCCTATCTCTCAAGTTGGATCGAACTGCACATGGTGTGCGAATTTTATTATAATCGGTTAAGTGGTTTAGGAGTTCATTGAGGACAAACATTGTGACACGAGATTTATATATATTAAAATAAGATAATAAACGCGAACGAAATCGCGGGGTGACAGCTAGTTTGACATAATTATCAATTATTATAAATTGTTTCATATTGTTCTGACATTCATTTTTAACTATAAATATTCAACTGTGACGTGTAAATATAGGAGTTATCAATAAATTCTGATTACATTTTTTAAACCAGTTCACTGTCACCACCGCTTCATCCAAGCCAACGTTTCAATCCCGACCAGCTGTTATCACAATCACAGCGGCGCCAGTCTGTAGTTTTATTACTTCCACGCCGGCCCTCGTCGTACCCTTTGTAACTATCACGTATGGACCCTTTATGTTGGGACAATGAAACTGCACAGTATAATAGGCCGTGAAGGGGCGAGCTGAGGGGATGCTCTGTTCGTGGGGGAACTGATAGTTGCAACGATTTATTAGCCGAATGTTAGCTCTACTTCTTATCGTGCGATAAGGTTATGAGAAACAGGGTGTAGTTTTTGGGAACTAGGGAGAGATTTGTATAAGTGATATTTTTGAGTATAAATAACAACTCTTTTGTCCGCTTCGCTCGAACTTCATACAGCCTAAGTCATAGATTATGTAGCTTTCTAGTTAACGAATGTTAGAAATCGGACCAGTAGTTTTTGAGATTATTCGTTACCAACATAGAAAGATACAAAAAATACAAATCATTCCTGTTTATAATATGCTAGCGATGTCCCGCGGTTTCACCCGCGGTCCCACAGTTTTTGTTTTGGGATAAAAAGTACCCTATGTCCATTTTATTTATTTATTATTACATTAACTTACAAAAACTAACAGTTTGCACCAAATCGTTTTTGTGTCAAATTTATGAATAAAAACACACATCTGGTAAGTGTCTAACGTAATTGAGCAACATAATACGGTTTCCCGAGAAGAACAAATCGAGATCAGGCTTTTCTGTACCCCAGACAACATGTATGCAAAATTTTAAGACGATCGGTGAGTAGTTGAGACGTGAAAGCGTTATAAACAAACAAATTCCCTTTCACATTTATAATATTAGTTAGAACTAGGATAAGCGTAGATAACGTATACACTACCTACACGTACGGTACGGTAAACACTTGTAGGTCCCTATTTAGGTTAGCTGTGTCGAGGACGTTACAGAATTCAACTATTGATACGTGTTCTCAACAACATTATCACCAAGAACAAGTAGGTTTTTTCATGCTCTCTCGATATGGAATCGAACACAATACATGATCCTATCTCCTGACTCCTTTAGTGGCAGACAAATAGTATTAAAACAGTTGATTTTGAAATAGTTGATTCAATACTATCTTTGATTGAGTGGCAGTGAAAGTATCAAATTTTTCTTTCGTTCGATGTAGCATTCGTATTCAATTATAAGTAAGTACGATGTAAATGTATTTTTATGTAATTATGAGCACTAGCTGCACCCTGCGGTTAAAAGCATCCAATGTGCTAATTCACACTATTATAATAGTACGACTTAACTTATCAATCCCTTTGCCAAATTTCGCTAAGCCGTTTCTAGCATGATTGAGTAGTAAACTTCCAACCACATTTATAATATTGGTGTGTTGGCAACATCGAGTTCGATTGATCAACTTGATTACAAAACGAATAGATAGGTAATATACACTATTACATACAGAATCCACAAAGAAAAGTTATAAATAAATAAATAAATTCGGGATATTTTCACACACGATTGCCTGATCCCAAACTAAGCAAAGCTTATACTATGGCTGGCAGAGACTGATATACATCCAAAATATATATTTTTTAAACATTCATACCTATGTACATAAATAGATATTATCACCCAGATGTAGAACAAACAAAATTGTTCATCACATGAATTTGCTCTAGGTGGGAATCGAACCCATGCCACCAAGCTCAGAAGGCAGGTTTACTACCAATACCAACTGAGCCACCGAGGCAGTCCAAGAAAGCAGCTAGAGTTAGATATTAATTTTGTGGTTGGTAAATAACGACTATCACACTTATCCATTTGAAATAGGGATCTAATTCTTTTGTAGGTCCACTACCAGTCTAGATTACGAACCTAGATTCTAGGTCCTTTGTAAGGTCAGCCATCGCAACAAAATTTGCGATTCAATGAGTCGAATTAGATAGAACTAGGCAATTGAATATATAATAGACAGGGGGCCTACCATGAAATCATACTGACATGATGGTTACGTTTTCGATCGCGAATCCTATCGCCGCGCAATAAGGTTCATGGTCGCGCAGCGTCAAAGACAAAACGGATATGGTAGGCACCTCAGATCAACCTAGAGAATCAGATGGAGCACGGCGTATGATTTAGGTGAACCCAAAAACCATCCAAAAACTACGCTACTGTCGTATATGTACACAACACGCACACATTGACGCAAAAAAACTACGCTCCTCGCTTGGTCATTCTTACCTCGACATTATGTGCATTGGTTTATGGTATAATTTCGTGTACATTAATATACATAGTGCATTATAAAAGTGTGGCCAGGACTACATTTCAGGGTTCTTTTTAAAAACTGTGCAGTTTTTTCACAAGTCAATTTTGAAAAAGCCGTACTTTAAACTCTTACAAATATGTGCAATTTTAGAATATTAAATCTACTAAGGTTGTAAATTGGAACGGAAATGGCCAACGTAGAGTTTGGGAGTAAATATTACTTGTCGTGCAATTGTAAATGTTTTTCATGGCAACATTACCACTCATACAAAGTTTAAAAAGAAGTAGCTTCAGCGAGATATAACGCAATGTTCCATCTTTTCCTCTAGGTTGATCTGAGGGTAGGCACCCAGAACGCTGGATAGTTGGATACACGTGCATACGTATTGTACATACATTGCCTATTGAAAGCTACCCAGGTCATGATAGGTATAACATTGAGTCTTGACTAAACTATTTTTAGCTCCTTTTTCCTCCTTCCTTCTTGAGTTCTGCTGTTACCTCTGAGAAGAAATTAGAATGTGTGATTTAAATGCGTGCGTGATGCGTTATATCATTGTTACTCTAGATATTTATATTAAGGCATAATATGGCATATTTAAGTTAATTAAGGGTTGGCCTGTTTGTCCTAGACAAATCCTATTGGTTTTTAAGAGCATGTGTACGCTTAAACTGTAATGCTTACTAATTATAAAATCGAAAAAATGTCTGTTTGTAGGCTTTTCACGGCTAAATGGCTGAACGTATCTTAATGACATTAGATAAATAGTTACAGTATAATAATATAACAAGCAAGGTTTTTGGATACTTTCTTCTCAATAAATAAATCTTTTTGTTGTGAAATTCTGTACTTAAATTTGTCTGTTACCAAATGCGTCAGACAACATCACAGAATAGTACGTAGTTGGTTCTAAAATAACAATTGACAACTAAAATTAAAACTCTGCTCAAAATCAGCCAGTATTTTTTTATGTTGGACTCTGATCTCTTTGGTAACGGATTATCATTCATTATTTGATAATTAGTTACAGTATATCACAAGGAGGGTTTATGGATTATGGATTTATGGATACTATTTTCTGAATAAACGCGAACGAAGTTGCGGGTAACAGCTAGTATGGCATATCTTATATCTTTAAATGAGCAATTCTTGTATATGTATATATATATAATTGGAATCTCGGAATCGGCTCCAACGATTTTCATACAATTTAGCATATAGGCGGTTTCGGGGGCGATAAATCGATCTAGCTAGGAATAATTTTTAGAAAATGTCATTTTATTCGTGTTTTATCGATAACATAAACTTGGAAGAAAAATAACAAAAAGTAGGCGTTTGAGTAGTCTCAACTGAAAAATATGACTCTTCCTGACATCTATTGGCGAATAATAATACTATTTTTTGTGAGCAACTAATTGCTTTAACGACACAACAGCAGATGGCGTTGTTAAGTAACACGAAGTCAATGAGTGTTTTTATCCCGGAAAAATCAACGGTTCCTGTGGGACCGTGGGTGAAACCACGGGTCGCAGCTAGTTTAAGTTAATTAATGGTGGGCCTGTTTGTCCTAGACAAACCGCATTGATTTTTGAGGGCATGTTAACGTTTAAACTGTAATTATATTATTTAAGTTAAATAATAAAAATAAATAAAAATTGTCAAAAGGTAGGACCAGATTCGAAGGTGAAGTAACTAACCAATCTAACTTTAAAAACATGTTTTTGTACATGTTGTACAAAATTGTAATTTTTAGAATGATCTGTTGCCGGGAACTCGGAGGAAATCCCGTTTAGGTATTATTCGCTTACTCACTCTCAAAATATTACGTGACTAGACTAACTCCCTTTCACAAACATTACCAATTAGGGCCGTAATTTAAAAGGATGTTCAGTCATGAATCTTGATTTGAAGCTGGTTTTAAGTACTTATAGGTAAAGTAGTTTTAAATCGAGATTCATGACTAAGCGTCGTTTAAGAATGCGGCCCTAAACCAGTTTTAAATCGAGATCAAATCTGAGCGTCGTTTTAGAATGCGGCCCTAAACCAGTTTTAAATCGAGATTCATGACTGAGCGTCGTTTAAGAATGCGGCCCTAAACCAGCTTTAAATCGAGATTCATGACTGAGCGTCGTTTAAGAATGCGGCCCTAAACAAGTTTTAAATTGATATTCATGACTGAGCGTCGTTTTAGAATGCGGCCCTAGACCAGTTTTAAATCGAGATTCATGACTGGGCGTCGTTTTAAAATGCGGCCCCAAAACAGTTTTAAATCGAGATTCATGACTGAGCGTCGTTTAAGAATGCGGCCCTAAACCAGTTTTAAATCGATATTCATGACTGAGCGTCGTTTTAGAATGCGGCCCTAGACCAGTTTTAAATCGAGATTCATGACTGAGCGTCGTTTAAGAATGCAGCCCTAAGCTAGTTTTAAATCGAGATTCATGACTGAGCGTCGTTTAAGAATGCGGCCCTAAACCAGTTTCAAATTGAGATGCATGACTGAGCATCGTTTTAAAATGCGGCCCCAAACCAGTTTTAAATCGAGATTCATGACTGAGCGTCGTTTTAGAATGCGGTCCTAAACCAGTTTTAAATCGAGATTCATGGATTGAGCGTCGTTTAAGAATGCAGCCCTAAGAGCTCGAAGGCACAGTGTACAGAAAATGTATTACAGCTGTCATGTATTGAGAAATGTCGCATATTTCTGTCTGCAGCCAACTTGAGTCCGGCGACCACTTTAGAATAACTTCGCATTGGCTAAAGGTATTCTATAGCCATTTCGTCTAGAAGAAGAAGATGAGCGAAGAGAGCGAGTAATGATACTGAAGAGCCTCTAAAGTTCCTTACAAAGTGTAATTTCAATTTTTTTTATGACTTTTGCACTTCTTTAACCATTCTTAAATAACTAAGAATTTCCCTTGTATTATGGATTCATTTAACAGCTAATGATGTACACAACCTCCCCATGTAATGGAATTTTTGATTTGCTTTGTCTACCTATTGAATAAATCAGTCGAAAGTGACCCCTGAAAAATGCGGATATTTTTCATAGCTCTATTTTTGCTTGAGAACGTTTTTAAAAAAAAACCAAGGACATAGGGGCGGAAATATGTATTGTTAATTTAATTACACTTGTACATGTTAAATTTCATCATAATCTGACAAATGGTTTTCAAGAAATTTGAGTAGCGCGTTTGTATGGAAATTTCAGAGCGTCGCGGCCCTCTTAAACCCAGTTTTAAATCGAGAGTTTGTTACAAGCTTAAAGGGCTGAACGGAAATCGATGAAATTTGGTATGGAAGTAGCTTATATCCTGGATTAAACTCTTTTTAACCACGGGTAACACTGCGAGACGCAGCTAGTATTTATAAATTTCTGATAGGTTTGTTTTTTCTCTCATTAATTAAGGAGATTATTCCATCAAAACGAGAATGGCGCCCTCACATAATTGCTAGGAAATCCTTGCAGCACTTCTACACTTCTACACATAACTGTTAAAAAAAAACTATCACCCGTAACTGTCACCCGTGACATCGTTCGCGTAGCCTGAAAAGCCTACAAACAGACAGACAGACAGAGTTACTTGCGATTATACAGCGTGTTGTTTTGTATTCCCGTAGAATTTGTAGAGGTAGGTATACTCCACTGGCTGAGCACGAATAATCTATGGGGCAATCTTAAAATCGAGATAAAAAAAGGTGTTCACTACATTTTGTCGACGATCAACGAACTTTTTGTATGGGACAGCTGTTTTTTTTTTTCTCGATTACAATGTTGCCTCACAGTTTATTCGTGCTCTGCTAGTAGAGTATCCCTACCTCTTCAAATTCTGCGGGAATCTCAGATCAAACTAGAGGAAAAGATGGAACACTGCGTTATATCTCGCTGAAATCGCTTCTTTATTAAACTTGTGTGCGTGGTAATGTTGCCATGAAAAACATTTACAATTGCACGAAAACGGATATAAATTCCCAAACTCTCCGTTAGCCATTTCCGTTCCAATATACAACCTTACTAGATTTAATATTCTAAAACTACACATATGTATTTGTAAGAGTTTAATGTTACGGCTTTTTCAAAATTGACTTGTAAAAAAACTGCACAGTTTTTAAAAAGAACCTCAAAATGTAGTCCTGGCCACACTTTTATAATGCACTATGTATATATATGTATGCGAAATTATACCTTAAACCAATGCCCATAAACATGTTAAGCTAAGAATGACCAAGCCAGTAGCGTAGATTTTTTGCGTCAATGTGTGCGTCTTGTCTACATATACGACAGTAGCGTAGTTTTTGGATGATTTTTGACTTCACCTAAATAATACGCCGTGCGCCATCTTATTCTCTAAGTTGATCTGAGGCGGGAATGCAAAACAACACGTTGTATAATACTAGTATGTATGGATTGATACGAGATTGCCAAGCAGTTTCTCGGTGAAGGTAAACATGCGCTATACATTGGACGTATAAACATAAATAATTAATATAATTTGCTCCGACTTCACAGTCAAACATAGACTGCGTGATATCATGGTTTCCTTTTCTCATACAAACACTAGACCAATAAAATTTAAATAAGTAAAGTCGTGAGGAAAAAGACTTAGAAAATGTGCAGATTCAATGTAAATTGTGTGTGCTTAAGTTTTGTGTGAAGGCTTTTTTGTGTTGCAACTGAGCGAACAGTTGACATAGCTATGTGTTTGTGTAGACAGGCACAGAAGAAATAATAGTAGCTACAGGAACCAGGTTTGCTATTTGGTTTGTTAAATCTACTTAAATTAAAAAAAAATCGATTCAAATTCTACTTATTTTATGAGTTAAGTTTTACAAAAGTTTGTTTGTTATTTTTCACGCTCAAACGGATCAACGGATTTTGATGCAATTTGGTATGGAGGCAGCTTATGATTTATGACTATGATTTATTAGGCTTACTATACGCACAAGCTTCTCCACACCTTTAACTGTGTGTAGTTATTAGAGTCCTGCGCGTACTTTACTGAGCCGTGTGGCTAAGATACGATCTTTAAACAAGTCTAAAATCGGGCTTACTCCCAATGACCACCAGTGGTGGTCTTAGAACAACATTTTAACTTTTCTCCTAACTGTCGCCAGTGGGGCTCAACTGTGGTGGGGGCAAACAACCACCACCCAACTGGCAGCACTCGTGAAAACTACAGTCAAACCGATAAAACTCTAAAATGAAAAATTTTGATAAATTTTTACACAGCTTTACTATATTCTACATTAATCATAATGGCAAAACACAAAAAAAAATAATGATTACTTTTATGATTCAACGAGCCCCACTGGCAGCAGTAGGGACACAATTAAAACT
Source organism: Peribatodes rhomboidaria (assembly GCA_911728515.1). Lineage (NCBI taxonomy): Eukaryota > Metazoa > Arthropoda > Insecta > Lepidoptera > Geometridae > Peribatodes > Peribatodes rhomboidaria. The sequence continues at coordinate 13,386,807 of OU452175.1, forward strand.
TTGTCTTAACGACCACCATTGGTGGCTGTTCTGGTTGTGGTCGTTGGGAGCAAATCGAAAACTGCGCAAGCCATACGCGCTGGCGCGGTGTACAGTTTTGTCAACCACACACTAGAAGTCTATCTGCGCAGGGCAGGCTTGAACACGGAACGGTTAAAAGTGTAGTGAAGCTGCTGTGTGCTCTATTAACACATAGACTACTTTTCAACAGCGGGTAAAATCGCAGGCGCAGCTACGAGTAGTTAATAACTATATGGTACGCTTACTTATAAGAAGATGTAGTTTTGTTTTTTCCAACTACTCTTAATAACTATATTGAACTAAAATGTTGACGGCTTGGTGGCCACATATACGAGTACGCAACAGGAACGAGAACGGAAGCGTTGGTCGGCCTTCAGCATGTTGGGTCGACGATGTTGTATGTTGACTTTGACTTTTGTCTTTGATGATGATGATGACAACTGTTAATAAAATGCGTTACCAGTGGAACTAGTGGGAGATCGCTGACGACCACCACGATCCAAAAACAAGGTCTTGCATTCCGACAGCCACCACCTAATGACGTCAATCGTCATCGTCATACGTCTCTTTCAAACTTGTTGCAAATGACTTATTTCGGTCTTGCTTATGCATCAATTGACGTCACTGCGAGTTGCCCACGTGACCATTTTTGTCTCGGAATGGTATGCCTGACAGAATTTATTATTACACCATGACGACCACTTTTTGTTGCAAGGCAAACGCGAAACTAATCAAAAAAGCTGCTAAACGAACTAGAAACTATTATAGAGTAGAGCCGTTATAAAATTTAATTTCCCTTGGCACTATCGGTAGAACAAAGTAGTAAATAGTCCACGGGCAAAATGACATTAATTTGCTTTGAACGAACAACGTATCTATCTAAAAGGCCATCCTAGCAAAAGTAATTAAGAAAAATCGCAATGAAAAATAGTCTATTTCACGTCGGAGCTTGTGTATTGCTTTCAATATCATCTACTAACTGTAGTTTTGAACTTTACGTCCGTTGGAATAAGGTAAAAAGTTGTTCGTTATAGAACGATGTCAAAGGTAGAGACCTAAAGCGTTCATTAAGTTTTCAAAGGTTTCGCATGTTGTGAATAGAGTTCAGTAGAGTGTGACACGGCTTTGGCTGGCTTTTCATCAGAAAATCATGAGCAGGACGAAGCGAGGATGCGTCGTGAAGCCGTGAAACAGTGTGTAGATGAGCAGTGCGAGGAAGCGGGCTCTTGTTAGCCGTCAAAAGTAGAGTAGCGCCTTTAGCGCGACTGTGAGCCCTCTGTCTGTGTGTGTTTGTGTGTGTCTGCGTGTACATCTGGTATGTATGTGGAGTGTGTGTGGTGTGTGTGTGTAGAGTGTGTGGAGTTGGTGAGGTGTGTGCACGTGTGAATGGTGTGTTTGTGGTGAGTGTGTGTGTTTGTGGTGTTTGACGTGTGTGTGTGTGTGAGAGAGAGAGAGAGAGAGTAGCTAGCTCCACCGTCTCGCACATGTTCCTTACTCGCAACCCTCGCACCGCTTCCTCACTCGAGTTATTTGGACACATTTTTCCCCTTTTTGTTTAATTTGTACAAATGCGTCGTTCCCTTAGCTAGTTTCCACCAGAATTGTGTTGAGCGAGAGTGTGATAATGAAGTCTTTTATTGGTGGATTTTTTTTCGTTCTCAACTCGTTTTACTCACACATCTCTGGTGGATATACATACACAGTATAAATGTCGTCATTTGAACCATAGAGTATTCTGTTTGCGCTCTCATGCAAAACTATGGCTCATTTTGCATTGGTCTACAGACTGACCAGACCGACCGACCGACGGGCCAGCATGTTGGGTGCGAGTTCTTGCATGTCATAGGGCCCGCGTGCAAGGACCGTTTTGATAATTGGATGGGACCTGCAAGCGGTGTGCGAGAGATTTTCTATTTGCGCTTCTCTCGATGTGTTTTCACGAGTTTAAGTATTTAAATCAGTTTTATCAGCGAAAGCGAAGCCATTTCGCTTCTGCGATTTAAACCTACTGATGAATTTCATTAGCTGTAAGGCTTTTTTGTTGAACTCTAAACACGACGCTTTCAGACATTTTTTAAACAAGTTTTGAAACGGCACTGAGTCTGAACCTTATTTGCGCCGCATTCTCGTCTTACGTCCGGCCTGTACTATACAGGCCTATAGCCGCTTACGAGTGATACGCTTATACATGTTGTACTATGAATGATTTTTCATTAGTCGCTATTTCCGCATGCGACGACTCTCTCGAATGCGGGATAACGACCGACCAATAGAAATGAGCCATTAACCCGACTAAAAAAAACTGGACTCGAGTTTCAAGTCAAGCTAATCAACAAATATTGAAGCACTTGGTTGCCCAAAAACAAATTTATTGCCGTTTTGAACTGCTGACTGGATGTTTTGTAGCGGATCGTTTCAAAAACTCCAAAAATTTTAAGTTAGAAACATACCGTCACGCATTTCCCCCGAGGGGGCTCGCAGAGGTGTAATACAACACCCACACTTCGCTGGACGTTATTCAGTCCCAAATGTGACAGAGGGCGAGCCTGTCGCCATACACTGGGCTCCAGTCATATAGCAGATGACATACAGTACGCACGTACGTTCATAGTGAGAAACTGCCAGTGAAATATATTTGTAATGTATTCAATGTCCCAAATACGCAGTTTCATCTCTACGACCACTTCTCCGAATTTACAATTAATTTAACATCCAATTCTCCAACGTCGATTCTATAATTCTATAGAATCGACGTAGAATTCGGTAGATTTCGGTAGATTCGGTAGATTCTATAATTCTATAGAATCGACGTAGAATTTCGGTAGAATTGACGCTTAGGTATTCACCTAAGCGTATTTCATATTAAACTGGGAATAATTTAGTGCTAAATAATTCAGTTAAAAACGTATTATATTAATTTATTTATGTACTTCTATGGCAATATTAATAAACAAATATTCATTACTCAAAAGAGGCTAAACAAGACATCAGCTATTCCATTTAAACTTTGACCCAGTTGCATTGTATATCGTCCGTGGGAGCGGGCAGACGTATCACAGTAGTGCATTGTATGCTGCTTCCATTCCACAAACAACTGTTTAGGTAATCGATCTGATGGTAGTATTTTGATCTTGATATCAGATAGCAAGAAACTGTATACTGTTTATCTACATACTTAGATTAACACGTACAATTGTAACAAATGATAACAATACTTAAAATTAAAACACTTTATAGTAACACTCCATTTCCATGACAAAACACTTAAACATTTGATAAACAGCAGCAAACAGCATTTACATTTTCAATAGTAAACCGCTGTCTATGACATAATCGCTGCCTGTGATGCTTCTTGCTTTATCACTTGCCAAATACAGGACCATGTCGGCGATCTCTTCTGGCTCAGTCAATATCTTCAGAGCCGTTTCGCCTTCCTGTGAAACCCAGTCTGTGGTACCACTCCGCTCTCTGATCGGCGTCTCCACAGGTCCAGGACTCACTATGTTCACTCTCACTCCTTTATCAGCCAGTTCTAAAGCTGCCACACGAGAAAAATGATCCATTCCAGCTTTAGAAGTGCAGTATACTGCGAAACCACTTCCCAGTTTATCCATCGCAGACTTTCCAGATACGCTCGATATGTTCACAATGTTACCTCTTGTCTGAATAAGATACGGTGCTGCATAATGCGTGAGTAGAACAGCAGACCGCAGGTTCGTATTCATTATTTCATCGTAAACTTGAGGCAGCGTTTCGTCCCAGACGTTAGCCATTTTTAAAGCACCTGCGTTGTTGACCAGTATGTCCAATTTCCCGTACTTGTCGACGGTTTTTTGAACGATGTCTTTTAAGTCGTCTTTGCTGACGTCATGCTTGATAGCGAGAGGTGTCTTACCAACTTTGCTGATTTCTTCACCGACTTGCTTAAGTCTTGCTTCGTTTCTGCCGACGATGGCGACGTCGGCACCTTCCTTGGCGAATGCGATGGCGGTTGAGGCGCCTATACCCGAACTACCTCCGGTCACAATAACTACTTTACCAGAGAAGCTCATCCTTGTGTTATTAACAATCGAATATCGTGCGTGTTTTGAAAAAGTAGTATTATATATGTAGTTTTATAAAAATGAAATGTAATGCTGTTGAGGTATGTAATTAATGACACGTCAGTTTGCTAGTCTAAATACGAGTAATGCCAATTCGATTCAATATCGCCAATCATCATGTTATTTAAAAGTAATTTATAATTGAAGTAATCGATAGTGAGCAAGTAGTTATCAAGAGCCTAATGACGCCTGGGCGCCTATCATGATGTAGATAAATCTAGTACTTATCTATGTTAATTATCCTTAATATTTATAAGCAAATTATTATTATCGAATAGTCACAGACGATGTAAATGATAGATAAAGTTTCTTACACATTTTAAAACGATGCAATTATTTTGTTTACCTTTTTGTTTTCAAAAGGGATGCTATGTCATACTGTGTTAGGGATGCTATCCTATGTTTGTCATTTTGACCTTCGTCTGATATTTTGTTTGAATAAGCATTAATAAAACGATTAATAAAAGCGCTTTTTGTGCCTTTTTGTGGTGCACTTAATTTTTTTTTGCATTTCTTTTTGTTATTGATCAACCCAAACCCTTTGTAGTATTTAAAAGGTCAGTCAGTTATGATGATAATGGATTAGTGGCACCGGAAAGTGGGTACTGGAATTTCCTAATTAAAAATGTACGCGTTTGTATTTAATTGTTTTGTTGTTTAGGAAATTGGGAAGTAAACAAGTTAAGTGGAGCAAATGCGTCTGTGGGGCAATTGCGTCTTTCAAAAATTACTGACAACCCCTTCACAAATTAGGAAACTAACGCCATCTTGTACAGATTATTGCAACAAGCCATAAAAAATGTAGGTGGCGCCTAATTTGTGAAGGGTTCGTCAGTAATTCTGGAAAGACGCAATTGCCCCAGTTGACCCTTATGCGTAAAAAAGTGATTTGGTTCTTTTTTTTTTTTTTTTATTTAAGTACACAACACAAATTAGAATTGTTACAAAACATAAAACCAACAAAAAAAAACTTATGATCTAGATTGTAATTCAAAACATGTATACATGGAAAAAATAATATTTAGAAGACGAGTTTGAGTTAAATATTTTAAATTAAAAAGAAAGAAATGCACAACAAGAAGAATGCGTTTGACTCGAAAGTGATAAAGCAATAGTAAGTTATGTCCACCGAACTTTAATTCAGTGATTATTTCTTTGACTGTCCTTTGTTGACTCTTAACTCATTGACGAACTGTCAGAAACAGCCTGTTAAAAATAAAATCGTTAGTTTAAGTTTTTGTGAACTTTGGCCTTAATCCATTACTTTGATTTAAAAAATTGATACTTTTTTTTATCAACTCGATAAAAAACAATTAACGCATTATATTAGCGTCACCAGTAACTATCCTACCCAATACAGAAATCTTGAAAAATCGAACCACATTTTATTTTTACCCGACTGTGCAAGAAATTTCGTGTTCGTGTACTCTGAGCACTAATTAAAACATCAACATGAAAATTATCCTGAATACTTTGTAATACTATTTTCAATGCATTGATAGAGGCAAATTTATCAAAAATTAATAAATAAATTCGGGATATTATTGCACACACGGTCATCTGACCCCAAACTAAGCAAAGCTTGTATTATGGCTGCCAGGGACTATGCAAACAAAATATACCTATTTTTGAACAAGAACATACTTAAATAGAAATCAACACCCAGACATACGTAAATGAACAAACATAAATGTTCACCATTATTCAATTTGACTGCCTCGGTGGCTCAGTCAGTAGCGAACCTGCCTTCTGAGCTAGAGGGCGTGGGTTCGATTTCCACCTAGAACAAACATTCATGTGATGAACATCTGTGTTTGTCTGGGTGCTAATTATCTATTTAAGTGTGTATTCAAAAATGTATAAATGTATGTACGAGTCTATCAGTCTCTGGCCGCCATTGTACAAGCTTTGCTTACTTTGGGGTCAGACGACCGTGTGTGCAAGACGTGTCCCGAATACTATTTCTTATTATTTATTATGATTGTTTTCCCGTAGGTGGGAATCGAACCCACCCACGCCCAACTGTTTCGTTGTGTGTGTCATGCACCAACTGTGTCATTGCAGTATATTGATGCAAGTCTCGTATTTGTCTCTTCAGTCACCAAAGAAAATTTAAAAACCCTTCACTTCACTCGCATTCATTAGTATTGTGTAGGCTCAGATCAACCTAGAGGAAAAGATGGAACACTGCATTATATCTCGCTGAAGCCACTTCTTTTTAAACTTGTGTGCGTGGTGATATTGCCATGAAAAACATTTACAATTGCACTAAAACTAAAATTAATTCCCAAACTCTACGTTAGCCATTTCCGTTCCACTATACAACCTTAAGAGATTTAATATTCTAAAACTGCACATATTTGTAAGAGTTTAATGTTACGGCTTTTTCAAAATTGACCTGAAAAAAAAAAACTGCAGTTTTTAAAAAGAATCTCAAAATGTAGGCCTGGCCACATTTTTATAATGCACTATGTATACTTTTGAACACGAAATTATACCTTAAACCAATGCATATAATGTCGAGGTAAGAATGACCAAGCGAGTAGCGTAGTTTTCTTGCGTCAATGTGTGAGTGTTAAGTACATTTAAGACGGTAGCGTAGTTTTTGGATGGTTTTTGGCTTCACCTAAATCATACGCCGTGCGCCATCTTATCCGCTAGGTTGATCTGAGTGTGTAGGTGGGTATATAAAATCATGAGTTGCTTTGATTAGAAACACAGGCTCCAATTCAATCTCATCTCAATGCGTTCATTCCGTATAACCATTGCACCAGTAAAAGGGCACAGAACCCTCTGATGATTTTACCATGTCTTAATTAATAAATAATTTAGTAATTTTCTTTGTTTACACTAAAATAATTAATGAATCGGATTGCGCAACTGCAGCTTCTAAAGTTACCACTGTGATTATTTTGTTTAAATTTGTAACTGGGTGTAGTGTATTTGAATAGTGGTAAATAACTTTATTATTTGACCTAAATTAATATAGAGGAAGTAATTTTACCGAAATTCATAATACCGATATCTAATTTAAAATACCAACGTCCGACTGACATACTCATCAGAGGTATAACAATCAAAACAAATGCAACTCATTTGATCGAATTTTGAAATGAATATGTCAAAAATATTTCGATCAAGCTTGACGCACCCGGTGAAATCGCGAGGGGCATCTAGCTACCAAACCAAATGAAATCATAATCGCCCTTTGAAGCGGACATTACATTATCCAATTTGCAGTATGCTAACTTAGCGTGGCAGTGCCCGTGCGATGGAGATGGAGCAATTTATTCTTATTTGTGTTCTAATTACGATTAATATCAATAAAAACGGCAAAAAAATATTTCTAGGCGTCGATCACATTTTACCATCAAATATGATATACGATTTTCAACTCTAAATGAAGCAGCTTAAGTGAACGTATGTGTGGGTAGATAATTGTGAAATGCCCGAGCCTGAACAAAGTTGGTAGTTGAGAAGATACTGAAACTGAATGAGCGGCCAACGAACTAAAATATTCTAGGAGATTAAGAAGTTCTATAACATTATCTAATTTGCAGTATCCCAAGTTAGTGGGACTTAGGGTCTAACTGCCATTACACCATCCAAATTTAGCACGCTAGCCCACCTGCAAATTGGAAAATGTATATAGTGACCGCTTGTCGAACTCACTCTTCGTTTCAGTTCTAGAACTCTATTCTGACACGTGAAATATAATCTTGCTCACTCTTACTCTTATGACTTTTCGAACGAGAGAGACAATGACAAGATAATAAAACATGGGTTGAATAGGGCCCCGGCATTGATTCGCTAGCCACTCAGAAGGAACTTTTTGAATTACGGTCTTGTATAAAAGATAACCATGGCTTTATAGACGGGCTTTGAATTTAATCAAAGTTTGAGAGTATGTAAGCTTTTACGGGGAAGTGGTATCTTGTGTTACATTTTTCAAAGTTAATAGTCACATTACCCGCAGCTTCACTCATGTTTCAAATTCAATGGCACTCGGTGATTGTGTAACTTTCTGTTAGGTAGGGCCCTCCTAGACAGGCCATATTTGTACTGTAATACTGGCCCAGCAATTCTGGTAACAAGTATATAGGGTCAACTGGGGCAAATGTGTCTGTGGGGTTAGAAATTAGGCGCCACCTACATCTTTTTTCTATCTTTAGTTGCAATAATCTAATTGTGAAGTGTGCCTAATTTGTGAAGAGTTTGTCAGTAATTCTCGAAAGTCGCAATTGCCCTACAGACGCATTTGACCTAGTTGACCCTATATTTTTTCCTTTCCCCGAACACAATTCAGGATTACTTCAGATTTATGCTCACAAAATAAAAATTGTCTATTGTCTATTGATTACATAAAATAAAAACATTCGGGACATTTTACACACATGTTAAAGTTTACATACTAGTGAAATTGCAGACCGGCATCAGCAGCTATGTTATAAATGTTTCATATTCATATTAATTTAATTCTTATCATTATTTACATGCAATGTATAGTAATATTAGTACTATTAGGTAAACATTAAATAGTACGATAATAATAATAATAGAGTGAGTCATTGTACATTTGTAGGTGCACTATCCCAGTATGGATGACAGTATACACTCAAAACGTTGCTGGGCCAGTTTTGCAGGACCAGTATTGCAGAAATAATATGGTCTATCTAAGATTGCCCTTAGTAAAATATTTATTTGCATTTTATGCATTTATTTATAATATTAGCATAAAACAATTTTTACTTTACATCAGATGAGTTAAGGCCAACGTAGGCGCATTTAAAATAATAAAAAGGTTTAGTCAAAAAGATTAATGTACTACGTACTAGGGGAGCTGTTCCAATCAAAAAACATTACGCAACTTAATGAAGCGGCCCTCCCACCGTGGGCTGACCGCAGGTTTGCTGCAGCGTTGACTACTGAATTGTTAATTTACGTCCGTCCAGGTTTACATTTTGATTCCAGTAAATTAGCGCCGCTCCGTACACAACAACACAGCACTCGTGTCAGGACCACACTAATGCAAATTGTAAGGATTTCAGTGCACTGGAGTAGACGAAAGCTTATGTTAGGATGATGAAATCTAGTACGTAGTACATATTATAATTATATCGATTGAGTGAAGTAAATAATTGTAAGGTAAAATTGTAGTATGTAGGTATAATAATTTCTTTTTTGAAAGCTCACTGAGTTGGAATTTGTGTTCATCAAAAATAATCGAGTAATTCGAGCAGTATTTCCAATGCTTTGTTATTTGTTACAGGTAGAGTCAACGGCGATGTGATGAACCAAGCTCACGAGCCGTTGAACGTCATGGACAACCCTGCCGACTACTCCACGAAGACCAAACGAGGCATCCACCTGTCAAAGTGCCTCGCTTTCGTCATCCTCGTCATCTTCACCCTGGCCCTCGTCAGTACATCTCTGCTAGTGTACAACTACGCCGCCTGCCCAAGGACTGATACCCTAGCTAACGTCACAAAATATGAACTGTGTCATTGCGATCAAGCTAAACTTTTAGTTCTGCCTCTTACCACAGAGAGCAGCAAAGCCGTTATTCCTCTAGACACTTCCCCTAATGATAATGAAGTGAAGCCGTCACAACTAAGACTGCCGACAAACGTGAAACCTGAAAAGTATTATTTGAAAATAATTCCGTACATATTTGAGGGTAACTTTACTTTTGATGGTGAAGTGAGCGTAGTGTTAGGCATAGTGAATGACACAAGAGAAATTACGTTTCATGGTGTAGAACTTACCTTGCACGATGTGAGAGTGTATGCTGACAATGGGGAAGAAATAGAAGTAACGAAGAGAATCGAAGATGTTCCACGACATTTCCACACGGTGCTGTTAAAAGAAACAGCGAGCGCTGGGAAGAAGTACGTCATGAATATATCGTACACCGGTATATTGAACGATAATCTGCATGGATTTTACAGAAGCTCATATGAAGAGAAAGGAGTAAAAACGTAAGTTTTATTACTTTTCACTTTAAGTATTTTCTATTACTAGCGGATCTGGGGGAGGGGAGGCTAAGGGGATCCAGTTTTCTTCCCGGATCCGCCACTGATTACTAGGTAACACACAATTTTAATTTTTGAGTTCCGGAAATCAAATTGTGGGCGATTCTTGGGAACCCTAATATTCGGTGCCCGAAGAGTTATTTATAAAACTATTGGGTGTAGCGAATCGCTATACTTTTACAAACCAGAAATGGACTAGGTTATTAAAAAAAATAGGAAAATTCATAACAAATCCAAAACAAGATTTAATTCTCAAACCACCAACTTTGAAATAAATACATCCTACAATGTCCAACACGCTCAACCATACCAAAGAGTATGTAATTGAACCCTAAGACAATTATTATTGTTTTGTTTTACCCGTAGGGCAGGCTAATGCCAACATGGCCATACCGCCTTGTCATCCATATCATCCGTATAAGTTGCTAAATCTAAGATGATGATGATAGAGGAGAGGGTGATGAAAGATGATAATATGAATCCCTCCCCTTTTCCCATTTCAATAAAACCATGGATACTATACTGAAACTTTAAGTCAAGTTTTGTAGAGAACACGAAAAGTAGCATTTCATAATGTTTGTATCATTTGCCCACACTCGTGCACGTTAACGAACCGGCAAAGGATCATAATCCACATTCATTACACTTATATTTAACACTCGAAAAATCACAAGTTTTAGAAAATAATACAAAATTACGACACCATCTTTTCGGTTCCCGCCAAAACTCCTACGACGAAAAAGATGGCGCGCTCCTCTCGGTGCTTCTCTAGCAAAGAGTTTTCCACCATGCAGGTCTCGTCATCGTGACGTCAGCCAGGAGGTTTTGCTTAACATTTCTCATCATACTTAATGACTGATAGAGTCTACTAACTTTACTTTTTAAACATCAAAAATAATAGGTTAAATAGGTACTGACTTAATAAAATAAAATCAGTAAAAATCTAATCGAAAAACAAATTTACGGTGGCATATCGTTTATAGTCGTAGGTATATAGTCTTTAGGTCTAGGTCAATTATATTTTAGCTCCCCTAACTCGTCCTCTTCTTGGTTGTCTATTTAAAACCCTTAGAATTCAAACCATTTCTTTTATACCAAATTCCAAGCTTGTAAGATACAAAATTTAAGATTAACAATCATATAAACTTCCGAACATTTTGGCTAACTTAATCACATACTACGTGAAAAAATATCACAGTATTTATTAATTTTAAACCATTAACCTAAGTATGTCTCTAACGCCAAAACAAATATGAACGAGATACGAGTATATGAACTAAGCACCTTATTTCACTCACCTTAATTCGTCCTTTCCGCAAAAATTATATCACAGTAAATTATAGCGATATAATATTTTTAATTAATAACCTAAACGTCAGATTTCAAGTGTTCTTGTTCAAGGGGCTCGCCCCTGTCACATTTGGGAGTGAATATCGTCCTGCGAAGTGTGGGTGTTGTATTACATCTCTGCCAGCCCTGTCGGGGGAAAAGCGTGACGACATGTTATGTAAACTTATAGCTTTTAAATAGGGCTTGGCTTGACAAGACAGGGCCGAATTAAAGGAGATTAAGACTCCTTTTATTCGGCCCTGTTGCAAAATCAGTTGGCAGCTGACGTCTTCTGCCTATAACTACAGCATGTTACTAAAACCCTGTTGTACATATAATTGAAGGGCATGTACACACACTTATGTATATGTTTTAATGCAAAAATACCAAAAGAAATTAACGTAAAGAGTACCAAGAGTTGTGACCTATTTAAGAACGCATGATAAAAAAAAGAAATTTTACAAAAATGTTAACAAATGTCCATCCACGACGCGAATGGTTTACAAATAAAACCGACGCGATAGCGTAGCATAGCTGCGTTCACGTTTAGGAGGGCGGAGCGTGATGTATGTTCAAAATCTTTAGAGCCAATCTTTCTTAATTTATATAAATTTCGTGTCACGTTGTTTGTCCGCTATAGACTCCTAAACTACTTCTTCTTGGTCGCTACGCTCTTGACAGAGCGGTCGTGGTCGTAATGCAGTATTGTTATTGGCAGGGGCTGATGTAATGCGCCTCACAATATCTCGCCATGTCTCTCTGCTCGAGGTCATTCTTGTGCACTCATGCACGGGACCGCCCACAGCAGATTTGACCTGATCGGTCCATCGCATAGATGACCTGCCGCGCGGTCTAATGCCTTCAACCTTGCCCTGGACGACAAGTCGCTCTATAGACTGGCTGTCTCGCCTAAACTACTTAACCGATTTCAATCAAATTTGCACGCCGTGTGCAATTCGATCTAAGTTAACAGATAGGATAGCTCACATCTCAATTTATAACCGCAATATTATTTTATTACTACTATGTAATATAATAAAAACCTTAGCCACAGCAACGCGTGGCCGGGTCTGCTAGTATTTAATATAATCTAGCATTTATTGCATCCTCCAGGCGCACCTGAATGCGGATATGACAGGGTTTTCGTAACACCCTGAATAAATCCTCATCCTTATTACTCATTATAAAATCGAAAGTAGCTCTGTCTGTCTGTCTGTTTGTAGGTTTTTCACGGCTAAAAGGCTGAACGTATCTTCATGAAATTTGATAAACAGTTGCAGTATGTCACAAGGAAGGTTTTAGATACTTTTTTCTGAATAAATAAATATTTTTGTCATGAAATTACGCGACGCTTACCATATGCGTCAGACAACACCACAGAATAGAACGTAGTTGGTACTTAAATAACAACTGACAATTAAAATTAAAACTCCGCTCAAAACCAGCCAGTAATTCTTTTTTTTTATAATTAGATAATTAGTTACAGTAAATCACGAGGAGGGTTCATGGGTACTATTTTCTGACTAAGCGCGAACGAAGCTGCGGGCAACAGCTAGTACCTAATAAACTTACTACCAGCTGCATTGAGTTCTATTACTACGAATAGAGAAGATACCGTACATAACTACTATGTGCCGTTCAAGTGCAGCTTTCCGGCCATACTTCTCTTACTTGTTTGCTAGCTCTCGCGCGAGCGCCCAGTCGCTTTCGAACTTTTGGTCGCGAGAAAACTAGTCGCCCTTAAAAGTTTTCTAGCACTGCGTGTTTGTATTGTGTGGTTATACCACAGATCAAGCTACATTTTTCTTGGTTATAATCTACGAATAATTACTTGTCAAAGTCAAAGTCAAAATGTTTTTATTCAATTTGGGTATCAAAAATACACTTAAAAACGTCAAATTTCAAATTATTGTTAAATTATTGTTTCAGCACTGCACCAAACTTTACATTAAGCTCTCAATAAACAAGAGATTTCCATAGGATAGCTTCTCTATAAGGATACGTAGTAAAATAGGAACAAGGGGCCTACCCTGATATCGTATTACCATGATGTTGTCGACGCTGCGCGACCGCCAATCGTATCGCCGCGCAATAAGGTTCGCGTTCGCGCAGCGCCAAAAACAAAACTTAGCTATCATGACAGTAAGATGTCATGATGGCTAAGTTGTAGTCATGGTAGGCCCCCAGAACTCAATGACCGACTCTTTTAATTATCTAAGTTGCAGCTTCGGACTTCGGTAGTTTTCGAGACTTCGTGCTGTGAGTGAGTGAATGCTGAACTTTCGTTTTTAAATAAATACTTTTAAAATATAGCTCTCGAGATGTACCGCTCACCCAGAGCAACATCGAGCTAAGTAAAAATAAATGTTTTTTCAGATAAGCTGAAAAACCGTTTTCTTGTTTTATCAAAGTAATTGCCAAAGTCTTAAACATTTCGTGCAACGAATTCATTGTGATGAATCAGTACCTATAATATAGGTATTTAGCGTTATAAAACAACATGTTTAAAAACAAGTTTGAAGTCCACTACAAATTCTAAGTTAAGATTTTTTCATTACCTACCTACTGCAAATCTTACAACTTACCTTTGTTTGGTATTGTGTTATTGAGAAATTGATCCAAATAAATTTATTAAGAAGCTAGTACTTAGCTGCGCCCGGCGATGTTAGCCACAGCAAATTCCCGCGGAAATACTAAATAAATTTATTAAGTAGCTAATACTTAGCTGCACCCGGCGGTGTTATCCACGTTGAATCTCCGGGGAAATACATACTTCACTTTTCGGAATAAAAGTTAGGTAAGCTAAGCTAAGCCTAGGTGTTAATCCAACTTTACCCTTGCGTCGTAGGTATAACAACTTTTTATACCTATAATTAGACTTCTAAAAAGAACGTTTGGCATAATATTTATGTAGTATAATTTTGCTTTACATAATTTTTGTTTCATATAACATTCATTCGATATATCAACGATTGCACTAAAATTCATTTCGTATATTATTGTTTTGATATAATAGTCGTTAGCTTTAATTTTTACTTTGTCGAATCGTATTTCAGGTATCAAATTATTTCGCTGAATTGTGTGTAGTAATGATTTGTAAAACTAATTTCTATAATGTTTTAATTTATTACTTGACAAGCTGCGCCCCGCTGTTTCACCCGCGGTTAAAAAGTGTGTCTCTGTGCCAAATTTCATCCAGATCTATTCAGCCGTTTTAACGTGAAAGAGTAACAAACATCCATCCATCCAGCCTTCCGTTCTTAGAAACTTTTCGCGTTTTTAATATTGGTAGGATATGATTTAAATCACAGAATATGCCCTATTACATAGGTCCAGAAGGATAGTCTTCATACAAAACACGATTTCGAAACGTGTCAAATTTATTTTGGTACCCTAATAAAACCTTTTTTTCTATACGTGATGAACTTGCCATTAAAAGAGGTTACCCGATTTAGTTGGGTACATTAGATAACGATCAGAGTTTAAAGAAATCACGAGACCAGAAAGTATTAGGCCAGCTTAGGCCAGAGCTAAAGTACACACAAAGTCTTACCCAGATCCATTCATGACACTATACTACAAACTAATATAATAGATTGTATGCAAACCTTAACTAAAATCAGAGTAGGTAAAAGGTAAGAATTTAAGTAAAAATCAAGAGTACGAATTTGAGTTAAAATCAATAGTAATCCCTTTAATCTTATTTACACATAAATTTACACATTATCATTATTTACATCATACATTTAGGTTATTTTTTCGGCAATAAAATAACATTACATTTACATAAAAATAAAACTGACGCCTGCTTATCACGATATTTTACTGTTACGTATCTTTCTTTCTTGCGAAGGTGCACAGAGCAAATTGTTGAAAGGCGACGAAGTTTCCACTAATTTTCATTTTTACTTTGGCGAATTATTTTTGTCCACTGATCGGCTAAACTGGATCCTTAAGAAACCTAAAGATAATTTATTGGGAAAATAAAAAAATACATTGTGGCAACACTTTTTTCAGCAACTTTTCGCTCTGTTGACATTAAGAATTATTTACAATTATTAGCTTTTTAAAGCACATAAAAATATATTTAAGACTTACGGATGATATGTGACGTTGCCTTTGTTTACTGTTTTGGATATTCTGAAATTTCGGCATGAGTGGACTACACAGTTCACCATATTTATTGGTTAGTGGGGAGACGTAACCGCTATTGGATGACATCGAAGACTGACTAGTGAATTGGTTGACTTTCAATGGTTTGGTTTACTTTTTTTGGAATCATTATTTTTGACCGATTAGGGGTCTTTACTCTATGTCTATGATTTAAATATTACCTAATTGTACGCCAACATTTTTGACAGACAGGTATCTAATTATACTGGTCAACAGAGATTTTGTTGCTCTTGATGTAAGAGTGGTTTCGATTACTTCTACGTCAACAATTTAAGAAAATTTTGAAATCTTAACTCTAGTTTTTTTTAAAATCTTCATTTTCACGTTGCACTGTAATAATAGTACAATGTTCCAAAGCAGAGGAAGAAAGAGAGCAGTAGCATAAATAATTGAGCTAAACCAGTACTGTCATGAACATATTCGAAAAATGGCCACTTAAAAAACAAATAAATCCGCAGAAATATCCAGGGCAACAAAAAAAAAAGTTTTTTTGATGACCCGTGTTTTTTTTTTAAATAATAATAATGCCGCTCAGTTTCTTGCCCGTTCTTCTGAGTAGTGGCGCTTTTTCCGAACAAGGCGGTCAAGTCTATTATAAAACTTTGACGTTTTTTTTTTTTTTTTTTTTTTATTTAAAAAATTACACTCCACGGACTCCGGGGACCGTGACTTTTTTTAACAAAAATCTTAAATTATTATTTAAAGGAAATAAACTTTGACGTTCATAAGTGTCTCTTTGATACCCAAATTGAATAAAAACCATTTTGGAGAAGTTTTGGCGGGAACCGAAAAGATGATGTCGTAATTTTGTATTATGCTCCAAAACTTGTGATTCTTCTAGTGTTAAAGTTTAATAATTGTGGATTATTAACGTTTACCGGTTCGTCAACGTGCACGAGTGTGGGCCAATGATAGAAACATTGCGAAACGCGACTTTTTGTGTTCTCTGCAAAACTTCACTCAAAGTTTCATTAAAGTATCCATAACTTTACTGGAATGTGGAAAGGGGAGGAATTCATTATCTTCATCATCACCTCATCATCCCACCATTTGTGAAAACGAATGATTAGTAAATACTTGACACTGGCAAATGCACATGACGTGCGACGCCAAATTCCCCTGAATGGGGGAGAAAGAAAAAAAAAAACATTTTGACGTTGGAAATGTTTCGGAAAACAAACACAAACAACTGACATACACGAATACAGACTTTGATGATAATGTTTACTTTATTGTATCGCTGCCTCCGGTCCGCCCCTACTATGAGTGTGCAATACGTTAAATGAACTAGACTAGCTTTCAAGTTGATTAATTTTTCCGTCCAGCTTTTTCCAATTTATACTCAAAAGTTTTTTTTTTCTTTTTGCTATTATGATAACAATTTCATTGTTTCTGGGACTAGCAGTAGGTACAGTATTATGGGACGTTAATTATATTTCGCATACATCTATATTAAACAAAGGCTTCTCTTTTTCTATAACATAACATATTGACATGACTTTCCCCTGGAAAGGCTGGCAGGGGTGTATTACAACGCCCGCACTTCGCCGGACAATATCAGTCCCAAATGTGACAGTGAGCGAGACTGTCGTCATACACTAGGCGCCAGGGACCCTATTTGGAGATTTGAGATTTTCATCTCACTCTTTTTGTCTTTGTTGCTCTCGTTTGAAACGTCATAGGTGTGAAAGTGACCAAGATAAAATCTTATCTCATCTCACGCATAGGAATAGCCACACAATTATGTAGCATTCAGATATGCACATTAAAAAAATTTCACGCAATGAACAAAATGGTGCGTGTGACATTTTTAACTAGACATAAGTATTTAAGAAACTAAATTACTATTTAAATTTCTGTAGTTTTTTTTGACATAATATTTTATTACTTTAGTTTTGTAATTTTTTGTCCTTTCGGCATCTTTTCAAATTGTTATTTGGTACGAGTATTTTAGTCGCACATTGTTATTTGGCGTACTTATGCCATTAATTAATTTTCCGTTTAAATATTTATTCTTTAGGTCACATCATTAATTTTATTATTTGTGTAATTTAGTTTTCACATTTCGATAATATTATCAAAGTATTATATATTGAAATAATTGTATTGTAAACGTAATAACTTAATTTACGATTTTTTTCATAAATGTGTTTTTTTACTATTTTCGTTTCACTTTATTTGACATGTGAGCTATAGATGTAACAGGGGGGTATTCCTACGCGTGAGATGAGATGAGATTTTATCTTGGTCACTCTCACACCTATGACTATTTGAACGAGAGCAACAAGGACGAAAAATGGTAAGATTAAATCTCACCATTTTTTCTTCACCATTCATAGCCCTCCAGAAGGGATATTCTAACTGGTCGAGATTCAATCTCATCTCGAAAATAAGTCTAGTTTCGAGATGTTTTATTCTTTTCGCACGTGTTTGAGATAATTTCGATGCCTAGGGTACGAGATGACTTGAGTGGTCGGGGGCAGTCGAGATGAAGTCAGATAGTGGATAGCGACTCATTTGTTGCCACTTCGGTCCCTTAAGCGTATTTAATCTAAATTACTTTCAACTCAAGATTTGAACAGTTTCTATACGCCAAAGTTATATAAAAGCTTGTTAAATTGTCAATGTTGGTCAGAAGTGATAAAACTTTTTTTTCCTGCATTTTGACACCGCACATCATAAACATTTAGTACATTTACCAATGTCGAGTATTCGAATATATTTCGGCGTTGTACGCTAATTAACAAGACGTAATTATAGATTACTTTCAAAATATTATGTAACGCATGTTGAATTTAATTAGCAGCCTAGGTTTCCATCACAATTCAATCTGCAGACAAAAATTCACAATGTTAAATAGTATCAAAAATATTATTTTTTACTTTTGCTTTGATGACATGGTGCACAGTTTCATGAGAAAATACAAGATTTTTTTAAAATTTTGGAACAGCTAGACTGTCCTGCTTAAAACTCTCTACATAAATAGTTTGTGTAGTCCGAAAGTGGAACCTAGGTTTAATAGACTTTTTTTATATTATCAACAAAGACAATTTGACGCTTATGTGATAACATGGTTGATTTAAATATAGCTTATCGTTCGTAGTCGCATCCATTAAAGTATTTATAAACATATTTATTTATATTAGTTTAAAATTAAAATTTAAAAATTCTTAAGATATCATTTTACGCATTTCCTTATTCAAGATAGGGATCTGGAACCTTGTTGCTAAACACTAAAAGTAAGAAACTAAGGGCCGAGTTTCACCGCACTGGGTATGAAGTATAGCGTATTCTTCTCATTTAGTTTAAGTTGTAATAATTATCATACTATTAGTCATTTAATTAAACATATCGATATCTAATTAAGTTAAGCCGTCAATCGGCATAATGGTCCGATTTTACCGATTTTTGTAAGCACAGTAGAGAAAAATGGAACGTAATTTGACTGTACTAAGTACATCTAATGTCACCATCATTGAGAATACTAAATGGTTTGTTTGTAGGAGATTTTCCTCCGAGTTCGGGGATTTGTGATCGAGATATAAATCTCAAACATCCGAATCAGCCGTCCTGGTCACTTTTACTCGAAACTATGGCTATGACTTTTCAAACAAGAGAGACAAAGACTAGAAAATATCTCGAATTGTTTATATAAGGCTTCTGATTTCGTATTTTTATCTCAAAAAAAAAAAATTTTTAATTATCCAGGATAAAAACATTTAATTTTTCGGAAAAAAGCGGGTCGAAAGTGCGGGCGCAGCTTTTATTATTCTCATTTACACACGTACCTAAGTACAAATAAAAGAAACCAAATTTCAAGTAATTAACAACAACCCCCCTCTACCTGTATTAAACAATAGCGTTCGTTTTTAAAATAAAATCCCGAAAAATATAACAGGGCTCACTGAAAGAAAATTTAAATCACATGTAAAAACCACATTAATGAAAATAGGGTATTATAACGTTAAGAATGATTTAGAAGACAAAGATGTCTGGAGCCTTCCACTTCCGCCAAGTAGCCACTAATATTACCTAGTTGTAAGCCAAAATTTGTGAGACTGTAATTTATTTATTCTTTAAAAAAATAATGCCCCTGAGATTCTTGCATGTTCTTCTGAGTAGAGGCTCTTTATCCGAACAAGGCGGTCGACTCTATTTAAAAAAACTTTGACGTTCATAAGTGTATTTTTGATACCTAAATTGAATAAAAACATTTTGACTTTGACTTTGAATAATACTAAGATACCAGTTAACAAAAGTCACGGTCCCCGCGGAGTCCGTGGAATGTGATTTCTTAAATAAAAAAAAAACAACTAAATTATTTTTACTTAACATAAGTAAATGATAATAATTACATTAACATACGAGCCAAAAACAGTCTTGCGAAGTAGTTCCTACTAGGTTGACCCGCTGTAGTCCGCCTCACTACATAGAATTTACATACACTCTTAGAGTAATAACATTAGTTTACAGCGAATTTTCACCGTTTACAGTAAATTTTCAAGTGATTGAATTCTGAGATTTCCAAGTATTACCTGTATACTATTGGTTCGGGCTTTGGCTATGCACTGCCCGTGCGGGGCAACTCACGGCAGTTTTCGCTCTACCGCAGAGGAGGAGTGTCAGTTGTGAACTGACACAAGTATTCAAAACTAAAAAAAAAAAAAAAAAATTTAAAACAATGAAGGCATTCGTTTGCCTTGGTTTAATTATAATTATTATGATTGTCTTTTATTTCTATTTGTACGAATATTCTAAAATTTTGCCCTTGAATTAGTATTGTTTATTTTTTTATTATGTTACTCATTTCATGATTTAACGTTATTTTTTTTTATTTTTTTTGTTACTAAATTAAATAAGTGCACTCATGCTGGTACCAGATAAAACAGTAAGTACAACCCCAATCTTCCGATGTAAGCGAGCCTAATTAGTTAAATGCTAGTTATTTCAAATAAAATTTTTGATTTAGTTTAAATATAACGAAACTTATACAGAGTTCCATGTTTTGTGCAACTTTCTAAAAGTTTTGCTTCTGAATTAAGCTGCCTCCACACGCGCGATTCACTTCTAAATGCAAAAAAAAAAAAAAAAATGCAAAATAGTGCGTGGAAAAGCATTGCCTTTTCAATTGCAAAGTCTTTCGAAGTTTCGTTTGCCCAATGATGAGTATGAACAGGTGCTGTCGCTTCTGCTGTGACGATTCGTGCTTTAGCGATTTATAAATGACTAGCTGTTGCCCGTAACTTCGTTCGCGTTTATTCAGAAAATATAGTATCCAAAAACGTGATACACTATTTCTAATTTTCAAATTTTATCAAGATCTGCTCAGCCATTTAGCCGTAAAAAGCCTACAAACAGACAGACAAAGCTTTCGATTTTATAATATCAGTGTGGATGCAATGCAATAATTAAACATAATTAACAGTTCTTCTCAAACAGAGACGCTTCACTCTACAAAACTTCAAGGCTAGAGTGAATAAGTACCTTATAGTTCGTCGTGCTCCATCTTAGACCACAACGCCGCTTAACATCAGGCGAGTTGGTGGTCAAACGCCGACCTATTGTACATAAAAAAAAGAGACTTTACATTACTCCAGAATCCCTCGTCCGATTTAGCTCATTTTTGAAGTTAAAAATTGTATTTGCATGCACTACTGGCTTGCAATATTTCGTGAAGATTGGATTTCCGGTACATACCTGGTTATTGGGTTGTGTGTTACGCACCCCGCGTGTGAAATTCGGGTATAGAGTCAACTGAGGCAAATGCGTCTGTGGGGCAATTGCGTCTTTTGAGAATTACTGACAAACCCTTCACAAATTACATCTACTTACATCCTTTTTTTTAATAGTTGAGAAAGGCTTTCTCAAGAGCCATAAACCAAGAATTGAATTGAATTGAATCTTTTTTTTATCTTTAGTTGCAATAATCTGTACAAGATTGCGTTAGTTACTAAATTTGTGAAAGGTTTGTCAGTAGTTCTCGAAAGACGCAATTGCGCCACAGAAGCATTTGCCTCAGTTGACCATATGACTAAATCCATTTTTTTTTATTGTCGAATCTTTCGATATTTGATATTAGTATTTTTAGAGCTCTATCACATCAGCGATTTTGCGAGCGATATCAAAGCGAGGCAATCGCGCGATTCTTTATAATTTTAAATAACCACTGGACAGTGACACAGCCAAGGAGTCCCAGACAAAAAAAATATATTAAATTTTAATTTTCACATACACACATATCGTCACGCCTTTCCCCCGAGAGGGCTGGCAGAGGTGTACAACATCCACATTTCGCCGGGCGATATTCAGTCCCAAATGTGACAGGGGCGAGCCTGTCGCCTCCTTTAATTTTCATTAGCACTTTATTATTTTATTTTATTTTTAGTAGTACTTAATAATACGTATGTTAGTTGTTATTTTTCAACTTTGTTATTATTTCATAACAGCCAGTACCTGAAAGAAACGATTATTATTATTTTAAAACCAAAGACGTTTACTTCAATGCGCTTACCTCTTTGTTTGAGATCATTTGTTTCAGGATTCATAGTTCTTCCTACTTATATATTATAAACGCAAAAGTTTGTAAGAATGGATGGACGGATGGATGGATGGATGTTTGTTACTCTTTCACGCCAGAACGACTGAACAGATCTGGATGACATTTGGCACAGAGATAGATTATAGTCTAGAATAGCACATAGGATACTTTTTAACCGCGGGTGAAACCGCGGGGCGCAGCTAGTACTTAATAATATACATATATGTTAGTAATTATTTTTCAACTTTGTTATTATTTCATAACAGCCAGTACCTGAAAGAAACGATTATTATTATTTAAAAACCAAAGACGTTTACTTCAATACACTAACCTCTTTGTTTGAGATCATTTGTTTCAGGATTCATAGTTCCTTCATTCATTATATTACCCTCAGAACAATAACTAAATATTACCTTTCAATACTGAAAGATTAGGGTTTGAATAGAATCACAATATTTCTTCTCAACCTTGTTTCTACTCACTGCGTATTGAACTAAAAAGTGCAATTTTAATCGAATTCTTGGTGATGATAATTTTAAAATTAAATTTGAAGCATGAAAAATGTACGAAAAAAGATAAACTGTAATTTAGGAAGTAAATCACAGTGAGTGAGTTTAGTTCATATTTAGTTCAATTTCTTTTTTATTTCCATTATTTTCCATAATAAAGCGATGGCAGCCTAGTTGGGAGAAGGCCTGCCTCTCAAGCCAGAGGGAGCGGGTTCGAACCCAGCCGACGGCACGCACCAATTTGTTCATTGTGTGAACACATTATGTGCGTATGGTATGTCATCTGCTACATTTCTGGAGCCCGGTGTGTAGCGACAGGCTCGCCCCCTGTCACATTTGGGACTAAAAATCGTCCGGCGAAGTGTGGGTGTTGTATTACACCTCTACCAGCCCCCTCGGGGGAAAGCCGTGACGATACGTTACGTTACGTTCCATTATTTTTTGGGTTCTGTACATCAAAAGGAAAAAAACGGAACCCTTACAGGATGGATCACTTTGTTGTCCGTTTGTCTGTCTGCCCAGATCCTTTTTCTCAAGAACGCGTGAATATATCTAGCTGGAATTTATATTAAATACACCGGTTTACTGTTCCTCGGAGCTGTGAAAAAATTAAACTTCTAAGCCAACGCAATCGAAAGATACAGCCGTTTATGCTGCGAATGTTCAACACTCGCAAGGGAATCAAAATCTACAGGGTATCTCCCGTGAACTCAGAATCTTGAAATTTGGTATGAAGCAACGTAACACATATTAAAATATAAAGTAATTAATGAAGTATCACATATTAAAGGAAAATTACGAAAAGCATACATTTTAATTACATTACATAATAAGATTTTTTTTATTAATTTTAAACTTACTACCCCTTTCCTTATGAACGCGTAGAGGTATTCAATTGAAATACCTACATGTTTGTACGGAACCCTCGGTGCGCGAGTCTGGCTCGCACTTGGCCGTTTTTTTTTTGTCTTTAGCCAGAGTTTCACAAAGAAGATAGTAGTCTAAGTTTGTAAAAAAAAATATTTGGATTATATGCCATGAAATTTCTGCTTGATCGATTGAAGATTTCTAATTCAAAATTGAGGTGTAAGATTCTACCCGGACAAACATAGTTACATGAAATACATACACATACATAAATATATTGAAAGAAAATAAAAGCTTGTAAAAAGAGTGACGGAAAAAAATCTCACACTCACTTTTCTCGACCTAAATTTCTCTGGAACGAGAACTACGGATTTCCCAGGAGTTCTAGGGTCAACATCAAACCCTATTTTATGTAAGTATATTATCCAACGATAATTATTTTAATATTTATACGTATAATAGGTATTTGTTTAGTAATTTTATTCCCCCTACTTGCTAAGTTTATTTTATTTAAATTAACTTTGGTCATCTATCATGTGTCATAATCAATCACGTAGCAATGTAAAATACCAAATTTTGTAATTTTGTACCCGCTTATAAATAGGTAAATTAAAAAAAAAAAACGATAAAAAAGTAACACTATTAAAAAAAAAAATCCGGCTGCAATATATTGTAACCCTATGGTCACTTCCACTATTACGATTCAAATGACACCTCACATGTCGAAATCCATCAAGCTGTTTAGGCTGTAGGGCGTGCCAAAAAAATCTCGTACAAACATACACACACACCCACATACATACATTCATACACGCTCACATACACACATTCAAAAAACATAACCCTCCTCCTTGCTCAGTCGTGTAAAACACCTAACTAAACTTAAATAGCAACTGAGTAGTTCAAATGCGCTTGCAATATTTAAATGACACCTCACATGTCGATATCCATCAAGCCGTTTAGGCTGTAGGGCATGCCAAAGAAACCTCATACTAACGTAGATACACACCCACATACATTCATACATACATTCACATAAAACATAACCCTCCTCCTTGCTCAACCGGGTGAAACACATACCTAAACTCAAATAGCAACTGGGTAGTTCAAATGCGCTTGCAAGTGCCCGCACGACTGACCTAATACAAAAAGTCAAAGCAATATTACTCGTATTCAAAGTATGGAGAATACATTCATTTCGTAGAATCACGTGCTCTCACATAGTTCTGGGAAATGTCTGAAAGCCACTCGCTGGACCATCGTCCTTTGCGGTCTGTTTATTCAAGTCTCAATCTGTTTCATGCAAATGTTACGAGCAAACCCCTTTACCTGTACCAATAAACGTTGTAATAACCTAGGAATAGTTAGCACAGTGTTTTGTCTGTTACGTTTGAGACAAATTAAAAAAAAAAAACGAGTAAAATTAAACAAATTACCCGACTGCAAAATTTTGTACCGTTTGTCACTTCCACTATCAAGACGATTCAAATGACACCAGCTGACGTGTCAAAATCCATTAAGCAGTTTAGGCTGTAGAGCGCGCCAAAGAAACCTCATACATACATACACTCCAAAAACATAACCTTCCTTCTTGCGCAGTCGGGTAGAACGGAACACTGCCTATTCTGAGCCCATGCCACGTTTATTTTAATGGAAGAAATAATTTATAAAATTTTTACATACTTCTACTGATCTGTTTTTTATGCATGACTAGCTACGCCCTGCGGTTTCACTCGCGGTACTATGAGTACTTATTTTTTTTTTAGGATAAAAATTACCCTATGTCCTTGTCTGAAAATTTCAAAAAGATCGGTTTAGTAGTTAAGGCGTGATCGCTTTGATTCGCTTTGATTGAAATTCGGTTGAATTTCTGAATTCTGAATTCTGAACTTGAAACATAAGTCCATCATTTATAAACCGATTTAGAAAGTCTTTTTTTTTAATTGAAAGGACTTACTGTTTTATAGATATTCAATCGTTATTTTTTTTCTACATTCCAAAATTCAATTCCGATGACAAAAGTCAGTACTTAAAACAAAAAAAAAATAACCTAAAGTAAAAAAAAAAGCAGATTACCCAAACTGAAGTAACAAAAAAAAGATTACCTAAACTAAAGTAACAATAAAAAAAGATTACCTAAACTGAAGGAATAATAAAGTAACATAAAAAATACCTATAAAGTAACAATATTTACAGATGGATCGCAGTGACTCAGTTCCAAGCTATGGACGCCCGGCGCGCGTTCCCTTGCTGGGACGAGCCGGCGCTGAAGGCTCGCTTCACCATCAGCCTGGCCCGGCCGCGGAACATGACCAGCCTCTCCAACATGAACATCGTTAGACAAGAACATCAGTAAGCATACTAAATCAAATCAAATATATCACTCAATTGGGTGTAGAAGATACATTTGTGAATGTCAAAGTTATGAAAATGACTACCACCTTGTTCGGAAAAAGAGCTACTACCCAATTAAAAAGACAGAATATGGGGGAATTTTGAAAAAAATATGCTCCTCCGATTCAGCCCTCTTATTTTGTAAGTGTATTGGCAATGGTCGTTGTGTAGCCTCAACCTCATTCGTATGATTCGAGTAGTTGGCTCGAGGAGGACTACACGGGATGGCCATTTTTATTACGCTTAGAAAATAAGGTTTCCTGACTGTTTGTTTCAATTTATTAATAGAAACAGAAGCCTCTTTTCTCAACTGAAGTTAAATAAAAAAATCATCTTTGGTCTGATAGTAATAAGGCTCATTTTGGTATCGAACATAAATATACATAGTGCAGTATAAAAGTGTGGCCAGGACTACATTTTGAGGTTCTTTTTAAAAACTGTGCAGTTGTTTTACAAGTAAATTTTCAAGAAGACGTAACAAACGTAAACTCTTAGAAATATGTGCAGTTTTAGAATATTAAATCTACTAAGGTTGTATATTGGAACGGAAATGGCTAACATAGAGTTTGGGAATTAATATTAGTTTTCGTGCAATTGTAAATGTTTTTCATGGCAACATTACCACGCGCACACGTTTAAAGAGAAGTGGGTTCAGCGAAATATAACTTAGTGTTCCATCTTTTCCTCTAGATTGATCTGAGGTCATGCATATTAAATATTTTCTTTGTGTTCTATTTTGCAGCAAAACTCTTCCAGATTACATGTGGGATCACTACGCAGAATCTCTTCCAATGTCTACTTACCTCGTCGCTTTCACTATAACTAACTTCCACAATATGAGTGACAACAATTTCTCAGTTTGGGCTCGAAAGGAGGCCTTACCATCTGCAGCATTTGCTTTGAAGATAGGTCCAAAGATACTCAGGTTCTTGGAAGACTATTATAAGATAAAGTTCCCTCTACCGAAGATCGACATGATTGCGTTGCCAGATTTTAAGAACGGTGCAATGGAAAACTGGGGTCTTCTTACTTATAGGTAAGTCTGTGTATAAAAGCTATTGTGTATTTTGTAGAGCCAACGATTTCAGTTCATGAAATTACCAGTCTTTTTTGAAAATACTCTAGGAAAATCACACACACACACAGCGGGTCATAGGTACAGGAAAGTGTTTAAAGGCTATTGTGTATTTTACAGAGAGCCAATAATTACAGTTCTTAAAATTTCTAGAATGAGTGTTTTAAAATACCTAAGTACACTTCTTAATTACAGGTAAGTCTGTGTATAAAAGCTATTACGTATTTTGCAGAGTCAATGATTTCAGTACTTGAAATTTTCAGTTTGTCCTTTAAAACACTTAAGGCTTCTTACTTGTGAGTGAGTCTGTGTATAAAGGCTATTGTGTAGTTTGTAAAGCCAATAATTTCAGTTCTATTTCGAGTCTGTGTCTTTTAAAATACCTTTTAGCACATCCGATAAAAAATAGAAAAGTTTTATGCGAGATCAATCAAAGTCCAAAAATGTTCCGGTAATATTTTGTTAAATCCAGAGCAGCAGTGTAGTTTTATTCTCGGAACAGGGGAAAATAATACCAGCAACGTATTTGATGAACGAAACGTACTCGTACCTATACTTACATACAGATATAGATTTTAGAGAGATAGGCACTACAGGCGCTTTCTGCGTAAAAGGTGTATTCCAGGGTAGAATTAAGCCGAATCATAAGCCTTAGTCAAAGGCAATGCTAGTTTCTGGGCCCCTTTGTTGTACTTTCCCTAAGTAAATGGACACTAATATTTTAGTCAACAAAATGATCATATACGTCACTATTTACCAAAATAAAACTTTGTATTTACCTACTTAGCAATATTTTTAAAACGTTAACTGTCTTCTGTTTTTGACAGGATTTTTGTATTTTTTTAAATTACATACTATCTATTTATTTTATTTTTCTCATGAGCATGGGGGCCTTTAGACGACGTTCGGTCTTTAGGTAGGTATATTGCCTCTTTTGATAGTCCGGCCCTGGCTATACTAGTATGTAACGCCGCGAGCGGCTAGTGGTGAAATTTCCATGATGACGTTAAACCCTAACCTACGCCAGATCGGAAAAGTAGGTTATGTAAAATAGAGTTAGTGTTAAAATTGCGTCAGCAGGATGCATATTAGGTGCCTGGATATTTCTCCGGAGCTAGGTTATGAGGTCAGCTGCCATAGTAATGTAATTACTTACTTAAAGTTTGTTTACATTGACCGATCGTGCGGTTACACCAGTAAATGAAAAGTTTCAAAGTTCCAACCATAGGAAGTTTGAAACTTTACATCTACTATTTACTCTCTCGCTTGGTTTTAAAGTGAATTGTTCGTATGTACCTTACAGGAGCATGGTAATTATTGTAACATGCGGCTTACTTTAACGACAGTTAGTTAGCTGCTAGTATTATTCTGTCTGCAAAAACGAAGTATTTAAAGCATTTCCTTCATTAAGTTAGGTATGGACAGCAAAATAGTTTAAACAGAAGAACGTGGACATTTGATTTAAGTTTTTGTTGTCAAAGTCATGTTACAGCTAGGGACTAAGGCTGAGTTGCACCAACTAACTTTAGCTATAACCAAATCTTAGCCGTCCCAAAATGTATCGTAAAAACAGGCAATTGAAAAAACACTACCAAAGCGTAATCAGCCTAACCTCTGCTAAACCAGATATTTTGTGGGCAATTACGCTTTGGCTATAGGCAGCTTAAGTCAACTCGAACGCCTTTTTCAGGGAGATAGCAATGCTATACGAAGCGGGTGTCTCGGCAACAACAGATAAAGTCCACGTGGGTACGGTGGTGGCGCACGAGATTGCGCACCAGTGGTTTGGGAACCTGGTCACGCCAGCTTGGTGGCGCGACCTGTGGCTCAACGAAGGGTTCGCTACGTACGTCGAATACGTCGCCGTTGATGCTGTAAGTATACTAACACCAACAGTGAAATCTAAAAAGATCTTTTGGCTCACATGAACCAATCGATCATGAAAGATTTACATTTGAGAAAGTTAAGTTTCTGACTAGGCGATTGTCGTTGCTTCTAAATTTAATTGCTTTGAAGAATATGAAAGTTACGATGAAGTTGAAGAAGTCTACATTTATGTCAGCGGCTATGTTTTATGATGTTGGCGGCTATATTTCAAAAGAAACAAAACAACACACGTGTACAACAACGTAGACTATAGTGTGTAGACTCCTTAAGGTATAGGAAGAAAAAGTCCAATACTTTTCCTCTGTTTTCTGACTAAGGTAATAAAAGCGGACAATTGTAAATGTGCTCTGTTGTAGGTAGAAAAATCATGGAACATAACCGAGATCTGCATCCTGGACCAAGTCCACAACGTGTTTCAACTCGACGCTCTCAACTCCTCTCATCAGCTTTCTGTTGACGTGAGCGCTTCCGAAGAAACTGACGCTATTTTTGATAAAATCTCCTACGGCAAAGGTACAGATGAAAAACTATGTTATCAATGTTTACCAACATTTTTCGATATTTGATGTTGAACGTTTGCGTTTTCAGATGAAAACAGTGTTTCATGAGAAATTGTGATCGAAATAAACATTTTGTATTTTGCTTGATAACCCAGATATGTTGTATTGATTTTATCGGCATGGAAAATAAATGTTGGCTTTGATTGAGGTTTTCAACAGAAATGTGAACTGTTTCTGTGTTTGTGGTATAAACACCAATACGTATTGCTTTACCTGTTGTGCAACTATTTTTTAAATCACCTTTCTGACTTTACCTCTCTTTCTGCTATCTTTACCATAATTTATTTCTTTTCCAGGCTCGGCTCTACTTCGAATGTTGAATCATATTCTGACTGATGAGGTTTTCAATGCTGGGGTCACGAATTATCTGACTTCGAAAATGTACGGCAACGCAGAACAGAGAGACCTCTGGAGTGCGTTGACTGCCGCTGCTAGGAAGAAAGGCGACTTTGACGCTGACGTGGCGGTGGTTATGGACTCTTGGACCCTGCAGACTGGCTTCCCCGTTCTCACTGTTATAAGAGACTATGATAAAGGAAGTGTGAAGTTTAGTCAGGTAATTTTTTTTCATAAAACGATTGGTAATTTGTAACTGCCACGTATGGACACTATTGGACACCTGCAACGCAAGCAGTGGTATTGTTGCGTTACCAACCGGAAAGAAATTTGTAGACACCTTTTTTAAATGCTCTATGTCGTACTTCAGCGAAACGACCTTCGGGGAAGGTCATTCCACATTCTGAAGTTACTATCATTACAAACTGATATATTAGTAGTACACTACTTTTGACAATTATTGTCAAAAGTAGTGTACTGCTGGACAAAAGTCTTCCCCAAAGATATCCACGAAGTCTTGTCTTGCGTGACCCACACCCACGGGCTATTTTAATAGACATCTGGGTGAGAATCGCAGTGCAGTTTTAGATTATGGTTAGGTGGTTGTCATGAAAATGAAAAATATGATAGTTCTGTTTTCTTTAAAATCAATAGATGGCGCTACAAGTAATGTTTTGTACATAAAATATCAATAGGCACGAGTTCTTTATCTTTACATTTTAATCTAATCAGCTAATTAAACTTACATTTATCATAATGCACTAAGGATTAGGGTAAGATTCCTAACTTGCAAGACGAATGGTTTCTTTATGTACCTACCTAAAAGGCTTTATGTTGACTAATATTTTTTCCAGATGTTATCTTTACACTGTAATGGGTACTTAAATTGCACGCAGTTGCATAAGATGAACTCGGAACATAAAACAATTACTTAATTTAATAAACAAAAACACCCTTGACGATCACCTATTAGAACACTCTCGATCGAATTACCTTACTTAATTAAAATCATCACATATTTACTATATTATTAAAAAGAAAATAATTGAATCCTCAAACTTCTTCAAAAGAGAGTGGGAGCGAAAGCGAATAGTAGTATTAGGTACCTATCTAATTTCACATTCCAAAACAGTCTATAATGCCTAAAGTTTTTGTTTTTTTTTGTTGACCTCATGGTACGTCAACAAAAAAAAATAAAAATCTTACCTTCAGCTCGGCTCCCTTCCCTAAACCAAAATCTTACCTACCTTGATAAAACTTACGCCCAGCTAAGTCAAGCTAAAATTCCGGATCTGCCACAATCCTCAATCATTTTCTTATTCAAACCAGGAGCGTTTCGTCCTTATCAACGACACGTCGAGCATTAACAACTCGCCGGTTTGGTGGATCCCCGTGGCTTACACCACAGCATCGGTGAAAGACTTCGAGTCCACCCAGCCGAAGTTCTGGGTGAAGGAGAGGAACTACAGCAGCAGCATCAACGTCAAAAACGATGACTGGCTGATTGTCAATGTACAGCAGACTGGTAGGTTTGATTTTGAACCGACTTCAAAAAAAGAGGCAGTTCTCGAGGTTTTTGTTTGTTACCTTGTATAAATACGTCATTTATAACCCGTGACATCAGCTTGAGAATGTGACATTTTGTGAATGTAACATTTTCCAAAGGTGATTTTTTGCGATCGTGACATTTTGAGACGTGACATCTTGCAATCGTGACAAGTTTAAAATGCAACATTTTTTTGTGATTTTGAGAACGTGATATTATACACCGACAGAATCATAATAACTTACGTCTACACAACCTAATGCTCTCCAAGATTACCATTCAAGCGTGAAGCATGAATCGAAAATTAGAATCAATTAAGATATTCGATTCTTCGATAGATTTTTATCTTATCTCCAGACAAATTTAATCCCTTAAGTACGTGCGTAAAAAATATATACAACACCATAATGCTGACGTCAATGGCAGACACCTACAATGATAATAAAAATATTACCGATGAAATTGTTTAAGGTGCAGATAGGTTTTGTCAGAGAAACAGCCTGACAAAGATTCTTAATCAGTTAATACTTAAAATCAAAGTAGGTACCTATTGCTAGGAATAGTTCTTACCAATTAAGAATATTATCAATAATAATCCCTGAGCTTGGAGAAGTAACTTACTCCAGTTGGTAATATTCTATTAGCTGGTCTGGTACTTACTGCAACATAGTAATATTTTATGAGATGCGAAGTTACCAGTTGGTATTATTAAAAAAAACTGAAGGCTTACAATCTTAATGACATTTTAAAATGCATCAAACAAATAAATTATATCACCAGTAAAGTACTAGGTACGAGTATATACCTAAGTAAGTACCTATTGATAATAGTATAACTTAGATAAGATAAATTACTGTTTTCAAAAATTCCATTGCATATTAAATAAATCCAGCTTAAGGACTGTTTTTGTTTGTTTGTTAATTCCAAGGACTAGTGTAGGTATTATTATACTTTTAGTCACATGAAGTCATACCTATGTATAGGTATGACTTCATGTGACTTCATTTTCTCAAAATCTACTTTCTTTTCAACAGGGTTTTATCGAGTGAACTATGATAAGCGAAATTGGGAGCTCATTATCAAAGTGCTGAAAGACCCGTCTCGGTTCCACGAAGTCCACATCATCAACCGAGCCCAATTAATCGACGATGCCATGAACCTGGCTCTCACTGGACGCTTGGACTACAGGACTGCTTTGGACGTTACAAGCTTCTTGGCTCATGAGAGGAGCTATGTGCCCTGGAAGGCGGGATTGTCTGCTCTCGGTTATATTGATACTATGTTGTCCAAAGGAGCACATTATTTAGAATATGGGGTAAGAATCCTTAATTTGCTCTCGTCGCAGAGTATATTTATCCACTAATGTCTTCTGTCTTGTATGACAATAATCAAAATATAGCTAGATTTGTCTTTGCAAAGAAACCATTTTCAACATCCTGCGTCAATCCTGCTAATATTGTAGATGCAAAAGTTTGGATGCATGGATGGATAGATGTTTGTTTCCAATTACGGCAGAACGACTGAACGGTCCTACTCGTAGATGAAATATGGCACCGAGATGGATTATTATCAACCTATCTTAACCTGAATCCATCCATATTTCATGACATTGTGAAATAGAATATGACTTGAACTAAGTTCACTAATTAAACTAGATGTCGCTAGTAGTATAAAAAATAAAAAAATAAATTATACTTATCTGCTTACTCGTTTTTTTGTATCGATTAATATGTACCAGTAACTAGGCTACAAAATAAAATAATAATATTTATGTAAGTCAATTGATAAGACATCAAAACAATTTAGTTCATAGCTCTACTTGTCGCGTTTTGTATCCAGGGAAGTTTTAGTTCAGAGAACCGGTTCCTTATCGATTTCTTTGATAATAATGATACCATCTGTGGAATTTATGATTGCCACAATGTTTAATCTTTATTATAATCATTTAATATTGTATTGTATTTAATCTAAAAAGAAAAAGTACATGTAGGAAGACAACTTTTAGTAAGTATCCTACAGAAGTTATTAATTTCACGATTAAAAGTAGTATTATGGTAAATTCAGCATTTAAGTTATCTTTGTTTCTAATACCATTCAAGTCCGTAGAGCCATTTCAGAAGAAAAGAAGTAACAGATACACGTTAACCCGCTCACTCAAACACACACTTGCTCACAAACGTTCATATGTACATTTAAAATAAAATAAATATACAAAATAGTACATAAGCATAAATAAATAAATAGTAAATTCCAATTTACTAACCACTAGTGTCATTTTATTATTTTTATTTATCTAAGTTAATAACATACATATGTATTAAAATACAACTCTGCCAAACTGCGTAGCAATAATAAAAAAACAGAGTTTAAGTTTTTAACAAATTAATACATTTCGCAAAGGACCGGAACGGGTATACAAAAAATGGAAGCCGGTGCTATGCGATTTTGAGTTGAAAATAATGATCACACTAATAATTAATAAGTTTGTTTGTGTGTTAGTTTGTTACTTCTTCACATTCAAGCAGACCGACGGATTGAGATGAAATTTGGTATATCATCGTAGCATACTAATTCTTATCCGCGACTTCGTTCGCGTTTATTCAGAAAATAGCGAGGCGTCCATTAATTACGTAAGGCATTTTTGAGAATTTTTCGACCCTATAGGGGTCGAAAAATTCTCAAAAATGCCTTGATGAAATTTCGTAAGAATTTCCTCAACTCCCTCCGGGGGGAAGTTTTAAAGAATCTAGCGTGAGATTAGAGGAGGGGTCCTCTAATCTCACGCGAGATTCTTCAAAACTTCTATTTGAGCTGTAAACGTGCTGAATTATTGAGAAAATTAAAACAAAAACACAACCTGTTCTATTACTTTTGTTGAAGACTAGCAAAGATTAGTATTTCTGAATATTACCGTAATTTAAAATCACGATCATACAAAACAAACAAAAATTAAGTAAAGATTTATTCTAATTCAGTCCATGGAGAGTCGCACGCGCAATTTTACACTGTTTTCGAATATTTTTACAATAATTACGTGATATTTGCCAAGACCCCCCCCTCCCCTAAGTGAGATTTGGAAAGATTTAGCTCGATCCCCTCCCTCCCTAGAACACCTCACGTAATTAATGGACACCCCTATATTCAGAAACCTTTCACGTGATAAACTGTAACTGTAATGTATTTATCAAATTTCATCAAGATCTGTTCAGCCGTTTAGCCGTAAAAACCTTACAGACAGACAGACAGTGTAATTTTCGATTTTATAATAATATTATGATAGAAAGATGGTATAGGTAGCCTAAACCAACTACATAGCTACTTTTAATCCCAAAAATATTAACGGTTTCTGTAGAAATAGCGAGTGGAACCGCTTTTTTTTTATTTTTTAAGGTCAAAAAATAATGAGTAAACTATGCTTAGGAACTTGTACTATGGCTGCCAGAGACTGATAAAGATACTTAAATATTTTTAAATACATACTTAAATAGATATTAACACCCAGACATAGAACAAACACAAATGTTCGTCACATAAAATGTTTGCCCTAGGTGGGAATCGAACCCACGCCCTCCCAGCTCAGAAAGCAGGTTCACTACCAACTGAGCCACCGAGGCAGTCGATTACGATGATGATGATGATAATTTTTATCATTTTTAGCGGTACGTCCTCCGCCTGCTGAGCGGCGCTGCCCAGCAAGTTGGATGGGAGGTTTCCGCAAACGAGAGCGTCATCACGTCACAGTACAGGGTGGACCTCCTCGCCTCTGCCTGCCACTTCGAACACGTCGACTGCTTAGAGAACGCAGTCAGGATGTACACTAACTGGATGTTGGCTGCTAACCCGGACTCTTATAACGAGTTAGTATGATAGAATTAAAGTAAAAGATAGCAAAGGATTCGTATGGGTTCTGATATAAGAGTTTGGCTACCGTCCCCAGGATTGAAACTGTTGTTTATTTTTGTCTTATACTGTTAGACTAAGTACTTTTAAATCGAAAGCCAACCTACTACTACACTAAATAGAGCTTAAAAGTTATTTTCTATCAGTTCTGATGGAGAGATTTTTTTTGCGGTACTATAGAAAAAACATGTGTATTAAAATCAGTCTTTCAAATGAACTAGGTGCTAAAGTTAAAGGGCACAATGTTTTTATGTTTTTTGTACCAGTTTGGTCATTCTCATTTGGTTTTCATTTTCATGTGTTTATAATATAAAACAAGCGATGCTGAAGCGTAAAACGTGAAATGTCCTGTCACTCATTGAATATTTTTTTAAGCAATGGCCTTGGATATTCTTATTTTCCTGTGATTATCCCCACTGATGATTAAGTCAAATTGCTTATTGAACCAATTATAAAAGTAGTAAATTATGTTCTTATATTTACAGGATTCACGTGGATTTGCGCGGTATAGTGTACTGTGTGGGGGTCCGCGCGGGCGGCGCTCGGGAGTGGACCTTCGCGTGGGAGAGACTTCGAGCTGCCTCCGCCTCCGAGCGGCATCGCCTGCTGTCAGTTCTGGGCTGCACTAAGGCATCGCATTTGCTACACAGGTATGTTGCTACAAGTATCAGATGATAGCCTAGTTGGAAGATGGGTCGCCTCTCAAGCTAGAGGATGCGGGTTTGACTTCGGCCAATGGCACTCACCGATTTGTTCATTCGTAAACGTTATAAGTGCATTTTAATTGTCAATTCTTAATGTTTCACCTCCTGTCACATTTGGAACTGAATATCGTCCAGCAAAGTGTGGAAGTTATATTATAACTCTGCCAGCCCTTTCGAGGGAAAAGGCGTGATGATAATTATTTTGTGCGTGCCTGAGGCTAGGCTAAGATAGACCCAGTGCCCTCTGGCTTGAGAGCGGGCTATCATCACCAACCAGTTCCAAAACCAAAATAAATTCTGAAACAAACATAAGCAATGCATAACATAACAAAGTGAATCATTTCACTTAGATGAAAATTCTAGTCATCCTGAGTAATGAAACTCCGGTGCCATATCATTTAATGCTTATCTCTTGATAGTAAATATTGTAATAAAGAGACAACTACTTTCTATGACACATGCTATTAGTCATATATTTTGATCAATAAAGATCCTGGATTCTTTTTTTTCAATAGGATTTGGGTAAAAATTGGTAAGTTACGCTTAGAACGCAATTTTCCAGCATGAACCTCAAGCAAGCAAGTTCGTATGGGCTGAGTAGCCCTGATGTCAAAGTTTTTAGGGTGAGGGCATCCTGAAATGGCTTCACGATTGTTGTTGTAGAACAGAAAAATCGAGGCCTGCAATTTAACGTGTCGTCCGAGCAATGATAGCGCTCAGTTATAAATGCTACCCGCGATCACCCATCCTGGGAATGACCGTGCCGTCCGTTGCTTAACACCGATGATCGGTTACAAACATCTAGTCTAGCTACGCTGTGAGCGCTACTGTGTATGAACCTCGACCCTTTACACTTTTATCGAATTCACGTTTTCTATTTTCAGATACTTGGAACTGTCATTGCGAAATGACAGCGGTATTCGCAAGCAGGATGTAGTGCGTGTGTTCTCCGCTGTAGCGGGCACGGCCACGGGACAGCCCATAGCGTTCAACTATGTACGGGCCAACTGGCAGAGGCTGAGGGCTTTGTGAGTTTTTAGCCTAATTAGTTCTGTTTTTTCTATATTATACTCAAAAATCAATTGCTTATTTCAATTCTTCTTTTTCGTGTTGATGTTTTTTTTTGTTTTGTAACTGTCTTATAATGAGTACCGACCAATAGTCGACGTCCCGGCGAAAATTTCATTTTTGGGTTGTCTCTTATATGCTTATACTTACATGCTATTTCATTTAGGTACCTATTTACTTACCTTAGTGTAGAAACCATTTATAATTTAACTATTTGGCTGATTAATTTTTTTTTTAAACTTAAAACTAATTTGGCGAATTTTCAATTTAAATGGAGTAAAATTTAATTTCGTCGCACAGAGTAGTCCGTGGTTCAACCAATACCTTTCCTAAATCCACACTTTTACACTAATATTGTAAAGAGAAAAGATTTGTGTCTTCGTATGTTTGTAACGAAAACTCATAAATTACTGGTCCGATTTCAATAATTCTTTTACCATTAGAAAGCTGCATTAGCAGCTGAGTGATATAGGTTTATGTAACGCAAGCGTAGCGAAAAAGCGCCTAGTGTGAGATAAATGAAATGAGAGTTACATCATTTTTATACATTTCGTAGCATGTGAAATATTTCGATATCATAAAAATCACAGTAGCATGCGGTGTATCAAAGAAACCGATGGAGCTATTAAAAATGGTTTCGTTTGATAAAAAATGATACTGATCTTTCGAAATGCAATCGACTGTTTTGAAAAGAACCTAAAGTGCAATGTCAATAAAGCTCAGTTTGAATCTTTACAGGTTGACAAAATCGATTGATGTTAAACCTAAGATAGCTGCTATAATAGTTATTATTGAAGTGTTATTGAGAAATTATCTTTTAGGTATTTACATCAAGGGTTACTCACCTTATGTACTTCACTTCTACTTTTCTTATTCTTAAAAACAAAATACCTTGAAAAATTTACAATGGAATTGAGTTCCAACCGCCCTTAACGTCTTTTCCTTTTTTCTGCCTTTTGCAGTTAAAATTATCTTTTTTAGGAAGGTACGTAACTTAGCTATATATCTATCTACATAAAAACACTTTGCTTTGCTTCCAGTGTCGGCTCATTATCAACTCTCAACCTCCTCTTGAAAGTGGTTACAAGAAGATTAAACCAACCACACGAGTATGAAGAGGTAAGTGTTGTGTGGAAATTTTGAAGGGGCTACTTTAAAAAGAAACGATGAGAAGCGATGGTAGCGTAGTTGGAGACGGCCCGCCTCTCAAGCCAGAGCAAGCGGGTTCAAACCCAGTCAAAGACACGCATCAATTTGTTTAATGTGTGAACATAATTATGTGCGTATTGTATGTCATCTGCTACGTGACTGGAGCCCGGAGTATATATGGCGACAGGCTCACCCCCTATCACACTTGGGACTGAATATCGTCCGGCAAAGTGTGGGTGTTGTATTACACCTCTGTCAGCCCCCTCGGGGGAAAGGGGTGATGATATACAAATATGTTAATGTACTTTCAAAAGTTAAACGAGCTTTATAAAAAAAGCATACGGGCTTGTAGAAAATTACTTACCTATCCGGAAGTCAGAATTCCAGTAGAAAATTAATGAAAAAATACAAATGACAGATACGAGGGATGCCTTAACTATCGCCTACTCAGCAATGGTATTGGTAGCTGAGTGCTGATTGTGATGATGAGATAAAAATTGTCGTTGATAGTGCATAACTGCCGAACTAACTGCATGCTAAAAACCACTAGATTGATTTCGATAAAATTTATTTGGACCACCTCTAAAGTATGATCTCCCAAACAAAAAAAAAATCATTAAAATCGATTCACAAGCGAGTAATCGTATAACATACATACAAAAAAACATACAGTTGAATTGAGAACCTCCTCCTTTTTGGAAGTCGGTTTTTCAACCGACACGAAAAGCAGGACAAAACACGAACGTGTTTCGTCCTGTAACAGCAGGTAGGTAGGCAGTAACCATAGCAGCAGTTACAAAAGTTATACAGATTCATTGATCTCCTGTAAAATTTACCTCTGGTCGCTGATGCGGTTTTAGCCATTGTCAGTTCCCCGGTTTTGCACTATAAAATCGAAATCATAGAATCTTATCAACCGATAGAAAGATAAAAAGTTTTTAAGTTTCACAATGAAGACTATGTTCTTTGCAAACAAATTACAAACACAACCAATAGATGTCACCACTGGTATCAAATTAGCAAGCGTATGTTTGAAAATCAAATTGAATGGTAATTTGCTCACTTAAGGGAAACATTAATGTGTTGTGGTTAATATTGTATGTTTGTTCTGTCTGATTGATTATTTAAATCTATAGTTGTTTATGTATGGTTATCAGTCTGTGGCAGTTATACTTACTCGTACTAAGTAGTTAAATTTCGGGAGCACTTAATATGTTTTTTAAAAACTAAAATAAAACTAGTAGAGTAGTGTTGCCGATTCTGAGGCAAGGAATATACTAATGAAAACTTAAAACTAGAGCCCAAAGGCAGACTTACAACTAGGCCGGTGGTCCGGCTGCGAGAATGCCGACTCGGCGCTGATAAGGCTCGCACCGGTGCGGCCGCGTCTAGACGCTGACGAAGGCATTCCCGACTCTTAGTCTAAGCAAGTAGGGGCAGGGGGATGCATAACTAAGTACAAGCTTTGCATAATAAAGGTAAACATTGAATTAATAATTTCTGCCCATGATGACATGATGTGTGCAAAAAAATAACCCAAATAGAATAAAAAAATGTTTTTCAATGTTCAAATGCTTCACTTTTCACACAAAGCTAAAACTATTTTACTAAATTTACAATACAATACAATACAAAAACTCTTTATTGACACCAAATACAAAATAAATCTAAACTAAACATTCAAAAATATAGGCGCAATGGGCGGTCTTATCGCTTAAGAGCGATCTCTTCCAGACAACCTTTGGATGGAATAAAAACATTATGATCAAGCATGGACGGTGGTGTGTGCTAAAGAAAATAAATAAACAATAATAATTAAGTAATGTACTTATAAATTTGAGAATTATAATAAACATACATACTAATACCTACATAAATAAAATTATTATTAAATATACAAATAAACTACCCAGTCATAAACATACACAAGTATCTACATCAATAAATATACTAATATATACATTGAAATATGACAGTAAAAAGGAATCGAGTCTAATTTAATTAAATTTAATGCCCTAATTTAATGTTTCAGCTAAAACGCTTCGTGACGGAAGAATGCAGCGACCTCGGGCGTCCAGTCCTGCAGGTGCTGGAGACCATAGAGTCCAACGTGCAGTGGATGGACCGGAACTACCAGACCATAGTGGACTGGCTACTTCTACAGGATATTAACAAGCGATAGTTTAAATACTAAAGAATCATTATAAAGCTTGCTACATTTAAATTAGTATCTACGAAGGTCTAAGGCATCTACCTAAAGACGGGCTAACATGTTAGGCCTCATATCGGCTAATCATATCGATCTTTAACACACCTGACACTTATATCAAATTTTGACATTTGCCACTGTGTCTAATTGGTCGTTTTAACACCTACTAAATTTATATGCACTTTTTGGTTCTTTTCTGATTTCTTTGATTCTAGATTGGTTTATGATGGCAGCTCCGTATTTCTGTTTGATTATTCAAAAACCTTATTTTAATAAATAATTGATTTTCCTATTCTAGTGACTTGTATAAGATTATAATACTACTATATACTGCGAAACGCAAATGTACTGCGAAATTTTAAAACAGTGCTTGATACTGTGCTGTAGCTCCTAATTGCTTTAATTTGCAGTTCAGTCTGCATAATTATGACCAAACCCAATGAAGTGTAACTGACGTGGTCGCGATTTTTAGTACCTACTGCTGTATCAGCAGGGACCTATTACTGCTGAGGATCCCATGAGGAAGACGAGAGCTTCAAATTGCCAGCATCCATCTGTTTGATCCCCAAAATCTGAACGAAATTGTAGAGATTTAACAAATTACAACTTTTGTAGCACTTGGGTCATTTTGACACCCGTACACTTCAGTAAAATTGTTTCGAATCACAGTAAGTACTATAATTTACATGTTAAAAATTATACGTATTTTAAATTTACAGTTATGTATACTTACTCGAATTTAACTTTAGTAGATAAACTAACCCCACTTTAGGTTAAAAATCATGATTAGGTAAATCTATGTAAGCCGTAGTTACAATTTCACAACTTAGTTAAAATAATTAGATAACCTAAATTAAATATACTATTCTAGCTATTAATTATAATTATTTAAATAAATAATTAATCACTATGAACTATACTGCCATAGTAGTTGCATAATTTCTGCAAAGCTAAGGAATAAGTAATAATAATTTTATCTATTTATCTAACTTAATTTTATACCTAGTTATAATATTATTTAGGTCATATATAATTTATGATGATAAATAGAATAATAGTGATGAATAGAATAGAATGATAAATAAATTAAAGTCCTGTCTGTCCTGTTTTATTAAAGATACCATTCACCATCCTGCTTTGTAGGACTGCGAAGCAGGATGTAGCTCACACATCATCCTGCCTAACATCCTGTACGTATGTACTTGCAGGAAGATTGGCAGGATGGTCGTCCCGTCGTTGCCGGACGCGATGTAAGATGCTACAAGATTCACCATCCTGCATGACGTGCAGGAAATACGTACGAATGCTAGGCAGGATCGTGAATGGTTACCATTAATGTCTATTTCTTTTCTTCCTTTTTTTAGTAATGAATAATTTAAATTGATATATTTTGTAGATCCCTACAAAACACCTCAACTTTAAATGCTATAAGTAGGTAGTAAACAAGCTAACAGGCCGCTTGATGGTAAGCAATCACCGTCGCCTATGGTAAGTATCCACCACTTTACTGAAATAGGGAAAGAAGACTGATTCGTCGTCATTATCACTAGGCTTAGAAGGTCTCAGTCACTAGGTCATCATTACAACTATAATTGACGTAAGTATTCTAAGTACTTGACACTGGGAAATACACAAGACGTGCGGCGCCATATTCTTCTAAATGGTAAAAGAAAAAAAAAATTATATCCCATAGACTCAGATCAACTAGAATATCAGATGGCGCACGGCGTATGATGTAGGTGAAGCCACTTCTTGTTACATGTGTGCTGTGGAAGTGTTGCCATGAAAAAAAAAATACCCTGAGTATTGTAGTTTTCCAACGTATGTATCCGCATTCCACTGAATTCATTTAATAGTTCCCAGGTTAATTAATCAAATGTTTGCCAAATATCAATTGCCAAAAAATCATCATCATACCTTAATCATAATACCTAATTATACCTTACCTTACCATAATCACAGTTTTGAAATAAAGATTTATTTAAATTATTCAACGGAAGGCAATATAGTAGACTTAGTATTAGGGTTCTGGTAGCACCCCTTGAGTATGGAACCATAATTACGTAATCAGAAAAAAAAATAATTATACGCGTTGAATTGAAAACAACTTTTCGTTGGTAAAAAATTAAAACTTACCCTTATGGGATACGCAGTCCTTTTCAGACGGCGAAGGCCAGCTTGGTCAGGTAAAAGTCTCTTTCATTAAAATGGTCTGAAAAGACAACATCTCTTTTTGATGATTGCCATTTTTGATCATTTCGACTTTTTTGTATGGCAACCACCCATTCTTTTAATGTCGCTTTTTCAATCTTAATTGGGAACCTATTAAAGTCTTAGGATTTAAAATAATATTTTGGAGAAAAAAATGCGATTATGACAACACTGCACGACATTCCACAA
The DNA here is from genome assembly GCA_911728515.1 of Peribatodes rhomboidaria. Classification (NCBI taxonomy): domain Eukaryota; kingdom Metazoa; phylum Arthropoda; class Insecta; order Lepidoptera; family Geometridae; genus Peribatodes; species Peribatodes rhomboidaria. Next base: position 13,429,607 of record OU452175.1, read on the forward strand.
ATTCATGTATTGTCAAGTCCTAAAATGGCATTAAGGACTTTGTATCCAGTTGCCAATAAAATAAAAAAAAGCACTATGTAAATATAGGTATCCGAAATTATAACCTAAAACAATGCTGTTTACTATATATAGAGATGTTATTAACAATACTTACACATGAAAAATTATTCCAGCACATGACGGCATCGTTCCAGATTTTTTTTTGTATGTTCTCAGCGTGACGTCCAGGTTAGTACTGACGAAGCGAGTAGCGTAGTTTTTTTGCGTCAATGTGTGAGTGTTGTGTACATATACGACAGTAGCGTAGTTTTTGGATGGTTCTTGGCTTCACCTAAATCAAACGCCGTGCGCCATCTGATATTCTAGTTGATCTGAGCCCATAGACTAGAAAAAATCGAATGTCTCGTTCTGGATCTGTGGCCCTATTCGGAGATTTGAAATTCTCATCTCACCCTTTTTCATCCTCGTTGCTCTCGTTTGAAACGTCATAGGTGTGAGAGTGACCAAGATAAAATCTCATCTCATATATATAGCCCCCCAGTGGTGAGACCTTGTTGCGACAGGTAAATTAAAGAGAATTAGTGAATTGTCACTGGTAATAAAAAGGATAAACTGATTATCTAAATGTATAAATATAGCTAGCAAATTGTTTGGTCTGCTACTGTACTGACAGTCTGTATTCTGGATCTTAGTCCTGGACCAATGACGCGTAGTGTTTATTATGATCTAAAAACCAGGTCTAGCATTCCTGGAGCAAACACGTAATGATGTCACTCGTCATCCGTCTCTTTTGAACTATTTGGAAATGACCTATTTCGGTCTTGCTTAAGCATCGATTGACGTCACTACGTGTTACCCATGTGACCTGAATGCTATACCTGGCGGCGAAGTATATAATTGTACCATGGCGTTTATATCCTCTTTGCCAATGACGGGTGTTTTATCTATTTTCTGGACCGAAGAAAAATATTTACAAGAAGCAGTGTAATTTTTCTAACACAAGGAGAGTTCTATGTTATAAACATAATAACATGAGTAAATTGCTGTTATCTTTAATACGATCAGTATTTTAAGTTTTATTAAAAGTTTTTTTTTCTAAGACTGAGATTTTGATTAAACTTGGGTTTGTGCAAGGCATTATAGCATATTCTGTGGTGCAAGGTATGTCTGCACAGAATACTCCTCTATGTCTACGTATGGTACAATGAAAAAAACATATCTACATAAATGTCTCTGGTGGACGGTACGGTACGGTGTACCGACGGCTCCGTCCACGTGTGCACAAGAAAGGCTATACGTGACGAATGGCAACGAATTGTGAAGCGAGCCACTACCCTGGCCGATTAACACAACTACTCTGAAAGAAGTGCTAACTACTAATGGCTCTAGGTTAGGAAAAGGCGTTATCTCAAATGAAATTCTACCTGTGTAAACACATTTCCATGTTAAGAGCAAAGGAAGAGGTATAAAGAAAGCTGCTAAACGTAAATGCTTAAAGTACGCCTAGGTAGGCCTATGTTCCCTATGTGTTCCTTCCTCCTTACGTGTTACATTAGAGTGCATGCTATTAGGCAGGTGCCTAATAGCATGCACGTGCGACAAAGTTCTGGACAGCAAACGGTTTTGTCATTTTTTACATCAAAACCCGTGGAAAGCAGGCTCTAATGTAACACGTAAGGAGGGAGGAACACATAGGGAACATAGGGAACACAGCCTTTCTTGTGCTATGTTGACGGGAACGTTAAGTGCAGCCTTTATTTGGTCGGCCCACTGTAATGGTGGTCTGCCGCGTGGTCTCGACCCCTCAATTTTACTTTGCACCACAAGGCGCTCTATGGAGTCGTTGCCACGTCGCAATACGTGCGCCAAGAAGATGCGAGCTTGAACAATGGAGGATAGACGCTGTGTGGTTCCGAGTTCCTCTAGAATAGACTGATTCATTCTGATGTGTCTAAGCATGAAGTATCGAGCCTATATTGTATTTCGAGAGATAGTTGTAACTCGAGCCGTTTGCCATCCGAATGGACCAAGCCAGAGGGCTCTAAAAAGCACGCACCTCTTCCAAGACAAGGACTAATCATGCGACTTTATGAATAGCATGATATTAGATGCCAGCTGCAGTCCAACGCATGCAGCTCAAATGATGCTAGCCAGTGATTCAGCCTACGCATTACAAATAAAATTATGAGGTTGCAAACTGCACACACATGGCTGATTCCAGTAGCTACTCTATTACATGAAGACTCAGTTGAATCAATAGTTCTTTAAAGCTGTTCAGGTTAACTAAAATTTAAATTTAATAAACTCACAGATTTATTTTAAAGTTATAGGAAGTTATCAAAGTAAAGTCGACTAAATGCTAATATCTGATGGTTGATAGCTTATTTCTAGATAATCATTGGGGTTAAATAGATAAACCATTTTTTATCAGTGCAATTTTTTTTAATATTATTATCGTACTGTAGCAGACTAAAGGCTATTAATCACGTCATTGATTAACTGATGAAGTTTTTAATAGCTGCGTGGGGTTTTCAGATCAAAGTAAGAATGGAAAAAACTGGAAGAGACATAATGGAAAATATTTTATAGAAGGCTGAAGGTGCAGCAGCTGGAAGAGATTTAATGAAAATTATATAGAAGAGGCTCGAAAACTCACTCTGACAATGTAGTAGCATGAATACGTTTTGTGACGTGTTTATTTTTACACTTCAGTTACTTACTATTTTAATAGTACAGTCGGGTCTTAAGATTTTTGTAAACAGTTTAATTTGTTTGATAATGCAATAACTATAATTTTAGTCCCACTTTCATAGAAGTTTGTAAAAAAAAATAGTATTAAAACAAATATTTGACTAGAAAACATTTATAAACATGAAGATGGCGACTACGTGGTTAATTATTTTTGCTGCTGCGTGCGTTTGCGCGAATGAATTCCCCCAGGAGCCCACAATACCATGGACCAGAAACACTATCTTTGGTGATGAGAAGCTCGAAGGAGAGGTCTTTGACAACTTAAAAGAATTTGATTTGCTTGAAACAGCAAGAAGAACAGCCGAGGACACCAGCTCATACCGTCTCCCAAAGACCACTAAACCCAGACACTATGACGTCTTGTGGGAAATCGACATCGAAAAATCTAAGTTTACTGGATCAGTTAACATCGAACTACATGCGACCCGATATAACGTCAACGAAATCGTCATCCATGCTTCTGAAATCAATATTGAGAGCGCAAAACTTAACCTCAATAACGTGACTATTAACACTTTTACAGTGAAAGAGGAAGAAACCGAATTTTTACGCATTAAGCTTGTACATGCTACTCTACAATACTCAAAAACCGACCCCATTATCTACAGACTTACTATTTACTTTTACGCTAAATTGAGAACCACTAGGCGTGGGATCTACCAGAGTTGGTATCGAAACAATGGCACAGATGAAGAAATCAAATGGATGACAGCAACTCAGTTCCAAGCTACTTCTGCCCGTCGGGCTTTTCCTTGCTACGACGAACCCTCTTTTAAAGCTACTTTTGACGTTATAATCAGGCGTCCTACTGATTTCAAAAGCTGGTTTTGTACTAGGATCGCAGACAGCCGATCCGCTATTGCGTAAGTATTTGTAAACTTAATGATCAGGTTACCTTCTTAGCGGTTTTCACACTAATATTATAAACGTAAAAGTTTGGATGGATGGATGGATGAATAGGTTGATGTTTGTTTCTCAGTCACGCCAAAACGACTGATGTGAGCTGAATGAAATTTGGCACAGCATTTTGTCTAGCATATGGAATAGAATATTAATGATACCTTTTAATCGCAGGTAAAACCGCGGGATGCATTTAGTGTAACAATAAAACTTTTCAGAGGATACGAAGACGATATTTACCATAGAACACCAGTGATGTCCACTTATCTTTTGGCTCTCATCGTCGCTGATTACGAAACTAAAGAGCATTTTGAGAATGGTTGCTTGATGTATGAAGTCATCGCACGTCCTGGCGCCATGAGTGAGGGTCAGGGTGACTATGCTTTCGATGTTGGACTGGAACTCTTGGCTGAGATGAGCGATCATACAGCAATTGACTTCAACAGTGTTGCCGAAAATCTAAAAATGACACTTGCTGTGGCTCCTGACTTTAGTGCAAATGCCATGGAGAACTGGGGATTATTAATTTACAAGTTAGTATTGTATTGTGTTTTATTCGTCATGTAATAGATTTCGTTAATTGCAAGCTTGGGTATGACGAGGTTGCTAGGTCATTAAGTTCGGCGGTGATCTAGAGCAATTCTGCGTTTGGCGAACTAAAAAAGACACAAAAACAAAAAAACAAGATACATTTTAAATACATACAGTCGAATTGAGAACCTTCTCGTTTTAGGAAGTCGGTTAATATCATAATGAATATTAGTTAAAAATCTTTTTGAGAATTGGATTTTGTAACTGTTCCACACCAAGGACTTCGATTATTCATTTTGGACGTAGCTACAAAACCATAAGCATTTTGCATGAGCAGTGAATGTTATTACATGCACTTGACTGATGTATATTTTGATTCCAGAGAAGTAAACTTAATGTATGACGAGGAGCACACCAATAGTCATTACAAACAGGTCATTGCTACCACTCTGTCTCATGAGATTGCCCACATGTGGTTCGGAAACCTGGTAACATGCGATTGGTGGAACGTGCTCTGGCTGAACGAAGGCTTTGCTAGATACTACCAGTATTTCCTAACTCAAAGTGTAAGTTGGGCTGGACTCTGGTATGTCCTAAAGTTTTTCATATAAACAGTACTTATAAGTTTTCTTTAAATAATAGTGTAGATTTTTCTTATTTGAGTTTATTAGTATAGTTGATCTAACAGAGAATCCAACTCGGCTGGGCAACGTTTGAGAAGCTTCGGAACATCTTTCTTGACCCAAATACCACAGTGTCCGAAGTCAAAAGTCTTCCACTAGTGTGTGTTGCCAGTGATCACTTACGAGCAATTGAGAGGGCTATGCTCGGAGCTTCCCTGCGAGATCGAATCACAAATGACAAAATCCGCAGGCGAACCAAAGTAACCGACGTAGCCCGAATAATTGCCAAACTAAGTGGCAGTAGGTAGGGCACATCCATCGTAAGACCAACGGCCAATGGGGCATAAAGATTCTCGAGTGGCTACCACAAACCGGAAGACGCAGCGTGGGAAGGCCCCCTGCAAGGTGGACTGAGGATCTGGTGAGGGTTGCGGGAAATCGCTGGATGCGGGCAGCGCAGGACCGGTCGTTGTGGAGATTATTGGGGGAGGCCTTTGTCTAGCAGTGGACGTCTCCCGGGCTGATATGATGATGATGATGATGATGAGTATAGCAGATTACGTATACTTATAATTTATATTACATAGATAATTTGATTATCAGATAAGAGTCAATTTTTGTTCATCTTTTTTAAAAAATTATGATTGTCATAATTACGAGTGTATATTATTATGATTGTAGGACAATTGATAATAACATGAACAAAATTTTAAAATGTACTAGCTCTTCGCCCGCGGCTTTGCTCGCCTCTTTGAATGCCTAGGGCACTCAGGGATAATCTAGCTTTCAAGTAGTGAAAAACTTTTTAAATCGGTTCAATATTTTCGGAGGTTACAATCGACAAACAAACTTACAAACTCATAAATGTTACCTCTTAATATTAGTATAGATCATGAAAATGTTAAGCGTGACCAACTAATCTATTTTTTGCAAATTTCTATAATCAGATCGAGGGGTACATGGGCTTGGAGATGCGATTTATTACTGAACAAGTACATACAGCTCTTTTAGGTGATTCCGCTAACAATCCCTATGCTTTATCCTCTTACTCCATTGGAAGCCCTGCCTCAGTCCGCAGCATGTTTTCTGTCATCAGTTATAGCAAGGGTGCATCTGTCATCAGACAGACGGAACATCTGCTCGGCTTCAAAGTTCACAGAGAAGGCTTGAGAAACTATTTGGTTAAGAAGTTAGTTTTTTTTTTAAATTTCTGATGCCAATCTTGATGTCATAGGCGAAGGCTACACGTAAAGTAGTTATCATTATCTATATCACGATCTGGACTGAGGTCTGATGAGGACTGATGTGAGTTTCGTCAATACTTTAGCCTACACGCTTTTACGAATAAATAGACGCAGATCAAATAATTTTATAACGTCTAGCCTTCGCCGTACAAAACTAAATTAGAAATTTTAACCAAATCAGTGCGCAAATGTTTACTCTGACAGAGCTTTCGGGACTGCTCTTCCTATCGATCTGTTTGAGTCTCTGCAGAACGTCAGTATCGAATACAGCGCTATCTCTAAGTACGAACCTGACTTCAACGTCATCGATTACTACAAGAGCTGGACCGACCAGCCAGGGCATCCTGTTCTCAATGTTCAGGTTAACCACCAGACCGGTGAAATGACCATTTATCAGGTAAGATTTTTTTTGTTCATATCTACTCGTAATTTAAAAAATCTGTCAATACAGTTTCACAACGAGCACATGGTAAACTTATCTTTCGTAGCTATTTTGAAACGAAAAAATCATCACTTTACTTGTTTTTCAGAACCAAGAATTTGGCACACTGATATTAATCTCGTTTGCCTAATTCAACAATTTTGAAGGTTACAAAATATTTAAAAAATGCAATCGTCTAAGTTGCTCACAATATCATTACAAAGGTTTAGCAAAAAAAATCATTTTGATTAAACAATTTTTTGGAAAGAGAACAGAAAAAAAAATATTTGCCTCTGTAGTAAATATTATGCTTAGCTCTTGAATCAGTATGTATTGAATCACTAGTGAATGGAAAAATCTTGATATTTCGTATACTTCATAAATCATCTATTTTCAGCGTCGTTTCAATATCAACACGGGCTATTCTCGAACCAAACATAGCTATATCATTCCGATTACGTTTGCCACGGCCAGCAACCCTGACTTCAGCAACACCAAGCCCACACATATCATCCGGAAGGCAGTTACAACCATTCAGCGCGGCTCCATCGGCGATGAATGGGTTGTCTTCAATAAGCAACAGACTGGTATGTTTTTTCTTTCCTATTTGGCTAGTTAAATCTAATATTCTTAGGATTAATCAGGCTCGCCTCTCAAGCTGGAGAGGGAGCGGGTTCGATCTTAGCCAAAACCACACAACACTCCAATTTGTTATTTGTTTATTTATTCGTGTTTATTTTGTCATGTGCCTGAATATCGTCCGGTGAAGTGTAGGTATTGTAATACACCTCTGTCAGCCTCTTTGGGAAAAAGACGTGACGTTATTTTATATTAAAGGGGTTTTAAGTGGTGTAATGGTTTAATGTTTGAATGCAATATTCACCATATAAGCGATGAAAGCCTAATTAGAGAAGGCCCGCCTCGCAAGCCGGAGAGAGCGTGTTCGATCCCAGCCGAAGGCACGCCCCAATATGCTTATTGTGTGAACATATGTGCGTATTGTATGTCATCTGCTATTTAACTGGATTTCGGTGTGTGGCGATAGGCTCGCCCCCTGTCACTTTTGGGACTGAATATCCTCCGATGAAGTGTGGGCGTTGTATTACACCTATGCCAGCCTCTTCGGGGGAAAGACGTGACGAATGTTTTATGTTATTAACGTACACGTATCTTCCTCCAGGGTTCTATAGAGTCAACTATGACGACTACACTTGGAATCTTATTGCTGCTGCTCTTCGTACCGAAAAGGACCAGATCCACGAATACAACAGAGCTCAGGTAAAAATCCACCAAGTGAAAAAACAAAACCAAAAATTTGAAATATCGATTTGTCTTGCTTTGAAATCGCAACAACACGACTCCGATACGCACCTGCAAATCTAAACATATAATGATGGCTATAAAATTGGAACTTGAATTGTACGTTGGCCATTTGATTTGCCAGAATGTTTATTCCCACATAAGCACTTATAATCTGGGTGTCTTCAAGTCTCGAGTGAATTGTTTTCTTCTATGCAAGCATGCTCCATCAAAGACCGCATCAATGCTTATCATCAGGCGTGATGGTGGCCAAACGCAAGCCTATTATTCAATATTTACCCGACTGCGCTAGATGGAGGTACATGTTTTTCAAGTGTATGTACTCGTATGTAAGTCTGTGGGTGTGAGGTGTGAGATATTGAAATGTGAGGTGTCATTTGAATCGTCTTAATAGTGGAAGTGACATAGAGTACAACATTTTGTAGCCGGGTTTTTTGTTTTCCTTTTAATAATGTTACTTTCTTTTAAAACTATTAATATTTGTGTAGATTGTGAACGACGTGTTCCAGTTCGCTCGCTCCGGCCTTATGACTTACACTCAAGCTTTCCACATTCTCTCCTTCCTCGAGTTTGAGACTGAGTACGCTCCCTGGGTCACCGCATTGGAAGGATTCTCTTGGATCAGGAACAGATTTGCTGGCACTAAATATTTATCTCAGCTTGACGTATGACTCAGCTACTTTTACAATTTGAGTAGGATATTCCATCATGTAATAAATCCTTATTAATATTATAACAGCGAAAGAAGATTGTTTGTTTGTTTCAAGCTCTCAGTACTCGACCAAATATCGTGAAGTTTTGCATACAATACATACATGTTGCCAGGAAACCAGGGATACAGAAAAGATCATAAAGTACTTTTTAACCGACAACACGAAGGAGTTTTACAAGTCGACGCGTTTTTTTTTTTTTTAGCTACACGTGGCACCACTCAGCTTACGTATGATAAATTGAACATCATTAAAAATTAAGCCCAATATGTACTCATATTGGGCTTATTTTTTAATGATGTCGCAGTCGCAGTCGTCGAAATTGGATAAAATTCGGAGCGCAACTTGGTAACCGCAAGTATCACCTCGGGGCGCAGTTAGTTTAGAATTAAAAATACGCAATGTTGAATTATTACTGTTATATTTTAAAATTATAAATTTTAAAATTTCTAATTTCTAATTTTAATTAATTGTGTCTTTGCTCTGATTTAAAGCCTCATTTACACGCTACAAATTTCTTCGTTGCATACAATGATATTGAATCAACAAATAAATTGCGTCGTCTAAACAACAGTAAAATAAAAAAAAAAAAAAAAAAAACAGTTGCTTACAATTCCTGATAGTAAACCATTGCATTCAATAATTGCTCTTGAACATACAAGAAACTTGCACTGCGTAAATGGGCCTTTACTCTGGTCTAACTGTTTCGCACAAAAACTCTCACTGTTTTAGGACCTGATAATCAGATGGTTAAAAACCGTCGTCACACATCTGACTTACTTGCCTCTACCCAAGGAGTCGTTTATGACTTCCTACCTCCGCTACCAGCTTGCTCCTACGCTCTGTATCATAGACGCCCCTAACTGCCGCAGATCGGCCGTCACCCAATTTGCTGCTCTTCGTGACAATAACTCTGAGTATGTTCTTGTTTCATTTTATTAGCTTTAAAATTATATTTCTGTTTTTATTCATAGAAAATATCATTTTAACTCACTTCAAAAAGGAGGCGGTTTTCGATTCGGTTGAATGCTTTTTTAAATGTTTGTTACAGTTCGCTATTTATTTTTTTAATTTATTTTACTAAGTTAGGGTATCTTACAGCTAGATGAAAGATAAACTAAATATAATGTCAATAAGGCCACTTAAAAAATACCACTTATAAATAAAAAACAATAATATAAAAATACATAAATTTGAATAATAACTACATAATCATTTAAAAAATGCGCTTGCAAGCGTCTGTTTAAGATGTACAACTGAAGTATTAAATAAATCATTATTGTCATGCTGAATAGCCACGTCATTGAAACTCCGGCTAGCTCTCAAAATGTAGCTGGTTTTCCTGTAGTTAGTATTAACTACGGGGGTAAAAGACAGCAAGGCCTCCTTAACGGATCAGCTGATACCTTCATCTCGCTATATATTCATCTCACCTACCTACTCGCTCCAATTTATGAACCGAGTTCGAAAATTCTTTTTTATTTGAAAGTATACTATGCGTCCAGATTGGTTCCATATTTTACAAAATCCAATCCGAATGACGACGGGAAGGAAGGTAGATTTTTTTGAAAGGATGACAAAGTAAATCTCTACTTCATTCAGACATAATTTCTCTGATCTGATGATGATCAGATGATAATATTATAATTATAAAATAATTATTTAAGATAATTTTATTATAATTATGATTTAATAATCTGATCATATTTTAACTATCCACGACGCAGATTTGGATAGTTTGAAAAGTAAAAACAGAGTTTTTAGTCATTTACACCAGGTTCACTAAACCAATAAAAGAATTTTCAAAATTGGTTTAGTCGTCTTTGAATTATCGGTGATCATAGATATGACCAAAAATGTATCTATGATTATCATGTAAAAGTATGATTCGGAACTCCGCTGCACGCATCTGTGCTGCCGCAGCAGTGCTGCTGCAGCATTACTGGTTATCATAATTAGTCTCTTTAAGTTTATGTGAAATTACATTCCGAGCTACGCAGCAACGTTCCGGCAGCAATGCAGCGGCAGCACTGGTGCGTGGCAGTGTCACCCCACCGCCGCGACAGACCAATAGTGTCAACGTCTGCAGCGATCATACCTAGTGAAAATGAATGAAGTGAATTTATCTTCCAACAATATAAATAAAAGTTGGTCATCAATCGACATCTTGTCAACACAAAACAAATGAATTAATACACAACAGCGTCTCGCCACGAACAGCACAACACTGCCGCTCTACTTAGAATCAGCGCGGCAGGCAGCACTGCTGCACAGCACCACAGTGTCAGCACTGCTACGACAGCACTGCTGCGTGCAGCGGAATTCGGAATCATACCTTTAGGCTATGTTTTTATCAGGGTGCCAGCAGACAGTCGAAACTGGGTCTACTGCAACGCACTCCGTGAAGGCACTGTAGCAGATTTTAACTTCCTATGGAAAAGGTTTAATAAGCACAACGTCTACTCTGAGAAAATACAACTGATAATGACGTTAGGATGCACACCTCATGCCAAGTCTCTTAACATGTAAGTTTTAAGTCCAGCGAATCCGAACCTAATAAACATAACTAATAATATAAATGCGAAAGTGAGTTTGTTCGTTTGTTTTTTATTGTTAAGCTTTCACGCCCTACGATTACCATGAAATTTTGCATACACGTTGACAGAGGTACAAAATACTCATAGTGATACCTTTCATACCGAAAAAATTACGGGGATCGCGGAGCACAGGTAGTTTAATAATAGCTGAGTTAAACTTCTGAGGCCTCAAATATGAAGAACAATGTTTCATAGGTGTATCTAATTGACCGAGTGAGCGTTAGCGAGCAAAACGTCTGTGCTTCAGTTTAGGCAAAAATACTTTCGTAGATCCGAATTCTGTCCGGATCTGTCTTTCTCTACAGATCGCATTTTTTAACCGATTCTCTTGAAAGTTGGTGAGTAGGTTTAATAATTATACTTTTATTAATTTTCAAACTTGCAGAGATATGACTTTTTATCCAAAATCTGTCTCGGCAAAAAAACTGCATACATGCATACAGCGAATTAGAATTGCTATTCAGTGAGATAACTTTGCCAGCCTTTTAGGTACTTTACCCGCGGATACTGACTTGGGTTCTGTAACATTAATTACAAATAATAATTGTAACTTATTAGGTTTGTTATAGGCTTATATTGTTATTTCAGGCATGTTGGCGGCCAAACGCAAGCCTATTATGTAATTAAAAAAAAAAGTTATTTAAAATAAAGTACCAATATACTAATCAAATTTTCTTCTGCAGTTTCCTGGATGCAATAGTCAGACACAGACATGTGATTCGTCCGCAAGAATACTACATCGCTTGGAACTCCGCCGTGACAGGCAATGAAGGAAATACACAGATCGTGTTTCAATATGTAAAAGACAATCTTCAAGCAGTTATGGACACGTAAGTGTATTTTACTCCACTGCTGAAAATAGGCTTCTCTCTTGCTGGACCATATCTGCTTTTGAGCTAAATTTATGTTAATATGATTTTGGATTTTGCGGCCTTTGATTCACAATCAAAGAAATTCGTTGTTCATTGCTCTTGTATATTGTTTACAATCATCATCAAAAGCCAACTTGCATCATTCAAACCTTATCTTGTTTGTCTCCCAAGACCTGATGGTGATGACAGATGTGAGTTTGTCAGCTAAGTTTCAATTTAATTCACTCTAACATTTTAGGCATAGGTACATTGTGTACCTAAAGAATCACAATATAGATTATGAGCCGAGGGAGCTAAGCAGTGCCTTACGTCATGGGCGGCTTATTGAACCCTGAGCGTAACTCTAAAGTAAACTTAGTTTTATAATATAACGCTCGAGCGACGTGAGGGAGTTATGTAGAGTCCTGAGTGTAGCGAGGGGTTAAAGTCGCCCAAGACAAAGACACTGCTTTATCCCAGAGGTAAATACTTTAATTTTCACACCTTCTGCGAGACAATAAAAAGGAACTGAGATTATGCATCAAACACCGTTTTTTAGTGTTTTGTCTTGGGCGGGTTGAACCCCTCCCTTCACTCAAGACTCTACAGAACTCTCTTGGGAGGTAACTCTAGTGTCTCGTTACGCTCACGGTTCAATAAGCCACCCGCGACGTAAGACACTGTTTTGTCCCCTTGGTGCAAAATCTACTATTAAACTCTACACGCTTTTTTACCAATTAGTTCACTACGTGAACATTAGGCGTGACGATAATTATGTATGTATGTATTATACATACATATGTGTATATATGTATTATACATACATACATAATTATCGTCACGCCTAATGTTCACGTAGTGAACTAATTGGTAAAAAAGCGTGTAGAGTTTAATAGTAGATTTTGCACCAAGGGGACAAAACAGTGTCTTACGTCGCGGGTGGCTTATTGAACCGTGAGCGTAACGAGACACTAGAGTTACCTCCCAAGAGAGTTCTGTAGAGTCTTATAGGAAAAGTCTTGTAGGGAAAGGCGTGACGATAATTATGTATGTATGTAAATACATACATACATAATTATCGTCACGCCTTTCCCCCGAAGGGGCTGGCAGAGGCGTAATACAACACCCACACTAGCATAAATACTTTTTGTAAATCTTGTTTTTTCAGCTTTGGTTCTGCTACTTCTCCTTTGACATATATTTCATCGAGATTAAGAACCGATAAAGAAATCACTGCCGTAAGTGTCGGCCTAAACACTAATAGTACCCTTTTACGTGGTTAATTAAAGAAATAAATAGGAGCCATTCATGTCATCTCTCTCGCACAATCACACATTATCCTACTAATATTATAAACGCGAAAGTTTGTAAGAATGGATGTTTGTTACTCTTTCACGTAAAAACTACTGAATGGATTTTAATGAAACTTTACAATAAAATAGCTTATACATCAGAATAACACATAGGCTACAATTTATAAAGATATTGTGTGAATTGACCAAAATATAACGAAAAGTTTCAAGTAAAGGGCGGTCCGACGCACGGCAGGTGAGGAGGGGGAAGAAGTCACTCATCGCTGCGCGCGAGCCGCGCGACCCGAACGCGGGCAGACGCGTGGGGGCAGACGTTGTTGACGGTTGTGTCTGTTTTACAAATTTTCAAGGCACTAGCAATTTGTTAAAAACGCATTGTATTTAAAGTAATATAGACCCAAAGTTAAATATTGGCAGGATATTTTTTTGTGAGGAGTTTGGGGTGGAGCACGTACAAAAATATACATCATTTTTATTTTTATTATCATAGATATGTTACTTACCTGTTAGTTACGAGTATGAAGAATTTCTTCGTTTTTACTTAAATAACATTAGATAGGTTTTAGGTAGGTAAGTAATTGGTCCTTTTTTGGTTGTTTTGGTTCATTTTTAATAATGTAAATAAACAAATCATCACGCCTTTCTCCCGAGGGGGCTGGCAGAGGTGGACAACACCCACACTTCGCCGGACGATATTCAGTCCCAAATGTGACAGGGGGCGAACCTGTCGCCATACACCGGGCTCCAGTCATGTAGCAGATGACATAATAACACAGCAGCAATAATAATCCTACTAAAATTAGGCGAACGTTTGTATATTATTCCTATAAACGCGAATGTTTGTATGTTTGGATGGATGTTTGTTAAAACTTAATAGGCTTGCGTTTGGCCTTCAACATGCCTGATGATAAGCAGTGATGCGGCCTACGATGGAGCACGCTTGCCTAGAAGAAACCGATTCACTCGAGACTTGAAGACACCCAGATTATAAGTGTCAGGGAACACACACTCTGGCAGAGTATTCCACACTCTAGCGGTCCGTATAAGAAAAGACGAACCAAAGCGTTTTTTGCGTGTTGTTGGTATGTCGACCATAAAACGATGCCGCTTTTTCATACTCTTGGTTGTTTTATAAAAGAATGGGCTAGGAAGAATAAGGTCATGCAAACCAGATGCACACTCACCGAAATGTATCCGATAAAAAACCGATAGACCAGCAACCTTGCGCCGATGATCTAGACTTTGAAGTTTGGTCTGGACAAGGGAGTCGTTGCCAATGAGCTTCTTCGCACGTTTCTCGATGGACTCCAACGCCTCGAGCTGGTACTTGGCCGATCCATCCCAAAGGTGCGAACAGTACTCCATGCACGACCGAACCTGTGCCTTATATAATATAATGACAGCAACTGTTCCTGCGTGAAGTACCGTCGCACCTTCGAGAGGATACCCAGCTTTTTAGCAGCAAATTGAGCCTTAGACTCAATATAGGAGCCGAAGTTGAGGGTCGAAGTCAAAGAAACGCCTAAAAGCTCCAGGCTGTTATTAATCGGGATGGATACACCTCGAAAAGTAGGACCCAGTTCGAATGGCCTCCTTTTTGCGGAAAACTGACACGCCTGGGTTTTAGCCGCGTTGAACTTGACCAGGTTGGCATCACCCCAACTGGAGACTGCCTGGAGGGACAAGTTCAAGCGCTCGACCATGTCAGCCCTTAGAGACCGGATTTGAGACCCACTAGACTGTGCGCTAGACTTATTGCTTTCCACAACAGTGCTGTCATCTGCATACCCAAAGATACCGGGCTTAAGCAGATCATTAATGTGCACCAGGAAGAGTGTCGCAGAGAGCACGGATTCCTGAGGAACCCTGGCATTTATATTCATTCGATCAGACGAGCAACCGTCAACGACAACTCGAATGGATCGGCCCCTCAGAAATCCGAAATCCACGCAACAAACCTAGCGGTCAAGCCAAACGAAGTGAGCTTGCTGATAAGACTGTCATGCCAAACCCTGTCAAAAGCTTTGGAGATGATTTTAATTAAACTTTACAATAATATAGCTTATACATCAGAATAACACATAGGCTACAATTTATAAAGATATTGTGTGAATTGTCCAAAATATGATGATTAGAGTCAAGTAAGTAGGAAAAAATCTACCATCAGCGAGCTATTCTGGCGTGCGCTGGAAAAACCGCTAGAGTTACGAGTACACATGTGTAATGTATGATGGAAATATTCATCTTAAATAGGCCTACAAAAAAGTCCGCCGCGGTATAAATCTATATCTTATGCGTAAGCCATTATAGTGATCACACTAATATTAAAAAGGAGAAAGTTTGTGATCGTTCATCTTCGCGCTCAAACTGCTGGACCAATTTTGACAAAATTCAGTATAGAAGTAGCTGACACCCTTGATTAGAACATAGGCTACTCTTTATCCCGGAAAATTTAACTGTTCGCGTGGGCTAAAAAATGCGTCTAAAACGTATAAACCACTATAGATTTACACGTTTTGGACGCATTTTTGTTTTTTATACACATTTTTTGATCCCTTAAAAATATAGTGTTCCCGCGGGATGAGCAAGGAAACACAAATATTAATTAATTACTACAAAGTACAATAGTATTAATTACTATAAAGGCGAAAGTTTGTGAGTGTGTGTGTTTGTTACTTCTTCACGCTCAAACGGCTGGATCAATTTTAATGAAACTTAGTGTGGAAATAGCTGACATCCTAGATTAGTACATAGGCTTTTTATCCCGTAAAAATATAGTGTTCCCGTGGCATCCCACGGGATCATCAGCTCTTCAGCAAGAAATCTAAATATTATATATTAATTTGTTACTCTTTTAAACCCGAAATAATATTATAAATTCGAAAGTTTGGATGGATATTTGTTACTCAATCACGCCAGAATGGCTGAACGGATCTGGATAAAATTTGGCACAGATATAGCTTACGTCCTGGACATAGGCTATAATTCACACTCAACAATAGTCAAAATTTCCGTTTTAAATGGTAATGTTTTTGTTTACCTAGCCTGATACCTTCTATTACCTTCAGCTCCGTCTAGCCCGGCAAACCAAAAGCATCCGTGAAGTAAATGCAAGCTGCGGTGTCGTTTGAGCTGTGTAAAACCGCACGCGAATTGAACGTGGTGATCTGTCACGCAAGTTTTTCTAGGGAATACCTTTTACCTACTGACCCCGGGGGCAGGCTGGGTAGATATGTGGGAAGCTCGCCAGAGGCAGCATACCCGCTAAAACCCCTAAAAACCTTAAAAACCTTAGGGTATTCCACCTCGGCGCAAAATATCGGAGCTACGGGAACGCTCTCATAGACGACCACGGCCCCCGCAGCGCTAGCCCCTTTGGGCACCTCCCCGAGCTCTTCCTCGCCTGTGTCGAACACCAGACACATCGTCATCATCATCTACCTTGCTCGACCGGTGAGCGCCTGACATCCTAACTAATATTATAATGCGAAAGTGAGTTTATTCGTTTGTTTGTATGTTTGTAACGCTTTCACGTCTCAACTACTCAATCGTCTTGAAATTTTGAATTCATGTTGTCTGGGGTACAGAAAAGGACATAGGGACATACTTTTATTCCCGAAAAAATAAACAGTTCCTGTGGGACCGCGGGTGAAACCGCGGGGCGTAGCTAGTTGCTAATAAAAGTGAGAGAACACAATTGCACTCACACAAAGACTGCCTCGATGGCTCAGTTGGTAGTGAACCTGCCTTCTGAGCGTGGGGGCGTGGGTTCGATTCCCACCTAGGACAAACATTTATGTGATGAACGTTTGTGTTTGTTCTATGTCTGGGTGTTAATATCTATTTAAGTATGTATTTAAAAATATCAAATTATGTATATCAGTCTCTGGCAGCCATAGTACAAGCTTTGCTTAGTTTGGGGTCAGGCGACCGTGTGTGGAAGTGTCCCGAATTTACTTATTTATTTATTTATAATTAGCACTATTTCGTTTCGTTTCTTAATTGATGCAGCTTATACTTTTACTTAAAGTTTCGGTTCAATTTCAGTTTCGTATTTGGGCAATTTGGAACGTGTTCAAGCTAAGAAGCCAAGTCTTTGATGTTTACAAAGGCGCTGCTACCTCCAGTGAGAGCATCGAATGGACCAATGAGATCAAAGGCGATTTCATTAACTACTTTAAATCTGGATTATTTCCGCTTCCTGCAGACGATTCAGAAAAGTTCACTCATTCCGGCTTGTATAAAAGCAATGCTGCAGCCATCACTTACGTTTTTGTACCGGTACTGGTATTCGCCGTCATGGCTAATTTTATTTAATTGTTACATTTTATTATTGTTAGTTATATTATATTATTTAACTTTTCAAAATCAGGTTCAAGCTGACATTATATTAATCATTTTAAGACACAAAAAAATAATAAATTTATCTGAATCTTAGTAGGTACTATTTTTTTAACATTTAATTTTAAAAAATAGATAAAATAAATATATATAATGATAAAAAGATATATTAATAAATTACTTAATTAAAGAAAAAAACAAAGTAAACGGTCTTTTATCAACATGGCCACGATTGCGATTAAAATCTGAAGACACTTTCTGGCAAATTTAATTCTATTTCCTTATTTTGATTATTTTCTTATTTTATATAGTATTATTACAATAAGTACTTGGTGACAAGTTACAGGTATTTTATTAGTGCTTCAAGTGAAAGAAAATATTATGATTTTTTTTTTTTATGTAGAATAGGTCGGCGTTTGACCACCAACTCGCCTGATGTTAAGCGACGTTGTGGTCTAAGATGGAGCACGACGACCTATAAGGTACTTATTCACTCTAGCCTTGAAGTTTACTAGAGTGAAGAAGTACAAAGACGGCAGTTGAGTGAGGCGCTACAAGTGCGCCACTGCTCAGACCCGTCTTCGGAACGGTTACACCGGACTACATCCCGAAACACGACTAGGTCATTTCACGGCATGGCTTGGTCCGGTAGGTGGTAACTAGCCACGGCCGAAGCCTCCCACCAGAGTTTGCTACCCGGTTAGCACTACCCGGGGACCACGTGTAGGGAATCAAAATAGAGTACACTCCTACGGACGTGGGTAGCTCAGCCCCCAAATATTTATGATCCATTGTTTAATAGTCATCTTATCCTTGGGTGTGTGAAATAGACATGGTTCGAGTTATCAACAGTGGACATAGTCAACAGTCGACATTGGGCGATATGACGGCGGTAGACTGGTTTTTAACTTACTAAAAGTAGCTTAGTAGCGTAGCGTAGTAGTGAACAATTATTTGTTTATCCGTTCATTGTTGACATGAAACTTATTGAATAGCTGTAAAAAATACGACGGCTTAACCCACATATGGGCAATAACCTGCCCGCTGTAAGATATGATCCGGCCCGCGAGATATTTTGAAAAAACCATATTTAAAAAAATATCACACTAGCTAAACCACGCTGTCAAGTTTCGATGCACTTTGGCCTTAGAGTAACGCTTACTTGAACCAACTAATTTAACTTTAGCCAAAGCGTAACCGTAGGTGTAAAATCTCTAGGAAATCAGAAACCAGAGATTCTTTGGGATCTCTGGTTTCTGGTTTCCCAGAGATTTTACAGCTGTTTCCTATTTGGTAGTGTTGTTTAGGATAACCAAAACGTACAGGTAACTTTATCAATCCGTGAAACCTTTGGTAATTTTAGGGCCGGTTAAGCCGGTTGTTATACAGGGTTGTCAGAAAAGGGTGTACTAAGCCAGAACAACCCTGAAATCGAGAAAAAAATAACAGCTGTTAATTCCCAACATATTTCAATTTCTGATTTCGTATTTAATCGATAAAAACAAATGACTGGACCCCACGTAACTGTTTCAAATCTACTACACCACGTTTGTAAGTGTTTATTTATTCAGGTAGCGCTGATAAAGTCACGCCTAGAACTTTGTTTCAATTCAGTACATCTGCAGCATAAATCAAACTGCTAACTGTACGAAGTCGACTGTCTATTGGAAGCTTTAAATTTGTTGCCACACATTTAAATTTGTCGACGAACAATGAACTTTTTGTACA
This sequence comes from Peribatodes rhomboidaria, assembly GCA_911728515.1. Taxonomy (NCBI): domain Eukaryota; kingdom Metazoa; phylum Arthropoda; class Insecta; order Lepidoptera; family Geometridae; genus Peribatodes; species Peribatodes rhomboidaria. The sequence continues at coordinate 13,448,937 of OU452175.1, forward strand.
GAACAGCTGATTATTATTGCGAGATTTTGGGTTGGCTCCATTGTAAAAGAACACATTAAGTACACATTAAGTACATTGTGAACAACACAATGTTGAGTACAATGACTTTTGGCTTAGTACATCCTATACCGATAACCCTGTATAGTTAAAGTTCGTTGGCGCAACTCAGCCTTAGTAAGCTATCTACACAGGCTTAGTATGCGTAAACTACGTACATATATAGGTATTCACAATATAATATACCGTTAAAATAATACATTATGCGATAATGCAACCAACGCCGATATAATTATGATAAGGGATATTTAAGATAGCAAGTTTGATATTATATCTATCGATTAGAGTATATTTCTATACTTTTATTACAATAATCCAGTTGCGGGCGCACTTTTCGCTTTGGAGGAGCTGTCGCCTTATTACAAGGTATGTGTGAAACTTTTATTCTACTTAAATATGGATATACCAACCTACTTGTAATATAATGAATTATGCTGAAAAAGTAACCATTGTATGTAAACAAATAATAAAATTAAGCTCTTTTTTGAAGCGAAAATGTATGTCAGAAATGTAGGTGCAACGTAGGTGCAGATTTTTAGGTTTCACTGTTCATATCCTATGCCACTTTTTAAACTTTAATCAAATATAAAATAAAGTTTAAAATTAAGCAACGCGTTTAGTTAGGCCACGGGGAAACGCTCTTTGTTAGCACATTTTTCTAATTTATTAATTAACTCAATTTTATTGCGGAAGTACATTTTGTAAGTAATTTGAATTAATATTGCTTGTAAGTACTCGTACCAAAGGTGACCTAAGCTAAAGTTAGGTTAATACAGGTAATATAGGGCACGATTGTGGTAGAGATAGTTAGTTGAAGGTAGTTTGTAATAATACACAGACTAAGGGGCAATTTTCGTACATTAATTTGGTAAAGTTTGGTAATTATGCGGATATACGCTTTGAAAACATTCAAGAAAGCTCTTATATTACGCGTAACTTCTTAATTGATTAAATTAGTTAAATTCTTAATTCATTAAATATCAAATGCGAGCTTTATCTATTCTGGTAGTGATGTACCTAGTCGTTTTAAAGTCTACGTAAATTGCCTTAAAAATAAGCACAGATGAGATGTTTCAATTGAAGTCTCGGTTAAAACAGATGCTTTCAAAGTTATTTTAAATTAATTAGCTTTTAATTGTTTTATGAAATTCAAATGTTAATAGAAAGTAATTGCATAGTAAATCCGGCTAAAAATGCTAATATTTGTCTGGTCGTTTTTTAATCTTTAGGGCAAGATCGATAAACCAATTTTTTATCAGTGATAAGTGTTTTTCGTCAAATTATTATCGTACCTACTGATAACAGGCTAAAGGTAATCATGCCAGTCATCTTTGATAAAATAATAATCGTAGTTGATTACCCGAATTTGTCTAGGTAAATGCCTTTAAAATTTATTGATGGCCTTGAATACTGAAGTAAAGCAAATATCCATCGCACGCTGTACGTGTACAAAACGTGGACTGTACGAAAGTAGGTACTAACTATTTTCACGTGCAAGAATTATGTAGGTATAAGTTAGAATGTAAGGTAGTGTTTAGAGCTTATGAACCGCCCTCTCATACTGATTTTCGCATTTTGTTATGTTACATAAGTTGTGACTTATATGTTGTTAGGGAAAATTTAACTATACTGAAACGAATGGTTCTTTTGGCTTATTTACAAGTAGGTTAGGACAATCGAATATGATAGTAGGTATTGATATAGATACTAACTTAGGAACATTTGTATGAATTTCAAGATGGCGACTGCGTGGTTTATCATTCTTGCTGCTGCGTGCGTCTGCACTTATGCGTTCCCCCAGGAGTCTACCGTACCAGTGACCAGAAACACTATCTTTGGCGATGAGAAACTCGAGGGACAGATCTTCGAAAACCTGGAAAAATTTGATTTGCTTGAATCAGCAAGGAACACAGCGGATAACTCTAGCTTGTACCGTCTCCCAACGACCACAAGACCTCAACACTACAACATCTTATGGCTCATCGACATTGATAGATTGACATTCGCCGGGACAGTTAGTATCGAGCTATACGCGACCCAACCTGGAGTCAACGAAGTCGTCATCCATTGTTCCGAAATGAATGTAACGAGCTTACAACTTACCCAAAATAACATAGCTATTAACACCAATGAAGTAGTACAGGAAGAGACCCAATTTCTGCGCGTACAACTTGCGGATGCTGCACATACTACTTTGCAATATTCAGAAACCACCCGTATTATCTACGTTCTGACTATTTCTTTTGAAGCTCCATTAAGAACTAACATGTACGGAATTTACCAGAGTTGGTATCGAAACAACGCCACAGACACAAATGAAGAACTCCAATGGATGGCATCCACCCAGTTCCAAGCTACTGCTGCTCGTTGGGCGTTCCCTTGCTACGACGAACCTTCTTTCAAAGCTACCTTTGACATTACAATCAGACGTCCCGCAGCTTACAAAAGCTGGTCATGTACTAGGTTGGCGTCGAATGAATCCTCCAGTCTTGCGTAAGTTTAACTAGAATAATTTTGTTTTTTTATTGTATATCTCAAGATGCTAAATTCAGGTATCAACCACTTATGAGAGAGGTTTAGAAAATACTTACAATGTGCACAATGAAATGTTTATAATGTATAGCTAAATACACGAAACTTGTCCGACCGCCCGCCTGAAAGTTAGGGAGTAACATTCGACTATTTTGCAAGCTTTTATTTTCTCGTTTAGCATACGTATAAAGATAGAACGGGATTTATTCACACGGGATACAGACGAGAACTCGTTCGACTGTCGCAATACTCGCTCGGCGTACACTCGCCCACTTGCCCAGCGACTAAGCTATTGGAACTACGAGCTTACACTCGCTCGCCAACTCGTTTCTAGTTTTTAGCTCAACTCGCTGTTCGCTCATCAGCGGTGGTCGGACATCTGCCTAACGTGTGCCATGTAATTTGCATTCGGATCAATATTGTAGAAATAATTGCATAAGTTTATACCTATTACATTTTTAATGAGAAAATTAAATTACAAAATACTTTTCAGGGGATATAATGATGATGTTTACTATACGACTCCAATAATGTCCACCTACCTTTTGGCTCTTATCGTCGCTGACTACCAAACTAAAGAGTATTTTGGTGATGATGGTCGTCTAATGTACGAAGTCATTGCACGTCCTGGTGCCATGGATGCCCACCAGGGTGATTACGCTTTCGATGTTGGAATGGAACTGTTGAGGAATATGAGCGAACACACAGCAATGGACTTTTATAGTGTTCATGACGATCTAAAAATGACACAAGCTGCAATCCCTGACTTTGGTGCTGGTGCCATGGAGAACTGGGGATTGCTCACTTACAGGTAAAAACCAAAAGTGCACAAAATAAAGCAAAACTGTTATATTATTTCATTGTTTGTCAAATCTTTAAATAACATAGCTGCACAATGCAGAAAATTAGACTAAAATTATTGTGCCGCGACCTCACACCAAGCTTGGCTCAATTTTAAATGGCTAATATTGAACTTTGTTACTGCGTGACACATTGGCTTCTTCATTGGTGTGATACATTGGTGTGTTGGCCCTTAAGACCCAGATTGGTGTAAATTTGACCAATGTGAGACTACGGCATAGATGTAATATTTTAGTTGCTAAAGATACCTATACATTTAAATTTTAAATTTGTGATTTAAAATGTTTATCTATGTATTATGTTGGCCAATCTTAATTTCACACACAAGAGTAGTATGACGTAAAAAAAAAAAAATAGGGCGGACCAGCACCCCTAGCATACGCGCGCGACAAAGTTCTCATCGACACTTTTTGTCATTCGAGAACGGGACTATGTGTCGACATTCCTTTGTCTCGTTGCGCATTCTAGGCCTGTAGGAGTTTGATAAAAAGTTAAATTCAAAATCCATCAATTTAAGATTAACTTGTTTTTGTGACTTATGATTTCAGAGAAGCATACTTGATGTATGACGAGGAGCACACAAATAGCTATTTCAAACAGTTGATTGCGTACATTCTGTCTCACGAGATCGCCCACATGTGGTTCGGAAACCTGGTCACATGTGATTGGTGGGACGTGCTCTGGCTGAACGAAGGGTTTGCTAGATACTACCAGTACTTCCTTACTCATTGGGTAAGTTGGCTTGATCTCTGTTTTCTAGGCCCTGCGCCATCTGCGCTTGCCTAATGCCCGGTACGCTGTCGAGGCCTCAGTGGCCAACAGCATAAAGTCATTAAAAAACAAAAAAATATGTCTGTTTTCTTGTAGTTTTAACGGGGAATAGGTATTTACTTCTCTATTTGGTTTTTCTAAAAGTATTTTTAGATAAGTTACAAGTCCTTTCTGATTAAAACATGATATTGAAAATTGTCTATGTTATTAAAATTTATTTTTTAAGAACTGTAATATCTTAAATCCACGAACTCGTTGCGTGTCGAGCCTATATAAATGATATATACATTAATTTATTTGAAATCTATAGCCTTGTAAATTAAAATTTTATGTTGTTCATATTAATCGGTGTAACTTATCAACTTTATGATACTAGGTCGAGGATTACATGGGCTTGGAGACGCGATTTATCACCGAACAAATGCACACCTCTCTATTAAGTGATTCCGCCAACAACCCTCATCCTCTGTCCACGACCTCTATCGGGAGCAATGCCGCTGTCAGCGCCATGTTCTCCACCCTCAGTTACAACAAGGGTGCTGCAATCATCAGGCAAACGGAACACCTACTTGGCTTCGATGTTCACAGAGAAGGCCTGAGGAACTATTTGGTTAATAAGTTAGTATATTCATCTACAAATTTGTTTTTGTCGATGTTGAAAAACCTACGTTAAAAATAACAAAATAACTAAATAAGAAGTTAACTGAACCAGTTCTATATTTACTCTTCAGGCGATTCCAGACTGCACTTCCTATCGATCTCTTTGAGTCTCTGCAGAACGTCAGTGTTCAGTACAACGCTATTTCTGAGTACGATTCTGACTTCAACGTCATCGACTACTACAAGAGCTGGACCGAGCAACCTGGGCATCCTGTCCTCAATGTTCAAGTCAATCGCCAGACCGGTGAAGTTACTATATACCAGGTAAAACATTTGAACCCTTGACGCATTTAAGGTGAAAATAGTAAAAGTAGAAAAAATAAAACACTGTTATTCAAAATACACACCTAATAACCTAACTACTATAGTTTTCTGTCCCGTGTCTGATAACATTATGTGGTAGGGCTTTGAAAGGTACTCTGACGTCGAAAAAAAACACTACGCATATTTTGCACTTCATGAAGTAACTATTATTTCCAGCGTCGTTTCAACGTCAACATGGGCTACTCTCCCAACAACATCAATTACATCGTTCCGATTACCTTTGCCACGGCCAGCAACCCTGACTTTGATAACACCAAGCCCACACACATCATCCGAAAGGCAGTTACAACCATCCAGCTCGGCTCCATCGGCAATGACTGGATTGTCTTCAATAAGCAACAGATTGGTATGTTCCTTATTTCTTATTTTCTTGGCATGCTAGCTTTAATAACTCAATTCCCTAAAATGAAAAGGGTCTGTTGGGTTCCTCATCTATTCGGTTTTTGTTTTAGAGTTTGGATATTCTTTTTTTGTGCTCAAAACTTACCCATGTTTGACTTTCTCCAGGGTTCTATAGAGTCAACTATGACGATTACAGTTGGAACCTCATTCTTGCTGCTCTTCGTACCAACATACATCAGATCCATGAATACAACAGGGCTCAGGTAAATTAATATACAGCATGTTACAAAACCCCTGTTGTATAATTCAAGGGCATACAGGTAATTGAAGGGTATACACACTTATGGGATTCGTGCAAAAATACCAAAAAGAAATTCACGTTAAAATTAGCAAGACTTATGACCAGTGTAAGAACGCAAGAAAAAAATTTTAACAAATCTGTATCATACGTTCGCAGCATTTATTCTAAGTAGCGGCACAACGCGAATAGTTTACAAACAAAATCGACGCAATTAGTGTCTGCATTCGCACTTTTAGGATACTGGATGCGCACCTCGCGGATACAACAGGGTTTTTGTAACACCCTAACGTCAATTTCCAATTCATTAGAAAATTAGATAATTATTAACAATATTTTTGTAAGACTGCTTACAGATACAATATGATTTTAAAATAAAGTCACAAATATGTCTGTTTTGTGTGTTACGTTACAGTTTAAAATTATTTGTGTAGATTGTCAACGACGTATTCCAATTCGCCCGCTCCGGCCTGATGACTTACTCGCAAGCTTTCCACATTCTCTCCTTCCTCGAGTTTGAGACTGAGTACGCTCCCTGGGTCGCCGCCCTCACTGGATTCTCCTGGATCAGGAACAGACTAGCTGGGTCCACTTACATTTCCCGACTTGAGGTGCGTACTTTGACAATTTGAATAGTAAGCATCCTACTAATTTGAAATAGTAGTAATAGTGTGTGTGTGTGGTTATTTGTTACTTCTTCACGCTCAAATGAATGGACGGTATTAGATAAAAATTTAAAAATTAACTAGTTGCGGTTTCACCCGCGGCCCAACAGAATCCGTTATTTTTGTCAAGATGATAAAATACTCTTTATCCTTTTCTATACTCTTGGCAACGTGGTTAACGCATAATTTCAAGATAATCGGTTTATTAGTTGAAGCGTGAAAGAAAAGAATGATACGATTAAACAAACAAACGTGCTTCTATTTTCGTATTTATCTTGACTAATATTATAATTGCAAAACTATGTTTGTTTATAACGCCTTCACGATAACTTCTCAACCGATTATCATGGAATTGCAATCGCAACTGCATTACATACACGTTCTTAGGGGCAAAGGAGAGGACACAGGGTTACAACAAGGTTTTACAAAGACATAATTGCGCAAGAATGTTTTGTTTCAACCCTTAATAAGTATTGTTTTGTACCATACCACAAGCATTGAAAACAATAATGTTTTCCAACGTTTTTACTCCTGCTATAGTGATGTGAAAGAATGTACTTGGAGCGCCTCACTCAACTGCCGTCTCTGTACTTCTTCACTCTACAAAACTTCAAGGCTAGAGTGAATAAATACCTTATAGGTCGTCGTGCTCCATCTTAGAACACAACGTCGCTTAACATCAGGCGAGTTGGTGGTCAAACGCCGACCTATTCTATATAAAAAAAAAAACAAAAATGTACGATACAAGTGCTTATCATATTCTCTGTGGTACTTTTGCATTTCGAACTGTCATTTGCAGTGTCTCCTACAAAACAGGATACTTTTAAGAGGCTTTTCAGTCACGGGTAGCACCGCGGGGCGCAGCTAGTATTTATTATTAGTAAGGATACTAGTAATTATTTCCTTTTATCACTATATTTCTTGACATTCAAAATGAAAAACGCGTAGCGCTGTCGTTATTTTGTGAATTTGAATTGTACTCATTCACGTTTTTTTTTTGTACTCATATCTGATGCTATGGCCACACTAATGGGAAACGCCAATGTCCATCATCTCGACAACTATTTCGTTATTGCGTTAATTTCAACGCGATAAATTGGGTGGGCACACTTGAACGATCATCGTCAATGCCTATGAATACCAAACGGCAATGTTAATGCCGTTGTAAAATTAACCCGACAAGTCGTGGCCACTAAACGTACAATGTGCATCATCGCCATAATTATAGGCATTTCTCGTTAATCATCCTAATCATCTAGGAAGTCATAATGTCAAAGGCAGGAATCATAATGTCAGCTCAGAAGAAGTCCACTGCAACGGCTAAGTCCACGGCCTTTGCCCTCTCCCAATGGTCTCTACAACGACCGGTCTTGCGCTACAAGCATCCAGCAACCTTCACAACATCATGAGTGTACCTTGGCCATCACACGCTGCGTTCACCGGTTCGTGTTCACCACTCGAGAACTATTCTGCCCTATCGGCTGTCAGTTGTACGAGCGATGTGCCCTGCCAACTTCAGTTTGGCAATTCTTCGGGCCATGTCGGTTGCATTGGTTCACCTGCGGTTTCTCGTTAATGTGTTTAAATACTACTGTTTAACACGAAAACCCTCACTTTTTCAGGAGATGATCATCAATTGGTCCAATACCGCTATCAGACGGCTGAGTTATTTGCCTCAGCCCAATGAAACTTTCATGGATTCCTACCTGCGCTACCAGCTTGCACCTACGCTCTGCATCCTCAACGCCACTGACTGCCGCGATTACGCTGAGAGCCAATTTGCTGCTCTCCGTGAGAATGGCACTGAGTAAGTTCATTTTTTACCGACTTCAAAAAAGAGGAGGTTTTCAATTCGACTGTGTTTTTTTTTGTGTGTATATTACGTGATCTTGAATCGTAATCGTGAATCGATTTTGATGATTTTTTTGACTAACAACTTAAGAAAATAGCAGATGCCTTTATTTGCTAATTTATTTGCTGAAGCAATGGCTCCTATACTTAGAAGCTGTCGAAATTAATTTCCACATGTTGATTTCGAGTTCAAACTGTGTAATATTTGCCTTACTCCTTGCAACCATCTTTTTTTTCTGACCAATAACAACCTGGCTATTTCCAAAGCTAGAGTGAATAAGCATTTTCTAGGTATTCGTTCTCCATCTTTGACCATAACAACGCTTAACATCAGGCGAGTTGCTGGTCAAATTTCGACCTATTCTATAAAAAAACCTGATTAATAATGACTGAGCGTCAATATTTTATGTACTACGTACTAGATTTCATCATCTGGGGCTATTTTCATCTCACCTTTATTGTCCTTGTTGCTCTCGTTGGAAACGTCGTAGGTATGTAAGTGACCAAGATAAAATCTCATCTCATCTCACGCGTAGGAATAGCCCCACTGAATCTTGACTTTCTTCCACTGCTCTATACTGCAATCTGTACACCGTACATTAGTTTAGCTTCAGTACGCACGCAGTGTGGTTGTGTACAGAGCGAGAAAAGAGAAGAAGAAGAGAAGAGAAAATGAAAAGAAGCGGCGATCTAGGCGCTGCAGCAAACCTGTAGTCAGTCCACGCGGGCAGGCCCCGCTGTCAATAATTTGCGTCAAGTTTTTTCGATTTGAAACAGCTTGAACAGCTTCTCTAGTACGTAGTACTCATGTGTACCTCAATACCTCACTGTTACATGTGTGCCTCACCTACAATATAACACATACCTACCTTTTGTTTCTTTTTTTTTGTGACGGGTTGGAAATCTTCAAAAAGATGCCCGGCTGCATTGGGGTGCATCCGGGTTATGTGGGGGTTGACCCACTAAAACCCCCTCGGTGGCCAGCTTCTGTGCTTACCAGAGGGCACTGGGATCTCCATAGGAACGCACCGATGCCCTCCTAACACGTTGCTAAGCACCGTCCCGGACGTTGGTCCCTCATCCATCTTCACAACGACGCGGGCATACACCGGGCAACACATACCTACCTACAATATACCTCAATAATCTCAATGTTTTATGTGTCTGTCTGTATCTTTCAGAGTGCCAGTAGACAGCCGCAACTGGGTGTACTGTAATGCACTTCGTACAGGCTCCGTAGATGACTTTGACTTCTTATGGAGGAGGTTTAATACGTTCAATGTCTACACTGAGAAAATCCAACTGCTCATGGTTTTGGGATGCACACCTCATGTTGAGTCTCTTAACACGTAAGTTTTAATTTTGCCTAATGAACCGGAATAAACATCGAAAGCTTGAATATGTACAACAACTTGCATTTTGTGTGATATTTAAAAGTGACGCCCAAGGTTGTAATCGTAACTATAAAACTTGCGGACAAATCTTATTAAATTATGTAGGGGAAAATTAGTGTGTGTATGCATGCGTGTGTGTTTGTTTGTAACTTATTCACGCTCAGACGGAAGAATGAATTTAGATGAATGATGAGGGATGATTGATTGTCCACTCACTGGTTGTAAAATGTGTGGCCACGTATAACTTTTGACAGAGTACTCCAATTTTAATCATATTTTTAATTTATTTAGATGTATACATCAAAGTTGGTCCTATATAAATATGGAAAAAAAAACCTACCCTAAAGGCGGGAAAATAGGGGTGATTTACACTCACAAATTTTAATTCTGAGTTTAGATCTGTCAGTCTCTTGTGTGTAGATCTCAGTCTCTGTAAGTAGCTATTTTAAAAGTAATTAAACATGTATTAGTAATTAGTAGATTATAGCCACAAAAACAGTAAAATAGAAACTTTTTGACAACAAATTAAACTGTCGAAAAAACTGATAATTTAATAAATATCAGTTTAACAGTTAGTTAATAACAGTAAAAAAATATTTACTAATCTAATGGAAGTATACGTAAGTAATTGAGTCGGCGCCAAATAAGTTACGTAAACCGTGATGCGCGGCGGCGATGTAAGTATAACTAAAAGTAAGTTTGGCGTCGACTAAGAATTACTTAGGTATACTTACATTCGTTTAAAAACGTAGTCATTAAGGTTAAATTACTTATTTTTCACTTTTAAATTTTTTCGGCAGTTATTTTTTCTTAAAAAGTTTTTTTTTTATATAATATGTACTATTAATATTATAAAGAGGTGAATTTTGTGAGCTTATAAGTTTCTTTGTAAGGGGCAATTTCCAAAATACAGAACCGATTCAAAAAAAAAAAATTTACTGCTAGAAAGCTTCATTATTGATTTCATAAACTTTGATCAAATCCCTGAGTGACATAGGCTATGAAACGCGAGTGAAGCAGCTAGCAAATAGAGCTCTGCTAGTCGATGATGTAAAGAATTTACTAAGGGGAATTGTTACATGAAATTTTAAATTGACGTTATAATTATCTTTTGCAGTTTCCTGGAGGCGATTGTGAGACAAAACAATGTGATTCGTCCGCAAGACTACACCACCGCTTGGAACTCAGCCGTGACAGGCAACGAAGGAAATACCCAGCGCGTGTTTAATTTCGTACAGAATAATCTTGAGGATGTCATCGCCGCGTAAGTTTATTTATTATATTAGACGTTGTCCATCCTGTCTTGTTTTTATTAAGACCCTTCTGAAAATATTAAACAAAACAAAAAAATAATTTATTTATAAATAAATATTCGGCACACTTGCACACACGGTAGTCTGACTCCAAACTAAGCAAAGCTTGTATATGGCGGTCAGAGACTGACATAATATATTGAATGCCCAGACATAGAACAAACACAAATGTTCATAACGTTTTTGCCCTAGATGGTAATATAATCCACGCCCCCAATCTTAGAAGACAGGTTCGCTACCAACTGAGCCACTCCATCCGTTCACGCGTGTTGCGATGACTAGGAAAATAGAAGTTCATTTTTTATGCATATAGATAGTTGTTCTTCCACGTAGTCTTTTTCATTCTCAAGTAAAGTTGGTATTTATAATTTTGAAGAAGTAACTAAGTGTCTAATTTAATAAGATCTCCCATCTGTCATTCGTTTTTGTTTTTCTTTTTAGATTTATTTTAATTGCAGCATTAGACTAGCTTGACAAATTAATTTTAAATTAAGTAGGTACCAATAGACAGAGAGAGAGAGATAGAAAGACAGAGAAAATGTACGGAACCCTCATCACATGCGTCTCTAGACGCGCTGGACAACTTATTTCAGCTTGAATTAAAATTTTAACACAAATTCCTAATTTCAGCTTTGGTTCCGCCACTACTCCTCTATCGTACATTTCATCGAGATTGAGGACTATTGAAGAGATCAACGCCGTAAGTATCGTTATAATTCTTACTTTATTCGAATTAAAATTTACTTACTACATTTTTCTAACATTTTGATCCAATTCCAGTTCGAAGCGTGGGCGACTACGCGGCAAGAAACTCTTGGAGGCCAGTACCAACAGGTATACAACGGTGCTGAAAGCTCTCGTCAGAGCATCCAATGGTCTACTGAGGTTCAAGAAGATTTCATCAACTACTTTGATAGCGACGAAATCCCCGCGACGACAAGCACTGCGGCCCCTGTTACCACTTCACCTGTTACAACCATTCTTCCACAAAACCTACAAGAACCCACGACTCCAGAGTTACCTGAACGTAGTGCTGCAGCCCCCACCTATGTTTCTGCGCTGGTGCTCTCATTCGCCGTCATAGCTAAATTTATGTTTTAAGTAATTGCTAATTGTTATCTTAAGATTTTGAAGACTACGTGTATTAGTCTACAGTTTCCAAAATCTAGACTTTGTCTTCAAATTGTTCTGATACAGTCTCTACTTAAGTTTCCATTGAAGTGCCTTATTCCACCGAATTGAAAATAGGCATTAACTTATTGAAATAAATAATATATTTTTACATAGTTAATTTTTATGTTTTTATTACATCCTCTTCACGCTTTTGAGCGTTATCGACGCGACGATTATTGCAAATGGTTTCACTTTTATCAATATGGTTTTGATAAACAGGGATATGGAGTTCCGAAGCTATTCATATCAGTTTATTAAAGTGATATGAGCTAATTTTTTCAATTAACTGATAAAGGGTAGATCTGTTGATAAACGTCACCTTGAATCAGCAATAAAATCTTTAAGGTTAGAAAATAAACATAAGACTTGCGAATATATAATTATCATTCTCGTCCACTCATTCGGGAATTGGTGAACCTGGCTAAGAGAATGGATATGGCTCGCAAACACATACAATACATACATATTTGGTTTTAACGCTTGCAGGGCACACAGTGCAACTGACTAGGTTGTAAGTAAAGGAAGGTGTGCTTAGGTAGATTTCGGTCAGGTCTTGATGATATGTAATGCACTTTGCATTAGATCTATAAAATAACTAAGTTCTTGTGTAGTACTAGTTGCTTTATAAAAGAGACTAACAAAAACGTGGCACTTTTATAATATTCGGGACACTTGTTCACACGGTCGTCTGACCCCAAGCTAAGCAAAGCTTGTACTATGGCGGCCAGAGACTGATATACATATATAATATATATTTTTAAATACATACTTAAATAGATAATTAAGTTTTGTATCTTTTAAACTTTTATCGCGATGTCCCGCGGCTTCATCCACGGTTATACAGGGACAGTTTATTTTTTGAGATGAAAGGTTAATTATCTCCGACTTTCATCCCGATGGAACTTTTTGTACTCCTGACAACGTGATTCACGCAAAATTTACTGATGATCGAGTAGGTAATTAGGTCTTGAAAGCATTACAAACAAATGAAGAAGCAAACTTAATTTTGCATTTAAGATACTCGTATTAATCCCAACTCGGCCTTCTTATCGTAAAATTTGTTCCAGGAAATATATTATGCTTTTGAGTAAGTCTTACACGTTTGTGAAATAAACGTTTGTTATTTAGAAACTCCTTGAGATGTGCGAGGATTCTAGCAAGATGTTTTTTTTTATTTAAGAATTTGAGAGAACATTATAAACGGCCAAAGTTTAGGTAAAACGTGTGCATGTGTGTGATTTTTGGAGGCTTATACTGAATTTGGTTCGCTTCGTTGTAAACTATAAATATTAAAATGCACAGTACATGTAAGTGCAAAAAAAATCGAGAAAGATGTGTTATAACGCTATAATTACGTACCAGCGTTTGTTTAAAAAGTATGCTGGGTTGGGTCCTCTTAAGAAGGATATCATAGCTTAAAAAAAAAAAAAAAACTTGTATTTTCATACCAGTTTAACCTAAAAAAAGATTTTCTATGATTAAACGTCTTCTTCAGAAGGATTGGTACTTATTAAAAAAAAAAAAAACTGTAAGCTGTGTAAGGGCCAGTTGCAGAAGCTCTTCTTATATTTTTTACTCGGAGTTAACTGCTCATTAGAGGTTAAAGTGATGAATCATCTTTCGCCATCAAGAGTTAGAAGCTAACCTTGAGCATAGACTAATGATACTACCCTTGAGTTACAAAGTATTGGATTTGACTGGGTAAATGGGGATTATTAGGGGAAAGAACAATATTTGTAGATAATGATGATCTACAATTGACCTTTAGTAAAAGAAAACAGATATGGAATCGATGGGGACTTTTCACATTTCATTTATGATAGTGAGTTTTAACATTAGTACCAATTTTCAGCTCTATGTGAATTATTGTAACCTTGCCCTTACTTTTTGGGTTAACTTGACCGGGATGATTGATAATATTTTTGCTCTGAATTTAATTACCCTTTTTTATGCTAGGGAAAACCTTTAATATGTTTCACAACTGGTCTCGAGGGTGGGCAGGGTATATGTGGGAATCCCTTCACTGGCGGCCTACCTACTAAAACCCTCGGCGCAAAATGTCAGGGCTACGGGCTGCAAACGACTGCGGCCCCAACAAAACCAGCCCCTTCGCACCTCCTGAAGCTTGTGCTCTCATCCTCTTGGTGATGATGTGACGGAACATACGTCGTCGTCATCCTCTTTTTTGAAGACCAATTCAGTCAGTGGGTGACAGACCGCACACGTGTCTGAGCGCCATGGTCCTCATGGTGTTATTAGTGGCCCTGCCGCCTGCATTTCGGCCGCAGAGAATAGGGTGAGCGGCAACGCTACACCGACACGCTTCTTCCCCTGCGGTCTCATCGTGTGTCCGTCATAGCGACGCCGATCCCGTTTGGGCTGCGGAAGGTAGGCAAAGTGCCAACGACATACCAACTTTCCTATCTTGTCGCGGCCCTTAACCTTCAGCTGTAGTGTCTCCCAAACACCACTGCAGGAGTTAAACATACTTGCGTTTTGGAAAATTTAAAATAAATTTGTCACAATTAGGAAAGTCTCTAACTCGGTTAAAAGCGGTTAACCCCGTGAAACGTTGTCAGAACTGAAGCTAACATCTAAATATGACGCTCTCTGTACTTACACTGCTGTAAAGAAATCTAAGTGACTCATACCATAATTGAACAACTTAATTAAAATCTCTACTTTTTTATCTATATTTATTGTTGTTAAAGATAAATACATTCCGGAACTTCAGCTGTTAATGTACCTAGTTTGAGGATGAACTCAACCATCAGGTATTTCATTTGGTATAATATTGCATTAAATAAGTAATCATCAAGGGTGAAACGTGTACTAAAAATACGCGTGACTATGTTTATCGTGATAAAGCTATAGCGATAAAACTAGTGTTTTTCACCAATATCAGCGATTTCGTTTAGGGCTATCTCTATAATTAATTTTATTGTAATTTGGATAAGATAAAAGAAGATTATACGAAATGTTTGGATATTGATATATGAAGCGGGTGGAAGGTTTTGACTTATTCCACAGGTCCAGACGAACCGGCGTGATCATGGTAAGTTGTGATTTTTAATTATAATAATATAAATTTTATACAGAATAAATAAAAAGCAATAATAAATCATTTTTTTAATCAACAATAACGTACATCGTTAAAAAACATTACTCTGCAGTTAATTATTTTGATTAGCAGTGGTACTCGTAATAGCAAAAAATGGTGAAGAAATTTTTTTGGAAATTTATCAAAAAATCCCAATGATCAAATGAAAATGTAGTTGTAGATGTTTTATAACAGAAATGTGGTTGTTCTAGGTCAAAAGCTGGATCTCCCTCCTTATGGGAGTGGCCATCCTCCATGGCTCACTTTCCTTTAGCCCGATCCCTGAAATGATGAACATGGACGAAGAGTGGGCCCAGTTTGCTGAACGTCTTGGCAACCCAGAGTTTCGTCTGCCAACAGCCACCATCCCTCGTCATTACGAAGTGTCCTTGACTCCTTACTTCGATATCATACCTGCACCAAACACCTTACCATTTAGTTTCGACGGAACAGTCACTATCTACTTATCTGCTACGCAAGAGAATGTCAACGAAATTGTTATGCATTGCAACGACTTGACCATCAACTCCTTGACTGTCAGTTATCTGGGTGCCGACGGGAATACCGTGGACATAACTGCACCAAGCCAGGAATTTGTTTGCGACCCAAGGCTCCAGTTCCTGCGGATCCGTACTACAGTTCCTCTTTCGTTGAATCAGGAGTATATCGTCAGAAGTACTTTTGTAGGAATACTGCAGACAAACATGAGAGGATTTTATAGAAGTTGGTATAGGGACAGCACTGGATTAAGGTGATGACATAAACTTTTATTTTTTTATTACTCGATAAGCTGTTTTATACCATTAAAAATATTAAATTAATTTTGCTCTGACGAGGAGTGTCAAGAGGGTTTTTTCACGAGATGGGGATATTTAAAATCTGTGAAATCATTGTCAAATGATTGTAGTTACAATATTTTGGATTATTTTACAGATGGATGGGTACCACACAGTTCCAGCCCGGTCATGCCCGTCAAGCTTTTCCTTGCTACGACGAACCTGGATTTAAGGCTACTTTTGACATTAGCATCTCAAGAGACCAAGCTTTCAGTCCGACCATATCAAACATGCCTATCAGAACAACATCCCCGTAAGTATTTGCTTTAATCTGCTAGTTACAAACCTGTTAAATGTGGTGAAATTTCAATTTCGAAAATAATATTTTAAGCTCTGTTTAGCAAAAATTTACTAAAGGTGAATTTTCAGTGCTGTCAACGGACGCATTACGGAAACCTTCTACACTACCCCAGTGACATCGACATACTTGTTGGCTTTCATCGTGTCTCACTACGTTGTAGTTTCCAATAACAACGACGCTGCCAGACCTTTCGCAATCTACGCAAGAAATAACATCGGGACCGACGGAGATTGGTCTTTAGATGTTGGGATGAGGTTACTCAACGCGATGGAACAGTTCACGCAGTTCCCGTACTACGGTATGGCTGAAAACATGAACATGAAACAGGCTGCCATCCCTGACTTTTCAGCTGGTGCCATGGAAAACTGGGGTCTTCTAACGTATAGGTATGAATCTAATCGTTATGAATTTTTTTTGTTATGGTTTTTTAGGGAAGCAGTAGTAACAAATGTTTTTTTGCCATTTTTTACTAGGAATACAAAACCATACGCATTTTGTAGGTGTAGGGCATAAAGATCGATGCATACATGGTTTAGTAATATACTTCGCCACGTATAGCATTCCGGTCACGTGGGCAACACGTAGTGACGTTAATCTATGCTTAAGGAAGATCGAAATATTATGTCATTAACAAATAGTTCAAATGACACGGATGACGATGACAAGTGACGTCATTACGTGTTTGCTCCCGGAATGTTAGACCTTGTTTTTGGGTCTTCACAAGAGCCATAAACCAAGAATTTAATTGAATTGACCTTTTGGATCATGAATGCATACTTTATGATATCATCAAACTCGTGCTAGTGCATGAGCTTAGACGAAATACGAAGTACGAAGATGTACCTACATGATCGGTCTTTGAATAGATTGCGCTATAACAGTCCGCTCAACAATGCGTATTGCTTGCAAGCAACATAGCCATAGCACAAAATTCTGCGGTATAATATAGGTAAATAAATTACTCACAGGTAAATTAGTGTGTAATATAGTTACCTACTGTTCTATAATTGTATACTTAATTATTTATTTAGAATTTAATTCTTGAAAAATATTATTATTATTTTCTGTTCCAGTGATAAAGTCACGTCAAAGATAATGTATTGTTAACTGATAAAAATATAATTAGTTTTTGTTACCATGTACAGTAAGAGCCGTTTTACATCTAGTAGTGGAAACAGGAAGGCTGTGTATGATAATCGTTATGAAAATGGTCATCCCTACTTAGTCGATATACCACCTACTCGTACAAAGCGGTTCGCCTCCACCTTCTTAATACGAACGGCTAGGGACTGGAATCGTTTGCCACCATCTGTTCTTCCGACTAACTACAACCTAGGTATCTTCAAGGCTAAAGTGAATAAGTACCTACTAGGTCTTCGTGCTTCATCTTAGGCCACAATGTCGCTTCACATCAGGCGAGTTGGTGGTCAAACGTTGACCTATTCTTTAAAAAAAAAAAATATCATCATCATCATTACCTTTTCTCAAAAGTTTCAACTGTTAACCTTGATGATTTATTTTTTCAGAGAGGCCTTGCTACTGTTTAATGAGGCTGAGACTAACAACTTTTACAAACAGCGTATTGCCAACATCGTTTCTCACGAGATCGCCCACATGTGGTTCGGAAACTTGGTCACCTGCGCCTGGTGGGACAACCTCTGGCTAAACGAAGGATTCGCTAGGTTCTTCCAGTTTTATTTGACCGGATCGGTTAGTATTCTTCTCTCTTAGAAAGATAATTTTTATTGTTGAAGTCATATCTTTAATGCCTTCTCTCTGCGTAGGTGGAGCCGGAGCTGGGTTTTGACACACGTTTCATTGTCGAGCAAGTCCACGTCGCTATGTTCTCTGACTCTGTGGACGACGCACACCCTCTGACTGACCCCACAGTCACCGATCCTGTCTCCGTTAGTGCCCACTTTTCTACGATCACTTACGCCAGAGGTGCTGCCGTCATAAGAATGACACAACATCTTCTGGGAGACTCAACATTCGTTAAAGGATTGAGAAGCTATCTGCAGGATAGGTAAGAATTAGGAAATACATTTGTTATTATTGTATTATTGCTTAGAGAGAAAACTGCAAGTCTAAAATGGCCGCTTTTAGCAATTCATCTGAAAGAAATTAATAAATATAATTCCTGGCTAACTGTTATTAGCGTATCTGCTTAATTTCGTAAAAAAAAAATGTTATTCTGTGAATTACATCATATTCAATTAATTATTACAAATCTTCATTTATATTTTTTATTTGATATAATAGCGAAACATACAAGCAGACAAAAGCAGTTTTTTTTTACTTATTGCTATATGTAGGTAAAACAATGGTTGATAATGATGATGAATTATTCTCTACTAACTTTTACTGACAAAACGTTCTTGTATTGTCAGTTCGGATTCGATTTCAAATTGTAAATATATAAAGTTAAACTAATAATCCGTGATTTGTCAGCGATGATTAATTTATCTGCATTGGTAAACTGGCACGTAATGGGATTAATTTCTTATCTGAGGTGAATTAAAAATCGCTGCAGGCTTGCAATGAAACAAAATGACATCCTGTTTTTATCATTAATTGAAATATAACTGCCGATTTAACAAATTAAAATCGTATCATAAAAAAACTTTTTTTCTTAATAAAATATTATTATTTTATTAAGAAAAAAAGAAAGGTTAAAGGTTGATAATCTTATCACTCACACTCTAATCTTGTTGGTTTATGTTGTGTGTGATAATGAAAGAAAATGTATATTTTGTATGATCATGGTCATTGTATGATCATATTTTTTGGTTCCACCAGAGCTTATAACGTTGCTGAGCCACACCACCTGTTCGATGCTCTCGACGCCGCTGCCACAGAAGACAACGCACTGAGCGCGTACAATGGAATGACCATTGACACATACTTTAGGTCTTGGTCTGAGAAGGCTGGCCATCCTGTGCTCTCTGTCTCCATCGATCAAGTTACTGGACGCATGGTTGTTACACAGGTAAATTTTGCTGGTTTTTAGCGTTATAGTTTATATACGAAGCTAGGTATTAGAATGACGCTCAGTCATGAATCTAGATTTAAAGCTGTTTTAATGTATGGTAATATCAGTTTTAAATCGAGATTCATTACTGAGGGTGTTTTAGCATACAGCCTAAGTATATTTATTGAATTTTTCAGTTAACGGGTCCTAATAAACGCCCAAAATTTTGAGAATTATCTTTTTTGGCAAGCCCGAAGCATTTACTTCCTTTTTTCACAGTCCCGTTGGGAGCGCAATACTGGGGTCTCTACTGAGCCCAGCTTATGGCACATTCCCATCACCTGGACGAGACAGAACGCAGTTAACTTTGACGATCTCAAGCCTTCGCAGTTCATTAGCGCCCAGGTGACCACAATTGACAGAGGAACCTCTGGAAATGAATGGGTTATCTTCAACAAACAGGAATCTGGTACGTTTTGCTACCACGCTTTTTTTAAAGTTGAAGTTTGAAAGTAGCTCTTTTAACTTTAATAGATGCAACGTTTTTCAAATAGCTGCTTGACTAAGTATGTAAAATAATGATGAGTTTTTCTTCTCAAAAGATGATAAATAATAAAGTTAGTACATTATTGGTTTCATGCTTACAGTTGGATTTGGGTTTGTATGATTTACACAGATTAACTAATAGCTTTGATAGCTTAACGCCCATTTTACCAAAGGCAGCGGCACATAGTTAAGTCTTGGTCTCGGATACTAACTGGTGCACTACCTATATGACTAGTTCACTTCATCTGAATAGTAAAGACATGTATGAATTCATTTTAACTTTATTTCCTTCATTGCTACTTCTGTTAATAATATTTTGTTCGTTTGTGTTTGTCATAATGTTGTGTTTTAGGTTTCTACCGCGTAAACTACGATGATACCAACTGGGCTCTGATCACCAGAGCTCTGAGATCTTCGGAAAGAACACAAATTCATGAATACAACCGTGCTCAGGTATGTATCTTTAAATCAAAAGATGTACATGGATAATTTATTTTTCTAATGCAGTTTTCCACTAGAGTAAAGAGTAGAGCGATGATGGCCAAGTTGGAGGAGCCTCGCCTCTCAAGCGAGAAAGCGGATTCGATTCCCGCCAAAGGCAGGTGTGAAGATAATAATTATGAGCATATTGTATGTCATCTGCTACATGACTGGAGCCCGGTGTATGGCAACAGGCTTGTCGCCATACACCCCTGTCACATTTTGGACTAAATATCGTCCGGCGAATTATAGGGGTTGTGGTTCACCTCTGCCAGCCTCTTCGGGGGAATAACGTGATGATACGTATGTTATGTCAGGTTATTTTTTGTATTTTTCCGCTCAATTAATGTTATGTATCTTTTTTCAGATCGTGGACGACTTGTTTGCATTTGGTAGAGCTGGTGTGCTAAGTTACCAGAGAGTCTTCAACATCCTTTCCTTCTTAGAGTTCGAAGATGCTTATGCTCCTTGGCTTGCGGCTATTAGTGGCTTCGAGTGGGTGATTAGGAGGTTGGCACATAATACTGAAGCCACTACAGAAATTAGAGTAAGTATAATTTTGTTGAATATTTATAAATATACTCAAGTATCCAAATGAGTACACAAACGAGTCGTGCTAGGAATAATTTCGACAGCTGCAATACTATTAAAATAAAGCCGAATGAAAGTCGTACATATTGATAACTTTGTTTTATATATATATTTTAGCATTATAGGTAGACAATTTATTTGATCTATTAATAAGGTCACTTTAGAGTACTTTATTGAATATTCTTTTAAATGTTTTTTATTAATGCAAACAGGATCACATCATAAGGAAAAGTGCAGCTGTGGTCAATCGTCTTGGCTTTTCGGAGCCAGCTGGAGAAGCGTACATGCCCGGTCTTCAGAGAATGTTCGTCAACGAATTCCTGTGCAATGTGGGTCACACTCAGTGCGTAGCTGCAGCCGTAGCCAACTTCCGGGCCTGGAAGGATAACAATACACCGTAAGTGCAGCACCTGTATCTAAATAGGTACTAACTACCTCTATACTGGGTTATTGAAAACTTACACACACACCCTCTTAAGGGGTATGGTAACGCTTGGCAGCTGTCTCGCTCGCTCGCAACACTAAGATATTAGATAAAAAATAAAAGTTTTGATGAAGTTTCCTGCATCGATGACTTTAAAACCGTGTTACAATGTTTTCAGAACCATTTTCATGTTGATATTAAATTTATAATGGGTGCTCTGAGAAACGTAATCACTTTTTTCTTTTCGTGTTTACGTTTTTGTGAGTTAAAATTAATAAATATCAACATAAAAATTATTCTAAATACTTTGTAACAATGTTTTCAAGTTATAAAAGCAGGAAAATTTATAAAAAATAATTCTATAATTTTGAATCCAATATAATACTGACGTGAGCGAGCGAGGCAGGTGCCAAGCCTTACGACACCTCTTAAAGGCTACTTTGATACATCGAAACAAACAACTTTTGCTAAAAGACTTTTGCTAATTCAATGTTTTTTTTTCCATACAAAAAAAATAAAAAGTTGACAGTTCTCTAAACAGTTTCAATTCTACGCAAAAAACTTCTAATAATAATAATAAATAATAATTCTACGTTAAAAATTTAGGTAGAAGCTAGCTAGAGGAAGATTAAACGAGTTAAGCAAGGACTTATATGTGTCCCAAATATTATTATTATTTATATCTTGTGCTTCTAGGCAATTCTTAAATCTAGTGCAAGTTGCCAGGGATGTAATAAGTAGTTGTGTGTAAGTTAAAAATAGCCCTATGGCCTGTATATCTGCTCGCGGCTTCGTTCACGTTTCATTTATCACTTAGTACTCGTAGATAATTGCGTTTTGATGATAAGATTTTTAAGATGGCACTCAAAATTCTAAAGATTACCCGCTACATAAACAAAACTTTCAAATATTATTCTTAAAAATAATTAGATATAATTTATCTAATTAAGGTAAATTTAAGATCATCGACATAATTATTTCAATGATTTTTAAATTACATTTTAAAGTATTCCTACGTTTTAGAAGAAGTTATTTCATTCTTTGTTTGAGTACCTAACTACTTATGTAGTTTTTTTTATTAAAAAAGATAGTTCTGTAAAGTTATGAATACAATCAAGCTGGCGGTTCGACTATAGATACTAGAGGCTGAGGGTACTTCTATGCTACCATATCAGTGCAGAACCCTATATTTTTCTGTGGATTTCAGCATTCCTCCAAACATGCGTCCATGGGTATACTGCGCTGCTCTTCGCGCCGACGAAGACAACTCTGAAGGCAATTTCGAGTACTTCTGGAACCGCTACCTGACAGAAGACCATGCAAGCGAACAAGTGGTCATGCTCCAGGCAGCCGGGTGCACTCTACACGAGGCTAGCCTCACCAGGTTCTGGGTAGCCATCACGGAGCCTCTAACAACCCATCCACCAATCATCAGACAACAAGACGTCAGCACCGCTGTGAGCTCAGCCATCACTCGCAACGAGCAAAACACCATGAGGTCCTTCACATGGCTGACGAATAACGTTGCGAGAATACAGGCCTCGTAAGTGTTGTTAAAAGAAATTTTTAGGACACATTTTTGAAAATAATTTTGTTTATTCTCTTTTGTTTCTCTTGTAATACCTAACAATGTATTTTAATTTGCAGGATTGGCCTCAACACTCCATTGAACTCTATTATCCAACGTCTTCTGAACGAACAAGATATCGCTACGGTAAATATTAGTAACTATAATATTATATTCAGTAACTATTAGTTCATAATATAAAAAAACAAAGCTTAAAAAACCGACTCTCCGTCATCCATGTAATGAAATGTTAGACTTTTCGATAAAATTTATATTACCTATAAAGTAAGATCTAACAAACAATAAAAAGAATCATTAAAATCGATCCATAATTGGCGGAAAAATCGTGTACTATACAAAAAAAAATTGTCGAATTGGAAAACCTCCTCCTTTTGGAAGTCGGTTAAAAATGTAAAGTTATCAACTTCGCAGTATTATTATTGTACGTCTATAAAATTAAAGGATAAAGTTATAAAGGCGGCCATTAACGATCATGTTATTACGCCAAACAGCATGATGCCAAGCCAAAGCTTGTGGAATCCTGGCATGATGTAAAACTCTGGAATTCCAGATAGCGCCAAACCATAATGCCAAATTTTCCGTAAATGCGCAAACAGACATTAATTTTTGAAATAAATGATTAAAAATTAAATTATTAAAAAATTGGAGTGATTGTGAATGAGGTACCCTTAAAGCGTCAATAGTAATAATAATAATAATAAGTCATTTAGAGACAAGCCAAACGGCGCGATCGTGAATAGCTACCTTAAGTTTTTCTGTGTTCAGCTGCAAACCAAAATGATTACGCACCAATAACTAACATAATTTGATTGACAGGTGAATACATGGCTCAATCAGAACCAGGCTCTCCTGGGTGAGAGTGCATACAACGTTGGCATCAGAGCTATTGCAATTGCCAGGGACAATATCGAGTGGCACAACCGAAGATTAGCTGAGTTCAACGCTTACTTCGAAACTGGTTACGAGGACGATATTATAGTACCAATCACTGACCCACCTACGACTGTGCCACCTACCATTCCACCAACGACCGCTGCACCACCAACTCAGGCGCCCACCACACTCGAGCCCACCACAGCCGAACCAGATTCAGCTAGCATTGCAGCACTGAGCTTCGTTACTCTGTTAGTTACTCTTTGTATCAATTTCCTTGCCTAAAATTGTTTGCATAGAATTTTTTGATTCACAAATTTTATCAAAAAATTACTGATGCGAATGTCAATGTTATTTTTGGAAATTATGACGTTTTGTACGCAGCATGCGTGTAAGAGTTTTTTGGAACAGTACCTACTTAATTTATTTTATGAGATAAGAAATAAAGACTAGATATAGTTTTTAACACTTTGACTTTTCTTTCTTTACCAAAAATATAATTTTTGTACTACCTATGTTAGGTTAGGAAGTTAGTATAAGGGTAGGTCAGATAAACGACAAATACAAGTTGCTGGTTTTGGGTGTAATAATACTTGGGTGTTATTCTACCTGTCAAAGTGTACAACTTTTAGAACATTTTCTTTTTGTAGATTAAAAAAAAATATCTAGTCTCCATACAAAATCAAGTCACCTAATCAATTTTGTATGAAGACTTAATAAGTATTATTTTTCTCGAGTTTTGCAAACTTGTATCCCAAAAGTTGTTCACTTTGATGGGTAGAATATCAGCCTTAAGGCCCGGTATTCCACGAAATCAACGAAAACAAGTTTTTTTTTGCGCCTAGTTTGGTATGAAAAATTGTGATGATTGGGTGCAAAAAAATACTGCTGGTAGAAAAAATAACCAAAATCAGTTTAACCGAAGTATAATTTTGAAAATAATTCTAATTTTGGAAAAAAAATATCACAAAAGTATTTTTTAAAAACTATTTGAACGTAAATATAGTTCTCTAAAATTTCAGCGATTACACCACAATTTTTTCGATTATTAGTTAGCCAGATTAGATCTCTAAAGTTTAACCGAGCAACTTTTTCTTATTACGATTAATACCAATAAAAACGGCAAAAAAATGTATTCCTGGGCGCCGATCTCATTTTACCATCAAGTATGATTTTTTACGACTTTCAACTATAAATAAAGCGGCTTACGTAAAGGTTTTGGGTAATCTAGAAATAACCGAGCCTTAAGTATTACTCAAGGGGGGGGGGGGGAGGTGTCTGGCAGAGTTGTGATACAACACCTGCACTTCGCCGGACAATATCCAGTGCTAAATCTGACAGGGGGCGAGCCTGTCGCCATACACCGGGCTCTAGTCATGTAGTAGATGACAAATGATACAATACCCACATTATGTTCACACAATGAACAACTTGGTGCGCACCGTTGGCTGGGTTTGTATCCGCTTCCTTTGGCTTGAGAGGCGGGCCTTCTCCAACTAGGCTATCATCACTTTTTACTGTACACTAGAGCAGCAAATATTTTTATAAGTAACTATGTAGCTACACCCCACACCGCGGTAGTAAACAAACAAACAAACTCACTTTCGCATTTTTATAATATTAGCTTGGAAGGATATGATTAGAAAGGATCCAGAATACCTATATTCTACTTTTCCTATTTTTGTATTATAAATGCGAAAGTTGGTTTGTGTTTGTATGTTACTTATTTACGCTCAAACGGGTCAAAACGGAAATAATCTATGCGCAGGCTTAAGGCGAGGCTTTCCCAGAACTTTAGGTATTTTACTCTACCTCAGGCCGCACTTTTTGGGAGCGCGACGTATTCATTCACGCGACACAAAAGTTGTGTGCGATGCGCCGCGCGCACGTCTTTCACCCGTCAGTCACTTTATGGTATCGAGTACCTAAACACCCATTTTTAGGAAATCGATAAAATAATCCGTCCGTCATTGTACTCATCCATTTTATGAACATTTTTTATTTGATGCCAACCAAAAAAAAAAAATAAAAAAATGCCGTTCAAGCCAATATAGGTACAACCAATCTCATGTCCACGAGTTGTTGTATTTTTGATGTGTGAGCAGTCGTGGCATTAGTTTCATTTTACCGGTAGTGTCATATTTCCATTTTATTACACTTCACACTCATAAATACAAAAGATTGCGATTGTGTGTGGAAGTTAGGTACTTACTCGTATTTCACTTAGTACCTGGATGGCCGAGCTTTGCTCGGTATTTTTTTTTATTTTTTAATTGTGTTTTTTGGATAATAAACAATTGATTTTAGTCTAACCTCAAAGCAAACACTCATTGACTTCGTGTTACTTAACAACGCCATCTGCTGTTGTGTCGTTAAAGCAATTAGTTGCTCACAAAAAATAGTAGTATTATTATTCGCCAATAGATGTCAGGAAGAGTCATATTTTTCAGTTGAGATTGATTATCGATAAAACACGAATAAAATGATATTTTCTAAAAATGATTCCTAGCTAGATCGATTTATCGCCCCCGAAACCCCCTATATACTAATTTGTATGAAAATCGTTGGAGCCGATTCCGAGATTCCAATTATATATATATATATGACGGCGCGAGATATCATTGGATAAAGAAAATCAGTTTATTTTGAGAGTTGTTGATCGATAGTATTATTGTTCTGTTATTTTTGACGATGAATCGATTTGTTTATGGTAATTTAGAGCGGTTAACACCGAATGGAGTTGCGTTTGGGATTTCGGGCGAACGTCATGTCTGTCAGTCAGTGGTTGACAGGACTGGGCTGAAAGCGGTCGCACGCAATGGTCATTCGTAAACCCATTACTCTAAATCGCCAACTATCTTTGTGATCATTCACTAAATAAGTAGTCTAAGTGACTGTATAATTAAAATAGTGAAAAGCCTTCAATGCTGTCCCCTTATTTCAACGTTCCTGAAGTTTGACGCCGACCATAAAATGATAGCGAGTTCACGGATGAGAAATCAGACACAACACCTCGGCCTACTAGATTTTCTCCGTCACCAAAAGTGGAAGGTTACAGCGCGGCGGCCTTTCCTATGTTTCTCCGACATCAATGGGATCAGATGCGACGGCGTGGCTCCTCTTTCCTACATTACCCCGATATCAGGAGTGAGATGTGAAGGCTCGGCTTCCTATTTCTCTATGTTTCCCCGACATCAGAAGTGGGATAAGACTAGTGCCCACAGTTAACAAGATGAGTGCTGAAGATGATGACGAGGACCACCGCTCTCTTTCCCCGACATCAGAATTGGGATGAGAATAACGTCCACAGCAACAAGATATGGCTCCGTCTTTGGCTAAAATTCTGCAATGATCTGGAAGCGAAGTGGCATAGCAACAGATGGCTGATTGGGTCGCCCCTACGTGCTGTTATTGTGGAGTGTGCGGACTGTTTCTTCGTGGTGTATGAAGGGCAGCAGGGCGGCAATGAGAGAGTGAGCATCGAGTAGACGTCTGCATTATCTCGACGGCGTTTGATTACACCTAGTCTATGCTATGTGACGCAACTAACAAACAACGAGAGACGAAGGATAGCAGTGTACCGAACAAAACGTCGACGCCTACGTGTTACTACTGCAACGAGGTTACATCGCCACTCGTTGATCGAAAAAGAGCACCGAAATTAGCAGCAACAACGTGCGAGATCCGGTCAATGCCTGGAGGGCTATTCTTACAACTCGAGATTCCATCATACCTCGAAAAAATGGCTGAATTCGAGATGCCTTATTCTATTCGCTCTTGATCGAGATAATCTCGATGGCTGGGGCGCGAGATGTCTCGAGTAGTCGGAGGCAGTGGAGACTTCCAGGAATCGAGATCGAGATGAGATGAAAATCTCCTATCTCCGAATTGGGCCCCTGCACTATGAAGCAGCCATTGATCACCTACGAGTAGCAATTGAATCCGGTGAGAAGTTTTCATTTTGTTTGATATTCGTACACGGTGTATGTCAGAGTGCTATTTTCTATTGGAGTTGCTTTAGAGTTTGAAAATACCCACAAACAGTTTAGTCATACTGCCGCTTGCGGCACATGTGAGTCATGCAGTTAATAGATAACTTACTAAGTGTCAATGCTTTTGGTAAAACTAAGCCTGAAGGGCAGTAGCCGGTAGGACAGTAGCCTGTGTAGTAATAGCCTGTGTGGCAATAGCCTGTGTGGCACTAGCCTGTGTGGCACTAATCTGCAAGGTACTATCTTATGTGGCTCCAGCCTGTGTGGCAAGCTTGTGTGGCAAGCCTGTGTGGCAAGCCTGTGTGGCAAGTCTGTGTGGCAAGTCTTTGATAACCTTACTTTTGTTGCATTATAGTCTGAGTGACGATACCTAGCCTGTGTGGTAAGCCTATGTAGTAAACTCCGCCCGGTGTAACATTAAAGTACGAGTAAAATTTAAAAAAAAAAACTCGTAAAATGTTGACTTTCGTACTATTTAAAGTTATAGTTGCACTACACAAATCCCTATTAGCACATCTCCATACAGTTGTGTTGTTATTGTTAAATTTCATGAAATTGTATTCGTACTCATTACATAACAAACAGTCTTTCCCTTTTTGTGATTTTATGAAATTCATTATTATTTAATGAAAGAAATCAACACTATTTGCATTTTAGGATTGTCAAGCTGACATACTTTAAATATGCCAGTAAGACCTAGGAGTTTAAGAACGCAATAGCACCTTTATCATAGAGTTTCAATGAGGCAATTGAGAAAGTAGCATTTCGAGAAAAGTTAAGTGCACTACATGTGTGATGTGATATGAATTGTTTGTTAGTTTGTTGATATACTACACACTAATGAAGTGGTACAAAGGACAAAAACGAATGAAAGTACAGTCTGCAGCAGTTATTTAAAAAAGGGTTGAGAATACGCGTTGTCGTTTCAGGAAGATCATAATTTTGGCGGTTGTCAATTAAGGTAGATGACGATTTAGGATGTTGTCACTTTCGAAAGTTGTCGTTTTCGGAAGTTGTCAATCTGGGAAGTTTCACCCTGGGAAGTTGTCGTTGTCACCCTGAGGGACCTAGCCTGTGTGGCAAGTCTAAGTGACAACTTTAATGGCATGTTTTTCGGTTGAAATTGGACACAGCAGTTTTCATAAGTCCAAACCGCGTATGTGTACCGTCATTGGATTTTCAATGTGGCTTGATTAAATTCTTGGAACATTGGATGTATGATTAATAATTTAGTTTTAGCCTCGATTATTCGATTGGTCCCAATACAATTTATTTCACTAAAAGTCAAGTTGCTTATTTCAATTATCATGACAATTTATGGGGATAGGTAACGAATATGAAGTTGTTGGAAGAGTCGATTATACTCTGAGACGATGTTTATTTGGTAGAATTGGGTTTAACTGTGTTTTGTGTTTTTCTATAACTGTGATCGATTTCTGTGAAATTGTGGAGGTAGATTTGAGACGGTCAGAATGACCGAGCGTTAAGTGGTTACTTGAGCACTTTTATGATTGTCCACAGATGATGAGATGAACTATTCACCCGAGGACGTGTGAAAATGCAGGATGGCCGTGACGGCGCGAGATATCATTGGATAAAGAAAATCAGTTTATTTTGAGAGTTGTTAATCGATAGTATTATTGTTCTGTTATTTTTGACGATGAATCGATTTGTTTATGGTAATTTAGAGCGGTTAACACCGAATGGAGTTGCGTTTGGGATTTCGGGCGAACGTCATGTCTGTCAGTCAGTGGTTGACAGGACTGGGCTGAAAGCGGTCGCACGCAATGGTCATTCGTAAACCCATTACTCTAAATCGCTAACTATCTTTGTGATCATTCACTAAATAAGTAGTCTAAGTGACTGTATAATTAAAATAGTGAAAAGCCTTCAATGCTGTCCCCTTATTTCAACGTTCCTGAAGTTTGACGCCGACCATAAAATGATAGCGAGTTCACGGATGAGAAATCAGACACAACACCTCGGCCTACTAGATTTTCTCCGTCACCAAAAGTGGAAGGTTACAGCGCGGCGGCCTTTCCTATGTTTCTCCGACATCAATGGGATCAGATGCGACGGCGTGGCTCCTCTTTCCTACATTACCCCGATATCAGGAGTGAGATGTGAAGGCTCGGCTTCCTATTTCTCTATGTTTCCCCGACATATATATACAAGAATTGCTCATTTAAAGGTATAAGATTTACACCTAAACGGCTAGACGGATGCATGAGGATCATATTTGGAACGGAGTTAGCTTATGCCCTGGATTGACACATAGGCTACTTGTTATCCTTATTAGGACAAATATTTATACAGGGTGTTGGAATGATTGTGTAACTACCGGTATTCATTAAATAATACAACATAGTAAATTTCA
Organism: Peribatodes rhomboidaria; assembly: GCA_911728515.1. Taxonomy (NCBI): domain Eukaryota; kingdom Metazoa; phylum Arthropoda; class Insecta; order Lepidoptera; family Geometridae; genus Peribatodes; species Peribatodes rhomboidaria. The sequence goes on from OU452175.1 coordinate 13,479,257, forward strand.
TTATTTTTGGGTATATTGTATAACAATGGTAATAACAATTTTAATTACCTTAATTTACCATTAGGTCCGAACTAATAATATTGTATGGTTTGTTAAATGTTACAAAGTTAAAAAACTACACGATTCAGATATAATTTTGAACAATAATTATGAAAGAATCGAGTAAACTTATACCGGATATATACTTATACATACCCTGGGTACGAAGTGGCGGACATTCTGCTAGTACTAACAAAACATCCAATACAAAAATATACATTCACAATATTTACATTTATATATACAATTGAGCTATAGGTAGGTACGTAGTATTATTATCTGTTCTGTGATATAGTTGTAGAATCGATGGCAGCCTAGTTGGGAGTGGCAATTTTGCTCTGCTGGATTCGAACCCAGCCGACGGCACGCACCAATTTGTTCATTGTGTGAACATATGTGCGTATTGTGTGTCATCTGCTACATAACTGGAGCCCGGTGTATGGCGACAGGCTCGCCCCCTGTCACATTTGGGACTGAATATCGTCCGGCGAAATGTGGGTGTTGTATTACACCTCTGCCAGCCCCCTCGGGGAAAAGCGTGACGATATGTATGCATGTCTAGCCATAAGTTCTGTTACAAATGAAAATGCATTTATTTTTAAATACAGTAAGGTAATGTTAATAAAAGTTATATTTACATATGTATTGAAGTCTTAACAAAAATATAACTATTATTTTATTCAAAATTACCACATTTGGCCTTTAGTCGGTCTGGCCAAGAATCTATGGATTTACGGACTGTTTCCATGGGAAATTTAGCCACTGCTTGCTTCAAAGATTTCTTAAGTGACTCTATGTCGGCGTGTCGTTTAGAGCAGGCCATGCCCTCTAAACCTGACCATAATTTGTAGTCCAGGGGGTTTTGATCTGGGCTAGAGGAGGGCCAGTCTTCAGTCCTTATAAAGTCCGGAACATTGGCTTCCAGCCAGGCTTGGGTAGTTCGCGCCTTGTGACCATGTGCAGAGTCTAGTTGGAAACTCCACGGTAGATTTTTAAAAAGTGTATTGCTAAGGGGTTGTACAACACCATATAAGACGGTCTCTTGATACACTTTGGCAGAAGTTTTAACCCCCTTTTCACAAAAACTAAGCTTTGTGACGCCGTGATAGGATACCCCCCACCAAACCATGATTGACGCAGGATGATGACCACGCTGAGTGAAACAGGGTCAATGTCATCCCCGTGCCTAAAACAAAATAAAAATAAATATTTATAAGTATGATGTCCAAAAGATCAAAATATAAAAATTCTAAAAAACCGACCAAGTCGAGTCAAGGCGAGTCGGACTCGCGCACGGAAGCTGTCGTTCAAGCTTGTTGGTATGTATGTACATAATTATATAACAACTACATTATAAATAAATGAGCTTTCAAATGACACCTCAAACAACTGATTTGATGAGATAGAACTCGAGATATAAGCAATAATCTACAACGGTCGGCGGCCATCTTTGTGACGTATATACATAGCTTCGCGTGTCCCCGCTATCGCTTCTTACAACCGGCAGTTTCGAATTTCAAAGGCAACGACGAACACATCCATACCAGTCGTAGGTTTATAAAAGTCGTACTTACAAGATTTACCGAAATGCTCGATTTTCGCTAATCGTTAAAAACGAATATACAACTTTACGATAAGATACAATACTTTAAGATACAATACAACTTTAAGATACAACTTTAAGATACAATATGTAGGCTACTTTTTGAACTGCGGGTTTTTGCACCGCGGAGCACAGCTTTGCTGGTAGTTAAATAGATCAATTAGTCGTTGAGTGTGAATGACTTCTTTCAACAAGTAACATTATTAAAAGAAAATCAAAATCCCGGCTGCAAAATGGTGTAGTGCTGTAGGGCGTGCAAAAGAAACCTTATACATACCTACATACATATACACATACATACATGCTTACAACAAAACCATAACCCTCCTTCTTGCGCAGTCGGGTAATAAGCAAAAGCTTTTTTGTCAATTTTAATTAGTGTCTGGAGACAAAAGTTGATATCAGACGCACTGCAATCGCGTGTTTATTTGAAAAAAAAACCCCCAACACCGATTTTAACCAACATCAATTTTCATCAAAGAGCTCTACACTACACTCCCGACTAATTCACCATCCAACCAAAAAAAAAAAAATCGGTTCGTCCGCTCGGGAGCTACGATGCCACAGACAGACGTCAAACTTATTACACCCCGAGGTTAAAGGGGCTGGCAGAGGTGGGAGAACACGCTCACATTTCGCCGGACGATGTTCAGTCCGAAATGTGACAGAGTGCGAGCCTATCGCCATACACCAGGCTCCAGTTATGTATAGCAGATGACAATAAAATACGAACGTAATTGTTCACATACTGAACAAATTCGCGGCTTCGGCTGGAATCGTACCTGTTCCCTCTGGCCTCAGTTTCTCCAACTAGGCTATCATCAGCTTTTTGCAGCAGTTTTCTCGCGCTAAAGTCGCTCTGTGAGTTCCTTACCTTAGCGGATGTCTCCATTTCCTAAAGATTTAGGCTGTTTTAAAATTCGCAAGCTTACTGGCATGTACTTTATCAGTTTTGTAAATCACATTTCGGCACCTTTTGATTAGTTAAAAATACCTAGATAATTCATAAACAGTGACCTACAGGATGACTTTCTTTTTCCGAAATGGAAACTTAAGCTGAGACAGGAAGTGGGGGAGGGAGAGACAAATAAATTTGCTGTGGAGCTAGGCGGCGTTAAAAAGAGAGGGTATCGCAATCTACGTTCGGGTCTTTTCTTTGCCCAACATATTTCCAATGCCTCTTTAGTGTAAAGAATTTACTGATCTGTGGTATTGAAAACTGAAACAGGTACTTAATTGCATATGGCTTCGACATATCGCATATGACTCCTTTAGTTAGCGTATCGCAGCAAAACTACGCGCCCAATTTACGACTGTCAGTGGCGAACTAACAAGTCAGCTTCCAACAACTGAGTTTTTTCTTTGCTAAAAGTTTGTCAACGCTTCACGTGTAATTTGCCAATGCTATTTGTTCAATTCGCTATCTAGATTCAACCGACGGACAGTCAGCTAGTCTCTGTTTGCCTAACGAGGACGAAGCTTCGGCTCCTATATTGAGTCTAAGGCTCAATTAGCTGCTAAAAAGCTGGGTATCCTCTCGAAAGTGCGACGGTACTTCACGCCGGAACAGTTGCTTACTTTATATAAGGCACAGGTTCGGTCGTGCATGGAGTACTGTTCGCACCTTTGGGATGGATCGGCCAAGTACCAGCTCGAGGCGTTGGAGTCCATCGAGAAACGTGCGAAGAAGCTCATTGGCAACGACTCCCTCGTCCAGACCAAACTTCAAAGTTTGGATCATCGGCGCAAGGTTGCTAGTCTATCGGTGTTTTATCGGATACATTTCGGGGAGTGTGCATCTGGTTTGCATGACCTTATTCTCCCTAGCCCGTTCTTCTATAAAGGAACCAAGAGTACAAAAAAGTGGCATCGTTTTATGGTCGACATACCTACAACACGCACGAAACGCTTTGGTTCCTCATTTCTCATAAGGACCGCTAGAGTGTGGAATACTCTGCCAGAGTGTGTGTTCCCTGACACTTATAATCTGGGTGTCTTCAAGTCTCGAGTGAATCGGTTTTTTCTAGGCAAGCGTGCTCCATCGTAGGCCGCATCACTGCTTATCATCAGGCATGTTGGCGGCCAAACGCAAGCCTATTAAGTAATAAAAAAAAAAAAAAAAAACGAAGCCTAAGACCTGTAATGTTCAGGCTGGCCGTAAGGCGGTGGATACAGCGCGAAAACAATTCAGGCGTGAAAATTGTGAAGCGGCGTCCTTGTATAATTTAAAACATTATACAATCATTCATTCTATGTGAAAAAGTTTTAGCGGCATCGTACCTGAACCTTGTGCATACCAAATAGTCGCTTTACGTCCGGCCTTACCTTACGTATATTGCAATAGGGCTTCTGTATCCAATCACACCTCGTTTTTTGTTTTGATAAAAAAAGTCACCCGGTAAATATTTCAAAATCAAATTCGTTCGTTCGATTCACGAACAAAACAACATTTAAAGTTAATTTATATTTAGATAAGATAATAATTGAAAGAAATATTTTGGTGCCAACTCGTGTCCTATTTATAAAGCGAATGGATATCGTAATGGCTCATTCATTCTTGACAACAAGCGTGATCATGGCGCGCTTCAAATATTTGGTAAGTAAAGTAAGTCACTTTATCTTGCCACTTTATCATACTTTTAAAAATATTTGATCGTTGACGAATTGCAATGTAGACATTGATAGCTGTTCTAGCTAGGAAAGTTTATTACGATTTCCAACGAAAACAACGATTATTCGACACGTACCTATTTGTAATAATCAGTAAGTAATAAACAGCAGTGATATCGAAAAGAAACATGCAGTTTCTAACTAACCTATGGCGTGCTGCATGAGAGCGTGTCCCACGCAGGCGTCGCAATATCACGGCACACCGGGACTTTCACCTACTACGCCGATGACATCGAAGACGATGCCATCAGCCGGTTTTTACGGCGAGCATCGGCTGCATCACCGAAGACCATCAAGGAATATAACCTGCAGATGGCCATCAGAGATCGGAACGCGGTAGTGATGGAGGCTCTGAGTCGGGAGGAGGCCATGATGTTATAATAATTGTTATAAAAAATGTAATAATTTCTATAAATTGTTCTCGTTATCGTTTTATATTTTGTTATCGTTATATATAAATTGTGAGTCCATCTCGAGCATTCATGCTCACTATCGAAGGCACCTTCTTGCGGCGGCGTCGTGTGTCGGGTCGTTCTCTTCCCTCAAATATGGTTGAGGAGAGCGATGGCTGGCACATGCGTCATACTCGTGATCGGGTGCTGCTTGCGGGTCGCTGGTCTGCTCGTGGTGTACTCACAATGCAATAAGTGAAAACCTTTAACCTAACCTTAGATTAAGACTTAATAACTAACCCCCCTCTACCTGTATTCCCTTTTAAATAATAATTTAAGATTTATGTTAACAAAAGTCACGGTCCCCGGAGTCCGTGGAGTGTAATTTTTAATTAAAAAAAAAAAAAAAACTAACCTATGGATTCAATATGGATGTTTTGCTATAGACTGCGTGGGCTAACCGTTATGCTTCAATATTGCGATATTTGCCTCATATAAAAATCTTACCTAGAGTAATATTCAATAGTAAGAAAACGGGAAAAACTTTAAGTCTTTACATCAAGTTTTTAGTTACATAGGATTCAACAATTTTTCTAGGGCGGTCGCTGGATATCACTCTTTTTGGGGGTGGTCCTCCTTCAGGGAACAATGTCCTTCAGCCCTATCCCTGAAATGATGGCCATGGACGAAGAGTGGGCCCAGTTTGCTGAACGCGTTGTCAACCCAGAGTACCGCCTGCCAGGAAACACCCGTCCTCGTCATTACGAAGTGTCCTTGACTCCTTATTTCGACAGCGCACCAGCACCCCACAGCCCATTTGCTTTCGACGGATCAGTGGTTATCTACTTAGTTGCTACGCAAGGAAATGTTAACGAGATTGTTATGCATTGTCATGAGTTGACCATCACTTCCTTGACTATCACTTATCTGGATGCCAACCAACATAGCGTAGACATAACTGCACCAAGCCAGGAATTTGTTTGTGACCCAAGGCTCCATTTCCTGCGGATCCGTACTACAGTTCCTCTTTCGTTGAATCAAGAGTATATCGTCACAAGTACTTTTGTAGGAAGATTGCGGACAGACATGAGAGGATTTTACAGAAGTTGGTACAGAGATAGCACTGGAATAAGGTATGAATCACTAACTTATGGTGTGGGTAATTAGTTATAATTATTTATTTTATACTAGCTGCGCCCCGCGGTTTCACCCGCGGTTAAAAAGTATCCTATGTGCTATTCTGGACTATAATCAATCTCTGTGCATAAATTTGATCCATATCTGTTCAGCCGTTCTGGTGTGAAAGAGTAACAAACATCCATCCATCCATTCTTACAGACTTTCACGTTTGTAATATTAGTAGGACGGTATAATAATAAAATCTATTACTATTATATCAATTTAATGTTCGAACTTGAACACATAATTATCGTCACGCCTTTCCCCTGAAGGGGCTGACAGATGTGTACAACTCTCACACTTCGCCGGACGATATGTCCAGTTTCGGGTGACCCTGTAGCCATACACCGGGCTCCAGTTAAGTAGTAGATGATATTAAATACGCATATCATATGTACACACAAACTGGTGTGTGCCTTCGGTTTGGTCCGAACCCGCTCTCTCTGACTTGAGAGGCGAGCTTTCTCCGACTAGGCTATCATCGGCTTACTAACTTTTTAATTTTGTAGGTGGATGGCTACTACACAGTTCGCTCCTGATTATGCTCGTCTAGCCTTCCCTTGCTATGACGAACCTGAATTTAAGGCGACTTTTGACATTAGCATCTCAAGAGAACAAACTTTCAGTTCGACCATATCGAACATGCCTATCAGAACAGTATTCCCGTAAGTATACCTGCTTTGATCAGCGCCAGTCAAAAAGTCGTAAAATGTCTAAATGTGAAGAAAATTAAAATATAAAACTAGATTTAGAAAATAAAATTTCAAGCGTTTGTTTTAAATAAAATTTGAATTTTCAGTGTTACAAATGGACGTATTGTAGAAACCTTCCACACTACGCCATTAACATCAGTTTATTTGTTGGCTTTCATCGTGTCTCACTACGTTGTAGTTTCTCAAAACAACGACGTTAACAGACCTTTCCAAATCTACGCGAGAAATAACATCGGGTCCGACGGAGATTTGTCTTTGGACTTTGGAACTAGGTTACTCAAAGTAATGGAAGACTATACGCAAATCGAGTACTATACCGTGGCTCAACATATGGAGATGAAACAAGCTGCTATTCCGGACTTCTCATTTGGTGCCATGGAGAATTGGGGGCTTCCTACTTATAGGTACAACCCTAATATTTTATTTTATCAAGGTTAAAATAGTCCTAAGTGGTAACGATAGCAGTTCTTGCGAATTTTAACATTCATGTTGTCTAAATTCAATATAATTCATATTATTTATTTACTCATTATAATTTATGAAACGGGAATTACTCATGTACTATTTAGTCGATTATTCCGACTATAATTTCAACCGCATTCGGCGGTCTTTATTAAGGCGAGAGCGCGCGCGCGGCTGCGTCTCGCATAGCACTGGATCTTACTTGAGTAATTCCCGAGCAACTTGAGCAACAGGATGTTTTCCAAGAATTCTTTTATTATGTAAAAATTTTCGCTCACCAGCCACTTGTCCAATTCAATGATTTATGCAAATTAAGCAAGTGACATCAAAAACTAATAATAATAGATAAAAGCACCCTCTCATCAGATTTTTAAACACTAACACTTAAAATTTTAATGTTTTTTTTAGAGAGGCCAGTCTGCTTTATAACCCTACTGAGACTAACGACCACTACAAGCAAATTATCGCTAACATTATCTCTCATGAGATAGCTCATATGTGGTTTGGTAATCTGGTCACCTGTGCCTGGTGGGATAGCCTTTGGCTAAACGAAGGTTTTGGCAGATTTTATCAGTACTACTTAGCCGCAGTGGTTTGTATTTTTTTTGTTAATTTTTGCCTCATCACATCAGAGTATGTCTCTGCCTTAGCAAAGACATATTATGTGCCTTTTCTTTTCAAAAACGTTTGCAAATTGGCTCTCTTGAATACATGATCATAACTAACATAACTAATCAATTTTCTTTTTGCTTATGCTTTACTGATCATAATACATATGTTTGCTAATAAGTACTAAGTACTAAGTATATAAGTAAGTATTGATGGATCGGTTTTCATAAATATATCCGTTTAATTGTACATTTAGCCCCAAACAGAAGGATATTATATACCTATTTGTTTTTTTAGGTTGCACCCGAATTTGGGTTTGACACGCGTTTTGTTGTCGAACAAGTTCAAAGCTCTATGTTGGCGGACTCCATCGATACAGCTCATCCTCTAACCAATCCCGAGATTACTAACTCTGCATCTGTGTTGATGCACTTCTCCGTAATTACTTACAACAAAGGTGCTACTATTCTTAGGATGACGCAGCATCTTTTGGGAGACTCAACCTTTGATAAAGGGTTGAGAGCCTATTTGCGTGACAGGTAATATATATTTTTTGGAACTCGAATAAGTCAGCGTTTGACTAAAAACTCGCCTGTTGGTAAGCGACGGTGTGGTCGAAGATAAAGCGCGCAGGCTTAGAAGATTCCTATACACTCCAGCCTTGAAAAGGCCTGCATTATAATTTTTAAGGCGCTGGCCCACCGCGGCGCACTTTTGACACGACCATGCGGCTTATTTAGTTGACAGTTTGACAACGTGGGTCTACGCTGCAGCACACGCTATACACGAATATGACCCCACGACTATGTACTACTGTAGCGCAGCACAGTTTTAAATCATATGCCAGGCGTCGCTTTCTCACCCGTCTCACTTCCCGCAGTGAAGCTACGCCGCTTTCGTGTACCGCATGCACAGCGTGCATGGCGTTGAGATGCGTGGGTAGCTTATTCGGGCAAGCCACGCGTATAGCAATGACTTCACTAATCTCATATTCATACCTAGCGTTTCCGTGGGTTGCGGTGGATACTATGACATACATTTTCTTGCAAAGCGAAGCTAGACACACGTGCGTAGCCTCGCCGCGATGGGCCAGTGCCTTTATATTCATTTTAATATCGTTTTTGCTAATGTGAGTTTGTTCCTTTGTTTGTTTTACATTTTCACGTCACTGATCGTCATGAAATTTTGCATGCATACACGTTATCAAGGGACTGGAGAGGTCATAAGGCTTTCATCCCAAAAAAATACTAGTTTTAGAAATTGAGGGGTGCAGCTGGCAGAAAAAATCTAACATCCTTGATTGAATCAGGCGTTACTTTGCGGAAGTTCATCTTCAAACTTGTTACTTAGCTATGTCCACACTGTGCCTTTTTTTGTTCATTAAGGGCATGCGTCATAGCGCAGTCAACAGCGCACGTGAGGCGTGCCCCTAACGCATGCGCGATGACAGTTGAAAGAGAAGCGCGCGCTGTGATACACGTTTTCCCGCGTTGAGTGGATTTCTATGCCACAAAGCGTTCAACAACAAGATGGCGGACGAAGAAAAAGATAATACATTGAAGTTTATTGAAGACTATTGAAGTTTCCCTCAACTTTGGGATCCTAATAATAAATCACGTTACTTCGATTACTATAATAACGTCGTATCCAAAACTTTCTCTTGGTTCTTTTTTTCTGGAATTTCTTATGACCAAGTAAGCCGCACTTATTCCACCAAGTAAAATATTCTCATCACACATGTTTCCTAAAGCTGACAGCAACTACGACTGAACTAAATGACCATAATTGACGTTGCGTTCATTTACGCATTCAATTATTGAAAGCGCCAAACGAAAGATGAATAGAAAGATGAAGACGAAAATTGAAGATGAAAATGCATAGTGTGGACATAGCTTATGGGTTTGTTGCGTTAGTTCAAATGTTCAAATTGCGTGCGCTGTTGACTGCGCTATGACGCATGCCCTTAATGAACAAAAAAAGGCACAGTGTGGACATAGCTATTGAGTGGGTAACTTCCATGCAAATTTGTCGATTTAAAATTTAAAACGTCAGTTTAAGTGTCCATGCTCGCACTATTTTTCTATTTCTTTGAAAATGTAGGCATGTTAACAACCGTTATAATTTGTTTAACCAGAGCATTCAATGTTGCTACTCCTCAAAATCTTTTCCACGCTCTTGACGCCGCCGCCTTCGAAGACAACGCTCTGGCTGCGTACAACGGAATGACTATCGAAAACTATTTAAAAACCTGGTCCGAGCAACCTGGTTACCCGCTGCTTACAGTCAGTACTGATCGAACTACTGGACGCATGACTGTTACACAGGTATAGTTATAATTACAGAGACCCGACCCCAAACAATGGAAATAAGAGAAGTTGAAGAAGAAAACATTAATAGTGTAAAGACAGATTTAATATTTTTTAGTAATCTATAGGACTAACCAATAAAGTAGTCTACTTAAAGTAGTAACTAAAATTCGACCCATATCCTGTTTTAACGTGTGATTGTTCGCACACGTGACAGTTTAGTATCTTTTTAAGACACAAGATATCAACATTTACTTAAAACAACTTTCTCCCTTTTTAGCAATAAACGCTGTAAAGTCTCAGAATAGTTATACAGTGTTTTGTCTTTTTCGATCGAGTTCAAAAATGTAAAAAGGAGAAAAAGACAAAACATACTATAACTATACAGAGACGTTTGTTAGTAATGGGGTCTAGCTGACTCTGAGGGGCTGTACTCTTTAGCGGACTCTAGCTGAAATATATCAGTCATCGAATTCATATTGAAGCTGGAGTCATACTAGCCCGTTTTATTATTTTTTGTTTCTTCTAGTCCCGTTGGGAGCGCAATACTGGCGTGTCCAGCCAGCCTAGCCTTTGGCACATCCCCATCACCTGGACGAGACAAAGCGAAGGAGACTTCCTGAACCTTAAGCCTTCGTTCTTTATCAGTGACCAGGTGAACTATATCCTCACCGCACCCTTGGAACTTGAATGGATTATCTTCAACAAGCAAGAATCTGGTAATTTGTTTAAATTTGTCACTAGCAGTTAGGTACCCACGACTTATTTTGCGTTTATTCAGAAAATAGTATACAAAAACCTTCCTCGTGATTTAATGTAACTAATTATGTAATTTCATCAAGATCCCTTTAGCTGTTTAGCCGTGATAAGCCGGCCGGAGTCCGTGTCTACACAGTAAGACGGTGATTGGGGGTTAGTACCGTTCAAATTCTACCCCTATCGTTGAAGCAATGACGCTATTTGAGAAATAAATATGCTATCGTGGATCATGTGGAGCGCCGCAAGGCTGCTAATTCGTGACCGATCATCACATTTAATGAGTTATGGAACAATTGCACAAGTTAGCATCATCTTTCTACCCTTATTCCACTTATGTGGGGTCGGTTCAGTGTGTAAGTACGTTACTTACAACACTCTTTATTTTAGAATTCACTCCTTCATCTCATTCGTATTGTCTTTCACGCAATTCATCCATACTTTGTGCACAAGTCATTAAATTAAATGTATAGTTTTTTTTCCATGAAGTAATTTACCTATTACTACCTACTACTAGCTTTATTCAGAAAAGTGTATCTAAAAACCTTACTCGTGAAATACTGATATTAAATATTGAATTTAATCACGATCCATCAATCAAGATTTAGTCACAATCCATGATGCCCTGTTATTCCAGGTATCCAAAGGCGACGGCGATTGCTTACCATCAGGCGGCCTGTTAGCTTGTTTGCCAGCTAAGGCATACAAAACAAAATCTGTTTAGCCGTTTAGCCGTGAAAAGCCTACAAACAGACATACAGAGTGACTTTAGGTTTTATAATAAAACTAGCTGTCACCCCGCGACTTCGTTCGCGTTTATTATTTATGTATTATATGTGAGCTATCCTATCTGTTAAGTTCGATCGAACTGCACACGGGGTGCAAATTTGATTGAAATCGGTTAAGTAGTTTAGGAGTCTATAGCGGACAAACAACGTGACACGTGATAATTTATAAATATACATTAAAAAGATAAGAAGATTAGTATGGAAGGGTTTGTACTCGTCTGATAATAATAGATCCGAAGATGGAACACTTTTCTTGGGTCTATGCTCATCAAAATATTGTTTCTAGGTTACTACCGCGTGCTCTACGATGAAACCAACTGGATTCTTCTCACCAGAGCTCTAAGAAGTGCAGAAAGAACAGTTATTCACGAATTTAACCGTGCTCAGGTTTGCACTTTTGGACTGTAATCTCTTCTTATTCGTGTGCTCATGGCAGAGTGGTCGTTGTTGCGTGGATAGTCCAAGGCTCCTCGCTGACTTTGTCCCTCTCCAGGGAGCCTGACATTGACCATGACCTTTTTATGCAATGATGATTGATAAGATATCATGGTAGGTCCCCGGGGCTGCTGGTTGTACTGTAAAATAGACATTATCCCAAATGAAATAATATTTAAAGGATTAGATGTGGTTTTGATTGTGAATAGGAAAATACTAGATTCAAATTCTTACTATTCATGTAGATGTTGATTGTACTACTCTACTTAAAGAAAAAGAAGATAGAAGAAGAATAAGATACAATGAAGAATTTGCCTTATGAAGATTAAAACCCAAAACTGAAACATTACAAAGAAATAATTAAGTATCCATATATATAGATAGATAGATAGATAAACTCTTTATTGTTCACACCACAAATAACAAAACAACAAGAGAAAAATTATGATAAAACTTATTAAATAGTGTAACAACTGGAAGCCTTATCATTAAAAGCGATCTCTTCCAGGCTTTAATATATTTAATATAATGAATATAATATAATGATTGAAAATACTGTTATTTTTTGTTTCAGATTGTGAATGACTTATTCTCCTTTGCTAGAGCTGGCGTAATGTCATACCAGAGAGCTTTCAATGTACTCTCCTTCTTGAAGTTCGAAGACTCCTACGCACCTTGGATAGCGGCTATTACGGGCTATGAATGGGTTATAAGGAGCGTAGCCCATAATAGTACTGTTGCTGATCAGCTTAAAGTTAGTTTTATTAGTTGCTAAATGCTAGCTGTTACCCGTGACTTCATTTGTGTTTATTCAGAAAATAGTACCCAGAAACCTTTGTAATTAATTATCAAACTTCGTCAAGGTCCATTCAACCGCTTAACCGTTAAAAGCCTACAGGCAGACAGACAGGCTACTTTCAATTTTGTAATACTAGTACGGAAGTATGGAAGTGTGGAATAGTGTGAAAGTGTGGATATAACTGCGCCCGCAGTTTAACGGTTTTTATGTTTTTGCACGATTGAGTAACAAACGTCATAAAAACATTCATATTTATATTAATTAGTAGGTAGTGGGAACCCGAATATACATATTTTTCGAAAAAATCAACACGTTATCCATATGTACAGGGTGTTACAAAAACCCTGTTACATCCTCGAGGTGCGCATCCAGTATCGACCGGAGGATGCATTTATGCATGTTTAAAATAAATATTGACTCAAAAAATTTTGAACACAATTTGCGTTCCGCCCTCCTAAAAGGTGAACGCAGTCACTAATCACGTTTTGCATGAATACTTATAAGTGTGTACATGCCCTTAAATTATACAACAGGGTTTTTGTACTTGCTGTATACAAACATACATTGTCACGCCTTTCCCCTGACGGACTATATTCAGTCCCAAATGTGATAGCGCCGGGCGAGCCTGTCGCCATATACCGGGTCCAGTTACGTAGTCCATAGTCCAAGCCATATTTGAACATTAAACATTTTTATAGGACCTCATCATCAGGAACAGCGAAGCTGTGGTCGCGCATCTCGGGTGGGCTGAGTCAGATAATGAACAGTTCATGCTAAGGCTTCAGAGACTGTACGTCAACCAGTTTCTCTGCAACGTGGGGCACGCGCAGTGCATAGCTACTGCCCAGGCAAGCTTCCAAGCTTGGAAGAACAGCAACATACGGTAATTTACTGGTTTTGGTATAAAGGTTCAAAATATAAACAGAAACTGAGAAGTTTACCGACCCCCTTTTAAATAACTGTAAAGACAACAAGACGATGATTTTAAAAATACTTAAATGACGTCAAGTTTGTTTAAAAGAATCAGTAAATAATAAGTAAAATATTAAATAAACATTTAACATGGTGCGGCTACATTAGCGCGCGATGATTCGTGTCGTGTTGTCGCGCTAAAATCATCGTTGGTTATTGGCGATGTTCATGTCTACATTAGCGGTACTTTACATTACTCCTTGCTATTCTGCGTAATTGACGTGAACGATAATTTGCCTGATATACGAGTGATAAACTAACCGGCTACACTTGTCGCCATAGCCCGAATTATCGCCGAAGGCTACTAATGTAGCCGCACCATAACAATTAACTAATTCTGCCTAACATTTTGCAGCGCCACTTCACTTTGTTACCACAAGGCGATATTGTGCTGCTTTACAGCGTTTGTATTAGTAAGACGATTTAATCGCGCGACTCCAGCACGACTTCCACGTGGCTGTAGTGCGATTGCCGCGTTGACATCATGTTCATTATGATCGTCAGTCGCGCGACAAAGCGCAGAGACCACATTGCTATTTCAAGAATAAATATAAGTACATCATTTTGTGAATCGTAGTCATCTATAATTTTGTTAATTACAGCGTTACTCCAAACATGCGCCCGTGGGTGTACTGCGCTGCTCTACGTGCTGGCACCGAAGAAGATTTTGATTTTTTCTGGAGCCGTTATCTGGTAGAAGACCATGCCAGCGAGCAAGTGGTCATGCTCCAGGCGGCCGGATGTACTCTTAACGAGGTCGGCCTTAACAAGTTCTGGGAAGCCATCACGGAAGTTTCAGAAACCCATACGCCTATCATTAGAGAGCAAGACCACAGCGCTGCATTAACCTCTGCCATCACTCGTAACGAAGAAAACACCATGAGGTCCTTCAGGTGGCTGACGAACAATCTCGAAAGAACAAGAAACTCGTAAGTGTCGTTCAAAGTGGAGCAATACTAACTTCTGAACTTTATAAATGTTTTATCTCATCTATGTTTTTTTGTTTTTTTTTTACAGGGTCGGACTGAATAATCCATTGTACTCAATCATTTCACGTCTTCTGAATGAAGAAGATATCATAGAGGTAATTCTGCAATAGTTTCTCTAAATACTTAATTAAAGGTTTCGTAACATAGATTTTTTTTTGAGAAATTTAAAATTTGTAAAAGTATTGCCATCATTACGAAAATAATCTTCCTACTGGAGACTTTTCAGTTTCTCAAGCCAGATGAAATGATATTATTATGTTGCAGCACATAATTTATTTCAAAAAATCTATCAGGTTCACACAGTGTATGATAATATTTTAGATTTTATTTTATATTATTACTTATTGATTTTAAATGATAAATATTACGAAATGAACTTCTGTATCAGTAAAATAGCTAAATATTTAAATAAAATTCATATTCTATAAGTATTTGTTTTCTAGACAAATATATAGGTAACTTTCGTTTACAGGTCGACAGTTGGCTACAAGAGAATGAGGAACTCATAGGTACCAGTGCTTATTCAATGGGGATGGCAGCCTTATGGGTCGTTAGAAGCAACATTGAGTGGTACAGCCAGAGATCAGCTGAAATAATAGAATTCATCGAGACTGATTACGTTGAAGATAATATAGAACCACCAACACCAGAACCGACGACTGAAACAACGACGACGGAAATTATTACAGTACCGCCAACTGCAACCCCAGCTGAAACTACAATTGAGAGCACAACTGAAACCACAACTGAAACCACAACTGAAACCACAACTGAAACCACAACTGAAACCCCAACTGAAACCACAACCGAAGGAACCACCGAACCAACCACGCCTGAACCAGGTTCAGCCAACACTGCAGCGTTGAGCTTTCTCACTCTATTATTCACTTTAAGTATAAGTTTCCTTACGTAAATATAATCTGCTGTGCCATACATGTCGTTGCGTCAAGAACGTTTTATTAACGTTCGTTTTGTATTATTTAACAACTGTCATTATTTTGTTCGGGTCTACAGGGTTGGTCCCATAGTAAAAGTTGTTTAGAATTATGAGTAATTCTATTACTTAGTTTGTGGTTAATACTCTTTAAAGTTGTTACTCTCAGGGTCGGACTGAGCTGGAAGAGCCCGGGTGTTTCCACATAAGCCAGGGGCCCGAGACGGGGTGTAGCCTCCAACCTACCTAACGTCTGGCTTGCGGCAAGCCCTCAAGCCAAGTCCGTGGGGGGCCCACGCCGTCTGGGGCGCGGCTGGCAAATGCCACCCTGACTATATGGCCAGTCTAACCCTGCCCTTTACACGAGCAATCAAAGAACAAAATAAGTTGGGGATACATTTAACATATTAAATATTGTGATCTTTCGCAAAGTAGCTTAATTCATCCAGTGATTTGATTGGAGTCAAAGATTTAGTCTTTTATAGATATCAATAATTGTGATGTTTTGCGTTTGTAGAACATGTATTGCGTATGTACTTAATAAGTGCGTAAAAAATTATGAGAAAAGAAATAAAAATATTTTTGTTAAAATTTGGATTTTTGTTTTGGGAACCTACTTAAAATAATTAACCGGAAAATAGAAAAAAAAAAGACTGTTTATAGTGAATTTAGGCTTAGGTAACACTATTATTAATACCACATAGAGACATAATGCTAAAGGTATGCTTTCGAAATCCGCTGCACGCGACAGTGCAGCAGCAGCAGTGCTGATTCGATTAGGGTGGCAGTGTTGCACTGTTAATGGTAATGCGCTGTTGTGTATTTATTAATTTGCTTTGAGTTGAAAGATGTCGATTTATGACCAGCTTTTATTTATATTGTTGGAAGAAAAATTCATCTTTTCACGCACACTACTGGTCTGTCGCGGCGATGGGCCGACACTGCCGCGCAGCAGTGCTGCCGCAGCATTGCTGCCGCTGCATTGCTGCCGCTGCATTGCTGCCGCGACATTGCTGCGTAGCTTGGAATGAAATCTTATTTAAACTTATGGAGACTAAATGGGAACCAGTAGTGCTGCAGCAGCACTGCTGCGTGCAACAGAGTCCGGAATCATACATTTAAGCAGTAAGTAAGTAAACCGATTAGATCGCACGACGCATCTAGTGCTCAGATGTCGCGAGACAAGCGCCGCACATTGCAGAAAACGCATGGCACGTCAAAAAATTACCCGGATAAAAATAAAACTAGCAAATGCTAGTAGGCCATGCAGTAGTAGCACATGCTAAGGCCGAATAACGCATACTCGGGTCGACCCGCGGCGCTTGCAAAACATATGCCACTCAAAGTGCGTACGTCCATATTTAGAAAGGAAAGAAGAAAGAAAAAAAAGTTTATTTGTGACCTATTGAAATTAAAAACATTAAAGGAATTTTACAATTTACAAGGTCCCAAAACGGCCCCAACTCAGCATAATGCCGGCTGTTAACCGGCGGGTCTTCCGTTGGAACCGCTTGGTGATGTTACGGTACAAGCACATACACAGTACACACTACAATATTTGGGTTGTTCCTTACTCATCCCTCGTAAACTTATTTGTGTGGACGCATATGCTACGTACAAGCCCGAAGCGAACGAATGTCGTCCCATCAAAGCGCTTGACTGCGAGCAGTGCACTAAGTTTCTTGGCTGTTGCATGCTTGGTGTACCGTAGACGACGCATGCCTCGCTAGACGTGCTTGGCTATGTCTCAGTACAAGCAAGCCACTTGCTGGTACTGAGACGCTTTGCTCGTGGATTATTTGTCAACATACACTGCCTCACCCTCACACGTAGGACGAAGAAGGTCTATGAAAGAAGAAGGAATGTGAAGGTCCACACGTCGTGAAGCATGCGTTGTACGTCGTATACGTGGATCCAGATGAGCGAGGGACCCGAGCATCCGACATTCGGCCTGAACAATATTGTACTATTTTTTTTTTCCAGTCACTTTTTACCGTGGCATATTATTCCGAACATAAAACTGACTGCATGCTTGAAATATTTACTAAAAAAACTTTGAATATCGAGTAAGAAAGGGTTATGAAAAATATTCGAAAGAGGAGAGAAACCATAATAACTTTTAGTGATCTGTGAATATGGCCTGAATGTACTAACACATTATCATAGTTATGACGACATGCTTGTAAAATAGTTTATCGGTACTTCAAATATGTAAAAGTATTAGTATAGTTTATATACTTAACTAGTCAGTTAGTAATGAGTGTAGTTTCTGTAGGTAAGCTTTAGATATTTTTAATTAAAAGTTTTAAATAACTTGGAATTTTTCTTTACATTTTTGCTTTAGCTTTTTCAGCTAGGCCTACTTAACCGATTCTTATGAAATTTTGCAGACACATTGAGTTCCCGAGACAATATATAACTTGTGGTCAGTAGTACAGTTACAGCTCGCTACACCGCCTCGTACACTTTTCTCGCTCGCATCCCTAGCTCAGTTAGTTAGTTCTTCTCATCTTTATTTGCTCACATTTCTAGCTGTTCTAATTTTGGTTCTAGACATGCATAAATTCGCTCGCCCGTTACCACCAAAGTAAAGCTGTGCGTAGCAAACATGAGAGTAGGAAGTGATCTTACTGGTAGATTTTTTCCTCCACTGCTTATTTTCCTAGTATATTTCGATGAATTCGCACCCTTAAAAGAGCATTGCAATGAGTTGCCGAATTCTACACTTTGATTACTCGCCAATCAATAATTCTCCGTCTGAAACCATAATTTCGATAACGATAAGCTTGCGATTGTTGCTCGATAAAATTCGATTTTGTGAACTCTTTAGATAAAAGTTATAATAGGTACAAAAGATAAGGAAATAATTATTGATAAATATATAATATGGAAAGTATGTATTACTAGTCGGTCGGTCGTCGTTGTCGGGACCGCTATGGGTAAGTCCAAGCTCTAATCTACATAAATGATAGGTAAATCGATATTATGATTAAGGACAGCTTTTTGCGCCATAAATAGCGTAGGTATCTGGAATAATCATTGCTAAGCAAATATTGGAAAAAGTGTTTTGAAAGCTTTAGTATTTTTATATGACTCATTCGATTATTACTGGTCCTAGCCTGTCTAATTAAGAGGAATGTAAACTTTCATTTCATGTTTTTTGGGCCAATCATAATATTAATAATAGTATAATTAATTAGTGTACTTGCACTGTTCAGTAGGCCCAAGTTTTAAAGGACTTTTTTGACACGTCTATAGGTATTTACTAAGTGGCTGTCTTTTTCATTCCTGCCCATTAGAAAGTACCTCAATAAATTTAACAAGTTAAGGTCAGTTCATTGAAAAACGTTTAATGCTTATAAAACAATACCAGAGGGAAGGAGATATAGTCCATTTCATTGCCCATGTCAAATTTCATCACAATGTGGCAAATGGTCTCCAAGAAATTTGACAAGTGTTTCGTATGAAAAGTTTACAGCTCTAGGTAACCCTTGAGCCTTGGATTGGGTATAATTTACATTCATATTTCTATAGGCACAAACATGCTGCTGTCAAGTTTCTTGTTCGTCCTCATCGGGACCGCAGCAGCGGTGCCCCACGACAACTTGCGGTCAGACTTTGAGTTCCTGGACCGTAGCACCAACCTGGACGAGCCCGCGTACCGCCTCCTTGACACCGTGTACCCCACCGCCATGGATGTAGATCTGGATGTCTACCTGCCAGAAGCCAGGTTCAACGGTCTTGTGCGGATAGAAGTCGATGTAAGTAACTTTTCCTTGGTTTTGCAAAACCGGCTCTAGATTTCTTTGGTCGATGCCTAAGTAGCTTAACAAATACTGAACAGAATTTGTCTTCCCACATTCTTTTGATGCTAAATTGTCCACTGTTTTTAGTTTTCTACTCGATCTAAAAACTAAAATGTAATGACTCAGTATTAAAAATATTTTGAAATATTACATATTTTTTTCAATAGTATCTGAAGACTGTACAGCATTTGATGGAAAACGTTGATGATGATGATGAATTGTTGCATTGTATGCTTTTACAATTAACAACAAACTTATACTTTATATACTAATACTAACGAGGATAAGATCCATAAACCATTGAGAAATAAAATTAATTGTTGAAAAAAAAATGCAATAACCATAACCTTCATAGTTTTTGTGAAAAAAGTTTGTTATTAGTTACTGTACATAGCAATTGATAAATTTATATTTTATATATACCTATTCAATAGTTATAATAATCTAGGTGTCTTCAAGTCTCGAGTAGTTTGATTTTTTCGAGGCAAGCGTGCTCCATGGCAGACCGCATCACTGCTTATCATCAGGCGTGATAGCGGGAAATGCAAGCATATCAAACTATTAAAAAAAACCGAATGAATCTAGAATATTCAAAGTATTATAAATATTAATGCACTGCCTATCCTTATACCCCACTTATGTGAGGTGGGAAACTTTCTCCATTCATCTCTATCTCTCGTCATCACAAAATTAACTCCCTTCTCATTCATATCCTCTTTTACACAATTCATCCATACCTTCTTCGGTCGCCCTTTATTAATAATGAAGCACTTGTGCACCCAATTGTACTCGTGCCTAAATCTTAATCAAGTTAAACTACGGCAAACAATAATCTAAAGCGATAAAGAAATAAGCCGTCTTGATAACGATTAAAGATAAAATAATTATTTTATTATCATGCTGATTGAGATAAAATACATAGACATGGAACGTAAGTGAAACCTAATTTCGAATAATGACGTTAGTGCCCTCGATAGCGTTAACGAAATATTATTATGACCTTGAGTTATTAGTAGGTATGCGGATACTTACGACACCTCACCATACCATTTTAGAGTTCTGAAGGAAAGTAATAATGAACTCTCACTAAGTTCATCTGTCTGTCTGTTTTAACATAGAGTTGCAGCTATTGCATACATTGACAACGATATCCATGGTACACAAAAGGACATAGGGTATCTATCAATCTGCTTCAAAATTTAGTTGCAAGATTCCACACGAACAAACATAGTTACATACATACATTGCAATTTAAATAAAAGCTTACAACTGTTATTTTACAAAATAACAGTTCTCGTAGGGCCGAGAACTGCAGGGTGCAGCTGTGGTTTAGAGCCAGGATTAAAATTAAAAAGTTAATTTTGCTTCAAATGACCTATGTAATCTCTAACTTTCAGGTTCGTGAAGAGAATCTCACCGAGATCGTGCTACATCAGAACGTGGTCTCTATCAGTAGCGTGAATCTAGAAACTGCTACGGGCCAGCCTGTGCCTCTCCGTTTCCCTAGCCCCTTCACCACAAATAGCTATTACGAAATCTTGTCAATCCATCTTGCCGATCCCATCCCTATTGGCAAATACGTCATCACTATCCGCTACTTGGGGAGGATCAATGAAAATCCTCTTGACAGAGGATTTTACAGAGGTTACTACTTTTTGGGTGAAGAGCGCAGGTAAGCATTTTTTTTAATTCTACTTAGACAGAAAATTAAGAAAATTAAGTTTGTAATCAGGAAATAATCAAATCAAATCAATTTATTTCGACTAATTTTTCAAGTCATATCAAAGCCGGTTAATAATATATATATATAATTAACCAGTTTATTAAATAGTATAATATCCGGTTAATATTTAGCACATTTATTAACCTAACTGAAATTATAAATGCGACTGTAACCTTGTTCGTTAGTTTGTTTATTTGTTTGTTATGCTTTCAGGCCTTAACTGCTTAATCGATAATGATAAAATTTTGCACACACATTGTCAGGGGTACAGAAAAGGGCTCCTTTTTATCACAAAAACAAAAGGTTTTTACCGCGAGTGAAACCGTGGGATACAGCTTGTTAATTTGTTTTAATAATATTTGTTCTAGCTGCGCCCCTCGGTTTCACCCGCTTTCCCACAGGCAACGTTATTTTTTTCGGGATAAAAGTCTCCTATGTTGTTTTCTGTAACCCAGACAACGTGTATGCAAAATTCCAAGACCATCGGTTGAGTAGTTAAGACGTGAAAGCGTGCAAACTCACTTTCGCATTTATAATATTAGTTAGGATTAGGATAAAGTCAAAGTCAAAGTCAAAATGTTTTTATTCAATTTAGGTATCAAAGATACACTTATGAATGTCAAATTTATTTAAATAGACTCGACTGCCTTATTCGGATAAAGATCCTCTACTCAGAAGAACAGGCAAGAAACTGAGGGGCATTATTTTTCAAATCCTACTAATATTATAAACGCGATAGTTTGTATGAATGGATGGATGGATGGATGTTTGTTACTCTTTCACGGAAGAACAGCTGAACAGATCTGGATGAAATTTGGCACAGAGATAGATTATAGTCTAGAATAGCACTTTTTAACCGCTGGTAAAACTGCGGGGCGCAGCTAGTAATAAATAAAATATAGTCTCACAAATTTTGGCTTACAACTAGGCAATATCTATAAAGATAGAAAAGTCACCTTCATGTATTATAAAGACTTTTTGTTTTCCATTTGCAGGTTATACGCCACCACGCAGTTCCAGCCCTTCCATGCAAGAAAAGCTTTCCCTTGCTTCGATGAGCCCCAATTCAAGTCAGTGTACAGGATCTCCATCACTCGTGACAGCAGCCTTAGCCAGTCTTATTCCAACATGGATATTGTTGAAACACAAGCGTAAGTTACTTAATTATTGTGGTGTTTGAGAATGATCTACATGAGCAAAAGCAAAATCAGCATTTTATTTGTCCGACGATAGCTCGATCCAATCGTGATGAAATTTTGCAATCAAGTTTAGTAGTTCAAGCAAATACAGTTTACAGTTTGGAGCGATATCACAGTTTGAGGTGAACTGCTTACTTATATGAAGCAAAGCTTTAAAACTGACTTTCCTTTATCCATGTAAACAATTTTTCAACTTTTGTTTATATTATTAAAAACTGCTTGTGACCGACTTTGATAAAACTCTATTTAAAATGTATACCACTTCTAAAATATGATCTACAAAACAAAAAAAGAATCATTCAAATCGATTCACAATTATTGGCGTAGGAATTACGTAACGTACAACAAAAAAAAACATACAGTCAATTAAAAATCTTCTCTTTTTGGAAGTTGGTGAAAAATGTGTTGAAATTTTTTATCGTAACTGCCACATTTTTTTCAGTGTGGGCACGCGCACCCGAGAGACTTTCTACCCCACTCCCATTATTTCTGCCTACCTTGTCGCCTTCCACGTCAGTGACTTCCAGAGCACCAACCTGACCAGCACTGCTGCCAGGCCCTTCCAGATCATCTCCCGCCAGGGTGCGCTCGACCAGCATGACTATGCCGCTGAAATCGGTAAGGAATACTCTAGATTTACTCATACAAACTATTTTTTTACGTTCTTATAAGTTGTATACATTGCGAAAGACTACTATTGAAGACTATTGTCAAATTTAAAATTTGTGTAGATGATTTTCTACAGAGAGTTTCTTTTAGATCACGTGGTTTTTATTGTATACTAGCTGCACCCTGTCTGCAGTCAAACAGTAGTCTGTGTATTGTGTCAATGCTACCTCCAAACCAAAGTTTGTCAAAATCCGTCTATCCGTTTGAGCATGAAGAAGTAACAAACGTACATCACACAAACTTTGGCCTTATAATGTTAGTGCAAGCTATACATTTCTCTCATGCTTAGTTTTTTTATGAGCCTAGTATGAGAAAACTATGATGTTTAAATTAATAAATTTATATACTGAGTCGAAATATTTTAAGATGCATTTACCAGACCATTAACCACGCAATATGTCGTAGGTATATTTTTCTAATTTTCAAATTCATTTTAGGCGTCGGGATCACCAGTGCTCTTGATGACTATTTCGGGATCCAGTATCACGAAATGGGACAGGGTGTTCTGATGAAGAACGATCATATTGCTTTGCCTGACTTCCCCTCTGGTGCTATGGAAAACTGGGGAATGGTAAACTACAGGTAAATTTATTCAATCATGCACTACCTAAAAAAAATAACATAACAATTAGGCTAAAAATTAATGCTAAAAATTATATTTCAGAGAGGCTTACCTGCTTTACGATCCTCAAAACACTAATATCAACAATAAGATCTTCATTGCCACTATCATGGCGCACGAACTTGCTCACAAGTGGTTCGGCAACCTGGTCACTTGCTTCTGGTGGAGCAACTTATGGCTTAACGAGTCTTACGCCAGTTTCTTTGAATACTTTGGTGCTCACTACGTACGTTTTTGACATAATTATTACCTAACAATTATTTAATTAAATTTAATTTTCTTACGTTGATCTTAACGACATTTTTGTCATGACCTTTAAAACTTTACAGATAAGTTTTTTTTTTTGTTTTGTAGTCATTCGTGTTTTTGTTCATTAATTAGTAATAGCAAGTGTAAAGAAAGACTCAAATTTTATTTTATTTCAATTTCAATCAATAACACGGATTATAGTACTCATGACAAGATTCGCTCTTCCTGATTTTGTATCAATTTTTTTTCAGGCTGATCCGAGTCTTGAGCTAGATGATCAGTTCATCGTGGACTACGTTCACAGTGCTCTGAATTGGGATGCAGGTGCAGGTGCTACTCCTATGAACTGGACAGCAGTTGCCAGCAACCCTTCCATCTCGTCCCATTTCAGTACTACCAGCTACGCTAAGGGAGCATCCGTCCTAAGGATGTTGGAACACTTTGTCGGTGAGAGGACTTTCAGAAACGCACTGCGTCACTACCTCAGAGACAAGTAAGTTTATGACAAGAAGATGTTTTATATATTTTGAGCCATAAAGTTTAATAGTAGATAAAACTGACTGACTGCCTCGGTGTCTCAGTCGGTAGTGAACCTGCCTTCTGAGCTTGGGGGCGTGAGTTCGATTACCACCTAGGGCAAACATTCATGTGATGAACATTTCTGTTTGTTCTATGTCTGGGTGTTAATATCTATTTATGTACCTATTTAAAATATATATGTACGTGTACAGCCATAGTACAAGCTTTGCTTAGTTTGGGGTCAAGCGACCGTGTGAAAAAAAAACTTTTATTTTTAATATTATTTTAGTGCGTACGACATCGGATTCCCCGAAGATATGTACGATGGCTTCAGAAAGTCCGTCGCTGAAGACTTTGAATTCTTGCGAGACTTCCCTGATGTTGAAATTGGACAGGTGTTTGATTCCTGGGTCCAGAACCCCGGATCTCCTGTGGTTCAAGTCAATGCTAATCACGAAACTGGTGTAATCACGCTTACTCAGGTTTGTAATGTTTTTTTAGAGTGTCTATTTTGAAAATGTAAATCCGTATATATTCATACTCAACTATTATTTTATTTGACAGCGGCGTTTCCAACTGACTGGGACACCGGCAGACACAATTTGGCACATCCCGATTAGCTGGACCCACAGTGGCAACCTGGATTTCAGGAGTACTAAGCCTTCTCTTGTCCTCTCCAGTCAATCCGCTACGATCCAGAACGTCCCTGGACACCATTTCGTCATTCTGAATATTGCTCAGTCAGGTGCGTTCACTTAATTAAAGTTTTCAGACATTTGCTGATAGTAATAATAGTTCTACCAATGCCTCAGTGAGGCTTAAAATTACAAAAAGCGAGTACTTAAAAATCCTAACAGTGAACCTTCTCGTATTTGTGGAACCAAATAGGGGTCCACCAATCCATATCTAACTATTCTATATGATGATTGCTGAAGGTCTAGGTAGAAAGATGTAATTTGGAAGTATAAGTTCCTTCGTATTTGTAGGTTTGTACCGTGTTAACTACGATGACCACAATTGGGAGATGATTGCCGAGTACCTCCGCAGCAGCAACAGGGAAAATATCCATAAACTCAACAGAGCGCAGGTAATTTAAAATTGCAGGCATTTGATTAATAATCAACTATAGTTATTAGTATTTTTTTATATATTATTATATGCAATATATACCATACCTTAACATTTATCTATATTATCATCACACAGGAGAACAAGTTTACTACCTTGGTCGCAAATCTAAAGGACTGGCAAAAATGGGACTGTATCTGTACCCTTTTAAATATTATGTTTATTTATCCGAGGCTACACAATAATAATCTACTTTTTTTCAATGTTACTAGGCCAATAAAATATGATCAAATCTTAAACACTTTACAGATTGCCAACGACGTTCTTCACTTTATTCGCGCTGGTGACATCGAAATCCCACTAGGATTTGAAATTCTTTCCTTCCTTGAACAAGAGACTGATTACTACGTTTGGGCCGGAGCCTTGGGCCAGCTTGACTGGATCCAGAGAAGGTTGGAGCACCTGCCCAATGGTCATGAGGAATTCAGTGTACGTATATCAAACAAATTATCGATTTAAAGCCAAAATAACCTTTATTGAGATTGTAAAGAACTAAATAATTATTGACTAGCTACGCCCGAGTGTTACCCGTGATTTAAAAGAAGTGTTATTTTAATTTTGTTCGTTTTATTTTGTTTATTGATTGTAGTACCTAAGAATTTGGTGCAAGAATACCTTTTTTGAGTTTTTTTTTAGCTGTAAATATCTATTACTAGCTGCGCCCCGTGGTTTCACCTGCAGGCGCACAAGAACCGATTTTTTTTTGAGCTGAAACCATATTATGTCCTTTTTGTATTTCTGACAGCGTGTGTGCAAAATTTAATTTCATGATGAATGGGCGTGCAAGCGTAAAAAAACAAACAAAGTCACTTTCACAATTATAATATTACTAGCTGATCCGTAGAACTTCGTACCGCAATATATATATATATAAATATATTTTCTTTGTATAAACCTTGTCCTGACAATAATTAACGCAAGAAAAAAAAAAGAATTATCCAATTAAGTGCAGTCGTTCGCAAGTGTTGCGCGTACATAAATTTCGGTGATTTAATTTTATTTATACTTACTTACACGTAGATACTTAAAAAGATTTAGTTAGGCTAGGAATGGGTATACATTTTTAATTTTGACCTTTTTGTTCTCAGGCTTACCTGCTCAGGTCAATTAACAACGTGGTCAATCACCTCGGCTACGACGAGCTCGCCACCGATTCCACTTCCACCATCCTGAACCGGATGCAGATCATGAACTTGGCCTGCAACCTCGGCCACGAGGGATGCATTGCTGACAGCCTTCAAAAGTGGAGGGCTTGGAGAGCCAACGAAACCGTCTTGTAAGAACTTATCTGTACTCTACTGTACTCCTGTTGTACTCTCAGATGAGTTCATCTTTCACCTGCAATTCTACAGGAACCGTAACGTTGTCGCAGCTCATTATAGCTCAGATAGAGATTAGATAAGCGATGATAGAGAGCCAGAGTGAGCGGTTTCGAACCCAGCCGACGGCAAGCACCATTTTGTTCATTGTGTGAACATATGTGCGTATTCTATGTCATCTGCTACATGACTGGAGCCCAGTGTATGGCGACAGGCTCACCTCCTGTCACATTTGGGACTTAATATCGTCCGGCGAAGTGTGGGTGTTGTATTACACCTCTGCCAGCCCCTTCGGGGGAAAGGCTTGATGATGTAGATTAAACCTACGATAAGTGTCATTTGGAAGATTTATTCATCATCCATCCATCAGCCATAGGACGTCCACTGCTGGACATAGGCCTCCCCCATAGACCTCCAATAAGACCGGTTGGTAGCGGCCTGCATCCAGCGCGATCCTGCGGTCTTGACAAGGTCATCTGTCCACCTTGTGGGTGGACGTCCTACGCTGCGCTTGCCGGAACGTGGAAGATTTATTACTGCGCAAGAATGAAAGTGTGTTTTTTGGAGTGTGTATGATATGTACCTTATGGTATGAGGTTTATTTGACACGCTTTACAATCTAAAACAACTTCACTGATTTTACATCGCGAGCTGTCGTTAGATTGGTTTTTGTTTCCGGAGTTACAGTTACATTTATTTGGAATCGTGTTTTTTGTTTTTAATTTTTTATCTTTTTCTAATACTTATTATCAAATTCTACAGGGTCCCAGTGAACCAGCGCCGCTACGTTTACTGCACTGGTCTCCGTGAAGGCGATGCGGAGGACTACGAGTTCTTGTTCAACAAGTACAACGCCTCTGAAAACACCGCTGATATGGTCGTCATCCTCCGAGCTCTCGCTTGCACTAAGAATGAGCCTTCTCTGACCCAGTAAGCAAAAATCTTTTGTCTCATCATTATATCACCGTCTCAGCCAAAATACGCATCAACTGCTAGAGAAAGGCAATGATTACCATATTTACCAGACTAACGCTGCTGGCACCCAACGGCCCATTACCAAATTGTCTGTCCATATTGTGTGAGCATGGGAAGGCCATGTTGCACTGCGCTGCTGGTTCTGTTTGAGCAACCAGTTATTTAGTTTCTATCTTAGATAAGCTGTTGAAATAAAACTAACTAACTAAATGTTGTTTCAAAAAACAACATTAAAAAATGTTAAATCATGGTTTTCAAGCTATTGCTATTTAATTTCCTTTGTGAGTTTATATAATTTTATTATCTTTCCAAACTTTTTAATTTTACTATCATATACTTTTCCAGAATAACAGTTAGGAAAAAAAGCTTGTTATAAAACAGTCCAATATTGATTTTTCTACTAAAATTCTGTTCTACAGAATGCAAGAGTTCTTGTGTATTATTGTACAACATCCATGTTTATTTTACAGCTATCTGCAGGAGTCGATGCACAACGACAAAATCCGCATCCACGACAAGACCAACGCCTTCAGCTTCGCCCTCCAGGGCAACGTAGAGAACCGGCCGGTCGTTTTCAACTGGCTCTACGAAAACTTTGAAGAAATCAGAGAAACGTACGTATCTTTTCACAGTTATACTAGAAGTCTGTTATTAACTCAATGTTTCCCTGTGATTTTTATGTTCTTCTTTACAGTAAGTTTCTTTACAGTTTGTCCGTCCTTAACTTTTTTTCACTTTTATAAATGACCCGTTTGACTGTTCGTGATGTGATTATCGTATGTGCTAAAAGATATGAGATACAAAAGTGTTTTAAAATTCTTAGATGTTAATGAAACATAATCAAACTATTCAAAGTCAGAGTCAAAATCAAAATGTTTTTATTCAATTGGGTATCAAAGATACACTTATGAACGTCAAAGTTTTATATTAGACTCCACCACTTGGGAGGCGTAATTTTATTCAAAACAATTAAATAAATTACTGTCTCACAAATTATTGCCTACAACTAGGTAATATCAATGTACTAGTGGCTACTTCGCGGAAATGGAAGGCTCCAGACATCTTTGTCTTCTAAATAATTGTTTTGTTTTTGTTTTGTTGTTGTATTGTTTTATTTTATTTTTGTACTTCCAGGTATGGTGGTGCGGCTCGTCTGAGTATCTGTATCAATGCTGTTCCTCCCTTCTTGACTAACTTTACACACATCGAAGACGTAAGTGAAGTTCAAGTTTCCTAAAAATAGACTTTACTAGGATCTTTAGGGCTCATAGTAAAAAAAAATTCATAGTACCGTTAGTAACACAAGTTATTGTTTATCCTCAATAACGAGATTAAAATCCTCAATGACCTAATTCGTTATAATAGGGAAATTCCTAGTTATTAACATGACAGTAATTATGTAAGTGCTTAATTTAAATAAAAAATACTGAAACTGCTATCAGGGGTGTTTAAGCTTAATTAGTATCTTGTCTTGCTTGTAGGTCAGTTGTCACATTAAAGATGAAATGTCCATAGAGAACTTTAAGCATTGCGACGTTAGTTTTTACTGTTAATTGTGAGATTTGTGAGCCTTAAATACAAATCTTGACATTTGATTTTTTTTTACAGTTCCAAAGCTGGTCATTCGCCAACCAAGTGGCGTTGGGCGAATCCTTCGCAAACGCACGATCTGCTGTCAACACTTCGCTTACCAACATAGACTGGGGCAACGCAAATGCTCTTGCCATCCACACTTTCTTATTGACTCAGGAGATTAACGCTGCACCTTCCACTGTCGTACCGATCGTTCTTCTGCTAGCTGCCATGTTTGCGCACTTAATCCGATAAAATTTAATTTAAATCTTAGTTATTTATATATTATTTAGTGTGAAATAAAAGTAATGATGCTTCGTACAATATTTTAAGCAATAGATTAAAATGTGCAGTGATTTTTAAATAAATGGTACCCACCTAAGTTTACAAGCGAGGCATTGTTTGGTTCCCATGTAATTGTGAAGATTGTTAATAAACGATTTGTATTAAGTCACAACTGCAGTATTTTAATGATTTAATTTTCCTAGTAACCAATAAGTAGGAATTATATTTGACAAAATTTATTATTTTAACAAAAGCGATGTGGAGTCTACTGCGATATATTGGAGTTTGTTTGTACAACGATAATTTTAGTACTTACCGTTGATACGATGGATGTAATATTAGTTATAGAATTTTTATTTTTGACTTTTAGTTCCGGAGATCTACTCTACAACATTCAAACCTATAGCTATTTCCCCTGTACGAGTATAATATTTTTAGATGTAGAAGTAAATTTAAATGTTTTATTAGGGAAATTAGGGAAAAAAAAAGTTAATTAGGGAAAAAAAACCCTGAAACATTTTTTTTTCAACACCGATTTTTATCAGACAGCATCAAAAACAATACCGACAAATTCACCTTACAGACAAAAAAAAAAAACAATATCAAAATCGGTTTATCCGTTCGGGAGTTACGATGCCACAGGGAGGCACACAATGAGTAAAAACTCAGCAAAAGGACGAGTAATTCTGAAATCGAACTGGCCACCACAAAAAAAAAACGCAAATGCATGAAATTTTAAAACAAAAAAAAAAGCTGCTTTTTTCTCCTCATTTTTGGCACCGCACGACGTGTGCATTTCCCAGTATCTAGTAAATTACGTACTTCTTAGTTGTAATGATAGCCAACTTATTGCAACGAAAAATCACTTCCTTATCAAATGGAATTTTGTAGGGACCACGAAAAGTAGCCTATCGCAATGTTTGTAACATTTGCCCACACTTGTGTACTTTAACGAACAG
The DNA here is from genome assembly GCA_911728515.1 of Peribatodes rhomboidaria. NCBI lineage: Eukaryota > Metazoa > Arthropoda > Insecta > Lepidoptera > Geometridae > Peribatodes > Peribatodes rhomboidaria. Next base: position 13,509,928 of record OU452175.1, read on the forward strand.
ATAAAAGTTAATAATCCAACATTATTCCACTTTAACACATGAAGAATCACAAGTTTCAGAAAATAATAAAGGTACCTACAAAGTCACGACGCCTATTTGGTTTCCAGAAAACTCTAGAAAACGGTGTATCAAACACTGTTTTTTATCGTATGACATACATATTTTCTCAGTTCCTTTTTATTGCCTCGCAGAAGGTGTGAGAAGTAGAGTATTGACTTCTGGGTTAAAGTAGTGTCTTTGTTTTGGGCAGCTTGAACCCCTCGCTTCACTCACGAGTCTACATAACTCCCTCACTTCGCTCGGGCGTTATATTATAACTCACTCGCTCCGCTCGGGAGCTAACTCTAGAGTCCCTCATTACGCTCAGGGTTTAATAAGCCGCCCACGGCGTAAGGCACTGCTTAACTCCCTCGGTGCATAATTTACTATTATTTTAATTACTCCACACTTATGATGCACTTTTTTAAATGATAGAAACCAATTTCTTTATCTCGATGCTTTCTCGATGGAATAACCCAAATTATTACGTTTTCAAACATAACAACAATCTCAATAACCCTTTACATTGCATTATCTAAATTGATTAATTTATCACATACTGACTATTTATTTTTATGATTTTTAACTGAATTTCAAAAATAATTCTTAATTAGACTATTTGTTTTATTATTATCAAATTTAAATTGACTTCTTAACGAAAATTAAATTAATCAAGCATTCTGTACCTTTTAAATTCCTTCTCCACCCATCTCAACTTTTTAATTCTTTAAAAGACACTTGGACCATAATTACTTACATTAAAGTTAGGAACATATTCGTCCGGCGTATTTATTTCCCATTATAATTATTCGATAAACCTAATTGACCTTAATATTTCTCAAAACTTATCTAAATTCTAGTGAGAACTTGATAATTAGATACCAAATATTTGGAATGGTGGTATGAATCTGGATTTAATTTTAATGTCCAGTAAGTTGCATCCTAGTCATCTCATCTCATCTCACTAACTGCTTAACCAATCATCGTGAAATTTTGCTTATGTATCTAAAACATTAAATGGTGCATGAAGGAACCACTGGTGAAGCTGCAGGGCGTAGGGCTGGTAGTATTATAAATTTAATATATGGATAAACGAAATCTAGATGAAACTTCGCATAGAGATAGGCCTGGAATAAAACATAGAGAACTTTTTAACGACTGCCTCGGTGGTTCAGTTGATAGTGAACCTGCCTTCTAAGCTTGGGGGCATGGGTTCGATTCCCAAATAGGGCAATCATTCACGTGATGAACATTCGTGTTTGTTTTATGTCTGGGTGTTATAATCTATTTAAGTATGTATTTCAAAATATATGTATACAAGGTGTTACAAAAACCCTGTTATATCTTTGACGTGCGCATCTAGTATCGACTGGAGAATGCAATTAGGCAGTTTAAATTAATGTTGGCTCTAAAAAATGTTGAACACACATCGCGATCCGCCCTCCTAAAAGCGTGAACGCAGCCACTAATCTCGTCGGTTTTAATTGCAAACTATTTGCGTCGTGCCGCTACTTTCTTAGAATAAAAGCTGCCAACAAATGATCTAGATTTATTATTTTTTTGTAAAATTTCCTTTTTTTCTCGTGTTCTTAAACCGGTCATAACTCTTGCTATTTTAAACGTGCATTATTTTGGTATTTTTGCATGTACACTTATAAGTGTGTTTACACCCCCTTCAATTATACAACAGGGTTTATGTAACATGCTGTAAATAAATCAGTCTCTAGCAGCCATAGCACAAGCTTTGCTTAGTTTGGGGTCAGGCGATCGTGTGTGGAAATATCCTGAATTTATATTTATTTTATTAACTGCGGGGCGTAAACCTAGTATGTATGTATATACCCTAGTATATAGTACTAGGTACTGTATATGTGGTAATAAGATAATAAACGTTTCATATAATCCAGATCAGTGATCAAGAATTACAATTACACAAGAAAACAAATGTACGCAACCGAATTTACAAGGTCATGCCAATCATTCAAATAATTAATAATTACCTTTAACTACCTATTTAAATAATAATAATTCGTGACGACGGTAATGTGTTATCGAAAGATTAAAAAAACGATTATTAGTTATGATATGAAGCATAATATAATGATAAAATTATTTACTTATCTACAAACAGCAGAATCCCTTTTTATTGACCTATCGAGATAATTATGTGGTATTGAAAACCGCACATTTAATTTTAATCATTGTTCATCGGGTGTGGTTTCAGGACATTTTTGCAAGCAAGTGAGTATTTAATATTTGGAGTAAATTGGCTTAAAAATTTAAATAACAATCAATATTTGTACTAACCTCGTGTGTAGTAGGTACCCATATAATTTTGTACTTAATGTGGCCTATGTCATTTTTACGGTGAGTCGTTTAGTTTTGGCAGTGCTTTGCTGGAAATTTCTGCGAAGTCAACCTTAGTAATCATTTAGCTTGAGATTTTTGAGATTTTTGAGAGGTGTAAGATGATGTAGTGTTAAGGATTGAGAAAGGGATGCTAAGATGGTTTGGACACATTGAGAGAATAGATGAAAGGAAATTGACCAAACAGATCTACGAGTACAAGGCGAGTGTGAACGGCTAAGTTGGGAAGGGTCGACACAGGCGAACGTATCTTGACCAAGTCGAAGACGTTTTAAAGAAAGGTCAGGTCAGGAATATCCGTAACCGACGAGCGTGTATGAAAAGTCTCACGGAAGTAGAAGAAGCGAAAGATGTGTGCCAGGATCGTAGCCAGTGGAGATAAGTGGTCTCTGCCTACCCCTATGGGAAACAGGCGTGACTATATGTATTTATGATATTATTGTTTTCATAGAGAATTCAGAAACGGAGCTTTATCATGAATCTCGAATAAAACTTTTTATTTATGGTAAAACCAGTGTTAAATCGAGATTCAAGACATGGTTTTAGCATACGGGCCTTATAAATTCAATATTTTTCAGAAATGTCCAAAATTCTTATCGCGGCTTTGAGCATAGTGCTTTTAGCGCTTGCCAAAGGTGATGATGACCTTCCTCTATGGAGCAGAGAATTCGATCCTACCCTTCACCTCTCTGAAGCCATCAGCAGAAATACTGATGAAACAGTCTACAGACTACCCGAAAACGTCATTCCTTTAGAATATGATATTTACATTGATCTGTTCTTTGCTGAAAGAGCAGACAGACCGTTTAGCTACGACGGAAATGTGTTCATTATAATTCAAGTAAGTGGTTTCAACAATCTTGCAAAATTGCAATATTGAAGGTTTGGTAGGTACCTAATGATGTATTATTAATAAACTGGGCGAGCGAAGCGTCTATGCTTCAGCTTCGACAAAAATGCTTATACCCGAATACCGTCTGGATCTTTGTCTAGATCTTTTTCTTCCCCTACAGGTCGCCTCTATTAACCACTTCGTAATTATATTTTAAAAAATATCGAGAATCGTTTGAGAAATGAGCCCTGTAGGGGAGGATAAAGGTCGGCCGCAAGGTCTAGAGCTCATAGAGACACTATAGTATTAGTTATAAAATAGTGTTATTTTCCAGGCTGTGGAAGATAATGTAACTCAAGTGGTCCTTCATTCTAATGTTGACCAAATCAAACAAATTTCTCTAACATCTGAAACAACTGGGCCTGTACGCTTAAATCTTTTTAACCCTTTTACTCCGGAGCCTGACTACCACTTCTTGAAAATAAATTTGGCTGAGACTTTAAGAGTTGGTGAAAACTATACACTCTTTATCGATTACTCTAGTACGATGAACGAGGGTCCTATGAAACGAGGAATTTGGAAGGGATTTTACTTTGATGAAGATGGTGTTGAAAAGTAAGTTAAATAGGTTTACATTTAAATAAAGTCCTTAATTTCCATTATATTTAAATCCTATATTTATATTTCAGTGCTAAGATGCACTGAAAAATTATAAAAAAGGAATATGAAATATTGAATAAGTTAATATTATGTAATAAGGTAGCGTAGCGTAGTCTGTTGCATAGAATTATTATTATATACATATATGACGATGAATATTTGACAAGGATAAATATTTTCTTCCTTTTGTTTTCAGAATCTATGCGGCGACACATTTCCAGCCCTACAATGCTAGACAGGCATTTCCGTGTTGGGATGAACCCCTTTTCAAATCAGTTTTCACTCTCCATTTAACCAAACCAGCGTCGTATTTAGGCACCTTTTCTAATACCGGAGGAAAATATATGCGTTTGTGAGTAAATATGCTTTAAGAAATCATGCCAAATACAAACACGTTCAGCTGGAGTTAATGGTTTATTGTTTTAGCAGAAACGGAAACCGCGTTCAAGATGACTTCTATCCAACACCCAAAATGTCTTCGTACCTAGTCACTTTTTTGGTGAGCGAGTCTTTTAAAGTCATTGCCGAAGACACGTCATTTAACCCTTCAATAAGAATCATTGGAAGATCTAACACTGCTGGTCTTGGAGATCATGCACTGGAGCTAGCAGTAGCACTGACCAAGCATTTTGATGAATATTTTGATATGCCCTATGAATCACTTGACCCTAACCTCTTGAATGATCACATATCGTCACCTGATTGGGCTTCTGCTGGTACTGAAAATTGGGGAATGGTCAGTTACAGGTATATGGTAGATGTTATTTTTAATACTAGCTGCTATAAAGTTCAGCAAAATATACTAAAATCTTTTACATATTGTGTGAATATTAAATTGCTCTATTTTCTCTTACAGAGAGCTTTATCTTATCATCGATCCTTCTGAAACCATTATGAGTATTGAACATTACGCTGCCACGCTTGTGTCGCACGAGCTCGCTCATAAGTGGTTTGGCAATTTGATTACTTGTTACTGGTGGAGCAATACTTGGATCAATGAAGGATTTGCTAGTTACTTTGGCTACATTGCAGCACATGCCGTAAGTTTAAACTTCGTGTCATAATACAGCATTACAAAATATATTGAAGGAAAAACTTTACTGATAAGTTCTACTGCTGATATACAATAATTATTATTTACATGTTACCTAAATTAAATGTTATCTAAATTAAAATCTGTGTTTAGGAACAAACAAACAGTGTTGTTTTTGTAATTCTCATGAAATTCTATTTTCATGTATGTGTTGTATTGTTTTGTATTCAATTTACGATATTATTTTTCTCTTTCAGACATTCCCAAAGTACGAACTCCATGATCACTTCAACTCCCGGTACCTCCAGACCTCTCTCTCATTTGATTCCGGTACTGGTACTGTACCCATGAATCATGACGTCAACACGCCTGCCCAAGTCACCGGTCATTTTGGCACCATCAGCTATTCTAAAGCCGCCGCCTTTTTGAGAATGACTGTAAACATCATCACACCTGAGACCTTCAGGAAGGCTTGCCAATTCTTTTTGCAAGACAAGTAAGTTATCATTTGACAATTTTCTCAAAGCTTACAACTGATTAAATATAGTATAATTATATTTAAAAAAGCATAGCTTAAAAAATCGACTTCCCGTCATTCAAGTAAACAATTTTGTAACTTCTGTTGATATTTTAAAAACTGCTTGACCGATTTCGATAAAATTTATATGGAACCACCTCTAGACCACCATCAAAAAATATTATATCGATTCGTAATTGGCGGAATAAAAGCGTAACACATACAAAAAAAAACATAAGGTCGAAAGGAGGTTCTATTTTAATACCATATCGTCGGTCGGATTCATTACCGGAACAATTCCGAAATTACGTGTTTTGAGATAAGCATGAGAAATGGTAGGGAATCGTAATTTTTTTCTAAATCACTAACGGTACAATTCAAATTTTAGTTCTAGTTGACAGGAAACCATATATTCCGATATAGAAATAATAATATTACTATTTTTTTCGTATTCAGTATTAGTTTATTTCGAAATGTCCCACTCATACTTTCATATCCATAGTCCATCACTAGTTCATCAACAGTATTTTTTGAAATGTTCCAATATGACTTTGAAATTAGAAGTTGAATATTGTTTTCGCGCGTTTTGTGCCATTGGCGCTCTGGACGCCGCGGGAAGTGGTTTGATGCAGCTTGATTTTGCTTTAATTATTATAATGTGCTCGAGAGCTAAAAGATTGCTTGAATTAGCAATTGCAAAAAGTGGCGAGAGTAATCAGTTAAGCGGTAAGTTTTATATCAATACCTACTTTCTAATTATTTATTGTAAAACCTACCATAAGTAAAAACTTTTTGCGTGTTTAATTTTCTATAAAATGACATGAGAATGGTGAATGGGTAATAATCGTTCTTTAAGTACCTAGCTTATAATAACTACTTACTTGGTGATACGTATACCTACTCCAGCAAAACTTAAACAGACAAATCGCTATGTACCTAGCTACTGTTTTATGACCGAATTTGTACTTCTTATTACAATTAGATTTTATAAAATAAAAACTTATTTCTGATTTGGTTTTTTTTTTACAAAATATTGTATCCTGAGCCTGATTGAAGTATACTTCTGTCAGGCTTAGGTAAACCTAAGCTTATGCTATGAACTTAAATTAGTTTAACCTAACTTATTAACTACTTCCGTGTGAATGCTCAATAAATACAAGGTGTGCTCAATAAATATGCTTACGGTAGCTTGGAATGCTTATTATGTTTTCTGCTTACCACCAGGTGAAGGGTATGAGGTGGATTCGCTTCTAGAGACAAATGCTGTTCGTAAGGAGACCCCTGCGCATACCCTTGTCGAAGACGAAAACCACCATCATCAGATCGAACCTGTCACTGTATCGGACGAGTTGCAGCTTTATACAATGGATGAAGAAAATGATTCAAACTTAGCTAACATAGTTCCACAAAATACTGATATCACCGGCCAAAATAAGAAAAGAAAGCAGATGGAGATAAAATATGTTGAAAAACGTTTAAAAGAAACAAGTGGTAGCTGTCTGGTGGAGTTCGTACCAGAAATGCATGTTATAGGCAAAGAGATTCTTGTATCTAACAAAGCCAATGATCAAAACGAGCTTGGGTCTGAACGAGGTGTTAGCTGTGGGTTGAAATTAGAAGAAAGCTTGATTGCGAGTTTTACAACAGCTGTCACTCAGTTAATCAATCCCCCAGAAAGTACACCTAGTAGTAGTCCTGAAGAGTATGATACAACTGTAGCACTTCAAGAGCATGCTGAGTCTATACTTGGAGTTGAATTAAATCAAGATCTAATTCAATCAATGGCAGAAGCTGGAAGCAACTTGGCTGAAATGGGACCACAAGATTCTGATTTGACAGATTGCGAAGACATACCTACCAACAATAAAAAATCTAAAACGAGGAAAAGACAGCCAGAAAAGTGGAAGAAGAATGTGAAAAACGATTGAAAAATACGGGAAAATCCTACAAAACACTCAAAGGACGCACAGTACCTGCTAAAAAGCTGAAAGCTTCGTGCACTAATTGCAGACTGAAATGTACCGAAAAAATCAGTGAAGACGATAGATTGAAGATTTTCAACGATTTCTGGGGAATTGGTGATCTCGGAAAACAACGCTATTACGTCAGTAATTGTATGGAAGTTGTCAAGCCAAAGTACTCATTACACAATGAAAATAGTAAACGAACCCTAAATATGTCATACAAATTCCTTATAAATTCGGAGAAAATTCGAGTTTGCAAAAGATTCTTCTCGGCAACGTTAGACATCGGACACTCTTTTTTGTCTACGGTAAAGGTAGAGGATAAGAGGATAATAAAGAGAGGTAAGAGGATCGTAGAGGGCAAAATGGTAATACCGGTAGAAGTCTAGCACAGGCTGATAAAGATAGTGTACGGGAACATATTAATTCCTACCCAAGAAAAGACTCCCATTATTGTCGGGCAAGCTCAACGAAAGAATACCTTGATGGTGACTTGAATTTGTCAATGATGTATCGGCAGTACAAAGAGTGGTGTCATCAGAACAGCAAGCCAATTATCAAGCAAGGAACTTACGAAAACATTTTTCGAAACGAGTTTAACATTGCGTTTCACAAGCCAAAGAAAGATCAGTGTTCACTCTGTTTGTCGTTTAAAAATGCTTTTGGCATGGATAAGTTACAATTATGCACACTTATGACCAACATTTAAAGGAAAGAGATATGTGCAGATTAGAGAAAAAAGCAGACATAGAGTTAACCAAAAATGATGTTGACAAGATAATTTGTTGCTACGACATGCAAGCTGTTCTTCAGACACCATGCGGAAACGATTCCCTCTTTTTCTATAAAAGAAGATTGAACGTATACAACTGCACTGTGTATGATATTCTTGCAAAAGCTGCCCATTGTTACCTATGGAACGAGTCTCTTAGAGGAAAAGGTTGTGACGAAGTCGGAACGTGCATCTATACATTTTTGAAAGACCATTGCGCTGGAAAACACGTCATATTCTACACTGATAATTGCTCCGCACAAAACAAAAACAAATATCTTCTCGGCCTCTACCACTACTCAATAAAAATACTGGGTGTGAAATCCATAACACATAAGTACTTAGTAGTTGGGCACACCCAAAACGAAGGCGACAGTGTGCACAGTACTATAGAGCGGGAGAAGGCGAGAGTTTTGAAAAATGGTTCCATTTATGTTCCCTCACAGTGGAAATCTTTAATTCAATGTGCCAAAAAAACAGGTACTCCGTATGGAGTTTATGAATTAGATTACAGTGAAATCTTGGATCTTAAAGATTTAGTAACGCAATTCGGTACAAATTTCACTATTAACAATGATGGCGACCGTGTTGTATGGAACAATATAAAAAAAATATACCTTCAAGCATCGTCTCCATACTCAGTGTTCTACGCCGACACTTATGATTCTAACGCTACCATGAAATGCATAAACGTGCGTAAAATTAGACGCAGAGGTGCAGGAAATGTAGAACTGCATCTACGTAAAAAGTTTCATGAGCGCCCAAAAATATTTGGGCTTAAAAAAAAGATTTACTTTCGTTATGCGACTCAAATGTGATTCCGAGGTTGTACCGCGAATATTACACACGCTTGGAGGCTACAGAAAATAACAATGTAAATGATGAAAATGATTCATGTTAAGCATTTGATTTTAAAATAAACCATAAAAGAATCCAACACTGCTTGTTTTTATTGGTTATTACCAGGTTATTTAGAAATATTCCATTTAATCCTCATTTTATTCAAGATTTTTTTACTTCATTAGTGGAACATCTCACAAAAATAATTAATACTCAATAACTACAAATAATACTTAAACCTTACCTACCACACAATAAAACCGTGTTAAATTTGCATATTATACAATAAATGTAATTTAACATACTTAATTTTATAATAGTTTAAATAGCATTTGAAAACTTCTAAAATCTTAAAACCTAATTTACTCCAAAACATTATTTTTCGAAATGTTCCAGTACTATTTTGGACCAACGATATATGGTATAAAATTTTTTTTGCTTCTAATGTAAATTTAATCTAACATTATTTTGCATATTTTAGTGCTTTCGAGCCGACCGATCAATACGATTTGTTCAATGCTTTTAAGAAAGCAGCAGATGAAGACGGATCTTTAGCCATTTACGAAGGATTCAACTTTGAAGAATACTACAGAATATGGGTTAATGAGCCAGGTTATCCTATATTGGAAGTAGACGTCGACCATGATAGTGGACTAATTAAACTTAAGCAGGTAAACGGCAATCGGAGTTCTCTAAAATAATCCCATCACGTCACACACTAACTTAAATCAATTAATTCGAATTTAGAGTGAACCGGTTTCTTCTAGGCAAACATGCTGAATACATCACTGTTTAACATCAAACGCAAACCTAATGTACTATAAAAGAAACTAGAAGAAATTTGTTCTTCTGTGTTAAACTTTTTCTTATTAGCTGTATATTTTGGTACATAATTTATTCTACTGTTCTGTTTTAGGAAAGATTCTTCCTCAATCCCTCTGCAAATCCTACTGGCCAAATATATCCCATACCTATAACTTACTCGACTAAAAGCAATAGCAACTTTACTAATCTTAGACCAAACATTATGATGGAAGGAGAGACACAAGAACTGTCAAAGACTGCTGGAGAAGAATGGGTTATATTCAATCATTTGCAACATGGTAAGTTAACTGTGATATTATTATGCCATTGGCATTGGTAGTAAAACTTTAAAAAACAATATTAAATTTCGAACGAGCGGACTAAGTGGTGGCATGGCACCGCGTTAGAGTGCTTGTGGTCCGCTTCTCTAAAAGAGCTATTAGGAACAAGTAACATTATTAAAACAAAAACAAAACACGGCTGCAAAATTCAAATGACACCTCACAAGTCAAAATCTATCAAGCTATTTAGACTGTAGGGCGTGCCAAAGAAACTATACATACATATAAAGCCACATACATGCATACACACTTACATACATACACTCGAATAACATAATCCTCTCCCTTCTTTCGTATTTTCCTATTTCGTCCGATCAAGGGGACTAAGCTGACGGACCACGTGTTCATGGCATAAATTTCATGACGGATTTTGTAATAAAAATAATTTTAATATTTCAGCACACTACCGAGTTAACTATGATAACAGAACTTGGGAATTGATTACTGAAGCTTTGCTCGAAGAGCCAGAATCGATACACTATTTGAATCGTGCTCAGGTGAGAATAATGATCTCACTGCTTCTATTGAATTTTTCAAAACTTTTTGTAGGGAACTAACTCATTCTACTGTTTACTACATTCTATTTCGTACTAAGGCAGTATAATGTTTGATAACTCACAAATTTTAGTGTTATTATTTTGTTGTGTACTGTCTGCTTATAACTTACAAAGAATAAGTGCGATATATACGTAAAAGTAAGATATCATGTGGTTTAAAAATACTATTAAATAATACTATATTTTTGCAGTCTATCTTGTAGTGCTGTCAACAGGGTGAACAAAATGTATGTGTGATTGTTCAATTGGTTTATTTCTAGATTGTTGATGACGTATTTGCTCTGATGAGGTCTGAAAGAATGACCCACAATGACGGATTCAACATCCTTCGCTTCCTGAAAAAAGAGACAAACTACCACGTGTGGGATCCTGCCATCAGCGGCTTTACCTGGCTAAGGAACCGACTAAGGCATCTGCCTGATAGTCAAGCTGAGTTTGATGTAAGTTTCTACCTTTAAACGCCTGAGGCAATTGGATCAGACAAATATTTTTGCTGTAGAATTGGCTCGAGTTTTTTTTTCGAAGGTTAATCCTACTTAGGTTTTTAGAAGTGTAGCGCTCCAGTTAAAAGATTCAACACTTGTTTTTATAGACAGTAAAAAAATGCTTTCAGACCAAACATCATTGAATAAAACGTCATTTCCTTTATGGAAACCAAGTACCTACTAAGTAACAAGGTCCATTCAACATAATGTAACCTTTAATAACTAAAAATTATTTACAATGTTATTTTTGTATCCCAAATTTACGTTCATAATTACGAGAATATACTTTCACTTTACATTAGCGTCTACACACCAGCTATATTATTTGGTCACTTCCTTTAGTAAATTTCGTTTCAGGCATATATTCTGAGCTACCTAGAGCATGTGATAGAGGAGTACGGTTTCTATGTGGATGAAAACGAAACGCCGACTGACAGCTTGACTCGTCAATCAGTCCTGCACTTCGCTTGCATGCTCGGTCACACTGCTTGTATCAAGGAGTCTTATGACAGATTCGTTGCTATGATAGCGAACCAGAGGTACGTTTGCGTGTGGACTTGAACATTGTAATGTTATACAAGGAGAAGAAATAAAAAAAAATCGGGACATTTGAACACACGGTCGTCTGACCCCAAATTAAGCAAAGCTTGTACAATGACTGCCAGAGACTGATATACATACATATACATATATATACTTTTAATTACACGCTTAAATAGATATTAAAACCCAGACATAGAACAAACATAAATGTTCATCACATGAATTTCCCTAGGTGGGAATCGAACCCACGCCCCCTAGATAAGCAGGCAGGTTCACTATCGATTGAGCTACCGAGGCAGTTAAATAAAATAAAACTTTTTTTTTTCATGATACACATAGGTGCTTATTTACTTGTCTCACTCGTTTATGAAATAACTACTCATTATTGCACGGATAAAATGTTAAATTTATATCTTAAGGTTTTTTTGGACAAGTAAAAATACAATTAACAATTGTTAGCAACACATACAAAATAATGCAGTCTATGGTCTGCTGTGTGACGTTTTGCGAGCGAACAGTCAAAGGAATGAATGAATGAATGTAGCGTAAGGAATGATTCGACTCGCCCGCCCCGCCCAACGGGCACTCTTGGCTGGACCACGAAAGAGGACGGATCTCGTATTGATCTTGGTGTCCATTCGATTCTTACTGAAGTTATTTAAACATATTGTACATGGTTTTGGATGGTTTGGATTATTAGAAGTATTAGTTGTTTACATTTACATTAAGGTGATTTGAATACCCTCCCTTCAGAAATAGTTTACACAATGCCACAAAAATATGAGCAATTTTACAATACTATACAATACAAAAACTATACAAATAACATGCAACATGTAAAACTGATTGCTCATAAGCCTCTGAACCTATAGAGAAGTTAAAGTTGTTATTAAATCACAAGGTCATTCTATTTTTATCGATTTCATAGCGAACAAAGTGTATTGTTGATAATATTGAATACCTAATTGGTGAATAAAATGCACGCAAAATATTTTCATGATCTAAAACAGTAAAATATGACATTGTTGATGATATTTCAGGATTGATCCTAGAATCCGTCGTAACGTCTACGTGACTGGTTTGAGAGAAGGTGACAAGTCTCATTACGACTTCCTATTACAGAGATATAGAGAATCCAACTTTGCAAATGACCAACTCGAAATGCTGAGAGGCCTGGGCGCTACGAAGGACCCAGAATTGTTGACAAAGTGAGTAAATCTAGATATTGAATATGTTGACATTTATCTAGCGTCACTCAAGCTATTGATAAGTATGCAATTCGACAACATAATTTTTGCACTCTAGACTCTATAGTAAGAAGGTTTTAAATTCGATTTTTGATGACTGGGCAGGTACTTGAACTTCTGCTCTAGAACTAGAGTGTCGGATACCCCGTGAAGATGTTCATTACATGTAAATGGCGTCTCAAACACATAATGGCTTATGAAAGAAAATCAGAAATCAATGAAAGTGATACGCGTGAAACGTGTTTATGAATTTTTTTATAATTTATTTGATGGCATTATTTCTAGCTATCTGGAGCTATCACTAACCAACGAAGTGAGGACCCACGACAAAGTAAACGCTTTCAACTACGCATTGCTGGGTAACCCAGAAGGAGTCAACACTGTTTTTGAATTCGTGAAAAATAACATAGACGCCATCAGAGTCGCGTAAGTAAAATAAAATTTTTTTTTTAAACAATCTTGAATATTATGAGGTCATTCCGGTGATACCATAATATTGTATTAGCACTAAACAATCAACGTTGTCTAATCAGATACCAGGAACAAAACAGTAGAAAAATAGTTTGAAAACTATATTTGCAAATTTTAAGGTTACAGTTCACAACTCAGTATCTCATACGTTTTCAAGATAGTAAAAAAACCAAATTTGTATTAAATTGTACAAAGTATAACATTTATAGTTTTCATTAAGTTTAATCAAAAATGCTATTCACATACTAGTATTAAGTTTGATGTTTTTTTTTTGTGGCTGAGAAATTACATTGTAATTATTAAGTATTTATGTTTTATGAGGCATTCTACTAATAAATTAAAAATATCTTTTAGATACATCGAAGATGCTCCAGCAAATCCTGTTCACACAGCACTTTCAAATATAGCCGCGTATTTAGACGAACCCGGCCTTGTTGAAGTAAGTAATACTAAAAAATACTTGGAACTTTTTCTTGCGCTTTAAGGTTTTAGAGTAAGTGTTCAGTTTATTGACCGAAAATACCATCCTCCTATTTCAGGCATTGATTGTCAAATAGTTTACTGTTTAAAAAACCGGCCAAGTGTGAGTATGACTCGCGCACGAAAGGTTCCGTACCATACTACTAATATTATAGACGCGAAAGTTTGTAAGAATGGATGGATGGATGGATGGATGAATGTTTGTTGCTCTTTCACGCCAGATCTTTAATGCCAAATTTGGCACAGAGATAGATTATAGTCTAGAATAGCACATAGCACTTTTTAACGGCGGGTAAAACCGCGGGGTGCAGCTAGTTATTTATAAAAAACAGAATAATATCACGTTTGTTGTATGAAAGCTCTCTAAAATATTTATTTTATTCTGTTTTTTAGTATTTGTTGTTAAAACTGCTAAACTAATAAAAATACATCATCTGTGAAAATTGCAACTGTCTTACGATCACGGTTCATGACATACAGTCTGGTGACAGACGAACAGCGGAGACTTGGTCATAGAGTTTTACCCTTTGGGTACGGAACCATAAAAGATATGCATTTCTTCCCAAGCTGAAAAGGAGACTCTTCATTCGCACTTCGCACTTGCTTGGTCAATATAATTAACAATGGTTAATAATCCTACTAATATAATGAACGCGAAAGTTTGTAAGAATGGATGGATGGATGGATGGATGGATGGATGGATGGATGGATGGATGGATGGATGGATGGATGGATGGATGGATGGATGGATGGATGGATGGATGGATGGATGGATGGATGTTTGTTACTCTTTCACGCCAGAACGGCTGAACAGATCTGGATGGAATTTGGCACAGAGATAGATTATAGTCTAGAATAGCACATAGGATACTTTTTGACCGCGGGTGAAACAGCGGGGCGCAGCTTGTGGTTAATAATAATTTCCTCCGCAGTATGAGGAGTGGCTACGTTCAACACAAGCAAACAGCCGGCAGTTCAACAGCGCGATCAACGCCATCGGCTCTGCTCGTACCAACATCGCCTGGGGAACAGCCAACGCCGACTCCATCATCGCCGCCGTGAGGAATGTCGATAACTCTACAAACAGCAGTGCCACTGCGATCATTTCTTTCACCATGCTTCTTGTTACGACGCTGTTGTCTTTGTTGATGTGATTTTTCAATTTGTAAATTTAATCGTACTTTTATAATTAAAATCGTTTACTTATGATGATTTTTTTTTATTTAAGACCAACAACTACAATCACATTTAATAGAATGTAGGTACTACTATGTACTCGTACTAATGTAATGTAGAATAATGTACCTACTTATTTTTACTAGTAGCTCTATGAGCTGTAGACCTCGCTGCTGATATCTGTGTCTTCCACAGGTCTCATTCTTAAATCGATTCTCGTGAAATTTTGTGAGCAGGTGCGATAATATTAGTCAGTTTCTGGAATTAAAAAAAAATGCGGGATATGATGTTTTTTGAAAAATGTTCAATAACTGCCTTGATCACAAATATCTATAAAATTATCGAAACTATTTACAAAATTTCAAGAGATCGGTTAAGAAATGCTACCTGTAGACTGTAGAGGAATACAGAGATCCAAACAGAATCCAGACATACGAAAGCATTTTTGTCGAAGCTGAAGCATAGACGCTTCGCTCGCTAACGCTCGCTCGGTATATTTATACTACTCTAACTTATAGGGTAAACAACAATAAGCCCAACTTTGAACTATGTAGTTAACATATTTAGTAATATTACTAAAATGTAATATACGGACCAGAGTGTGTGTTCTCTGACACTTATAATCTGAGTGTCTTCAAGTCTCGAGTGAATCGGTTTCTTCTAGGCAAGCGTGCTCCATCGTAGGCCGCATCACTGCTTATCATCAGGCATGTTGGCGGCCAAACGCAAGCCTATCTTAATCTTAATCTTAATATATATAAATCTCGTGTCACAATGTTTGTCCTCAATGAACTCCTAAACCACTTAACCGATTATAATAAAATTCGCACACCATGTGCAGTTCGATCCAACTTGAGAGATAGGATAGCTCACGTATATAATATAAATAAAAAAACGCCAACGCAGTCGCGGGGTGACAGCTAGTTAAGTTATAAAAAAATTTACTAATAATTCATATTCCTGTCTATATCGATAGATTTTAGTATCGCTGCGGTTATAGATAAGTCAATTAAGAATACTAGAATTGGGGCTAGTAATAATAAAATAATTTATTGCAGGCTTAAAAAATCCATAGCCAACATCAAAAATTTCTAAATCTAGGATCAGTATCTCAATCCAACGGGGCAATGCGGCCAGCATTTTGGGTACATTGCCTACAGCTGGCAGCGATTTATTAGATTAAGATTTTTACATTAGGATTATTAACGTAATTGTTAATTCATTATGTCTGTCAGTTATTAATGATTCTAAAAACGGTTAACGTTTGTACGTTAAAAACTAAGTCTTAACAAACATGTTAATTAAGTCTAAAAACAAACAGTCGAATTGAGAACCTCATCCTTTTTCAAAGTCGGTTAAATATAAAACCGTTTAAAAAGAAAACAAGGAAGATAAAGAAAATATAAATTGTGTAGTTGATAATCTTAAGATAAATTCAGGTGTATTAATAAATTGGTGTTTAAAAAGGGATAAGCAATCTTTTTTTTTTAATTTATTTATTTCGTTAAAAATATACATTTTAAAACAAAAAGTATTGAAAAACTAATACAGTTTCACTTGAGAATCCTGCCTAATCCTAACTAATATATTACTAGTGGCTCGAGCTTGCGGCCGATGTCTGTCCTCCTCTGCAGGCCGCACTACTCAACAGATTCTCGTAAAAGTTTGTGTATGTTGTTGACTTGTAGAGGAAGACAGAGATCCGAACAGAATCCAGACATACGAAAGCATTTTTGTCAAAGCTGAAGCTTAACGCTTAAATAAATAAAAAAAAAAAAAAAGAAAAGCCTTATATTTCTTGTTAATAAATAAAAATACATCTTTAACAAAAAGTGTTTTCTTAATTTTAACTTACTAACTATATATAAAATCTTAACGAATTTAACAAGAACCCCTCATTAGTCGAAGGTGAAGGCCTCCTGTAGAGATTTCCAGCTGTCTCGATTGTTTGCTGTAGTCATCCACTGGTCGCCAGCAACTTGAACTAAGTCATCTGCCCATCGGGCGATTGGTCTGCCTCCCTTTCTTGCACCCGGTGGGCCGTTCCAAGTTGCAAGTCTGCGCGTCCATCGATTATCTGTCAGGCGAGCAATATGACCAGCCCAGCGCCACTTGAGTTTTTTGCAGTGACGAACAGCATCAGTGACATTTGTCTTTATTGCTTAACGCTTACTCGGTTGATAATAAATGCGAAAGTGAGTTTGTTTGTTTGTAAGGCTTTCACGTCCACTACTTAACTAATCATCATTAAATTTTGCATATACGTTGTCTAGGTTACAAAAAGAAAGAGAAATGCACATTTTAACCCAAAAAAAAAAATGATCCTGTGGGACTGCGGGTGAAACCGCGGGGCAAAGCTAGTATTAAATAAGTACTTGGCAACAATAATTATAAAGAACGTCAGTGCAGAGCAAGTACATTTTTAGTGCTCTTTGTCCACCTATTTTAGAATTTACAAATAATCTATCCATGAGTCAGGCGTGAGTCAAAAATTATATGTTGCTTATCTCAGAAATTTAATATTGGTGATCTAATTTTTCAAAAATTAAGAAATGTATGTCCGGAACTTAATCAGACATTTTTTTCTTAGATTGCAGTGATAACAGCGACGTTATTAAGGAAAAATGCTCTTTATTATGGAATGCACAGCTCTAGACATTTTTAAATAGATGTCCACAATTTAAGCACAGTCTATTTAAATTTATTGCACCACATAATGACCTTGTTTAATGATGGCCCCATAATATTGACCTCATATTGACCCATAATATTTTGTTTGGTTTTGCCCCGTGAAGATGGATGGCCCTTATGATCCGACCTCCGGTAAGAGATGGCACTTTAAGAAGAAGACTGACACATATGATACTAGTTCTTACATATCGTCACGCCTTTCCCCCGAGGGGTCTGGTAGAGATGTACAACACCCACACTTCGCCGGACGATATTCAGTCCCAAATGTGACAAAGGGCGAGCCTGTCGCCATACACCGGTCTCCAGTCATGTAGCAGACGACAACTAGTTCTTAACCGTGAATAACATCGCGGGATGCAGCTAGTGCATCTTTATAGGTAACTACAATACAATGTAACATAATTATAAAATACTATTTGGACTGCCTCGGTGGCTCAGTTGGTAGTGAACCTGCCTTCTGAGCTTGGGGGCGTGGGTTCGATTCCGACCTAGGGCAAACATTTATGTGATGAACATTTGTGTTTGATCGATGTCTGGGTGTTAATATCTATTTAAGTATGTATTTAAAAATATCTAAGTATGTATATCAGTCTCTGACAGCCATAGTACAAGCTTTGCTTAGTTTGGGGTCAGGCGACCGTGTGTGGAAGTGTCCCGAATTTATTTTATTTTATTACTATCTATGCCTCGTGATTTCATCCGCGGTTAAAGAGTATCTTAGGTGCTATTCCAGACTAAAATCTATCTCAGTGCTAAATTTCATCCAGATGCATCCATCCATCCCGACATTCATCCTAACTTTCGCACTCATAATATTAGTGAGAAGTGAGAACTGATGAGTAGTACACAAAACATAATAATATACACAAAGCTGTTTTGTACATATCCTAGTAATATTATAAACGCGAAAGTTTGTATGTATGGATGGATGGATGGATGAATGGATGGATGGATGGATGTTTATTACTCTTTCACGCCAGAACGGCTAAACAGATCTGGATGAAATTTGGCACAGAGATAGATTATAGTCTAGAATAGCACATAGGATACTTTTTAACCGCGGGTGAAACCGCGGGGCGCAGTTAGTATTATTATGTTTTGTGTACTTCTTGACATATCCTGTTTTAACATAGGAGTACCTATCCCATTCGGGAGCAGAAGATCGCTTTTATTTTGAGGAAAGTGACAGCAGATGGTGTTAAGATGCATGTCGATACCTGGTTAGAAGT
This sequence comes from Peribatodes rhomboidaria, assembly GCA_911728515.1. Classification (NCBI taxonomy): domain Eukaryota; kingdom Metazoa; phylum Arthropoda; class Insecta; order Lepidoptera; family Geometridae; genus Peribatodes; species Peribatodes rhomboidaria. The sequence continues at coordinate 13,528,976 of OU452175.1, forward strand.
ATTAGCCTGTAAGCGCGCAATTAGGCACCACCAGAGAACACCGAGCTGCCATCCTCGTCACATTTTTTTTTCCTTTTTTTTATGAATGACTTAATGCTGTTGGCCACTGAGGACTCTACAGCGTACCGGGCATTAGGCAAGCGCAGATAAAGCAGGACCTTAATAATGCTTCTTAAAGTGACTAGCGCAAGCTCACCTCTTAGGTAAGGCCTCGGCGTGGGCTGTCACCGAAAGAGGGGAATCTATTTGCCCTGGCAGCCCAGAAAGGGTTAGCTCTAGGGTCCTAATTGGGACGGTTGAAGTAAAAGTTAGATTTTAACCATTACTCTACCGCCTTGTTCGGAAAGGGAGCGATGGCAGCCTAGTTGGGAGAAGGTCCGCCTCTCAAGTCAGAGGGAGCGGGTTCGAACCCAGCTGACGGCACGCACCAGTTTGTTCATTGTGTGAACATATGTGCGTATTGTATGTCATCTGCTACATGACTGGAGCCCGGTGTATGGCGACAGGCTCGCCCCCTGTCACATTTGGGACTGAATATCGCCCGGCGAAATGTGGTAGTTTCATTACAACTCTGCCAGCCCCCTCGGGGGAAAGGTGTGAAGATATGTTATGTTATGTTAATGTAAATGCCTTACTTTTTACATCTCATTTCCACACAACAGGTAGGTACATTAACTATGTACTGCTTATCATTAACTACCTATTTTATCGTCAGAGGAATCGATGTATCTAATCTCAGCAAGATTGTACTAATCCTGATAAGCTTTATTACGATCCATATAATTATACCCAAATCAATAGATACATTTGTATTTCGCTCATTTCACCGGGAGCGTTCCTGAGTGCAGGTAACGTGTTAACATTTTTTTTATATTAAAAATTTAAAACTAAATATCTGATGAGCTGTGGTCAAATACTAAGCCATAACATTGCTCTATCTCTTTTGATCAGCAGTCTTTTGTAAATTAAGATTAATTTTATTAGAAAGATAACTCTGATTGAGTGCAAAGTAATTATCATTATTACTTACATTAATTTTGATTTTTATTTGCTTTTAATCTACTTTCATCGTCATGATAAGTAAATCGATGATAGCCTAGTTGGAGAAGGTCCGCCTCTCAAACCAGACGGTGCGGGTTCGAAACCAGCCAACGGCACGCACCAATTTGTTCATTGTGTGAACATGTATGTGCGTATTGTATGTCATCTGCTACATGACTGGAGTACCGGTGTATGGCAACAGGCTCGCGCCCTATCACATTTGGGACTGAATATCGTCTGGTGAAGTGTGGGTGTTGTATTACGCCTCTGCCAGCCCCCTCGGGGGAAAGGCGTGACGATATGATAAGTAAATTAAGGATTTAGTGATTAGTTTAGTGAGTGTTACTGTGATGGTAAAGTAAGACAGGTTAATAAATAAATACAGTTATTTCATGATCATTATCATCGTCTGTCTACCTAAGTTCACTGCTAGATTCTCTTTCTTAACCACCTTACCACCATACCTTCTCGGCCAAATTATCTTATTAACTTCAACTTCAATACCAAAAAGAGCACTCAAACCCTTCTTAACATACGTAGAATGTACTCTTATAACTGTTATTAAATAAAAATACAAAAAGTAACAACTTTACGTATTATTTGAGCCACTTTATTGAGTCATAATTGTTATATTTATTAATTTATTAATTTTTGTATTTATACCACCAATTTATGCTCCAACTAAACAAACGTCTATTGACGAAAAAGGCGTATCGAATTACTACCTCTTGTCTTAAATCACAAAACACTTGTTAATTCAGGTGTTTTTGAACAACGAATTCGCTGTTTCAGCCTTTACGATTGTTATCTCTAGGCTACGCTTAAATTATTATATAACTTCATCTGCAACTGTTTAGACCATTTTTTGCATAATTGCTTTTTACAGCGTCATGGCGAAGTTAGTGTATCTTCTAGTTCTGGCGGGATTTCTTGCTCAAGTTTCGTCGGAAATCCCAATCGAATTGAGTGGAAGCGACGTCAACGTTGTAGACCATTCTGATGAGGAGTTTTATAGGATTCCTGAAGATATAGATCCTATCCATTTTGAAGTTGAAGTGACGCCGTATTTCGATACTGCACCTGTAGGAAAAAGCCCTTTTTCTTTTGATGGACTCGTTACAATGAAAATGAAGGTAAAACAACTGCTTTCTTCTTACATCATGTATTATATTTTAATTGAAAGTCTTACAACTTTTTAATGCACTGCTTATTTAACAGTATGATGATTATATTTTAATGTTTGAGTAAATTTTCAACCTTTTTTTTTTCAGGCAGTTAAAGATAACATCAACAAGATTTACATTCAAGAGAATGTGAGAGAAATCTTAGAAGTTACTTTGACTACTGCAAGTCCCCCAGGTGTTCCTGTTCCCGTCGATGTCAGTAATCCTTATACTAGGATTCGGTCGCATCATTTCCTGCAGATCAACCTCTTAGGGAACAACACCTTGGTAAATGGAGAAGAATACAATGTCACTATACGTTACATTGGAAATATCAACGAGACGCCGCTCCAGCGAGGCGTGTTCAGAGGGCACTATAAGGACAACGACGGCAGAGTTTAGTAAGTAAATCTTAATTTTACATTTTAATTTTAATAAATTACTATTACACTTTAGGTCTCAGTTGGTAATCCTGCCTTCTGAGCTTGGGGGAGTGGGTTGAAAACCCATTTAAGGCAAACATTTATGTAATGAACATTTGTGTTTGTTCTATTAACAAGTAAAATTATTAAAACCCGACTGCAAAATGTGGTCCACTATGTACACTTTCACTATCAAGACGATTCAAATGATACCACACAAGTCGAAATCCATGAAGCTTTAGCTTTTAGCTTTTAGCTGTAAGGCGTGCCAAAGAAATCTCATACATACAAACATACTTAAATGTATTACACTCGAAAAACATAACCCTCCTTTTTTTAGTCTCTGGCAGCCATAGTACAAGCTTTGCTTAGTTTGAGGTCAGCGAACCGTGTTTGGCAAATGTCCCGAGTTATTTATTTATTTATAGACTAAAAAATAACAATCGTATTTTTATTATAAATAATATTCGGGACACTTGCACACACGGTCGTCTGACCCCAAACTAAGCTAAGCTTGTACTATGGCGGCCAGAGCTTGATATATATACACATATATTTTAAATACATACTTAAATTTATAATTAACACCCAGACATAGAACAAAGATTAATGTTCAACATTTGAATGTTTGCACTAGGTGGGAATCGAACCCACGCCCCCGTGGTCAGAAGGCGGGTTCACTATCGACTGAGCCACCGAGGCAGTCCAGAGCCACCGAGGCAAACAGTATTCAGACACATCAACTTTATAGCACCCCTCACTTTGCGTCGGGGTTTTATAAAGATGGTATTAACATTTTAGATACTTTACGAATGTAATTTTTAACTTCAGCTGGTACGCTGCCACTCACCTGCAGCCAGTCAACTCCAGGCAAGCTTTCCCCAGCTTCGACGAGCCCGGGTTCAAGTCCACCTTCGATATTATCATTAACAGGCCAGCCCACTTTGGCGAGACTTTCTCTAACATGCCACTGAAGGATTCAATTACGTAAGTGAAAAATACATTATTTCTTCGTAATATTTTTTACTTAGGCTATTTATTTAATTATTAGGTCCTTACGTATGAAATTGGCGTTTTGTACGGGAGGAATAAAAAGTCGATTTTTTTTTGTAAAATATATTTAATTAATCAAAGTATGCACCGTTGTTATCTATGCACTTTTGCCATCTTATGGGTAGTTCATTGATCCCTTTTACTATAAAAACCATGGGGGCGAGAATCAATAAACTCTTTGAAGGCGGTTTGGACTGCTGCATCGGAGTGGAATTTTTTTCCTTGTAAGAAGTTGTCCAAATTCCGGAAGAAATGGTAATCTGTTGGAGCAAGGTCCGGGGAGTACGGTGGATACCGCAGACATTCCAATTGTAGCTCAGCTAACTTAGTGGTTGTTTGTTGTGCAGTGTGTGGTCTTGCGTTGTCGTGAAGCAGCAGTGGCCTAGAGCGATTGACCAATCTCGGTTGTTTAACAGCTAGTTCTTCCTTCATGGTTTGCAGTTGCTGACAATAGATATCTGCCGTAATCGTTTGGCCAGATTTAAGAAAGCTGTAGTGAACGACACCGGCGCTAGTCCACCAAACACTTACAAGTAACTTTTTCTGAGTCAATTTTCGTTTAGGGCAGGATTTGGCTGGGTCTCCAGGGTTCAGCCATTGCGATGAGCGCTTTCGATTATCGTACAATATCCACTTTTCATCACAAGTAATGATTCGATTTAAAATCCCTTAATTATTGTGTCGTTTGAGCAAAGTAACACAGCAGGCGACCCGTGTTTGCAAGTTCGATTCACTCAATTCATGAGGTACCCATCGTTTGAGTTTTTTTACTTTCCCGATTTGCTTCAAGTGGATTAATACAGTTTTGTCACTTACCCCGAAGCCTGCTGCTATCTCTGAAGTGCTTTGTGATGGATCCGCTTCCAAAATAGCCTTTAATTCTTCGTTTTTCACTTTGATCTCCGGCCGTCCACGGGGTTGGTTCTTAAGGTCGAAATTTCCAGAACGAAAACGTTGAAACCAAAAACGTACCATGCTGTCTTTAGCGACACCAGCGCCGTACACATCATTAATTCTTCGAGCTGTTTCTGCAGCACTGGTGCCACGGTAGAACTCGTACTCGTAAATATACCGATATTTCATGTTTTCCATTGCGCGGTAATAAGCGACGCCAAAGAAAAAATAATGAGGAAAATAACAAATGAATGACTGTATTCCAAAGAAAAAAAAACCAGCTAAATGAATTTATTAATTTGAATTTCGAATTCTTAACCAAAGAGGAGATATTTCAGATCAAATTGATCAGTACGACAAAACGCTAATTTCATACGTAAGGACCTAATATTTACTAGACAGTTGAAGTGAGCACAACACACGTAGTGAATTTGTGGCTGGCGTTTGAGAGAGCGTTGTTTGATAACAATATCTTCTATCTAGTCTAGTTATTCTAAGAGTACAACACGCTCAAAACGCTTTGATTCCTCTTTTCTTCTACGGACCGCTAGAGTGTGGAATACTCTGCCAGAGTGTGTGTTCCCTGGCACTTTTAATCTGGGTGTCTTCAAGTCTCGAGTGAATCGGTTTTTTCTAGGCAAGCGTGCTCCATCGTAGGCCGCATCACTGCTTATCATCAGGCATGTTGGCGGCCAAACGCAAGCCTATGAAGTTAAAAAAAAAAAAAAATTAACAGTCTATGAGCTACCTCCATACAAAACGTCATCAAAATTCGTCAATCCGTTTGAACATGACAGGTTGAAAACTTTCGCATTTGTTATACTCATGAGTCCGAACAGTTTAATTATTATAGTAAGATTAGAATTGTATTTTCTAAGCATTAAATCTAGATTTGATGCTTAGAAAATACAATTGCAAAAAGAGTTGCAGCAAGTTCATTGATAAATGACGTACCGTGACGTAAAAAAAGTCGTTTCAGTTTTTAGAAATTATCCAAAATGGCGAAGATATGATTTGTTTACGTTTGCGCGAGATTTTCAGCTTATATTTTATTATTATTATTATTTATAGCTAGTAACAATATACATTTGTTTTATATTAATTTCTAATTTAACAGGATGGGCGACCGCGTAAAGGAGATTTTCCACAGGACTCCTAGGATGTCTGCATACCTGGTAACATTCCACATCAGTGAAGCATTCGTCTCAATTGCTAGTAACAATGACCCAGTGAGACCTTACCGCATCCTCGCTCGACCCACCGCCGCTGGCCAAGGAGCATATGCCCTGGAAGTGGGACCCCCGCTCACAAAGTGGCTAGAAGATTACTTGGGCATCGGATACTACACGATGGCTGACCACATGAAGAACGATCAAATCGCTTCGCCTTATTGGGCTTCTGGGGCCACTGAGAACTGGGGTTTGGTCACATATAGGTAAGCATTTGATTTTATTATGTGTCTGTTAAGATTTAAAACCCGAACATAAGTGAGCAAGTTCTGACAGAACTATCGACCAAGCGAGCGTTAGTGTCTATGCTTGAGCTTCGACAAAATGCTTTCGTTTGTCCGAATTCTGTCTGCACTTCTGTCCGGACTCCTGTTTGGATATGTCTTCGTCTACAGTTCACATTTCTTAACTGATTCTCTTGAAACCTTGTGAGTAGGTTTGATAATTATAAATAGATTATTAGCAGTATTTGGATTTATTTCAAAATGGCCACAAAGTTTCAAGAAATGCGACCTATAGACGAAGACAGACGCCGTTGCTCAGGTCTTCAGCTCAGAGACCCACTATTTTAATAAGTTAATTTTAAATTTAATTTTTAATTATTTAATTTGATTTAATTTATTTTATTTATTTATTGGTAAGCGGCGCGTTTTTTTTTATTCATTTATAGAATTTCATGACAAAAATAATTATTTATTCAGAAAAAAGTATCCAAAAACCTTCCTTGTGATATACTGCAACTATTTATCAAATTTCATCAAGATACGTGCAGCTGTTTAGCCATGAAAAGCCTACAAACAGACAGACAGACAGAGTTACTGTCGATTTTATAATTAGTAAGGATGTATACACTGAAAAAAATGGTTTAGTTGTGGCAACTAAATCTGTTTTGCTGCCTATGTCTTAGCTGCTGCACCAAATATCTTCGAAACACTGGCAAAGTTTTGTTGACTACGACGAAGACTGCTTAGCTACTACTCAAAATAAAATTTTGCTAGGAGAATCACACTCAAGTTGCAGTTACTGCAAATTACTTAACTGAGTTTACTAAATTTGTTATCTTTAGAAACAAATAAGATAAAAACAAATTAGAATGTTTCAATTAGCTATCAGAGCAAAATATTTTAACTACTTTAGGATAAAATATTTACCTGCTATTGCTAATTATTAAGATTGTTAGCAACTACTGCTAAGTATTGTTAAGATTGTTAGCTGCAACAGCTAAATTCGTTCAGCTAAAAACAATTTGCTACGCTAACAAAAAACTTAGCTGTCCCTATAGTTTGAAAGGATATTTGCTACTACAACTAAAATGTAGTAACAGCAGCTAATTTTTTTTTTCCGTGTAGCTGTAGATGGAACTCAACCGAGTTTGCTTACAATACTTTATACTCGTACGTAGGCACGTGACCGATGTATTTATTTTAATTTTAGAGAACTACGCCTCCTCTATCAAGAGGGTGAGACCAATGCCTTAGACAAGATGAACATCGGCACCATCACAGCCCACGAGCTCGCTCACAAGTGGTTCGGGAATCTGATCACCGCTAGATGGTGGGACAATGTCTGGATCAATGAAGGCTTCGCGAGCTACTTCGAATACTTTGCTATGGATGGTGTAAGTAACATAATTTATTGTGTAAGCAGCTAGCCAGAGTGTGGAATGGTCTACCTTAGTAGGTGTTGTCCGATAGCCTTCTCTAAGGCTTCGGCGACCACTTCAAACTAACTCCGCATTGGCTAAAAGTTTTATATTGCCATGTCGTCTAGAAAAAGATGACTAGCGAAGTGAGCAAGTAAACAACGTAGTGATGAGCCTTTAAAGTTGACAGAGTGACAAAGTGTAATTTCAATTTTTGTGACTTTTGCTTTTCTCTAATCCTTCGTAAATAAATACCTAAAAATTCCCTTTTATAGATTAATTTAAAACTAATAATGTACACAATCTCCCTATGTAAAAGGATTTTTGATTTGCATTTATAAAATAAAAAAAAACAATCAAAAGTGACCCCTAACAAATGCGAATATTTTTCATAGCTCTATTTTATTTTGACACCCTTTTTTTAAAATTCTCAAGAACATAGGGGCGGAGATATCGTTCATTCAATTGTACATGCTAAATTTCATCATAACCTGATAAAATAATGGTTGTCAAGAAATTTGACAAGCGCGTTTGTATGGAAATTTTAGAGCGTTGTGGAACACTTTAGCGTGTTCCATCGTAGGCCGGATCATTGCTTACCATCATAATAATAAATTATTTAAAAGGCCCTCGGTACCACTACATAATTGTTTTTAAATTGTATTATTTGTCTTCTTTTGACTCTTGTGGCATACAACAATTACCCAATGAGGCAATTACTTAACAATTAAAAACAATTAGTTAGAAGGTGGCCAAACAAAATCATATAAAAACTACGTACAAAAAATTTGGTTAAATCTTGATTCTTATTTTTATTTGATTTTGGAAAAATTGTGCTATCTTTTATTATTTCGTAAAAAAATGCAAGTAGTTATCAATATTGTTTGTACTTCACTACATTGTATAAAACAAAGTCGCTTTCTCTGTCCCTATGTCCCTTTGTATGCTTAAATCTTTAAAACTACGCAACGGATTTTGATGCGGTTTTTTTAATAGATAGAGTGATTCAAGAGGAAGGTTAAATGTATAATAACATCCATTAAATAGTGGAAAAATACTTTTGAGGTTTCTAATGTGATGTCGTTAATTATCAATTTTTTTCCCGCTTATTACATTGCAAACGCAGGCTGAACCCTAAGAGATTTATCAAAATAATGTACTAATTATTTGTACACATTGAAAAGGTCTACAGAAAACTTCGCGATGGTATATGTCTATCTCTTATGGATATCCCACAATATTTTTTTTTGTCATTTACTTTTTACGACAAATAATGGCTAATTTAACCGCGGGTGAAACCGCAGGGCGCAGCTAGTACTAAATAAAGCATGCTACAACGCAAAGGAATAACATAGGAATAGTCAACGCATAGGAATGATACAAATTTTGAAACTGATAAATTGATTACGAAAACGATTTTATCTATAGAACTAGCCTGAATGTTCTGATATTTCAACCATTTATTTTGCCACAGTACTTTGTCGTTTTTATATAAGTGTAACTGGTTGGTATTTTTTTATCTTGGTTTTTTCGTTAGGTTAACTATCTGACTGCGTCTCCAGTCGCAGTTAATAGGCTATGGCACTTAATAATGGTGTAGTATCTATAAATAAACTAGTTTATTAAATAGAACCATTAGTTTTACCGATATTTCGATACATGCTACCAAGCCATTTGCAAAGTCTACAAACTCGGTGTTCCCCAGCAATAGATACAACCTTGTCTCTTCAAGACAAGAGTGAGACGGCACCTCATGGGCAAGCGTGCTCCATCTTAGAACGCAACGTCACTTTCCATCAGGTGTGTTGTGGTCAAACGTGGGCCCATTCAATCATAAAAAAACTTTACTTTTTTATTTTACTTAGGTGATTAAGTACTTATCACTAATTGATTAATTGGTCCGTGTAAGTATAATGAGGATGTCACAAAACCTTTTTGTTTACATGCTTCTCAAAAGGATTTTTGTAGCCAACTCATCAAGGAAAAAATATGTAAGAAAATCATACCATTTCATTTTGCGTATAATAGTTATTAGTTAGAGTTCAACTAGTCCACTTAGTTTTAAGGCATTATCTACTTTGCTAGTTTGTATAGTTGAGTGGTATGAAACGACTGTAATAAAATATCAATCACACTAAATTAACATTACATCAGATTTATAATGCGAAAGTTAATCAGGCGCTCTCTAACATTAAATATTTTTAACATACTGTAAGAAAAGGCAAGCAATGCTTAAGACCGATCTCAAAACATTACGTTTAATTATTTCGAGCACAAAAAATATACCTTTGGTTGCATAATTACGTTAAAATATTCATTGTGTTACCAAAACAGACTGCCTCGATGGCTGTTAGTAGTGAGCCTGCCAAGCGTTTCTGAGCGTGACGGCGTGGGTTCGATTGCTATCTAGTGCAAACATTCATGTGATAAAGATTTGTGTTTGTTCTATGTCTGGGTGTTAATTTGTACTTAAAAATATACATGTACAAATTGCAGTTTTTGTCCCCATAGTAAAACCTTTGCTTAGTTTGGGGTCAGGCGACCGTGTGTGAAAATGTCCCGAATTTATTTATTTAATGATAAATTAAAATTAAAATCACAGCCGTATACACGCTAGCTTGAGCTGACTCTTATTTTTACCAGTATTTGGTCTTAAACTGAGCCCCATATGCCCCATAACGAGCCCTGAACCATTTAGGCTTGCATCTGAACTTGAAGATTGTGCTTGCATCAAGTACTTGGCTACAAAATTTCATGACTACCGGATCAACTGTATTCAAGATATATCGCCGTCAAACAAATGCCGATTAGTTCCAGTAGATTCTTGCTTTAGCTCGCTCAATTTGGTGTGTAAGCAAAACGACTTAATTTTTTTTTATTTCACCATCGCACAGGTCGACGAGTCAATGGAGCTGGCAGATCAGTTCAACATAATGTACGTTCAAAGTGCTTTGTCCGCCGACTCGGGCGCCTCTAGAGCCCTGGAGCATGAAGTGAACAGCCCAGCCCAGGTCACCGGCCACTTCAGTGGCATCAGCTACTCCAAAGGAGCATCCTTGCTTCTTATGACGAAGCATTATGTCGGCGAGACAACTTTCAAACTAGCTTTGAATCAATTCTTATTGGACAGGTAACTAACAGATGACACAGAATATAATTATAGGGTAAACTAATAAAAGAGCCACGTGAAAAGAGCTCATTGCTCACAACTTTGGGGCCAGCTTGAAAATCGGAAAAAAAATCAGCTAGAATTGTACAGTTTTTATTATTATTGATCATTAATAATTACTTAGTTAAAAGCTATTTGATGAGTTGACCTAATCCAGGCATTTTGAATCCAGCGGGACTCTTCAAATAAATCAAAAACAAAAACTGTTTTGATGCTATAAATAATCAAGTCAATCATGGCAGAACCGTTTATCGATCTTCCTTCATTTTTTAGGTCCTACGAGCACGCGTTCCCTTCAGATCTCTACGACGCCTTCAGTGAAGCTGTGGCAGAAGAGAACCACCTGGACCCGTCGACCGTCGCTTACTATCTCAGATACTGGGTCGAAAATCCAGGATACCCTGTTATTAACGTACAAGTCTTTTCTTCATTCATTTCTTTGGAGCAGGTGAGTTTTTTTTAAATATTCAGCTAAATTACTAAACATTTTTCATAGAACGTAGTCTGCTTTTTCATTATTTATTCCTTACGCCACAGCATTACATTAGCTTAGCTTTGGTTCCAAGCTTGGCTTCAATTTGAAATGACCAATATTGAACCTTATTACTGGATGACACATTGGCTTCAATATCAACTTTGTATCCAAATCTGATACACATATTGGTGTCGTGGTTTCAAGAATTAGTACAAACAATTGGTTGGTACAATATGACCAATTTGTGGCCAGCGGTCGCAAATTGATCACTTTGATTTGTCAGGCTTAGCATACACATTCAGAATAACTATTCTAGAGCTTGCATGAATATTCCTTAAAATCATCTAAGCAATGGTGCTGATTCTAATCATCACTCAATTAACATCACAATTTTCACACAGGAACGATTTTTCATCAACCCCAACACGACCCAAACTGAGCAGATCTGGCCAACTCCTATTACCTATACCGTCGCCAGCAACCCTAACTTCGAGAATCTCAACTCCTCACGTATTCTCATGAGGGGTAGATGGCATTCATTTATCAATCCGATGCAAAATCCAGGGCAAGAATGGATCATCCTTAATCTTCAACAAAAAGGTATGTTTTTCTCCAGTAGCTAAAAAAGTGGTAACGTATTAAATGTAATCATTTCACGATTACATTTATTACATGCTTACGTATTTTTAAACCGTTCAGCTGCAGATAACATTCTTAGAATTATGTACATATATTGGCATGATACACTCGTATCATGTGCTTGTCCTTATTAGGTCAATTCATGAAAAAAAAAAAACATACAATCCAAAAATATCCCCAGAACTCCCTCTGAGCAAAATCGTAAATTACGAGGTATATTATCTTGACTGGTTTATGTTATAATTTAATGATCTCTGGTAACAGTTTTATAGCAAATAGAAGGTTCATTTTAAATTTATATTTTTAGGTATTTACCGTGTCAACTACGAACCTGAAATTTGGGGGCTGATTGCAAAACAACTAAAAGACGACTATAAAGTTATTCATCACCTTAACAGAGCTCAGGTTAGTTTTTCTATTACCTAACTAATATATTAACAACCTCAACATTAATAAACAGTACGATATACAACCCGTAACTTTTAATTTAAATGACAAGACAATAAGCGGCTTCTCAGATTGTGTGGTAGTCAGAGCTTAAAAATTCAAGATTAAAATGTTGTCTAAAGATTTTCGTTTAAAGATACCTCTGGACCGAAGGCCTAAAGGCATCTCAACTGTATATGGAAGCGTGAAATGACTAAATCCGGGAAGTTGGAGTTGATGCCTGGGGGCCTATCATGACATCTTATTGCTATATATCTTATTGTTATGTTTTGTTTTCGACGCTACGCGACCATAAACCTTATTGCGCAGTGATACGATTCGCGTTCACGCAGCGTCGAAAACAAAACCATGGCAATAAGAAGAAATCAGAAATCAGAATATATTGATAACTCCACGTCACAGTTGTAGACAGATGTCATGATAGGCCCCTAATATGTTTTTTAGTATCAGAAGCAACAGATTGAGTTGATGCACCAACAAAATTGAAATAGTTAGATTGGCCTGGAGCTGATTGTTATACCAGCTACTTATGTTGCACCAACAGATCGTAGACGACGTCTTTGCTTTGATGCGCTCGGAGAGGCTGCCATACAAGCTCGGCTTTGAAATCCTCGACTTCCTGAAGCAAGACACCAGCTACTACTCCTGGTACCCTGCCATCACTGGCTTCAGCTGGCTGAGGAATAGGTTCCTGCACCTTCCTGACGTTTTGGCTGAATTCGATGTAAGTGATCATTGCACTTAAAGTTTTATCCAATATTTTTTTTTACTTATTTTTATTTTTATTTGGATAAATTGCAGTTTGTTATTACAGTTTGCTATAAAATTCAACTTTTGCAAAAATACATTAGGAATAATCAATCGGAAAAATCGATGCCAGGTAATATTTTTTTTTTTTATCAGGACATTATCATTGAATTCTTGGAAGCCGTGATTGAAGAACTCGGTTACGATGTGGGAAATGAAGAGAATCTAACGACGACTCTGAACCGCTTCTTCGTATTGTCCTTTGCGTGCAACAGCGTTGGCCATGAAGGCTGCATCAGCGATGCCCTGGAGAAATTTAATGCGCTGAGAACTAATGGAGTCAGGTAATAGATTATTTAATTAACACTACATTAAAAATGCAAAAGTCTGGATTGGTGGGTGTTAATTACTCAACTACGCCAGAATGGGCAAAGAGATAAATTATGGTCTAGAATAGTAAATTGATTACTTTATAATTGCGTGTGACGCCGTAGAGCGTGGTCAGCATATTGAAACTCTTGTGATAGGAAACTAAGTTTTTTAATAAATAAAAAATAGAAAAGAAAGAACGCAAGATACTCGTATTACAAATGCATATCCAAATAGCTAATATAATACATTATATTACTTTTCACAAGTACGAGTACACTAAAGATGTTTTACGGAAAAACAAAAACAGTAACGAACAATTATTTGAATCCAAGCATGTTAATAAAAAAGACAATTATTAGAACATCAAACAAGTTCAAGGTGAGAAAGAGGTTTAGTAACATCGTAGAGTAAACATAAACGCAGTAAAAGTCTTAGATTGAGTCGTTTTGGAGAGATTGCGTGATGAGAAGCCATTTGTTTGTAAAAATGATAAGTAATTGTGTAATCATAATGAAGTAACCGGTTCCATCGTACAGGAAATTGACCCGTCCTTGTTAATAACGTTATTTGAAGCAAAATCAGGCCAATCTTCATAAAATGTAGGTAAGGTAAGGAATTACTGTAATTTGTTATACGGAAAAAGTAGCAGTAACCTAATTTTGAAATTTGAATTCAGAATAAATATATGAAATGCAGTGGCAGTTATCACACAAGTAACATTATAAATGAGAAAGTTTGTGAGTGTGTCTTTTTGAGCTCAAACGACTGGACCAATTTTAGTTAAATTTGGTATGGAGGTAGCTGACATCCTGGATTATTATCTAGGCTAATTTAAATCACAAATAATGGAGAGTTTCCGGGGAATTTAAGCCGTGGGTAACACCGCGGGGTAGCCAGTTACAATATATCTACATTTTACTCGTACATTGGTTCAGATGATAAATAAAGATGACTACCTAATCGAAGCAGATGAACTGGCTCGATCGAAATGTATTTTTCTTATTTTTGTACCGGGCTTGTTTTCGTATTACCCTTTGTAGCAATTTACCCTAAAACCTAATGATAATATTTTTCCTGTACACAGCGTGAACCCCAACCTGAGACGGCATGTGTTCTGCCAGGGTCTTCTCGCTGGTGGATATGACGAATGGAAGTTCCTCTACGACCGCCGGCAGGCGTCTAACAACCAGGCTGATGAAGTCGCTATGCTCAGGTCTCTTGGCTGCACTACTAACGACCAGGCGAGACAAGAGTGAGTCTATTACCATTTAATACACATACGTACATGTATATCTGCGTACAATATACAAAAGGTAGAGACCATTGCTCTCCACATCTTTCCGATCACCTCTTATCGACTTGACCTTTCACACACTTCTTGTAAATCTGATTCGTCAATCTTTTTTCATTCATTCTCCCAATTTGTCCAAACTATCTCTGCATCTAAGCATTTAATAAACTTACATACTGCAGTACCACAGTGATCCGGAGTGAATCTATATATTTATAATTTATATATTTTTCGTCTACGTCTGTGGAGTACCTGTGGATATAGTTTGTTCAATTTAATAATAACTATTAATGGAAATAGTAATAAGAGGAGGCAAAATAATCCTTTGCTCTGCAGTGAGGCTATGCATACTAATCCTACTAATTTTATAAACGCGAAAGTTTGTAAGAATGGATGGATGGATGTTTGTTACTCTTTCACGCTAGAACGGCTGAACAGATCTGGATGAAATTTGGCACAGAGATAGATTATAGTCTAGAATAGCACATAGGATAATTTTCAACCGCGGGTGAAACCACAGGGTGCAGCTAGTGTAATATAAAAATTAATACCAATTCTTGAATGAATACAAAATGAAATGAATACAAACTCGTAATAATGTGTAGCCTTGTGACCATGGCATATTGTCGGTCAGCTTACTTTAGTTAAAATAATGAAAGAAAATTTTGTTTTTCAGATACCTGAACATGATCTTGGACGATGATGTCGTCAAAGCCCAAGACCGTGTGAATGCCTTCAGTTTCTTGATGATGGGCCATCGCTCCAACGCCAACGTGGTGCTGCAGTTCCTCAAGCAAAACTACGAACAAATCAGAAGAGCGTGAGTATTTTTTAATACATACAACTACAGTGGGTGAAAAACCTAAATTCTAACTAATATTGACGAGATCACTGTTCGGTGTGGACCGATACTGTTTGTCTCTTTTTACCCAACACAAAAGAAATAATATTTGGAGCACTTTGTATTCATGGTGGTCTGACCCCAAACTAAGCTTGTACTATGGCTGCCAGAGACTGATAAGCAAACATTATGTACTGTAAAATACATATTTAAATAGATATTTCACTCACTCAGACAAACACAAATGTTTATCACATTAATGTTTGCCTTAGATGGGAATCAAACCCACGCCCCCAAGCTCAGAAGGCAGGTTCACTGCCGACTGAGCCAATGAAGCAGTCTAGACGCAATTTAGACGACAGCTGGGTTTTGATTTGACTTTTGACAATATTCGCCAAGTCTTATCAGAGTTGCGCTGTTATTGAAATATTGGGCTTCCTTGCAGGTGGATAATCTTTAATATATATAAATTACGTGTCACGTTGTTTGTCCGCTATAGACTCCTAAACTACTTAACCGATTTCAATCAAATTTGCACACCGTGTGCAGTTCGATCTAACTGAACAGATAGGATAGCTCACATATATATATATATAAATAAATAATAAACGCGAACGAAGTCGCGGGGTGACAGCTAGTAGTGATATAAAGTACGTGTAAGTTTAAGTAGTTTACTGTGAGTATAGTTCTAATTTTTGTGTGTTATTACAGAGTGGTTCTGCCGGCATGGTTCCAAAACGTTATCTCCAACGTAGCTGCATACTTGGATGAAGAAGGTTTGGATGACGTAAGTTCTCTTTTTTTTCATAATTTAATTATTTTTTGGAACTATTTATTCGTTGCGTTTAACATTATTATGTAGGTAAGAAAATTAAATAATAATCTATACTGAACTAAAACTAATTTTAGTATAATTTTGCGTTTTTAACCGACTTCCAAAAAGGTAGAGTAGGCAGTCAACTGATGACTAAACCTATTTTTTTTTCTAGATGGAAGCGTGGTTCACAGAAAACCAGAACTCTATCCCTGAATTCACCTTTGGTATCAACAGTATCAACTCTGCTAGGGCTAGTCAGAAATGGGGAACAGATAACGCTGAAATTGTGCTGGAGGCTGCAAGGGGCGCGGCAGTCACGGCATTACCTACAGTAATGCTGCTACTCACCACATGTATTGCTCTCATGCTGAGGTAGAGAGAGAGGTAAAGTTGTATTCTTCTAAGAGAAGAAACAAAAGAAGAATAAAGTTTGTGAAAATTACTCTGATTTTTTTTCTGTTGCAAAATGTTGTAAGTACCTTTAAGTCACTCTAAATATTAAGACGATTCAAATAACACCTCGCATGTCGAAATTCAGCTGTTTAGGCTATAAGGCATGCCAAAGAAACGTCATACATACATACATAACTATGTGGTTACATACATACATACATACGTACAAATTTACATACATACGCTCCTTTTGCAGACGGGTAAAAAACTATGAAACAATAAGTGCGACGATGGATCATGATATGAAATAAAATTAAGACCTTATCAACAGTAAGATAATTACTTTTTTTATACTAAACTTGTTGTTGTATTATTTAGTTGTAGATATTTGTGAAATAAATAAGTTGTCATTATTTTTGGAATAACGTTTTTATTTATATTTAAATCATCACTAAATAAAACAGATAAGTACTGAAAATAAACAAGGCGTTCGAGTCTATTTAAAAAAAAACGTTGACGTTCATAAGTGTATCTTTGATACCCAAATTGGATAAAAACATTTTGACTTTGACTTTGACTTTGACAAGTTTGATTTTCAATACTTTTAAACCTTAATAGATCTTACCCTTAGTTTACTTAGTAGGTAGGTACAAGTTGAGAAAATTTTAAAGATTAATTACAATATCAAATAAGTTGGTTATCTCTTCGATCATATTTGTGGGAGACGGTACGAGAACCTAAAAATGGACCGCATAAATTAGGTGCTGCACACAATTCACCGTAGTCACAAACAAACGCAACCAGTCGCAACAGTGAAAATTATTGTTGTCTCGTTCTCGCTATAGTCTCTTGTACGTCTCTCTATCTTTGTTATTCCAAATTATCATTTTGATGGATTATCTAAATATCTAATGCCCAGCGGTTTCCTCGCTATCGTTAGTTTTAATAAGATAAAAAGTGACTGACGTGTAAATCTAGACAATTAACTGCCTCTATAATAAACATATTCATTGAGTTGTTGTACCGTTGTACCTAACAAAAACCAGCTAATCAAAAAATAGGTCAGAATGTGCCGAGCAGTTTAGTGCCCACCCGCAGTCGATTTCACAAGATCAGAAAGTCACCATAATCAGGAATCTGATTTGATTGCTTAGCTCATGATTGTGTACCCAAAGCAAATAAAGACAAAGACACGAGAGTATTAAAGAGTTATTCAGTTTAATCTCTTTTCTTCTTCCTCTTTTCTTAAAGTGGAGGCGCGCCGGGGCGAGTCCTAGTTGACAAACTGTCATTTTAATGCGTTCTTCCATGGTATAATAATATACTCCGCCAGATATAGCATTCCGATCACGTGGGCAACACATAGTGACGTCATTCTATGTTAGAGCAAGACCGAATTCAATAATTTACAAACAGTTCGAAAGAGACGGATGACGATGACAAGTGACGTCATTATATGTTTGCTTCCGGTTTGCTAG
Source organism: Peribatodes rhomboidaria (assembly GCA_911728515.1). Taxonomy (NCBI): domain Eukaryota; kingdom Metazoa; phylum Arthropoda; class Insecta; order Lepidoptera; family Geometridae; genus Peribatodes; species Peribatodes rhomboidaria. Next base: position 13,547,089 of record OU452175.1, read on the forward strand.
ACCTTTTCAAAGAATAATTATCTATCTTGCACGCTTTTCTAATACTTTATGATTGTTTTCACTGGTTTTTTATACGTGTAGGTTTTCAAGAAATGTGTAAATAACACAATTAAGTCCATGTCGCTGTCTGTAGATATTTGCCGTGTTGGGCTAAGGAGTAATAAAAACAATGACGAGCTGGTACTGTGTCCACATCAAGGAATATCATACCAGAGAAGATAGCACCCGTTGGTCGTTGCCTCCAGGTTTGTTCTTAGTTGGAAAGTCTTAGACCAACTCGTTCTATATTATGTCGTAACAGCGCTGAACGTCTCTCACAAAAAGCATGCCATTTCAAAGAAGCGATGATAGCCTAGTTGGAGAAGTCCCGCCTCTCAAGCCAGCAGCGGGTTCGGACCCAGCCGACGGCACGCACCAATTTGTTCATTGTAAGAACACGTGTGTATTGTATGTCATCTGCTACATGACTGGAATCCGGTGTATGGCGACAGGCTTGCCCCCTGTCACATTTGGGACTGAATATCTTCAGGCGAAGTGTTGGTGTAGTATTAAACCTCTGCCAGTCCCTTCGGAGAAAGGCGTGTCGATGGTTTATGTGTTCAAAGGATCCGTCGGGATCTTGCCACCGTACCATTAACGGCCTGGCATATTATAACTGCGAATGGCAAATCATAATTTTTATTATGTTACCAGATCTGAATTAGTTTGTTTCTTCAAGTCTTGGGAGGTTGTTAGGAAAGGATGTAGCTTGCGCTTGTATTTTGACACCCAAAGATAATTATTTTACATTTTGGAATAGGTACATAACCTATACCAAGAATAATCAGCAGTAGTTATACAAGACGCAAAAAAGACGACACTTAAAGTTATTAAAGTGTGCATTTAGATAGTAAGCAAACTGGAAAAACATATAAAAACTCAATAGTAAAAAAACAGCAACATAGTGCTATTAAACGTTTACTAGAAGCAATAGACAGTGTAATACTGTATCACAATGAGAAAACTAAAACAATCAAAAACGTTTTTGACAAGAGACACAGGATTTTATTATGACAAGGTTGTTGAGAATTTAGGTAAAATTTCCTTAGTTTAAAGCTTCAGTACGCAGTGTTGTTCACAATTCGAGTCAGAGTACTTCGCGAACGTTTATCTGCAACGATCGTGATAAGGTAATACTTAAGATGAATTTTATCAGCATTACTGTTCAGACGATGCTTAAAACAGATAGTAGTGGAGTTGCAGTTTACACAATTATTTTGACAAAGTGAACGCTACAGGTGAGTTGATTTAGGTATTTCATACGAACTTCATTTTTTTAATCAGGCATCTACTGAAATATATCTGTATTTTGATACAATTAATGTAAATAAATATGGATTTGAAAAACATAATATGTTACAGAGACCTGTAGTTAAATAATGTTAATGAAACTGAAACGATCTGGTTTACCCTTAATGAAAAAAATATTAAACAATTACAAATAAAATTAATTGTTATAAAGAAAACATCTCCTAAAAAATATATACCTATCATTTATTTTAGAGATAAGTTTGCAAAAATGTCATTAGCAGAACTATTTAGTAGTTTTTTTTTGTTTCAGACATGGTTCACGTTATATTAGTTTTAGCTCTTATATCTGCATTGACAGATAGAGCATATAGCGACACAAAATACAGACTCAACGTACCTCTCAAACCAAGAGCTTACTCAATAGCTATTACTCCTTACTTTGATACCAAAGACGCTACAGCTTTCACCTTTGATGGAGAAGTCCACATCACCTTAACAACTGAAGAGGTCACGAAACAGATTAAGCTGCATTCTGAAGACCTTACATTCGACGCTTCCAACATAACTGTAGTCAGTGGGAATAACAATCTTAATCTTGATGCGAGTAACCCGCTGGTGTTTGATAAGAACTATACTTTTGCTTACATAAATCTTGAAGCGGATCTCCAAGTGGGGTTGGAGTATATTGTCAAGATTTCTTACAGAGGACCTATAAGAGAAGACTTGAGCGGGTTCTTTAGGAACTGGTACATTGAAAGAGGGGTTAAAAAGTAAGTGGTCTTTTATACTATCTATCTATACCTACTTCTATAGATACTAACATTATTTAATGAAGGAACCTAACCTTTAATTAAGGAAATTAGTTCAATTTATGAAAAAAAAAAGATACGACGTTTCTTCGATTTCTTATTTCCTTTGGTTTTTTCTAGAAGGAAACTTTAAGAGTAAGCAGTAAAATGTACATAAGACTGACAATATAAGTAGTGAGTAGCGTACATGTATTGTTAAGATATTTAATCCAATACTTTAATCCGTACCACATTTCATCCACACCCTTTCAGTTTTATTCTCTGTCTGTCTGTCTCTGTTTTCGCTACATTGAGTAGCAAACATCCAAACATAATAACATACTTTCACATTTATGAAATTGTAAGATAACTGTGAAGTGTGACGTGTGAAATAAGAAGTGTGACGGCCCTCGAGAGAGATATTCATAAATCAAGCCACTTGAAATAGCACTTGTCTATTAAAATATTACGACATTATTATAATTATGTCAAGGCATTAATTATTATTAGAGATAAATCAAAGAACAGATAAATAATTGTGAATTATCTATAAATGGTCAATAATCATATTTGTTAACTTAGCAATTAATTATTTATTATTGTTTGTTGGAAATCATAAATGACTTAGTTGTAGTTAAACATCTACACAATCATAATTACAGAGTCATACAACTAACCAGCATGAAAAAAGTGTAAACATTTTAAAAAAGTATCAAAATGAGGTAACTCTCTTACATAGGATGAGATATCAAAAATATTACCTGGACGAATGTATCATAGAAAAAGAAATTCAAAATCAATTATCTAAAAATTTTTCAAGTTCAAAGTCATAATTTCATGGAATTTACTTAAAGTTCAAGTTCTATAAAAAATTATGTATTTTTAATTTGTCGAAAAAAATTTTGTTATAATAGCTCTTAACTAGGTTTCCCTGTGTCGTGATACCATGAACTATACACAGACAGAAAACTCACCAGACCGAGAACAGATATTTAAATTCAACATTCAAACATTTGTTCGCCAGGAATCGAATCCGTGACCTCCTAATTACAAACCAGTCAATTGCGTTTTAGACACTGTACAACTTAGGTAAACCGAGTACTTAAGTGTATCAAAACTGAGACGATATAAGATATGATAATGCATTTATCATATCTGACTGCCTCGGTGGCTCAGTTGGTAGTGAACCTGCCTTCTGAGTTTGGGGGCGTGGGTTCAATTCCCACCTAGGGCAAACATTTGTGTTTGTTCTATGTCTGGGTGTTCATCTATTTAAGTATGTATTTAAAAATATCTAAGTATGTATATCAGTCTCTGACAGCCATAGTACAAGCTTTGCTTAGTTTAGGGTCAGGCGACCGTGTGTGGAAGTGTCCCGAATGTGTTATTATTATTTAACTTATCAGTTATCACGCATATAATTAAAATACGTTTTAGAAATTCTTGTTAGGGATTTTGCTCCAAAGGCTAAAAGCGTTTTAAATGCTTATTTCATGGGGTATATTACCATCCCCACAACAGTAAAATACACATCTTAATAACCCACGATAAAAAATCCAATAAAAAAGATAAAAAATGTATGAATTAATTAATCATCCAGTAATAAAGCCGAAAAACTGTTAAAATCTATTTCCACCAACCTTTGGATGGACAGGACTAAAATAATTACGTTCGGGCAAATTTACAAAAGACATACACTCGAACATACTGTTGACGTGATACTTGAATGAGACATGACATTCGATGCGATTGCGAAACAATGTTAAATCTAATCTGGACTAACACTTGTCATGTCTGTGATCACAAGTTGTTTGCTCTAAAGATCATGAAACTATGATATCTAGAGACATAAAAACTTAACAATATAGAAATAAAACGTTATCTATTATCTATTTGCATCATGCTTTTTATAGAGGACTAAGATCCGTATGCTAAAACGACGCTCAGTCTTGAATCTCGATGTAAAGCTGTTTTTATATGGTTAAACCAGTTTTAAATCGAGATTCCTGATTGAGTGTGTTTTAGCATACGGGCCTTAGTATTTCTTCTGTGTTATAACTTTCAAATGTCATCTGCTTGTTACATATCTGGAGCCCGGTGTATGTACGGCGATAGACTTGCCCCCTGTCACATTTGGGACTGAATATCGTCCGGCGAAGTGTGTGTATTGTATTAAACCTCTGCCAGCCTTTGGGGGCAATGAATGACGTCATATGTGTTCAAAGGATCTGTCGGGGTCCTGCCACTACTCCTTAACATTCTGGCATATTATGAAGCCGAATGGCAAATCACGTAGGTAGCGATAAATTTTCTACGAGATCTGAATTGGCTTGTTTCTTGTAGTCTTGTGGGTGTTATATACCTCTGCCAGCCCCTTCGGGGGAATAGCGTGACAAAATAACTTCCAAAGTATATGATTGACATGGTATGTGATTCCACGAATACCTACAGCCTTAGAAATAAAGTTTTAAAACATGTGTACACACATTGTGTAACACAAAAGCTGAAAAATAAAAATATTTTTGACTTAAACGTTGTATACAGTTCGTGTACAGATGTAACAAAATCAAAGGAAAATAAACATTCGTTACACGGCCGGGTACCCTTGTTTAGCGCGTGTGTACGGGGTCAAGATGGCGGATTTCACTATAACAGCTGATCTAGACTCAGTAACTATGATAGAAACTGTGTAATGTTTTTCTACTGTCAAAATAAAAACGTTTGTTTGGTAGTGTGACATTAGACACATTGTAGTGTTGACATTGATTGTTCCGTTCAGAAATTTGTTGTTAGTCTCCCACTATAACCAAAAGAAAATGTTTTCCTCCAAAATAGTTTATATCGACGAATTTTGGACAAGAGATTCAAAAAACAACATAGTTTATTAATATTCCTTTCCTAAAACGTAAATTGTACGTGCAATATTAAAAATTAGGGAGCTTTCTTAAAAAATAATTACTAAAAAACTATTTGGACGAAAAAGTTTCTAAACGAATTTACCAAAAGTTGCCAGACGAAAAAGAAAAAAGTGTTAAGCATGTGTGTAAATACCCAATGCCGATTCACACTTTATTGCTCAAACAATAGTTACACGTTTGTGTAGCGCTATTTACCGACTACTCAATGTCTAACTGAACATTGGTTTAGCAGATGTTTATGCATTTTTTTATTTCTAAGGCTGGTAGTCTTAAATTTTAGCAAGCTCAGAGGTTTTAAACTCTACGGGCATGAATTAGCATTCAAATATAATTAAAAAAAAGTCAAAAATAAACAAAATTTGTGGAGAGATCACGACACTATTATGTGGGACGAATAACTAATAATTTTTTGTGTAAAACTTATCACTATACATTCATCTTACTGCCTACTTTTTGAACACTACTATAATAATAATAATAATATAAAAATGTACTATGGCGGCCAATACAATTTATATAATATAAATTTTTAAATACATACTTAAATAGTTTTTTAACACCCAGACATAGAACAAACACAAACGTTCATCACATGAATGTTTGCCCTAGGAACCCACGCTCCCTAGCTTAGAAAGCAGGTTCACTACCAACTGAGCCATCGAGGCAGTCTATGGCTGTGTCCAAGTTTTTTTTAGGTAAAAATATGCCATGTAGCTCTCCGCGGCCTGTTTAGCCTTCTGCTTTCTAGATGCATTCTGAATAAGGTAAATAATGAGGGTTCACCCAAGGACCCACAGGTACTCTTATTTTTTTCGGGATAAAAAGTACGCTACTTCCTTTACTATTACCCCTGACAACGTGTATGCAAAATTTTATGATGATAGGTTGAGTAGTTGAGGCGTGCAAGGGTAACAAATGAACAAACTCTCTTCGCATTTAAACAAGACACTGAAGGTTTTGCATTTATAAGATACTAGCCGCTGCTATTGTTATCCGAGACTTCGTTCGTGTTTATTCAGAAAATAGTATCCAAAAACCTTCCTCGTGGAACACTGTACCTAATTAACACATTTAATTCATCGTTCAACCGTTTAGCCGCGAAAAGCCTATAAACAAACAAATATACAGACATCGGTTTTGTTATGTAGTAATTAGTAAGTAAGTATAAAAATAAATTGCCACCGCTTTCAACTATAATAACATACCAGCTCACGGTCAACAAATCTAACTAAGCACATACATTAGTAAATAAAAAAACACATATTCACTGGTCACCCCATTCCAGATGGCTAGGCGCAACGCAAATGGAGTCCACACACGCGAGGAAAGTGTTCCCTTGCTTCGACGAGCCGGGATTGAAGGCGACATTCACTCTGACCATCGATAGACCTGAACACTACAAACCTTCTTTAGCTAATACGAAGCTGCAACACACTGTGCCCTTGTAAGAGACGTTTTTATAATACTGTCAGGACTACTAATGATTAAAGTGACTTATTGTAAACGAAAATAAAGTTCGTTTACTATGAATTACTTTTGTCCCTGTTTTTTGGTAATATTATTGACTAAACTGGACACAACAATCGAATATATGATAATCTAAACTTTGTAGCTTGGATTACTCTCACCATAAATCGTTGAAGGTCTAAAGAAAGTTTATTTGCTTGATTGATTTGGCCGAGTAGTTATTTGCAGTGTAAAAATTTTTGAGTAGTTTAAAAGCTTGTGATATGTCCATGTTGTTTTTTTAAAGCCGTTAGCTTGTAACGGCCGCCTGATGGTAAGCAATCATCTTTGCCTATGGATACTTGTAATACCAGGGGCATCACAGATACATACGTTGCTGACCTCTAAAGACTCTATTGACAACCCTTTTGAAGAACCCCGTTTGTAGTTACTCGGAAATATTGCAGGATGGGAGCTCATTCCACAGATTGCAGGTGTGCGGCAAAAAGTATGTGGTTTTAAAATACGAACCAAAAAAAATGTTACTGAGCTTATAAAACTGCGATAGCTCTGCATGGCGTACCTTGTGTGTAGATAGACATTTGGTTTATTCAAGATCAGGACTTAAGACGATTCCTGTTTCAGGGCCAACGGCTATGTGCGGGAAATTTTCTACCCTTCGCCTGTAATGCCCACCTACTTGGTAGCATTTCTGGTATCAGAATTTGAAGGCGTGGAAAGAATTTTCAACGGAACTAACCAAGAGTTTGGTATCTACACTAGACCGGAAGCTTTGAACCAGACAGCTTACCCACTTGACTTTGGAATGAGGGTAGTGAAAGCTTTGGGAGAGTATGTTGGCATCGATTACTACTCTAGTGATCTTTATTTGAAACTGGATCATGTGGCGTTGGTGGACTTTGCAGCTGGTGCTATGGAAAATTGGGGACTAATAACATACAGGTATTTTTTGAACATTTTATACATATTTATTTTAGCACCTTCAGTCCAAAATCTGGTTTCCCTAATTCATATTACTACAAAAGTTTTTCCTAAATTTCAAGATTATAAATTACTTTATTTCGAATGACTTGCATGACATGGCGCTTTACTGATTATAGGGAATCTCTCCTTCTCTACGTCCCTGAAGACTCCACTCCGTACTATAAATACCGCGCGGCTCAGATCATAGCTCACGAATCTACTCACATGTGGTTTGGAGATCTCGTCACTTGTCACTGGTGGAGCGACACTTGGCTCAATGAAGGGTTCGCGAATTACTTTCAGGATTACATAACTTATTTGGTAAGTCAAATTACTCCTCTAATCGTAATGCCGCGGCAACACATTGGTCGAATTTGTACCAATACGAGTTTACTTGTCTTGGAGACACCCGCGTGTGTATCAGTCTTTGGACATAAATTTGATATTGAAGCCAATGTGTCACGCAGTAATAAGGTTCAATATTGGTCAATTTAAATTGAATATAAGCTTATACCCAAAGTTAAACCAATTTAAGGCCGCGGCATAAGACTTTACTAGTCCTGAATCATAATCGTATCAATAAATGAGTAGGTACACATGCAAGACGGACGTAACGGCTACAGAAAGCAGCTCTATAAGCACCTGCAGGAACTGTTCAATAATCTGAATATCGCGCTTACCAGCGTATAATCGAAGATTCCAGCCGAGCACTGTGTACGATAGAAATTTACAGGAATTACAAGGGTACATTAAAGAACAGAAAATCATAGTGTTAAGACAATACAACTATTGCTGCGGGATTCTTGCGGGCCCGTTCTTTCATTTTGTTTGCTCAAAGCACATACTGTTTTTCCTTTCAGATTGAACCAGAAGTGGGTTCGGTTAACATGCTCGTTACCTCGTCGGTCTGGGTCGCCTTCGACGCTGACCAGAGCCCATCTTCATTGCCCATCAGCCGCGACGTCAACTCGCCTGATGAAATCAGCAATCACTTCAGCTCCATCAGCTACCAGAAGGCTGGTTCGGTCATTCGAATGATGCACCATTTGATGGGCGATGATGCATTCAAGCTAGGACTGCATAGCTATCTCGAAGCGAAGTAAGTTTTTATTACACTGGAATTAATGGGATCAGTTTTTTAACGAAAATATGATACATTTAAAGTCTTAAGAAGATTTTGATTCCAAATACTATACCATTTTGTAGCATGTTCTACGTAGGCATTTTTTTGTTCAAAAAATAAGACATAACTAAACGGTCTGGTATTATTTTTAACTGGTCAAGTTATTGTATTGTTTAGTAAAAAAAAGTTGTAGTACTCAATTCAGAAGTTTTGGTGTTGTAATACCTCTATGCCATCCCCTTCGGCTGCGCCTGATGAAAAAATAGTAGCAAAATAGTCTAAGCTTGCGCTACTCTAACATTACTGAATAATGATTACCAAAACCACCACCAGTATTAAAGTTTATACTACGATCTCCTTACTCCTTAATAAACATTGAATAGCCTCAAAATACATTAGAAATAGAAAACAGTATTTTGCCTTTTTCGATCTAGTTAAAATTTATAAGAAAAAGAAAACAAAACACTGTAAATACAACTATACAGTATAGTTGTATTTACAGTGTTATTAGTTTTAAATGTATGTATTAGGTTTAAATGTATTTTTAGAAGGTTAACTAACAATGCTATTTTTTTTTTCAGTAAATTTAATTCAGGCACTCCAGTCAATATGTATGATGCTCTCGACATCGGAGCGACGAACCAGAGTGCCCTGACCGCTTACCCTGACACCAGCATGACCCAAGTGATGAGCTCCTGGATCACACAGGCTGGACATCCTATACTGCACGTGGAAGTCAACTACGACAATGAAACGGTCCTTTTGAAGCAAGTAAGATTATTCATGTACTAAATTACCTAGAAATACTCGTGGGCTATGAACCAGAATAGCGTAAGGTCAAAAATTCAAAAAAAGTATTTTTTCACCATTCGCTTTTTTAATTCTCATAATAATTTTATATGCCAAAAAACTGGAGCGATGTAGTGTGTAGATTACTTAGTACAAAAATAAAGTATCAAAAAAAAAAAAAATTGTTTCGGCCAAAATGAAGTGCTTCTACTTGCAATAATCTTGAAATTATTTTGTCAAAAAAGTTACGAGCACAACGATTGAAACTCGATTTACAGAGCGAATAGGACACAGAAGATGCTTTGAATGTTATTGCTCAAATAACGTATATTGTCATACGTTTCTAACGCAAAACTTTTTGATTGTGTAGCCTAAGTTTGTTTCGTGCTACATAAGTGTAAAGTTCTGTTACTGCTTATGGGACTTTGTTACGTGCGCTCCCGTGATTTTTCTCCCTGCCAAAAAAAAAAAAATAGGTTGTCTGTAAAGTCGGTTTACTGACGATAGTTGAACGTGACAACGTGCTTACTCAAGTAGTAGAGAGACGGATGTCGAACGCTGCCGAACGCAAAGGCCGATTGTGCTTCTTTGTCGCTCGTTCCGCGCTCTCGCTTGCACTTCAAGCCTTACATGGAACGCCTCAGAGCGAGGTAACGCCGCATTTTTTCGTGCGTGCAGCCGGCTCTATCGAATTATAAGACGTTGTCACGTCAAAAAACGCAAGGGTGTGATACGCTACTATGGCACTAAATAATTAGAACAATAATAACAGCCAAAATGACTTATGTCAACCATTTTTTGAAAAATAAACTTTATTAAATTAAAAACATTTTTTGATTGTTCAAAAAGTTACTCTGTTCTGTAGCCAATAAATAAAGCTTTATTATGAGTAAAAATCATATATCTGACTACTATAGATTTAGCCATAAAAGAGCTCTATGATAACAATAGGATAACAACGTCATCTGCTACGTAACTAGAGCCCGGTGTATGGCGACAAACTGGCCTTCCGTCTCATTTAAGACTGTATATCGTCTGGCGAAGTGTGGGTGTTGTACACCTCCAGATCCTTGGGGGCAAAGGCGTGACGATATAATTATGTTATGTATGTAATTTAACTTATGTACCTATTCACAGGAACGCTTCTACATCGACTCGAAGTACTCGTCTAATGAGACGTACACGATCCCTATAACATACACAACCCAGCTGTCTCCAAACTTCGAAAACACCAAGCCGGCGTTCATCATGAAAGATGAAGCTGTAGAGTTGACTATCGCTGATATCCGTCAAAACCACAGCTGGGTCTTGTTCAATATTCAAGAGACAGGTGAGAAAATCGTTAAAAGTAGTATTAAAAAATAGTTTAATAGGTTACTACTTATTAAGTATGTTGTTTCTTTCAGGCTGTCAAAATACAGTGTCCTAGAACGTCTAGTTTGCAATAACGTCCATAGCATTACGTCCAGTCCAACAACAACAATGTCCACTATGTCCAGTGTCCTAAAACGTCCAGTATTAAAAATACTATTTCCGAAACCCGTCTAGTGTCTCGATATGTCTAGTCCGACATTGTCTAGGCTCTAGTCCTATATTGTCCCTTCCTAAAATCGAGGTAGCTGCACGATAAAATGGTGTAGATAGACTATCAACGTGAATAAACAAATGACCATCTGTGAGGAAAAACAAAAGGCGATCTATCTCTTTTTTTTCTTAAGCAGTTGTTAGACCTTCCACCGTGAAGGAGTTAATACAAATATGTTTCTATGTGTACACTCACTTTGATTATGGGGTTTTTTGGCGGGATCCGAAAAGATGGTGTCGTGATTTTGTATTGTTTTCTAAAACTTGTGATTATTCGAGTGTTAAAGTGTAATAAATGTGGATTATTAACCTTTGCCGGTTCGTTAACATGCACGAGTGTGGGCAAATGATACAAACATTAGGAAATGCTACTTTTCGTGTTCTTTACAAAATTTGACTTAAAAGTTTCAGTAAAGTTTCCACGGCTTTACTGAAATGGGAAAAGGGGAGGGATTCATCTCATCTTTCATCACCCTCTCCTCTATCATCATCATCTTAGATTTAGCAACTCATGTGAGAAAAACTGATACGGATGACAAGGCGGAATGGCCATGTAGGCTTTAGCCTGCCTTACGGGCAAAACAAAAAAAAAAACACTTTGAATAAAAACTTGTGCATTTTTAATTTTTTTTTTTTTTGTGTTGAAAGTGTGATAATGTATTATTTTTTCAGGGTTTTATCGAGTAAATTACGACGATTACTCATGGAACTTGATTGCTAGAGCTTTAAGAGGCGATGGTAGATCACAAATTCACCATCTTAACCGAGCTAAGGTATTTTAAATTTTAATAAAGTCCTTACTTACTTTTTCCGAAGTATTAGGGTTAACTGGGGCAAATGCGTCTGTGGGGAATTTCGTGAATTACTGACAGGGTTTGTCACAAATTAGGCACCACGTACGTCTTTTTTATTTTTATTTGCATTCCAATAATCTGTACAAGATTGCGTTAGTTGCCTAATTTGTGAAGGGTTTGTCAGTAATTCTTGAAAAACGGCCCACAGACGTATTTGCCCCAGTTGACTATTGTAAACTGTTGCCAACATATTTCATAAATTTTTTCATGATTTTTTTTTTCAGATTGTTAATGATTTATTCGCTTTCTTGTACGCCGATGTAGTAAAGTTTAACCGTCTGAAGGAAGTTCTTGATCTGGCATTTTTGAGTGAAGAAGACGATTTCTCTGTTTGGAACGCTGTGACGCGTGGATTCGAAAAACTGTGGCATAGTTACCTCGGCAGTGACGTTGTGGTTGATATTCAGGTATGTAACAATAACTGCGAGTTTTAGGCTGTGTTGTACCAACTAACTTTAACTATAACCAAAGCTTAACCGGCCCTAAAATCTCTGGTTTACTGAAGATTTTACCGCTTATTATGTTACTTTCACAATTTGATTATCGTAAAAAACTCTACCAAAGCGTACCAAAGCGAAACTAGCCGTAAAGTTTCTGGTAAACCAGAGATTCTAGGGCCGGTTAGGGTTTGGTCATAGATAAATTAGTTGGTGCAACTCAGTCTTAGAATTTCCCAAGGGCAATTTTCATTTATTAGTAGTAGCTAAGTTCATGTAGCCTGAGCGGCTATCTTTAGTATAAATACGTTTTTGTTGGGCTATGTATTCATAGGTCATCAATTCAGCCCTATGAAATTTTGCGAAACTCTAGACAGATACTATCGTACTTGAATTAAATAGATTCGTTAAAGCCACTTTTTGTAGTAGACAAAAACAAGGCTCAACTTTAGAATCGCACCAATCGATTTCACGGTTCATGTTTTTTTCACAGATAGGTCTTATTATAAGAAGGCTTCCTGTAAAAGGAAAACTTGCGGAAACTTATACTTTTCGAGATATTAATTATTGAAAATCGAAAAATTAACCTTACATTTTCACAGTTTATAACTTGTTTCGAAACTGAGCATTCCGTTCTACGTTCTACGAAAGTTGAAAAACATGTTGCACGACATAAAAATTTGAAATTCGGCTATTTTTTATTTATTTATATGGTATATCGTTTTATTCATTATAAATAACGTTTTCTTTATCGAAAAACCTTTTTTTAATTTAAAATAACCAAGTTTTTAATTTTTTTCTTTTTAATTATGACTTAACAAACTTATAAAAAAGGAACGTGATCGACGCCATCTTGAGTTTCTGTGCTGTCACGTCAAAGACAGTCATCGTTTGTTTACAAAATCGAATGCCTCTCAAAAATATTAATTATGTTTTATTTTATAGCAAACCTAAACTAGCTAATGTTAGGTTAGTTCTTTTGTTATCATCATTGTGCCGCGGCAGCGGCCGGCGAAGTGCTTTGAAATATTCTGATATATAATATTTTATAGACCTAAACTAGCTAATGTCGAAATTGCTTCTAGAAATAATTTGGTTCGGTTAGGTTATGTTAGAACATGAAAAGCAACGCACGAGCCGAGCGAGCGAAGCGAGCGTGCCGCGGCAGCGGCCGGCGAAGTGCTCTGAAATATTCTGTTAAATAATATTTTATAGACCTAAACTAGCTAATGTCGAAATTGCTTCTAGAAACAATTTGGTTAGGTTAGGTTATGTTAGAACATGAAAAACAACGCACGAGCCGAGCGAGCGAAGCGAGCGTGCCGCGGCAGCGGCCGGCGAAGTGCTCTGAAATATTCTGTTAAATAATATTATTGTAATTAAATTAATAAACATCAAATACAACGAAAAGAATCGAAAAAAGTGAGGTTATGTTGCAACACAAAAATGCTCATATCTCTGGAAGGGGGGGTTTCCGCAACTCCCCCCTTTACAGGAGGGGTCTACCCCTCTCCCCCCTCCCCCTCCCACCCCTCCCCCCCCTTAAATCGATTGGTGCGTTTCTAAAGTCCTTCCATGCTTATTTTTATTGTGTATCAAACTATTTGGCAATAAACAATTTTTAATTTCGTTTCCTTGAGTGTTTGGATTTATATTTGCTTGGATCACATTTTGTACATCTTCTTCAAATGATATGATTTTAAACGGTGCTTAATAAGCATCAATTTGAAAGGGATGCCATGACTGTGTTGGCTGTGTGTTATGCCCTCTTTAACCCACCACCAGTCTGTGCAATTTACACTTCGCAATGTTTTAATGAGAATGTATTAACCTGGTAACAAAATTTTATCTGAACACCACCTATTGATAAATACGAGATAGGGTACGTTAAATGGGGCAAATGTGTCTCTGGTGCAATTGCGTCTTTCGAGAAATACTGACAAACTCTTTACAAATTAGGCGCCACCTACATCTTTTTTTCTATCTTCAGTTGCAATAATCTGTACAAGATGTATAGTTACCTAATTTGTGAAGCGTTTGTCAGTATTTCTCGAAAAACGCAATTGCCCCCCAGACGCATTTGCCCCAGTTCACCCTATAACGAACATTTAGTATACTTTAAATTATTGTTTCAGCTTTACGTGGTTCATTTGCTAGATGCTGGAATAGAGAAGATAGGCTACGAAGTCAACGAGACAGACAGTATAGAAACTTTAAGGAACCGTATGCAGCTGATGGAAGCCGCGTGCAGGCTGGGCCATGCTGGCTGTGTTGAAAACGCAGTAAAGCTGTTCAAGGGACTCAGAGAAAATGGAACAGAGTAAGCTTTGGAAATAATGAACTAGCTGCGCTAGCGACTTTGTCCGCGTTTATTCAGAAAATAGTATCTAAAAACCTTCCTCGTGAAATACTGCAACTGATTATCAATTTTATCAAGATCCTTTGAGCCGTTTAGCCGTGAAAAGCCTACAAACAGACAAACGGAGTCACTTTTGATTTTCTAATACTAGTATGATTAGGGGTTAGCCGTACCTTGTGGTGTTACCTAGGGGTAAAAAGTAGCCTATGTCATAATCCACGACATCAGCTACCACAATACAAACTTTCACCGTAATCTGTCCATCCGTTTAAGCGTGAAGATGTATCAAACAAACTCACAAACAGACGTTCCTTACTCATCTTAAAGTAAATTTCTTATTTCGTTAATGAGATTGTTGAGAAAATTATCTTAGAGTCAACTGTCTATAAAACAGACGACTTGATATGAGAAAATTATGAATAAAATAAATAAGTACATGAATTCGGGACTTTTCCACACACGGTCGCCTGACCCCAAACTGAGCAAAGATTGTACTCTGGCTGCCAGAGACTGATACACGTATACATAAATATATTTATAAATACATAACTTAAATACATTTTGAGCACTCAGACATAGAACAAACACAAATGTTCACCACATAAATGTTTGCCCTAGGTGGGAATCGAACCCACGCCCCCAAGCTCAGAAGGCAAGTTCATATCAACTGAGCCACGGAGTAGTATAATAAAAATAATGTTATTATGATAATAACTTTATTTGAGCAAAAATTATTAAAGAGCTTAAATGTGAACCCAGAGTCTCACACTAGGAGGTCCTGTGCTTTGGAACTCAGTCCTTTCCCATCTTGGCTACTTAGTTTAGCTGAGCTGTGGGTAGACATTACAATAGTTACTAAACCTTATTTAGAGTTTACGATGGAAGTAAGTACATAAGTATTGATATAAAAGTTAAAAATTGGATTGATACAAAGTACTGATAATAGAAGAAACGAATCATTAGCTTCGGTTTTCTTGATATCTTATTTATGTTAAGTTTAAATTCCATTAAAAATTCAATGTCAAAGTCCACGAGCCTAGGAGAGAATACTATGCTTTGTTTGTTCCAAAAATTCAGCCACTAGCCTAAAAATATACCTTTAGTATATAAAAGTCGGTTAACCACTACCACCATTTCATTACTTCCCTCTAATACAAAAACATCAGCTTGAAGCTTATTTGTTGAAAGCACACTAACCCTTTTAAGTTTATGAGCTCTAAACGAGAACGCCGTGATGTAATGTTTTGTTTTGTGTTTTGGCTAGATCAGTAAAGAGCACTTTTTAAAATATCTACTAACAATTATGTATGGAGAGATTTATTTTATCTATGCATTACTCGTAATTAATTAATCATTTAGTGCTTATTTTCGGAATTTTCAGACACACTTTGCTCTTAAACATATATCTTTGCTAACATTAGGATCATTAATAGGATCACTTTGTTGTCCGTCTGTCTGCCTATCAAGACCCTTTTTCTCAGGAACGCGTAGAGGTATCAAGCTGAAATTCATATCAAATACGTATGTCTACTGTCCCTTAGAGCTATAAAAAAATCAAACTTCTAAGCTAACCCAATCAAAAGATACAGCCGTTTATGTTGCAAATTTTCGACATTCGCAAGGGAATCAAAACCTACAGGGTACTTTCCGTGAACTCAGAATCTTCACATTCGGAACGAACGCCTCACATTTACCCGTTATTTTTTTAATTTAACTCATCACCGTGTATTTATTTACAGAATATTTATTACTTTTAATTGATTCATTTCATAAAGTAATGGTTTATGTGGACAGAAATTGCCTTACGAGTATATTCATTATCCATTGCTTGTCTAACAGGATAACGCCCAGCATGCGTCCCGTCGCGTACTGCAATGGGTTGCGTTTCGGAAACGCTTCCGACTATGACTTCCTTTGGAACCGGATGGCGACTACCAACATCGCCAGCGAAGCTCGCGTTATTTCAGAAATTCTTGGATGTACTTCAGATGAAGATAAGCTCAAAAGGTTTGTGCATTTTATTCTATGAAGGAATAATTTCATCATTGTGAAAGAGTGATAAGGGAAGAAAATAAGAGGAGAAATAGAGTGTGAAGTCAAAATTACGAATGAAGGAAATGTTAATTTTTTACCGACACCACATCACTGGTAAAAAAAAGAAAGATGAGTATAGGTATTTCTATCATGGCTAGCCTAGTCGGAGAAGACACGCCACTCAAACCAAGCTAGTTTGGACCCAGCCGACGGCACGCACCAATTTGTTCATTGTGTGAACAAATGTGCATATTCAATGTCATTTGTTGCATAACTGGAGCCCGATGTATGGCGACAGGCTCGGTCCCTCATTTGGGACTGAATATCGTCCGGAAAAGTGTGGGTGTTTTACACCTCTGCCGGCTTCTTCGGAGGAAAGGCATGACTATATGAAAGAGACGGAAGATTGTAACCAAATACGTTCTAGACCCACAAAACTAGCACTACCGGAAGTAATCTCAACATAATCAAATTAGAATGAAATAACAATTAGGACAGTAGTTAGACGTTAAATAAAATTGGTCAATCACGAATTTTTCAATTCTGCTAAATACCTACGTAGCTACTTTACTTCCTACACACAACGCAATCTGTTATGAACCAACTAAAACTATAATTTTGTTGGCACAGTGAGCCAAATGATGTTTTGGCCTCTGATACTAAGAAAGGCTAATGAGTAAAGACTAAAGGCTTTTGGGAAATTGGATTTCATGATTTGCACGAAATTGCTCAAACTAGAGAATTTAGCGCGTCTTACTTTAATAATTATAATAAAAGTTTTTATACAAAAACATACATACATATATATTGTCAAGCTTTTCCCTGAAGGGGCTGGCAGAGATGTTATACAACACCCACACATCGCCGGACGATATTCAGTCCCAAACGTGACAGGGGGCGAGCCTGTCGCCATACACCGGGCTCCAGTCATGTAGCAGATGACATATAGTACGCGCATAAAATTATGTTCATGGAGTGAACAAATTGGTGCGTGCCTTCTGCTGGGTCCGAACCCGATCTGGCTTGAGAGGCGGGTCTTTTCCGGCTAGGCTATCATCGCTTTTTTCTTCTTAAAACCTGCATATTAATTGATTCTTCAAAGTAACTAAACTCCTTATTTTCTTTTAGTTACCTGGTATCAATGCTGATAGAAGACAGTCCTATCACGACCAATAGCCTGACGGTTCCCTTGACAAGTGTCCTCCTCGACTATGACAACCTGTACATCGTTATGGACCAGTTGAAGCACAACTACACTCTCTGGACCAGCATGTATGATATTTTTTATTACAAGTAGATGTACGTTTGACAGTAATTCATTTTGATGGTACGAGAAGACGGTGCCCGATCCTAATTTGATGTGTTAGTAAAGAAGATTGGCAAAGAAGCAAATTATCCACCTGATATTATCTAAGAAGAACTAGTTATCTACAGTATCTGTAGTGTCGTCGATGCCAGTCTGAAGAAGTTTTAAAGAAGCCTTTCTGAAAGTTCTCCATATTCTGTCTATACTGCCTACATTAAACGACATTTTAAATGTTATCTATTCCCCAAAGCTTTTTTCAATTATGTAATTTTACATGACACTAGAAACTGAAATACTGATCACCATGCCAGTTAGACAACTGACTACTTTATTGACTACCTAACTGGCACGACTTTGTTTGTAACAAATAAATTTTGTTCTAGACATACAACAATGGATAGAATATTATCTACAGTAGCATCGTCGCTGCACACCGAAGCCGATTTTACAGAAGTAAGTATATTACATTCTAGCTAATCCCCGCGATGTTACCCGATGTGTTAATCTATTGTATATACCAAATTTCTTTCAAATCCGTTTGAGTATATTTCTATATATACTCAAACGGATGATCCATATAATAATATGTAAGAAACAAACAAGCATACACACAAACTTTTGTCTATAAAATAGAAATATGGATGATTCCTATATTTTTGTTACCGCTTCGAAAAAATTACTTTGGAATCAATGTCGATTGCTCTTAAAATTTAGCCGCTTGAAGTCCTTTGGACACCCCCGGTGTCCAAAAACTATTTTCCGTTGCAGTGCCTTAGGTACCCAGGGTGTCCAAGATGTCAAAATCCAAAAAAGCCTAAATTCTGCTTTTATTAATGTGTATTAGGGTCTAGCAAAATTTTTGTTGTATTCTTATTGAACCTACTACTAATTTTCTGTTTGACAATCTCAGAAATACTTCAAAGAATTGTGGAAAAAAAATTAACGTAAAAAACTTCAAATTACTAAGAGATTTTTCACCTTCCATGCTCATATAAACAACCTGAAACAGTAAGCAGTTCGTTTGGCACTCGACACGATATGGGCCAGAAAGGGGTCACTTCTCGGAACGAGCCCTTCATTAGGCGCCCTCAACAAACAGGCCATCAAGCCATCAAGCAAAGCGTTCTGTAAACATTCATTCAGGTCATGCTTCTAATTAGGGGAGGGGTTGTACATTGTTTTGCTTGTCACGGTGTTATCATCGTAGTGCTAAAGTGTTTGTAGGTAAATAGGATTTTCTGTCTTTCTTGTGAACTAAGCAATGATGGTCAAGCATACAATGCAAAGAATTTCATCATGAGTAATTCATTCGATTTCGTTTTTTTATTTTAAAACTATTATGGTTGAAGCTAGCTTCTTTTTGTCTTTATATAGGTCAGTGAAATGTTTTATTGTAAGGAAAGTACGAGTAAATGTAGTCATCACGGTGTTGCCGATTTTTTTAAAATAACTTTTACGTAACAAAAAGTTTTAAAAGACATTTTATCCTAAATCTATAATTATGTCCACAAGTATATTTAAAAAAAGTCAAGTTTTATGGATTATTTTCAAAGTACTCCATTCTTTTGTTTAAAAATGATAACAGTTTCATACATTCATTTACACATTTCATTAATGCATTTCATTCCACAGAATTATTACTTTGGTGGACCATTTGCGAATTTTGTGATTAGCGAATCAAATTTAAACATTATCTCACTAATATTTTAGAAAGCGGATTCAGGATTATTTTCAAAACGAATGATCCGATCTGACAAATATTTTGAGAGCTATACATACAATTACCGAATTATAAAAACTCCTGGCCAAAGCCGCGGGGAAATGGCCTACTGTCTGAAATTAACTTAAATTTTTTCCAGTTCGAGTCCTTCTTGTCGTCCTGCATCGAATGCACCGAGAAAGCGAAGTCGAGCGGCAGGTCTGGTCTTTCAACCGCCCGCGCTGTCACCGCCTGGGCCAACGACCACAAAGACGACATCCTCTCCAGCCTCCGAGGATCAAGTGCGATCATCGCGCCATCTATGATGATGGTCATCACCTTCACCGTCTTCTTGGAGATGTTACAGTGTTTTGCTTAAGAGATTTTTTAATATGATACTTGCCACGAAAGAATGAGAGTTGACGAGCGTCAGTGGTGGGGAAATATTATTTCAATATTATTTCAATAATATATTAATTAGCTGCGCTCTGCGGTTTCACTCGCGGTCCCACAGGAACCGTTGATTTTTCCGGGATAAAAGGTACCCTATGTCCTTTTCTGTACCCTAGACACCATGTGTGCAAAATTTAAAGACGATCGGTTGAGTAGTTATTGAGACGTGAAAGCGTTACAAACAAACAAACTCACTTTCACATTTTTAATATTATAGTTAGTATCTCTCTCTCTGGTCGATCCTTCATGGCTGAAGATCGCGACCACCCTTTTGCTTCACCCAGCGATTTGTCAGTATCCTCCACTTATTCCGGTCTGTAGCCATTCGCACCACTTCCTCAAACCTGGACGAGCTACTTTGTTTGAGCTGATCTGACCACCTCATCAGAGATCTACCGCGTGATCTCTTGTGATAGTTAGTATAAGTAATAGGATATTTCATAATAATATGTTAAATACTTACAAATATTTTTGGATTATTTTATGTTTTACAAATCTAAACCTGAAAATCAAACTGACCAAAGTCAAGTCTCATCTTTCGTGGCTTCATCTATAATGTTCGTTTGTTTCTATCTTTTTGTTTGTTAATAACTTTTGTTTGTTATTTTATTTGTAAGATTAGTTACGAAGCTGGCATTGATTGCTTGCTATATTTATATTAGGCAAGTATACCTAAATTTACTTTACAAGATTTATTATTTATGTAGGTAGGTTTCTAATACAAATTTTAGTGTTATTTAATTAATTGTAGTTTAGGTAGCCATCTACGTATACTTAGTTTGTTAAAAAGAAGAGATTCTTCTCCACTGTCAATGTAGGTTATTTTAATTTTAATAATAGCACCTCGTAAATTCATCCACAGTTTCGCCCTATTACAGTTATTTTGTGGAAATTTTTCATTTTCCAGAATAAAATATATTTAAATATAAATATTTCCATAAGCCTCTTTAATTACTACCATATTTCAATTCTTCATACGTTTCAAAGTATAAAGCACTTGCAATAATGTTTCGTAGATGTACGAAACATTGTTGACTTAACGAAGTGAAATCTTACCCCATTTGATTTTCATTTCAGTTACGGCCTCGGTGGCTCAGTTGGTAATGAACCTGCCATCTTGAGCGTGGGTTCAATTCCCACCTAGGTCAAACATTTATGTGGTGAACATTTGTGTTTGTTCTATGTCTGGGTGTTAAATATGTATTTAAAAATAGATATGAATGTATTTCATTATCAGTCTCTGGCAGCCATAGTATAAGCTTTGCTTAGTTTGGGGTCAGGCGACCATGTGTGGAAAAGTTTCAAATTTATTTATCATTATTTATTTAGTATTAATAAAAGTTGTATAGCTTCGAAATAGTATACTTACCCTGTTTTGTCCTTTCTTTCTTTTAAATTTTTAATGCGATCGAAAAAGACAAAACACTGTTAATCTTTTGCGAGGCTATACCTACAACATATTTAGTAATGAAGTTAGAGTCGTTAGAGTCAACCAGGTCGACGTTTATATTAATATACTTAAGTTATACCTACCTATATTTATTCGACAATGACTTGATCCGTTGATCCGATTTTTATAAATGTTAATAATTCATGCAAATATATTTTATATATAATAAACATCACTTTGACATAAAATATGAATAATAATTGGATCACTTGAGCTCTTGATCATTCATGCAAATGATGTCATTGTATCTGTTTTTATTTTACAGTGCATTCATTATGTTTCTAAAAACAGTTTCTGAGTAAAATTGCTATTAATGATTAATGAGGCATAGGAGAATTATTTCTAAGTAGTTTTAGAAATATTAATTCTTACCCAAAGATTCTTGGGGTAGGTAAAGGTATAATTCCGAAATCCGCTGCACGCAACAGTACTGCTCCAGCACTACTAGTCTCTATAGAGTTTCTTATAAGTTTATATGAGATTACATTCCGAGCTACGCAGCAATGTCGCGGCAGCAATGCAGCAGCCTGCGCGGCAGTGTCGCCCCACCGCCGCTACAGACCATTAATAGTGTCGCGTCTGCCGCCGCAGGGATCATAGTAAGTTACGTGAAAAAGATGAATTTCTCTTCCAACAATATAAATAAACAAAGTGATCAATCAACACCTTGTCAACACTGCCGCCTTACTGGGAATGAGCACGGCAGGCAGCACTGCTGCGCAGCACCACAGCGGCAGCATTGCTGTGGCAGCACTAACTTTACCTTACTCATACTCATACTTACCTTTAAATTACTACATTCATTCAATAAGTATGTTGAAATCATTAGGATTTTAAAGTCAACCAATAAAAGAATATTAACAATAGGCTTAAAGTGTTTACAATACGAATACGTTAAATCTTCAATGATTACTTAAGTGAAGAATGGGGTTCAAATACAATTATTTACAACAAGCTGCGCCTCGCGGTCTCACCCGCGGTTAAAAAGTATCATATCGATGACGGAAATTTCAATTGGCGTAAGGGACATTTGGTCGAAAATGAGTTATGAATGCCACTATACTCAGTTTTTTCCGCTCTTTCGAATGGTATATTTGAAATCTCTCTATCTCAAAAAAAATGTCCGTTACTCCCCAACTTTTTTTAGGCTTAGTTCAAATATTTACTCAAAAAAATGCTTTAAGTAACATTTTGGTTTTAATGTGTGACGTAAGGGCTTTCCAAAAAATATTTAGTGGTGAATTTTTAACAGTTTTGTCATTTTGACCTTTACGACTTTCGGAAAAATTGTGCTGGATTTATAGCTCATGGTTTTAAGGGACACACTTTTCTTTGATGTCCTTTATGACCTCAAATAAAATCCAAACTGTACAAAATCACAGTAGCTTAAAGTAAGTCTGAAGACTTAAAAAAAACATCTCATGAAAAACTAAGTCTCCAGTATGTCCTTTTAATGAGACTTGGGTCTACAAACGTCATTTCGGTTTAAAATTACCGCGCACGCATCAATTTTGATACAGCGGAAGTAGTAGCCACGCTATTTGTTGCTTGTCCTTGAACACGTAACGTGAAGTTCGCCAGTCATCGACTCGAAGCCGCCCGCTGCCGCCACGACTACTAGATGGACTTGCCATCTAATAAAAAAGAAAAAAATATCATACTTAGCGACGAACTCCTTGTTTGGAAAACCAGCACACACAATTCAGGTAAATCTTCTACAAAAAAAATTACCCATAGCGACAAAGTCCAGGTTACAACAACCAGCACATTCATTTGATTCATCTGGTGAAAAAGAAAAGGTCCTCACTGGAAAATTATAAGCTCTAACTGCCGGGCTATCTAACTACAAGAAAGAACGTGAAAACCGCAAAGCAAAGAAAAATAAATCATTCATCGATTTTGTTTCCGAGGGGGAAGGAGATTTTTCCGGCGGAAGTTCAGGTCTGTGAAGTGGAAAATCAGAATCAGAGTCTGCTGATTCAGAAAAAGATACAAGTGAAGAAGATGAGAGAAGAAAGAAAGTAAAGAAAACTACAGAAAAAACTTCGGTCCAACAACGAATTAAGCATAAGAACCAAAGTAAGTTTAGAAAAGGTAAAGAATATAAATATATAATTTAATAAATATAGATATAACTAGTCTGGCCATAAATATTGTTACAATACAAACTTCTTCGTTTTTTTTTATTTTGCATTTAAATTTGGAATGCGTTTATTATGGCGAAAACTACAATCAATTTCCCACCATTTCACATAAATTTTTGTGATTATTACTAAATTTACAACATGAAATGGGGTGTTAAAAAAAACAGGATTGCAGTGATTGCATTGCGCAAAGTGGGTATGGAACCGTCGGTCATTTTTAAGACTATTCAAAATCTTGGTATCAGCCGTATGTTCGTATATCGTAGTATCGACAAATATACCGACACTTCCTCGGTTGAAGACCATAAAAGATCGGGGCGGCCGCGTGCGATGAGAACTACTAAGGCTGGTAATGCTGTTAAAGCCAGAACTTGCCGAAACCCAATGAGGAAACAAAAAATCTTGGTGCAAATCGCCGATATACAGGACATGCCCTTAATCAATCGCTGCAGTTAAAGAGAGTGGATAGATCAAAACGTCTTCTATCCCGTTATGCAGGTGAAAGTTACAGAAATATCCTTTTTACCGACGAAAAAAAATTCACGATAGAAGAGCAAAAAACACAACAGCAAAACGACAAAGTGTACGCTCACAGCTGTAAAGAAACTACGGAAGTGGTCGGAAAGTTACAGCGTGGTCATCATCCTGCGTCAGTCATGGTTTGGTGGGGGGGGTATCCTATCATGGCGTCACAAAGCTTCATTTTTGGGAAAAGGGGGTGAAAACTTCAGCCAAAGTGTATCAACAGACCGTCTTAGACGGTGTTGTAAAACCCCTTAGCAATACACTTTTTAAAAACCTACCGTGGAGTTTCCAACAAGACTGCACCTGGTCACAAGGCGCGAACTACCCAAGCCTGGCTGGAAGCCAACGTTCCGGACTTGGCTGAAAACTGGCCCTCCTCTAGCCCAGATCTAAACCCCCTGGACTACAAATTATTATCAGTTTTAGAGGGCATGGCCTGCTCTAAACGACACGCCGACATATAGAGTCACTTAAGAAATCTTTGAAGCAAGCAGTGGCTAAATTTCCCATGGAAACAGTCCGTAAATCCATAGATTCTTGGCCAGACCGACTAAAATCCTATATATAATAGTTCTATTTTTTTATTTTTTATTAACATTACATTACTGCATTAAAATAAATGCATTTTCATTTGTAACAGAACTTATGGCTAGACTAGGTATAAAAACACATAAAGATACATAAAGATAGCGAAAAATGCTACACAACTCGATCGGGAAACCCTAAAGTAGAGAAAACGATAAATAAAAATACCTGTGAGAAAGGCAAATGTACTAGGGGATGTTACGATATACCTGAAGCAAGACGAGAACAATTATTTAAATATTTTTGGGAGCTAGATACTCTAAGAAGGCGTGATTGGGTGCGAAGTGTTCAAACAGTATAATAATATATGTTAATATAAATATTATTATATGATATACATAAATAATATAATATATTATATTAATAAAATATAAATATCTATAATAGTGTGTATACACTATAATATAATGTATATACACATAAAATACGCGTTTCGTGAGGATGAGTCACAATTAATTCAAAATTTTACAATAAATCTGTACTAGATACTACCCAAAATTTTAAACATAATTTACTTTACGCCTCACATAAATCGAATTTCTTGAATATAAAAACGCATATACGACTGCTTTGGAGTAAAACACAATGGACTTACGACCTCTTGATTTTGCAAATCCAATTATTTTGTTGAGTCGTAAGGGAAAAAGTTGGTAAAATTGATAGGGCGTAAGGAGCAAAATCTCCTAAACTATTCGTTATAGCTCATTTTAACTAAAACCATTAAAAAGATCATTAAAAATTAAGACTAAGCTTCTCAGACGAAATCGCCGTAGACCAAAGACAACAAAAGTTAGAACTGATTTAAAAAAAAAAGTCATAAAAAAAATCGTTTTTTGGCTCTCCTGAAAAGTCGTACTTTGTCCCTTACGCCAATTGAAATTTCCGTCATCGATATGTGCTATTCTAGATTATAATCTATCTCCGTGCCAAATTTCATTCAGATCTGTTCAGCCGTTCTGGCGTGAAAGAGTAACAAACATCCATCCATCCATCCATCCATTCTTACAAACTTTCTCGTTTATAATAATAGTAGGATTGGTTCAACTTTTAATTTCTGGTTGGATAAAAGTTCTTGGAAAAAAAATGTAGTACTAACAGGGGGTGAATAAAAACGGTGGGCGGTAAATAGAGACGAAACTAAGGACGTTACTTTATCGTAAAAAAATTATATTAGTGAAATACTTTTTTTATCAATTATTTTATCGATTAGTAAAATAAGTACAATGTGGTATATTTCCTTTTTTCATATTGTCTGGATCTTTAATGATAAAAATAGTATTAGTTTTGTCTCTATTCACCTCGTGTTACAGTACCTATGTATTTGCGCTGTAAGTATCTTCAGCATGGATAGCAATTCAAGGAAAGAAAAGTCAATGAGCTAATCTAAATTAAATACAAATTAACTCAATGAAGTAACGTTCTTGACACTATGCGTGGGGTAAACTAGCATTTGGTATTCCAAGTGTAAATAGTAGCGTCACATCCTTTGCTGGCGATGGTTTGTTGAATGATTGCCAGATGCATTACTTAAGCAGGTGTTAAAATCTAAGGAAAAGATGAGCGTAAAACTTCGGCAGTACTAGAAGAGCTTTGGCGCGTTCCTTTGGAGATTCTACGAGTGATTGTTAGGCATGGAGGCAGGCTAACGGATGTACAATCCCATATAATCCGATTGAACAGTAAAAGTATTAAAATGTAGCTGCTACCTTTGACCCAGTATGTGTTCCGTTTTAGAAATGATGCCACATTTCGCTACAGTGTCTATTTATTTATTGTCACCTTACCACTTAGCAGGGTTTTACGATTTCAAAGTGATTAAATTAGCGATTATTTACTCTTATTTTGATAGTGTTGTTTATTTCATACTGTTTAACTACATTTATAAGTACTTATGTACATCATATTGCACACCCGACTCGGGTCTACTGTTGAGACAATATTTAAATTATGACCTTTGTACACAGTTCTGCAATAAATGATTCTTATTCTTATTCTCACACTTGCTAGATTCTTGATTTGTGAAAATGAGGAAATTTGTCGTATTATTCACAAAAACATACTTAGTTATGTCTGATTTGACGATTTGATGAAAATAAGACTTGAGTCGTTTAACCCTCTGATTGAGTAGGTATGACTATGACTGCGACACACTTCTAATATCGTGCATATTCTTTGTAAACAGATTCTTTTCTTCTAGTGAGGGTCTGTGTAAACACGTGCACATACGTGTACACACATACATCAATGAAATATGATATCGCAAAGAACTCCGGTATTAACTCTAGAGTACGTAGTATTCAATAGCTCAATGCAGATTTCTTTCTATTTTTATTTTCTTTCATATAATTATCCAAGGTATATCTCTACCACCTACGCGATCTCGAATAATTGTATTCCAACAGTACAGTTCGGTGCATTGTTAGACACTTCTCTGCTACGCGTAGGTAGCTTAATAATGCATCTGATTACCACAAAGGTATCACTTATGTAGGCTACTGTTGTTATGTCTTATAGATCGTTTGCTATTAGATAGTCTCTGACATTGTAAGTATTTGCCGGAAGTAAATGTAGTTCGTGTTTTCATATGATTCTTTCTTCTTCTTTCTATTTCTGCATTCTTCTCAATTTTTTCTATCGTTATCATCATCATCATAAAGGCCTCTCCTTATGTAAATAACATAGCATTTATTATCGTCACGCCTTTCTACTGAAGAGGCTGGCAGAAGTGTATTACATCACTCACACTTCGCCAGATTATATTCAGTTCCAAATGTTATAAAGATAAACATATTTCAATAGTTAGGATAGTACTTAGGGTCAACTGGTACAAATACGACTGTGGGGCAATTGCGTCTTGCAAATTACTGACAAACCCTTCACAAATTAGGCAACGAACGCCATTTTTTTTTTTTAATGTAGAATAGGTCGGCGTTTGACCACCAACTCGCCTGATGTTAAGCGACGTTGTGGTCTAAGACGGAGCACGACGACCTATGAGGTACTTATTCACTCTAGCTTTGAAGTTTTGTAGAGTACGTAACGCATACGTACCATCCCTACTTAGTCGACATTCCACCAACTCGTACTAAACGGTTTGCCTCCACCTTTCTAATACGAACCGCTAGGGTGTGGAACACCTTGCCATCGTCTGTATTCCCGACTAACTATAACCTGGGTATCTTCAAGGCTAGAGTGAATAAGTACCTTCTAGGTCGTCGTGCTCCAGCTTAGACCACAATGTCGCTTAACATCAGGCGAGTTGGTGGTCAAACGTCGACCTATTCTAGATAAAAAAAAAAAAAAAAGAGTGGAGAAGTACAAAGACGGCAGTTGAGTGAGGCGCTACAAGTGCGCTACTGCTCAGACCCGTCTTCTCTCGTACAGATTACATTAGCTAAAGATAAAAAAAGATGTAGATGGCACCTAACTTACTAAAATTGGTTACTACATCTTTTTTGCTTTGTGTAATGACTGCAATGGCACTTATTTGCGTTTTTTAATAATAATGTTTATTTTTTGCAAGTTAGATCTTAGCTGTCAAATATTCAATGTAAAATTTTAAACATTATTACTTACTTATCTACAAGTACTTTGGTTAATCAAACTCATGGACAATATTTTATTAATGAATAATACAACTAACTCGTTCATTACTTTTGTAGTAAGTAGAGTTTTTTTTTCAAACTACGTAGAAGATTTTACAACGCTATAGGTACCTTTTTAGAATATCTGTGTACGTTTGACGTCAACTTTATGATAATTCCAACTTTAAAATACTACAAAAGCATACATGTCATCAATATTATCATCCTTATTTAGATTACAAAAACGCTCCAAATCATCCAAAGGTATAACAGCTTTAGGTATAGTATCCAGCTTTGGAAGATCCGTGACCTTATATTAGACTGCTCCTTATTTAGGTGGCCTCTTAGCATAGAGGGGGGAATGGCAGGTCAAGTTATGCTGGTTTGGAAATGTCTGGCGCCAAACCGATGCGCCGACACGACCGGGTGGTCTGAGGACTGAATTGACGCGCGCCGCGTGCGGACGTATTTCCCGCGCAACGGGTTTTTCGCGGGAAATGTTCTGTTTTAAATTCCGAACACAAACAACCTATTTTTGTGCTATCTATCATTTCGATTCAGATTATAGCACTGGCCGGTTGTGAGATAAAAAATAAGTGTCACAAAAATAATGGCTGGAAACCATTTAAATTAATAAAAAAAGAACAAAAAAAAAAGAAATTTTCGGCTTTAAATAAGGACTCAATTAGAAAGTGAAAATGATCGGCGTGCTTTTGTTTTTTTTCCTCGCTGCTTCAGCGAAAGCAGACCTTATTGAGGAGTGCATGAATTACACGATTTATCCACTTCAATACGATATAACGATAACTCCTTACATTTTTAAAGACAGTTCGTACTACCACTGTGAAATGACCATCGACGTCATAGCCAATGCTCCAGATATAAGAGTTTTAGAGCTGGATGCAAAAGACATGGTAATACGACCAGGCTCCATAAGAGTGTACGATGGCCGGAATGACATTGTCAATGGTCCCAGGCCTTATGAATACGACGAGAGAAAAGGAAAACTGTTTATTTACCTCCGAGAGCCTCTGAGGAAATACGATTTGAGGACTAAGCAGTACGTTTATAAGATTCAAATTGCTTTTACGAAGTATGTGACCGAGGACACGCCGGGAGTGTTTTTGGTTCGATACTTTGATGAAGAAAGTCGGCAATTTAAGTAAGTTTTTATGTCATACTAGAACACTGATTGAAACATTTCTTGATCCTACAATTTTTGTTCGTTGTAGATATGTGAGTAATATCTACATGTACTCAAATAATAAATAAAAATTAACAAGGTAAGGTGTCAAGTGAAATTGGTATACTTACCTACCAAGTGGGTAGGAGATTTATTTAAATTTTCTGTGCACATCTGTACTTACTTTTTTAACTATTCTTAACTCAAATATTTGTAGTAGAATTATTAATAAATTTTAAGTAAATTGTTTTTCTTTCGATACCAACGAAATCAGTGATTTGAATGACGCAGTGTTAATATGTGTCAAAAACTAGCGACGTTTTTCTCTCCCTTTATAAATATTCTGCCCTATTACCCTATTTCTTATTTCCGAATGAACTGTTTCCTCAATGCTCATTAACTGCATTAGCTCGTTCTAAACAAATGTTAAGTGTTTTAAACTTTCGCAACATGCACTGTGAGAGTTATAACAAAAAATATTCTAACCATTCGTTACACAACAATACCGCACAACAGCAACGACACAATACTAATACAGTTTTGCTCGAGTTTCTTAGATTAGGCGTTACCTACGCCATTGTTTTTAAATTGATTAATTTATTTCTTTCTTTCATTAGACAACCCAAAATGTTCGGAACCTCCACGTATGTAAAGTAACAAAAGATAGCGTCGGTAGAAAACTTTTTTAAAAATATAGTATAAAATATAGAAGACCTTCAAAAGTATCTAGGCGACTACAAAAGGCGAATACGCCTAACAGAAACATGTATGGAGCCTAATGGTAATCATTCACCATCCTGCCTTGCATCCCGCCGTGTACGCAGTGCGTAGTGTGCGTGTGTGTGTGCCGTGTGTGTAAGACTTCGAAGCAGGATGTAGCTCACATACCATCCTGCCTAGCATCCTGCACGTTACATCCTCCACGTCGTTGCCGGACGCGATGCAGGCTGCGACAATATTCCCTATCCTGCATGAACCGGCATCTTGCCCGGCGGACTGCAAGGCAGGATGGTGATGGTTAAAGGTATAATGTGGCTAAATCATACGATATTAATAGCATAGAAACAAATGAAGGCAACGTGGTAACACCAAAGAGTACGCATTAAATTATGCAAATTAGGTACTTTTTTTCAGCACGCTTTGATGCTAACTAATGTTTATTAATGATTCAGAATACTTGCACGGCTACAACGAACATCCATCTGTTCAATTAATATTTTTGTTTCTAGCCAATTTAAAATTAAACGTATAGTAAGCTTAATAATAATATTTAATATGAAAAACAAGAATTGACTGCAAAATTCTTAATGTTAAATTTTATTTCTAATACTTATTACAATATGACGTTTATTCTGTTACGCTAATAAAATTATCTACTTAACTAGACTAAAATTAGCTATGTTTATTTTCATTTTAGTATTGGTGAGACCAATATGACCACATATACCGAACAAAGTTAAGGACGACATTAATTTTCAAGCTTCTACCACAGATTGGTAAAATATAATTGCATTAAGATAATACATTTAGGAAGTAATTTAAAACTAGCACAATAACAATTAAAATAATCAACGCAAAATTAAACTCAAACAATGACAATAAGTATGTAGGCAATTGATCGAACGGTGACGTAATTTTGCGACTCATTCAGGCAGAAACAATTGCTGCGAATGCTACAATTATGTCATTTACAGCTTTAATTATCGCCAGTATAGGTGAATCCAATGTGGTTCAAGTTCGTTTCAATCTTTAGGAAGTGGCAGTAGAAGTTACTGGCATTGACTGGAAGTGACTTTACGGTAGAGCGTTGCTACCGTAAAGTCACATTCTTAAACTTATGAAATTGTCAAAGCCACTGACATTATGAAGATGATCATTAAAATTTCATAATTCCAAAAAAAAACTGACAGGATGACGACGTTAGGCCAATCGTGGAATTTGTGGGCCATACATAAATGAATTATACATTAGTGCAAGACAGAGAGCAATCGTTGGAATTGAATTGAGAGATTTATCGTGATAGATCGATACAGATAATGATGATTACGATAATTTCGCAATAATTCAAGACATAATACTCGATCTAGTTAAAATAACTCTGAATCAGTTGGAGTCAAGCATCTTCTCAAATAGTTGAAGTAGACATGTCTACTCTGTGGAATACAAACTTTGCCGATGCAAATACAGCAAAAGTGGACTTGTGATTAGATATAGTGCAAATTATGAAACCGAAAGGCAATCAGCTAAATTGATCTGAGCAATTATTAGCCTCTGGAAAATATAAGTCAAGAATCGGTCTGAGTGCTTTAATCAGTACTTTGATGAGATCTAAGTTTATCCATATAAGTTGTGGTTTCCTTCTATGATAAATATTATTTTAAATCCTTATATGGGTAATGATGGTGAACTGATCAACAAAATCAATAACGTATATGATATATGAATTTATGAGCATTTATACGGAATTGCTAAAAATGCTGAATATTCTGCAATAACTTTTCATTTTGGAAATTAAAAACTTCATCATCATCATGTCAGCTCAATGATCTCCACAACGACAGGTCTTGCGTTCCCTTCGTCCAGCGGCTTCTCACGACCAGAATAACTTAACAACCAAGAAAATCAATATGAGTAAGAATCAAATTCCTCAATGAAAATCTGAATATTTATACCTTCAGGTACTCTATTTAGAGATATGAGATGTTAGTTTGGTCACTCTCACACCTATGACTTAAAACCGTCGACCAGTTAAAAACTTGTATTTAGGCATGGTATAATAATTTATGTTTTTTTGGATCATGTATTTATGTAACTTTTATGACGTTTTTTTTTTGAGGTTCATTAGTGTATCTTTGATACTCAAATTGAATAACAACATTTTGACTTTTGACTTTGACTTTAGGCTGGTGTAGTGTTAAAACTAAGAATAAAATAGAAACGTACCAGTGGCATCGTTCATACCAGCATTTCCATTTCCTAAGTACGTTGCAATGTGGGTGATGACTCTATTAGGATATTGCAGGTTTTTATTGCAGCCCATACTTGTTCTCTATCCAAAGCGACTCGATAGTAATCTGTGTCGGCAGTTGGCCTTCTCACCCACGTGTGCATAGACAGACGTAAATAAAAATGACCATAAACATTGCTAGTATTA
Source organism: Peribatodes rhomboidaria (assembly GCA_911728515.1). Lineage (NCBI taxonomy): Eukaryota > Metazoa > Arthropoda > Insecta > Lepidoptera > Geometridae > Peribatodes > Peribatodes rhomboidaria. The sequence continues at coordinate 13,579,778 of OU452175.1, forward strand.
ATTAAAGGATTTACATAATTGTAACAGTATCCGTGGAGGAGGAATTATGTAATTTGATTAGTGATGGGATTCAGGGATTTTATTGCTTTTATGTTTATTCATATTATATTCAACTCAACCATTGAGGTTGAGTTTACATTGGTATTATAATATGATTAGGTCAAAAGAGCTAATCCAAAATGGGCGTTCAATATTGTTTTACAACAAATTGCTGTCTGATGTTTTTTTAACCGAATTCCAAAAATGAGTAGCTTCGCAATTCAACTGTATTATTTTTTGTATGTATCTTACGCGATCTTTCCGTCAATTATGAATCGATTTTGATGATCTTTTCTTTGTTTGGTAGATCATACTTCAGAGGTGGCCCCATAAAAGTTTTAGGTATCGAAATCAGTCAAGTAGTTTTTAAAAATATCAACAGAAGTCTAAAAATTGTGTGCGAAATCCTATTTGGATAACGGGAAGTCGGTTTTTTTACGATTTGTCTATATTTTGGTTTATAGTGTACTACTATATTAGCAAAAAGTGTTTTTTTTGCCAACTTTTCGAAGCTATCAAGCTGTCTTTTAGAATACCAAATGTCATTCTGCTAAGGATACAAGTCGCAGCTAATGGCCGATATAAATCTTCGAGACATCGCCACGGGTCGTTAACGATTGTAAACGAATGGTTTATAAGTACTTATTACGATTACTATGTGATGCTACTGCTCGTCGTATAGACTAGCCAGCGTAACCAGCCCTTTTATGTATCGAAATATAGAGCAAACCGGAAGTGTTTGTCCTATGTCTGGGTGTTAATATCTACATACTATGGTATGTATTTAAAAATATCTAAGTATGTATATCAGTCTCTGACAGCCATAGTACAAGCTTTGCTTAGTTTGGGGTCAGGCGACCGTGTGTGGAAGTGTCTCGAATTTATTTATTTACAAAATATCCAACTAGGGTCTCTTGTGAAAATATCAACAATAATTACATCGAAATAATAAAACGAAGAAGCGGCACGAGTCTAATTTCTAGTACACAGCGTGTGGACCCAATAGAAGCAAACAGACACTAAACAGCTCCGTTGACAGTACATATTACGAGTATGTTACGTGTATCAATGACAAAAATAGAGAGACGACTGTAGATATACGAGAGATACAAGAGACTATAGCAAGATCGAGACAAGAACAATTACCACTGTTGCGACTGGTTGCGTTTGTTTGTGACTACGGTGAATTGTGTGCAGCACCTAATTTATGCGGTCCATTTTTAGGTTTTCGTACCGTCTCTCCCATAATGATATTCAACCCAAGTATCATCGTGACAGCGCCCTATGCCACAGAACTGTTGATAGTTACTATAAATGGTGCCGTGCGCCATAGATTGCTTAATAGTTTACATCTTATTTGTATTAAAATTTTCGACTGATCCAGCGCAGAGTATATTTACTGTTTACTAGCTGCACCCCGCCGTTTCACCCGCGGTTTAAAAGTACCCTATGTGCTATTCTACACTATAATCTATATCTGAGCTAAATTTCATCCAGATCTGTTTAGCCGTTCTGGCGTGAAAGAGTAACAAACATCCATCCATCCATCCATACATACAAACTTTCGCGTTTATAATATTAGTAGGATGCAACTGTGCAACCAGCAGGCTAATTATGTAAAGTCGATTGTGATAACAATCATTTGCTCTCCTATCCGCGCCAGCCTACTTGCATCATGCACTTTCTCTTTCACTCAATGACAATCAGAATCACAAAAAGACAACTATAATAAGGACGCTGGTTATGTCGGATTGGTTCGGCACTAATGCCAAAATGTTTAGTGTTATATAGTTTGCCTGAAGGTTTCTGAGATTTGAATGATTATATTTTTGTCTCTATTGACTCATTTATGTATTCAAGTATAATGATATTATTAACAAGCTAAAATAGGACAAACTAGTACATAATCTGGACAGGCTTACACTAAATATCTGCATGGTTAGAGTTAGTTTCGCAAACAGTCATTTGCACCATTTTTAGACTTCCCGTGTAATTTGCATGTGTGTGTACGCATTATATTATGGCTGTCTATGTGTAGGTAACCTAGTAACAATTTGAAGGTCTTCAGGTGATAATGTGTTAAAGACTAAAAGGTTAAAAGCAGCTAGGTAGTAATTCTGTTATCTAATTACCTGGGGGGCGATTCAGTTAATCATAGCCGATGCTTAACTGAACCGTTGACGTTGCGTTTGTCAAAAAAAAAACGGCTGGTGAACGGCTCAGCATCACTAATGGTTCACAAGCGTGTGAGCTAGAGCTCGACCGCTGCTCTACCCGGCTGAAAACGACTGACGTCACTGTTACGTAGCTAGGATGTTTCTGCGGGGCGTTTAGATGGGGCCACCTCAATTCCATAAAATTGTATCTAGATGGATGCATCTTATTACAATTGCAATATTACCTACACCAAAGATTTACTATATTATGAGTTATTTGCTGTTTAAATTATAAGATAAAAACGTAATCTCAAGGATGTAGGTAGTTAATAAAAGTATTAGTGTGGTGAAAGCCTATTATTTTTACATTTAGTATCATCATGAGCATCGGCATATCTAATGTTGATCCATTTCAGAGCGTGAGCGTTCTACTGAACGATACATGACACGATCTTCTGCTTTAAGCGTCCACCTATGCAGCTGTTTGGCGCAGTTTGTTGCTCTACTCGATGGCAGGGTGCTCCAATCTACGTTTGGTGATTCTCGGTATCCACTCTTAAAATAATAACGGATATCGGTCTTTCTACGAGCACCACCATTTCATTTTCATATTTGCCACTTCAACTTGCTAAACCTTTGCTATGTTGGTTGTCTTAGTTCTACGACGGATAACCTTATTTTGGATTTTTTTTTTAAAAAAAAAACAATGCTCGCAGTGTTTTAAACCTATGAACTAGCTTTATTGGTTAGTGTCTTCGTTTCGGTGCTGTAATTTAATTAGCTCAACATTGATATGGAGAACGAAGCAAGAACCTACTCATATCTCATAGAGAAAAAGCCCTCTCCCCCTAACTGTACCTAAATACACCACTGATTTATTTAGCACAACGTCATTCATTCCTATGGTTCCTTTGTCATTATCAAAGTGTCTGTCAATTTTGAGTGACAAAACCGAATTCCTTCTTCGAAAACAAAAAAGAAACGAAAGCGCTGACCCTTCCTGTGCCGCTAAGATGTGCGGTAACGAAACGGCTCTCGTACCTACATAGTTTTCTGTGCCAGTAATTTTCTAAGCTACATAGGCTAGATCTAGACAAACTAGGAATCAGCTACTACTAGTAATAATTCGTCTCATCGTAACTCCTGCATAGGTATTCACAATCATTCAGGAACGTTTCCGTTTGAATACCATAAATTTTAAACTCAAATTATTCGAATCTCAGTCTGTTTTCATAAGTTTTTAAACGCAATTCATTCTTCCGATCGCATTTATACTCGATTCCCTATTCCAAAATGTATAAAAGTAGGCTGAGAGCGCATAATTTGAGTTTAAAATTTGTGGGATCCGATCGGAAAAGTTTTCGAATCTGATTCTGAATAGCACCTCTGGACCAATTTTGTCTCACATTCGAACTTAAAAATTGTTTGCACGAACTACTTGCCTGCAAAATTTCATATAAAAATCGGATTGATCAACGGGACATACTCAAGTTGTCATCGATCAAACAGTTAATGCCAACTTTTGCTTTCGCTCGATCAATAAATAGACGGAAATATTACTTTTTCTATCTCAGGATCCTAGGACCTACTTACACGAATATAGAAGGTATATAGAAGGCTTTATATTATTTGGACACTTACCTACAAAATTAACACACACCAAAAATCTACATTTTAAATTGTTTAATACATTAAATAAATAAATCACAAAGCTCACTAGCTATAACAAAGTCCGAATAAAACTTTCATTTAACAGTATAGGCTACTTTTTAACCGTGAGGAACACCGCAAGGTGCAGCAAGTAATATCAATCATTATATTATCGATAACACACTTATAGTCTTTTTTTTTTATGTACTCGCTCTATTGTTGTGCTCTAGGCTTAGCAGAACTCGCATGCCTAAGCGACAGCCTTAGCGTTTTTTCATAGCTTCTGCTCCGTTTTTATTCAGTTTTGTCTGCTTTAAAAGCTTTAATAACATCGAAATCTATGGTATTTATTGAAGTCGCTCCGTATGTTATCACTTCTAGGGTAATTTTCGTGAAAGTCGTGTAATCATTTCATTTTAAATAAAACGAAAACGTTCATCTGAAATATGAGAAAAAAATGGATTAGTTCATAAATGTACATAATTTTTTAGTTGGTTCCCTAGATGGTTTAAACATAGGTATACATAGGTCACTTTTTGAGCGTAAGTAATACCGCAAGGTGCAGCTCGTAACAAATAATAGAGATCATCATAGCATGGGAGCAACTCGCCTATCAGTCGATACTAAACTGAGCCATCGACGTTGAATTTGAATGCCTCGGTGGCTCAGTCAGTAGTGGACCTGCCTTCTGAGCTCGGGGGCGCGGGTTCGATTCCCACCTAGGGCAACCATTTATGTGATGAACTTTTGTGTTTGTTCTATGTCTGGGTGTTAATATCTATTTAAGTATGTATTTAAATTTTAGTAGTCATTTGTTTAAGTGTCCTATTAAAAAAAAATTTGGTTCGGGGCAATATCACTGTCTCTTAAACGTACCAGCTTGGTACCATCAATGCTTCACAAACATGCTACGTTTGTGAAGCGTTGATGGCACCAAACAATCGATGTTGCATTAACCATAAAAAAGAGGACGATGATCGGCTCAGTATCACTGTCTCTTAAACGTATCAGCTTGGTACCATCAATGCTTCACAAACATGACACGTTTGTGAAGCGTTGATGGCACCACGCAATCGACGTAAAAAGGACAAGGATCGGCTCATTACCACTGTCTCTTAAACGTATCAGCTTGGTACCATCAATGCTTCACAAACATGACACGTTTGTGAAGCGTTGATGGCACCAAGCAATCGACGTAAAAAGGACGAGGATCGGCTCATTACCACTGTCTCTTAAACGTATCAGCTTGGTACCATCAATGCTTCACAAACATGACACGTTTGTGAAGCGTTGATGGCACCAAGCGACGTAAAAAGGACGAGGATCGGCTCATTACCACTGTCTCTTAAACGTATCAGCTTGGTACCATCAATGCTTCACAAACATGACACGTTTGTGAAGCGTTGATGGCACCAAGCTGTTGCCCGTCAGCTTCTTATGATAATAGGCACGTCAACGGTCCATTTAAGCATCAGCTCAGTTAATCATCGGACGAGCAACGGGTCAGTACCACTAGCGCTTCACACACGTGTCACCTGTAGTCTAGTTGGCCACGTTTATGAGTACTAAAACGTGGCCAACTAGACTACAGGTGAGGGTGATATTAATAGTTTAAATTTTTATTGTAATTATCACAAGCTTTTATTTAATTTGCAATGTATGGATGCATGTATGTGTGTATGTATATGTGTATGTAACTATGTTTGTTCCGGTGGAATCTGGCAACTCAATTTTGAAGCAAATATCTCGAACCGATTGAGCTGAAATTTTGTATACACGTTTAGTTTAGATGAAAATGTATTGTTAGCTATAATAATATGATGTCATTCTAAATCCCAGATGGCGGAACACCCTCAATGGCGGACAAGTTATTTTCTATGCACCCGTATAACATACATACATTCATACATACATATCGTCACGCCTTTCCCCCGAGAGGGCTGGCAGAGGTGTAATACAACACCCACATTTCACCGGATGATATTCAGTCCCAAATGTGGCAAGCCTGTCACCAAACACCTGGCTTCAGTCATGTAGCAGATGACAAATACGCACATTTGTTCACACAATGAACAAATTGGTGCGTGCCGTCGGCTGGGTTCCAACCCGCTCTCTCTGGGTTGAGAAGCGGGCCTTCTCCAACTATCATCTCTTTCACTCTTGTAATAACATGGGTATAAAATGAAAGGGCTTGCTGAATATTACTCGAAAAATAAAGTGACGTCACTCTAAATCCAATATGTAGGTCTTCTAAAGCTGGCGGACTAAGCTTTTGAAACTTTCATACAATATGGGTATCAAATCAAAAAATTTAATGAGAATACGAATGCGAGTTAATTTTGAATGTGACCGGCAAACAACCTTGCAACAATTTTGCGTTTAGTGAGATGAACAGACTAAGAAACCTGTCGAGCGAAAACTAAAAGCAAAAAAATTAAATAAAATTAAAAAAAAAAAACAATTTATTTAAATGCGTTTAAAGAATAAAACAACCTTTTGCTACTACTTATAACTTTTACTAGCAACTTATAATATAAATTGTGTAATGACGTTCTAAGCTATTTTTAATAGTAAAAGTTTTATAGGAAAAGAAAGATTATTTATTTCTTTTTAGCGCATTAAATAAAAAGTTAGTTTTTGAAAATGTATTTTTACTTTTAATTTTAATTTTTCAAACTAAAAAAAAAAAATATTAAGCAAGATACTTGCCTCTGAGACCTCGCTTGGCTCGGTCAATTAGCACGTGCAGTATTAATGGAATATCCATCTGGACCACGTCCAGTATGAGGCTTATTCGCGCGTATGGTAACGGACCTACGTCATGGCACGGCCCATTATCTCGGTCAACCTGTCTTCCAGAGGAGTGACATTCCATTTCCACCAAGTAGCCACTAGCACATAAATATAATATGGTATTACCTAGTTGTAAGTCAATATTTGTGAGATAGTTATCTAATTATATTTAAAAAAAACTGCCCCTTAGTTTCTTGCCTGTTCTTCTGAGTAGTGGCTCTTTTTCCGAATAAGGCGGCCGAGTCTATTAAAAAACTTTGACGTTCATAAGTATATCTTTGATACCCAAAATCAATAAAAACATTTTGAATTTGACTTTATTGATATAGGCACTCGTACCGCCACCAGTGCCTCATTTACTCCTATATTTTTCGCAAAGATTATATTATCATTTTCATCATTTTCATGATAATATCATTATATAATTGATATTTTTAAAAGATAGGCAATGTAATGAAGTTGGCTGCGTACTGAGACCTTTTATCTTACGTAACTTCATAACACACACAACCCTTGTCCGATTTGACTAAATACAACATCACGTAGCTGTCCCGGGAAAAGTTGACGTGCGGTGCTGAGGACTGTGATGAGTTCCTCTGGAAAAGCCGGGACCCTCCATCAAGAACTAAGGCAAACCAGCGAGGGGGAAGTTTTCTATCCAGCAGAAATGTGCTAAAAATTTGCGGTGCGAATGAGTGGTTTAAGTGAAGAAATGTATAGTTACTTATCATTTTGGTGGAGTTTTTCCTCGAAAATCTCCGGTGGTTCCCTTCGTGGGAACAAAGTGTCACAATTTATTTTTGGTTTCTGGTCTGTACTTAGCTATTCACGCTGTCATGCATGTAGGTGTGCGAATGATGCCAGTTACTTTCCTCACTTTCACCCTGTAAAATAATTACGTACTACATTCTACGATTAGGAATAACTTTATTAAGAACTATTAAACTATTAAATATATAAATATTGGTGTTTTCTTCAGTTGTCATGAGTTGTCATTCAAATACAAAACAAAAATCTCGACAGCTGAGAAAAGCTGTGGGCTTTCCGCGAGTTTTGATGGTTGGCGAAAATTTTTTTGTTTTCGTTTGGCTCCATACATTTAACTTAGTTCCTTAGACAGACTTCGTCTATAGAATACTACTGTATTGGATGTCTGTGGTTTCATAACGTTTCCTATTGAAATGTTTAGAGCTAAAACTGAAAACAAAAAAAGTTTTCTTAACGATCAAAACTCAAGGTAAGGGCCAACTATAGTCCTGTTCAATTATTTATATTCAAAATTGCAGACTCTCCTAATTGCTCTTGTGGTTTGGATATTGGTTCGGTAAATTATATATTTTTTAGCTGCCCTCTTCGTAGTAAATCATTCCTATATTATTCTACCATCACTAATTGTAAAGTTCCGCTTCCAATACAAATTTCTTCTCTGCTCTCATTCCCAAACAAAAAAATCATTTTTTCATTAGCTAATTTTATTCAGTCCAATAAATTTCGTCTATAGTTTTTTTTTTCTTTTTTCTTTCATTTCTTCTATAGTACTATCTACCTCACCAGGATTATTTCTCTTCTTTCCTTTTTATATTAATTACTATCGCCTCCCTCACTGTTGATGGCAAAATTGCCTCAAATCCCTAAGGGGCAGAGGCCACTATAAACAAAAAAAAAAGCCGAGTTTTGTAGGAAACATGCAAAGTAGTATTTAATAATGCTTGTTTAATTTACCCACGCTCATGCACTAAGCATAGCAAACCGGTAAAGGTTAATAATCCACTATTATTATTCCTCGGAGAATCACAAGTTTTACTAAATAATTTAAATTCATGACACCATCTTTTCGGTTCCCGCCAAAAACTCCTTAACAGTAAATAAAGGTGCGCTCATCCGTGGTTATTCCATGGTGTGACGTGCGCTCCGATCGAGGCAAATAAATAAATAAATAAATAAAAAATGTATTTATTGCCAAAAACCTATTAGTTAAAAACACATTGAAGAAAAGTACGTACGAGTATATCATTACGCCTAAACTAAGTACAGTAATAAATTGTTTTGGCAATTGGAGTAGGCTCAGCACTGTTCTGAGTAGACGAGGTCCACGCAGAACTGGTTTTCAGCCTACCCCATTGCTTGAGCTAAGATGTTTGTCAAGCGTGGTGAACATGTGGCTATAGCGGGTTTTCTTCATCAACATAGTTGCAGGTGCCTATTTTTAAACATCAAAATTATCAAATTGAACAATTTTTATTTATAATACATTTCAAGATTTGCGTTGTGTGTATTTGCGTGTATGGGGTGTGTGCGTGTATGTGGTGTGTGCGTGTATGTGGTGTGTGTTTGTGTGTGAATGTGAGAATTTCAGTATAAGTACGTTTGCAAGTGAGTGTGAGCTAAGTGTTTGTATGCCTTAGCACAGGTTTAGGTTCAGACTTTGACGTTTTTAAAATTTTAAAGGTTGCTTCAAAGTTTTTCCTGCTGCGGTCATGTAATAAAATTTTATATTTCCTTTTGAAAAGTTTATTTAAGTTGAAATGGTGTCAGAATCATATTGCCACTCCATTGCATCTACATTATGTAATACTAGCCGCGCCCCGCGGTTAAAAAGTGACCTATGTGTTAATCCAGGGTATGAGCTACCTCATTATCAAGTTTCATCAAAATGCGTCCATCCGTTTGAGCGTGAAGATGTAACAAACATACACACTTACACAATCACAAACTTTCGATTTTATAATATTACTAGCGACCCGCCCCGGCTTCGCACGGATGCAATGCCGATACTAAATACACTACAGAAAAACTGTGAACGTTATATATAAAAACTTGCGGCCCGCTCTGGCTTCGCACGGGTATTATAAACAAAAAAAAACGTTGTTGTGGGATATCCATAAGATATAGACATATACCATCGCGGAGTTTTGAATGTGTACAAATAATTAGTACATTATTTTGATAAATCTCGTAGGGTTCAGCCTGCGTTTGCAATGTAAGCGGAAAAAAAATTGATAATTAACGACATCACATTAGAAACCTCAAAAATAACAGTATTAATCCACTATTTAATGGATGTTATTATACATATAAACCTTCCTCTTGAATCACTCTATCTATTAAAAATAAACCGCATCAAATTCCGTTGCGAAGTTTTAAAGATTTAAGCATATACAAAGCGACAGAGATAGGGACAGAGAAAGCGACTTTGTTTTATACTATGTAGTGATAGTGTAGTATTGTGATTACTTTATCAGTAGCTTCTGTAGCCCAGTGTTGTCAACTTATTATAATGAATTTTCCACCATAGTATGAAACACAATAGCTTGAAAAAATTGTGTTTGAAACACATAGCTTGATACAATATAATATCTGCTCCCTATCTCGATACGTGGAACAGCCAATAACATGGTATTTTATGAGTAAGAGTTGTGTTGCAAAAAATATATCCTAACGGCCCATACTTACTGATATTATACACTGTCTCGATGGCTCAGTCGGTAGTGAACATGCCTTCTAAGCTAGGGGGCGCGAGTTCGATTCCCACCTAAGGGCAAACATTCGTGAGATGAACATTTGTGTTTTTTCTATGTCTGGGTGTTAATTTTCAATTTAAGTGCGTATTAAAAAATATATGTATGTATATCAGTCTCTGGCCACCATAGTACAAACTTTGCTTAGTTTGGGGTCAGACGACAAGTGTCACCGTGTCTGCGAGTGTCCCGAATATTATTATAAATAAAAAATCGATAGTAGCTCTGCCAGTTTTTAGGCTTTTCGCGGCTAAATGGCCAAACTGATCTTGATGAAATTTGATAATTAGTTACAGCATTTGACGAGGAAGGTTATTGGATACTATTTACTGCTAACAGCTAGTTTTTAATGAAAACCAATTTGCAAATACTTTATAGTCTGACCCACGACTTCAGAATTCAGAAAATAGTATCCAATAACCTCCTCGTAAAATACTGTTACTAATTTTCAAATTTCATAAAGATCTGTTCAGCCGTTTTAGCCGTGAAAAGCCTACAAACATACAGACAGAAATACAGATAGAGTTACTTTCGTTTACTATTATAAGTAAAGTATGATATGGATTTCGAGCTTTATTATTTACTTATAACAAAAAAATGTTTCAATGTAAGTTTTTAACATATATTATCACCACACCTTTCTCCCAAAGGAGATGGCAGAGGTATATTACAACACCCACACTTCGTCGGTCGATATTCAGTCCTATGAATGTGACTGGGGGTGAGCTTGTGGCCATACAACGGGCTCCGGTCATGTAGCAGATGACATACAATACGCACACAATATTCACACAATGAACAAATTAGTGCGTGCTGTAAGCTGAGATCGAAACCACTCCCATCTGGCTAAAAATTTCTTAAAGGTCCCTAAAAGTTTTTTAATATTTAATTATCGCGGATTACCCCTATTACCTATTATGGATAGGTAGTGTAAGTATACTGTATCCGGAACCCAAAAAACCCTGAAAACTGCAGTCTGTCAAATTGCGGTCTTATGTTATAAATTAAAGTTATGCGCGTTTTAAAACACCATCTGCTGCGCGATTAAGAAATTAATATAAATTTAAATTTGAACATAATATTTTATTAATTGTTGTTTTCATGACCATTTATTTGCAAACGAAAAAGGTTTGCTAGGAATTGGAGACGTTAAGTTTAGTTTGAATTCTGAATTTTTAGTGTAATCCCCAATACTCTTTAGAAAAAACATAACCCTCTTTCTTGCGCAGTCGGGTAATAATAAGAGGTAAGAACAAAAAAAACATTAAATTCATACCTAATTGTATTGTTTTATTGTTTCTAGTTCACAACCAAATTTTAAATTATTCTGTGTAATTTTATTAAGTTTAAAGCCTTCCTCTTTCTGTATTGTCAACTAGTGACGTGATTTATTTTCAGACCGAGCGACGCGGCAACGCGATGAACCACAGTAACTAAGCGACACTATACAGTTGAGAGACGCAAGTATACGGGAAATGATTTATTGAAAGGAACTTCAAAAATTTCAAATCTCCGGAATTTATTTACATCATCACCATATACAGTACTGAAGGATATTGTTGCCATGGTCATGAAAGCTTTTAAAAAAAAAACTTGAGTATTTTTGCCGGGAATCAGAACAAGGCAATTTTTGTTTATTTTACTGAACTGTGTTTCTTTGAGTATTCAACTAAAATAATGGTGGTGTAATAACCTTTATCGATTTGTTAAAATGCACGAGTGTCCGCAATTGATACAAAATTAGTAACGCAACTTTTACTTTTTTGCCAAACAAAGTAGTGATTTTGTTGAATGTGTGGTCTTCTAATTTTTCTGCAGGAAACAAGTGACTCATTGAACAAAAATACAAGTCCTCTACAAGAGGACAAACATCGACGCGAAAAGTCCAGAACCCGATAAGTAATCCAGTGAATCCAGTAAAGATGTTTTGATAGTAAATTACTGAAGTGCACATAATATTGTGTCAGCCTAGAGAGTTTGTTAAAATCAGTCGGCCCGGTCGAATTAGCGCCGCGTAGGTATATGGAATGGTAAAGGTAAAGTGGTAAAGAGATAGTACGTTAACTAGGGCCACAACTGAGTATACTTTGTTCCTACTCTCACTAGACCTTTGAGAATGCTAATGATAAATTATGATATAAAATAGGACTGTTTATTCCCAAGAAACTGTTCCAGTGCCCACTCTCATCTCTCCTTGTTACATTCCTTTATTCTATGCTAAACACATATCTACTTTCGTTCATATTGTTGCATTTTGTCAATATCATAGAAGATATAGGTAAATCAATTAAACTTGCATGTTGGTATTATGTATCTATATTACATACTCTTTGGTATGATGTATTTTAACAATTTGACTTGATTTATGTCAAATAGGCAAGGAAAATTTGTTCCTAGAAAAATAGCATACGTCCATGGAAAATAGTAATAGATTTCTAATTACCTATTTAATTTACAGGTTTTCAGGTTATATAGGAGAAAAAAAACAGAAAAGGAAGAAACAAATAAAGTCCTAGTTTTATTTTTAGCAAGAAATATGAAACGTACAATGAGCAAAAGAAAGAAGCATAAATAGGTTTTTACATAGTTTTTCCAAATAAACCATAAGTTGATGTAGAGCTATTTATTAAACTTTAGACATTATTTAAAGCTATAAAACTATTGTTTTAGTAGGTATTGTTTTAAGACAATGTCGAAGATAGAACCAAGTGAAGGAGAAAAGTAAGTATACAGGGTACCTATTCCTACCATTCGAGATATTTTCTGGAGGGCTATTCTTACGGAGTGAGATTCAATCTCACCATGCTTCGTCCTTGTTGCTCTCGTTTGAATAGTCATAGGTGTGAGAGTGACCAAGATAAAATCTTATCTCATCTCACGCGTAGGAATAGCCCCACTGGTCTTTGTCTATCTCGTTTGAAAAGTCGAGAGTGAAGGTGACCAGATCTCATCTCACGCGTCAAGAATAGGAGACTAGGCTGACGTCACCATGAGGGAGTAGGACATATAATGGGTAAGAGCGAGGTTAAGAGTGAGAGAGAATATTAGATTTATTTCTGTATGTTGGTGTAGGTGACACGTTGGTGACACGTTAGTGACACGTTGGTGACACGTTAGTGACACGTTGCTGAAGCGTTTGAATCTATGGGTAGGTTTTATTTTTAAAGAAACTAGAGTAGCGTTTTTTTTTGTTCTCCCGCATAGGGGAATTTGGCGTCGCACGTCTTGTGCATTTGCCAGTCTCAAGTTAAAAGAGGAACGTTCAAACTCTACTTTTTCATTCACGTCATAGACAACATAGATTCCATAAATATTTAAATACCTGAATTACGGTTTAAAAGTCTGTGGTTGCAATGCCGTAGCCGGTGCAATATTGGCTTCTGACATGGCTTTATTATTATTGTTGTTACTTTGTCTACTAGAGCAAACAGCCGAGACCTACGGTTTAACGTGTCATCCGAGCTACAGTAGCACTCTGTTGTAAATGCCACTTGCGGTCACCCATTCGAACTCACGATGTCGTCTGTTGTATAAAATCGGTGATCGGTTATGAGCGCCCGGTACCTAGTAGAATTAAGCTGTGACCAGTACAACTTTACTGTAATATTAATTTGTTAAGTACATTGACATCCCATTTGGTTAGGTCTAAGCATTTTTTCGCAACCGGCCGTCCCAATAATTTATCGTTGCCGGTTCCGATAGCGGATAGCGTGCTAATAGCCTGATAGCTAACTTCTTTGAAACTTCATGATTGATTGACTTTATCAATGACCAGTCCATCCATGTCTCAGAATAATAACTATCCATGTTATCTATCTTTACATGACGTTTACAAAATGTTGCCGGATTAACTAATACATTCCTTGTAAATTCCCAAGATTCTGTGTCATAAAACCTAGCAGAAACGGACCAGAAGCAATGCAAACATACGACAGCGAAACACGAACTGCTTCATGTTCTAACAGACTCACGTTTGCAGAAAAAAATGCTTTTGCTCTACCGGCGGAGCCTGGGTGGATCTAAGTGCCCTAAGAGATAACGTAACATGTCGTCAGAAAAAAAATAGGTCTGTTATATCGCCACACCCTGCCCTCTGATAAGGAAGGGGGACGTCACGCCTTTTCCTCGAAGAGGTTGGCAGTGGTCATATCGTGGTCATATTTCCGAAACTTATGGCTAGGTACATGTTTTAATAAGTTTGACTGCATGTTTAGTGAGTTAATTGTGTAGATTTTAATTTTTAATATACTTACTCGTACCTATTTAATAATAAAATATACATACTTATCGTACTTAATTTTAAAATAACTGTGCATTTTATTAAACTTGTAGGTAGGCCTTAAAAGACATATTTTATATCACTGTTAGATTTGTTATTGACATGGAAAAAAAGCAGCGTACTTATTTTAAGCATATTTACTATCAATTTTTAGTAGTAACTACTCTACCTAGTTTGTGTACGTCGTGATCCAAAAAAAAAAAAAAGATTTAGCCATGGTAGCATTCCAGTCACGTGAGCAACACGTGGTGACGTCAATCAATGCCGAAATAAGAAATTTACAAATAGTATGAAAGAGACGGGTGACGATGACGAGTGACGTCATACGTGTTTGCGCCTGGAATGCTAGACCTTGTTTTTTTGGATCATGGATCTAGCATTCCGGGAGCAAACACGTAATGACGTCACTCGTCATCGTCATCCATCTCTTTCGAACTATTTGTTAATAACATAATTATGTCGGTCTTGCATCGATTGATGTCACTACGTGTTGCCCACGTGACCGGAATGCTGTGTCTGGCGAAGTGTATTATTATACCATGCATGGTGTACCTATGCCGTTCCGTAGCTGCACAAGAAGAACGTGCCATCCATGAGCAACGTTTAGCTCTTTCGATGTAATTTGAAAAATTTCGGGTTTATCAGTCAAAATTAACAGCATACTTGAAAATGACATTAGAAATGAAAAGTAAGTAGGTATAACATAAGTGCCAGCGCAAATGCACAGCTTGCGCGGGCACGTATCTTGTCGCTGCGACTAGACGCATAGCTGTCGTTTGGATCTAATCGTCTTGCATGCGCGTGTCTTCGCAAATGCACCGTATGTCCACGCACCATGTCCGTGGCCGATGACCAACTACTCTGTTCTTGGCACTCTGCGACTCAAATGCCAACTGCGTAGAATTTTGAACAAAAAGTAAGAATGTTGTCGGCTGCAATCTATCATTGCGTTTAGTCGTTAAGCTGTTGCATAGTGTGCGCTTTCGCTAAGGGAAAGAAGTTCTTGTGTCAAATAAATCAGTGATGTATTCAGGTAAAGATAGGGGTAGGGGGCCTCTTCCCTGCAATATGAGTCTGCTTTATTTACTCAGATAAAAATGTCTGAGATAGTGGTTGAATCAAGCCATTTTAATCCGCGGACCTGAAACCAGGGGCCCTATTCGGAGATTTGATA
Source organism: Peribatodes rhomboidaria (assembly GCA_911728515.1). Lineage (NCBI taxonomy): Eukaryota > Metazoa > Arthropoda > Insecta > Lepidoptera > Geometridae > Peribatodes > Peribatodes rhomboidaria. The sequence goes on from OU452175.1 coordinate 13,595,387, forward strand.
TTTTCATCTCACTTTTTTTCGTCCTTGTTGCTCTCGTTTGAAACGTCATAGGTGTGAGAGTGACCAAAATAAAATCTCATCTCATCTCACGCGCAGGAATAGCCCTCCAGGCCTAGCGCACTCTGCGTTGTACACAGCGCCAATAATATAGGTTTGCCCTCTGCATGGAACTCAGCTAAGAGTTACTCGCGCGTAGGACCTGGCGCGGGGCTAACGCTAGTAAATATGTAATTCTTTTGCAGATTTTATTAAAGAATAGTCACTGGAAAAGCCAAAAAGTGCTGCATAGCACAAATACATAAAAATAACGAAATAAAGAATAATAGTAGGTACTTAGTTTATACTTACCTCCTTAGTAAACAACAACGTACTTATACACTACACCTTTAGGGCATTCTACTACCTATAATATTTTGCTTTCTCACAACTCGATAATACAGACTTACTTAATATATTAACCCGATAATACAGACTTGAGTGACAAAGGGCCCTAGACAACTTTAACATTTATAATTTAAATTTCTGGCATTGCTAATGTTTTCTAACTGTTTGATAGGTTGAAATCGTTTCCAAGCGATTCGGTTTTTAGAATCAGTAAAGCTCTAACGTCACCAGCAGACCTAGCATGCGCAACGCGACAACGGTAAGTTGACTCTTTTTATCGAAGACAGACGTATATTTAGACATAGCCTTGTCACGTTCTCACATGACAAAGTGACGAGAAGAATTTTTGCCGCGCGCGCATGCTAGAGGTGCTGGTGATCGGACGAAATACGAGCTTTAAAAATGTCACGTTAACTCGTCCAATCAACAACTAGTCTTATAGCGTTAGCGATTCTAGAAAGAGAATCGGTAAACGCTATGAATAGGTTTAAATTCGCAAACTTACTGTGTCAGCATGATTCTTCTGTACCTACCTACTTGTACTGTTATTTATTCCGAAACGAAAACACAGTGAAGCATAGGGTTTTAAAATACTCATCGAGTCATAGAATAAGTTAATTACTAACCCTACGGTTAGGTTAGAGGCGCATGCAGTCAAGTGGAATGGACGAACATTAGATAGGCTGATGATACCTAATGATGATATAAAATGCGAAAATAAGTTTTTCAGTAAGTATACAAATAAAATAAGTAAGTACTTTTACTAAGTACATGCTTGAACCTACTATTTTTTCATTTAAGCTTCAAACAGATTGACTCGAGATGCTGGAATTGTTGCGAATCTGTTCGTAGAATACATGATGAATACAGACGCAACTATTCACGATTTGCGTGATTAAAGCCTTATACTAAGTAATTAGCACATACAATAGTGGGTAAATCTTTGGTGTAGGTAATATGGCAACTTTAACAAGATGCACCCATCTTGATACAATTTTACGGAATCAATATATTAATTGAAGTGGCCTCAGTGAAACGCCCCGCAGAAACATCCTAGCTACGTAAGAGTGACGTCAGTCCGTTTTAACAGACTAAGTAAGGGCGGAGCAGCGGTCGAGCTCTAGCTCACACGTTTGTGAACCATTAGTGATGCTGAGCCGTTCACCAGCCGTCTTTTTTTTGACAAACGCAACGTCAACGGTTCAGTTAAGCTTCGGCTATGATTAGCTGAATCGCCCCCCTGTTTACTAACACAACTAGGAAACTAAAGAATCATAATGATTTTATTTGGTTCTAATTTAATTAGGAAAATTTAATGATGATGATGATTTTTTTTAATAAACTCATGCTATTAAGAACTAGCTGTGTCTCACGGTTGTACTTGGTATCTATCCTACTGCAACTATTCATTTCATTGAGATTTAAAAAGTACATGACTAGAGCCCGGTGTATGGCGACAGGCTCGTCCCCCACAATTGGGGCAGAATATCGCCCGGCGAAGTGTGGGTGTTGGTTACACGTTGGTTATCCCCTTCGGAGGAAAAGCGTGACGATATGTGTTCAAAAGTAACATGTAGTTTCGAATTTATTCATCTTTAAGCCTCCTTTCTTTTTACTTTAAGCATGTAAATAGTTATAAGCTTACAATCTACATACAACGAAATACAACATAAGTACACTTAAGTCTCTATAAAAAAAAGTTAAAAAACATAAAAATCGACGAGAACAGAAACTCCATAAAGTGATCTTATCAGAAATAGCAAGCCTTACAGTCTTTCTATAGAACCTTTAGATTTAATTCCTCTTTTCTATTTCCAGATACATCTACACGACTCGCTTCTCACCAAATAAAGCTAAGTACGCCTTCCCCTGCTTCGACAACCCTCGTTTCGAAGCCGGGTTCAAGTTTAAAGTGATCGTCCTCCCGCAGCGGCCAGATATGCAGTATACGAACACTAGCCTAGTCATATCTGAAGTGCTGAAGAAACAAACGTAAGTACAACCTAAACTGCAGTCTAAATAGGACTTTATTGACAACATAATTGCGCCTTTTTATCTTACTTTTAAGTTAAAGTTACGCATGCTTAAACCCCGGTTAGTTGTTCTATTGCAATAACCACCACGGAGCCCTATTCCTACGCATGTCAAGATTTTTTTTGTCATTCTCTCTCTTGCTTGTAAAGCTTCGGTCTTGTCTCTTATATTCTCTCATAGTCTCTAATGTTCAGTCATAATCATTTTGTTACATATTTATCTGTGCTACCCGTACTAAGTATACTGTTATTAAAACATCTATAGACAAAATATTATTATGAAAGTTCAAATTCATTATCTTTTAACATTAAGGGTACGTCTCTTTTCCTGTCATTCGGATTTCCACCCGCGCGCGGATCGGTCGGCATGCAAGCGTTGCACGGTCCTGGCCACGCGCAGGACAAAGATTTCGTTAGCAGCTGCAGTGTCTTGCATGTCGCCAGCTACTATAGTATTTCGGCGTACTATGAAGTATGACCATGCTTGCGACCGTTACAGTAAAAACAGCACTGAATACAGAAGCACGCCGCCCGCACGCACGCGGACTGCGCGCCCGCAGCCAATCCGCGTTCCGCGCGTGTGCTGCCCGCATGATAGGAAAAATATGTAAGAAATGATAAGATGCGGGCAGCCCGCATGCGGATCAGATCCGCGCGCGGCTGAAATCCGCATGATAGGAAGAGAGCTATATCTAAGCATCTATTTATGTACATAAAGAATAAATATGTGAAAATTGACAAAAACATAACAGAAGTATTTATAATAAGTTCTTTGTAATTAATTGTTATGAATATGACTCTATGACAATAAACCATTCTACTCTATTAAATCATGACATAGCACACAGATTTCTAGCTTCGCAAAGTGCATTAGAAATACTTAAGCCTTGAATATTCGCCAAATGCGTCTATTCAACTCGTAATAGTGAAGAAGCTACGGACCCTACCGATATGAAAAAAATATCACCAATAAGATCATTCTGTTACCTATTAATTAGTCTAATTAAAATATTATATTACTTACTAGATTGCGAGTAAAAAAATATTAAATGAACGTTGTTTTCGTTCTCATGGCGTGCAATACCGTGCTTACGGAGATTACGTTACTATATATTTTTACACCTTCGGATAGGAAATTAAAAATATGATTGATCGTTCTTTTACCATATTTTTAGAGCTAAAATTGAGTTAGTTTAGTAATATTTTGTGTTATTTTGAAGTATTTCGTCAGATCACGTGACCACTGACACCCGCGAGCTCCTTTGCGGGGGACGGGCCAGTCGGCGCCAGCGCCTCACGAAGGAAGGACGTACTCGCCTTGCCGAAAAATATTTTCGCATTTTTTTTCTATTTGTACGTAAATCATCAATTAAACAGTGCTTAATTATCCAGAGCCAATCAAAAAAAGTAGTTTTTCAAGACATTTGATAAGTTTTTAGTGACTTTACTACTAGTGAAAATATTTGGACAATAATTGATCGCGTTGTGAGTAGAGGGTACAGAAGGTTGATCCGATGAAAATGGGAGATGTCACCAAGGCAGCTAGGCGTAACAAAAAAATTGGACTCCAACTAGGTAGCTAAGTGGTAAGTACCTACCTACCTATTAATATTTAATTACCACATAAATATTTTTACCCGTTTGTTCTTATTGTGTAGACTGAAGTGACTAACCCTAGTGTCTGAGTTTTTAGTGGCATATGATTCGGTCTGACGTTTGTTTTCCTGATAAAAATACTTAATAGAAAACTACAGACGTGTCCTCCGACCTATGTTAACTCTCAGGGCTTCACCGTCCATTACACCTTATTGCGATGATTGTTGGATTTACCCGCCGACGCTGTGCGACCATGAACCTAAGCTTATTTTGCTGTGATACGAGCCGCGGTCGCGCAGCGTCGTGCTGTACTACAATCATCACGCCACGGCACGGGCCCCATTGTACATGTTGCTCATGATAATTATCCAAGTGCAAGACTTGTCAGAACTGTGTTTTTTTTCTTGTTATGTACAAATGTACCTATATGTGTCATATTAGTACATTGCACAGGGTTATCGGTATAGGGTGTACTAAGCCAAACGGGGGTCATTGTACTCTTCATTATAAACAACGATTACTTTTTAAACTTTTTTATTTGTAATATAAATCGGGGAAAAAAGCATCTGCTTACATTTTGTCGACGATCGATGAGCTTTTTGTATGAAACAGCTGTTTTTTTTCTCGTGATTTCATTTGATTCAATTATTCACAAAAATTATACTAAGGTCAATATACCTAAGCCATTTCAAATTGAAGCTATGGCATACTTGCTGATGCCCCAACACCTAGTTAATAACATAGAAATGGGGAGTATTCTATAGTTAATAATAATAAATAATCCTTCTTGAACAATCGGGTAAAAATAAAATAATGATAATTATTATGTGTACTTACGATGTCAATATCGGAAAGCGGTCGTTGCGTGCGAACTGCGAACGGTGTAAATGACTAATACTAATTTTTGGTTTTTGGTATAGCACATTTCCTAAACTAACCTACCTAAACTAGAAACAATCACATTTTTATGTTATAGATGACCAACCACGGTCCGCAATACATTATTATTTTTAGCAGTGTAGTGAGCATATTTTTCTAACTTATCCTGGTTTGTTAACCGACTTCAAAAATTAGGACGCACTCAATTACATTGTATAAATTTTACGAAATGTTTGTTGCAGCATAACTTCGTCATTTATTTTTTATTTGAAAGAATATGCTTACTAACACTCTGATCAGTCACTTTGATCAAAATAAAGTATTTTTTTGTAAAAAATAGTATTTAATACAAAAATTCAAGCATTTGCATTCAGAAAGTAGTGTTCCGAGTTATGGCCATTGAATTCGAAAGAAAAGTTATTACATTTTCTTACAACAATAACCGAGCGAGAGATCGTTAGCGAGCGAAGCGTCTATGCTTCAGATTCGACGAAAATGCTTTCGTATTTCCGAATTCCGTCTGGATTTCTGTCCGGATCTTTGCCCAGACCTGTCTTAATCTACAGGTCGCATTTCTTAACCTATTCTCTTGAAACTTTGTGAGTAAGTCCGATATTTAAAAAGAATTTTCTTGTCTAGGCGGTTATTGGAAATTTTTCAATATGGCAGAGATGTGATTTAAAAAAGGATATATCTGCATAATTGGAAAATTTCCAAAAAACTTTTTGATCCGAGTCAAAACAAAAATTTATATAATTGTCAAACCTGCTCACAAAATTTCACGAGAATCGGTTGAGGAGTGTGACCTGTAGAGGAGGACAAATACAAATACAAATAATTTATTTGGGTATAAAATACATGTGACAATTTCAAATCGGACAGACATCGGTCACGAGATCTCCAGCTCACAGAGTCACTATTGTATGTATTGTTATTTATTTATATTTATTAAATACAACAATTTCTTTGGTAACTGATACCAACCTGCATCTAGTCTTAATAGTTATTTTAATCTAGTCTCTATTGCATGACTAGAATAATAATATATTTTAAACTGGGATTATAGATTGGTAATTGTTTTATATTTTATGGTATCATGGAAAGAGACAAACGAGACGCTTTGAGTATTACGAATATTGTGTAATTAATATCTTTAAATTGCTCTATTTCATTTTTTCAGAAACAGAGATCAACGAAATTATCAAAGTTTAAACACAAGCGTTCAGCCAACAACAAATGCGAGTACTGAACTAAGGTGAGCTAAAAGACATTTAACATCTTATATTATTAGGGTGACAAGCATAGTGCATAGTCAGAGCTATGCCAAATGGAAATGCTATTGTTGAAGTTATCGTATGTCCGGCGTCCAGCGTCTGATTGCACGGATGTCCGATTGTTTTCCTCTACAGATCGCATTTCTCAACCGATATTTGTGAAATTTTGTAAATTTAGGTTTTATTTAAAATAGCGGAGATATGTAATTTGTGAGACGTTGCTCATAGAGCCACTACTTATAATCAGAGTGGCGCTGAACTGCTATGGGCATGCGTGACATTCACTTAGCGAGCGCGAAGCGCGAGTGCAGAACTTCCGTTTCAGTACTAAAAACTTATCCTATATTTTTATCTACAGATGCCTAGTCCAAAATCATCCGAAGGTTATCAGAGCATCCGAGGAACAGGGACTTTTTCACCTTCGAATAAACTGGTAATCATTTTTTTTTGTGTACACAATGTACATAAATAAATTATTGATACGAGCGTTGGGACTTAGTATGGTTGCAAATTAATTATTATTTAATATTGTTTTTAGGAACAACAATATCAGTCTTCATTGCCGAATCTCATCGTCGAAGAAGAAGCAGAACAAGAACAGAAAGACAAAAGTTATTGGCGTATTATAACATTAGCTTCTTCTTCGTAAAATTTAAGGAAATATCAAGACACAATGGATTTGGTTGCGCCAAACAATCGATAGACTTGATTGGAGAAAAGCAAACAGGTCTTGCTTCTAAATTCACCTTTTTGTGAATAAAGAGTAACAATAGTAAATTATGTACCGAGGGCACAAAGCAGTGCCTTACGTCGCGGGCGGCTTATTGTACCTTGAGCGTAACGAGGGAATCTAGAGTTAACTCCCGAGCGCAGCAAGGGAAGATGAGTCCTGAGGGCAGCGAGGGGTTCAAGCCGCCCAAGACAAAAACACTGCTTTATCCTAGAAGCGAATCCTCTTCTAAAAATACTGTCTAATATTATACTCTCTCATAACTAATAAAAAGGTACTAGTAAGGTACAGTCTTTTATTTTAAATTTCGTGCAGCTCGTGGAGCACGTGCTCGTATTTTTTTCTTGGTAGCTAGTTCAATTTTCAAATAAACTCTTCTTACAGTGCTTATTTTGAGTTTTCATTCAATGTTAATCTCTTTGCTTGGAAACTCCCAACTGCAAGCTTCGCTCGAATTTATGTTTCATCTATAAAACCAACATTTGATTTTCATGTGTTAGATTAAGGATGTGTTAATCTGAGCGATTACTGCCTTCAAAGCATTTGATTTATTGATATTTTTTGATTCTCGGTTTATTTTGATTATTTTTTTGGTGTTTGCTAAAATCTAAGCACTATACATGTATTTCAGCTACAAAAGGTTTTTCAATATCCAATCTAAGACCCCTTTAGTCCAGCTAGAGAGGATTTTTTTACTATATTAACTACTAGCTGTTGCTCACGATTTCGTACGCGTAGATAAAAAAAAGCTCGTTCCGTTAGTTTCTTGTATTTGTCATTCACAGGTCCCACTTCGAACCTGCCCCCTTCTCTCTACCATCATCATATTGCCAGACCATGGTACGGGCAACAGTTATCTAGTTGGCATTGGCAATTGTCTTTATACTGGGTTTGGCTGGCACTGTCCGATTAAAACGTCACGCTCAGACAGGTGACTCGGCCTCCAAGCTAAATCTAATAGGTAGCCAAGTCTAATATGGAGTAGATAGTTACAATTTGTGTAGTAAGTAGGTTATATACTTGTTGGTAATAGGTAGAAGTACTAGGAGTTACTCGTACTATGCCAAATATTTCAGTCTGAATGTTTAGTAGGAATTACCTACTACTCGGAACCAGCCAAGCCAAGTAGGTAGTATATAGATACTATTTATATGTAGTAATTATGTAGATCCATTGTAAGTAGTATCCATCTTCTTCTACCTATAGGACTTGGCTGGCACCGACTTCAAATAGATGGGTAGCGCTTATAATAATTATATTAATTAATATTAGTGCTTATTTGTGGTTTGGAAGTCGCTTTAATTTTGTTACAATGATCACTTAAAACATCTTCTAACTTGACTTTTATTGAAAATCAGTTTACTAAAAAAATTAAGTAAACAAAATTAAGTCAAAGTGTAGTTTTTTATATCGTAAATTATGACACTTTTGTGCTAAGATCATTACACTCGAGGCGGTATTATAGCGCGAGCCGTATGCGAGCACACTAATGGAGCCAATAGTGTAAATTATTAACGCACACGCGTTTCATGTGACGTTTTTCATCACACATGCGAGGGGAAAAAACACAGACTTGCATTAGTCAATACATTTTTCTGAAAATGTATGCGCATTTTGCTGCTTTTCCACTTATCAAAATTTTACTAGGCATAATAATAAAGCGAGTACTTTGTTTAAATTATCATACCTAATTAATTGTCAATATTTTGATAAAAAAAATAATGTTTATTTACTGTTATTACGTAGTTATGATACTTTAAATCAAGAATTTAAGAAAAGTAAAAAAAAACTCTTGTTGATTTATTTTAAAAAAAGTCTAGTTTAGTTACTAGTGCGATAATGGTAAAGTAACAGCACACGTGCTTAATAGCTCGGATTATGAGCTAAAACTGATGTAATAAAGTCCTTTTTACGAGTGAAAGTGATGAAAAAGATATTAAACACAAACGCGTTTTTAACTTCGAGTAGGAACATAATTATCAGCAAAATCAGGCAAGAAACTATCGAGATAATAATGAGGTTGTAAGTTCTAGGTCCACTATGTTTTCAATCATTTTAGTCATTTTTATACTACCTGCTGATTATGTAAAACAGATTAGTACTACCAACTCGTAGAATACATTTTTTAAGCGGGCCGTCGATTGAACAGCTCTGCTAGTCCTAGTAAATATGTTTTTTGTTATGAGATTTTTGAAATGTTGTAAGCATTGGTTTAGGATAGGTTGAGTAATTTATCCCTGGTACCGGAGTTCTTAGGATGCCCATCAGGAGCCCTATTCTTACGAAAGATATTTTCTGATCAATGTCTCTCTCGTTTTAAAAATCATAGTGAGAGTGACCAAGAAACATCTCACGCGTCAAGAATAGCCCTCCAGGGCCATTCTTACGATATTATATTATTTCCCCTATTCCTACGCACGAGATATTTTTTGGTCAATGTCTCTCTCGTTTGAAAAATCATAAAAGTGAGAGGGACCAAGATAATATCTCACACTTCAGAGAGTCCGTGGTCTACGATTGTTTTTTTTAGATTTTACACGCACGACCAAAGGGAATCAAAACCTTTAGATGCGGGATATTTGTGAGTACATACTTAATCTACCTATACTTATAAACAAACTACCGCGCTCATGCTGCTTATAAGGCTCAACTTTAAAACGCCGTTGGCTTCAAATAATTTAGTAAAAAAACATTACAATAAAGCATAACATCACAGAGGGCTTTCATTTTTAGGCAAAAATATTTTTTTCACGGTGTTTCGTCTGAATTTGTTTGTCTTTGAGAAATGCTAGCTCAATGTTCAAAAGCTTCGAGCGTTGATCACTAGAGGCGCTAAAACCAGCTGAGCGCCGAATGCCAAATGTCATTGGCGCATCTTAATCCCTTAAGGACTGGATTTACTATATTCTCAGCTCGAACGACTTAATAAGCACTAATATTATAATTTGAAATCACTAGAAAAGCCTCCGACCGCGTAACAAATTGCTCTTTCCATAAAAGTCACTAATAAGCTCCGTGAGTTTTTCTCGAAGTTTCCACCACGGACTTTCTCTGGCATTTTCTCAATAAGGCACATCGTTATCGGAATCGGAAATAGAAATGGTAGAAATGTCTTGTTCCAATTTTGTCTATGTTTTCTTCAATAATTAAATATTTGTCTTGAAACAAAGTTGGTTTTAACAATTTACCTAACTTGTATTGATTGTTAGATGCGCTTTGAGGTTGAAAAGCAGCCAGGGACTATTCGGAGATTTGAGATTCTCATCTCACCTTATTTTGTCCTTGTTGCTCTCGTTTGAAACGTCATAGGTGTGAGAGTGACCACAATAAAATCTCATCTCATCTCACGCGCAGGAATAGCCCCCCTGTATTGATGCAGGGTATAAGCTAAGTTCATACCAAATTTTATCGAAACTCGTCCTTCCGTTGGAGCATGAGGAAGTATAAACAAACACACAAACTTTCGCCTCTCTAATATAAGTAGGTACTACAATTTTGTCATAATCAAATCTATCTTAATTTAGATTTTCATGTCATGTCTTATTTTTGACTATCATACCTAATATTCTAGCGAAGAAAAAATACTAGTCGGTTTGTAAGGAATTACCCGTCTCAGTAGGTATTACCTTAGACTTATGATACTACTTACTTCATTAGTTTGGTATTATATATTTAATATTTATTTATTTATTTATGTTACACTTAACAGATAACAATCAATATCTTATTCTATGGACAGTAATAAAAAAAAAAAATCTGAGCTGGATTGCAATCCAAAAACAAGTGTAAACAGAAAAATGAAACAAAGACGGAACGCAATGAATGCACCCATCAGCAAGCAATAAGCTTGCGGGTACCCTCAATATTATACTAACTAACTAACAGTGGGATGGATCGTTCAGACACAGCTACTGCTGTTGTGTCTGAACAATCCGACTTATTATCAAGATGAAGGATATCTTTTATGGTTTTAACGTAATGATTGAATTTAGGATGAAATATATCTACTTCTAAATTATATTTTAATAAATCATTATATTGTCGAGCCATTCTTACGATTGGATTAAAATAAGATGTATTATTTTTATACACTTGGAGTGCGAAAAGCTTTGTCACTTTGGCTCTTCGTGCGCTATATGAAGTGTTGAAAGATATATTAGACAATAAGTGTGGGGAATCAATAATGTAATGGATTATTTTATAAAGATATATTAAATCGAAATACTCTCTCCGCAGTTTTAGAGGCTGCACATTAAATTTTTTTAACCGCAATTCATAAGTTAAACCTGTACGGCCTACATGCTGGCGGTAACACAGCATTCTCAGACATTTTCTTTGCACTCGCTCAATGTCGTCGGAGTGAACTTTATAGTGGGGTGACCAAATTGGGCTACCGTACTCCAATACACTTCTCACCAGAGTGTTGTAAAGGTACAAAACACTACGAGGTTTTTTGAAGCTTTTAGTGGACCTGAAGACAAATCCAAGAAGCTGATTAGCTTTAGTAGTTATCTGTTGATAATGCGGCACAAATGATAGTTTATCATCAAACAGTATGCCAAGATCTTTAACCGTGTTCGAGCGTCTCAAAACCTGCCCATTAATCACGTAATCATTGCCAATTTTGTACTTTTTATTTGAAAATGAGATAGCAAAACATTTGTTTATGTTTAAGTACATATGATTAGTCTCGCACCAATCTGATACAACATTTAAGTCTTGTTGTAATATCTGGCAATCATTTGTAGTTGAGATGCTAATAAATATTTTGAGGTCGTCAGCATACAGGAGACATTGACATGACAGACGTTCAACAAGGTCATTTATAAAAATGACAAATAAAAGCGGACCTAAATGAGATCCTTGAGGAACGCCTGATGTCATCACGACTGGGGATGAAATAAAGCCTTTCATAGCGACAAGTTGACTCCTGTTATTGAGATAGGAACATAGCCAGCGAAGCAAACTGCCGTGGATGCCATACGATGCTAGTTTTCTACAGAGTAAATTGTGATTAACTTTATCAAATGCCTTCGAGAAATCTGTATAGATAGAGTCAACTTGACCTCCTACAGCAAAGGTTTTGCAAAGATAGTTCTTATATTCGAGAAGATTAGTAACTGTTGACCTATTTTTTACAAAACCATGCTGTTTTTCAGAAATCATAGGCTTGATGTGATTGTATAGATAGCTGTACACTAGAGATTCATACAACTTTGCAAAACAAGAAAGAATACTTATTGGCCTGTAATTCTCACACTTAGATTTGTCGCCACTTTAATAGTTAAGTTTAATAGCTGGAATAATTTGATTTGTAATTTAATTATAATTTATTATTTATTAAATTAAATTATTCGGGATAAAAAGTACCCAATGTCCTTTTCTGCACTCTTGACAACGTGTTTGCAAAATTTTATAATGATTGGTTGAGTAGTTAAGCGTGACAAACAGCAAAAGAAGAAACTCATTCACGCATCTATAATATTCGTTAGGATGAGAATTTAAAATGAAGCAAAATCGTTTAGCCTGTAAAAGGTATAGCCATGGCTTAACAAGTTTTTTGTACTAGTCCATACTTAGCAACTTCCCTGAGACTTTTATCAAACGAAATGACTAAATTACTTAAACATACTGCTAATTACGATTTCCTCTTTCAAAAGACCTATTAAGTACAGTGTGACACAGCTTCTAATGAACGCACTGAGTAGGCGCTGTTGCTACGTTTGTATTTCGCTGATTTCACACCGACGCGGCGAACCGCGGTAACAAAGCGATACTAGACAAATAGAGATGCAGTTATAAGGAAATCACAGACAGATAGAGTAAGATGCAACATACCCGAATGTTGCTGCAAACCGCGACGTCGGTCTGGAAAAGGCTGTCTGGGTATATTTTAATATAATCAATAATTATAAAGAATTGGGGTTTGTTCTCGTATGCAGGAAAACATTTTGGAAACTACTGAAATTTTTTTAATGTTATTTTCGTTAACACACAATAATGGTGTTATAAGCCATGATACGCGAATAAAGCGGGACGGGCAGGCTTTTATAACATGCTGCGTTTTCACTGATGGGTTTGATGGATGGCTCTCCACCGCATTATTGCCAAGAAAATGAGCGATGCGAAATGAAAAAGTGCACCAATATTAATATTGGTGCACTTTATTACTTTATATTACTTTATATTATTATGTTAAGGCGAGGCTTTCCCAGAACTTTAGGTATTTTACTCTACCTCAGGCCGCACTTTTTGGGAGCGCGACGTATTCATTCACGCGACACAAAAGTTGTTTGCGATGCGCCGCGCGCACGTCTTTCACCCGTCAGTCACTTTATGGTATCGAGTACCTAAACACCCATTTTTAGGAAATCGATAAAATAATCCGTCCGTCATTGTACTCATCCATTTTATGAACATTTTTTATTTGATGCCAACCAAAAAAAAATCTAAAAAATGCCGTTCAAGCCAATATAGGTACAACCAATCTCATGTCCAGGAGTTGTTGTATTTTTGATGTGTGAGCAGTCGTGGCATTAGTTTCATTTTACCGGTAGTGTCATATTTCCATTTTATCACACTTCACACTCATAAATACAAAAGATTGCGATTGTGTGTGGAAGTTAGGTACTTACTCGTATTTCACTTATTCACACCTAAACGGCTAGACGGATGAGGATCATATTTGGAACGGAGTTAGCTTATGCCCTGGATTGACACATAGGCTACTTGTTATCCTTATTAGGACAAATATTTATACAGGGTGTTGGAATGATTGTGTAACTACCGGTATTCATTAAATAATACAACATAGTAAATTTCATTATTTTTTGGTATATTGTATAACAATGGTAATAACAATTTTAATTACCTTAATTTACCATTAGGTGCGTACTAATAATATTGTATGGTTTGTTAAATGTTACAAAGTTAAAAAACTACACGATTCAGATATAATTTTGAACAATAATTATGAAAGAATCGAGTAAACTTATACCGGATATATACATACCCTGGGTACGAAGTGGCGGACATTCTGCTAGTACTAACAAAACATCCAATACAAAAATATACATTCACAATATTTACATTTATATATACAATTGAGCTATAGGTAGGTACGTAGTATTATTATCTGTTCTGTGATATAGTTGTAGAATCGATGGCAGCTTAGTTGGGAGTGGCAATTTTGCTCTGCTGGATTCGAACCCAGCCGACGGCACGCACCAATTTGTTCATTGTGTGAACATATGTGCGTATTGTGTGTCATCTGCTACATAACTGGAGCCCGGTGTATGGCGACAGGCTCGCCCCCTGTCACATTTGGGACTGAATATCGTCCGGCGAAATGTGGGTGTTGTATTACACCTCTGCCAGCCCCCTGGGGGAAAGCGTGACGATATGTATGCATGTCTAGCCATAAGTTCTGTTACAAATGAAAATGCATTTATTTTTATATACAGTAATGTAATGTTAATAAAAGTTATATTTACATATGTATTGAAGTCTTAACAAAAATATAACTATTATTTTATTCAAAATTACCACATTTGGCCTTGATAGAGGCCTTTAGTCGGTCTGGCCAAGAATCTATGGATTTACGGACTATTTCCATGGGAAATTTAGCCACTGCTTGCTTCAAAGATTTCTTAAGTGACTCTATGTCGGCGTGTCGTTTAGAGCAGGCCATGCCCTCTAAACCTGACCATAATTTGTAGTCCAGGGGGTTTTGATCTGGGCTAGAGGAGGGCCAGTCTTCAGTCCTTATAAAGTCCGGAACATTGGCTTCCAGCCAGGCTTGGGTAGTTCGCGCCTTGTGACCATGTGCAGAGTCTAGTTGGAAACTCCACGGTAGATTTTTAAAAAGTGTATTGCTAAGGGGTTGTACAACACCATATAAGACGGTCTCTTGATACACTTTGGCAGAAGTTTTAACCCCCTTTTCACAAAAACTAAGCTTTGTAACGCCGTGATAGGATACCCCCCACCAAACCATGACTGACGCAGGATGATGACCACGCTGAGTGAAACAGAGTCAATGTCATCCCCGTGCCTAAAACAAAATAAAAATAAATATTTATAAGTATGATGTCCAAAAGATCAAAATATAAAAATTCTAAAAAACCGACCAAGTTCGAGTCGGACTCGCGCACGGAAGCTGTCGTTCAAGCTTGTTGGTATGTATGTACATAATTATATAACAACTACATTATAAATGTTAGCAACACATACAAAAGAATGCAGTCTATGGTCTGCTGTGTGACGTTTTGCGAGCGAACTGTCAAAGGAATGTAGCGGATGAATGAATGAATGAATGAATGAATGTAGCGTAAGGAATGAAGGAGTAGTGGCTGAGTCGCCCGCCCCGCCCAACCGGCACTTTTTGGTTGGACCACGGAAGAGAACGGATCTCGTTGTGTTTTTCATTGGTGTCCATTCGGTTCATACTGAAATTGCCTACATATTGTACATGGTTTGGATTATTAGAAGTATGTATTAGTTGTTTACATTTACATTAAGGTGGTTTTGAATACCGTCCCTTCAGAAATAGTTTACATAAATAAATGAGCTTTCAAATGACACCTCAAACAACTGATTTGATGAGATAGAACTCGAGATATAAGCAATAATCTACAACGGTCGGCGGCCATCTTTGTGACGTATATACATAGCTTCGCGTGTCCCCGCTATCGCTTCTTACAACCGGCAGTTTCGAATTTCAAAGGCAACGACGAACACATCCATACCAGTCGTAGGTTTATAAAAGCCGTCCTTACAAGATTTACCGAAATGCTCGATTTTCGCTAATCGTTAAAAACGAATATACAACTTTACGAGTTTTCTTCAAAACAGCCAAAATCACGTTGCAGTACTAATCAGGCCTAGATGTGTTCAAATCATACGGCTATAACTCAAACGCTACCAAACACTCGTGTAGTACAGATTGCTCAGTCAAAAATGAAAGTATGAACGACGTCCCCTATCTCACCTAACACCCTATATAATTTACATACATAAAGTACAGTCAAAACTTAGCGAAGATCCGCCACCTTGCATGTTACTAAAAAAAGGTAGGTACTTGCGTTTCGTCAATTGCAATGTCATCAGAGTTTATTACATTCTCTTGAAGTACTCTTCTGCAAAAAAAAAACGAAGATAAGTATTCATGTAGGTAAGTATAACTACGTAAATATTACTACTAGATATACCACTAGGCCGGGTATTTACTCGTTGTGCAGTTCAGATTGCTCAGTAAAAATGAAAGTATGAACGTCGTCCCGTATCTTACCTAACATCCTGTATAGTTAAAACTTAGCGAAGATCCGCCGCCCTGCATGTTACAAAAGGTAGGAAGGTACTTACGTTTCATCAATTCCAATGTCATCGGAGTTTATTACATTTGGTTATAGTACTCTTCTGAAAAATAAAACAAAACTGTAAGATAGGTATTCGTGTAAGTAGGTATAACTATATAAATATCACTGGTATGCCACTAGGTCGGGTATTTACTCGTTGTGCAGTTCAGATTGCTCAGTAAAAATGAAAGTATGAACGTCTTCCCGTATCTCACCTAACATCCTACAAATATAGTCAAAACTTAGCGAAGATCCGCAGTCTGCATGTCACAAAAGGTAGGTAGGTACTTACGTTGCGTCAATTCCAATGTCATCGGAGTTTATTAAATTTGGTTGTAGTACTCTTCTGAAAAAAAAAACAAAACTAACTATATAAATATAAATATCACTGGTATGCCACTAGGGCGGGTATTTACTCGTTGTGCAGTTTAGAATGCTCAGGAAAAATGAAAGTATGAACGTCGCTCCGTATCCGTACCTATCTCACAAGTTGTCTGGGTGAAATAATAAATGGTGACCGACATAGTCAAAACTTCGCAGAACACCCGCCTCCCTGCGTGATACAAAAGGTAGATAGGTACTTACGTTTCGTCAATTCCAAAGTCATTGGAGTTTGTTACGTAGTAGTCTTCTGCAAAAAAAAACTGTAACTGTAGGTAGGTATAACTACATAAATATCACTGGTAGGTATATCACTAGGCCGGGTATTTACATCGTGAATACACGTAAAGAGACAAAAAAGTATATATGATGATGAGTAAAATATTTGAAAACACTAAAACGAATATAAATAGGTACTAATAGATTTGTTGATACATCATCTGACTACAAAAAGCAATGCAAGAAATGTCGATTCTAGTAAATAAAAACAATGATTACCAATTTAATCTAGTAGAAGTTTATCTACTTACCGACGTTTGCTCCTTGACTCGTACGATTTTCTAAAAGCCAGACTTGAGCATTTTTTTCGTTTATTATGTTTGTTACCCATTATGGCAAAACTAAATGCTTGGTTGGTGTTGGTGTGTGCGGCACTGCGGAGATCACAAAAATTTGGCACACGTCCGGCGTCGACGGGGTCTGCGGGCGGACTGGTGGTCACGCAAACGCGCCTTTTTACCATGAATTCGTGATAAAAAAATCATATAAAATTACCATGTTAACTTTTTAGCATTTTTATTTATGATTCCATTTTTTTATTGCGTTGTAATTCGTAAAAAAAATAAAAAAGCAATATGATTTGTAAAAATTAAGTCGCAAATCGCGTTTAAAATACCAAATAGAGGTGACTTTGGATTTTTTTTCTATCGAGTGAAGTTATTCATTACATGTATCAGATTTATGATTCCACTTAAAAACATGCTTAAGAATAATATATTTTTTTTTACACAGTAAAAACCATGGTTTATCTTAGAGGAAAGTTGATTCTTGCTAGACGTTTTCTGGCCAGGCTCGCCTTAACATAATAATATTACTCGTATAACACAGCGAATTCATCCCATTGGTGGATTTCACTGCTAATTTTCTCACACATCTCCAGTGCAAAGGTGCAAAGACAGTATAAAGCGGAAATAAGGGACAGCTGCAGTTTCAATTTTGACCATGTTCATTTAAAGCTTTGCCACATTGTAGATATTGTTTTTATGGCGCTACCCACATAAGGCAGCGCCATGCGTGGTCGCTGAGAATGGTGTCAATTATTGTGATCGATGTCTCGTGGCTTACCGGTTATAATGTAATCCGATTTGTTCCTGAGTCGAAGTATGGTCAGTTTGGTCAGTTTCTCATTCTGGTTTGTACCATTTTGAGCTTTAAAGCGCTTTAAAATTGGACTTAATTTTAGTTCACTTTGAAGTTATGCGGGCAGCTGGTGTATTGTGATAATAAAATTACATACAGTGAACATCTGTATCGCCTCTTTGCCTCCTTCTTTTTTGAAGTCGGTTAAAAATAAAGCATGGGACGTAAGGAAAGTAGCGTAAAATATTTTTGCTTTTTCCAGTCACTGCAACCTTATAAAAATAGGGCAAACCTCATCTAAGTACCTCCTAGGAGCCGTAGAGCTTAGCGGTATGTGGTAATATGCTGGTAAAAATATTGACAAAGACAGGCCGACAGAACTTTTAAACCATCGGGTACGGCTGTGTATGGAGTACTGCTGCCACCTTTTCGACGGATCGGCTAATAACCAGCTTGAGGCTCTAGAGTCTGTTGAGCGGCGGGCTAGGAGGCTCATATGCGACACAAAGAAAGCTAGTCGCTACGAGACTTCTGAGCCTTGAACATCGACGTAAAGTGGCGTGCTTGGCTATTTTCTACAGGCTGCATTTCGGCGAGTGTGCGTTGGAACTGCATGATCTAATCCCTTTTTCCCTTTTTTACAGCAGAACAAGTCGGAAAACGCATCCTCCTCTCTTTACTTTTTTTTCGTTTTCGTTTGCCTCCACCTTTCTGATACGAACCGCTAAGGCACCTTGCCATCGTCTGTATTCCCGACTAACTACAACCTGGGTATCTTCAAGGCTAGAGTGAATGAGTACCTCCTAGGTCGTCGTGCTCCTTCTTAGACCACAACATCGCTTAACATCAGGCGAGTTGGCGGTCAAACGTCGACCTATTCTAGAGGTACATAATAAAGAAAACAGCTTTTGGTCTGGTAGCTGGTTAGGCATTTTACGTAACTCTAATCATAACCATCAGTTACACAATATTGGACGTCGATAATGCGTAGGCACTATTTTTACATTGTCTAAGAAACTTAGAAGAGTTAGATTTATAGCCGTCCAAATTCGTAAAAGGTCACGCGTTAAAAGGCATAACTTTTTTTAATACACCCATACTTACACAAGATTTTGTAATACACCCAAGATAACAATTTTAGCAGTTGAATAAACAACTAATAAAGTCAACAATGCTACCTGCATTGTATTACATACGATACTTTATCGATTGGTAGATTTCAAACATATCATCAAAAATATAGGTTTAATCGACTTTTGATCTCACTAGATCTTTGGATCCATACAGGCTTAATATACACAGGCCAGACGAAGAGCGAGGATTACGCGCGGAAACAATTCAGGCGTATAAACTGTGTGAAACGGCGTGCCCGCGCCGCATCGCTTGGGTACATTTATAAAACGTCGCTTTCATACATTTTATATGAACAAGTTTTGAGCCGTGCCGCATATGAACTTTTTTCGCACCACATCCTCTTATGAACCCATTTTCCTACTCTTTTAACTGCACAGGCCAGGCTTGAACGGTGCCAACCCCCCGGTATGTCTTGCGCGATTTCGACTTGACTGTGTAATTCCGGGCTGCGCGTACTGGTTGGGCTTAGTGTTCAAGCCGGGCCTGCGTAGTTAAAAGTGTGGGAAAGACGCCGACGATTTCGACAAGAATGAGCCCTGCGCTTAAATAACTGAGCCGATGGCTTCGTTACCACACGGCTCAGTTAAGTACGCACAGGCCTCAGTTAAGTACGCACAGTTAAACGTGTGGGAAATTGGAGCGTATGGTAGGCCTATTTCATCCGGCTTGTATAATTTGGCCCTACTATTATATCTAGTATACACCTAGATATAAATTTCTGAAGATTGCTGTGTTTTGTTGCAATGTTCTTTGATGTACCAAAAATCTATTTTCAGATTGAGCAACAACTTCGTAAGCATAAACTACATGCCTTCCCCCCAAGTTGCTCTGCAGCAGTTCGGCTTCCACTTCTCTCAATTTAGCAACAACCAGCTAAAGGCTACTCGTACAAACGACACCTTAGTAGTTTGGTCACCGATGGACGAATTGAAGCATTATAACTTCATACTGCACTATGGAGTAACGATAATAGATCTGATTCACCAATTTTCGAAGACAAGTCGGCCACTGCTAAACGGACCTATAAATTTAGTGGCAGTACCGAAGAATTTAGATGGGTATGAGATATCCAGTTGGAATCTTTTGACGAACAGGTGAGTGCTGTAACGCTTATTTTTCCTAGTACTGTAATAGTGATTAGTAGTTCCTGTAGTAGTATGGATTGACCATCATCAATCTTACGGCATAATGGTATACAATATATAGATCATCAGATCCATCTGATCATCTACAAAAAAAGGTCTAGCCAAGGTCCAGCATTCCGGGAGCCAACACGTAATGACGTCACTCGTCATTGTCATTATCTCATTCGAACTATTTGTAAATGACATATTTCGGTATTGCATCGATTAACGTGACATATTGCCCACGTGACCATTTTTGACTCGGAATTCAATACCTGACGGAGTCTATTATTATACCATCGTCAGATCCCTTTTCTTTTAAATTGTGCGAGCTGCTGGCACTGCATTCAAATAGTAAGAGGTAAACAGATAATTTTAGAAATGCGCTAAGTAGATATTAAACTGGCGAGCATATAAGAGTTATAGTCAGTATACTCAAGTAGACGATTTTGTCCACTGTTATTGTGCGAACTGCTAGAGTGCGGAATACTCTGCTGAGTAGGTGTTTCCTGCAAGTACTAGTCTGGATGTCTTCAAGTCAAGTGAATCAGTTTCTCCTAACCTGCGTACTCCATCGTCGACGAGATAGCGGCAAGCCTTAATGAGAATAAAAAAGAAAAATAAAAGTAATTAGAACCTAACTTACCTAAGTCTGTCTCCAAAGATGTTTTTGTGTCGTAAATCATTTTTTTTATCCTAGAAAAAAAAATATATATGTTCAAATAGCAATTGACATATTACATTCTTTTTGGGTAGTTGGGAAAAAAATATAATTAAGCTTCTAAAATTAAAACACCTGTTTCATCTTCTCCACTTCTGATTCTCAAGCCCCAATTTGATTTCCTAGTAATAATTACATGACCTACGCGCGCTATTTTGGCGGAGCGAGTATTTCTGCCGAGCAAGGTCAGTGCTCAATGTTACTTCGCGCAAAATATTCGTCAGCTGCATTTCATACAATGACTATGCTGTATGTATACAAGCAGTCATGTGAATCTACGTCATACATGAAAAATAACTCCAGTAATTATTCTTGTATGCACAAAAACTACAAAACTCGGCACAAACTAAAAAACATCGTTAAAAATCTCATTCTTTGAAGACTATGAAAAGGCTGTACTTGTATATCGACTCATTTGTAAATATAAGCGTTTTAAAGAAATAATCTGTAACTTTAATAACATTAGAAAATTATAATGGTACACTTGACAAATATCTGTCTAGTGACAGGTTTAGTTTAAAAGTCTGTCAACAAGAACTGAATGAGTTGTAAAGATTTAAAAAAGTGTGTTACTTTACAACATAGTCTGATCGCGCCTTCTAACCTATTTCAGCGCATTCAAAATAGCAAACATAGAAGACATGACCAGCATTAAGCAGTTAGAGCGAATGAAGTTCGAGCTCGCTCAGCAGTTGAGTCGTCTCTGGCTCGGGAACCCAGGAGAGGCGCAGGTCACCAGGTGGAGAGAAGAGTGGTTCAAGGAAGGCATGGCTACTTACTTGGCTCATTATTTGTTGGCTCAGGTGAGATTAAAAACAGTTTGAGTTACAGCAAAATATGAAGTTCGAGCTTGCTCAGCAGTTTACTGTCTCTAGCCCGGGAACCTGGGACAGGTGCAAATCACCAGGTGGAGGGAAGAGTGGTTCAATGATACACTACTGATCTATCTGTCTCATTACTTGCTTGCTTGCAAAATTGAAACCGTTCAGTTTCTTTTACTCGTATTCTAGAGTTTCAATTCGTTTTCTTTTTTTTTTAATGTCTGGGGCTTTTATTAAGCAGGTACTTGTTTAAGAAATCACGTAACTTAATAACTTAACGTTATTACGAATTGGAGTTTTGCCATCAAGAGCAACCTATGAGCCTAAAAACCTCTTAGATAATAAAAAAATATTATGTTAAACGTAAACAAATGAAAATTAATCTTGGTCTCGTTGAATTTACTTTCCAGTACAATTACGGTTCCCAAACCATCGGCGTTCAGCGCCCTCTAGGAGGCTACGGTCTCCAAATGAAGCAACGTGCCATGGCTGCAGACTGGCATCACAGCACGCCATCTTTGAGCAACTTCCACAACGACCTGGCCGTCGAGATACCGTGGAGGTATCGCGAGCTGGTGGAAATGAAAACTGGCGCTATCTGGTGGATGCTAGAGAATTGGTTCCAAGCGGATCAGCTCCATGCTTCGTTGGTCAAGCATATTAATGCTATGTTAGTATTCGTATGTTAAAATTGTTTTTTTTTGTGGTACTAATTTTTGATAAAAAAAAGTTTTATCGGATATTTCATCAACCTAACGTATCTATAATACCATATCAGTCCAGCTAAAATAATAATGTAAATTCCCTAAAGCTCTCTTAATTTTCACATTTTAGGAGAGGCCAGTACATTTCTATCTGGGACCTCATCGGCGCCATCGATAAGGACACCATTGAATGCACGTACCAGTTCTTCAACGGATCCACTCCTTCAAGGATCCTGAGCTCCTGGTTCCACCAAGCTGGATATCCAGTTATAAACGTCAACGTCTTGAGGGATAGGAACCCTAACGCTATTCAATTAAAACAGGTCAGTTTAAATCTGTCAAGATTATTAAATAAGAACTTAGATTGCAAAAATGCGTTCTGCTGTTGCACACATATATAGTCAAAATATTTGACAAAAGATTTAAATAACAAGTTAATTCACTATTACTATGTTATTTAAACATACTTGGTGAAAACTCATTACATTTTTGTTAAACACGAATTGGGCATTTTAAATTTAGGTACAATACAATATATAGTCAAAATATTTGACTAATATAATATATAGATATAATATATAGTCCAAATATTTGACAAAAGATTTAAATAACAAGTTAATTCACTATTACTATGTTATTTAAACATACTTGGTGAAAACTCATTACATTTTTGTTAAACACGAATTGGGCATTTTAAATTTAGGTACAATACATTTTCTAGTTGATCGAGTCAGATGTTACTCTGCCAAAGTTCACCTTCAAAACTATTTTTAAAACAAATCTCTAGTGCACTTCCGCTCACGTCACATTAAGTATACACAAAGGGATATGGGTTAAATATTTATTAAAACTACTTTAAAACATTTGGATTTATTACACTAATTTGGATTGGATTATATTAGGGAATTCTTTGAAAAGGAATTTTTAACTAATTTCCTTAAAAACTCCTTCATAATTATTCTTGCGTTAATTTGGAAACTTCCAGAGACACTTTAGCTACACGGTAGCCAATCGCGAGCCGACTGACTTCCTCATCCCCATCTCGTACCAGCTCCAACGCAGCGCCAACTGCTTCAACTGCCACATCCCGCGCTTCACCATCGCACAGACTTATACCTTCAGCGAGAACTTGAACGGGGGCTGGATTATTCTCAATAGGAATGCTTCAGGTAAGTGCTAAGAAAAATAAACCAGCCTACTCAGTGTCATTGCTTAACATGAAGCAAGATGGCGGCCGAACGTACATCGAAATGTCAGATTTGCTTGTTTTAAACTTAAAGTTTTCTATGTAACGGCGGGATGAGGGTACACTGAGAAAACTAAATGGAAGTTAAGTAAAAAAAAAAACAGAAAAAGTAGAGAGAGAGAGAGAGGGACACGAAATTAGAGAAAAAGTTAAAAGTTGAAATTCGTTGATATGTAGGGGGTAATCTCGGAATTACATGGTCTGATTAAAATCAGACTGAATATCTTAAAAGATATTCATTAGTCTACAAACACAGTTTCTAGATATATTGTGACCTACTTGGGTATACTAGAAATAAATGAACTTGTAACACATTTATCCTCTATCGCGAATGTCAAAGTCCTTGGCCGTAGCATAAGCGTTGCTATTTTAGATTTGCTCTACCCACGCGTGATTCAGAACACGCTGCTTGTAAAACAAACTTTTGGAATAATAAATATTGATAAGAAATACGATTACACAAAAGGAAACGAATCTTTTATTATTTCATGTAAATATTTAAAAAGTTACAACATTCGAGTCGACTTTACTTGAATGGAATTTTTAGTTATCAACCTGCGTGACCGTTACTCAACCCCACCTGAGAAAATTAAAAAAATATAAAGCCCCTTACACTGATTTTCGTCCACACCGATTTTTATCAAACGTACCTAAGAACACTTTCGACTAATTCACCTTTCAAACAAAAAAAAATCAAAAATTCAAAATCGGTTGATGCGTTCGGAATACGATACCACAGATAGAAGATACTACGATGCCACAGACAGACAGACACACACACACACACACACACACACACACACACACACACACGTCAAACTTATAACACCCCATCGTTTTTGCGTCCGGGGTTAAAAAGGTCATCTCATTCCAGACCGTCCGATCGGATGGTGACGGTGGCGGGTGATCACCCGCCACATTCCATCTTGCCAAAGAGGCATTTGGTTAAAGTCAAAGGAAAAAATATGTTTTGCTACGATGTTTTGCTAATTTTGATCTTCATTTTCTATCATATTGTATTTGTCGTATTCATCATTGTCGTTGTCATATTTCTGTCATCATTTTACTTGCTTTTGGCAGCAGTCGATGTTTTTAAATAGCAGTAGGTATTTCCTTTTATCATAACTTTTCTTGCCAACACCTTGATTGGAAAGTTATTGTGGCAAATTATTTAAATACATTTTATAACATCTTAAGTTTGTTATATCTTATGGTTTGATTTTGCATAATTTTTCATTAGAAAAATAAGTTTTTTTCATAATTATAATTAAACACAATGTAGTTTTTGCTTATCAAAAACATTAGTCCCAAGGACGTAGTGTTCTACGTTCATGATTAAACTTACTTTTTTTTTGTACAAGTGTTTATTATCAAATCATCATAGGCCTAGTAACGTCGGCAAGAGATTTATTTATTTATATGAGATGATTATTATGTAGCGTCTGGTTAGTTATAACTATCTGCGCTATTTGCATTTAAACACATTTTTATATGCTTACGCATCTAAGTTTTTGGATATCTAAGAAAACTTGTACTTTTATAATAATTATTATGATTGTTTTTTTTTCAGGCTACTACAGAGTAAACTACGATCCAGATACTTGGCGGATCATTGCAATATCTTTGCAACAAGATCCGTCTGCTATAGACGAAATGAACAGGGCTCAGGTATGTAACAAATACAATACAATACATCTTTATTTCACGCCGAAAATGCAAAGTAATACAAACAAAGAAAACATTTAAAAAATATATCAATCGGCAGTACAACA
The DNA here is from genome assembly GCA_911728515.1 of Peribatodes rhomboidaria. Taxonomy (NCBI): domain Eukaryota; kingdom Metazoa; phylum Arthropoda; class Insecta; order Lepidoptera; family Geometridae; genus Peribatodes; species Peribatodes rhomboidaria. Next base: position 13,620,901 of record OU452175.1, read on the forward strand.
ACAACAACAACTCTTTATTAAAAACATAAAATAATTACAAAAGTACTTAAATAAGGCTTAACTAAGTTTTTAATGGGCGGCCTTATCGTTCAGAGCGATCTCTTCCAGGCAACCTGAATGGACAGGAACATTTATATGAGTTGAGACCTTGAAAGTAATAATCTAATACATAATTTTACAAGACGTAAAAAATAATAAGATAAAAATAATAAATATATACATAATATATTTATATAAATAATAAAAATACACAAATAAATACTAATAAGTAAACGAAATAAATATAATATATATACTTTAAAAATGTTTAAAAATAAATGTCACTAATATATAAATAAATAAGCAGTACAAGGGTGGCTTCATCGCCTAAAGCGAAACCTAATGTTAAAAAAAAATAACTTTGTGAGTTGAGTTTCTATTTTTAGGGGACAAATTAATAAAAGTCGTTACCTATGTTAATTATAAAGTCAAAGTCACAATGTTTTTAATTAATTGGGTATCAAAGATACACTTATGAACGTCATAATGCAGCTGGAGGAGACCACTTGAGTAAAGAAACAGTATAAATTCATAGACATTAAATATTTTTTGTAAATAAATAAATAACATCTCGACACTTGCACACACGGTCGTCTGACCCAAAACTAAGCAATGAAATTGACTATAACTTTCAAATATTTCTTACTTAACTTATAATAATATATTTAATTTCAAACAACGAATATTATCTATACTAGTATAATAAAGAGGAAATATAGGCAATATAGGTAATAGGTATTTTTGTATGTTTGAAACGAATGAACTCAAAAACTCTTACTCCAATTAAAAAAATATATTTCACCATTATATAGCTACAATATTTCTGAGTAACGTAAAATGTATGTGTAAGCTAGTAATGTATTAAAACATATACACAGGGTCAACTGGGGCAAATGCGTCTTTCGAAAATCACTGACAAATAAGGCAACTAACGCCATCTTGTACAGACTATTGCAACTAAAGATAGAAAAAACATGTAGGTGGCGCCTAATTTGTGAAGGGTTTGTCAGTAATTTTCGGAACACGCCCCACAGACGCATTTGCCCCTATCCCAAAATATTAAAAAAAATATAGGACCCGGAAACCATAAAAGTTTTATTATCACAGATAGTGAACGACGTATTCGCCCTGTACATGGCGGGAGATATGGACCGCACTCTGGCGGAAGAAATCCTGGACTACCTGGTGAAGGAGAGGAGCCCCGTCGTGTGGGACGCTGTCATCGACGGCTTCGACATGCTGCGGATAGATGGCGCTAAAACTAGGATGACGAAACACCTTCTCTGGGAGTGGGAGGTGAGCGTCTGAGATCTGGGATAGAAATTGATTAAGCGAATTTGCTACGCTGAGTTTGAGGAAATACACTTTTGCCATTTAGGATAAAGATAAAGATAAAGATAAATACGGATACGCAAAATAAGAATGTTCATGCGAATAACACGATCATCATTAACCATTTTCCATTTAATACTGATCAGCTATAGATGGTTTCTGATTCCTGTGTAGCGCGCCATCTTTTCTACTTCTGAGTTAGTGTCATCCACAGCCTAGCTTACCTACGAATGTACATTTACACAAATCTACATATAATGTGGAAAGATCTAAACAATTGAATTTAGAAAGATAAAAAACTTCATCTTATCCTCGAAAAAGATATTCGCTTACGAGTATCATATCCAAGTATAATTTTAAACCATAGCGAGTATGTTTAAATTAGTGCCCATTTATATTATTCTTATTTATTTCTATTCTAGGCTTTCCTCGAGAAGAAAGTACAGCCAGTCTTCGACATAGTAGTAAAGGACAGCAACAAGGATCCTCAAGCCAGACTTTTCAGAAGTAACATTATAACCCTCGCTTGCGCGATCAGACACGAACCGTGCATCATTTACTTGGAGAATGTGCACAATGCAGTGACGCAGGGAAAACTCAGGTGAGGGAATTTATTTAATAAAATAATCATGTACACTTGCACTAAACATAAGAATTACCTAAAATGAAAATAAAATGGAATTGTTTTTACTCCGGATTCTTACATCCATATTAAGTACAAAATAAAATAATTAATAAAATAGAATAATTATTATCATTAGGTTGGATCAAGGGCCAGATACAGGCGGCAGTGATCCTAGACACGTACCGTATTGTCAAGAGGTTCCTCACTCTGCAGCCCTAACCACCGGTAGCTTAGGCCTCGCCCTGCCGGCGGCACCCTAATTTTCAAGTTCTTTATAGTATTTGTTTTTGTAATTTATTGTAAAAACTTAGAAACTAAGAAGTAAAATAAATATCTCGGAATAAATTAGGTTATGGGCTTGTGGTACGTCCTCCACATCCGGTGTAGGGGACTGGAGTCCCAGTCGCGCACTGCTTAAACCAGTGCGTTGTCGTCTAAATCCTTGCTTAAGAGTCCGGCGACCACTTTAGACTAACTTCAGATTTTCTATAGCCATTTCGTCTGTAAGAAGATGACGAACGAAGAGAACAAATAATGATACTGACGAGCCTTTAAAGTTACCTACAGAGTGTCAAAATGCAATTTTTTTGCACTTTACTTTTGCGCATTTTTTTGCGCATGACTTGTGCACTTCTCTAATCTTTCATAAATAACTAAGAATGCCCCTTGTATTATGGGTTCATTTAAAAGCTAATTATGTAAACAACCTCCCTATGTAAAGGGATTTTTGATTTGCTTTGTCTATCTATTGAATAGACCAGTCAAAATGACCCCTTGCAAATGCGAATATTTTGCATAGCTCTATTTTCTCTTGAGGACGTTTTTTTTTAAAAGACCAAGAACATACGGGCGGAGATATATGTAGTTCATTTAATTGTACATGCTAAATTTCATCATAATCTCAATTTTTTTTTTGCACGAACCTTAAGCCATTCCTTAAAAGAAGAAGTAAGAAAGGACTTAGGAAAATCTTATATTTTGTGCAAGTGGGCATCAGTATGTTTATCAATGTATTATTATGTATAAATTCTTGCAAGTTGGTAAGTAGATTAAGCTCTGCAGAAATTGGGAACGCTGTCAAACTTCAGTTGTATTGGATTGAACAAATATAATTGTGCTTGCTACATAATAAATATCTAAGATTTTTCGATAAATTAGTTGTGCTTGATTCTGAAAAAGCTTCTCTTGATTTTGATGTCTTCTTTTTAGGGTTTCGTACCCAAAGGGAACCGGGAACGGGAACGGGAACCTATTAATAAGACTCCGCTGTCCGTCTGCCACCAGGCTGTATCTCATGAGCCGTGATAGTTAGACAGTTGAAATTTTCACAAATGATGTATTTCTGTTGCCACTATAACAACAAATACGAAAAACACAGAATAAAATAAATATTTAAGGAGGCTCCCAAACATCAAACGTGATTTTTTTGTCGTTTTTATAGATACTGGTATGGAACCCTTCGTTCGCGAGCCCGACTCTTACTTGGCTAGTTTTTGTTTCCTCTCTATGCTTATTTCAAGAAAAAAGAACCTTGAAAGCTCCAACTTCGTGTCATCCGAGAACAATAACTTTATTATTACATACAATTACGAATTTAAGTAATATGATGTAATATTTTATACGACTGCCTCGGTGGCTCAGTCGGTAGTTAACCTGCCTTCTGAGCTAGGGGACGTGGGTTCGATTCCCACCTAGGGCAAACATTCATGTGATGAACATTTGTGTTTGTTCTATGTCTGGGTGTTAACATCTATTTAAGTATGTATTTAAAAATATCTATGTATGTATATCAGTCTCTGGCCGCCATAGTACAAGCTTTGCTTAGTTTGGGGTCAGAGTTCAAGTGTCCCGAATATTTATTATTATTATTTATTATTTTATCTTTCAGGCTAGATCCAGACATTCGTGAAGCTGTGTTTTACTTATTTGAAAACCAGACAAACAGTGGTTTTATAAATAAGAAACTGAATCCCATCGAATTAGAAGATAAGCTACATGCTGAACATAGAGTGTAAGTCAAATTAGTAGTTCAAATAAAAATATATGGTAGCGTTAAATTTATTTACATATTGATCTAAATAGCGATGATAGCCTATTCGGAGGAGACTCTGCTCTTAAGCCAGAGGGAGCGGGTTCAGATCCAGCCGAAGGCACGCACTATTTTGTTCATTGTGTGAACATTTGTGCGTATTTAATGTCGTCTGCTACATGACTGGAGCCCGGTGTATGACGACAGACTCATCCCCTGTCACATTTGTAACTAAATATTTTTCCGGCGAAGTGTGGGTGTTGAATACATCTCTGCCAGTCCCTTCGGGGGAACGGCGTGTCGATTTGTTATGTAATTAATATAAATTCTTCTGAGAATGAATGAATTACATGTTATTTACATGTATCTACAAAGACAATCGTTGAAGTTTACATGTTTGTTAAGATTTTTGTATTTAATGTGAATCTAAGATAACTATTGTTTTTTACAGACGAGAAAAAAACAGATTTTTAATGCGACTAGTGTACGGAGAACCTCGACCATTGCCAATAATTTCAACGGAAACGGTAAGTTTTTGGAATATTACACCTTTTGAGTTTAGTTTTTTTTTGTTAATGTTTGTTGAAGAAATAGTTAACAAGTGTCTCAAAATATCTTTCCTTCTATAAAATATTTAGTAATAATATTCATGTAGGCATTTTTCTTTTCGTCGTAATCGGGCACTCTTGACAGAGTAGTCGTGGTTTATGATATAGAGGTAGAAGGTACAGACTAATTCAAACTTAATCGCGGTCATGAAGTGCACCGCAAGCAAGACTTTGCGGCTTCTTGCCTCTCTGACGCCCGCATACCTTCGTGTTCGCTACTGCGTAGCGTTTCGCGCCTAACTTCACAGCCGCTATTAAGTTTGATCGGCCTGTACGCTGTCGTTCATAGCCGTCAGTCTTTCTGGCGTCAGTGTTTACTTCTATTACTTTAATTGTTAATAGTTCTCCATTTTGTCCGGTTCGTCGCATTACGAGAACACTGTCATCGACGCCTTAGTTACTGTCTTAATGAGATGTGTCAAGCATTTAGGAGATCTACCTCTGGCGCCATTTTTAAGACTGACTTAAGTTCTTGATTTCTCTATTGAAAACAAAGCAAGCAGGGACCCTATTCAGAGATTTGAGATTTTCATCTCACCTTTTTTCGTCCTTGTTGCTCTCGTTTGAAACGTTAGGTATGAAAGTGACCAAGAAAAAATCTCATCTCATCTCACGCGTAGGAATAGCCCACTGGTTCGTACAGGCCGAATGGCTAGCTCTGATGTCAGAGTTTCTTGGCAACCCAAAGTCCTCTGTTATGGTTTGACGATTGTTGTTACAGTACCAACAACCGAGGCCTACATTTTAACTTATCGTCCGAGCTACGAATGTGCCTATTAAATTTTTATTTTATTTATTAAGCCTTTATTGTCTGAGTCTAGTTTCTTATGAGATTTTATAATAAATTTGTCTATGATGTTATCTTTACTCAGAGCGACGGGAGACGCAAAGGTCTCCTCCAATCTGTCAGCCAGTCATTCTAGTATTCTCTAATTATTTTTTCTCTACTTCTCTCTTGATTTATGTTTTTAAAGTTGTTCTGTTTTCATTTTCAGCCAACGCCTGCACAAGTACCAGTAACAGAGAAGTTGAAACACACTTTGACTGATTCAGCTGCAACACATTTAAGTTCACTCGCAGTTCTGATGACTTCTATTGCAGTAGTATTATTCAACTAAAATCTCTATTAGTTATGAGAAAGTTAAATGGATCTTTAGAAGTGTAAGACTGTGTATCTATAAATGTGTGAGGGAAATGAGGAAAACCCACCAATAGGACAAACACTTTGCTGTGAAAATGAAGTAATTCTTGGGTTTTAATAATGTTTTAATAATGTAGGTAAGTAATTGGGTTTTTTTCTTCGGGCATCGCTCATCTGCTTCTGGCCTCTCCAGTTCTCTCTCTAGGTCTTCAGTGGATACACAGCTTAATGCCAGTGAATGTGCTATAGGCGTTTAGCTCTAGTCACACTAAATATTTAAGTAGGAATCTAATCTTAATTACTTATTAAGTTAACTTTTTTTTTTCATATTGTTATTTTAGTAATCGTATTAATAACAATATTGACATTTGTTAAGAAAGTAAAACCAATCTCGTAAGTACTTTTATGTTTATAAAATATATTAATGTTAGTTTTAAAAGAGTGTTGAGTGTTCACAATTGCATTTAAATTTATTTATTGCTAAACTGTTGATCCATTATAAGTAGCTTATGTACTTTTCTAAAAATGTATCATTTTTTAATCCTAGTCTGTTAATTACTGGGTATTGTTCATCATCTTCGATCGCTAAATTTATACCTATTTTCTCAGAAATTGATAATAATATTTTCCTTTAAAAGTGATTAAACAAAATATATTAGTCTTTTTCTATAAGGAAATGTTTTTTGATCTGAATAAAAGCCTTGTTACCTTACTTCTATTTAATACATTAAATTTTACACTGTAATACAATATGTACATATTGTATTAATTTATTTTTATATCTTATTTTTAAATAAAATTCCTAACAAACAACTACTTAGTGCCTTAGCATAATATTAAAACATTTCTAGATTATTTAAAGTAAGTATTTATGCTAAATAATCAATGTTATTATTTATAATACAATAAAACTTTTTAACTTTAGCTTAATTAAATTATTTGATTAATTTTATAGCAAAAATGTGTGACACTAAATTTGAGGCAAGAGGACGCGTTTGCTTCAAATTTAGTGTAAATTCACTTATTATATGACTTATTTATCAAAACAATTACCCAAAAACTTTACTAAGTAATTTAACCTTAAAATTAAAATCCTAATCAAAAAATAGCTTAAATTATAATAAGTAATACCTATGGTTTATATAATAATGCCTTAATTAAATAAGTAATAATATTATTTGAGTGAAAATGCAGTAAAAAATCTAAACCTAGACGTAACCAAAACCATTTATATAGACTATTTCGCATTTGTATTATGCGAATACACAATAATAAACGCAATTATTATTACAATTATTTACTATTCATTAATACCCTTACTACGTAATTCTGTTTAAACTCACTTTGTGCAATTTTGACAAAACAATTACCATTCTTAGAAAACTATTAATAAATCCAACACTCTTAATACACATTACAATGTAGAAAGATGTGACTAACACATTTATTCAAATGCTGGTTAAAATTATCTCAAAATTAAAGTAGGTACCTAAAAACTATAGAGACGTTAAAACAAAGCCAAACACTGCATAAAGTTAAATAACATTAATATTGTGAGCGAACTTTGTTTTAGTATTGCGCAAAAGTTTAATATGTATATAACGTTTAATTATTAATAATAAATTAAATTATTATTATTAATAAGTATAAATAAGGCCTCATTGTACATTCAAATGATACTTAAATCATTTTTGTGTTAAAGTCATTTAAATTTGACATATTTTAGCCAGTATTCACTTGTGAAACATCTAATACTATCAGTGATAGTACTGAGTTTCCTCTCAAGCACCCGTAACATACTAATCGTAAATTATACTCTATAACCTATGTCGAAGAGTCATTTTTGTTATGCTTTCTATTCTACCAATAAAATCAAACCCAGCCACCACAAAATCCAATAAAAAATATCAATAATAATTATTATTCTATCAATAAAAACTACGTTTTCTACGTCAACTTCCGAGTGATCATTAAAATGTTCTTTAACATTACTTGAACATTATGGCTTATTCGTATTATTTAAGTGCATTACGTTATTAATAGTCAATTACAATTCAATTCTACGGTCCGTATGCTAACACGCACTCAGTCATGAATCTCGATTTAAAATGGTTTTACCACACATAATGAACAGCATTAAGTCAAGACTCTTGACTAAGCGTCGTTATGGCACACCCTACGTCTAAGAGTGATCATAATAATAAGTGATGTAGAAAACATTGCCCTTGCAGTACACTCTCACCAAAACACCCAAAGATACCCGTTGTACTCTTTCGTCGCTAGAACACCAAGAGTGCTACCGAGATCACGTCACGAGACGAGGCGCGATTGAGCGAAACCCAAATTGAGTCATTAACACTTGTTATTGGCCTACCATCGCGAGAGTGTACACCCGGAATTATACCTACGAAATACTATGATTGCAATAACGTTAAATAATAAAAAAATACTAATACATAAAACTCATTAATTTGTAAAACATACTAATGATTAAACAAACCTATAACGCAAGATATGCCAATAAGTAAGAGCGACACGACTAAAGTTGGGGCGTCGTTTTCGTCGATCCATTCATAGACATAGTCTCTGTGGCGATTGTCCCATTCACGGTTCTCTGAGACTACGGCGGCTGCCCGTTCTGCTGGGAACTGTGAACCTTCTAGATTGTTGTTCTGGGCATAAACCCACACGACGAACTGGAAATCGTACAAAAATTGTCACTAAAAGCGTTTATATACATGAGCTAAATTAAAAAAGGAATTCAAACAGATTGCGTATTGTAAATATTACAAAGAATTAAAAGATGATTAGCAAATGAAAGATTTATTCAAGTACCAGATGTTGACTCGCGATTTTGTTCAGGTTAACATGCAGCACAGCGTTTGACTTTTTTAATTTTCATGTAAAAAACGAAACATTATTGTTCTAGAAAGCCCCCATACGTCATAACCCTTGTTACTCTTTGTTACTCTTGTGACTCTTTCTTAAATTTCATCAAGGATCGTTCGGCCGTGAAAAACCTAGAGTTCCTTTCGGTTTTATACAAAAAAAATGGATTACGGATATACGGAAAAAAACAAAGTGATTTTAATCTAGATAAGGATTTATATAGAATACTATATTAACTATATTACTGTTATTAAACTATTTAAAGTAAATTACATACTATATTATCTGTTTTAAAAATTAGGTATCTCAAACTCCCATTAATCAGATTTTTACAGTACTTCTAATTGGGAAAATACACCAAAGCTAAAACGGCAAAGTTTTCGTGTATTTTGTATTCCAAAGTACTAATAAAATTGGCCCAGCTGAAGTAGGACTTCAAAAACTAGACTCATTTGAGTGTTCGTTAACAACATTTCCGTGGAGGGCCACGGAAATGTTTAGTAAATGGCGAAAGATTCATAAATAAGTACGTGTTGCAGTGAAAACCAGTGTGAAGTGAAGACTCTCACTAGTCATTATGAAGCACTATACGTTTTTGGACTAGACGTAATAGGGCATTTTAGACGTTTTGGCAAATTAGACGTTCTAGTACACTAGACGTTGTCAGCCTGAACCAAGAAAACCACTCACAAAAAGGCCTTCTTCTTCTTCTTCTTCTTCTTGGTTTTCTTCTTTTCTTTGAAGAAAAGAGGCAAAGAAAAAAATAAAACCACTCACAAAAGGGTCTTAGTTCATTTTTAGGGGAACATGAAATTCTTGATACCGTGATTTCGAAAGTGACGTCATACTCGTATTAACGGCCTATTTGTTAGTCTGACATGTAAGTTATACCTATTATTGTAAAGTTTCATCAAAATCCATTCAGTAGTTTTTGCGTTAAACAGTAACAAACATACATCCACACATCCATACACACATTCTTACAAACTTTCGCGTTTGTAATATTAGAAGGAAGGATGATCGATATTAATTATCTCAAGTCCAAACTATTAAAAATCAGGCCCTGATTTTTATAACAGTCGATGTAGACTTGGATAAATGAGATATTTACAACTCTCATACAGTCATTTTAAATCCTATTCGTGAGTGTTAGGTATCAACAGTAATCTGAAGTTGATGATTATGAAGGACAAGAGAAAACAGACAGAGTTTTTATCTAATTCTTTGTATTGATAATGATAAAACATCTCTTTGTACTTACATCGTTTGATAAATCGGCGTCGCCCATATTTTCAGCGAGAGCGTTTATAATCTCCTCCAATTTTTCATCACCACCGTACCTAAACAGAGAAATGAATTAGGAATAATAAGAAATCATTAAGAAGTTATCTCTATATCTCTCTAGTCCAATGAACATTTAGAGTGGCGAAAATTCTAAATCCAACAAAACAATACCCCTAATATATTAATTATTAGCAGTTTATTAATTCTATTACCACGGTTCCGCAGGAACCTCAATTTTTCCTGATCACGTCTAACTAAAATTTCATGATGATTGGTAAACTACTCAAGTTAAGGGGTAACAAACAAATAAACAAACGAACACTCACGTTCGCATTTGATATATTGGTTAGGATTAAGATGATAAAAATACACATACGGTAGAACATTCACATTGATAATTAAGAGCTGGATAACCAAAGCAAGTCTAGGTATAAGTATTTATGAATGGACGCATCGAGGTGATATTTAACATTTGAAAACACGAATTGTTGGTACTTACATATCTCTAATTTCATTGACTCGCTGCCTGAGGAAGTCCAAAGCGACCCAGGCGTTGTCGTAGTTGCTCTCAGCTGCTGCTATGAAGATCTTTACTCTCTCTTCCGTCGTGTAAGGAGTGTTCACTGCTAGGGTCTCGTCCAAGAGACTAAAACCAAAATTATATTTTATAACTAATTATTGTGAATGATATTATTCATAAATTCAGAACTCAGATGAGTGACCACATGCGGTTTTTACAATTGAGACAAGAGCAGAGCCACAATAGCTTAGAATAATAGTTAAATTATGGTCATCATTTGTTACAAGCTTTTTGTTAACTTGTCGTATTGGTTAGTTAGTATGCATGAGTCAAATCTCGAAAGCTGAATTATAACTACTGTCTGACGTTCGATAGGACTCAAATTTAGCAAGTACCCTTGCGTACCTTCGGTGATAATGTATAGTTTGGAGCTGGTCTGATGATGAAGTCCAAAGCTTGCCAATGTGGCGGTAGGAATGCCTCGCTAGTTAATAGTAGACTGACCGTGTTTGGGCTCATATTGATCATCTCACGGTTCTGCTATTAAGTTTATCGTCTTTATCATCATTAGTCAGCAGTTCACTTCACAGAAGCTTGTTTTGAGAAGTACATTAAAAAAAAAAAAAACTAATTTAGCTTAAAACAGTAACCGTCAAACCTAGCCTAGTGGCGGCAAGTCTTTGACACCAAGATCTATCCGAAAGCCTACACGAACTACCTAACACCTGGATGGCCGAGCTTTGCTCGGTATTTTTTTTTATTTTTTTATTGTGTTTTTTGGATAATAAACAATTGATTTTAGTCTAACCTCAAAGCAAACACTCATTGACTTCGTGTTACTTAACAACGCCATCTGCTGTTGTGTCGTTAAAGCAATTAGTTGCTCACAAAAAATAGTAGTATTATTATTCGCCAATAGATGTCAGGAAGAGTCATATTTTTCAGTTGAGATTGATTATCGATAAAACACGAATAAAATGATATTTTCTAAAAATGATTCCTAGCTAGATCGATTTATCGCCCCCGAAACCCCCTATATACTAATTTGTATGAAAATCGTTGGAGCCGATTCCGAGATTCCAATTATATATATATATATATATACAAGAATTGCTCATTTAAAGATATAAGATTTACTTAATAAAGCGAGAAAGACAGTAAAGTAGCTCACGTTCTAACAAATCCGCCGTCAGTGGAACAAGTGAGTGACTCGAGGATGACTACTCGCTCCCACATGCTGACTTCAATCTCAAGCCGGGCGTAAATGGCGTTGATGGCGTCAGCACCTCCTTCCCGAATCATGGTGCAGTACACCGCTGGCCTGATATCGTTGGGAATGTTGGGGTTCCTGAGAAAGAAGAGTAGTTTGTAGTTCATGTATGTACTTATAAGTTAGCTATTAGCGTGGCATGTGGCGCATAACGTGTTTTAGAAATGCAGTGATTAGAGTTTATGTGGGTTAGAGCCATAGTTATTAGGTAAAGTGTTTTTAAGGATAGCGTTAATCGAGACTTCATTTTTAGGCTCTGCATATGAATAAACTAAATCTGCGTCTGAAACTTTTCACTAGTAAAGTGACTTTTAATCTGGACATACTGAGATCGTTTATTTTTGAACAATGGAACAATAGATGGAATGGAAGAATCAATTGAACAATTTGAAATCTTGATTACTTGACATCTAAATCATTAGCAATCTATAATATATGAAATTTGGACATTTTTAAATTCAGAAGGTTCGTTGTACCACTGTAAGGTTTTTGGCATAAAGACATTTTGGGAAGTCATAAAGATTAACTGTTAAAATCCATTAAAACCTTAAAATAATGTAACTTCTTTAATTTCTTATCCACGTAATAAAATATGGTTTTCCAATATTTAGCTAAGTAGAGCATTTATAACAAGAAAACTTTGGATGTGCTGGATGATGTGCGATTTCAATCGCAAAAAGTGACTTATCATTTATCAGATATTCACGGAGAAACAAAAAAATCGGGCCAAATCCATTAATGAAATAATAGCTATAATATTTCACTATTTTAGACACGTTATTACTGTTTGGTCTTCATTTTATTATTCTTAAGACTTGAAGTGATAAAAAAAATATTATAATAAAATAAAAATTTTTTGATTGAAAAGTCAATTTAAAGACCAAACATTTAATTTTGATACAGTTTTCAAGAAAGGATGCAAAAGGCTCAAAAAGACACGACAGGGTTATTGGAGTTGGGGTCGTAGAACCAGTTCACGGCTGAGGCGATGTAAGGCTGGTAGCCGGCTCGACAGGCGTGGTTCATTACCAGCCTATGACTAAGCGACGACACGACAGCCCCTCCTGATCAGCAAAAAGGTACAAAAATGATCTTACACGACAGGGTCATTAGAGTTAGGGTCGTAGAACCAGTCCACGGCTGCGGCGATGCAAGGCTGGTAGCCGGCTCGGCAGGCATGGTCCATCACCAGTCCGCGAGTCAGCGAGGTCATGGCAGGCTCCGTGATCAGCGGGTCGGGAGTGAAGCCGATCTCATCCTCAAAAGCACCAATGGTACGTCGGACCATGCGCTAAAAGAAATTTTACACGAAATAATTAAAAAAGTGAAGAAATAAACATAATTTCACAAAGTTTTTTTTTATTTATTCGAAATTGCATACAGCACCCTAACAGTCCAAAGACCAAGGCGGTGCCGTAAGAACATACAAATTAAATGTTAGTTACTTACATAAATTGATAATTATAACTATAGCTACCTATTCAAATATTGTATTCACAGAGTCTGTGAGCCACTATCGTCAACACTTCAAAATACATATATGTATTTACAGAGACTACTAAATAAGATTTAGTAACATTCTAGTTAAAGAAGGTTAACTAAAGATGAAAGAAGTAATAATATTTATAAATTACAACACTAATGTTGTAATTTATTATTACTAAAATAATTATTTCTTATTTGACTTGATTAATATTTTAAAATATCACCTGATGTAAATCAGGCAAGTTAGTACAGCCAAATAGGACAGCCTATGACAAATCACATAGACGTAAAAGGTAGTTATTCACTCTGACCTTGAAGATACTAAGAACGATAAAATACAGATACTAATTACGGTAAACTTGATAAAACAATGAGAATCCAATCAATGTTAAACTTTTTAATGAGTAGGTTATCTTGATTTACTTTGATAATAATAAAAATATAAAACAGACAGACGGTCTCGGCGAAACTTATAATCAGAGATCACCATTTCCAATTACTAATCCTTTTCTAATGATTTTCATTAAATGTTTTCTACGTTTTCGTTTTGTTATCTAATATCATATACTTACATGTTTTTAAAACAAATTCTAAAACTTGAAACATCGTCTTATCAGGCGTGTTTGTATTTATAAATTCTGCTATCAAAAACGTACCTTCTAAGTACGTATTTTTGACAGAAGTTATATAATAGGCGAACATACATTCATAATTTAAAAGTCTACAGTTTAAACGAGCATTGCTAATTTTATTCATTATCATTGTCTTGTAATTCCGCTGCTGAGCATGGGCCGTTAGTCGATCCCCTGATCTTTCGGTCGACGACATTTAAAAAAAAATATCGCAAATGGAACCTGTAGACCTAGTCAAGGTATTTTTTTGTCATTGTCTCTCTCGTTTCAAAAGTCATAGGAGTAAGAGTGACCAAGAAACATTTCACGCGTGAAGTATAGATGGCCTGGACGGTATTGGCATAAGACCAGGGTATAAAATAGCTTACAAAAATCACTAATGCTCAGTAATGTGAATTTTATACTTACAAGATAAATGTCGGGGTCTAAATCTTCGTCATCCCAAACGTGCGCAACGAGGCGCTTCCTTAAGAAGTTCATATTTCTGACAAACGCCCTCCATGGAGCATATTCTGTTTCGTGTTCCATGGTCAGAACTACCATTAAAGCGATTTCGTAGTCGATTCTGCCACCTCTCGCCAAGTTCAGAGCGTCGTCTACTAACTTAAAACAAAATCACAATATTACAAATAAAATCAAAAGCCAAAAAGCTATCAACACACGAAATATTCTTTGGGCTATTGGAATGGAATGGCCTTTGGAAGCTTGTGAGCGAGTGCGTATTTGTTTGTTTTTCACGTTGCAACAGCTTAAAAGGGTCGCGACGCTCTGAAATTTCCATCCAAATGTGCTTCTCAAATTTCTTGAAAACCATTTGTCAGATTATGATGAAATTTAGCATGTAGAATTAAATGAACTATATCTCCGCCCCTAAGTCCTTGTTTTTTTTAAAAAAAAAAAACTTCCTCAAGAGAAAAAACGAGGTATGAAAAATATCCGCATTTTTAAGGGGTCACTTTTGACTGATTTATTCAATAGGTAGACAAAGCAAATAAAAAATTCCTTTACACAGGAAGGTTGTCTACATCATTAGCTGTTAAATGAATCCATAATACAAGGGAAATTCTTAGTTACTTAAGAATGATGACAGAATTGCAAAAGTAAAAAAAATTATTGAAATTGCACTTTGTCACTCTGTATGTAACGTTAAAGGCTCGTCAGTATCTTTACTTGCTCTCTTCGCTCGTCATCTTCTGCTAGACGAAATGGTTATGGAAAACCTTAAGCCAATGCGAAGTTAGTCTAAAGTGGTCGCCGGACTCTTAATGGATTTGGATCATATTTGTTTTGGTAGCTTCATACAAACTTTCGCAATTTTAATATTAGGAAGGATCCACAAAACTATAAGTACAGTGTTTTTAATAATATTATTTTAAGAAAGTAATACAGTACGTACGGTAGCGCGATTCAACGGATGTATTTCCGCCCTACGATCGGGATCGTCGAGGGCTTCGATGATTCTCTCCCACAAATCGTTGTCGTAGTTCACTCGGTAATATCCTGGAATAGTTTTAGATCATTAGAAAATTAATCGTTCAATTCTTAGACCGGTTAGAATACTTCAAGCATAATCGATGGTTTAAAGCTTTGAAGCATTTAGGGTAAGAAGATGGAATAAATATAGCGATTGAAATCGAAAAATAATATTTGTGACAGTTTCATAATAATTTTAATGTACAATGATGTAATTATAATAATATTGAGTTCCATGTACTGCTGTCATATAGAAACAGAATTGCCATCAACAACAACAACAACAACAGAAATCAACAATCAACAATCAAATCAACAACAACAGAATTGGTTTGGTAACACCACATACTATGATCGGCACTAAGAGAACTAGAATAGAATAGTTTACTGTCATAAGGTCTAATTCATTACAATTAATTACAAAGTATTAGGAATGTTTTTGTAAGTTACTTAAAAATGTTTATTTATTTATTTATTCTTATCACACATTACAGAAATTAATAAAATATTTTTACAACATATTTCGTTACAACAATAACAGATGCGGGCCTGCCAGGCCCATACGTTAGTGTTTACGTGAAAATTATTAGTAAAGCCAACACTTTTATCTGTTTAATGTATTCTGTAATCAACTGTGTTTAATTTAATTATGTTGTGTTTGTCAATAAATTATTTTTATTCTTATATTTTTGTTATTTATTCTTAAAAATAATAACATCAGCTAGTTGGCTGAATTAGGTTTACTAAATAAAGTATCTAACCTTGCCCCTGGATGTTAAACAACACATAATCTCCCTCTTCTTCGTCCATGAACATGTTGAGTGTCATGGTGCCTTCCATCATTTCGACGGGGTATATGTTGTCGTAGTTGGGGTCGGTGCTCACTGTGTAAGTGAGGGGCAGGTTGTATGCTACATGGGAGACTGGGCCGAAACCAGTACGTTCCTGGATAAAAAAAAAAATAGTATATAAATGCCTGGATTGAAAAGTAAGAAGAAAAAGGAAAGTTAAGGGCATTAACAATGTTGAAATATTTGGTTGATTCGCAGTGATTTTATTTATTTTTGACATTCAATTTACCTTTACCAAAAACATAGCATTTTTTCATACAAATATCAATTTACCTGAGTAACAAGGACGCCTCCTTGTCTCAAGCCGACATGGATGAGAGGACATCCGTTATTCTGAATCCAAGGTTCCAAGAATTCTTCCACGTCGTCAATGCGCTTATTGTCAGTGTGATCCCAGTTGCTCTTTATAGCGTCCATGAAGTTGTAAGAGGTGATTGTTTGTAGCGATCTATTGGATAAAATATACAGGGTTATTTTTAATTCATCTTAAGCATCTGGCAGACAGCTTCCCTACATCATACTTGGCAAATTGTGATCGATAACTCTGTATAGACATACACAGTCATACTGGCTTGCTTACTTTCATAATTTAATTTCAATTGTGACTCTAAAAATGTTTCATGACGAGATCTCACTTTAACACAATCCTACCAAGAAATAAAGAAAACACATTCATGAAACATGATTCATTTGTCGTATACCATTTCCACTGCCCTTTGTGTTTTATGATAAGCTAGTCAGATTGGTACGCCGATAACGATCGATCACAAGCTATGTTTATCTCAAATATGTACTTATTACAAGTGGTCACCAAACTCACCGGCCTGTTACAAGGGATCTACCAGCCAAGTGGATGAAATCTTGCTCTTCGTCACCAAGAATCAGTCTCAACATTCTAAAGAGAGCTGGGGCTTTTACTTTGTGGATTCCGTAGATGTAGTCTCTGATTTGGTCTTCTTCGAAAACGTCTTCTTCAACTTCTAAGGGTAGAGCACTGGTGTATCCGTCGCGATACAAACTTTCTTGTATTACTTCTGTGACGAAGAGCGTGTTCACGTCAAGCAAAGAGATGTCTAAACCGGTTACGTCGTTTTGGAACTATGAATAAAAAAGTCAAATTTATAAAATTACTTACTAAAAAAATTGTTTAAACCTATTTGGATTGTATCATAAAATCACTTAACGGAATATTAAGTAAACTACATAGTTGTAGATAATTACTTCTCTCAGTATTTCAAAACCAGCATACGTCGCTAGACCAGCAACTACCCATTCGTGTCTCCAGTTCGCCGGGTAGATCACGTAGCCAAACCATTGCCTTGCCATTGATTCAGCTATCTTTTGCAAGGCTGTGTATCTTTGTTTTACAGAACACGTGTTTTCCATAAGAATATGTGGTTCCCTGAAATTTTATCACGTAGATAAAAAAAAATAACACTTTTCAATAGTAGTTTCGTATTGCATCAACATGGCCAGTTTAGTGAGTATAAAAAAAATACAGCAGTTATAATGGCCTCTGTTGTTATGTGAGAAGGCAAGTAATGATTTTATTAGAAAGATTTAAAAATCAAATAGAAACGTAGGAAGACTCACCAAATAGCAACCGTTGATAAGCCATGAAAATCCCTCGAAACATCGGGTAAAGCCAGAACACTCAATTGCTCCGCCTGGTTCACGATGATTTCAAAATAAGGCTTGTTGGTCCACTCAACCAGGGTGTTATAATAGAAATTTAAAGCTATGGACGCCTGAGACTCTTGGTTGCTGACACCTGGCCTAATGTAAAGAAAGACACCGCTGGTTGGAACGTTGATATTGTTTAGGTTGTGAGCTGCCATGGACCAAAGATGAGGAGGGCCTTGCAAAGCTCTGAACTGGTTACTGTAATAAAAAACAAGTTACACATTATTATAATTTTAAAGTAAGCATAATCTTTGTTCGAATAAAATTGTCGATTGTTTTTTTTTTTTACTAAATAAACGGAAATTTAATGTCAATTGTGGTTATTCAGATGAAAAGATATAATTGAACTTCACTGATTTTTCTGAAAAGCATCGCTGTGATCATTAGTTAAAAATGTATACTTACGGGATGTTAGAGTCGTCAAGCATAGAGTTGGTCATGACGTGGTTATACTCCATGCCATTAAAAGTAAAGCTAATGGTAGAGGCTTCAGATGGCTCATCCATGCAAGGAAACACTCGTCTTGCATGCGTGGGGTGA
Organism: Peribatodes rhomboidaria; assembly: GCA_911728515.1. Classification (NCBI taxonomy): domain Eukaryota; kingdom Metazoa; phylum Arthropoda; class Insecta; order Lepidoptera; family Geometridae; genus Peribatodes; species Peribatodes rhomboidaria. The sequence goes on from OU452175.1 coordinate 13,639,302, forward strand.
AGGTTCATAGCTAAGTAGTTGCTAAAAGACAAATTATAATTAGTCATTAAACTTATCGTACTAATAAATATAAAGATAAATGTGAAAACATGTGAGAGACCTAGCTTCGTGTTTGTTTGTTTTATTTCTTCACCCTGAATCCGCTTAATGGATTTAAATAAAATGGAAATTATAACACTCATAGGTTTTATCCCGGAAAGCTTACGATATCTCTAAGGTAAACCCAGGAATCATAATATTGGTTACAAAAACTAAAATAATATTAAATAAATAAATATATAGGGTATTAAACCATAAAACAAAAACAAAAATGTTTACGCATTTTTGATCATCATAGTTCCCATGCGATTAATCTGATTTTGGTAAAATAAATGTTCATCAATAGATTCTTTTGCAATTGCAATTGCAATTTCGAAACAAATAAATGCAATTTAACGGGTTTTTAGATTTTATCTTATTGGCACGAAAACATAATTAAATTACATTTATTTTGGCAATTCTATTTTTTGTTGTATTTCTGAAGAAGTACTTTAAAATTGAGTAGATAGATAGGTAAATTTTGTTTTTACTAAAATGCTAACATAAGTATGAAAAATAGTGTAGCTAGCCAAAATTCGACGTGGCACAGATTTCTTCTTATTTTACGATATGCCTGTCGATAGGTATCGGTTTAGCAATAGTATAACTATGTTAAAATCAAAGTAAAATATTTACAAGTCATTGAATGCTCCTCTGAAAAATCCTCGGCCAGCCGTCGATAAACTTCCTGTGTATTCAATAATGAGGATGTAAGTACTGGACGTCCCTGGTGGTTCTATCTCTAGCAAGCCGTCATCTACGTCGAAATCTGCCGAAACTGCATTTTCAGTGCTAAAAACTCCAGCCATTACTGACTGTATATCCAGCCCTTCAACGTGTAAGACTATAGCATCTTCTCTTGTCGCAAATACTAAATCAATGGTGATGACTGCTCTTCCGCTAAAACTATCTCCATTTGCAGTTAGTTCCAATACATATTGAGTAACTTCTTGGCCAGGTCTCACATTTCTTTGTAATGAATTTCTACTCTGAACTTCCGTGGAGTTTACGTCGGGTATGTTAGAAAAGTTATCAACCCTCGGTGGATCTGTTGGTGGGACCAGTACATCGTGATTATAGATTGTAGAGACGCGGTTTTCGAATTCATTGGTAGTTGTTTCGACGTCTGGTACATCACCGTGACGAAAAACTGTATCACTGCTGGTCAGAGTAGTCAGCTTCGTTGATATTGGTAAGGATTTTATGCACACATTCACTAATATTAAATAGGAAAAGAAAGGAAGCGTCCACTTGAACTTTGTCCTAGCCATTTTCCTAACACTAAAACGGCCGGTCACACCCACTGAGCCTCACATGCGTCCAACTAAACTGTTCTCAAAGAAATGGGAACACTATGGAATGCTTTTGAAGTTGATAGTGGTTAGCCGGATTAGATACGAAGATCTCGATAGTGTCAAATGTTGGTTCAAAAGAGATAAATTCACGAATTTGCTCTTTATTACGCACTTGTTGATCACTCACTTGATTGGAACGTGAGAGTTTTGCGCATTTCAGGAAAATTCACATCGGAAACGCATCACACATTCTGAATCAAACAGCCACGGTATGGGCTTGTGGATACAAAAAACGAAATGGAATCAATAACTTTGGATTATAACTTTCCGCTGCAGTGCTATACAGATTACGTACACGGAAGCAACATCATGCCCTTGCCAACATTGTGCCCTCCCCCTGTCACGTTTGGGATTGTATATCGTCCGGCGAAGTGTGGGTGTTGTATTACACCCTGCCAGCTAGGGGGAAAGGCGTGACGATATGTATGATTTTCAGATGGGATTTTTAAAACTTTGACCCAAATTTGCTACCCATAATTTTTGCCGCCTAGGCTCTTGCATACTCAATTTAGTGGTAAATCCGCCATTGGGTGCAAATATATTTAGAAATCATTTGTAAATTACGCCACACGGCGTTGTGTTTGCCAATGCTGTGTATTATCATATCGTCTTACAATAATAATATGGACATGTAATGAAATTGATAATAACCTTTTATAAAATCGGTATACTTTTTGTTTAGGTTTATCAATGCGACACGATGTATGTATGTTTGTATTTGACAAATGATCATTATGATCATAATTAATAAAGGCTTGCAAAGAAATAATATTTTACATTATTTTAAAGTTAGGAATACTTTCATTTTTTTGTTAATTCGTGATATCAGAAATCATAATATATTGATAACTCCTACAGTTACACGTCACAGTTGAATATTTTACTTACATTAGAATCTACATCTATTACTTACACATTATCATAGCCTCCAGCATACAAAGCTCGTCCAGCAACTTCCAGCGATCCTGTATATTCAATGTTGAAAGTATACAAGGTCGCTTCACGACCAGTGTCAATTTCCAGTATCCCATCATCATCGTCAACAGAGAAATCTGTCTCTTGAAAAACGGTGCCTCCAACTAGAGTGTACGTCACAGAATTTATATTTAAATCCCTGACATAAAATTCTACAGGATCTTCTACAGTATCCCGATTTACAGATACATCGGCGAGTAAGCGTCCACTGAACGTCCTTCCGTCTATGTCTGGCTCTAACTCAACAATATATCTTGTCACAAGCATTCCAGGTCTTAATTGATTCCTCATCAACGTTCTACTTTGAGTAATTTCATTTGACACATTCACTGGTTGTTCCGCAACTTGCACTGAATAGTCTTCCCTGGGCACTTCATTATTTGTGTGATTAACAAAACAATCTAAGTCGGTAAGCTCACTTGCTTCAGCAGTCTTCCTAACATTTCTAATGTTTATAGGTAAACTGCAGATAGATGTTAATGATAGCAAAATGAGAAATATGTGATTTATGGAATTCATTTTGATCAATCACAAAAAAACTAATATGCTGGAAATTACATTCACATTGGTTATAAAATGTGTTTTCCGCGGTTACTCAACCATGACTGATAAGTTAGGTTTTTAAACAATATTAATACTGTCCAATTTTGAATATAGTGATCAATTGGGAGACTGAGTTTTAGGGTTCCGTACGAAAGGGCAAAAGAGAAGCCTTTTGTCCATTCGTTTTTTAGCCTTCTTACAGCTATCAAGAAAATGTATTACAAACGTGCGTTTTATTTTATGTGCAACACAGACCCAAAACCGATCATTTACCGAATTAAAAACTAAATCCATTTATTTTTCGCCACGCGCATGTGGGAAGGCACCAATTTACGAAAAAATACCTCGAGGATGTCATCATATCTACAAAAGACTTATTGAAAAGAAAAGGATGTCACAAAAATAAGCAATGACAGAAATAAATATCCTTATGTTTTCTTTCATTGGTTGTTATTGTTATGATGTTTAAATCGGATAAGACATAACATCAGACGGAACCCTTAATGTTCCTCTCCGACTCGCACTTAGATGGTTTTTCCTAGATGATAAAGCTTAATATTTTACTATTTACACTTCATGCCAAGATTCTACACACAATATTCAGGTAAAATCTATTGAACTCTTTTTAACCTCTGACGCAAAAACGGCGGGGTGGTATAAATTTGACGTGTGTGTGTGTGTGTGTGTGTGTATGTGTCTGTATGTATGTGTATGTCTGTATATGGCATCGTAGCTTCCGAACAGATGAACCGATTTTGATATTGCTTTTGTTGTTTGAAAGGTTATTTGGTCGGAAGTGTTCTTACTAGTACCTATGTTTAATGAAAATCGGTGTTGATGAAAATCAGTGTTGGGGTGTTTTTTTTAAATTTTAATCTTTTAAAAAAAAAAATTTAAAATTTTTTTAAGTTTTTTTTAAGTATAGGTACTTGTAGGTCAACTTTTCAAATCAGAAGATTGTCATAGTCGAAACTTAATATATCAGAAGTGCTGCATCTACCTAATCAGCGCAAGGTTAAAAGTTCGATTCCCAGTCAGGCAGAAGTTTGAGTGATGAATTTAAATAATCTTCTCTGGGTCTAGGTTTGAGAGGATCAAACCTAAAGGAAAATAAATAAAAAGAAACGTCTTTCTCATTATTTTCAATGACATGTAAAAAATTAAGGTAAAGTGTAAGGTATTATTACACTTACTGAGAATAGTAGATAACGAGGTATAGTGCTTGAATGTTATTTGCTTATTTCATTTTTTTTATGTATTTATCATTTTTATTATTTATTATTCATTGCTGATATTACATATTCTTCACTTAAACTAGTAAGTTACATTATGTAATATACCCTGTGCATAGGACTATGACAATTAATCATCAATTTATTTAACATTTTTCTGGACTATAACAATCTATCCTTGAATAATAAACCCACTGTGCTGATCAACTTGTAGTCTGAATTTAGTTTTTAATATTTTATGGGAGCTGCGATTGGCATGCCTTGGCTTCATCTCTCTATGTGAATGAGGCACTGAGACTCAGGATGTCACATTTTGTTTTAACCGACTTCCAAATAGGAGGAGGTTTTATGTTATTCTGTATGTTCATCGATATTTTTGCCAATTGTGAATCGATTAAAAAAATATTTTGTAGTTTGAAAGGGTTACTCCCGAGGTGGTCCCTTTCTCATCAAATCAGTCGGAGGATTTAAACAGTCAGTCAGGAGTTGATGGAACCTCAAGGAAATCGAGGAAAAAGTAACTAAATAACTATGTAATAAATTCTTAGAAGTCAATTTTGACCCACTTTCCGGTTTCCGGTTTACTATTGAGCTGATGATGGAGTCAGGAAGTGGATAGTGGAACTTCTCAACGGCGAACAGCAAAGACATGACATTTTGTAAATGGATTCATTAAATTAAAACTTGTTTAATTCAAACTTGTTTTGCACTAAAAAGTAAAATATCACGCAATCTCTTGAGCCTCGTGTGTTATTGTCATCCACTGCAAGCTCATTTGTGCACTTCGCAAGTCTTTTCTGGATTCTTAGGCAATGCTGACTTACTTATTGCAATTTTTAATGCTCACAAAATATTTTGAGAGAGGTAGTTTTTGGCCTGAAATGTAATATTTTAATCAAGGCCAAACATTCAAGAGATTCGATAACAAATCTCCATAACTTGTCATCACAAGCCACTTGTACGGAAGATTTTAAGTCATTTGACATATTGGATAGGTCTTGCATGTCTACCAAGTAAAAACAATTGTAAAGTGTATGCATTTGTATTACAATTTCCGAAATAGGTATTCATATTAAATTTAACGTCAGTTTTTAATATTCTACCCCCCTGCCACATGGTAGTAGATAATTTCATTATTTTAGTTAAATTATTTAAGGTTAGTTCTACAACTGTGATGCGTCCTTTTGAAGTTGGTGTTACTAAATACCTTTTTCTTTTTAACACTTCCACACACGGTCGCCTGACACCAATCTAAGCAAAGCTTGTACTATGGCTACCAGATACTAATATACATACTTAGATATTTTTAAATACATACATAAATAGATATTAACGCCCAGACATAGAACAAACACAAATGTTCATCACATGAATGGTTGCCCTAGGTGTGAATCGAACCCACGCCCCCAAGCTCGAAAGACAGGTCCGCTACCAACTGAGCCACCGAGGCAGTCATAAAAATATTATTAAATTAGAATTAAATTAAAGTAAGTTAAATTAAATTAAATAATCCATTTCTTAAACAGTCATATTACTGATATTTTAACCCTCTAGGGAATTAATACGAACATGGTTTCAATAAATATTTTTTATTGAGAGTATAAAATTTCACAAAATATTATTACTTATCCTCATCACATATTATAACCTTATTTAAATTATGTACAAATACTTTAGTAATAAGTTGGAAAAGTTTTAGAGGGATTGCAGCTATGATTGCTGTTTTCATAATGACTTTTGATTGGTCACTCCCAAATTCAACGAAAACTAAAATAAACTGACACGGAAACCCTTTTTAAAAAAAATTGTTTGAAAAACTTATAAGTACTTAGATTGTAAACCAATCTAAAGATAATTATGTGTTAAGTTCCATCTGTATTTAAAAAAAAACATATAAAAAGAACATTTTACATCTCTTGTAAAACTTCAAGTTTATTAATGATGGGAAGTAAAGGGTATTTTCCATAGGAGGATATTATCATTTAGTGGTTGAATAAGGCAATTATCACAGAAGTTAGGATGAGCAGACTGGCAGTAACGGCGTTGGCGCTATTGTTTCCATAGTTCTCCCTAAGCCAGGCTTCCACGACGGCAGCGTTTTTGCTGCTCCAAGTGATAGAAGCAGAAATGTTTTCTTCGATAGCCGATACGGCTGCTACCTCTCCAGCGGTGAAGATGTTCTGATGACGGGAGGTAAACTGCCGCATCTGTTAATAAAAGTAAAGCAGATTTAAAAAAGATGAAAGAGATTTAAAGAAGATCAAACATTAATTAAATTAATTAGGTAATTGATTTGATTTAATAGAAATAAAGTATTAATCGCAAAATGGATCAAATCGATGACCAATTGACAAAGTCAAAGTCAAAGTCAAAATGGTTTTTATGCAATTTGGGTATCAAAGATACACTTATGAACGTGAAAGACACGGAAAGGATCAAAGGACAAAGAACGGAAAATACACAATAAAAGAGGTAAAGTAAACTGCCGCATCTGTTGATGAAAATGTTGCTTAGCATCAGGCGAGTTGATGGTCAAACGTCGACCTACACTACATAAAAAAATGAATCATTATAAATTTGTCAATAATTAATTTTACTAATTAATTAATTTAATTTAATAGAAATAAAGTATTAATCGCAATACTTCAAAATTGACACAAGAAAAAAGGAGGTTTGATGTTCCAGAAGATGATGTCGTCGAGAAAGAGCAAAGCTGGCCTCAACATCATGCGGGATACGTAGTCGGGAAAAAGACAGCTAATAGAAAAAACTTAAACAAAATAACATGCCTATGCCTACGAGTATTACACAAAACATGAAGAGTGAAAGAGGAAAATCAGGTCAAAAAGAAATATTGTAACAATCATAGCAGTATTTATCAAAATGTCCTACGTCAATGATTGACAGATTTAGTTGATAAGATATTATTATGACACAAACTGAGATGTTATACAATGCCTGTACTTTTGATAAAGTGATGACTAAATACTGGATAGACATTTTGTTAGATTAAAAAAAAATTCTATGTATTTAAACTAAAATTGATTTTAGGAATAGTGGCCTAGACCTGCCTTTTTCTAAATTTTTCATTACCTTTTCGGCATGAGCTTCAGTAGTGAGTCGTCTTGCAAAGGCGTTGAGGATATTGGTGGTACCAGAGAGTCCTTGCACCCTAAAAAAAGAGTAATTTTCAAACACAAAGTTAGGGTTTTTCATTTACATTGGCTCTATTAAAATAATATAGAATTACAACCATCACCATCAGCCGTTTGTCACACACACTCCTGCGTATAGATCTCATATTCAGCGCCAGTGCCAGTCTCATCCATTGTAGGAGTCGACAAATTAAGAAGTGGACAACTTTGGAAATGGACCAAGTTAGGAAGTGGACCACATTAACTGGAGTGGTCTAATCCATTGCCTTTTTACCATTAACTATGTCATTTGATTAGGATTGCCCGGTGTTCATTGTATTAGGTCCTTACGTATGAAATCAGCGTTTTGTCGTACTGATCAATTTGATCTGAAATATCTCCTCTTTGGTTAAGAATTCGAAATTCAAATTAATAAATTCATTTAGCTGGATTTTTTTTCTTTGGAATACAGTCATTCATTTGTTATTTTCCTCATTATTTTTTCTCTGGCGTCGCTTATTACCGCGTAATGGAAAACATGAAATATCGGTATATTTACGAGTACGAGTTCTACCGTGGCACCAGTGCTGCAGAAACAGCTCGAAGAATTAATTATGTGTACGGCGCTGGTGTCGCTAAAGACAGCACGGTACGTTTTTGGTTTCAACGTTTTCGTTTTGGAAATTTCGACCTTAAGAACCAACCCCGTGGACGGTCGGAGATCAAAGTGAAAAACGAAGAATTAAAGGCTATTGTGGAAGCGGATCCATCACAAAGCACTTCAGAGATAGCAGCAGGCTTCGGGGTAAGTGACAAAACTGTATTAATCCACTTGAAGCAAATCGGGAAAGCAAAAAAACTCGAACTATGGGTACCTCATGAATTGAGTGAATCGAACTTGCAAACACGGGTCGCCTGCTGTGTTACTTTGCTCAACCGACACAATAATGAAGGGATTTTAAATCGAATCATTACTTGTGATGAAAAGTGGATATTGTACGATAATCGAAAGCGCTCATCGCAATGGCTGAACCCTGGAGACCCAGCCAAAACCTGCCCTAAACGAAAATTGACTCAGAAAAAGTTTCTTGTAAGTGTTTGGTGGACTAGCGCCGGTGTCGTTCACTACAGCTTTCTTAAATCTGGCCAAACGATTACGGCAGATATCTATTGTCAGCAACTGCAAACCATGAAGGAAGAACTAGCTGTTAAACAACCGAGATTGGTCAATCGCTCTAGGCCACTGCTGCTTCACGACAACGCAAGACCACACACTGAACAACAAACAACCACTAAGTTAGCTGAGCTACAATTGGAATGTCTGCGACATCCACCGTACTCCTCGGACCTTGCTCCAACATATTACCATTTCTTTTTTTTTTTTTTTTATGGACAATATGTCGCCGTTTGACCACCAACTCGCCTGATGTTAAGCGACGTTGTGGTCTAAGATGGAGCACGACGACCTATAAGGTACTTATTTACTCTAGCCTTGAAGTAAAGTAGTTCTTCCGGAATTTCCAACTTCTTACAAGGAAAAAAAATCCACTCCGATGCAGCAGTCCAAACCGCCTTCAAAGAGTTTATTGATTCTCGCCCCCATGGTTTTTATAGTAAAGGGATCAATGAACTACCCATAAGATGGCAAAAGTGCATAGATAACAACAGTGCATACTTTGATTAATTAAATATATTTTACAAAAAAAAATCGACTATTTATTCCTCCCGTACAAAACGCCAATTTCATACGTAAGGACCTAATAGTTGTTAATAGAGAAGTTTTCTGCTAGGGTTTTAAAACCTAATTATGGTTTTACCTTGGTTGAATTTCAGGCCAGTTTTCATGACAGAAGTCTAGTGCTGCTTCCATGTTCTCTGGACTGGCGTTAATGACCGAGACGATGATGGTGTGCTTATCCTGGTCCCTCACGGGCGAGTCGTCATTGATAACTTCATTTAAGTAGCTGTTGAAAACAAAGAAGATCCTAATTTATCATCATTCAAGTTATTTGTAATTCATAAACCTATTTTATAACGAGTTAAGACTTTTGATAATACCATCATGTTATTACTTTTTGTGTGACATTGTACCGTCAGGCACACTACTTAGGTATAATATTTCATTGCTGAAAGCAAAAAAATCTACGGGTTACGTAAATTTCGATCAAATCACTAAATTTCTAGGGTCATTGAGCTCTAGCAACCAGATGTCTATTTTAATATAAAGGATACTCACAAAGTACGCCTTTCTACATTTGAAGTACATCCCATGGCGTTCAATAAGATAGATCGCTCAGTGGAGTCAGTAGATGCTTGAAGCTGGCTCCAGAGGAAGTTGAAGTTGTCAACGTCTCCACCGCGAAGACCCGAGCAGAAGACAGTGTTTTGGATATCAGGGTTGAGACTCTGAGCTGCAGTGAAAGAAAAACAATTGATACAATGTTTAACTAAATTATACTTGTGTGAGAATTTGATGATCGTCTTCTGTTAAAGTGCATACTTATCTTCATTTTTTTATTTAATTTCTTTAGTTTAGTGATCTGGGGGGCTATTCCTGCGCGTGAGATGAGATGAGATTTTATCTTGGTCACTCTCACACCTATGACGTTTAAACGAGAGCAACAAGGACGAAAAAAGGTGAGATGAAAATCTCAAATCTCCGAATAGGGTCACTGGGCTTGTCCAAAAACAGAGAGATCTGACTAACAATTGCTGTACAAGTGGCTCTGTGAGTTTTAGACCTCGCGGCCAACGTATGTCCTCTACAGATCGTATTCCTAAACCAATTCTCATGAAATTTTGTGAGCAGGTTCAATAATTGTACAGCTTTTTTTATCGAGTCAGTTTTTGAAAATTTTCAGTATTCCAGAGAAATGATTATTTTTCCAAATACAAATCTTCCATTATGAAAACTGCCTAAAAACTGACTGTACAAAAAAAACCCTATAGTTTATCAAACCTACTCACAAAACTATCGTCGGTTTAGAAATGCGACCTGTAGGGGATGACAGAGATTCGGACCAAATTCGAACATACGAAAGCATTTTTGTTAAAGCTGAAGCATAGATGCTTCGCTTGCTAACGCTTGCTCAGCCGATAAAGTATTAAGAAATTGTTCGTTTTTTCAAATAAATTTCTTACAGGTATTGGTTCTAAACTCTTGAAGAAGCTGAGTAGCGGTGCTGATGCATAGTGGGTTTCCGTGCCTGCAGTTGATATCAAGGATGATGTTCCTGTGGTAAGCAGTAACGTGTTCCTCGTCAGCGTCAGCGTGGAACCCGAGATCTGCATACAGCGGTGCACTAAGCGTCAGCAGGAAAGTCTGCAAATTAGTACAAGTGATAATTACATCGATATGCTGCTGTTTTCTAAAACAAAGAAAAGTAACGTTGGAAGCAGCTAAAACAAGACTTAAATCAATAAACAAAATAAAGGAGCATTCCTATCATTGGAGATATTTTCTGGTCTTTGTTCTCTCTCTCTCTCTTGTTCGTAAAGTCATATGAATGAATAAAAAAACAGATTCAATCTCTCGCGTCAAGAATAGTTACAAGTACATATAGTATAGTATTAGTATAGTGTAATAGTTACAACCGTTCCAAGATTTGTGTCTCTAGAGTTTAAAGAAAATGTATTTTTCTCTCTATGTCCGTAATTTATTTTTGTATTTATTATTTAGTCATTCAATCAAATTTTATACTCAGTATATTGCTTTGTTTACAACTAAGTACTTTTGCTAGACAAATGTCATTGGATTAGGTTTTGTTCACCGATTTTAACTGGCTTACCTGGAATGATTCGTATTCTTCAGAGCCACTGAGTGCCAGGTCGAGGTAGTTGAAGGCTGGATTAGCAGCAGCCCATGGGATGTAATCCTCTTCTTTTTCAAGGTAACGGGCCAACTCGAACGCATAGTTGTAGTCCTGGGAACATAATAACAATAATTAACTGATTTTGTTGGTGCAAACTCAAAATGTGTCTTAGCCTCCGATATTACGGGGCGACGTATTTCTTTAACTTGACCAAGTTCCTGCCAAGTATCAATAATAATTGACCGAGTGAGCGCGAAAAGCGAGCGGCATCTCCGTTTCTGCTTGGGCAAAAATATTTTCGCATGTCCGACCTCCGACGTCCGGTTGTACGGATGTTTTCTGTACAGGTCGCAAATCTGAACCGATTCTCGTGAAATTTATAGGCAGGTTAATTTTTTTTTAGATTTTATCTTAAATGACGGAAATATGAGACAAACTAGCGTCTTTAGCTCACAGAGCCACTAGATTATGTATGTACATTTGAAGACCGTCAATAGTCCTGCCATTACTTCGCCGACAAGAGCAACACTCTACATAATGGTACTTATGGAAGGGAGAGTGGAAATAAATCAGCGTTCTCGTCGAATTTATAGAGGTAGATAAACTCCACTAGCAGAGCACGAATTCGTGTTTTTAAGTGTTCGTGTTTCGTAAAGATATTACCTAGTTGTAAGCCAACATTTGTGAGACTGTAATTTATTTACTATTTGAAAAAATAATGCTGTTTTTTGCCTGTTCTTCTGAGTAGAGGCGCTTTATCCGAACAAGGCGGTCGAGTCTATTTAAATAACTTTGACGTTCATAAGTGTATCTTTGATACCTAAATTGAATAAAAACATTTTGCATTTGACTTTAAAGTATGGACAAAATTTGGAATCGAAAAAAAAAATTTTTTTTCTACACTTTGTCGACAATGATTTTTTGTACGAAACAGCTATTTTTTTTTTCGATTTTAAGGTTGGGCCATAGTTTGTTTGTGCTCTGCTAGTGGAGTATAACTACATATTATACAAATTCGGCAGGGATGCAAAGCAACGAATTCGCGTACTTCCGAACTAGCGTATGTACTTAGAATTGTCGTACTTTTGAAATAACGTACGTAACGTACGTTTGATTTCGTACTTCAAACAGTCAGGCCATACATACGTAAATACAAATGCGAAGTAAGCTTATAATCAAGCTCAGTTGACAACCATTAAATTAAAAAAAAAAATATTCAGTCCTACAAAATTGTTGAGGTTTGATATGTCTGAAAATTTAGAAATTTTAACTAGGTAAATATCTACCGTACTTCGAGAAATATCCTTCTATTCTCGTATCGAAAATATTTCAAATTCTCAAAGCGTTGGATAAATTCAATATCATCTATCTTGATAGCATTTGCATAGCGGTAGCTTGCAAAATATGCATAATAATTTGCGATATCGAGTTTCCTAGGTTCGAAGAATTTTGAAAATATAAAATAATTTGGTTTCAGAATTCAATATTTATAACAAAACTAGCTGGTCCCACAGGAACTGTTTATTTTTTCGGGATAAAAAGTACCCTATATCCTTTTCTGTACCCCAGACATGTATGCAAAATTCCAAAACAATTGGTTGAGTAGTTGAGACGTGAAAGCGTTACAAACATACAAACGAACAAACTCACTTTCTTGTTTATAATATTAATTAGGATTGGAAGGAAATTGGAAACCAATGCAAGAAAACTGCATAACATTCATTTATTTCAAATAATGCATTTCATTCATTCATGCATTTCAAGATACATACATGAGTGCAGTTTTTTTTACGTTGGTTCGGGTATTTTTTGTACTTACCGCATTTATCCTTCAATTACGATAGCATTAAAATTGATAAAAACATTATCATTAGTTATTTTTTACACCGTCATCGAATACAATAAGAAAATAATTTTAAATTAAAGTAGTATTAATAAGTACTATTAACAAAAACTTGATGAATTGTCACAAACCAAATATTAGTAATCTAAATGGAAATTGACTCTAGTAAAATTCACGGGAAAAGAATGTCAATTTATCTACCTATATCAATAAGATAGGTATGCTTTAGAAATTGTCATGAGTTTAATTTAAACTCTATGCCATCGCAGGACAGCATACTTTAGTTTGCGGCACTTGCAGACCAAATGCAGAGGAAAATAAATATGTTTGAATGGTTTTAGCCTTTCTTTTGTTCTGCTACTTATTTTTCACCGCTGAACTAATATCCGAGTTGGTCGTATTACCTTTAGATTCTTCGTGAACTTAATAAACTCAGTCTTAATCCACAGTATTAAAGGAAGATTTTACTATGAATAGAATCTTGCAAATCATGCAAAGCTATTTTCATCCAAGTTTATTATTACGAAAAGTACAATGCATACTCCTTTTAATTTTCATTGTATCTATTTTCATTGAAAATTGCAAACTCTCCGTTGGATTCCCGCAAACCGCTTGTTAATAATGCAGACCGCAATTCTGTTTTGTTCCACTCCAATAATTACGAATATCCTATTGAAATTTAGCTTGCATTCTACAGTTGCGTTTTCTTTCTTTTACTTAAAGTCAAAGTCAAAATGCTTTTATTCAATTGGATATCGAAGATACACTTATGAACGTCAAAGTTTTATAATAGACTCGACCGCCTTGTTCGCCAATGTTGGGACCCCTCACACATGTCCCAAAAAATAAATTTGTGTCCTCTAAAAATTGTAAAGTTCATGTGACATTTTAATACATACGTTCTAACAGTTTTGCAATATTTATTAAAAATAAATGACGAGATTTAGTTATATTATTATTAATAAGCCAACATCCACGATCATGGATCGTATAGCTTACTATATTTTGTACGTTACAGTGCAGATATGACAGGAAGTGACATTGTTTTACGAAAGTATAGACTTACCAAATCAGCAGTTCTGGCCAGGTTGAACGCGTCGTCGAGTATCTGAGCTCTGTTTAAGAGATGGATGGTCTCATGGCTGTTGTTCAACTGGCGAGCCAGTGCTGCCCAGTTAGAAGGTTCGTAATTCACTCTGTAGTAACCTGACGAAGGGAAAAACATGAAGCCAATATAACTAGCTTTTTACATACTTACATAAGTAGTTTATAAAAATCTGAATTTAAGACAACGGTACATGTTTTTTTTTGGTCTCATAAAAAGTATATATCGTCACGCCTTTCCCCGAGGGGGCTGGCAGACGTGTAATACAACACCCACACTTCGCCGGACGATATTCAGTCCCAAATGTGACAAGCGCGAGACTGTCGCCATACACCGGGCTCCAGTCATGTAGCAGATGACATACAATACGCACATGTGATCACACAATGAACAAATTTGTGCGTACCGTCGGCTGGGTTCGAACCCGCTCCCTCTGGCTTGAGAGGCGGACCTTCTCCCAATTAAATTAAATTAATTTAAAAATAATATAAATAGCAAAATATCAGAAAGACCTTTGTTTAATCAGCGCAGCGTTGCTTTGCGCGAGTCACGAGACATTTTTTTCCTTAGACAACGACGCGTTGCTTATAGCACTGGCCAGGGTAAAGAGCTCACCAGTTTCTTGCTTGTTGACGATGTACCACTCAGCTTCACTCAGGGCAGGAATGTCGAAAGAGACAGCAGGTCCAGTTGGCGGCACCCAGCCTTGGGGACTGGTGTCGGAGAAGTCAGGGTCGGTTGACAGCACCCAGTTGATGGGGACGTGCCAGCGGTCGGTCGAACTCAGAGATGTATCCGTGAGGTAGCGACGCTGGTGAGTTAAAAGATTATTAATAACTAGCTTTAGCCCGGGGGTTCACTCGAGTTTGATTGCCTATGTCACTCAGGGATAATGTAGCTTCGTAATGGTGAAAGAATTTTTGAAATCAGATTAGGACGGAAGTTGTTTTTGGGTTCATTCGTTACAAACATACAAAGATATGCAAATACAAATCTTTTCTCTCTACTTAAAGTATTAGTGTAGATGGATTTTTGTATGGAAGTAGTAAACTACTCATAATAATGCTTTATCTTATATCTTTAAATGAGCAATTCTTGTATATGACGGCGCGAGATATAATTGGATAAAGAAAATCAGTTTATTTTGAGAGTTGTTAATCGATAGTTTTAATCTGTGGTTTTTGACGATTAATCGATTTGTTTATGGTCATTTAGAGCGGTTAACACCGAATGGAGTTGCGTTTGGGATTTCGGGCGAACGTCATGTCTGTCAGTCAGTGGTTGACAGGACTAGGCTGAAAGCGGTCGCACGCAATGGTCATTCGTAAACCCATTACTCTAAATCGCCAACTATCTTTGTGATCATTCGCTAAATAAGTAGTCTAAGTGACTGTATAATTAAAATAGTGAAAAGCCTTCAATGCTGTCCCCTTATTTCAACGTTCCTGAAGTTTGACGCCGACCATAAATGATAGCGAGTTCACGGATGAGAAATCAGACAACACCTCGGCCTACTAGATTTTCTCCGTCACCAAAAGTGGAAGGTTACAGCGCGGCGGCCTTTCCTATGTTTCTCCGACATCAATGGGATCAGATGCGACGGCGTGGCTCCTCTTTCCTACATTACCCCGATATCAGGAGTGAGATGTGAAGGCTCGGCTTCCTATTTCTCTATGTTTCCCCGACATCAGAATTGGGATAAGACTAATGCCCACAGTTAACAAGATGAGTGCTGAAGATGATGACGAGGACCACCGCTCTCTTTCCCCGATATCAAAATTGGGATAAGAATAACGTCCACAGCAACAAGATATGGCTCCGTCTTTGGCTACAATTCTACAATGATCTGGAAGCGAAGTGGCATAGCAACAGATGGCTGATAGGGTCGCCCCTACACTGAGAAAACTGTGTACGTGCTATTATTGTGGAGTGTGCGGACTGTTTCTTCGTGGTGCATAAAGTGCAGCAGAGCGGCAATGAGAGAGTGAGCATCGAGTAGACGTCTGCATTATCTCGACGGCGTTTGATTACACCTAGTCTATGCTATGTGACGCAACTAACAAACAACGAGAGACGAAGGATAGCAGTGTACCGAACAAAACATCGACGCCTACGTGTTACTACTGCAACGAGGTTACATCGCCACTCGTTGATCGAAAAAGGGCACCAAAATTAGCAGCAGCAACGTGCGAGATCCGGTCAATGCCTGGAGGGCTATTCTTACAACTCGAGATACCATCTCATCTGGAAAAAAATGCCTAAAATCGAGATGCCTTATTCAGTTCGCTCGTGATCGAGATAATCTCGATGGCATTGGTGCGAGATGTCTTGAGTAGTCGGAGGCAGTCGAGACTTCCAGGAATCGAGATCGAGATGAGATGAAAATCTCCTATCTCCGAATTAGGCCCCTGCACTATGAAGCAGCCGTTGATCACCTACGAGTAGCAATTGAATCCGGTGAGAAGTTTTCATTTTGTTTGATATTCGTACACGGTGTATGTCAGAGTGCTATTTTCTATTGGAGTTGCTTAGAGTTTAAAAATACCCACAAACAGTTTAGTCATACTGCCGCTTGCGGCACATGTGAGTCATGCAGTTAATAGATAACTTACTAAGTGTCAATGCTTTTGGTAAAACTAAGCCTGAAGGGCAGTAGCCGGTAGGACAGTAGCCTGTGTAGTAATAGCCTGTGTGGCAATAGCCTGTGTGGCACTAGCCTGTGTGGCACTAATCTGCAAGGTACTATCCTATGTGGCTCTAGCCTGTGTGGCAAGCCTGTATAGAAATAGCCTGTGTGGCAAGCCTGTGTGGCCAGCCTGTGTGGCAAGCGTGTGTGGCAAGCGTGTGTGGCAAGCCTGTGTGACAAGCCTGTGTGGCAATCCTGTGTGGCAAGTCTTTGTTGCAACCCTACTTTTGTTGAATTATAGTCTGAGTGACGACCTAGCCTGTGTGGTGAGCCTATGTAGTAAATTCCTCCCGGTGTAACATCATAGTACGAGTTACGACCTAGCCTATGTGGCAAGTCTAAGTGACAACTTTAATGCCATGTTATTTGTTTGAAATTGGACATAGCAGTTTTCATTAGTCCAAACCGCGTATGTGTACCGTCATTGGATTTTCAATGTGGCTTGATTAAATTCTTGGAAAATTGGATGTATGACTAATAATTTAGTTTTAGCCTCGATTATTCGATTGGTCCCAATACAATTTATTTCACTAAAAGTCAAGTTGCTTATTTCAATTATCAGGACAATTTATGGGGATAGGTAACGAATATGAAGTTACTGTTAGAAGAGTCGATTATACTCTGGTACGATGTTTATGGTTGGTAGAATTGGGTTTAACTGTTTTGTGTTATCCCATAGCTGTGTTCGCTTTCTGTGAAATTGTGGAGGTAGATTTGAGACGGTCAGAATGACCGAGCGTTAAGTGGTTACTTGAGCACTTTTATGATTGTCCACAGATGATGAGATGCACTATTCACCCGAGGACGTGTGAAAATGCAGGATGGCCGTGACGGCGCGAGATATAATTGGATAAAGAAAATCAGTTTATTTTGAGAGTTGTTAATCGATAGTTTTAATCTGTGGTTTTTGACGATTAATCGATTTGTTTATGGTCATTTAGAGCGGTTAACACCGAATGGAGTTGCGTTTGGGATTTCGGGCGAACGTCATGTCTGTCAGTCAGTGGTTGACAGGACTAGGCTGAAAGCGGTCGCACGCAATGGTCATTCGTAAACCCATTACTCTAAATCGCCAACTATCTTTGTGATCATTCGCTAAATAAGTAGTCTAAGTGACTGTATAATTAAAATAGTGAAAAGCCTTCAATGCTGTCCCCTTATTTCAACGTTCCTGAAGTTTGACGCCGACCATAAATGATAGCGAGTTCACGGATGAGAAATCAGACAACACCTCGGCCTACTAGATTTTCTCCGTCACCAAAAGTGGAAGGTTACAGCGCGGCGGCCTTTCCTATGTTTCTCCGACATCAATGGGATCAGATGCGACGGCGTGGCTCCTCTTTCCTACATTACCCCGATATCAGGAGTGAGATGTGAAGGCTCGGCTTCCTATTTCTCTATGTTTCCCCGACATATATATATATATATATAATTGGAATCTCGGAATCGGCTCCAACGATTTTCATACAATTTAGTATATAGGGGGTTTCGGGGGCGATAAATCGATCTAGCTAGGAATCATTTTTAGAAAATGTCATTTTATTCGTGTTTTATCGATAATCAACTTAAAAATAAACTTGGAGGAAAAATAACAAAAAGGAGGCGTTTGAGTAGTCTCAACTGAAAAATATGACTCTTCCTGACATCTATTGGCGAATAATAGTACTATTTTTTGTGAGCAACTAATTGCTTTAACGAGACAACAGCAGATGGCGTTGTTAAGTAACACGAAGTCAATGAGTGTTTGCTTTGAGGTTAGACTAAAATCATTTGTTTATTTTCGAAAAAAACACAATTAAAAAAAATAAATAAAATACCGAGCAAAGCTCGGTCATCCAGGTACTGTAAATAATAAACAACATCATTAAGGGTATGATGTGGATGGGATGGTCGGTGTTTCATGATGTATTGGAAAAACACATAAGTAGGTCTATTTAATAACACTAGCTGCGCTCCGTGGTTTCACCAGCGGTTAAAAATTACCCTATTTGCTATTCCAGGCTACAATCTATCTCTGTGCCAAATTTCATCCAGCTTCATTCAGCAGTTAGGTTGTGGCGGTTGAGCTATAAGTAATCATCAATCCAAACATCCAAACTTTCGCATTTACAACGTGTTATTTTGCCCTCCCACAGAATTTGTAGAGATAGTACAAAAATTTCATTGATCGTCAACAAAATGAATGGAACAGCATTTTTTTTCTCGATTTCAAGGTTGCCCCATAGTTTATTCGTGCTCTGCAAGTGGAGTTTATTTATACCTCAAAAAATTCTGCGGGAATGCAAAACAGCACGTTTAGTTAGCAAAAACCGTTTTTCTCTAATTGTATTCTGGCAAAATGAGAATCCGATCATTTGCAAATCCGGCCAAGCCTACTAATTATTATAAACGCAAAAGTTTGTTAGAATGGATGGATGGATGTTTGTTACTCTTTCACGCCAGAACGGCTGAACAGATCTGAATGAAATTTGGCAAAGAGATAGATTATAGCCTAGAATACTTAGCACATAGGATACTTTTTAATCGCGGGTAAAACCGCGAGGCGCAGCTATTACTAAATGCGTTGTATAATATTAGTGTGATGTTTTTTCACAAAAAAAAAAAACTTTACAGACTTTACTGCATTAAAAAATAACTCGTTTAGTAAGACTTATTTTTTTAGTGCATTGCGAGGCATAAAATGTTGCCAGTCAAGTTTAGTAAATTAACAAGCGCAGTCGAGACAATAACTGGGTTGTTACTCTCATTAGTGAATAACAAGCTCACGTTCGACAGACGCGGGCATAATCAGACTCGCTTCCGTTTTCAAAGGATTTGCTGAAGCGGTAATTTTAAGAAAGATGCGCTGCATCGCAAATTTAGGCTTACAATTTTAACGGTTTTTGAATATCGTTTTGTGGAGACATCGTAGAGAAATGGCCAGCGAAAGAGTCGCTACAGGTACCTATGCTTATCCTACTAAAATTATAAACGCGAAAGTTTGTATGTATGGATGGATGGATGGATGTTTGTTACTCTTTCACGCCAGAACGGCTGAACAGATCTGGATGAAATTTGGCACAGAGATAGATTATAGTCTAGAATAGCACATAGGATACTATTCTACCGTGGGTGAAACTGCGGAGCATAGCTTGTATTATCTAATACATTTTTTTTTTTTTTTTAATGGTAAGAAAAAGAATGCAGATTTGAAAGTACTTGCATTTTTTATTTTAAATATTTAAAAGTGATAGCTAATGATAGTTATTTTTCACTAGCTACAACCCGCGGTTTCACCTGCGGTCCCTTATGAAGCGTTAATACTGTTAGTCAATTACTGTACCCTGAATGTACTATATGTAAAATTTTATGATGATTGTTTAAGTAGCAAAGGCGTGGAAGCGTAATGAACAAACTCACTCTCGCAATTCTAATATAATATGTGAGGATTCGAGCAATACACTAGAAAGTTTAGTAGAGACTAGCTGTTACCCGCGACATTGTTCGCGTTTATTCAGAAAATGGTATCCAAAAACCTTCTTTGCGACTACTACTAGTACTAATACTGATACTACAACTAAAGAGGGCTGCGACGCTCTGAAATTTCCATACAAACGCGCTACTCAAATTTCTTATAAACCATTTGTCAGATTATGATGAAATTTAGCATGTACAATTAAATTAACAATATCTCCGCCCCTATGTTCTTGGTTTTTTTAAAAACGTTCTCAAGCTAAAATAGAGCTATGAAAAATATCCGCTCTTTTAAGGGGTCACTTTTGACTGATTTATCCAATAGGTAGACAAAGCAAATCAAAAATTCCATTACATAGGGAGGTTGTCTACATCATTAGCTGTTAAATGAATCCATAATACAAGGGAAATTCTTAGTTATTTAAGAATGATTACAGGAGTGCAAAAGTCATAAAAAAAATTGAAATTGCACTTTGTAACTCTGTAGGTAAGTTTAGAGGCTCGTCAGTATCATTACTCGCTCTCTTCGCTCGTCTTCGTCTTCTAGACGAAATAGCTATAGAATACCTTAAGCCAATGCGAAGTTAGTCTATAGTGGTCGCCGGACTCCCGTTTAGCGGTCAGAAGCCTACAAACAGATAGTTCGACTTACTTTCGATTTTTTATTATTAGTAAGGATACTCGTCGCGCACTACAGCAAATACAATACAGGGGGCCTACCATGATATTTTATAGCCATGATTGTTACGTTTTGTTTACGATGCTGCGCGACCATGAACCTTGCGCGGCGATACGATTCACGGTCGTGCACCACGTGAAACTGAAACGTAACCATCATAGAGCAATACGATGTCATAGTAGGCCCCAAGGAGAATAATCTTAAGAAGCGGTCATAGCACGATTTTTCACCCACACACACGTAATGCGTTTCATTTTGAGTTGAAAATAGTAAATCATATTTGACGGTAAAATGAGATCAGCGCCTAAAATCACATTTGTTTGCCGTTTTTGTTAGTATTCATCGTAACAAGGACGTAAATAAAGATAGGCTGCTCGGTTAAATTTAGAGTTATATTTTAGGTTTTCTTTTTAATCTGACTATTAAAAAAAAAAATGTATTCGCTTAAAAATTTAGAGAACCACGCCCAATAAGTTTTTTAAGATGATACTTTTTGTAAAATTCCATTTTTTTTTGTTTTTCCAAAATGAGAATGGTTTTCAAAATTGTTCTTCGGTTAAACTTTAGTTCGTTATTTCTTCTACCAGCTGTAATTTTTGACAATAGACAATAGACAAATATTTATTTGTCATTGTTTGTTATTATTTGTTTTTTGCAGCTGATCATCATAATTCTTCAAAACTAGGCGCGAAAATACTTGTTTTCGGTGATTTCGTGTAATACCGGGCCTTAAGTAGATCATGCTTTCACCAAAAAAAGTCAGGTTACCTGTGCTGCTTGAATTGACTGAGCATTCGGAGCAGTTCTGGTGACGTCAATGACGGGGAAACCTCCTTGGTTGGTCCAACGGTCCATTATTGAGCTAACGGTGTATGGGATGCTGTGGTTGGACAGATTTAGGGCCTCTTGTAGCGCAGCGTAGAGGGCAGTCGGGGTGACGGCACGACGAGAACTAGGGAAAAAATTTATGTAAGATACCTACCAATGATCATCACGTCACGACAAAATCGTTTATTGTAATAACCAAACAAAATGTTTTTTTTTTTTATTTTGAACACAAATTTTCAGATTATTTTTTTTTTTTAAATTATTCCACGTAGTTAAATTAATTGATCTTGATTTGATTTTATTGAATTAAATAAATGAATGATTGATTGATGATGAGTTAAGTAAGTACTTTTAATTAATCCAGATTAAGTGATTTGATAAAATAAAATGTATTTTTGTTATCAAAATCGAACATGTCTGTAAAACGAATGTCATACATAAAAAAAAAATACGCGTCGACTTGAAAATCCCCTAATTTTTTCGTCGGAGTCAATTACTTTAGTCACTTACTTGTTTCTCAGGTAGATGACCAACCCTTGTCTGAACACTTCAGGAGTCAGGATATGCTGCATCATACGAATCACGGAACCAGCTGAAATATAAAGTGCCGTTTTAAATGACATGGTATTTCCAAAATCATTAAAATATAGTCACATGATAGAACTTCATTTGAAGATCAAACTTTTTGTTCCCATCGTAAAACGTCGTATTTACATTGTTTACGTTCATATTTCATCATATTTTGTATGGTGATTATTGATGACTATCTGCGCCCCACAATGTTACCCGCGTTTAAAAATAGTATTTCGCCAAAATTTCATAAATTTTCGCCTTCATAATTAAAGTACCTATAATACACTATCGTCAAAATTAAGTTACAGATCTAGCGTTGAATATTTAAATATCACTTTTAAAACATATACATTTATAGCGATGGCAGACTAGTTGGTAGAAGGTCCGCCTCACAAGCCAAAGGGAGCGGGTTCGAACCCAGCCGACGGCGCGCATCAATTTGTTCATTGTGTGATCATATGTGCGTATTGTATGTCATCTGCTATACATGACTGGAGCCCGGTGTATGGCGACAGGCTCGCCCCATGTCACATTTGGGACTGAATATCGTCCGGCGAAGTGTGGGTGTTGTATTACACCTCTGCCAGCCCCCTCGGGGGAAAACGTGACGATATGTTATGTTCAAAAACATTTATGGGTTTCGGGTCAAAACATTCTAAAAACTTGCCGAACTAAAAGATAATACATTTTAGTGGGTATGTACTCTGTTATGTCCTCTTCTTCTTAGTCGGCATCTTCATTGCTGAAGGTCGTGCCCAGTTTGATTGAGTGCACACGATGCACTATGCTCTTCCACAAGTTTCTGTCTTCGGCGGTTTTAATTTTTTTTTTATTAAATTATTCATGACCATGGATACTCGTCCTTCAGTCGGATTCTTAGTAATAATTTTTCCTTCAGTAACAGATGATGGGATGATGATGATGAGGTGATGATGAAGACGATGAATCCCTCCCCTTTTCCCATTCCAGTAAAGTTATGGATACTTTACTGAAACTTTAAGTGAAGTTTTGTAGAGAACACGAAAAATCGCGTTTCGCGATGTTTGTATCATTTGCCCACACTCGTGCACGTTGACGAACCGGTAAACGTTAATAATCCACCATTATTACAATTTAACACTCGAAGAATCACAAGTTTTAGAAAATAATACAAAAACACGACACCATCTTTTCGGTTCCCGCCAAAACTCCCCGGCGGTTTTAATCGCTTCAGGTATTGCCAGGCCCGTGAGCGTCCTTGTTATGTCCTACTCCGTTCTAAATCGTGAGCAGTAGGCGAAAATGTCGCATGCTAATTAGAATTTGTAGCTAACGACATTTCCATACGGTTAAAAATAGCATGTGTGCTATTTTAGACTATAATCTATCTCTGTGCCAAATTTCATCCAGATCCGTTTAGACGTTCAGGCGTGGCTGGTTAAAAAAATATCTATCTGTCCATTCGTCCAAACTTTTGCATTTATTTAATTAGTGAGATTAGTTATTGTAAGTAGTCATGTCATAATGTTTTTAAATGTTACTAAACTCAACACTGTACTCAAAATTTTAATTATCACTGGGGGCTGAGCTACCCACGTCCGTAGGAGTGTACTCCATTCTGATTCCCTACACGTGGTCCCCGGGTAGTGCTAACCGGGTAGCAAACTCTGGTGGGACGCTTCGGCCGTGGCTAGTTACCACCCACCGGACCAAGCCATGCCGTGAAATGACCTAGTCGTGTTTCGGGATGTAGTCCGGTGTAACCGTTCCGAAGACGGGTCTGAGCAGTAGCGCGCTTGTAGCTCCTCACTCAACTGCCGTCTTTGTACTTCTTCACTCTACAAAACTTCAATGCTAGAGTGAATAAGTACCCTATAGGTCGTCGTGCTCCATCTTAGACCACAACGTCGCTTAACATCAGGCGAGTTGGTGGTCAAACGCCGACCTATTTTACATAAAAAAAAAAAACAAGAAATTATGTCATATTTTAATAACCTTTGCAGTAAGTAATCCGACAGTATTGCTGTTCCAGCCTGTCTTTCAATAACTGCACAGTTTACAATAGCCGCTGAGCATGGAATACACCCTTTTGACTTAGATTGAAAAAATCTTTTTCATTGTACAGAATACCGTTGCAACTTCTGTGAAGCATTTGCTATTGTTCATTTATAAAACTCTGTGAGTTTGTTCAGAAAGTATGTAATACTGCACAAAAATATTTCATAACGTGAAGCGTAGACGCGAGCTGTTCTACAGAACTGAATTCTGATTCGGTGAGTTCTTCAAATTGTACATGAAATTTGACTGTGGATTCTAATTAATGAAGTGGAAAAGCCGCGAGGCAGCTAAGATAGCATCGAATATTTTAGAAGGGAATATTATTGTTAATTATCTACATCCAAGTTGCTTTTCATGGCTTCTAGGCTTAGGATTTTGACATTACGGTGAATTGATTAATTCTAAGATTTTTTAACTTATTTTTTTTTTATTTCGACGCAAATACGACGGGGTGTTTATAAGTTTGACGAGTCTGTGTGAGTGTGTGTTTGTGTGTGTATGTGTGTGCGCGCGCCTGTGTGATATATATATGTGTGTGTGTGTGTGTGTGTGTTTGTGTGTGTGTGTGTGTATGTCTGCCTATGGCATCGTAAGTGTCTGTCTGTGGAAGCTAAGTTTCCATTAAATAATTCAGAAGGACGAAAGGACAATAACATTTTTGACGTTACGATTATTTGAGTACTAAATCGGAATAGTTACAGTGTTTTGTCTCTTTCGATCGTGTTAAAAATGTTAAAGAAAGAAGAAGACACACATAATTATATATATCGTCACGCTTTTTCCCCTAAGGAGCTGACAGAGGAGTGACAACACCCCCACTTTACCGAACGATACTCGGTCCTAAACGTGACAGGCGGTGAGCCGGTCGCCATACACCGGGCGCCAGTTATGTAGCAGATGATATTCGATACGCGGTGATATTCGATTACACAGATTATGAGAAGAAGAAAGTCAATGAATAGAATAGAATATAATATTTTTTATTGTGAAACTGTGTAGGTACAAGGTGGTATGTGTAAAGATTAGTAACAACAGTTTTGCTCATATCGAACATACAATAATTTAACTACTTATTGTAATCTAACTTGATTTAATGAGCTTATAAATACTTATTTTTAATGGATGAAAGACGAAGACAAGACACTGTACAACTACACTAAAGCTATACAACGTTTATTAGAAGGGGGTATCGTAATCCCTTCACAACTATCTCAGCCAGATTTGCTGAAAAAAAGCTTTACGTAACAAAGGGTATTTCAGTCTGTGATTATTTCATCCATATTTCTTTGTTGAAATATGGAGTACTCGACTCATATATCCGAGGATTTTTCTAATTAGTGGGTTCCTTTCAGCGCCTACAGTTTAACGAGAACGATAACGCTCTGAGAGAAATAAAGGCTTTTTTTTGTTTATAGTTTAAAATTACGAAATACGAAACACGAAATTACTTGTTTTGCTTTGGATGATAAAACGCTATGACGTCATGCACTTATGTCGTAAATTAGGTCTAGAAAAAATCCAGGAACATTTATAAAATCACAATGGGGTTTTTGACGTCACAACGCCTAATAAATCGATGAACGCACGAAAAAGGATGACTCATTGTCCCGTTACGCTCGGTCGATCGGAGCAAGAGTGCTACACGACCGAACGAAAGGCACGATCGGCTTGAGCGTTCGACTTGCGCAGGATCTATCTCTCTTCCACTCGATTGGCCTATGCGTCCGAGGAGAAGATTTTATCAATGTTTTGTTATGACTTTGTCACGCTAAGGTCTCGTCCGTAAACTGACTTTACAGACAACCAATTTTTTTACGTAAGGGGAACTAAGGTTAATTTGAAGAAGCTTGGGACAAATGTACAATAAATACGCACATAATTATGTTCACACAACAAACAAATTGGTGCGTGCCGTCGGTTGGAATCGAACCCGTTCCCTCTGGCTTCAGAGGCGGGCCGGCTCCAACTAGGCTATCATCGCTTTTTATGGCATTTGAATTATGAGGTAATTAGCTCTCCATTTAAGAATTTAACTCTGTACTTTCTGCACGAAAAAACTTACATTTCTGGTAAGCGACAGCGTTAAAAGTCCCCAGGATTTCAGAAGGTGTGTATACAGGGTGGGTCATAGGGTTGATGCTGAGTACGGCGTCTGATTGGAACACGTTCTGCAGAGCGATGACATACTGGTCCATCATGCGCCATTCCCCAAGGACCTGGAGAGGAGGCGTAGTTAGAAATAGTATTGTGCAAGAATTTCTCTTCAGTTTTACCACGATAGTTATTAGAACAGACTACGCCAAGGTTTTAAGTCTTGAGCTGTTATAAAGTTTAATTAGCTTTTTAAGATACACAGGTTTTCAAAATTTCAGGCGATCAATAAATCAAAGGACCTAATTGATATTTCTTGAAAAGTGAGATGACTAGAAAATAGATGACAAAATAGATGGTCTCAGAATCTACTGGGACATTTTGACATTTTGTTTATTCGACAACAACTTGAGTACCGTTAAACCGATCTTCATCAAATTTTACAGACAAGTGGATCATGTAAATACATATTTTAAGTTCGAATGTAAAGAAAATTGAACGAGTAGTTGTGAAGATATGCAAGGTTTTCGTTGGAAGCGAATTTTCAAGTTTTCAAATTTTCAAATTTTCAGGTGCATCAACATAACCAGTAGGGTTATGTTGATTTCAAATTTTGCGAAAAAAATTTTCAAATGCAAAATTTGAAAATGAAAATACTAGTATAAAAGTATCTTAAGCCCAAACTTACAAAATCAGTAGCAAAGTTTTCCAAGAAGTTGGCGAATCCCTCGTTGAGCCAGGTGTACGTCCAGTTGACGGGGCTGACCTCGTTTCCGAACCACATGTGAACGTTTTCGTGGCAGATGATGCGCCCAATGTTCTGCTTCACCGATGTCGTGGTAACACCGTCCTGGACGAGAAGAGCTGCCTCTCTGTTTGAAGGGAAATCATTTATTATTTACCAATATCGGGAAGTTTGAAAGGCGCTGGAAGGTGCTGGGGCCCTATTTCTACAGTTCCAGATGTGTTCTGGAATAAAAATAATTTCTTGACAAACACAAACAGAATTAAACTTTACACAGTGGATTACACGTATTACTACAGATAAATGTGTTTGGCAATCAGAGTAAGCTCAGCGTTGTACTGTGCAAACAAGTTTGCACAGAGCTGGTTTTCAGCTTACTCCATTGCTGGAGCACAAAGGAAATAGTTTATTTTTATTTTTACCAAAAATATTACAAATAACCGGGTTCGGCGACCATTTTAGACTAACTTCGCATTGGCTAAAGGTTTTCTATTGCCGTTTCGTCTAGAAAAAGACGACGAGCGAAGGGAGCGAGTAATGATACTGCGACGAGCCTCTAAAGTTACCTATATAGTGCAATTTCAATATTTTTTATGAACTTTTCACTTCTGTAATCATTCTTAAACTACCACAAAATTACCTTGTATTATGGATTAATTTAAAAGCTAATGATGCAAACAAACTCCCTATTTATAAGAATTTTTGATTTGCTTTAGCTTAAATTGAGCAAGCAGTCTTTGTGTAACTTTTGCAGCAAGATATTAGCGTAAAATATGAAAAGCTCTCTCTCTTAATATTAATATTATTCTTTTATTTTTATATTTTACATTATCTTAATATTATTAATCTAATACTCTCTTTGATATGAAACTGCCGTCCATTGTAACTGGCGCAATATTTCTTAGCACAGAGCTAATTAATGAAGAACTCGTTCTATGTAAGGAAACTAAGTAAAAAGTTGACACTATTTCTTTAGGGAAATTGCATATTGAAAGATAAATTAGACTACCGAGACTTGAAATGTGAAAGAAGATTTTATTGCTGGTCGAAAGCACTTCTGAGTTGAGAAAGAACTTAGAAACTCAATTCGTATTTTTTTAATTTTTTGCGCTACGGAATTTTTTTGGCTACGGATGCCAGAGACTGATATACATTATAAACATCCATATCTAAACTAAAATTATAAAATCGAAAGAAAATCTGTCTGTCTGTCTGTTTGTAGGCTTTTTACGGCTAAACTGCTGAAAGAATCTTGATGAAGTTTGATAATTGGTTACAGTACATCACGAGGAAGGTTTAAAATACTATTTTTTTGAGTAAACGCGAACGAAGTCACGGTATTACTATTTCACATACTTAAATGGATAGTAAAGAATAAAGCAACAAGTAACATTAATAAAAGAAAAACGAAAAACCCGGCTGCAAAATTATGTACCCTATGTCACTTCCACTGTTAAGACGATTCTAAAGACATCTCACGTGTTGAAATTCATCAAGTTGTTTAGGTTGTATGGCGTGCCAAAAAACCTCATACATATACACTTGAAAAATATAACCCTCCTTCTTACGCAGTCGGGTAAAAAGAAGAATAAAGCCGCAGACAGAATGAGTAAATATGTGATAAAATACAGTAGGAACATCTGAAGCTATCCATCTATCTTATATCTTTAAATGAGCAATTCTTGTATATATATATATAATTGGAATCTCGGAATCGGCTCCAACGATTTTCATACAATTTAGTATATAGGTGGTTTCGGGGGCGATAAATCGATCTAGCTAGGAATCATTTTTAGAAAATGTCATTTTATTCGTGTTTTATCGATAATCAACTTAAACATAAACTTGGAAGAAAAATAACAAAAAGGAGGCGTTTGAGTAGTCTCAACTGAAAAATATGACTCTTCCTGACATCTATCGGCGAATAATAATACTATTTTTTGTAAGCAACTAATTGCTTTAACGACACAACAGCAGATGGCGTTGTTAAGTAACACGAAGTCAATGAGTGTTTGCTTTGAGGTTAGACTAAAATCAAAGGTACTACATATAATATGAAAAAGTGAGTCTTTGTTCATTTTCTTTGTTTCTTTGTAACGCTTTCACGTCTGAACTACTCAACCGATCGTCTTAAAATTTTGCATAGATGTTGTTTAGGGTACAGAAAAGGACATAGGGTACTTTTATCCCGGAAAAATCAACGGTTCCTGTGG
The DNA here is from genome assembly GCA_911728515.1 of Peribatodes rhomboidaria. Lineage (NCBI taxonomy): Eukaryota > Metazoa > Arthropoda > Insecta > Lepidoptera > Geometridae > Peribatodes > Peribatodes rhomboidaria. Next base: position 13,668,684 of record OU452175.1, read on the forward strand.
GACCGTGGGTGAAACCACGGGTCGCAGCTAGTATTATATTATTATCTACCGAAAAGGTTTTATCATGGAGACATTGAAGCCATGAAATTCATATAACGCTGACATACAGAAATATTTATTGCGCCTTCCACGACGAACACTCGTGTTGATGCTCTATAAGAAGTCATAAATAAGTGTTTTATGGTTTATCATAAAATATTTTCTTAGCTATGGCCGTTTATGTCTAATAAGGAAGAGATTTTGGGCCGCTGGATCAAACAGAGCTAAATCAACGAATAGTTATATATAAATAAATAAATTCGGGACACTTCCACACACGGTCGCCTGACCCCAAACTAAGCAAAGCTTGTATTATGGCTGCCAGGGACTGATATAGATATTTTTAAATACATACTTAAATAGATATTAACACCCAGACATAGAACAAACACAAATGTTCATCACATAAATGTTTGCCCTAGGTGGGAATCGAACCCACGCCCCCAAGCTCAGAAGGCAGGTTCACTACCGACTGAGCCACCGAGGCAGTCAAATCATAAGTTTAATCATAAGTTGAATCATAAGTTTGATAAAATTAATCAAACTCATCAACGTACATAACTTTTTTTTCATATCGATGAATAGACTATTTCGCCTTGAACAGAGACCTCGGATATAATTATTACTTACTAGCTGCGCCCCGCGGTTTCACCCGCGGAAAAAGTATCATATGTGCTATTCTAGACTATAATCTATCTCTGTGCCAAATTTCATCCAGATCTGTTCAGCCATTCTGGCGTGAAAGAGTAACAAACATCCATCCATCTATTCTCACAAACTTTCGCGTTTATCATATTAGTAGGATAGGATTGTTACCAATAGCATACTTTCACAGCCATAAATCAGCGTAACCACGACTGCATTGTCCAAGTCTTTCGTCATATTCTCTTGACAGCGCCCGAAAATTTGATACTTGAGACAATTTTTAAAAGATTAGATAAGGTGTTGAAGTGAAACTTCGGTTTGAGAACGTTCTTATTGCGTTATCAAAAACTTATCTGGCAAGGTAAATATGATTTTAAGGAGAAATAATAGTTTTTTTTTTTTTTTTTTTTATGTAGAATATGTCGGCGTTTGACCACCAACTCGCCTGATGTTAAGCGACATTGTGGTCTAAGATGGAGTACGACGACCTATAAGGTACTTGTTTACTCTAGCCTTGAAGTTTTGGAGAGTGAAGAAATGCAAAGACGGCAGTTGAGTGAGGCGCTACAAGAGCGCTACTTCTCAGACCCGTCTTCGGAACGGTTACACCGGACTACATCCCGAAACACGACTAGGTCATTTCACGGCATGGCTTGGTCCGGTGGGTGGTAACTAGCCACGGCCCAAGCCTCCCACCAGAGTTTGCTACCCGGTTAGCACTACCCGGGGACCACGTGTAGGGAATTAGAATAGAGTACACTCCTACCGTACGGACGTGGGTAGCTCAGCCCCCCATAGTAAGCTATGTTTGACCGAATGTTTTGCTAATGATAATTACGTACAATAAAAAAAAACTTTTTATAATCGTCATTATTAGACATTAATCATTAGGTTATTTGTTAGCTTATGAGAAGAACATGGACCAAGTCAGGAGCTATGACTGTATAAAAATAATTATGTTCTGTAAAAAAATTAAACTGACATTCATAGAGCTAAAGATACTCTCGATTAAGTCACCATTCACATCACATATCGTCACGTCTTTTACTCGGAGAGGGCTGGCAGACATGTATTACAACACCCACACTTTGCCGGACGATATTCAGTCCCAAATGTGACAGGGGGCGAGCCTGTCGCCATACACCTGGCTCCAGTCATGTAGCAGATGACATACAATACGCACAAATGTTCACACAACGAACGAATCGGTGCGTGCCGTCGGCTGGGTTTTAACCCGCTCCCTCTGGCTTGAGAGGCTGGTCTTCTCCAACTAGGCTATTATCTTACGTCACCATTCAGACAAAAAAAAGTCTAAATTGGATTACCCATTTTGGGGGATACGATACGGGTCACAGATAGACACATAGACACATACGTTTAACTCATAACCCCTTCTGTTTTGCATCGAAAATTAAAAGGAAACGTTCCTATTTTAAATTGTGGTACTAGAATTTGATAACCCTAATATAATTGAATTTCTTACCTGTAAATAACCAGTCCCCAGTTCTCCATAGCTCCGGCGGCAAAGTCTGGTACAGCTGCCTTGTCAATCTTGGGGAATAGGTAACGGAACTCGGTGTAATTCTCTAAAGCCATCATGTTTCTCTGACCGTAGTCCAGAGCAAATTCAGCAAAGTCCTGGGTCTCTGAAAATAAATATTTTATTAATATCAAGCTGGCACCCGCGACTTTGTTCGCGTTTCTTCAGAAAATTATATCCATAAACCTTCCTCGTGAAATACTCAAACTAATTCTCAAATTTCATTAAGATCTGTTCAGGTGCTTAGGCGTGAAAAGCCTACAAACAGACAGACATACAGAGTTACTTTCGATTTTATAATTTTAGTATGGATAAGATAAGTAGTTATGTAGGTATGGATACATATAATCAGTGATACCTAAATCTAGATTTATGCGTCTTTTTTTTTCTGATTGGTGTGTTCAATAGAGAGTTTATTTATCTAAGTATTATTATGTACAATTTTGTAATTATACAACAAGTTTGGTAATTGTCGACACCTCGATAGTTTTAGGAAAAAGCAAGAGAAAGGTAGAACAGTTTTTTTTAATCGACGTTATTGGTTAATTTTAAAATTATTGTTATACCTACTTTTTTATTTATACACTATTACATAAGACAGAGAAAAAGAATATCTTTTGGCCACCCTTGACCATATTTTAAATAAAATATAATTGAAAAAAAAAACATCTACTCCAACAATTTTGAAGTTCTTAAGTGTATCTTCGATACCCAATTGGTTAAAGACTTTTGATTTCATTGAATGTGACATCTGGATTCCAGTTTAAACGTACCAGGTCTGGAGTACACCCTGAAGGGCACGTCGTAGATAGGATCCTGTTCGTTATCTATATATTTGAAGTTCGATACTAAGTACGCAATCAAATATGTAGACATCTGTAGTGTGTCTGTGAACTCATGCTTTGTCCAGCCAGGAACGTCGTCTCTGTAAAAAAAATTGGTATCTTAATTATACTGGTTGTTTTATTGTCGCACTAAGAGAATTTAACTAAAACATTGGAATCTAACTAAAATCTTTTTTATTGAAATTTTACTAAATGTTTGTAAGAAAACTTTAAAGATAAATAAACTTAATTTAACAATAATGTTCTCCAAAGACCAAGCTCAGCGCTTAATACTATAAAACAATGATTTTGCGTACAGCTTTATGAAACTTGCAGAGTAACTATAGATAGATGTATTTTGAAAGTCACTGATTAATTTCTAGTTAACGGAAAATCCTTGACTACGTGAAAATAACAGAAATACCATAACAATACAACAAACACAAAATAATAATAATTAGAAATTATTTTTATTATTGTCTTGTCATCTATGTATCAACACCTGCTTACTGAGTAAACTAATGTGCTTTTTCTACTAAAGTGGCTGCCACTGGACTCAAAAGAAAAGAAGAAAAATACAATTAACACACTTTTCAAGTTCTAAAGGTACAATCTTGTATCAAACTTATAAAGGCAGTGCACAAGATACTTACTTTAAAGTATCATTCCTAAGTATTGTGTTACTCCTTACTACTTCGTATTCAGGGGGAGCGTAGATAGTCGTCCTGAAGATAGCCTTGTAACCAGGTTCATCGAAGCAGGGGAAGGCACGACGAGCGAATGTCGGCTGCAGCTGAGATGTGACTAGAGATCTGGGAAGACATACAGTAGACGTGTTAACGAAGGTACGAGTATGTTACCTGAAAAGATCAGGATTTTTGTGACGACTGTGGTGTGTTACAGTGTTATTGTGTGTTTTAAAATAATAATTTCAATGTTTGTCTCGTTTCGAAATAAAGTAAATGAACTTATTTTGGCGGATTCTAACGATACGCTGATATTATTTAGGTTTTTTGTTTGTTTTTTAATATGGTTTTCAGAGTGGCCTGAAAGACGTGAGTAACTAAAATAATTTGCACATCATATTGTTCTGACATTTTTTTTTATTAATATTCGACTGTGAAGTGTAACTATAGGAGTTATCAATAAATTCTTCTGATTTCTGGTTTCATTTAATATAATAGTAATAATTTGCATGCTCGACAAATATAAATTGTATGCATCAATAGATACTTACACAGTATTACCATCGTCGTCGTAAGTCGATACATAAATTCCGAACATGTTGGGAGCATACTGCCCTGTGTAGCTGATATGCACCGTGTGTGGTTGGAAAGGCTGAATCGGCTCCCTCAGCAACAACGTCAGGAAATGCGTGTCATCACCAGCTTCAGAGTAACTCGATAGCAAGTCCGTCTCGAATCTGTCGCCAACGACTTCTACGCTATCAATGACCATTTCCATAGCGTGCAGTACGATCCTGTCCGTCACGACGTTGGATGAAAATCTTATGCTGACATTGCCGAAAAAGTAATCGGGGTTGCTCGGGTTGAGGAAAAGTCTGACATCGTAGAATGTGGGGATGATGTCGGTTGGAAGCACGTAGCGTTCAGCTAGGTTTCTTGTGAGTTCGTTGACTGGGAATGGGCTGCCGAGAGCGGTGCCCAAGAAGGCTAGGCATACCAGTAAATACATCTCTGCAAAGAAAAACAATGTTTGATTTTGTATCAGGAGTTTGAATGAACTTTTAAAGGGTCATTCAGACATACATGCTAAGTTTCACCGAAGATACGATTTTGATTAGATTGATAAACATTATAATACGTTTCGTTGTACGAATTGCAAAATTTGGAAATCTACGAGTAGCTCTTTTCTTCCTACTTTGGATTTAATAGTTATGACGCACAGTGTTATCAACTAAAAATTAGGGGTGAGTACTATAAACGACAGACAGACAAACATAAATCACAAGATTCGTTAAAAAACTTGACTTGGTTATACTAAAACTTAAAAATACTACGCATATAGCTTTAAAGACTAAAATATCTGAAATCTAAGTGATTTCAAATTTATTTTGAAGAAAATATGGTTGAAATTTGCTTTTGATTTTATCGTTTTTCTGCTTAAAAGGTTGAAGAGGTTGGTTTTCGTCCGGTAAACACGGGTTCCGGTTCAAATATCCGCACCGAGGCGGCGTAATTTTGGGTATTTCCAGTTTGCCCTACCAAGGATGGTGGGTGGTGCTGTTTTTAAATATCCCTAGTGTTAGGTGACTTTGTCACACTAATAAATTTTGTGGCAGGACAAAAATTACATTTATATTGTCTTCCCTTGGTTAATTTGGCCGTATTAGTGCTGTTAGCGTAAGCAGTTTTAGGATGTGTTTAACGAATAAATAAATCAAATACCTAATAATTTTCAAAAATATACTGCATCAAAATAGGTTACCGTTTTCTGTACTTAAGTAGGTATCATATTTTATCCCTGCGATACAGAATTCTTCTAGTCCTATTGCATGGCCACAAATAATCTTATAATCGTTATTAGAACAAAAAATAGAAGATTGTTATACAAGGGGCTAAAATGACCAATTATTTATGAGGTTGTTTATATAATGCCCGAGCTTTGGCGAGGGAGTAAATAGAAACTAAGTTATAATGAGTTTTTAGCCCGATGTGTTACACTCTACTTTTTGATTGCGATAAATAAAATAGCCCATTCCAATATTAAAAATAAATTACGATCACCAATTCAATTTGCAATTAGAAAAAAAATACTTTTTTTGGAGTCGCAACGCAAATGCGCATTCTACCGAAGACAGCGTTTTTAGTCCATTTTCAGAAAGAAAAAAAAACTATTTTTCTTTATAACGAAACATGCTATTTTAACTTCGCTCTGGTACACTACAATGACGGACTTTTTAAGCAAGAAAAATGAAATAATAATTGTTGTTAGTGGGGCAAAGTCGCCTGCAAAACTTTTGCCTATGCCCCACTAGGAGAAACATTCGGTGGAGCAAAGTGGAAGTACCTGGTTTTTTAGTAAAAAGGTTTTGAGAGAGTTCAAAACAACCGCAAACAAGAATTAGAGCGGTTCGTTGGTTAAATTAACGTCCATTTGACTGCGGTTACATTTTTGAAGTCCTTATTGTCGTGGTAGAGAAGAGCCTTAACTCTGTTACCGCTGTTGTGGCCTTTATAAGTGATGCTAGCTATTTTTAACGCCCGACGCAAAAACGCGGGGTTTATAAGTTTGACGTTTCTGTGTGTGATGTGTGTGTGTCTGTCTGTGGCATCGTAGCTCACGAACGGATGACCCGATTTTGTTTTTTTTTTGTTTGAAAGCTAAATTAGTCGGGAGTGGACTTAGCTATGTTTTATAAAATAGGTTATGATGAAAATCAATGTAGGGTTTTTTTTTAATTTCAATTTATCTTAAGAGGGCCGCGACGTTCTGAAATTTCCATACAAACGCACTACTCAAATTTCTTGAAAACCGTTTGTCAGATTATGATGAAATTTAACATGTACAATTAAATTAACAATATCTTCGCCCCTATGTTCTTGGTTTTTTTTTAAAAACGTTCTCAAGCGAAAATAGAGCTATGAAAAATATCCGCATTTTTAAGGGGTCACTTTTGACTGATTTATTCAATAGGTAGACAAAGCAAATCAAAAATTTCATTACATAGGGAGGTTGTCTACATCATTAGCTGTTAAATGAATCAATAATACAAGGGAAATTCTTAGTTACTTAAGAATGATTACAGTAGTGCAAAAGTCATAAAAAAAAAAATTAAAATTGCACTTTGTCACGCTGTAGGTAAGTTTAGAGGCTCGTCAATATCATTACTCGCTCTCTTCACTCGTCTTCTTCTTCTAGACGAAATGGCGATAGAATACCTTAAGCCGATGTGAAGTTAGTCTAGTTCGCCTAGGTCGAAATTAATTAGGTCGCCGGACTCTTAAGGTTGCTTTTAGACAGGCCATATTGTTACTGCAATGTGTGACTGCAATACCATTGCTGGCAACAATTGTGACAACATTTTGAGCGTAGCATGTCCATATTCAACCATTTCTAGCATGGCTGATTATGGACGGACTACAGCCGGCAATATTGCAGCAACATATCGCAGTAAAATATAGCCCGTCTAAAGGCACTTTAGAGATTCTGGGCTATATACACAAATAGAAGGAATCTACATACCGCATTAAGATAAGAATAGTATTGTTAGATTCACTTTATTTTTAAAACAGAAGCATTTTATATTTACAAGTCTGAATATTTCGACGGTTTGGTTGTTTTTGTAACAATATTTTTCTTTGTACTGATTTTTATGAATCTATACCTACTAATACTATAAAACTAAAAGTTACTCTGTGTGTCTGTCTGTCTGTTTGTAGGCTTTTCACGGCTGAATGACTGTACGGAACTTGATAAAATTTGATAATTAGTTACGGTATATCATGAGGAAGGTTTTTGAAAACTCATTTCTGAATTAACGCGAACGAAGTCGCAGGCAACAGCTAGTATTAACGTAATTATAATACAATAATAATGTACCATAACGGTTAAAGTGTCGTTACACCGTTCTTTGAGATTTGTACAAATAAGATCCAATTTCCATGTGTCATAATTTGTTTGAAAAATGTACAAACAGATATCTCCAAATAATTTCACATGTAAATTACAAATATTAATGTTTGTACGTTAGTTTGTTACTTCTGCACGTTGAAACGGATGAACGAATTTTGATTATTTTGATTTGATAGATTAAAACTTTAACAGCAGGTAGAACTGCGGGGTGGCGCAGCTAGTGTGCCTTAAAATCGGTTAATGTCATAATATTATGTGACTAGGTTTTTTAACCGACTTCCAAAAAGAAGGAGGTTCTCAATTCGACTGTTTTTTTTAAATGTATATTACGCGATAACTCTACCAATTGTGAATCGATTTGAATGGATTTTTTTGTTTGGAAGACCATATTTAATAGATAGTTACATAAAAAATATTCGAAATCAGCAATTCTTCAATTGAGTAGTTTTTTAAATACAACAAAAGTCTAAAAAAATCGTTTTCATGGATGACTTAAGTCGGGTTTTTGAGCTTTGCCTTTTATATTATACTTGTATGAGATACATACGATTGAATTTCAATGTGTTCTAATTTCTTCGAAAAGGCGTACAAAGACAGTCATCCAAATAACTAATGAAAATAAATAGGAAATAACTTTGTTTTGAAAGCAAGTAAACCGGTTTATTATTTCAGTATCTACGTGAGTATCTCTTAACTTTTTTGACGCAGGTAAATCTTGTTACGAAATTTAAGTTCATTAATTACGAAGGTTGTTTCTAAATCTCGTAAAATCTAAATAGCTAACTCTCTTCCGCTCAAAAAGTTATAATTTTAAGCGAAAATATACAAGACTAGCTGCGTTTCGTGATGACGTCTGCTAATAATTCAGGGATAAAAAAATTGGCTGGTAAAAAAGCAATGATAGCCTAGCCTAGTTGCAGAACGACCGCCTCTCAAGCCAGAGGGAGCGGGTTCAAACGCAGCCGACGCCACGGACCAATTTGTTCATGGTGTGAACGTATGTGCGTTTAGTATGTCATCTGCTACATGACTGGAGCCCGGTGTATGGCGACAGGCTCGCCCCCTGACACCTTTTGGGACTGAATATCGCCTGGCGAAGTAGGGGTGTTGTATTGCACCTCTACCAGCCCTCTCGGGGAAAGGCGTGATGATTTGTTATGTTAAGTCAAAAATTGCCTAAGTTTTATTCCTTTAGCTATCTCCATACCAAATGTCATTGAAATCCGTTCCAGGTACGCACCAATTCGTTAATTGTATAAACATAATGTGCGTATTTAATCTCATCTGCTACATAAATGGAGCCCGTTGTATAACGAGAGGCTCACCACTCACATTTGGGACTGAATATCGTCCAGCGAAGTGTGGGTGTTTAAAAACACCTCAGCCAGCCCCATCGGAGGAACGGCGTGATAATATATTACGTTAGTTTCAGCGTGAAGAAGTAAGAAACTAAAACAAACACATACATAAACTCACAAACTTTTCGCATTTATCATATTGGTAGGATGTTAAAGTATATCTATCTACCTTATCATCTGTTTTACTGATAATCTCAATTTCAAAAGTCTTAAAAAGATATCGCTTATCGTATCGTAGGTACGTCGTACGTAAAGGAATTTATCCCGATAAAAATTTGATAAGGTAAAAATCCACTTGACGAAGTGAAACGAAGTTGCCCAATCAATTGGAAAACGTGTTGGATTGGAAGTTTTTTTGATGATGTAAACAAATATTTTCGATAACGCCTAAGTACCTGTTTTTAGGGGTTCCGTATTTAAAGGGTAAAACGGGACTCTATTACTAAGACTCCGTCTGTCTGTCTGTCCGTCTGTCACTAGGCTGTATCTCATGAACCGTGATAGTTAGTTGAAATTTCCACAGATGATGTATTTCTGTTGCCGCTGTAACAAAAAATATTAAAAAACTAAATAAAATAAATATTTAAGGGAGCTCCCATACAACAAACGTGTTTTTTTTGCCGTTCTTATAGATAATTACTAATATCTATAAGAACGATAGAATGCCAACGGCCACGAGCTCCAAATGTGTAAGGCCGAAAACCAAGCATCTCCAATACTTGCACAGAATCTCGAAATAACTATTTATACTTACTAGTGATTGGAAACTTTTAATTTCACATTCTACTGACGCAATAGGTTTCATTTAAATTTACATAACATAACGTAACAAAATATTTCGTCAAGCCTCTTCCCTGAAAGGGCTTGCAGAACCGTACAACACCTACACTTCGCCAGACGATATTTAGTCCCAAATGTGACAGGGGGCGAGCTTGTGGCCATACACCGGGTTCCAGTCATGTAGCAAATTACATACAATACGCACATATGCTCACTCAATGAACAAATAACATAACGTAAACCTTACATAACATAATGGAACATGAAATATCGTTAGCCTCTTCCCCGTAAGGGCTGGCAGAACCGTACAGCACCTACACTATGCCGGACAAATATAAAAAATATTCCGCCGGGCGAATATTCAGTCCCAAATGTGACAGGGGGCGAGCCTATCGCCATACACTGGGCTCCAGTTACGTAGCAGATGACATTAAATACGCACATAATATTCATACAATGAACAAATTGGTGCATGTCTAGGGCTGGGTCAGAACCCGCTCTAATCCAAATAATAAACTATTTCCATAGAGAACTGCTAAAGGTAATGTATACTTGTATATTCAGTAAGCACTCGTAGCATAGCTCTACTATGTAAATACATAACAAATGTTTAAATAACAATAATACATTCAGGACACTTGCACACACGGTCGCCTGACCTTAAACTAAGTAAAGCTTGTACTATGGCTGCCAGTCTGATATACATCCTTAGATATTTTTATAAACATACTTAAATAGATATTAACACCCAGACAGTACAAACACAAATGTTCATCACATAGATGTTTGCCCTAGGTGGGAATCGAACCCACGCTCCCAAGGTCAGAAGACAGATTCACTACCATCTGAGCAACGGAGGCAGTCTGAATGAACTTATTACCTAATTTATTTTTGTACCCAAAATAGCTGTGACGTGTAACTTTTGTATAATAATGTATTGATATCGTAATAAATTAAAAACCGTTATTTGGAATAAGTATACTTACTTTCTTCACTGGCACAAATCAATTTAATCTGGGTCACAATTAAAAAAAAAGACTAAAAAAATCACTTACCTAATGTATTTACTTGCACACCAATATTAAAGGACTGGATTATTTTAATTAGAATTATGAATATAATCGTTAATCCTGATTATAATACTTTATCAATATAGTGGTGCTATCAGTTAAGATAAGCTGATTTTGATAGTGGGCCAGTCGGTGAATAGATTTTTTTGCCAATTCACACCAATAACAATCGGCATAATTTTAAAATATAGCAATCGATTTATATACACTTTGATAACAGTTAGCGCGCTATGAGAATATCCTAGTAATATTATAAAAAGTAAAACACATCATCACGCATTTCCCCCGAGAGGACTGGCAGAGGTGTTAATACACCACACAATTTGCCGGCCGATATTCAGTACAAAATGTGACAGGGTGCGAGCCTGTCGCCATACACCGGGCTCCAGTCATGTAGCAGATGACAAATTATACGCACATATGTTCACACAATAAACAAATTGGTGCATGACGTCAGCTATGTTCGAACCTGCTCCCTCTGGCTTGAGAGGCAGACCTCCTCCCAACTAGGCTGCTATCGCTCAAATTATTATCGAAGAAAATCGCTTCTGCTGTTTTCCTTGTTTATTTATTGCTGTTGTAGTGTTTCGCATGATAAATAAATATTTTTATTCTTTTTAAAATCGGAGGAACTTCTTATCGAATATTTTAATATTTTTATCGAACTTCATATTTTTCACAATTCGTTGAAAAATTGCAATCCAAAAAAAATATTTCAATTGTTTTATTTTTATTTTTGTTGTTATTAATAAAATGTAATTAAATAAGTACCACGAAAGAGAGGCATTTTTTAACTCTCCTCAATCTCTGTTAGACGGAACTAAAATCTCTGTTAGAAATAATAAACTCAAATTTTTATGTTAATATTTCGCAGCTCACGGTTAGGTTTTAAAACGCGGTCATATCTACCACGATTTTCCATACGCACATACGTTTACGTAAGCCGTTTCATTTAGAGTTGAAAATCGTATATCACATTTAATGGTAAAACGAGATCGACGTCTAGAATTACTAATTTTCTTGCCGTTTTTATTGGTATTATCATAATAGAAAGAGAACTAATCTGGCTATATAATAATCGAAAAAAAATGGGTTCGAAATTTGAAGAACCACGCTCATACAGTTCTTTTTTAAGAAGATACTTTATGTGAGTTTATTTTTTCCAAATCAGAATGGTTTTCAAAATTCTTCTCCGGTTAAACTGTTTTTGGTTATTTTTTCCTATCAGCTGTATTTTTTGCACCTGACCATCACATTTCTTTATATCAAATTAGGTGTAAACAAAATACTTGTTTTTGTTGATTTCGTATTCTTACCGGGCCTTAACCAAAAACTTGTTAAGCACCAATGTACAAATATTACTTACCTCAGTACTTTTCAAAAACCAAAATCTTCCATAATCTTGATTATAGCTTAACTTTCCGGTTTCATATCTTTCCAATCTAGATTAGATTTTGCTATGAACTGTAGAATGTCAAGACGGGTGCTGGGTATTTCTTCAGTCATCTTATCCTCAAAGAAGATTGCACGGGCAGGGTGATAAATCATTTTTCTTTCTGAAAATAACCCAACAAAACATTAAGGGGATTCCACACAGCGCTGGCGTAAGTTTTGTGCATAATTTTGCGAAAGCAAGATACATTTACCTGCACGCTGCTCTTGCATCGATCGTGTTGTGACGTGAGCGAGACATTTTGTGATTCTGTTACCCCACAAAAATGCTCTGCATTTTGACTTTATGTAGGTAACGTGCCAATTTTTTTTTTTTGTTGGCTTGTGGCACTAGGTTGCAGTATTTAAACGGCAAGTAATAAACTATCAAAACATTAAAGTACGTATCCAAAAATATAAACAAAAATTTAAAAAAAACCAATTACCGACCCTGATGATTCAGTGCAATTTTACACTTTATGCAAAACTGCGCTCTACCGGCTGAAAAAAACAGCAAACCCTCATTGCGTTGCATCAAATATTACGTCACTTAAGCTCCACCTCCACGAGCAAGTGCACTGTGACGAGTCGGTGCTTCTATCGTCCGGTAATCTCTAGGTAATCTCCATATGATGTCAATTTTCTTTTAGTATACAACTTAAAGAGTTCAGTTAGGTGACAGACAAAGTTTGACAGCGTGCACGCTGCACTGTCGCTGTGAGTCCGCAGCGCGTGCTAAGAGACGAGCAGCGATACGTTTTCATTTTTTCTCTCATTCATTCACTAGTCATATCATTGCAATAGCATCGCCGTGTGAAGTCACATTTAATGAAATATTAAAAAATACGTAGCCATATACGTACGACGATATAGAAATATGTGACATAACGATAATATTATCACGATGCACTCGCTCATGAAGATGGCGCCTTAGGATTGTGTTGTACTTTATACTCTCGTCACCCCACGCACCATGTGGACGTGTCACAAAAATTCGCAGGTTGAGACCACAGAATGAACAATAGTATTGAATCCTCAGTTCACACAACGCGGCAGTTATAGGTAATATTATTATCACTATGAAAAAGTGGTTTATCTTTTTCGTTTTCTCTCTAGACCTTAGACTATTACTATATCTAAGCTTTAGACTAAAGATTTATCAATTTAAGCAAAAGAAGCAATAATTTTCCAGTCTATCGCATTATCTTCCTAACACTTGTCTATTCAATTGAATTAAAGCATTTCTTTTTGTTGCTCCGTTAAGCTGTTGATTTCTTTTATCTCCGGCTGTCTGAGTTTCTTTCTACTAATAATAATAATAATATTTGTTTTATTGCAGGCAATAACCCATACTTTAAACATCTAATCATAATTTATAATAGTACAAAAGAAAAGTTGCGTAAACAATTCTAAAATAAATTTGTGCTATATTAAATATTTATCACAGTCCTATTTCCGGTTCGCGCTCTGGTGCACTGTCATCCATGATTTAAAAATCGGGCTACCGAGGTAGTCCCCCAGGCATTGCAGTATGCCGTTCTTCAAACATCTCAACCCAGCCCAGAAGGATGCCACTCTAGATCTGATGACGGCAAAGAAATCCGGAACCCGTGCATCGGCGAACATGCTCGACGCGCTGCAATAACGCGGTTTCTTCAATGATGATATCTACAAATATACTGACTCAATACAGAGTATATTTGGAGATATCATCAAACTCAGACAGTCGGAGATAAAAGACACCTTAGACCATAAATATCTTAAGGGCAGGTCATTGCAAGGCATTGTGACCTCAAATTTTACAATTAATTAGCAGTGGTTTTTTTAAATAACGTATGGTCCTAAATAAACGTTAAACGGGAAGTTTAAACTAGCATATTTTATGAGAGTCCTAGCTGAAAACATAATATCACCTAACTTTGAACCTTGATTAAACAAAGAACAAACATACTGAATAGGCAGGATGCCAGATAAAAAGTAACATAATGAAAAGAAAAACAAAAAAACTCGGCTGTAAAATGTTGTACGTTGTGTCACTTCCACTAACAAGACGATTCAAATGGCACCTCATAAGTCGAAATACATCAAGCTGTTTAGGCTGTTAGGGCGTGCTAAAGAAAGCTCATACATACATACATACACTCGAAAAACACAATACTCCGCTTGCGCAGTCAGGTAAAAACAGACAAACATACATACTTAAATACACCTCAAAAACATGACTTCTACTGCACTTGAGCTGATCATATTCCTTCTTTCGGACAGTCAGGAAAAAGATAGCTCCGCTCTCTCGCTGCTAAGCTCAAAATAAAAACGCAGCTAAGTGTTGCAACGTTGAAAACGAGCTCAGCTATTCATGGGTCCATTCAAAACGCTTCATTCACCGCCCAGATTGAGGTTGGCGACTACCTGACGCTGAAATATTCACTTTTAGAACTGACGGTTGCAAATGATGAATTGCTTATTACGATAGTATAAGCTAGCGCTTATTTCTTGCAACTGGCAAGCTTCGCAGAGATTGTTGAACAGCCTGCATATTTATATCCCGGAGCTCTAGCAAGATTGCATTTGTTTCCAAGCGATTTCTAAAATCGCTATTGCTCGTGCATTAGCTGTTGTTTAGTCGAGTTGATCACAGAAATGTCACGTAGTTTTATAGTCAACTCGGCCTATCAATAGCTATAATTGAATCGCTTGTAAGCGATTGCAACTTGTCTAAGGTCTCTGTATAATATCAGAAGATTTGTTAACACATTAACTGTCTCCATACAGAGTTTTCGATAACATTTCCCCTAAGCAATAAACGTTCTATGGCCTCAGAATAATTAAACAGTGTTTTGTTCTTTTTCTTCCTTTTAAATTCTTGAACTCGATCGAAAAAGACAAAAGACTGTGCGGCTGTTCTGAGGCTATACAACGTTTATTGCTAAAGGGGTTTATGTCCAAATCAGTTTTTGAAATATTCTGGCTCAAATTGATTCCTGTTGACAAGTTTAGTCCTGACAAATAAAGCAATCTAACTTACAAGTCGATGAAGTTAGAGTTTATAAACAGAGGCAGGGGCACGTGTATCGTTCACGGCACACGGGTGTGACGAACTCATGTCGGTGTGTGCTATATATTTTGATAGAATGGACAGCTAACGTGTTAAGTAAAAGCTGGTAGCCTGTTTTATATTTTTTAAATTATCAGATTTAAGAGGTTTGTCAGAAATCACCAGTCAAAGACAAAATTTGTATCATAGTTTCACAAGTCAATTAAAGTGATTTAATAATACTGATTTCCACATGATAGTTATCCAAAGTCAAAACGTTTTTATTTTGTTGGGTTTCAAAGATATACTTATGAACGTCAATGTTTTTTGAATAGACTCGACCGCTTTACGCATTTCATTTAGATTTTCATGAATATCAAATTATAGTCTTACTGGCTGCGCTCCGCGATGCTACCCGCGGGTAAAAAGTATACATTACTGGTGTATAATTACATTTTAAGGGATAAAAAGTAGCCTGTCCAGGGTGTGAGCTACCTCCATACCAACCGTTTGAGCGTGAAGAACTAACAAACATACACACTTACACACTAACACACACACTTATAAACTTTCACCTTTATAATATTAGTGTGATTTCAAAGTAGCGACTCGCCCTCTGTTTTGTTTTGATTGTTACCTATTTTCACAGGAAAGTAATGGATCCATGAAAGGGAGACTAAGGAGATTATGCCCCCCGCCCCCTCCTACGTAGGTATCTAAGTCATCCTCTACAATAGTAGAAAATGTCTGTTTTTTTGTGCTTGTGTGTACCTTTATCACTGTCCTCAAGATCACTTTAAATCTCTTTAAATCCATAAGGAACATACATACACACATGCACAGATCGATTGTTATAGATTTAAGTTATTCTTTCGCCTAGTGACCTACCATCTAGACCACCTACCACGTAGCACGCACCTAGTTTTATGCTCTATACATCAATAAATACAGTATTTAGCTGAGGCTATGACGTCATCACATTGCACGCGCGTCATTATCGATGCTGTTTCTGAATAGAGAAGCAAGCCGCCATAAGTACAATAACTAGTTCCTAGAATTAACATCGCTTACATAAACATTATGGAAGTTTCAAATCACTGACGATTAAAATTTAGTTCAATTATTTCGATATGTAATTTGTTTACCTAAGGTGAAGCTAATAATCGAATCAGAAATGACGAAATCCACAGGCGAACTAAAGTAACCGACAGCCCGAAGAACTAATCAGAACTGCCAAGGAGTGGAACGCACTTCCTGCCTCGATGTTCCCAGCATAGATACAACCTGGGTCTCTTCAAGACAAGAGTGAATAGGCAAGCGTGCTCCATTTTAGACCGCATCGTCACTTTCCATAAGGTGTGTTGTGGTCAAACGAGGGCCCATTCAATCAAAGAAAAAAAAAAAAAAAAAGAATTGCCAAACTGAAGTGGCAGTGGGCAGGGCACATCGCTCGTAAGACAGAAATGGCTGATGGGGCAGAAAGATTCTCGAGTGGTGACCACGAACCAGGGGCTTACAGCGTTTTAATTTGTTTTCGAAAACTCTTATCGTTTTGTTTGGCTCTATACATTTAGCCTAGTTCCTTAACGTTATCGCAAGATGCGCTTTATTGAAATGCATGGAGCCAGACAAAAACGAAAAAAGTTTACGTAACAATCAAAACTTGTGGTAAGCAAACCCCAGAAAAAGCAGCGTAGGAAGACCGACAAGGTAGACAAGACACTCAGGTGGACGACAGGTGACAATCTGGTGATGGTCACGGGAAGCCGCTGAATGCAGCTCAAGACGAGGCGTTCTGGAGATCATTGGGGGAGGCCTCTGTCCAGCAGTGGACGTCTTCTTAGTTACACCACCAACAAGTGCAGTATTCTTAGTCAATAAATAAAAATATTGTACTCGCAGAATGATAGGCAAAACAGCAAGATACAACTAGTTGCCAACTGATGATTAAATCTCAATATTTCTAAAATGAACTCATCAAATTACCACCCAAATGAGAATTACGCCCTCAAGAGGCTCTTGAGCACTTTGGGCCAGCGTAATGATAATTTATCGAATAATGGTCAAATCGAAGCTTTCTAAATTAGCTTTTAATGAGTCTGAGGCCTATAAATATTTTTAGAAGGTTATGTTCAGAGTAGGTATCAAATTTCATTTTTGTTTATAGTCATTCAAAGGCATGTTATTTTTTTTTTAGCTGATTTTCTTTGAAATATATTTTTGCACAGTCCTTCTACTACGTGGCCTGTGATAAGATTTAGTTTAAAACAATATACGACAGCTCAAAAATTGCCATCCTAATCCTAACTTAATAATATTATAAATGCGAAAGTGAGTTTGTTTGTTTGTTTGTAACGCTTTCACGCCGTAACTACTCAACCGATCATCATGAAATTTTGCATACACGTTGTCTGGGACACAGATAAGGACATAGGGTACTTTTTATCTCGAGAAAAGTAACGGTTCCTGTGGAACCGCGGGGCATAGCTAGTTGTAAAAAAATGAAAATCTGAACTAAAACTTTCCGTGAAACAACTTTATTTTTGTATTGCAACAAGTTAAAATACCTACTTCTAAACCAATAGAAACAGTTCTGACAAACGTTTAAAGCTTTAGAAGCTTAGTCTTCCAGACTATGTTGCCTGTTGCGCCGTAGCTCCAAACCACCGTAGCTCCGCTACGGGTCGCTCCGTAGCTCTACCGTAGCACTCGTAGCCAGTATTTCGCGTGACTCAGACCTTCCACCCGCGTCGCGCTGCTGTTCACACAACTAACCTACTTCATATACACGTCATCTTTTTTTAACTCAACGTTCTCTTTTTAAATGGACACTTTTCAGTGATTATTTTTGAGTTCCGAAATTCAAGTTATGGAGACTTTTTGACAGTGACTTTTTACGAGTTTTTTTTTTTGGTTTTTAATGGGAAACTTTTTGTTTCGGAGTGACTTGTTTTATTTAAGTTATGCATGCTCAGTTTGGAATTTTTCTGTATAATTGGTGAGTTTCTAATGACTTATATTTTATTATATTTATCCGTATCATCAAAAGAAAAAAACCTCTAAAATAGCTGAGATTTAGGTGTCTAAATGTTTATCTGTATATACTCGTATGTCACGGCTATTTTTCTCATATACTAATCTATTTAACTTTTATACTTTTTAGTCGAAAAATATGAAAAAATACCTTAATTTTAAATTATACCTATGGTCAACCAGGTGGTTTTATTTTAAGCTGTTTTCTCGTTTTATTAGTAATAAACGTTGTTCAGCCTCGGAGTAGTTAGACAGTGTCTTATCTTTGGGATCGAGTCTAAATTAAAAAAAAAGAAAAAGACAGACATTTTTGCTATCTTTAACACAGAGATTTTATACAATTTCCAAAAATTTTAAACAAGTCTCTTATCTTGCAGGTTGTGAGTAAAAATATAAAAGTTTCAAAATAAAATATAATTATTTTCATGAAGTTAATAAATGACCATAACCCTATATAATAGGGAATATTCTGTCTAAATAACTATAATTATTTGGCAGGACACTCGAGAAACAGTATCAGGAGCATTTTGGCATAATTAATATTTTTCATTAAGCTTGAGTTTTATCAAAATTTCGTAAATGAGGCATTGCAATAATAAAAAGTACCTATATTACTAATTATGCCATGAAAATATTCTTTACAAAGAAAATATTATAGTTAATTACTCACAAAGATAGTACTTACTAGATTTAATAAATAAAACAGTGACATTATTAAAAACTGAGCTGATTAATTAACTATTATAACCCACATAATATTTTCCCAATCTTTGAATTAATATGTGAATTAAAAGGTATAGATTAAATTAGAAATACATTATTTACTTTTTTTTAACAATAAGCAAAACTAATAAAATGGCAAAGAGAGAGTACAAAAAATTAGAATTTAATTCGGAGGTCATGTCTTTTTATTTAATACTTATCTTGTTCTTTGAAACATTAAAGTTATATACAAAAGATTAAAAATCTAATCATAAAAGTACGAAGAAATAGAAATCACTTTGAATGCAAAGCGATTTCTACTGAAGAGCGCAATACTCGTCTTGCTTTTATTTGTATGGAATTCACGTAATAGTGAAAATACGAGAATTCTGAGATTTTTCACTCGAGTTTCAAAAGAAGTAGAAAATACTTCAATATGACGAGGTTCTCAATTTAACTGTTTTATTTTTGCATAACTATCATTTAATTTGAAATCTAGTACTGCAAGTCGAATCAATTTACTCGTATTTTACTTATTAATTTATTCAAAAACACAGACATTTTCAAAGGCAAGATGAAATTTTGCTTTTAAGAATTTGACTCTGTATCTTCTGCAAGTCACACTAAGACAATATATCATCACGCCTTACCCCGAAGGGGTTGGCAGAGTGTATTACAACACACACACAATTTCACTCGATAAAAAAATATTGACTTAGAAGAGACAAAAGAAACCGTGAAAAGCGCAGAAGAATACGAGACGTTTAATTTTGTACAAAATATATTTGTTTTCGGTACCAAAATTGGAAGTAAGCATTTCAAGTAACAAGTCAAATAGGTTAACTATCCCATTTGCTCGCGATTTTGCTCGCGTAACATTGGCCTATGGGGCTCTGTGACTATGTAACATTCTTTAAATTATCATCATCATCATCTGCCCATCCTTATCTCACTTAGGTGTGGAAGGTACACATTCTCTGTTCATCTCTATCACTCGTCTCGCTCTATCAATAATCTTTATTTCAGAATTAAAACCTTCTCATGTAACTTTTTTAAAGTAAAAAAATAAAACTGTGACCAGTCGTTGCAGATTTTAACCCTACATACAAACTTTCCCACATTATAATATTACAAAACACAATATACCGTCACGCCTTTCTTCCGAGTTGGCTAGCAGAGGTGTATACAACACCTACACTTTCTCGGACGATATTCAATCCCACATGTGGTAGGGGGCGAGCCTGTCGCCATACACTAGGCTCCAGTTTGTAGCAGATAAGACGTTCATAAGTGTATCTTCGATACCCAATTGAAGACAGACATTTGACGTTGACTTTGAAAATAAGTATCGAAATTTAGAAAATGTAGATATTGTATCAAATGAGCTACTAAATCCTATCCTACTCCTACTTTATAATATTATGTATAAAAGCGAAAGTTTGTAAGAACGGCTGAACAGATCTGGATGAAATTTGGCACAGAGATAGATTATAGTCTAGAATTGCACATAGGATACTTTTTAACCGCGGGTGAAACCAAGGGGCGCATCTAGTCAATTATACAAAAATTGTATGTACGCAAATTATCGCCAAACAAACACTAATTTGTTCTTTCAAGCTCTGAGACTATTGCTTCGCTCAGTAAATTTTATAATTAACCGTGCCATCCTCACCATTGTTCCAGAGTTTATTCTCCTTCAAAGTTCATTAAAACTGACTTAAATAGTGAAATCAGTTCTCTCGCGTGAATGGAGTTCTTGGTGAATCGAATAGCGTACGTATACGATGTTCGGTATTCTAAATAATTAAAAGTTCTGCATTCGATGTGTGGAACTTTTAATTATTTAGAATACCGACGTTTTGTTTGTTTTGTTCTTAGCTCTTTGCTTCGTACAAAGACAATGGTGTCGCTTCTGTTGTACTATTTTTCTAAGCTTAACTAATTTGGACAGCTCCGAAATTGTTCCAATCTTTTCTCACGTATTGAAATAGGAATCAAAATTCCCCCTTAGTACAACTGGTGCCAAGTTAGGATTGAATTTAAATATTATTATGACAAAGGCTCTTGGGGGGCAATGCAGCTAAGCTCAGCCGATGCTTAACTGAACCGTTGATGTTGCGTTTATCATTAAAAAATTAGACGGGGATAAGCTCAGTATCAATAATGTCTCACAAATGTACCAGCTAGACTACCGGTGACACGTTTGTGAAACGTTAGTGGTACTGAGCCGTTCCCCGTCCGATTTTTTGAGAAACGCAACATCAACGTTTCAGATAAGCATCGGCTGAGTTTCGCTGCATTGCCCCCCTGTTAAGCACTGTCAGAATAGTTTTGTACTTACTCACAATAAACGAAGTATGAATATAACTAAGTTGATTTACGTAAATGAATAAAAATATACCTCGCAAAGGAATGAGAGATAAATTAATTTACAGCAAAGAAACAAAACGAGAAATATAAAATTTACTGAAAATAAGTCTAAAAACAAACGGTTGGTGAAACGAAAGGTGGCAAGAATGTCAAAAAGTACAAAGTTGTTTAATACTCGTTTTGCTGAATGGCAAACAATATTATGTACTTTACCAAAATAAACCTAAGTACAAAATGTACCTTATTTGGCCGTCATAACAAAAAAAATCCAAAAGCCTTGAAGATTAAAAAGACAAAATAAAGACTAAACCATTATCTTTTAAGAAAACTTGAGAATAATGGTCTAGACTTGATAAAGATCTTCACCCACTGTCTCTTAAATTTTTTGATAGCGAACATTTTTTAATCAAAGTAATTGCTGTTTCCAGCGATAATTTTAATTACCAAGTCTTATTTTTATCAGTACCAATAATGCAATATGACAGAAGAAATTATAGTACCTAAAGGCGATGGAAAAATCTTAATGAACTGCTGAACTGGTGCGTATTTAAAAAAATTAAATGTGAAGCCAAAAAAAAAAAACACAATTTAACTAACTTAAAAATAAAATTCATCCGAATCATAGGTTGCAAAGAATGGGTACCACCTATCAATCTGTAAGCTGTACTAATACTTTCATTTTAAAAAAAAGTACTTTTGAATTTTATTGTAGTGTGGAGTTATGTAATAGGAAATACTAAACAAACATCGATTTTCTCCAGAAATAACTAAGAACACTCTCGACTAATTTACCTTTCAAACAAACAAAACAAAATCGGTTCTTCTTTTGGGGGAGCTACGATGACACAGACCGACAGACACCCACACAGAGAGATACGTCAAACTTATAACACCCCGTCGGTTTTGAGTCTGGGGTTAAAAACTGCAACCCAATCGAGAAATTCTAAAAATCAGTTAAAAAGTATGATTTCCAGTGTCCTTAAAGGTTCCACACAAAAAAAAAACCTAGTGGACAGATAAGTCAATTTAATTACGAGTAGTTTCACAATTTTTGAACTCAACAATTTTTATTACTAGAGATTATGTTTGTAGTAAAGTAGCATACATTAGCCCACTGAATAATGTTATGTAACAACATACAATATTCAGTGTTTTATTCATATATTAAGCATAAATACGACATTAGACCCATCGGGGGTCACAGTTTTGACGAGAATAGCACAAAAGAGTCAGCACTGGTGATTCACGGCAGAGAAACTTTATACCCAGCTGTGGGTTGATAGATATTACCGATGATGATGATGACTCATTAGTAACTAACAAGTATAAATGTACAACAACATAGAAACAAATGAAAAAACAAAATAGAATCGGTTAATCCATTCGGAAGCTACGAGGCCACAGACAGACACACACACGCGCGCACACATACGCGCACACACACACACACACACACACACATACACACACACACGCGCACACGCACACACACACACACACACACACACACACACACAGAGAGAGAGACACGCCAAACTTATAATATCCCGTCGCTTTTGCGTTCGGGGTTAAAAAGAGAGCCAGTGAATTAAGCAAAAGGGGTTTAATCAAATATTTCAATAATAACGTCAACATTTTTATCGATTCAGTGCGAGCAAAAAGTATACTTTTGATTCGATGATAATTTCCTTATCTACAAGGATTTAGATTATCGCTGCATGGATAGATACGAGTTTTAATTGATCATTTATTACTTACGAGGAAATGTATTTTACTGTAGGTACTTTACTGGTAGATGTAAATTGGTACTATTGAGTAGGATTACATGCATTTTAATTAAAAAAAGACAATTAGGATTTCTTCAGATTCTTAGAAACATCATCTACATAGCATAACTAGGTATAGTGCATAAATATCTGTGAAAATGTGAACTGCATGTAGAGTATAATCCATACTTCCATACTAATATTATAAAATTTCCAGTTACTGTTACTCAATCTATCCGTCTGTCCCTTGTGTGTGTTTATGTGCTTTTCACGGGTAAACGGCTGAATACATCTTGATGAATTTCATAGTTAGTTACCAGTATAACACGAGGAAGGTTTTTGGATACTATTTTTATATAAACGCGGGTAACAGCTAGTATGAAATAAGGGCTTAATAGTCGTTTCCTTTTGTTTTCACCTCCTTGTACGAAATGAAAATAAATGTTCTTCTCCTTCACCTTCTTTTTTATTCGGTCTAGAAGTATTGGTCTTGATAGTCCTATCTTCCTTCTACCTTTACAAATACAGTCATGCACTCGAATAATATTTACTTTCGTTCTTGTGTGACAGACGAGTAAAAATCATGTCATGTACTACTCGTGTTCACACATAGTTTAATCCATGGTATAATCATATACTCCGCCAGGTATAGCATTCAGAAACACATAGTGACGTCAATCGATGCTTAAGCAAGACATTTACAACAAGTTCGAAAGACACGAATGTTGTTGGATGTTTTTTGACGTGACAACTCCTGATAAATCGATGAACACCGGCTGCACGCACGAAAAAGGATGACTTCTTGTCCCGTTACGTTGGAGTGAGAGCGCTACACGAGTGAGCGAAAGACACGATCGGCTTGAGCGTACGGCTCGCATCTATCTCTCTTCCACTAGATTGGCCTATGCGTCCGAGGAGAAGATTTTAAAGTTTTGCAATGACGTTGTCACGTCAAACTATCGTCCGTAAACCAACTTTACATGCAACCAATTTTTTTGGATCATGGTTTAATCTACCGAGGAAGGTGCAGATGATACCGAATGCTACCGATGTATGGTAGAGGAAAAGATGGAACACTGCGTTATATCTCGATGAAGCCACTTCTTTTTCAATGTGTGTGCGTGATAATGTTGCCATGAAAAACATTAACAATTTTATTATGGAAACTACAAAATACAAAATACAAAATACAAAATGTTTATTTGTTTCAATACATGTACACAATTTTACATTAGGACCCTGTCTGCTGCCGTAGCGTGAGCTGTGTTGCAGCAGCCAGTGCCTTCCCAGAACTAGGTACATATTACAATTTAGAGGTACTATTTCTATGATTCAATATAGTATGAGAAATACATAGTAGATACATACATAAATATATATATGTTTACAATTATTGATGTGTTCAGTTATTTAGGGTGTAGTTTAAGTGTGGTGTGAGTAAGGTTGTACGTGTGCGAAGATTTATGAGTTCATGTAGTGGCAGCGTGTGTTGAATGACTATGAAATTGTATTATAAATGTCTGTACGTGAGTTTGGTTAATTGATTGTGTTATTCATACATGAATCCATGGTTGACTTGACTTTAGTTCACTTTCATTAGTATGGTTTCTAAAGATTTGTAATCATACCGTTGAAGCCATTCGTAAATAGTTGCTTTTAGTTTGTGTGAATGTAAATTGTTTATTTGAAATTGTGTCCTAAGCAAGTTATAGAAGATAGGGGCCATATGGTTATAGTGTCTCCATGAAAGAGCAGACTTGTATCCGGGTACTGGGTATTTGTCACTGAAACTGACGTGGTTTTCACACATTATGATTTAAAACACGGGAATTACTCACGTACGATGCACGAAAACTAATATTAATTCCCAAACTCTACGTTAGCAATTTCCATTCCAATTTCCAAACTTAGGAGATTTAATATTTTAAAACTGCACATATTTGTAAGAGTTTATTGTTACGGCTTTTTCAAAATTGACTTGTAAAAAAACTGCACAGTTGTTAAAAAGAACCTCAAAATGTAGTCCTGGCCACACTTTTATGATGCACTATGTATATTTAAGTACACGAAATTATACCATAAACCAATGCAGATAATGTCGAGGTAAGAATGACCAAGCTAGTAGCGTAGTTTTTTTGCGTCAATGTGTGACTGTTGTGTACCTATACGACAGTAGCGTAGTTTTTGGCTTCACTTAGATCATACGCCGTGCGCCATCTTATTCTCTAGGTTGATCTGAGATTTAGAGGTACTTTTTTGATAACTTGTGTGCTAACACGGGTAGAGCCGTTAAGTTAGGATGTCGGCTCCACGCGATATGAGTTTCAAACTTGCTTGTGCAAATATGGGTGCACCGGACTTCCCGCCGGGAAACTTTACCCTATATCTGAGAATATGGTGCGTATTATTATCCTTAATATTGCATAAACCTGTGCATATACACTTGTACAGTAATACCCCGCTTTCGGCATACGTTTTGCAAAACCTCGTGCTAAGTGAATTTCGCGCACAGGTAAATAGGTAGGTAGGGTTTGCGCAACATAGTCAGATAAAAGTAAACATAGCCAAAGTCAGTCATTTTCTATTCTTCATACAACTCCTGCAAACACTGGACGTACATTCTGTGGAGCATTTTGCGAATGAATGTATGAAATGTTTCGCTTTTTTAAACAAAAGAATGGAGGTCTTTGGAAATAACCTGTACGTACATAACAGATGCTTATTGATTATTGCTGCCGTTTTAAATAGGTACTTATCGCCACGCCCTTCCCCCTAGGGGGCTGGCAGAGGTGTAATACAACACCAACACTTCTCCGGACGATATTCAGTCTCAAATGTGCCAGAGGGCGAGCCTGTCGCCATACACCGAGCTCCAGTCATGTAGCAGATGACAGACAATAAGCACACCTCACACGCTTTTACACCTATGGAATATTTTAGCCTAAGCTATCTGCTCTACTTAACTATCTATGTTTATGAATGTGCCATATGCCAGTATGCTCGCCTTCATCAGTGTAAAATAATATTTATGCTTTTTAAATATCGTTTAATAACAGTGCAAAAGTGGCCTTATCTCTTATTGTACCTTGTCACGACTGCAGATAGGCTTCAACCAATTTTGTCGAATTGGACACAGAGTTAGGTAACTATCTACTTTAATGCCAACATGTTTGATGAGTCAAATTTGAACTAATTAAAACAAAATAGCTCATGCACTACAGCTACATATGCTTTGGACACACACATAGTTACACATACCTACCCTTACAAGTATTTACCCTAAAAAAATCAACAGCGTCTTTTAAAAACTCCCTCTCTATTAAAACTGATTACTTACTTACCAATTACTCAAGAGTTCCAGTTCTAAACAGTAACCATGCACTGCCCGCCACTAAAATTGTATCACAAGAAATTCCAACCACCACCCATGAGGGTGACATGCGAGCTCGTCGTCCGAAACCCTCAGCGCTCAATATCCGGTCTATATCTCACGTTGATTATATCTCGCCGGCTGGCCGTCAATCACAGGCCAATAACCTGCCGCTCGAAGCTATGTGGCCCCGATAAGCTTTTTGGCCTGGTAACTGTTACCATATAGAACTTGCTACGCTACATTTTCCGAACGTTTAATGGGCTTTAATCAAGTAATGCGATGATAGCCTAGTTGGAGAAGGCCCGCCTCTCAAGCCAGAGAGAGCGGGTACGAACCCAGCCGACGGCATGCACCAAAATGATCATTGTGTGAACATATGCGCGTATTGTACATAATGTCATCTGCTACATGACTGGAAAACGACGTTTCCACGTGCAAACGATGTGGCAACAGGCTCGCCCCCTGTCACATTTATAACTGAATATCGTTCAGCGAAGTGTGGATGTTGTATTACCAGCCCCTTCGGGGGAAAGGCGTGACGATATGTTATGTAATGCAAGTAAGTCATCAAGTAGCATATTTCGTTTATTATGGGTATTTTTATGACAAATCCAATCGTACCTCATTGTAAGCCACATCCGGTCCAAGATATTAAATAATAATGCGACCAAATGCAGGCCTATCAACAAATAAAAACCAACAAATACATACGAATCCATCGACCACTTATTTCACAAAACTGCTTGAAGCGATGAAACGGCAGGAACGAACACATACATAGTTTAAGTAAGATTGCTTACACACTTTCCTTTCTCCTGCTTTCGCCGTCGTAGTAGGCCATATAAATCACTAAGTTATATGAGGTATCGTCTTGTCTATTCAAAAACCTCGAAAAACCCATTTCGCACGAAGCAGCGCGATTTATTTAAGGGTACATCCGGAAGCTTATAAATATACTGACACGGAAGAATCGAACGTAAAACACGAGACAAGTGCTGGATTTATAGACACGGCGTAGGAGGCTAGGTAGAGAGATTACCTCACTCATGAAGAAATGGATCTTACCCCATTAGCAATAAAGTATAGCCTCAGAATAGAAAAACATTTTTTTTTTCTTTTTAATTTTTATAGACTCCAAGACATAGTATATTAACATACTCCGTCAGATATACATATTTCATCCCGATCACGTGGGCAACATGTACCTAGTGCCGTCAATCGACGCATAAAGAAGACCAAATTGAATCATTTACAAATAGTTCAAAAATTTTATAAAAATACTAGCTGTCACTCCGCAACTTCGTTCGCGTTTATTATTTATATCTTCTTAATATATATAAATCTCGTGTCACAATGTTCGTCCTCAATGAACTCCTAAACCACTTAACCGATTATAATAAAATTCGCACACCATGTGCAGTTCGATCCAACTTGAGAGATAGGATAGTTTAAATATACTTATATAAATATATATATATATATATATATATATAATAAACTCGAACGAAGTCGCGGGGTGACAGCTAGTATATATATATATATATATGTGAGCTATCCTATCTGTTAAGTTAGATCGAACTGCACACGGTGTGCAAATTTGATTGAAATCGGTTAAGTAGTTTAGGAGTCTATAGCTGACAAACAACGTGACACGTAATTTATGTAAATTAAGATTAAGAAGAAGATATTATATAATATATTTTTAAAACTTTTTTATACATTGTTTGACAGGTTAATTAGTGGGGAGGTTTGATGAAAATCAAAGGTTTTTTAAGTTTATTAATTAAACTTGTCGACAGACTACCTCGTAGTAAATTTTCTATGGACATTGCCATCGTCCATTTTCTTACTTACCCTGCTAACATTCTTGCATTCCAAAATATGTTCCATCTTCGTCGGCAATTTGTCAATGTCTGCCTTCAGTCACTTTAGTGAAATCCTTTCCATCCAGTTAAACCAAGACGCGGGTATTTGGTTACAACCTATTATAAGTAAATATAGAAACAAAATGCTTTGCAGCAGTACCGTTTATTAGGTCTTTGCAAAGAAAATCTTTACCACAACGTCGCTTAACGTGGTCAAAAGACGACCTACTTAACAAAAAAAAAAATATATATATTTTCTACATGATTCTAAAAACTCTCTGAACTTGTTTTTCAAATATGTTTAATAAAACATTTAACTCCGCCATTTTGAAAAATTTACAAAAACTGCCTCGACCAAATAAATCTTTATAGGTAATTATTGAACCTACTCACAAAGTTTCAAGAGAATCGGTTAAGAAATGTGAATTCAGACAGAAATCCGGATTTACATAGTATGTTTATATAAATAGTACTAGCTGGACCCCGCGATTTCACCCGCGGTTAAAAAGTAACCTATGTGCTATTTTAGACTATAATCTATCTCTATGCCAAATTTCATCCAGATCTGTTCAGCCGTTCTGGCGTGACAGAGTAACAAACATCCATCCATCCAACCATTCTTACAAACTTTCGCGTTTATAATATAATATTAGTAGGATGTTTATCAGTCTCTGGCAGCCATAGTACAAGCTTTGCTTAGTTTGGGGTCAGGCGACCGTGTGTGGAAAAATAAAAAAAAAAAACCTACGAAAGCATTTTTGTCGAAGCTGAAGCAGAGACGCTTCGCTCGCCAACGCTCGCTCAGTCGAAAAAGTCGCTTTCCGCGTCTGTCTCTCTCTCTCTCTGTATATTTACTAACCACTCCTTAACCGTACAACGAATCTTGATGCGGTTTTCGCCATCAGTTAGGTACTTTTTACGAAAAGTTTCTAAAGTACCGTGCAAAGCCGAGGCAAGTCGCTAGTTTTTGCATAAATTTACAGCTAAGTACATAGGTACTTACTTAATCTGGGCAACTATTCAGGTCGCTTAAGATAGTAGAAGTTTTGAGGCTTCCAGCCAGACTAAACTGATACCTGTCTAAGTCGAGCTTGAGAACTTTAGCAGATCATGACTAAGTAAAGCGACTTCATCAAGTCAGATTGTTTTCGATTTATCTTTAGTTACAAACTCGAGTGTTTGTAGTTTGAGCTATGTACCTTGTAACAATAGTAATATTACTAAATAATTACTTATTATAAAAAAAAAGGAAAGCTTAAAAACCGATTTACTGTCATCGATGTAAGCAATATTTAGACTTTTGTTGATTTTTTAAAAACTGCTTGACCGATTTCGATAAAATTTGTATGGGTTCACCTCGGGAGTATACTTTTCGAACTAAAACATTTTTTGAAGTTATACTTCTTTTGGAGCGATAAAGAAAAATGATGAGAGTGAATTTTTACAATGCGCGCGCACACCGACACCTAAATTCTACATCGTGAAGTTAGTTCTAGGTGGCATGAAAATTGATAACTATGTTCAAGTTGTATATTCTAGTATTTTTATATTTAGAATACGTGTTTCGTAAGAGTACAATAATAAATAAATAAATATTATTTTGGTGTTTTTATTAAATCAATTTCATATACGACGGTGATTTACTAATAATTTATTATTTATTAGTATATATATTATATAAATTGAATATTAGCGATAAAACTGATTTTTTTATTATTGTTTCATGGTTAGCGAAAATATCAATGTACATACACAAAAAAAACCTACAGACGAATATAATATAACCTCATCCTTTTTGGAAGTCGGTTAAAACTATGCTAAAACTCTGTAGCTTATGGTTTAGATAACTAAAATAGAGTTCATATAACTTTTCTATGTTATTTGGATGACAGAGTTACGTTTACTATTTCATCAACAATTTTGCTCCTACACATTCAAATCTTAAAAAATTTACACGAACACATAAGATTCCTCCGATTTTGTACTTCCATTATTCAATTTCGGTTTATCTTCGATTTACAAGCGATTCGGAACATCAAAAAATCGGCTACATGCCAAATATTGCATTTGACTTTTACAGGCAAATAAAATAGCGAAGATCAAAATGTACTAACTTATGCAAAGATGTTTTCCAATTTTAGTGTCCAACATAAAATGTAAGAGTCGGTGACAGGTGCTCGCCAGATATGAAATGCTTAAATCCGTGTACTTCGGCACTCGAATCACGTCTTCGTCGTCCAAGGGTATTTTAAAGTGGTATTTAGGACGGAGGACGTTCGTAACATTATGCTATCGACAATTTGACATTAAGAAATAAGTACTACGTACTAAAGAAACTGTTCAAAAACAAAAAACGTTAACGCAACTTGATGACAGCGGAACCTACCCGCGTAGTGACTACCGGGCATCGATTCTACGTAAGCAATTGTTTTAAAATTGTATTTATGGGAATTTGACGTCGCACGTCATGTGCATTTGCCAGTGTCAAGTACTAATCATTTGTTTTCACAGATGATGGGATGATGATGATGAAGATGATGAATCCCTTCCCTTTTCCCATTTCAGTAAAGTAGTAGATATCTTACTGAAACTTTAAGTGAAGTTTTGCAGAGAACACAAAAAATCGTGTTTCGCAATTTGCCCACACTCGTGCACGTTGACGAACCGGTAAACGTTAATAATCTACCATTATTACACTTTAACACTCGAATTAAATAATCCAGTACGTAGTACGTAATGTACTATGTCGCTACTTACTAAATTTCATCATCCGAAGATTTACTTTCTTCCACTGCACTATTATTTCGATGGTTAAAATAGTAGCCTGTGTTCTTGATATTTCCAATAAATATATAATAAAGATACAAGTGAGAGGCCTCGACCCAATCATTGCAACAGACTTTTGAATCTATAAGCGTTTGTGGTTTAAACAGAGAGAGCTTGACGAACTATGAACGATATATAAAGGCTTTGAGGAGTATTTGAGGAATTGTCATTTTCATTTCGATTCGTCATAAAAGGTCAGTGAGGCAATTGCGTCTTTCGAGATTTACTGACCAACCCTTCAGAAATTAGGCGCCACCTACATTTTTTTCTATCTTTAGCTGTAATTATTACAAGATGGTGTTAGTTGCCTAATTTGTGAAGGGTTTGTCAGTAGCTCTCGAAAGATGCAATTGCTGTGGCACAGACGCATTTGCCCCAGTTGAACCTACGTGCTATTTCAGTAGAAACGTCGGTATGAGTCGCTAGCGAGATGTGTTGAGAAGGATAGGAACAATTTGGAACTGTCAAACTTTGAAAAACTTTTTCAACATTAACATCAGCATCATTTTCTATTCTTTTGAATATTTTGTTCCAAATCCAGTTAAATTATAGTTCTTAAATGCCTATCTTTCGCTTAAACATTTACAACTTCTAAGACACTTAAGTACCTACTTAAATAGATAGTTATTAACATCCAGGCATATCACAGAACATGCACAAATGTTCATCACATGAATGTCTGCCAAGAATTTAGCCAGGGAACCCACGCCCCTAAACTCAGAATACAGGTTCACTGCCAAGGCAAAATTCAAACATAGGCAGACAGAATTACGAGTACAGACGTAAATCGAATCGTTACAATTATATGGTTGAAACGGGAGCGTCGTAGCAGTATAACAAACCATTGTTTGCGTCTTCACATTACTTTCAAACTTAAGTATATGCAAAGTAAACGTCATTTCAGAGATACGCATGAAAGCAGCGTCGTCCTTGGGTTTATTTTGCGAGGGACGTAACCAGGTATTCAATAACTCTACCCCTCTCGTATATGACCTCGAACGGTGTTATTTCGAGCCAAGCCTTTGAGGGTAGCCATCTGTGCCCCATCTAGGTGTAACAAGGAATATGCTAAATAATTGGGTTTCGCACGCGTTTTTCGTATACTTATACGGGTGGGAGGAAGCAATGATATGTTTTGACAAAAGAGAACTGTAAATCTTTATCGTAATGATAAATTTATTTTCACCTTTGTCAAACATACTTGACTTATAATTATAGTAATATGACTTCATATTACTGTCATGGTACTAAACGGTCATAAACTGGTTTTACCATATTAAAAACAGTTTTAAATCCAGATCCAAGATTGAGGGTGGTTTCAGCATGCAGGCCTTAAGTCATACACTATTGATAGTAAAATGAAGTCATAAGTTATATAAAGTCATATTACTGTCAGTCTATTAAAGAAATACCCAACTAAAAATGCTTCAAGTAGATAAGAAGGTACTCGAAAACCATCAAATCAGTACGTGATACATTGTTTTTACTCTCCTACTATTAAAAATAAGATCACAACGCTTTAAAAACACCGTACTAAGTTACAATAACCTGCAGAACTTCGTGCGGTCTGAAAACTTTGCCTCTAGGGAGTCTAGTGACTGAAGTAGTTTACCAATCAATATTTTAACTGTGAGTACTGTGACCGTCTCTTAAACTACAGTTGGAATCCGAAGACATCCCGTATTCGGAACACGGCCTTAAAACTCATCTCGCTTGAGGTCTGGCGCCCGACCCTGGATTATCCCTCCATTTTGAATGTAAGCGTGCACAACAACATAGAGCAACACTAAGTATAACGGTCGCTTAGAGATCAATCACTAAGTGATCATTTATTTGCCTAGATTACTTACAAAAAAGATTCAGAAATAAAGAATGTCAATTTAATTCAAATAGAGTTTTGTCAAAATATAATTCAAGGTTTGACAAATGTTTGCATTCCAACTTATATTATAAAAGGAAGTAAAAAAAAATGTGTTTGTTACTACTTCACGCTCAAATGGGTGGACGGATTTTAGTGACATTCGATGTGGATGTAGCTTGTACTCTATAAAATCACATATGCTTCTTTTAAACCGCGGGTAATTCTGTAAGTTCCTGTCCATCCAAAGGTTACCTGGAAGAAATCGCTTTAGGCGATAAGGTCGCCCTTGTACTGCCGAAAAATGTATGTTAGTTTTTAAGATTCTCATGTAGTTTTTGGTGTGCAATAAAGATATCTTGTATTGTATTGTATTGTATTGTAAAACCGTGGCTAACTGCTAGTTAAAAAAATGAAATAGGTACATTTTTCCGAACTCTGTTTCATTTAAACGCGATTAGCAAAGAAATGAGACAATTGACATTGAATATTACCTTGTAGTAGTCTTGTACCAAGACAAGGTTAATCTGTTACATGATGCAGATGTTTTGACACAATATGCACTATGACGGTTTTTTTTTGAAAGGCTGACGTGCCGCACGTGCTATAGACCAGACCCTAGTCACGTTTGCTTGGGTCCTGCCTCTACAATATTACTTACGTAAACATTACGTAAACGAGATTTTTGCTCCGACATTCAGTAGGTAGTTTACCCTCCTTGGAATAAATTAGATAGCCAGTATACCGTTTACGTACTGGTTTTTTCAGACGGTTTTTGGGGTTTATGGCTTTTGTATGCGTAGGTTTTTCTTTAGATTTTATGATAGTCTAAGAATTACGTTCATAATACTATTAGATGCGTAACTATGTATATGTATATACATACGTGTCTTAAACTTACAAATCGAATAGATGCTAGTATTTACATTTTTAGTTGAAAAATAGGCTTACTTTTAACCAAGATTTTAAGAGCACACTTGCCCTTGAAAGAAATGTATAAGGTCTTAACTTTAAGGTTTTAAAGACACATACACATAGGAAAGTCCCTGTCGACATAAGGAGATAAGTATTGCTAAAAAACTTTAAAGTTAAACGATTTTAATCTTAGTTGACTTCACGGGAACTAAATGTAAACGCAAAGTTTAGAACATAGTAGAAAAAATTGTCTCAAGATTTGTAACAAACAAAGTACATCCAAGTGAAGCTAAATTAATAAACGAAGTATTGCCTATGGATAAATATCTTTCGGGATTTACTCGTATCCATTACTCCCGAGATTGTAAGATCGTGAGTTTTATCTAATAGAGTAGACTAATGCTACTTAACAACTTAAGCAATACTAAGCAACTTAAGTAGCAATAGTTAAGTAAACTTTACTTTTACTTGAAATTTAAAAAGTCATGGCCTGCATTTTCCCTTGCGTATACAAGTAAAAATAAAAAATTAAACCCGACACCGATTTTCATAAAGCAATCAAGCATAGAGAAGAACACCCGACTAACTCACCTTTCAAACAAAATTAAAATCGGTTCATCCATTCGAGAGCTACGCTCTACACATACTCACTGACACGTCAAACTTATAACACCCCGTCATTTCTGCGTCGGGCGTTAAAAACAACAAATAATGATTTAAAATCACTGCATGACTTATGCTGATTGATCTGGAACATGGCATGGCTTTTGAGAGTACACCATCAGTCCATCACGTCTGTCACATTCCATTAAACCTCAGAGCAGGGAAATGGATGTAGCTACTTTGTACATATAGGTATACATACTAGGTAATCCGATTGGGTAGCTTGGGTGGATGAAACTCGAGAAAGATTTAAAATAATAGGTTAGGAGACCGTATGCAGATGAAGCGACGTGCATTGTGTAAGCTAAATACACACATTCAATCTACCTATTGTCACAATATGATGATCGATGATAGCCTAGTTGAAGAAGGCCTCCCTCTCAAGCCAGAGGGAGTGGGTTCAAACCCAGTCGACGGCACGCACCAATTTGTTCATTGTGTGAATATAATGTGTTCGTATTGTATGTCATCTGCTACATGACTAGAGCTCGGTGTATGGCGACAGGCTCGCCCCCTGTCACATTTGGGACTAAATATTGTCCGGCGAAGTGTGGGGTGTTACACCTCTGCCAGCCCCGTCGGGGAAAGGCGTGACTATATAATTATGTTATGTCACAATATGGTCACGACCAGCCTTGTCATGTTTGGGACTGAATATCGTTCGGCGAAATGTGGTCGTAGTAATAGTGCTAAATAGAAAACTCATTCAGAGTAATAAGCGTGACGATTACGTTAAGGCACAATATTTTGAATTTTTTTTTTAAGTTAATTAAGAGGTATATAGCCTAGGCTAGTAAAGCAATAGTAAAGCAATATAAAAATACTGGGTACATTAAATAAGTTTACTCTTGAGTAACACGTAAAGACGTCAACATCAAACGAATGTATCCCAACTACTACAACTCTAACACTCTATTCATCGCTCTTAATTAAATTAATGAAGCTATTGATCTGATATAAGGAAATAACATCACAAGAAAACATGATACAATTTTAAAAATCTTCACAATTAATGTCTCGAGTAACGCTAAAGAGCGGCTCTAACCGCGCCAGTCGTAACCGCTAACGATTTAACTGAACATTTCAGCCTCAAAATAACCGCAGCTCTGTAAACCCGAACCCTTATTATCTAAGCTTGTCACAGTCGAGCGATCAAACCGTGTCACCAGTGCTTCCTTTGCAGATGAAATAACGCAGTGAGCGCATGGCCGGCGACGCGCGCCCGCTCCGGACGGCCGCTCGTCTGCCGCCCTTATCTCCAGCATTGTGCGCTCACAGAACAGATGCCTCGTGGAACATGGTACGTACCCATAACCTCTTCATAATTTCCGCAAACAGAATCCTACTTCTCTATCTATTCTGCTCTTTTATTTTTCTAAATATGTCATTCAAATTCAAATTTAAATGTATTAATTTTGTAGACATAATTGTGTGCACTTATAATCGTCAGATTTTCCAATAGAAATCAGAAATCAGAATTTATTGATAACTTCAATAGTTACACATTCATACGTTCACACGTTCACAGTTTAATAAATGTCAAACAATACAAGGGATTATGAATGTCTAAACAGTAATTACATATGTCAAATATGAAATAAATAATTAATGTCAACAAATTAAATTGCACACTTATTCATAATATGACTATCATTATTTAAAATGATAATGATTCAAAAGTCTCTTAATCATTATCAATAAATTAATTCATTGTTAAATTCCAAATCCTACTAATATTATAAACGCGAAAGTTTGTAAGAATGGATGGATGGATGTATGGATGGATGTTTGTTATTCTTTCACGCCAGAACGGCTGAACAGATCTGGATAAAATTTGGCACAGAGATAGATTATAGTCTAGAATAGCACATAGGACACTTTTTAACCGCGGGTGAAACCGCGAGGCGCTGCTAGTTTATACATAAACTAACAACATTAATAATTATGATTATCATCGTCGTCCTCGAAATAATAAAGGAAAGAAGCGGCTCGAGTCTAATTTCTAGTACACAGCGCGTAGACCTTATATGTAACTACAAAAAATCTAACTAACTAATATAACTACAAGCAAACGGACACTACACAGCTCCGTTGACAGTATAAAGTTACGTGTATCCATAACAAAGGACTATAGCGAGAAGGTTCTGTTCTTCTGAGTAGAGGCTCTTTATATCCGAACAAGGCGGTCGAGTCTATTTAAATGGCTTTGACGTTCATAAGTGTATCTTTGATACCTAATTTGAATAAAAACATTTTGACATTGACTTTTTTGACTTTGAAGGAGACAACAATAAATATCACTGCGACTGGTTGCGTTTGTTTGTGGCTACGTTGAATTGTGTGCAGCACCTAATTTAAGCGCTCTATATTTAGGTTTTCGTACCGTATCTCACTTATATTTGTACATTTTATCTATGAAACAAAGTAGCTCTTCGCCTCCGCGTCTCTTTGTCCGTATACCAGCTAACTCTTCATAAACCACGGAATGGATTTTGTTGAGGTTTTCACGATCACTCAGATATTTTTTTAACGTAAAGTTTACTCTAAAAATGCAGTAATTATTAGCCGGGCCGGGACGGTCGGTAGTCCTACTTCTAACTTGGTATTATAAAGGCGAAAGATTACGTGTATGTATGTGTGTCTGCTTGTTTGGTACCTGTATCTTTAGGATGAAACAGATGGACGGATTTTATTAAAACTTGTTAGAAATGTAACTTAGACACTTGATACATAAGCTACTTTTTAACCGCGAATAAAGCACCACGGAGCGCAACTAGTGAATTAATACTCAATACTCAATAGTTTATTGCTTCCATTATGGTACATGCAGTTCTTAAAGGTAAATTACATATGATTATATACAATTATAATAGAATATGAACACCTTATAATATTACTAGCTGCGCTCCGTGATATTACCCGTAATTATAAAGTATTATAATATCGACTATTCCAGACTAAATTCAGTTGAATGTAAATCTCATCCAGACCAAATTTCGTCCCGATCCGATCAGCTATTCTAGCGTGATTGAATAACAAGCATACATCCATTCATTCAAACTTTCACATATATAGGTATAATACTAGTGAAAAGTGAGATGAGATTAAATAAAACACTCGAATGACCCGATGAGATACGATGAGATGAAACAAATTACACATAAAACACCCGAAAGCACAAAATAAAAAGGATGATAATGTTTATTTGAAGGTAGACAAGACAATCAGAAAGCACTAAGCATTAGTGGAATACACTTAGGTATATGTACATATAATATATGTATCCATTCAATCTAACTGAAAGTTGCTTGACGAGGCTGGGCGTGTTCCAGTTCGAAAAACACCACTATAATATTATTGTATATTTAAGTAAAGTTTTTCATTAAGAGTAAGAGAGTAGTATTAAGGTACTTCTATTACTTACTTTCGTACTTCTTTAGTTTTATTCGTACTTACTTGACATTGATTCAGGTCTCTACATTTCTAAATCTCAACTAGCCTTTGTTACACACCAAAACAAAGACACATGTAGGGTCAACTGGGGCAATTGCGTCTTTCGAGAATTACTGACAAACCCTTTACAAATTAGGCGGCACTTACATCTTTTTTTATCTTTAGTTGCATTATTCCCTACAAGATGGCTTTAGTTGCCTAATTTGTGAAGGGTTTGTCAGTAATTCTCGAAAGACGCAATTGCCCCACAGACGCATTTACCACAGTTGACCCTCTATTTAAGTTTGTTGAGATTTTGCAATTTATCGTTCTGAAAAGGGCCTAATCGAAGTTCAGTATTTTAGTAGTACCCAGTAGGTACATCAAATTTCGTAACACAATGATGTTCTCCACTTAAACTCATCCCTCCCACTCAAGATACCGCCCAGCTCGTTCCCTTAACGATTCGTATTGTTGTTTAACTTAAACCCACAATATTGTTGCAGATGCGTCACTGAACGTCGTCCCGACTCAACTCGACAATAATAGCGCCTTACAATGAACTCTACGGAACTCGCCGACGTCAACCGCCCCACGACCATTGTCACCATTGGCACTAGCTTCATTAGGCAATGGTGAGTCTAGAGAGTGATGACCTGATGTTGAGATAGCAAATTCTCTAAAGCAAATAGTAGATAGATAAATAAATAAATAAATGAATAAATTCGGGACACTTCCACACACGGTCGCCTGACCCCAGATAGATAGATACATTTTATTTTTCACACCAGAAATAACAAAACAACAGAACAGAAAACTTAAGCTAAAACAACTGTGTAACAACTGGCGGCCTTATCACTAAGAGCGATCTCTCCCAGGCAACCTTAGGATGGAGAGGATACATATAAAAGAGTATGGGACAGGGTGTGCAAAAATTAACAAAAATAAAAATTGATATTTTAACAAAATAATGTGATGTATGTGAATGTGAATAATGTGATGAACATTTGTGTTTATTCTGTCTTCAAGTACGTACGAATATAGAATAGGGTAGACCTAGACGAATCGGCTCAATTTTTCTTTAAGCATAAAGGCCCATTTACATAGTGCAAGTTTCTTGTACATTCAAGAGCAATCATTGTATGCAATGATAAACTCGTACCTTCAGAAATTGTAAGCAACTATTGTTTAAACGATGTAAGTTATTTGTTAATTTAATCCTATTGTTTGGAACAGGAGAGAAACTTGTACCGTGTAAATCATTCTTAAGAAAGTCATACTGAAGTGTAATATATGTTAATTTTATTCACAAAATGGTAATTACTAACAATCCAGCTACGCAATAATCATTTCAAAACTGCAGTTGTTCAAAAATTGTCCAAAATATTAACTACAATATAACTTTCCAGCAGAAATATCCGCATTGCTCCATTTCTCGGGGCGAATGGGATTATACATGTAATGTAACTAAATTAAGGTTTCTTTACACTATAAGCTTTAGAATAATTAACAAAATTCAAATAGTGAATAACGTGATCATTATTAATGAATTCCACATAAATCGCATATACACGGGACTCTTCTCCCTCCTATGGTCCACATTTTTCGTGGCACGTCTCTTCGCATGCATGGCGCTAAATCCAATTCTCTGATGGTAGATACATGATTTTTTCTGAGCAATGAATACAATGCCAATCTATCTGTTAAATTTTTATTCTAGGCGTTCTTTTATTCTTCTTCTTTATAATTCTTTCGTCAGCCTTTTTTTTTCAGTCATATTCTCTTTTTCTACCACTTTTTTGTCAGTCTTAAGTTTTTAGCGATAGTTTTCCCCCATGCGTCTTAATGAAACCTCTTGAGGAAGAGACTCTTTTTTGTAAAAAAACAACTCAATCAACAAATGAGTCAAACAATCGTTACATTAATCACCAACCGAATTGAAGTTCACTATTCAATATTTATTTTCGTATTTCATGTTGTTTCAAACCCTCATATTCTGATTGACTGCAATAAAAGAAAAACAACGCAACTTCGTATTGCCTCACAAAATACACAAAACATAGCCGCGCTCTTCTGGTTGGTGCATGATGAAAGAGTGCTATACAATTGAGTGTGTGTGCGTGCAAAACGTCATAAAGAAGAACTTCATAAGTAGAATTTGGTTTGACGCTAACGCTTTTCGGTTTGCTACTGCACTTTTGACCGAAACTTTATGGAATTCATTAACATTAGTGTTCTTTTTCTGTTTTAAAACGTTCTTTTGTGTTACCTAATTTGTGTCGGTTTCTTTTGATTTCTTTTCTATTGACGGAACAGTATCCCAATTACTAACAAACATTGTGTAGCATCAGAATAGTAATAGAGTGTTTTGCCCTTTTCTTTCTTTTAGTTTTTAACTCGATCGAAAAATAGATAACACTGAAAAACTGTTCCGAGACTATTCAACGTTTATTTCTAAAGAGGTACCTATCTATCAAAGGAAAAAACTGTTAACTTTTTTTCACGAAAACGACATGCTATTCCTAGCATGTCGTTTTTATAGCAACAAAATTGTACTGCAAAAGTGAAATACGAGTGGGTACAGTCCCACCCATTACTCTCCATCGTGCATATTTTATTGCAAGCACAAGTGTTTCTACAACTCCAAAGACTCTCAGAAGAGTGCTAGAACGTCCTCCTAACATTTTCTACGTTAGAGACGTTACTAAATATTAAATCTTACGAGCGATACGATAGAACTTGGTGCACTAAATTTTAGATAATGTGAATAATACAATCGTTGCTAGACAGGTCATTGCTAGAGGGAACAAACGTGCAGTGGGCCGCAATTTACTACCGCTATGATTAAGTTATGTTAGAACTTCAAGGATAAACAAGATACACCTGGCATGAGTACAGAATTGAGATACCTGCTAATGTCTTGCCGTCTAAGCGTTGTATAGACTCTGAATAGTTTTACAGCGTTTTATCTTTTCAGAAATAGTTTAAAAATTTGAAACACTATTTCGAGGTTATTGATTAGCCTTAGCAAATGACATGTCCAGATGAACTGAACAAACATTGTACGGGCCCCATGATGTATGACGCAACCCTAGTAATAGACGAACCTGTCACGCACACTAGTATAAAAAAGTTGGCCTGTCACTTTTCGTTCGTTTTCGTTCATAGACAGTACGGAATTCTCTCTAGACATATAAGTACTCGTAGTAAGGGGGTTTGACTTTTTTACTGTTTAAGAAAATTTTGATGGGTACGTGTGGGTACACTGTTGATGTTTCTTTCGCTGTTTGTAATGTAGTTTGAACTATATATGCAGCTAAATCTATAATGTAATTTTAGTTTTAAAAGTGAAAGACATGTATGTAATAGTAAATAGTGTAAACTTTTAAAACTAAAATATTGGTATCAGGTGCAGTTAGGTAATGCATTTATTTTATGGTTTTAACCAAATTTAAATGAAACTGTAGCCTCTAAACCAAAAAACGGTTTTTATATACTATCAAAATCTTGTCAAGGATATCAATAAGTGCTACGATAGAAGTAGTCGATGATTAAGACTATAAGCATAGCATATACGTACTTATTTAGGTATCTCTTTTTAGACATTATTCTATACTAAACTTAATCAATAACCACCTTACTATTAAACGCTATTCGTAAATAGTTACCTAAACATTGTTTCGTCTTTTTCTTTCTTTAATTTTTTTAGCTCAAACGAAAGAGACAAAACACTGTAAAACTATTGCAAGGCTGTTCAACGTTCAGTAAAGAGTAATTTTTTTGAAAATCAGATATATATCTTATAGAATTCAAGTATTCATGGTAGTAGTTGTAAGGTTAGGAAGTTTTTTAAAGGTGGTTTAGTTTGCATTAAGAATTGTAGCGTGTAGCGATAAGGGTATTGATACAAACTGTTAAGTTTTTCAATACTTTTTGTTTTAGAATGTATATATTTTACGAAATAAATAAATTTAAAAAAAAGTAGGTAATTAAAAATTAGAATGACAATAATAATAAATTAAAAAGTAGATAATTTACCCTGTCATCGTGGGTCATCGGTTTTCAATCAATCATCCTTTTTATCAAACGATTATTATCATTGATAACGTACTATCAACCTACAAAACTTGATTTATTAGTCTGTTCAATTTTTTGCCAAATAGTAGCTTTATACGTACGGACATAGTAGTCGTACGTATTTGTAACCACTTCATAAAAACCTTCTTAAGGCCCCGTATTACACGAAATCACCAAAAACATGTTTTTTTGCGCCTAGTTTGCTATGAAGTATTATGATGCAAAAAATACAGCTGGTAGAAGAAATAACCAACTAAAATTTAACCGAAGTACAATTTTGGAAATCGTTGTCATTATGAAAAAAAAAATCACAAAAAGTACTTATTTGTTTAACAAAACTATCGGAACGTAGTTCTCTAAACTTTCAGCGATTACACCACATTTTTTTTTCGATTATTAAATTGCCAGATTAGTTGTCTAAAGTTTAATCGAGCAACTTATTCTTATACATATTATTGTGTGTTCTTAATACGATTAATACCAATAAAAACGGCAAAAAAAAAAATGTAATTTAGGCGTCGATCTCATTTTACCATCAAATATGATTAACTATTTTCAACTCTAAATAAACCGGGTACGTCTAAGAAATCGTATGTGTGGGTAGATAATCGTGGAATGACCGAGCCTTAAGTCGTTGAGAAGTAGAATTGCGACAAACGACAGAATCCCGCCCGCCCTCCGGTCACTTATTTTACGAGCGATCGAATAGAACATAAAAACTTTACAAACGATCTGAACTGCTGACTACAAAATGGCTTTTGGGTCCCATCTAGACAGCTTCCAACATTTGACATACTACTTTAGAGTAAGGTTTATTTGGATTACTCAAGTTTCGTTACGAGTTGTCTCTTGAGGTGTCTAAATCTTATAATTCAAGGGTTTACGATAAAGATTTTGAAGTTTAGGGGGCCTACCACGACATGTTATGATGGTTACGTTTGGTTTTCAACGCTGCACGACCATGGACCTTATTGCGCGGCGATACGACTCGCGATCGCGCAGCGTCG
The DNA here is from genome assembly GCA_911728515.1 of Peribatodes rhomboidaria. Lineage (NCBI taxonomy): Eukaryota > Metazoa > Arthropoda > Insecta > Lepidoptera > Geometridae > Peribatodes > Peribatodes rhomboidaria. The sequence goes on from OU452175.1 coordinate 13,711,888, forward strand.
ACAATAAAACGTAACCATCATGGCAAAAAGATGTCACAGTAGAACACCAGATTTGTTCAAGAGGATGGCTCACTTTATATTTAAAAAAAATATATAAAAAAATAAATAGCGGGAAATTTGCTCACACGGTCGCCTGATCCCAAATTTAGCAAAGCTTGTACTATGGCTGCTATCCATACATTTATATTTTTAAATACATTCTTAAATAATATATACGAACACCTTCACATATAACAAACACAAAATAAATGTTCATCAAATAAATATTTGCCCAGGAAATATAATTACAGGAATATTCCCAGGCGGGAATTGAACCCGCACCTCCAAGTTCAAAAGGCAGGTTCATTACCAACTGAGTCACCGAGACGTTCAATTAAGCCTTTTAGGGTTCTGTTGGACTTTTCTACTTTTATGCTGATTTGGATCACCTTATTCCAACAAGTCCATGGTTACAGAATGAACATGGGAACAGAATATGGTCCTAGGGTTTAGAATAGCACCATACTGAAACCTAACAAAATAAGTCAATGAGAAAAAACACAGTGAAAGATGGTGACTTAAAATTACTACGTCTCACAAATACTACATTGCAATTTATCTTACAGATTACGAAATAGAACCCTGCTAAAGACTTAAAGCAACAATTCAGTACAACAAAATGTTCAGTAATCCGACTAACGGATGTTACGTCATAACACAATGTAGAAGACAATGGCTTGAAACATTTAACTCCGGGACATGAAACGATTTTACACCAGTTTGATCGGTGGACTTTCAAATTTTAATATGTAGTATATTGTACAGGTAGAGGGTGGGAGGAAATCGACCGGTAAATATACATGGATGATAGTAAATGTTAATGTCAATGGTGTATCAGTTAAACTCTCCCAGGTTACTAAAAGTTATCTACAGAAGCTCTTGTTCACTAACTAAACACGAATAAAATATTTGGCAGTTTTGCTTGTAATTAATTTTCATCATGTTTTATAATATTATGTCCAAAGAAACAGATAAAGTACTCGTACTTGTACTCCTGTTTATCTGTTTCTTCGATTATACTAAACTAGCTGCGCCCCGCGGTCACCTGCAGTTAAAAAGTATCCTATGTGCTATTCTAGACTATAAACTATCTCTGTTCCAAATTTCATCCAGATCTGTTCAGCCGTTCTGGCGTGAAAAAGTAACAAACATCCATCCATCCATCCATCCATTCTTACAAACTTTCGCGTTTATAATATTATATAAGATAAGCTAGTAATTAATGCCTAGGTTTTAGATAGTGAAGTACGTGATTGAAAAAATACGAGTATCACAAAAAAGAGAAATGAATTCTTTATTTTTTTTTCTCGTTGGCCAGGCTTTACCAAATCGGCTTTACTTCAGGTCCAGTGGCTTATTGGGTCGGGGTCTACGGTCGTAGCGCAATCATCTACGACGGTGCTACGCAAGCTATTCACTGGAGCTTACTGCCCTAGCTAATACAAGTTTGAATCGGCTCTAGCTGGTTCAAACCAGATTAGATTCTGGGCTAAAGACCACTAGATACTTGAGATTACAGCTTTATGTGCTCGTTCTAATTTTGTGGGGTACACAAATTGAACACTGTGTACTTCGTGCTTCGGGACAAAGTATCAAGCTTTTATTTGAGCCATTCAAGGTTCTACACTTAGCTAAGTCGGGTATTGAAATACGAGTAGCATATTACGTTTATAGGGATACTAGCTGCGCCCCGCGGTTTCACCCGCGGTCCCACAGGAACCGTTGATTTTTTCGGGATAAAAAGTACCCTATGTCTTTATCTGTACCCTAGACAACATGTTTGCAAAATTTTAAGACGATCGATTGAGTAGTTGAGACGTGAAATCGTTACAAACAAACAAATTCACTTTTTTTCACGTTTATAATATTAGTTAGGATTGGATTTATGCGGTTAATGGACCAGCATTGCATGGGTGTTTTTTTTTTTTTTGTTATGTACAATAGGTCGGCGTTTGACCACCAACTCGCCTGATGTTAAGCGACGTTGTGGTCTAAGATGGAGCACGACGACCTATAAGGTACTTATTCACTCTAGCCTTGAAGTTTTGTAGAGTGAAGAAGTACAAAGACGGCAGTTGAGTGAGGCGCTACAAGTGCGCTACTGCTCAGACCCGTCTTCGAAACTGTTTTGTTTGATCCTGCTCTGAAATGATCGAAACAAATCAAATCATAATTTTATTTTATGATATTTGCTCTAGTTTGATATTATGTAGGTATTATCTTGTGAAGGACCTGTAGTTGGTATTTATACAAATATCAGGTGTCAAGCATTGAGTTTTGGTTTCAATAATTTCAAGCACTACAAAAGCTTTTGTGCATAGCTTTGTGAGCTTCAGTAATTAATAATAATATACCTAATTACTTGAATAAATATCCACGTACGATAATATGAGGGTGAGTGAGAAACGTACAGCTGCAGTTAAAGCCCGTGTGATGGAAAGAGATGCATAAAGCCTGCGAATTAGCTATTGTCTATAAGGTATGTTGTGGCTAAAGTTCGATTTGAATGGAGTCAAAGAGAAAGGCAGATTTTTGAAATGAAAATTAATGTAAAACTATAACTTGTAAGATAAAATGTTACAAGTCATAAGTCGAAGGATCAATGAACTTTTGTCTCAATTCACATTTAGGCCTAAAATTGGCCTCAATAAGGTGAGATGGGACAAAGGTCAATGAACTCTTTCCTCAACCAATCTGAACCGAACTATAGAAACCCGATTAAAACTTGGAATCGGAAGAGATGCAAAACCGAAAAATAACCGATTTATTCACAAATATACTTGTCCTAATAAAACGAGCATTAAAAACATTGTGTGGCAAACAACTTTTTAATTTCCTCATGTTTCCAAACTTCCGAATGTTTTTCTAACAAACTTCGAAGATTGATGAGATATTTCGTTTGGCTGTTATTTATTTTGAAATTAAAGTACAAATTAATAGAATTGTATTTGTTTGTGTTTTTGATTTGAAAATATGGTTAGAGAAATCTCTCTTTCTCTCACCCTATCTCTCTCTCTCTCTCTCTGTCTCTCTCTCTCCCTCTCTCCCGACTATGTATCCCACGAGGTAAGCTCACCTTTTCTTACTTCACTTCGCTCTTTTCTAAATATTTTAGTCATCGTTATTATTATTTGACTTTGATTATTATTATTTGACTTTGATTATTATTATCATCTCGTAGTTATTCATAGCTTTCTTAACTTGGTTTTCTTTTTAAAACTTGATAAGACATATTCTCCCTTGCTAATAAACGTTGTATAGCATCAGAATCGTTGGTTAGTGCTTTGTCTTTTTCTCTCTTTTAAATTTTTAACGCGATAGAAAAAGACAAAACATGGTATAACTATTTCGAGTCTAAACAAAGTTTATTATTGAAAGGGTTAACATTATTGTGTGAAATAATTGAGATAAGCACTGCATTCGAATCTCGTATGAATTTTACATTTCAACAGAAATAAATGTGTATTTTCGCCACATGAACGTTCCTGAATGCAATCTGAATTCTAAATGAAAATTCCCCACATTGGAAAACAAACCCAACTAATAGCCATGCTATTTCAGGCCGTATTCTTGTAAACCACCGTTAGCTAAAACTATCTGCGCCGCAATTTCACCAGCTAATATCATTAGCTTGGCCGGGATAAAATGTAACTTATATTCTAGGATAATATATATTTATCGGAGAAATGTAGGAATAGGGAGCCGAGCCTTCACATTCCACTTCTGATATCGGGGAAATGTAGGAAATAGGAGCCACGCCGTCGCATCTGATCCCACTGATGTCGGAGAAACATAGGAAAGGCCGCCGCGCTGTGACCTTCCACTTTTGATGACGGGGAAATCTAGTAGGCAGAGGTGTTGTATCTGATTTCTGATCCGTGAACTCGCTATCACGGGCATTTATGGTAGGCGTCAAACTTCAGGAACGTTGAAATAAGGGGACAGCAATGTAGGCTTTTCACTATTTTAATTATACAGTCACTTAGACTACTTAGTTAATGAATGATCACAAAGATAATTGGCGATTTAGAGTAATGGGTTTACGAATGACCATTGCGTGCGACCGCTTTCAGCCCAGTCCTGTCAACCACTGCCTGACAGACATGACGTTCGCCCGAAATCCCAAACGCAACTCCATTCGGTGTTAACCGCTCTAAATGACCATAAACAAATCGATTCATCGTCAAAAATAACAGAACAAGAATACAATCGATTAACAACTCTCAAAATAAACTGATTTTCTTTATCCAATTATATCACGCGCCGTCATATTATTATTCTCAATTCTAAAATTTCAAAATGTTGTTGAGCTATTTAGCGTTACGGGCCAATGTTTCATTTATGGCGCGAAATTCGAATTTTAAACAGCTTGTATTTTTGTTTTTGTGACTAGACCGGGTAACTATTGTATTGAAAATAGAATTTGAAAATAGAAAATGAATTTGAATCTTAGACAATTTCTCTAGTTACTTTACGGACATAGTTAATAAATATGCACCTGATTACTCAAAAGGGCCAATAAAAACTTAAATCGTCAGTTTTCTGCTTAATAACTTACTGGAGCAATCTTGTGCATTACTGTATACTATATCTGCAGAATATTGTAAAGAATGATCTACGATTGGCGCAAATTCCATGAATTCTTAATTTAGTTACCCGGTCTAGCGCCAAAACAAAGAACTTTTTGAAATTTTAATTTCCCGCGATTTCGAAACGTTTCACTTTAAGAAAGTTTTTTTTTTAAAATAAATGTCGCGTTTGACCACGGCATTACATATATTCTGAATGATCACACACACACGCGCTATCAGAAAGTAATGTGAGTGGCTATTTTATTCGTTTCAAATTGGGAGAGACCCAGTTGTAGCAAAAACATACATACATACAAATAGTCACGCCTGTTTCCCATAGGGGTAGGCAGAGACCACTTCTCTCCACTTGCTACGATCCTGGCATACATCTTTTGCTGTATCTGTATCAAAACTGTATCGACAATGTATGTATTTAAAAATATATTTGTATGTCTCTGGCAGCCATAGTACAAGCATTGCTTAGTTTGGGATCAGGCGACCGTGTGTGGAAATGTCCCGAAATGTACTTATTTATTACAAAAAATCGAAGTTTATTAATTACTGAACCTAGTCACAAATTTTCACGAGAATCAATTAAGAAATGAGAAAGAATGCTGTTGAGGAGAACAGCCGGATATCCGCCGGCCATACAAAAGCACTTTCCAAGCTGGAACGGAAACGCTTCGCGCTAACTTGGCTAAAAATAGTCTTACTATTATAACGATGTGATTTTGTTAACAGGAAATTAACAAAATTGAAGCAGCGAACGTGCATCCCCAACGGGGGTTACCAGGACTGTTCCGGGGGCTACTTCGTGGCCAACGGAACAAATTACTCAGATATCTACTACTTCAACACCACTGCTGAAAATATACTCGTTACCGACGGACTCGTAAGTACAGAAGCGTAAAAGCAAACAAATATCAACTAAAAATACTTTTTAATCAAATGGTTTAATCTTTATGAAGGCATGCTAAAACAGCGCTTGGTCGTGACTCTTGAGTATGGTAAAACTAGTATGAAATCGAGATTCATTACTGAGCGTCATTTAAGCATGCGGTCCATAGTGTTGTGTTGTCACGGGAACTAAAAATGTGTACAAAGTCTCGGTAGCTACTTCTAAAAGAAATAATAATAATATAAAATAATATAAAATTTATTTGACACGAAATGATTGTGTACAGTGTTTGATAGTCCCTAGCTACCACGGTAGGATACCCTGTGTTGTGGTAGCTAGTACCTCTCCCCCGCGGGTTCCCGCCTTGTCGTGGCGGGGGGGCTCAGTAGCCGTGGCCTCGGCAACCACGGTGAAGCCAAGAGGAATCCGAGGTGGGGCCGCTTCTTGGGGCTTTTAGCCCAAAGCCCATTTGGAAGCGGCCCAAAGTAGGGTGTGGGTCTGTATGACTTGTCTGCAGACCCACAACTGAGGCGGGGTGCAGTGCCGCATAGGCGAGGCTGCAGCCGAAGGCTGGGGGCCGCGGCGGGAGAGGACTGTTGGTGTGTCGTTGCCACTTTCCCTACCTTCCGCGGCCCAAACGGGGTCGCTACCGTTTGATGGCGGACGCGGTGGGGCCGCAGAGGAAGAGGCGTGTCGGTGTATCGTTGCCGCTCTCCCTATCCTCTGCGGCCGAAGTGGCAGGCGGCGGGGCCACTCATCTGACCCGTCGCATGGGGATCATGGGCACCTAGACATGGGTGCTGTCTAGCGCCCACGGGCAAATTGGTCCCCGAGGTGGTGGATGATGACGATGTGTCTGGTGTTCGGCACATCGTCATCGAGAGGGAGAGAGCGCAAGCTCGAGGAGGTGCTCGAAGGAGCTGGCGCTGTCGGGGCTGCGGAGGAGTCCGAAAGCGTACCCGTTGCCCCGACATTTTGCGCCGAGGTGGAACACCCTTGGGTTTTTAGTGGGTAGGCCGTCAGTGGCGGGATTCCCACATAACCACTCTGTGCCCGCACCCGGGGCTGTTGGTGGTATCCATAAAGGATTTTCCCAAGGTGAAAAAAAAAAAAAAAAAAAAAAAAAAAAGCTAGTACCTACTCTTTCAGTTGTTTGCACTATATTTGCAATTCTACATCATTTGGACACTATACTACACAATATAATATAATTAACACATGAATTATTAAATTATTACAATCGTATTTTGACATTTTTTAACGCCAGGAGTTAGATGGGTAAAAAAGTGTAATGCGTTAGAACCAGTGTGAGTTTGTGTGTATGTATAATGGTATATATGTATGTCAGAAAGGAAGAAACAAGTTCTTAGAAGTAGATGAAAAAAAACTGTTGCAAGATTTGAAACAAACATACGACTGAGGCTACATAAAACTGTTAAAAATATAACACTTCATGAATACACTATGATTATACTAGCTGCACCCCGCGGTTTCACCCGCGGTTAAAAAGTGTCCTATGTGCTATTCTAGAATATAGTCTATCTCTGTGCCTAATTTCATTCAGATCTGTTTACCGATCTGGCGTGAAAGAGTAATTAACATCCATCCATCCATTCTTACAAACTTTCGCGTTTATAATATTAGTAGGAGTAGGATAGTAGGAAGGATGTTACTAATAATTATTTAGAGGTACAGTTGTAAGATACTGACTGCCTCGGTAGCTCAGTTGGTAGTGAACCTGCCTTCTGAGCTTGGGGGCGTGGGTTCGATTCCCACCTAGGGCAAACATTTATGTGGTAATATTTGTGTTTGTTCTATGTCTGGGTGTTAAATATCTATTTAAGTAGGTATGTATTTAAATATATATATGTATGTGTATCAGTCTCCGGCAGCCATAGTACAAGCTTTTCTTAGTTTGGGGTCAGGCGACCGTCTGTGGAAGTGTCCCGAAATTATTTATATTTATTATTTATACACCTACTATATTACAGAAAAATTAAAAACTTTGCCTACCTGTCAGTGTTTCGAGGTTTGAAAGATTAATAAAATCATTTAAAAAATATTTAAATGTAGTTATCGTTATACGACTAAAGTAAGGAACGTCCTGACCGTCCTTGTCAACTACTTTGATGTTAATCAAATTTCAAATAATTTCATGTGCACTGAGCGAACAAAGTCAGGACCTTGAAAATGAAACTAAAAGAGTTGAAAGGTTTGAATTACCTACTATTCACAAGCCCTACAAAAAGTAAGGATACAGGGTGTTATCAAATTCAGTGGCTTTTTAACCTAGGTACCTGCCCACTCCTAAAATTTACCAGAAATAAATATTGACATAGGAGCGCGAGTGCAGTGCATGTTGGTACCGGTCTGCTCTAGTCAAGCTCAGCCACGAACCCCTCGTAGTTGGTTTTTTGGTTAGTAAAATTGAGGCCCAGCTCAATCTGAATCGCACACTGCAAGTGCGTTTGCATTATTTTATTACAATTTCAAAACATATTGAGTTAATGCAAATTAAAACGATAGCACTCTGTATAACAGCAAATAAAGTAGGGGGAAGGGGCATGACTATGCATTTTTGCATTGTTTCCCTCCAGGGTGGAATACCACGAAGGTGTCGTGCTATTGTTTACCGTTTGATCGGTAATCGATAAGCATCGATGCAAGTATGTCAGGGCCACACTACTAGAATTGTATACTACCCTACTGATAGTGGACGTAGTCAAGGATGAGTTGCTTAGGGCGATTGGCCCCCTCTGAATAACACACAAAATCTAATTCCACTTATTTCTCAGTACCATTTTTTTTGCAACTCTGAAAAAACTAAGTTTAAATTTATTTGTTCAGAAATGCTATGGAATAATCATTTCTACCGAGATAATCATAATATTTGCAAAGCGCAAAATACAACATATTTGGATACATAAAAAATTTTAGTGTTGCGTTATCATCGCTCGTAATGTGTGAAATTTTATAAGTAATTAACTTTTTGTTTTACCTATATTTGTAAACAAATCATTTACTACAAAAATGAATAATTTGTCGTCGCATTTTGCTTGCCAATGTAATCGTGCTAAGTATATCTTAAAATATTAACAAGAGTTGCGAAAAACAGTAAATCTTTAAAACTTTTCTCCCCCTGCGTATACATTCTGACTACAATCACGTGTTGCTTGCACACGCAAGTTAAGTGCACATTATGTATGGTATAAGCATTTATTGGCAAATTGATTATGATAAAACTATTATTAATATGATACTATTATTAAGGCGGCGGCTGACTGAAGCCGAACCTCGTAACGCATCAAGCACGTGTATCGTTTTGCCGTAACAGCTCGCTGTATCAACTCAACAGCCACCGGACCAAGCCATGCCGTGAAATGACCTAGTCGTGTTTCGGGATGTAGTCCGGTGTAACCGTTCCGAAGACGGGTCTGAGCAGTAGCGCACTTGTAGCGCCTCACTCAACTGCCGTCTTTATACTTCTTCACTCTACAAAACTTCAAGGCTAGAGTGAATAAGTACCTTATAGGTCGTCGTGCTTCATCTTAGACCACAACATCGCTTAACATCAGGCGAGTTGGTGGTCAAACGCCGACCTATTCTGCATAAAACAAAAAACAAAAAAAAAACAGCGGATTGATACGAAACCACGATAAGTTACGACAATATGTTATCAGTCAGTTTCCACCTTTATGATTCTATAAAGCAGGGATGCAAAACCGCGGCCCGCTGTTAATGTACATGCGGTCCTTGCGGTACGCCAAAATTTTATCAAATTGCAAATTAGTTATTGAAGGTTAAAACATTTGCGTCAGTACCATGAATTCATATTTTATTAATAGGTATTTATTAATACATCTCGTTACGTTGTTGAAACGTATAGGCTTGCTTTCGATGATAAAACGCCTAAGTGATCCTTAATCCTGCCTCACAATCGTGCATCTCTGTTATGTAACTCTTTCCGCGTCTTAATAAAATCCTTACATTTGATTGAGCGTGAATACGTAACAAACAACCACATACAAGCTTTAACCTTCATAACTTATGTAGAAAGCAGGATAAGTTAGAATTAGACTGTATTAGAGAGTAAGGATTTTTATTTTCAACTTGTGCTACGAAGACGTGCTTACCTTTGGTTTGCTTGTTCTGTAGCAGCCAGTGCTGCCCCCGTTTCCGCTGTGGTTGGCAGTCATCATTGCAGCCTGTCTGATGGTGGTCATCCTGCTGACTGTAGGTGGCAACGTGTTGGTGCTGCTCGCTTTCATCGTAGACCGTGCCATTCGCCAGCCCAGCAACTACTTCATCGCATCACTAGCTGCCACCGACCTGCTTATTGGTAAGTTTCTACGCAGTGTTACGATGTTTTTTTTAAGAATGTGTATCCCACCTGTGCTTCTAGCTAAGTTGCCAAGTTGTACAATTGCTAGCCCTTTAACGTTAGCTGCTGATTGGACGAATTACGAGCTATAATAATGTCACGTGATTTTAATCTTAACTCGTCCAATGAACAGCTAACGTTGGAACGTCTGATTGTTTGCAGTAATATTATAATTGCTTGAAAGTGAATGCAACTGAGTTATATGCCCTGGCCCTATTCGGAGATTTGAGATTTTCATCTCACCTTTTTTCGTCCTTGTTGCTCTCGTTTGAAACGTTATAGGTTACGTTACCGTTACGACCGGAGCGAGGGCGCTACACGAGCGAGCGAAAGGCACGACCGGCTCGAGTGTTTGGCTTGCGCCGCATGTTTTTCTCTTTCACTCTTCTTTTGTTATGACGTTGTGACGTTAATCTATCGTCCTTAAACCGACTAGACTAAATTTTTTTTTTGTTTTAATTTGTGGTGTGAGCAAAAAAGAACTTAAATTCTATCAATTCAAAAATTTGGCGACCAACAGGACTCTCTCCCAATTTATTTTTTTATTGCTATCATCCAATTAAGCTTCGGTTGCATCATTTGTTAATTGAGAGCCATTGCGTATGCCTGATTGTTTAAATTCTTGCTGATCGTCATAATTGTTGAATTGTCTGGTATATTGTTGCAATGATTGGGTTTGTATTAATGAAATAATCGAAATAATTATTCATACATCAATAAAAAATAATTTTCGCGAAACATTTAAGAGACTTTAACAATTTAATTGATATTTAAATTTTATTTTAATTTATGTACTGTAATAACGCAGGTACTCGTATTATTCTCGTTTTAAAGTTTTTAAAATCTAGAGTGGTTGAAAAACTTCAACCAACTCTCAAAAACCAACCAACTAACCTTTTAGTTAATTATGTCTATGGGTCCTTGGAAAAACCATTTTTAACATCGAACTGATTAAATTAAATTATTTGAGTCTTTGAAATGTTTCGCGACTTAAAGCACCAATAAACCGCAGTGACTGGTTAGTCCACAAACAAATCACTAATGGTGCGTTTGACATTTCAAACAAGACTGAACAAGGGGTCACTAAAGTTCATTTATATCTTTTGTCTGCAGGTACTTTGTCTCTTCCATTCTACACTGACTACGTACTAAAAGGATACTGGCATCTTGGACCGTTGCTGTGTGATCTTTGGCTCTCGGTCGACTATACAGTATGTCTCGTCTCTCAGTATACTGTACTACTCATCACAGTCGATCGGTTCTGCAGTGTGAAGATAGCAGCAAGGTATCGAGCTTGGCGCACCAAAAACAGAGTCATTTGGATGGTTACCGTCACCTGGATTATACCAGCACTACTATTCTTCACGACAATATTCGGTTGGGAACACTTTGTAGGTTACAGAGACTTACAAGAAGGAGAATGTGCGGTTCAGTTTCTGAAAGATCCGATCTTCAACACAGCTCTAATTATTGGATATTATTGGACAACGCTTTTTGTACTAATTTTTCTATACACAGGAATTTTCAAAACAGCAAACGACATGCAGAAGAAGAGTGAAGCGAGGCAAAGGAAAATGCAATCGATGGTAGCTTTAAGCGCTGGAGTTATGTCGGGCATGGCCGGACGCGCTGCTGGCATGGCAGCATTATCCAAAGCTACTGTTTCTAATGAAGACCAGACCAAAGTTACAGAGTCCACATGCAAACACTCAGCGTCGAAAGGGGCTTTAGCAGCCCCGTTGCTCAACTTAGGTGGGTCTACAGATTCAAATTCTAGCCAAAAATCTTCAGCTCATAAAAGCAGTACAACTGCCACGGGTACATCTACCACAGCTGAATCAGAAGGTGATAAGAGAGAAGATCAGGTAGAAGCAGAAAGGTCAAGTAGTCCTGCTTTTGATTCAGACGAAGAAAGTGTTACCCAGGTAAACCCAAAAAAACGACCGTCGATTGCCAACTTAGTTATGCAAACAGGTACTTTACAATTACTGAACAATATGCGTTTTAACGGTGGCATGCTTGCAAAGCCAGATGTGAAAAATCGGTCTCCATTGGTGAAAAATGAGAACGACAAAACAAAAACATCATTATCACTAATATCAGAAAAAAGTTTACTTGATACTGATAATCATGATACTTCACAAAGCAACGCCCCAACACCTGTGCCTTACGTTGCGCTTCCGACAACTAGTTTTGCATCTTCTCAATCTTCTGGTATGGTTACACCATCCGATCAAGTATCAACCACAATTGCTCAGAGAATAATACCTCCTCCAACAGAATTTAGAAGCAGTCCACCCGTCTCGGAAAGTCCACCGTCTGTTTCAGAATCTTCACGGACAAGAACCGTAAGAGTAGTAAAAATTGATGGGACATCATACGATGTTCTGGTTGGTATGGATGGAGCTGATTTAAGGTATATGGACGAAAGCTCCGTTATTGTAGCTTCACCTACATTTGAAAGTCCACCATCTTCCTTGACCTTCCCTACAGCCACAGAGCCTTCATCGCCGCAGACTTTAAATTCTGCCAACGCTACTAGCACGCCATTATTACAAACGGCGCTAATAAGAGCAACAGCTGAAGCTCAAACTACACAACCGAAAAATAACTTTTCACCCCCACTTCCTGTAAAAGTCAATACAGAGGTAAGCATTACTCCAGGAGAGCGACCGAAACCAAAAATAACTCTCGTTTCAACCACTTCAAATGACAATGAGCCGCAATCTGTAAAGCCAAATGAGGTCAAAATGTCTCCATCCACATTAAATCCAGCAATAAGTCCAGCTGTTGAGAATAGCGATATATCAAGCACTGTTATAGTAACTGGGTCAGGCCGCGGCGACTCCAGAAAGGAGTTTGTAAAAAACATCGGAAAAAAATTAAAAGTTAAACGCTCGAAGCGAGAAGGCCTGTTTGCGGGTATCGGTCGGCAGAAATCCAAGTCAGAAAATCGAGCTAGAAAAGCGTTTCGAACCATATCTTTTATTCTAGGTGCTTTCGTCGTTTGTTGGACTCCATATCATATTTTGGCGTTAGTGGAAGGTTTTTGTACGGACCCGCCTTGCATCAACAAGCATCTGTACATGTTTTCGTACTTTTTATGCTACGCCAACAGTCCTATCAATCCGTTTTGCTATGCCTTGGCGAACCAGCAGTTCAAGAAGACTTTCACGCGGCTTCTTCGCGGCGACTTCCACATCACCTAGTCTATGTATGTCGGTCGCAGGTAAGCGTGCCACTCCTGCGACTGCGTGCAAGACTGTTGACACGCACAATAATATTGATGGAGATAATTTCAACGTTAATTATCTTCAAAACAATAAGTAAATAATAACTGCATACTGCATAGTCAAGCTTTTGGTGGATAGTAATGAATGGAGTATGTAGAATATTCATGTATCTAAATGTATCGTGGTATAGAATAGAGTCGTGTAATAAAAAAGCATTAAAATTTGTATTCGACGAGTGAGTTAAAGGTATTTTTAATGTTTTTAATATCGTCTAAAAGTTCAGAACTGACAATAATTGTTAGAGTTATGTAAATTAATGTTAGATGTTAAAATTCTTCATATTTCTAGTCGAAATGTTTGTGTATTTATGTAAGTGTTATAAATAAGAATTAAAAATATTTGTTAGTTACGTCAAAGACGTATTTTAGCATAAGATATTCATCAGTATTGTAAAAATTTTGTGTGGTGATGAATATGCTATCATTTTCTAAACTAAGAGTGCATTTTAATTTGAAATCAAAACTTACACCTTATCTAATAACTGTTGAAGTAAAAAGCACTTACTCGGTAAGTATTTAAATGAGTGTTTTTTCCCTTGTTCTGTTTTTAACGTGACTGAAAACAAAAAGATACTTAACCTCAAGTTACGTGCTTTGAATTAAATTACTTAAATTATTCATCGCCACATTAAATTACTGACAACAAAACGCTTAAAAGCTTTTCAGCCTTGAGCCCTGGCTAAAGTTTTTCAGCGTTAAATATAGTCAATTATCAATTTCATATCCATAATTTGTAAATATTTGTTACTGTTGGCCTAAGTTAATTTAGTTTCAGTTGTCTTCACACTCTTCTATCGTACGGGATTCGACTATCTACGTCGATTGTCCGTTTTTGATATTTTTTAGGCTACTTCCTTATTTAGCAAACTGTAAGCGGCTAATTGTTTTAGTAAGTTATTTACCTATTATACCTATTTTAAACGGAGTGTCCAAACAGCGAGTTCTGAGCCTTTTTGCCATGATGGTTACGTTTTGTTTTCGACGCTGTGCGACCATTAACCTTATTGCCCAGCGATACGATTCATGGTCGCTCAGCGTCAGAAATATGAGAAAGATGTCATAGTAGGCTCACTGTACGCATTTTGCAGCATACCGCTTGCTGATTCTTTCAGTGAGCGATCGATTCGCGTTTTCTTTGCTAAAGTTCGCCGTTTCGTCGACACTGAGTTTACCTTTTTCACAACGCAGAGTCTGTCGGTGGACAGTGAACCGCTCGCAGTTTGTTTAGTCAGGACGAATCCTTACAGATACTAATTTCAAAAAATATTTTAAGAATAGAAACTAAAAAGCAATAATTCATTAAGTATAATCAAATAAACAATCAACAAAATTTCGAGTATATCAATTGATATTATGGTAGAGTAAAAATAGGTAAGTAAAACAAAAATATATATACAATATAATTAGTGAAAGGTTAATAGCTTAGTTAATTTATACTGTATTTCTATTGGTAATTATAAGTTTTCTCTGGAGGTGAAATGAAAGACGAAAGTGAAATTACTTAGCTATATAAACTTAATAACTACAGTAAGGTACCTAATGATATTATAGTGCAAATATTGTGAAATTTTCTATTATTTTTATTAATTTCCTCCATATTAGAAAAATAAGGCAAATTTTAGAACTTATAAAATATCTGTAAACCTTATAATTTACAACCTTTAATTCATTATTAATTATATTTTATGTCTTATTAACAAAATGTATGTAGTTTACATTTTGTTATTTGTAGAAAGTACTATTATGTTTGATTGTCTAAACTAAAGGACTTATTGTATTGTATAAATTGTTACTTATTTATATTCTTATGTTCAGCTATAATAATTAATGGACAGTATTGATCCTTATACTCGGATCTTTAGCGTGTAGTAAACATATATCATTGTACCTACTTACTCATACCTTAAAATATTTTATTAAAAGGATATTAATTATATAATTACGGGTATGTAATAAATACTAAAAAACAATAGTAGTTATGGTAATAAAATATGGAGTATCTTTAATTATATTTGTCATTATAAACATAATATTAAAGAAAAGTTATACATATATTAAATCAAACATCAAAAGGTGTTTTATAACTTCATTTTTAAATTTTCCTACTTCTTTTTTTTTCTCGTTTCATTTGATTATCTACACTTAATAAACTTATAATCTTTATTAAGAACCTCTTGCCAAAGTTCAAATAATAAGTCTTGAGATTTCGTGATGAGTAAGTGGTATTTCGCTTTTATTAATTAGAAAATAATTATAAATTTGTAAATACGCTTTGTATACTGTATGTTAGATGACAAATGTTTACTTACGTCAAACAGATTTAAATAAATAAAATAGTGAATTAATTTTTGTGTTTTTTTTTTCATGACGCGGCTGCATTTCAAATTCAACACAATTCGGGCTTTCACAACAAGTTTAGCCGGTCAGTTCTCACTCGGCGATCGGCGATGTATCGGGCGAATTATCGCTCACGTCAACTCCGCAGAAAGACGACGAGTTGACCGCTAATGTAGCCAAGAACGTCACCGATAACCGATAACGTTGATTTTAGCGCGACAACGTGATACGAATTATCGCGCGCTCATAAATTTTAATAGCCTTAGCATTTCAGTTGCGCCCGCCACATCTTAAGTCGTATCAAGCAGAGTACTAACAAAGCAATGTTGCCAATAACTGTGATACCGAAAGTTGTGTAGATAAACTTGGTTTCTTTCTAATTATTCCGAAACATTAATTTCTTGACGACTGCTCAATTACTCGCTATTAGGCCACTGATGTTAACAAACTACTACCATCTAGGGGCGCTACACACTTACCCCTTTACCAATAAACGTAATACGTTTATTTGAAAAACGAAACACCGTTTAAACATTACGAGGTTATATACTATACCTCGACTCGTACTGCCTTGGTAGCTCAGTTGGTAGTGAACCTGCCTTCTGAGCTTGGGGGCGTGGGTTCGATTCCCACCTAGGGAAAACGTTGATATGATGAACATTTGTGTTTGTTCTATGTCTGAGTGTTAATATATATTTAAGTATGTATTTAAAAATATCTAAGTATGTATTTCAGTCCCTGGCAGCCATTGTTCAAGCTTTGCTTAGTTTGGGGTCAGGCGACCGTGTGTGGAAGTATTAATTTATTCCCGAATTTATTTATTTATTTATATAGCCTCGTAATGGTTAGACAGTGTTTTGTCTTTTTCTATTGAGTTCAAAAATGTAAAAGAAAGAAAAAGACAGAACACTGTTTAAAAGGGGGTTAGTCAGGCCGGCACAGTCGGTTTGGCAGTATTTGTTTATTAGCAAGGTTGGGCACGAAGCAACTAACTACACATGTTCAGCTTGTGCCGATCAGGTAGTCCATTAAAGTTTGAAACCTAACCGGCACACACTAGGTGGCTTTTATCTAGAACATCATATTATTCAGATAGCCTAGTTGGAGAACGCCCGCCTCTCAAGCCAGAGGGAGCGGTCAAACCCAGTCGACGGCACGCACCAAATTGTTTTTTTCTTTTATTGAATTGATTAAGTAACTGTGACTTTTTTTCTTGCTATTTTACATATTTTGCAAATATAATAACTTACTAATTCCTAAAATAGAACAACAAAGACTTCAATCGTCACTTTATCGATTAGTTTGCTTATTAGAGCAATTCTGGAGCAAATAAAATAAAAAAAATGAAATGGAGCAAATAAAAAAAATGGAGCAAATAAAATAAAATAAAATTGTTCATTGTGTGAACAGACGTGCGTATTGTACATATGTCATCTGTTACATGACTGGAGCCCGGTGTAGGGTGACAGGCTCGCCCCCTGTCACATTTGGGACTCAATATCGTCCTGCGAAGTGTGGGTGTTGTATTACACCTCTCCCAGGTCCCCCGAGGGCGTGACGATATGTATTTGAAATTCAGTTTGCCGCCTGGTTGTGCTGATCGATGCCAGCCCGACTGATGGCGCCCCTTACAGGCAAAAAAGTAAATGATAGACCTTTTCAGGGATTCGTACCCAAAGGGTAAAACGGGTCCTTATTACTAAGACACCGCTGTACATCTGTCTGTCTGTCTGTCTGTCTATCACCAGGCTGTATGTCATTAACCGTCATGGTTAAACAGTTGAAATTTTCACAGATGATGTATTCTGTTGCCGCTGTATAACAAGTAATACCAAAAAAAAAGAAAAAAAAAATTTTAAAGGAGCCCCCCCAAAAAAAAAAACTTTTATTGCATGGGGGCTCCTATGCAATAAAAGTATTATACATTTTTTATGTATGTATATATATTTAATATTTTATATGCCATTTTTATAGATAATGGTACGGAACCATTCGTGCTCGAGTCTGACTTGCACTTGGCTGGTTTTTTTAATGTAATTATACTCATAAACAAAGCTAAGCAATCAGCTAACCAGAATCAAAACCTACAAACCCCGTAATTTGTCTCAGGAGGAGCTGCCGTGACGAAACCCATTAGAATGGAAACCGATACCAAAAATAGCCGAAGGCTCACTGTCTCCGAGGCCGAAGTTGATCAACTTTCGCGATTTATTTCATATTAGAGTGGCGTCTACGTTGTTATTATAACTATATTTAATAGCCATTGTCAATGTCATTGTTAATCAGTATTTCTTTTAAGGTGATTCGTTTCGCTTATTGAGCGAAATTTAAATTTCAACCAGTTTTATTTTTATTTTTTGGAGCTAAACCAGGTACTAGATAATACAATTTTTGATTAACTCTGACTTTTTTTCTTGCTATTTTACTACTAGGTATATTTTGCAAATGTAATAACTTACTAATTCCTAAAATAGAACAATAAAGACTTCAATCGTCACTTTATCGATTAGTTTGCTTATTAGAGCAATCTGGAGCATTATTGTTAAATTTCTAAAACTATCGCAAGAAACGATCTCCGATGGTCGCAAATTCCATTATTACTTGAGTTAGTTACCCGGTGTTAAATAGTGCCAAAAACCTTTAAGTACCTGTTTGAAATTTAAAATTTGCACCATAAATGAAACGCATCATCAACATATTTTAAATAACTAAGACCATTGTACCCTACACTATTTTTAGTGAATATTTTATTTCATTTCATCACCTTAACTGAAATAAAATTCGCAACATCCGCTACGTGAATACGAATCTATTATACTCGTAGATAGTCCTTGCTTGCAAGCAATCTCTAAAATTCCACGCTACTGGCACATGAATCTCGATCTATGTTGACGATCGCCTTGAAGCGACTAAACTCGATTGAAATGTGTTTACACGCGACGACACTAATCCAGCAGCGGCGGCTTCATGCGGCGTTATATTGCTAGGCACGCTGTCTCTACGTTACGGCTACGTTGAACGAACATCAGCGACAGACCGATAGAAATCGATGAACAGATTGAAACCGACTTTACGTAGTTTACCCGGACTCCTTCTGAAAGGCTGGAAATATTTGAGTCGTATCTATGCAAATGTGCGTATGTATACAATTAAATTGTATGTTCCTATTTTGCGTGTGTACAGTGTATTCTACTGTTACATTACATTTTGCAGTTGTTAAAAACAAGGGAATCGAAATTTTTACTGTAGTTCAATTTTTTTTCCATTGTAAAGTTTTTATTTATTTTTTTAATTAAAAATTGAACTACAGTTAAAATAAGGAAATAATTTCACATTCAAAGCTCTTTCACTGACCGACCCTCTCATTCAAAGCGTTGAACAAAAGCTATCACCACCCCATCCTTATCGCTAGCAGCCGCAAACAAGTAGCTTGACTGTTTTGACTGACTGACTGACTGACTGACCCATTGTCAGTAAGTAAATAATTCTTGTACAAGGTGCTGGTGCTTGGGTGTAGTAATACTTAAGGGCGTTGTCCTCTTCGTCAAAGTAAAACACTTTTAGTACATACGTTTTTAAAAATCGAATTTCTTAACCAAAAAACTAGTCACGTGATCAATTAGTATAAAGGCATTTTTTTTTTCGAATTTCGGAATAGGTGTTCTAAAAATTGTTCACTTTGACAGGTAGATCCTTAAATATTAATACATCCAAAACTCACACGTTACATATTAGGCATAAGGTGCTTTTTCCAAGTAACCACACCTTTAATGACCCATGCAGTTAAACTGTCAAATAAAAATATTCTTAGAAGCCGATGAGCTGGTTTGCATGCCCTTATTCTCCCTAGCCCGTTCTTATATAAAACAACCAAGAGTACAAAAAAGCGGCATCGTTTTATGGTCGACACACCTGCAACACGCACGAAACGCTTTGGTTCCTCATTTCTCATACGGACCGCTAGAGTGTGGAATACTCTGCCAGAGTATGTGTTCCCTGACACTTATAATCTGGGTGTCTTCAAGTATCGAGTGAATCGGTTTCTTCTAGGCAAGCGTGCTCCATCGTAGGCCGCATCACTGCTTATCATCAGGCATGTTGGCGGACAAACGCAAGTAATTAAAAAAAAAAGAAGAGTAATTACGCCGCCTGAAACCTGAAAGACTGAAAGCCTGAAGTCACCTCGTTTTTAGTAAAACTGATTTATATCTACTAGGTATTTGTATGGATGATATTCAAAGTACGATTATAATAAGTAACTGGTAGTTACAGGGTAATTATGAGTAACGATAGCGTTTGATTTGACTATTTCGTATACTTGCGTATTTTCGGTGACTATGCAATAATAATGGTTCCATGGAGCTGGTCTGATGATGGAGTCGGAAGGTGGTCATAAGAACTTGTCGATAGTTTATTGTAGACTGGCTGTGATTTGCTCATTTTGGTCGGCTCACGGTTTTGCTATAAAATTTCATCTTAATCATCAGTCAATAGTCAGATGTCTTGTTCTGCAAAATATATACTACAAGCTGCGCCCCGCGGTTTCACCCGCGGTTAAAAGGTATCCTATGTGCTATTCTAGACTATAATCTATCTCTGTGCAAAATTTCATCCAGATCTGTTCAGCCGTTCTGGTGTGAAAGAGTAACAAACATCTAAGTATGTATATCAGTCTCTGGCAGCCATAGTACAAGCTTTGCTTAGTTTGGGGTCAGGCGAGCGTGTGTGGAAGTGTCCCGAATTTATTTATTATTATTATTTATCCATCCATCCATCCATCCATACATTTTCGTGTATCCGAATTCGGTCTGGATTTCTGCCCGGATCTTTGTTTTACTCTAGAGGTCTCTACATTTCTTAACCGTATTCATAAGTTTTTAGATAGATAGATAGATCAGCCCGGTATGTCCCATTGTTGGGTAAAGACCTCTCTTCCTTCTTTCCAGTTGTCCCTGTTTTAGGCTTTGGTTTTTTAAACGTTATTAATTCTTCCGATCGGATTTATACCCTACTCCAAAATTTTTAAAAGTAGACTGAGATTCGATTAATTTGAGTTTGAAATTTGTGGGATGCGATCGGAAACGTTTCCGCCTTATTGTGAATAGCACAGCTGTAGAGGAGGAGGAACGTCAGCCGCGAGATCTACAGCTCACAGAGTCACTTGCTAGAAAGGTTTAAAAGTTTGATTAAATGTTACTTTTTGTTTCTGTTTATTCCACATCCTATTATACAGCGCCCTAGCTACCCCATCGTTATCGCTAGTCTCCCATCACCGCACCGTTGTCAGCTGACAAAGACGTAGATAGAATTGTCGCAAACAGCTGCTACGCCATTGAAAGCCTCGAGTAACTTGAAACATGTTCTCTGAACATTCAACTAATAATAATTAAGGGCTGCATGCTAGAACAACGCTGAATGAATCTCGATTTAAAACTGTTTTATGTTTGGTAAAACCGGTTTTAAATTGAGATAAAATGAAACCAGTTTTAGATTAAAATGACTGAGCGTCATTTTAGCCTACGGGTCTTAGTGAATCAGACCAGTACTAGTAGTTTGCTTCAAACTGAGACCTCACAACTCTTATTATAAATATTTTCTCTATAGAACTCGTTGACTGATTACGTTAATATTTGAATTTCAAATTTTATTTGAAAATTAGGTGTTTAGGTGTAAGGTTTTTAAAATATAAAAACACCCGACAATGATTTTCATCAAACCGGGTAGCAAACTCTGGTGGAAGGCTTCGGCCGTGGCTAGTTACCACCCACCGGACCAAGCCATGCCGTGAAATGACCTAGTCGTGTTTCGGGATGTAGTCCGGTGTAACCGTTCCGATGACGGGTCTGAGCAGTGGCGCGCTTGTAGCGCCTCACTCAACTGCCGTCTTTGTACTTCTTCACTCTAGTAAACTTCAAGGCTAGAGTGAATAAGTACCTTCTAGGTCGTGGTGCTCCATCTTAGACCACAACGTCGCTTAACATCAGGCGAGTTGGTGGTCAAACGCCGACCTATTATACATAAAAAAAAAAAAAAAAACATAGCTAAGAACAATCCCGACTAATTCATTTTTCAAACAAAAAAAAAACAAAATCACAATCGGTTCATCCGTTCGGAAGCTACGATGGCACACACACACACATCACACAGACACATCAAACCTATAACACCCCGACGTTTTTGCGTCGGGGGATAATAAAATAAAATTGGAAGCAGAAATATTAGGTACACAAGCCGATTTAGATCTGGAATTTTAATGGTTCGTTCAGAATAACAGATAAGCGTAGCACGTAGCACGTAGCAGCTACGTCGTAGCTAGTTCAAAATAAAGTCTGAAACACGTTTAATTGACGTTCGGACACTGTTGCAGGCGTCTTTTGCCTTTATCGAAATAATACTAAAACGTATTTCGATGTTATTTCTATTAGAATAAGGATATTATTATTTTGCAAGCATCTTAGGTTTGAGCAGATAATTAGACTTCAATTAACAGCGTCGTGTTATTCAAAAATAACATATTTAGGTAAAGATCTGTTGGACGTATTATTGCAAATTGATTAAATAGTAACTACTTCGTTGAAGAGGGCTCGCCTCTCAAGCCAGAGGGAGCGGGTTCGGACCCAGCCGAAGGCACGCACCAATATGATCATATTGTGAACATATGTGCGTAGTTAATGTCATCTGCTACATAACTGGGACCCAGTGTATGGCAACAGGCTCGCCACCTGTCCTAATATAACTGAATATCGTCCGGCGAAGTATGGATGTTGTACATCTCTGCCAGCCCCGTCGGGGGAAACGTGACGATAAGTTATGTACTTTTTATGTATTCCTACTATTCCTACTATTTCTACTATTCCTACTATTCCTACTACTCCTACTATTCCTAGTACTCCTACTACTCCTAATACCTACTATCTTCTCCTTCTTTATGTAATCTTCCACTCATTGAATAGATTAGAACTCATCTACGACATTTATCGTAGGTTGGTAATCTCAAGTTCTGAGAATGGCCTTTCTCTAAATTGGGAAATACGAATTCCTAAAATTTCCTTTCACCTTTTCGAACAACACCACAAGATTTGAAATTAACCTTTATTCAGGATAATGAATCAAAAAACATTTAAAATAAAAGAAAATGTCCAACCTTTGAAAGGAAATGAGTAGCTTGATAGATACATATTATCACGCCTATCCCCCGAAGGGGTTGGAGATGCCAATAAATTGCTTAGGTACTAAAAATGTTACTTGTTTATCTTTGTGTACCGTATGAGGTACACCGTAATTGCGCTATACTTAATTATACAATAGACATGGAAGAAAGAGACTAGAATTCGCGACACAACAGGTCCGATTAGTGCGAAATCTAGGGTACCTACTCTAGTTTTATTTTTCTCCTTTTAATTGAATCTCTCTATTTAGATATACTTACATTATACTTGTACTATGTGTGTTAAATAAATAAAAATGTATTAGAAGAGACTCGCCCCTTGTCCCATTTGGGACTGAAAATTGTCCGGTGACGTATGGATGTTGTGATACACCTCTGCCAACCCATTAATCTATGGATAACTTATCGTCACGCCTTTCCTGATAGAAGCCAACCCATTATTAGATAGTTAACATATCGTCACGCCTTTCCCCCGAAGGGGCTGGTAGAAGTGTAATACAACACCCACACTTCGCCGGACGATATTCAGTCCCAAATGTAACAAGGGGAGAGCCTGTCGCCATAGACCGGGCTCCAGTCATGTAGCCGATGACATACTACGCATACGCACATATATTCACACAATGAACAAATTGGTGCGTGCCGTCGGCTGGGTTCGAACCCGCTCCCTCTGGCTTGAGAGGCGGGCCTTCTCCCAACTAGGCTGCCATCGCTTCCTTATGTAGATTATATAGGCTTCCTTATATAGGCATAGATAAGTAAAACTTTTCACTTTTCTATTCACATCAGAAATAACAAAACAAAAGGATTAAAACGCTTAAAATTAGTCTAACTAAAGTATCGAGGGATGAGTGATAAAACCCGATAAATCGAAAAAAAACTAATTTTAGTTTAAAAGTCTGCTGTACTCAAAATCCTACGCTCTTTTTAGCTATAAAATCCAATAGGTCATTTTAAGGCTCAATACAAAAATATTCATTCCAAATAATCCAATAAGTGCTATTTTTTTATTTTATTTTAGGTTACAATACTGTAAAACAAGTTATACGAAGAAAAAAAAGTTTTGTTTTGTGAAACAACCACAATACCCTACTTATAATCACCATATATGAAGGTAACGCTTATGGTCAAACTGGCTAATTTTGTTTATCGGAGTTTAACACTGAGGTAAATTTCCAAAAAATCGAAATTAAGCTAAAGTTAAAACCTATCAAATATAATTTTCGGGATATAGCTCTATGTGATTTTTTTAAAATACAACGCGTTTTAAAAATCTAAATCCAATAAGTATATTTAATGTGTTAAATAACTGAAAAATATCGTAAACAATCATGTTATATTTACTTAATGGGTATTCGCACTATCCGGAATCAAGCGCTTTACTCAAACTCTTGTGATACAAAACCCAGTAAGGTGTCTTTGAGCTTTGCGCCCGTGACGTCATGCGAAGTGGAGTGTCTCCCGCCAATCGCAGCCGAGCGTCGCGCGCGATAATGCGCTAGATTTCGCGTGCGGGGCGGTCGGCTGCCGCAGTTGCATGATAACACGCGCTATGATTACGCGCCCCGTGGTTTTCTCTGCTAGTATTTTAAGCAAGGAGATGATTTTTTTTATTTAAAATTTACCTCAACGGTCTCCGGGACTTTTCTTAACATAAATCTTTAATTATTATTTAAGGGGAATACAGCTAGAGGTTAATTATTAAGTCTTAATATAAGGTTAGGTTAAACGTTATCAGATTTACTTATTGCATTGTGAGTACACCACGAGCAGACCGGCGACCCGCAAGCAGCACCCGATCACGAGTATGACGCATGTGCCAGTCAGAGTTGAAATTTTAAAGTAAGTACATAGAAAAAAAAAAGAAATGAATAGCTTCGACGTGAAAGAATTTAAATACAGTGAGATGATGGACCTGAAGAAGTTAAGTGCTCTCCTGATTAAGAATAAAAACAATGACAATAAAAACGAAACCGTAAACTGGCTTAAAATCAAAAGAATTCGATATGTAAAAGGAGATTTAAAGATTCACTACAGCTATATCCGTCAGTTGCCTAATCTTACGAACCGCATAAGCAGCAGAACTAAGTCTCCCAGACAGAGCATTAATATGTGGACCCCATTGCAGTTTGGAATCAATGCTTATACCCAAGAACACCTTCCCGATAGTGAAGCAAGTTGCCGGATTTTAAGGTAATCGTGTCCTCACCCTCTCTACGGACTTCGGATAACCCCACAATATCCCAGCGCAACCATCTCAACTCTTCCTCCAGCTCAGCAATCTTCTCGTCAGTCCTCATTGTGCGCACGTTGTGCGTTACCAGGGCCAGTCGTCGTTTGATGTGATAGCCGTGCATCTGCCAGCGATTCTTAGCACCCCCTGCTCCGCCGTTACCGGGGCTGCTGTCGTAGTCCGGAATAGCGTCGCTGCTGGGGACTGGGGGCCTGGTCGTATTTGTGCTCGTCATTTAGGGGGGAGTTTGCCCGTAATCGCCACGCTGGGCAGGCGTGGTGGCGATCGCAGAAAAACGTAGTTTCGCGACAAGGATGCTGCTGCCCATCACTGCCCTGTGCCATTTTAGCTACGTTTTATTTCGAATGGTTATACCGCCATTTATCGGTTCCGCTGTACCTCAGTCGGCTCTTACGACGCCTGGTACTAGAGGGGGGTGCTATTCTACTCTGCCGGCACACCACGGCAACCGTCTAAAGCGAGCGGTCCGCGCTTTCTACGGAATGGGTCTTCGCGAATCATTGAGAGATTTATTAAAAGAAATAAATATATTAACTTTACCTTCTTTGTATATCTTTGAAAATATTATGTACGTTCGCAAAAATCTACTTAGATATAAATTGAACTGTGACTATCACAATAATAACACTAGAAATAAGGATAGGATAGCTGTACCGAGATTTAGATTTAGACTGCGTTCGTTTTTACAATAAAATCGAGGGAAAATTCAAATCACATGTAAAAACTACATTAATGAAAAGAGGGTATTATAAGGTTAAGAATTATTTAGAATATAAAGATGTCTGGAGCCTTCCACTTCCGCCAAGTAGCTACTAGTATTTATAGATATTACCTAGTTGTAAGCCAAAATTTGTGAGACTGTAATTTATTTATTATTTGAAAAAATAATGCCCCTCAGTTTCTTGCCTGTTCTTCTGAGTACAGGCTCTTTATCCAAACAAGGCAGTCGAGTCTATTTAAATAACTTTGACGTTCATAAGTGTATCTTTGATTCCTAAATTGAATAAAAACACTTTGACTTTGACTTTGAATCAAAAGGAAAATTCCGAAAATTGAGAATTTCTAAATATTTGACGAAAAAAACGAATACAAAAATGCAGTTGGAATCTATAGACGGCCACTACTTTTCGGCTGCAAAATTGAAATTGTTTTCCAAACTAACTTACTTTTATCAATTTTAATCATTCATATTCACCTAAATATTCTTAGTACGTACGGAACCCTCAGTGCACGAGTCTGACTTGCACTTGGTCGGTTATTTTTAAGCAATTAAGTAGATTTTAAGTTTGATTTTCATACTAATAAACTGTGTAATTGTAAAATTGTCTATTTTATTTTGTGATGTAATCCAATAAGCTCATCCTTTAATTTACTTGAATCTGTTTTTTTATAAAAGCTACATTACTACTTTTGGTAATCATGAATAATAATAAAATACAATATGTAATCTTCATAAATAGTTAAGAATTTACACATGGTTTTCACAGGAAATCATTTTTTTATTGGCAAGAAACTTTAACATTGAATATCTCGCAACTCACTTTTATGAATTTACCGGGTTTTATCACTCACCCCTCGGTATGTTTATAATATTATTTTATCGTACATTTTCGAAGGTTTATTCATTAATCTTCCGTTGTCCAGTTTACAAACATAATTAACAATTCAATATCGACCCTGACTCAATGATTAAATTCAGCCAAGATATTATTATTTAGAATGTATAATTTATTAGCATGAATGAATCAGTGACTGTTCATTTTGGTTGGTTATTAATACTGGTTTCCGTTAGATTTGATTTCGTTAGGTCATAGCATTTATGAAACGATGCAGCGCTCTCAATGACTGAAAATTTGAATATGAATAAATGAATCTTGGCAAACTACGATTTGACTATATTTCTCTTACAAATAAACATTGGATACATTGTAACAAGTTGTACATTGTTTTGTCTTTTTCGATAGAGTTAGAAATTTAAAAGAAAGAAAAAGACATCACTTTTTACCTATTCCGAGGCTACATCAAGCTAGTAAGGAAGGAAGTTATTAAAGTCAAAAAAAAATTTTTTAGATACATAGAATTGGTCGACGTTTGACCAACGACTCACCCGATGTTAAGCGACATTCTCAATACATTGAAAGAAACAAGAAGCTCATTGCGATTGGCGTGCTGGTTCAGTACATCATCATCTCAGCCGGAAGACGCACACGTAGTCTGGACAAAGGCCTTCAATAATGATCTCCACAATGACCTGCCATGTGCTTGTCATGGTTCTGTGAGTTGTAGACCTCATGTCCAGCGTCTTTCCTTCCCTACAGGTTGCATTTCTCAACCGATTCTTGTGAAATTTTGTGAGTAGACGAGTTAGTTTTTGTTTTTTTTTTTCAAAATGTGGAGATTTTGTTTTTCCAAAAAAAAAATATTGTGAATATAATTGTGAATATAATGTAATATAGTGGAGATTTTGTTTTTCCAAAAAAAAAATATCCCTGTGATTTTGAAAAATTTCCAAAAATTAACTGTACAAAAATTCTACATAACTATTAAACCTTCTCACAAAATTTAAAGGGAATCGGTTATAAGAAATGCTATCTGTAGAGGAAGACAGAGATGCGGACAGAGATCCAGACAGAATTCGGACATACTAGTATGAAAGCATTTTTATCAAAGCTGAAGCATAGACACTTCGTTCGCTAATGTTCACTCGGTCGATAATAGGCTGTTGTTATTCTAGAATCGCATGATAATCGTAGCGTGTTGACTTAAAGAAATAAAACATGTGGGTTTTAGAATTTCCTGAACACATGAATTGAAATTTGTGTGTAATTTATAACGCAAACGACCCAACTGAATGATTGCAAAAAATTAACATCAATATTTGCGCTGAACGCAATAAAGTCAGTTCCAAATACCAATATTCCAATTAATGTGAAGCGCTGCCATCCCTTAAGCTGCAGCAGCTAGCGCCGACCTGATTAAACTGGTAACTAGCTGCCTCGATGCAGTATCAGATGATCTGAAGTGGGTGTTTCATATTATGGCTACTTCAGTTTTCCCCTACCACCTGACACTCCAGTGGGGTAGAGTGAAATATTTTGAAAAATTGTAGACGGCTTATTTAGTGAAGTGATGCAAATTACTGAAAATTAATTTTAATTCATCCTACTATATTTAAGGTTGCCAGCTTAACTGAAGCAAAATCAACAAAGACGTTTTATGATTATTATTTTATTGAAACAACAATTACTCACGTCCAACTTTACTTAAAGATGTGAGTAATTCCCTGTTCATAAAATCTTAATATATAAGAATCACTTCAGTTACCATAATAAAAGACTTACGAGTATGGAATGGATTAGTGAGGCAAAGTCGCCTACAAAATTTACAATATATACCCAACTATTATACCCCACCAGGGGACACTTAGTGGGTCAAAGTGGAAGTACCCCATAATATTACGGAGCCGGGACGATAGAGTTTGCACGATAATTCCACGCTCGAGTGTTCTTAACTTTGAACACGGTTTTAAATGTTATGTAAAAAGTTTTTATCCATGCTTAGGAAGTTTTTATGTTAACTGCGTATTTAGTTGGGTTTACAAATCTTTTCTTTATGGTTACGGACTAAGCATTGATTGGAGATTAAAATGATATGAAATTTATTCACTAAAGGGTTTACAATGCTCTTAGTTATTTAAATTATGTTCTCCTTTTGCCGTTATTCAACATGTGAATTTGGTCACATCTAAGAGTTAATTTATAGGTTTAAAAAAAAGAAAGAAAAGTAATATAAATAAAATAGGGATAAAGATAGATATGAAGTAATAAAAATAAATTGAGAAATTTGATGTTTATTAGATATTTGTATTTTTGTTTCTCTGAAAAGTAGATGCTCCTACGCTCGATGCACTTATAATCACAGGACCACCACACAGCACCACCAAGATCTTCCACCACCCCCGACGACCACAGATAACGTCACACACATATTAAAATATGTCAATATGCATTAAAACGGCTTGCAAGTCGAGCCTCGGATATTTTCGCTTACGGGCTCTCGCCTAGTTTATGAATATATGAATAAACTAGTTGCGCCTAGTGGTTTCATTGGTGATCCCACAGGAACTGTTATTTTATTTCGGGACAAAAAGTACCCTTTGTCCTTTTTTGTACCCCTGACGAAGTGTATGCAAAAAAAAATATGAAGATCGAACAAACAAAAGAACAAACTCACTTTCGCATTTATAATATTAGTTAGGATTAAGAGAGTAAGGATGTAGGGTCAACTGGGGTAAATGCGTCTTTTGAGAATTACTGACAATACCCTTCACAATATAGGCGCCACCTACATCTTTTTTCTATCTTTAGCTGCAATAATATGGCGTTAGTTGCCTTATTTGTGAAGGGTTCGTCAGTAATCCTCGAAAGACGCAATTGCCCCACAGACGCATTTGCCCCAGTTGATACCTTACATGTACTTACTTGAAAACTATTTTTCACTACACAATAAGTCAAATGACACAGTCCAGGTCCTAAGTAACCTAGAAAGCCTAACTAGGAGCTATAACACGTCTAAGCAGGCATTCAATTAAGCACAGCGGCCTAACCACGCCGACTGGACTATCAGCAAACATACAGAGCATCAGTCTAGAATTCAACAGTTTCAAAGCTACATTATTATGCACACCTTCCACTGCAAGAAGAGCAGGCTTCGTACAGACTCCGCTTTAAACCGAGTGCTTAGCCACAAAATCAAGATTCTGATTTTAGAGTGGATTTTCAAACATTTTCAACCGTGCGATGCCCACTCCGCTCGCAGTGGAAGGCATGCCTAAAGGATGGAAAACTGACGTGCAAGTGCCTGCGTTTAACGCTTGGTCCAAACTGACGTGTTGTTTGATGTCAAACGGTTGTTTGCATTGCTGTGCAACAAAATGTCAAACTCAATGCGAAGTTTCGTGACGGTGCGTTGCTGGTTAGGACAGCGCCATTTGTGTGTTTCAATTCATAGTCAGTTGGACAACAAATGTGTTTGTACTACGTGTGTATTACGATGCTAACTCGGCTCGCCGCGGGTAGCTCAGTTGTAACGGCGAGTCACTGACATAAATGAGTTATGATGATACCTGCACCAGCAGTCACTTTTTATTTCTTCTAAGGCATGGTAATTATTTAAGGACAGACATGGATATGAAAGGCACACAATCGGAGTGGCATACAATAACATCTTTAGGCAACTGGTGGAGCTTTCGCAAAGCTGTAGTGTGTCCGGAATCTTCTTCGACGCTCACGTCGACACAATCAACGCAATTATGTAGTCAACGGGATGTAGTACGGTGTAACCGCTCCGAAGACGGGTCTGAGCAGTAGCGCACTAGTAGCGCCTCACTCAACTGCCGTCTTTGTACTTCTTCACTCTACAAAACTTAAAGGTTAAAGTGAATAAGTATTTTATAGGTCGTCGTGCTCGATCTTAGACCATAACGTCGCTTAACATCAGGCGAATTGGTGGTCAAACGCCGACCTATTGTACATAAAAGAAAAAAAAAATCGCCTCATGCATGTGCAAAGTCGACAAGTGTAAAAGCTACAATATTAGGAGCCTGACAGACCGCCTGCAGTGCTGCGATCTGCACCGACAATGGCTGGCTATTGCCACTTAGTATTATTTATTTAATTTTTGAAATCTAAGTACATGACATGTTATTTTTGTGATGCTATTATGGATCCCTGCGTCTGAAATAAAAGGTAAAGTTAAAATTCAAGAAACATTTATTTGCTTTAAACACGAGTAACGATATTGTTGTTGCATTAAATAAAATACAAGCTTCATGCTATGCCTGAAGAGGCGTGCAGGGTTTGGAGATATGCCTTTAACAAAAAAAAAATGCAAGAAATTGTAAGCTAATTGAATTCAAATAAATATAGGAATCTATAATACAAATTAAATGTCAAAGTTAAAGGTGAAATGTCCGCATTGGAATATAATATCTTACCTAAACATAATGTCATTTAACAGTTAATTATTATTGTTATACAGCTACATTTCAGGCCAACACTACAGTCCGGTCTGTTAGTAGCGCGATTATCTACAAAGCCATTCTGCTAAGTCGCCCGTACATTATAAATACATAGGTATGCATTATATATACATACCTTATGGTGCTTTATTAAAGGACCTCTACACACCTGAACCGCCGACTCTCCACCACGTAACCCGATTCCTGCATGAATCTCTACACCCCGTAATCACAGATATAGTGTATACCCTTTTAGCGCAGTCTGAAAGCCGCCTTTCCACGTTGAAACAGGCTGATGTTACCGGCTATCGATTATGGTAATCGCGCTATTAAATTGCAAATGGCTTTCGAAGTGGCGATTTATAACTGCAACCTCATCTGGGAGCTGTGGTCGGAGATAGGACAATTTTTATTGCTTCACAAATATGCTGCGCTTGCCTGTGTAGGTAGGGTCAGGGCTGCCAACCCTGCCTTAGACAAAAATTGCACGTGAGCTAAAATAAGCTGTAAATCACTGAGACATACCAAAAAACTACAGTATTAGTAATGATTCAGCCAGCGAAAAATCATAACGATTTTAACAGACTTTTACAGTATGGTTTTGAATTGTTACTTATACAGAACAGCGTTTTGAACAGAGATTAATGGTTGTTTTTTGGAACTTATAGCAAATAAATCACCACATTTGCTAGTACTCGGCAAAAATTAAAGTCCTGCTTCAACAAATATAAATTAAAAATTAAAAAAATCTCCGACACCGATTTGCATCAAACAATAGCTAAGAACACTCCCGACTAATTCAAACAAAATCAATATCGGTTCATTCATTCGGGAGCTACGATGCCACAGACAGACACACATACACACACACACACACACACACAGAGAGAGAGAGAGAGAGAGAGAGAGAGAGAGAGAGAGAGAGAGAGACGTCATAACACCCTGTCATTTCTGCTTCGGGAGCTATAAACACTTTCTTAAAACTATAGCGTCTTTAAAAAACGGTACTTACTTGGACCTACAACAAAAATTGTGCGTTGGCTACACTGTACAGGATGTATTTTTTCCCCTCCTTATTATTATTCGTAATTAGCAGATAAACAAACATAACTCCACCGTAAACAAGTGCTTTAATTTGATTGTTTTGGACGGTGTCGGATCCAATGTTCGATTTTTACGTTGTTCAGCTTGTTATTGCCTTGGGCGGCCGGCGAGTAAGGAATACTTTCAATTAATTGCAAAATAACATTAACGGTACGGTATATTGATCGAAATTAAGATATCGAGTGTACTTATTGGAAATGCCGTTACAATATAGAATAGAATAGAATATCGTTTTATTATGCCTTCTGAGCTGGGGGGCATAGGTTCGATTCCCATCTAGGGCAAACATTTATGTGATGAACATTTGTGTTTGTTCTATGTCTGGGTGTTAATATCTATTTAAGTATGCATTTAAAAATATCTAAGTATGTATGTCAGTCTCTGGCAGCCATAATACAAGCTTTGCTTAGTTTGGGGTCAGGCGACCGTGTGTGGAAGTGTCCCGAATTTGTTTATTTATTTATTATCGCTACTAGAGCCACCGAGCGACGCGGTGGGTCTCTGTTGACCTAGCGTCTGCACTCCTACGCAGAGTCACGCCACAGTTGCGGGAATGCTGCGTCGACCTCCGGCAAAGCCCTCCTCTATTTTTCATCCTAAGGTTGCCTGGATGAGATCGCTTTTAGTGATAAGGCCGCCAGTTGTTACACTATTTAATAAGTTTTATCATTATTTTTCTGTTGTTGTTTTGTTATCTGTGGTGTGAACAATAAAGAGTTTATGTATCTATCTATCTATCTATTTTGTAAGTTAGTTTTAAGATCAGTCTGAATATTATCTTCATCGACTCTACTTGTAATAAAATTTATATTCAATATTTAATAATTTATTATTTAAAAAAAACCAAACTTGCGCTCCCGAAAGTTAACTATATACTTTATTTGCAACAGAAAACAACAAAACACATAACAAAAAAGAAAAAAAAAACAGGTTTCCTTCTACAAACCGGCTCTAACTCAGCATAATGCTGGCTAATGGTGGTGAACCAGCGCCATATAGGAACATAAGTAGTCATATTACATAATATTATTAGTCTGCATCACAGATCTAAAAGATTTGGTCTGCGTTGTCAAACCAATGCGAATATCCAATAGGACCTTGTGGAAACACTCCCTTTGTGAAAATGTAGCTGAGACTTGAATTATTCAAATTACTAGTTTGGCTCGGTAAGTGATTATTTATTCGACAAGTCCATTTAAAAACTTGAAATCGATCTAATCAATCGACTTTCTTTAAAATTAGCTCAAGCACAGCTGACCTAAAAATATTTCGTTGCAAAAACTTAAGGCGCTGGCCCACCGCACGCACGGAGAGGCTACGCACGTGTGTCTAGCTTCGTTTTGCTAGAAAATGTATGTGATAGTATCCACCGGAACCCACGGATACGCTACGCATGAATATGAGATTCATGACGTCATTGCTACACGCGTGGCTTGTTCGAATATGGCGCCCACGCATCTCAACGCCATGCACGATGTGCATGCGGTACACGAAAGCGGCGTAGCTTCACTGCGGGAAGTGAGACGGGTGAGGAAGTGACACCTGGCATTTGATTTAAAACTGTACTGCGCGAAAGTTGTACATAGTCGTGGGGTCATATTTGTGTGCAGCGTGTGCTGCAGTGGAAACGTAGACCCACGTTGTCAAACCAACGAAGCCACACAAATAAAATGCACCGCCTGGCCGTGTCAAATGTGCGCCGCGGTGGGCCAGCGCCTTTAACCTAACCTAATCAAAACGACACCCGTCAGTTATAATATGTATTTAAAAATACATATTGTATATTATATATATAGATAGATAGATAGATAAACACTTTATTGTTCACACCAGAAATAACAAAAACAAAAGAACAGAAAAATCTTAAACTGTAGTGTAACAACTGGCGGCCTTATATGAAAGAGTGTGGAACATGGGTAATACATGGGTATTATATTCATACATATATTAATATATGTATTATATGCCTCTACGTATATTTTATTATATTTTTATTTGTTTACTATTGTATTTATGTATGCCACCGACCGTTTGTCATATTTCGTTTTGTCCTGTCCATCTAAAGGTTGCCTGGAATAAATCGCTGTAGACGATAAGGCCACCCTTGTACTGCCGAATGATATTTTTCTTAATTTTCTTTATTTGCTCTACTTTGTATTCTTGGTGTGCAATAAAGATGTATTGTATTGTATTGTACAAACAATATTATAAGCCTAATAGAAAACAAAAAGGTCTGAAATGAAGTCGACGATTGGCCCAAACTATGACCTAACGCCTTCATAACGTCCTTAGCCGATTATGACCGTCCTTATGACCGACTTTGCTTGAATTCGAATAATAATCACCTTGTTATTGCGCGATCAACTAACAAAATATTTTAAACAAAAACATTCGACAAAAATGCTTTCGTATGTGCGAATTTCGTAAATTCGAATGGATCTCTGTCCGGATCTTTGAATTCATCTAAAGGTCGCAGTCCTAAAGCGATTCTTTGAAATTTTGTGAGTAGGTTTAATTTTTTTTCAATGTAGAATAGGTTGGCGTTTGACTACCAACTCGCCTGACGTTAAGCTACGTTGTGATCTAAGATGGAGCACGACGACCTATAAGGTACTTATTCACTCTAGCCTTGAAGTTTTGTAGAGTGAAAAAGTACAAAGACGGCAGTTGAGCGAGGCGCTACAAGTGCGCTACTGCTCAGACCCGTCTTCGGAACGGTTACACCGGACTACATCCCGAAACGCGACTAGGTCATTTCACGGCATGGTTTGGTCCGGTGGGTGGTAACTAGCCACGGCCGAAGCCTCCCACCAGAGTTTGCTACCCGGTTAGCACTACCCGGGGACCACGTGTAAGGAATCTCCTACGGACGTGGGTAGCTCAGCCTCCAATTGTTTAAAATGATGGAGATATGGAGATTTTTCTTTAAATGCGACCTTTAGGGGAGGACAGACGCCGGTCGCGAGGTCTCCAGCTCACAGAACCACTATTTTCAAAAAGTGACTAAGAAATTAAAGGTACCTACATTTATAATATTATACTCTTAAACCTTTGTGAGTAATCAACATTTCAGTTTAAATTTTTGTTTAACTTGTTAAAAATTGGTCAGCTAGTAATAATTTTCTGTGGCCATTAAAACTACTTTTCTAAATACAAAACTAAAATGGTTCCAAACCAATTATTTAGTAAAATACCCTGATTTTGTGGCTTGGTGTCATTTTGGACACAAGATTTTGGGACCTTGTGTCCGAAATGACACTTAAATGTTAATGCTATTTCCACTGTCATTTCGGACATTTTGTAAATCCTAATATTCTAAAAGTAAAATGATCACTCAACATGGTGAATCATTCAACATGCGTGAATGAAAATTCATACACTTATTTGATATGTTTTATTATTTTTGATTTACCCACCGTTATTAACAGTAAGCTTGCTCTTTCTACATAAATTGAATATGTACTAGCTGTAAGGAAACATACTCGTAAGAATTAATAATAATGGATTGTAATTTTTTTGAAAAAAGGTTAGTAATATTACTTTTATCTACGTCAAGGAAATAAACTCCAAGATTGATGTGTTTTAATCGCCTTGATCCAAATACTTAATCTTTTAATTTAAAACTCGTCATTTTAATTGAATTTTGTAACCAAGCTTTTACTTTAGGACCAATATGTAAATAATTCAGGCCAATTCAGGTTGCCTGGAAGAGATCGCTTTGAGCGATTAGGCCGCCAATTAAAAACGTAGTTAAGCCTTATTTAAGTACTATTGTAATTATTTTGTTTTTTATAAAGAGTTGTTGTTGTATTGTATTGTAAATAAGTAACAATAATAAAAAAAAAATCAACATCGTTTTTTAAATAGCGGAGCTATGCGGTAACAAACATAAAAAATACCAGTAAATTGAGACCTTTCCTTTTTGAAGTCGGCTAAAAAGTTCCTCGTTTTTAGTGGCCACATGTAAAGCTAATGTTCTCACGCGAGCTTGCAAGCTCACAGCACGCGAACAACTCAAAACCGACGCCGTAATCAGTAGCTGGTTTAAAAAAAAATAGGTTTACCTATTTATAATTTAGATCCCTATGATCGAACATGCCTGGAGGCTTACAGTAACAAGTCAAGCTTACAGGGCAAGTAATTTTTACAAAAATATCTTAAACTTAGGTAAACTTTTAAAAATAAAAAGTTACATACTCGTAATTGATCACTAATACAGAAAGTTAATAAATTATTGTGTCAAAAATTGCTTCGTTTGACTTCGGTACAAAAATGAGGATTCCGAGAACTCAAATGACATTATATTTACTTAAATTGTAAAACGGGTTGCTTTCAAAGAAATGTTTTAGCGTCTGTCTAAATTGGTTATTATCTAGTTCGGTTATACGATTTGGTAATTTTTTGTACATTAAAATTTTAGCATAGCGGCCCTGCTTCTTAACTTTTACTAACCTATAACCTTTTCCTTTTCGTTTGGCTAAATACATACATTTCAATAAAGCGTCCCTGGCGGAAACGTTAAGGAACTAGGCTAAGTGTATGTAAGACAAACGAAAACGTAAAAAGTTTTTGTTAACTATGAAAACGCGGTAAGCTCCCTGGAGCGTAAGCTTAGCTAACAATCTGCTCTAGTTGCAAACAAACGTTGCAATGAGCGTTCGAACGTACAGGGTATAGAAAATGTATGGCAGCTGTTGTGTCAATGTACTGAGAAAGATCGTACTTAGCAATTGCTTACTAAAGTTATATTTATACCATATACTATATATATCTATATACTAGTTATATCATATACTATAATGTTGGTTTTCATTTTTTACTTTAAATACTCACTATGACTAAAATCCTATCCTACTCCTACTAATAATATTATAAACGCGAAAGTTTGTAAGAATTGATGGTTGTATATACCATAACAGACTTCAGTTACTAAAATTCAGATAAGTACCTACTCACAAATGAGTTGACTTTCAATCTGAGCACCCTAGAAAATACACAGAAATTCAAAACTGAGAAATTTAGAACAGAATTTCACAGAAAAAATGTCTAAAAATTCAGTTTCCAATTACTCTCGACACGGGCGCTGTCTAATTTTCGTATACGACTACAACTTTTTTCAATATAACTTTCGCTACGAGTAAAAACTACAGTTAAAACTAAATTCTTTTTACAAGAAAAAAATCCAGTTTTCGAGAATAAAAACTATAAAAACAAGCACGAGAACGCAAACTAACAAAAACATCAACTGAAACCCGTCACTCAGAACAGCAGCTGCGGAAAAAGCACAAAACAAAACGCAATAATGAAAGTAAAAACTGAAACAAAACGTTTGAACATTCTACTAATGACTGCGCGTTGAATGGCGCCGGAACAATAGCTGCAACGAATGACGAAATGGCTTCGCAGGCGCGGGATTGTCCCGGCTTACTTTGGTACGGTATTTATTTATCGACTCAGTAAGTGAGTGAGTGACGCCCTAAATAGACAAGTTGCACCGCTGTCAAACTATTTCATTTACAACCGCTAAGCTTGTACTTTAGAAGTATACTGATATCCAATTTAATAAGTAAATAAAGTAAGGTTGCCTGGAAGAGATCGCTTTTAGTGATAAGACTGCCAGTTGTTACACTATTTTGTCATTATTTTTCTCTTGTTGTTTTGTTATCTGTAGTGTGAACAATAAAGAGTTTATCTATCTATCTATCTACTAGCTGCGCCCCGCGGTTTCAAAGTAAAAAGTCCTATATCCTATGTGCTATTCTAGACTATAATCTATCTCTGTGCCAAATTTCATCCAGATCTGTTCAGCCGTTCTGGCGTGAAAGAGTAACAAACATCCTTCCATCCATTCTTACAAACTCTTGCGTTTATAATATAAGTAGGTAAAGACATTTTGGCTATGACCTCCATTCCAGATTATGAAATCTGGAATGGAAAGAATTTAGGTGACTAAATCCTTTCACCTTTTTTTGCGACTGTGTCAAAAACATCTAAATCTATAGAAATGTTAACATACATGTTAAAAGTAGCGTTTTGAATCAATATAATAAATCTACTATCATCCTGTTTATTAATTTTACCAGTTTCAGTAATTATGCGTAAAATTTAATACGGCAGTATTGTTTACCAGAATCGTTTGATCCTGCCACAAAGGGTGTTCTGCCGTCCTCATAATATATTATAAAATGTCGAAATGTGTTAATCGGTTTGTATGTTGGTTTAAACTCTTTTCACCTCAAACGACATACTGCGACTGGCTCGGTGGCTTAGTTGATAGTGAACCTGCCTTCTGACCTTGAGGGCGTGGGTTTATTTCCCACCTAGGACAACCATTCATTGGACGTAAAGGACGTAAGACTGGGTGTAAATATCTATTCATATAGGTATGTATTCATAATAATATTATGTATGAAATAATAATATACTCAGATTTCCAAGACAAAAATGGTCATATGGGTGGAGCGCTATGACAGTAATGGAAGCATTTGCCGGAATAAGTGATTTACAACAAGATCCAGAAAGACGATGACGTAAAGAGTGACGTAGTCGAGTGTCAACTTCTTTGTTTTATTGGATCATCTCTAATTCTATATTATTAGGTATTGCATGTACCTAAATTAGTATCTGGCAGCTATAGCGTGTGTGCGAAATTGTTGAAATGTATATTTCATGTGAAACCACAGGATGCAACTAGTTAAAGCGTATTAAATTAATCCGCTCTATCTACTTCAAATATTCGTATTACACTATACGGGAATTTAGCTTTTGTCGGCCGATGCTGCTGGTAAACGGAACTGTAGGTTAACACATATTCATTTACATTATGTACTTAGTTATAATGCTGTTTTCAATTACTCTCAAATGTCAAAATGTTTTCATTCCTACAATTTGACAGCGTCGGTGGCTCAGTTGGTAGTGAACCTGCCTTCTGAGCTTGGGGGCGTGAGTTCGATTCCCACGTAGGGCAAGCATTCATGTGATGAACATTTGTGTTTGTTTTATGTCTGGGTGTTAATATGTGTTTAAGTATGTATTTACAAATATCTAAGTATGTTTATGAGTCTCTGGCAGCCATAGTACAAGCTTTGCTTAGTTTGGTGTCAGGCGAATGTGTGTGGAAGTGTCCCGAATGTATTTATTTATTCAATTGGGTATCAAAGATACACTTATTAACGTCAGTGTTTTATAATAGACGTTACTCGACTGCCTTATTCGGAAAAAGAGCCACTATTCAGATGAACAAGCAAGACACTGAGTGGCATTTTTTTTTTCATAAAATAAATTTATAATTGTTTTAATATATATGTACTAGTGGTTACTTGGCGGAAGTGTATTACTATGTTTCCTTCGACTTTCATACTTAAGTAGAGACATACTACATGTACAAGGATCTTTTGGTGAGTGGCCAAAGTCTGTACTAATGATTGAAATTTAAAATTTGGACAAATGTAATATGCCTTTATTATTGACATCAACTTTGTCCTATAATACTGACTTATACCTCATACCTATAAATCCTATAATATACATATCTGATAGGTGTATTCTATTCCTGGAGATTTTTACCATTAAGCATCACGTCATTTCACGTCGAAGTTCATGTGTGCCGATTTTTTTAATAGATTATTTAAATTAATATTACTTAAGTACTAGCTGTGCCTCGCGGTTTTACCTGCAGTTAAAAAGTATCCTAAATACATATTATGTGCTATTCCATACCTGTCTTTTTTCCCCATGTCATATAGATCTGCTCAGCCGTTCTGGTGTGATTGAGTAACAAATCTCCATACAGCCATCCATCCAAACTTTTGCATTTATGATATTAGTGTGATTATTTTTAAAAGATGTAGGGTCAATTGGAGCTAATGTGTTTGTGGGACAATGCGTCTTTCAAGAATTACTGACTAACCCTTTACAAATTAGGAGGCGCCACCTACATCTTTTTTCTATCTTATTTGCAATAAACAGGGCTCACCGAGGGAAAATTCAAATCACATGTAAAAACTACATTAATGAAAAGAGGATATTATAAGGTTAAGAATTATATAGAAGATAAAGATATCTGGAGCCTTCCACTTCCGTCAAGTAGCCACTAGTATTTATAGATATTACCTAGTTGTAAGCCAAAATTTGTGAGACTGTAATTTATTTATTATTTGAAAAAATAATGCCCCTCAGTTTCTTGCCTGTTCTTCTGAGTAGAGGCTTTTTGTCCGAACAAGGCGGTCGAGTCTATTTAAATAACTTTGACGTTCATAAGTGTATCTTTGATACCTAAATTGAATAAAAACACTTTGACTTTGACTTTGACTTTGAATCTGTACAAGATGGCGTTGGTTACCTAATTTGTGAAGGGTTTGTCAGTAATTCTCGAAAGACGCAATTGCCTTACAGACGCATTTGCCCCGGTTGATGCAGCTTGTACAGATACAATAGACAATAATGTACTAAAAAACCGAGTCCACAAACCTTAGGCATCGTTCTCCTAAGGTTCTACGTAATGTGAAGACATGAACCCTTTCAGCCAGTTATCGATGTCTGTGTACACGGCCGGTACACGACACCGCGCCACTTCCCAGCCAATAACCACGACGCGATAAGGAGTGCCGTAGTTCACCCAGTTTACTCGGGCACAGAGTAAACTATACAGATAGAAACTATACAGATACTTACTCCGTAGAGAGCAACGCTGAAAATCAGAGTTGCAGTAAGCTGTGGCAAAAAGCTGAGTGTTGTCTTTCTTGGCTTAACCGCACACGCAGCTAAATTTAGTACATATTAATTAAGTTAATGTAATATTTTAATTCTGTATATTGTGGACCTTTAAGTCATTTTGTATCTATTGTATAAGTGTGTGTGATGTAAGTCAAATAATTATTTTTCTTGCTTTCTTTTGGTTTCTTTCTCCATAGTACTTACTCAGGGTGGTAAATAAAAGCTGTGTTTTACAGTCACAGTTTATTTTTACTTGAAATCGACACGAATTACAAATTATGTCCACAACGTCTCTCCTATATTATGTTCAGCGCAAGAATACTTGTCCGGCCATCTTGCCACCACCCTCAGCTACACACTTTATCCGCATATCCGTACAAACGTTCTAAATAATAGGTCTTAGTAAAATAAGCAAAATTAGAACTTCAGTTGTAATATTAATAATTTGAATTATAAAATATTAAACAAATAATAATTCAATCTATCACTTTTATACATGATTTATCATCTCTTACCAGTAGTCAAAACTGTACCTAAAGTATGTAAATGTATGTATGTAACGTTTAATACTTTAAATTATGATTTCTCGGCATAAGTACCCAGAGGTAGTAATAGCATCTAATCCTACTAATATTATAAACGCGAAAGTTTGTAAGAATGGATGGATCGATGGATGGATGTTTGTTACTCTTTCACGCCAGAACGGCTGAACAGATCTGGATGAAATTTGGTACAGAGATAGATTATAGTCTAGAATAACATATAGGATACTTTAAACCGCGAGTGAAACCGCGGGGCGCAGCTAGTAATTTATATTATAATTAAAATCTAGCAGTAGATGAAACTTTATAGAAGTCGATAGTAACAAGTTGCAGGGCAAGAACTTCACCGTCATCCTAATCCCTACTTAATATTATCCTAACTAATATTATAAATGCGAAAGTGAGTTTGTTTGTTTGCAACCCTTTCACGTCTCAACCACTCAACCGATCGTCTTGAATAAAAACGTAATCTTGTTTTTTTCTGTAATGTGAAAATAGGTATACAAACTTTCACGATGATCAATTAAAGCGTAACAAACAATCTCACTTTCGCCTTTTTAAAATTATTTAGGAAGTTATGATACAATTTTGATGCACATAATTCATTGTTGGTTTGGCAATATCGTAATTATCGCGGGTGGACATGGACGAGAGTAGCCACTGGAGCGGAAATCGTGTACAAGAAGAGTGACCTAAGCTCAGCATAGGTATTTCAATTCTTAACTGGTTATCCTGAAATTTGGTGAGTAGGTTTGATTTTGTGAGTAGGAAGTCCAAAAACTGACTTAGCAAAAAAACCCCGTATATAGGTAGTTATCGTACCTGCTTACAAAATTTCAGAGAATCGGTTGAGGAATGCGACCTGTAATGGAAGGCAAACGTCGGCCGAGAGGCCTACAGCTCAAAGAGTCACTAGTTTTACTAGTGCCTATTTACTCTGTGACAATCTGTAATCTGTCGTGCTTCCGTCAAATATCGGAAAATATTTACTTGAGGTGGATCGTGTTGCATAACGTGATAATGTTCGCAGAGTCGCACTTTCGCAGAACGTTTGCGCAAATGTTCACATCTTGTTTGATTATTTGTTGTGCGTTATTATAAGCACTACAACGTGATGATTTTGCGTGTAGTAATACCTCAGGGTGTTGTTCTACCCGCAAAGTGAATAACTTTTTCAACATCAGTGTGCAAAATTCGAGGGAAAACAAAAATTCGTAATACAAAATTGACCTCGTGACTAGTTATTTTGTACGGAGACTCGGTTATTTTTCTTTAGAATTTTATAAACTTATGTTTTGAAAGTTATTCAATTGACGAGTAGAACAACACAAAAAAAAAAATCCTTAAGTATTACTACACCCAAAACCAGCACCCTGTATACATGTTGAATGTGATGTACCTAAGTAGTACCCTTCGTCGAAGTCTACATCGTGTCATAAAGCATTACAATAAATTATTGATCACATCAGATATGTATATCAAGTATGTATATCAGTCTCTGGCAGCCATAGTACAAGCTTTGCTTAGTTTGGGGTCAGGCGACCGTGTGTGGAAGTGTCCCGAATTTATTTATTTATTTTATTTATTTAGATATTTTTTTCATAACATCAACATTTTGAAATTAGTCTAAAATTTATTAGAATCCTTTAAAAAAAAACTCAGATCTCTCTGAGGCACCTGAAATCATTTGACATGGTGAATTACGCTAAAAGCACTTTTATCTAGTACTTTAAGCATATCTCGGTCAGGAATCGAACCCGAAACAAAGTCAACAGCAGCCACGCTACCAACTAAGCCATTCCAGTCATGATGCACTAATGGTAGCGGTACAAACAAGCGGCTAACTGCTTTAATAGAGACAATAGTGTCCCTGTTAAGCTCCACCAGGAACTGTAACTAAATTAGTCGTAGACCCCGCCTCATCTGATATAGTACCCTGGCTGTGCGA
Organism: Peribatodes rhomboidaria; assembly: GCA_911728515.1. Taxonomy (NCBI): domain Eukaryota; kingdom Metazoa; phylum Arthropoda; class Insecta; order Lepidoptera; family Geometridae; genus Peribatodes; species Peribatodes rhomboidaria. Next base: position 13,755,156 of record OU452175.1, read on the forward strand.
CTCAGTACATAAACTCATGCTATTACTATCCTGATACCAATTAAAATACTTACGTCGCTTAAGAGTCCGGCGACCAGTTTAGACTAACTTCGCATTGGCTTAAGGTTTTCTATAGCCATTTCGTCTAGAAGAAGATGACGAGCGAAGAGAGCAAGTAAATATACTAACGAGCATTTAAAGTTACCTACAGAGTGACAAAGTGCAATTTTTATTATGACTTTTGCACTTCTCTAATCATTCTTAAATAACTAAGAATATCCCTTGTATTATGGATTTATTTAAAAACTAATGATGTAGACAACCTCTACCTATCCTCTACCTCTACCTATGTAGAGGGATTTGGGATTGATTTGCTTTATCTATCTATTGAATAAATCAGTCAAAAGTAACCCATTGCAAATGCGGATATTTTTCATAGCTCTATTTTCGCTTGAAAACATTAAAAAAAACCAAGAACATAGGGGCGGAGATATAGTTCATTTAATTCTACATGCTAAATTTCATCATAACGTGACAAATGATTTTCAAGAAATTTGAGAAGCGCGTTTGTTTGTAAATTTCAGAGCGTTGCGGGACTCTTAATTTCAGGCGAGTTGGTGGTCAAACGCCGACCTATTCTACATTAAAAAAATGAGTCTTCTTGAGTCTGAGAGATAAAGGTTTGTGTCCACTGGGTCGTAATCGGACCGTACGCTGCGTACGACTTTGTATTGATTTCTTTGGTACTCCGAGCACTGTCTCGACAATTAATCTGCACCATAGAAAATTCAAATTCAAAATAATGTATTGTCCACTGTGTAATTATTTATATATATATATAAATTATAGGACCAGCTCACTCAACTACCGTCTTTGTACTTCTTCACTCTATAAAACTTTAAGGCTAGAGAGAATAAGTACCTTATAGGTCGTCGTGCTCCATCTTAGACCACAACGTCGCTTAACATCAGCGAGTTGGTGGTCAAACGTCGGTCAAACGTCGTCGGTCAAAACGGTCTACATAAAATAAAATAAAAAAGCTACCCTATTGGGCATACAATATTCTGAGAGATCAGTCAAGAATTGATTAAAGTTATAGATACAATTAATGTGGAAACTGACGTGATTTTCACACATTATGATTTATGACACGTGAGTAATTTCCGTGTCATAAATCATTTTGATACAATTATGTCAATTACATTTGGTTTTTTCTTTGGTTGGAATGTCAAAGGTTTTATCATTAGGGAATTTGTCAATATTATACTAACATTTGTGAATTAGGAATTTCGACAGATTATATTTAAGGTTTCTAAATGTCATAACTTTCATTATGTCTGGTGGTCTGGTAAATGATTGAATAATTTGGTGCAGATTACATAAATTTAATAGAAATCAATACACAGCAACACCTCCGTACTCAGCGTTCGCTCCGATTTCGCCCCAGTGGACATATACCATATGGTATCAAATTATGTTAGGAAATAAGTTAAGATAACCGTTTGCTTCATTTTAGGATCAACTTAAAAATAATTAATTAAGTAAATAACTCTAATTATACTACTACTTATAATAATGGCTTTGTGAGCTGTAGATCTCGCGGGCGACGTTTGTCTTCCATTGCAGGTCGCAATTTTTAACCGGTTCTCTTGAAATTTTGCGAGTAGGTTTGATAATAATATTAAAAATAAAAATGTCGAGTCATTTTTGGAAGTTTTTAAAATTTGTGATGTTCCTTTTTTTTTCGAAAAAATATCTGGACAGGTTTTCGGACTTACGAAAGCATTTTTGTCGCAGCTAAAGCAGAGACGCTTCGCTCACTAACGCTCGCTGGTTTGATAAATAACACAGTACCTATTACTTCCTAACTCGGTACATTTCTAAAGTGGTCCAGTTCGTCCACTCCTACAAGTTTCATCTGCTCAAAAAGTTAGTTCCTTAATATGAGTAACAAAACACATCGTCACGCCTTTCTCCCGAAGGGGCTGGCAGAGGTGTAATACAACACCCACACTTCACCGGACGATATTCAGTCCCAAATGTGACAGGGGGCGAGCCTGTCGCCATACAACAGGCTCAAGTCATGACTTGACTTATTTGGTTACTCATAATGTCTGCTACATGTAGCAGATGACATTATGAGTAACCAAATAATTAAATTCAATCAGTTTTAAGTAACTGCTTGAATATGAAGCACCAAATGTTTCTAAATATCGCAAAATTTAAATGAACTTCTCAATCTAAGCAACGTTTCTAAGTAATATCATTACCTACTGTCTAGTATCCGTCGAAGCTAATAAAATAATGGGGCGACTAACTCACAACAAACAACTTTCGATGCCTTCACTGCGGTGGTCGATGGAGCTTCATCAATCGTAGATTTTATACTAAGTCTCAAAAAAACGTTTATACTTCGTCCTCAGTCAAGGCTTGAGACCTATCCTGGGCTTATCCTTCATGGCTGTATAGTATTAAGAGTCCCGCGACGCTCTGAAATTTCCATACAAACGCGCTTTACAAATTTCTTGAAAACCGTTTGTCAGATTATGATGAAATTTAGTATGTACAATAAATTTAACAATATCTCCGCCCCTATGTTCTTTGTTTTTTTAAAAAACGTTCTCAAGCTAAAATAGAGCTATGAAAAATATCTGCATTTTTAAAGGGTTACTTTTGACTGATTTATTCAATAGATAGACAAAGCAAAATCCCTTTACATAGGAAGGTTGATAGAAAGCTAATGATGTAGACACATCATTAGCTTTTAAATGAATCCATAATATAAGGAAAAAATACTGTCCACCCACAAGGTGGACAGATGACCTTGTCAAGACCGCAGGATCGTCCTGGATGCAGGCCGCTACCAACCGGTCTTATTGGAGGTCTATGGAGAAGTCTATGTCCAGCAGTGGACGTCCTATGGCTGATGGATGGATGGATGATAATACAAGGGACATTCTTAGTTATTTAAGAATGATTAGAAAAGTGCAAAAGTAATTTTTAAAAAATGCACTTTGTTACTCTGTAGGTAAGGCTCGTTAGTACCTTTACTTGTTCTCTTCGCTTGTCATTTTCTTCTAGACGAAATGGCTATGGAAAACCTTAAGCCAATGCGAAGTTAGTCTAAAGTGGTCGCCGGACGGACACTTTGTTTTAAATAGAATAAGTTCACGTTTTAGTCACTAACTCGCCTGTTGTAAAGCGAGGTTGTGGTCTAAGACAAAGCACTGAGGGTGAGATTGACAGATCGCACTTCGTCTTTACTTTGATGCAAAGTTCAAGAATCTCCCCTAGAAAGTTGAACTTTCCCTCAAAGAAAATTTGCAGTGCGGTCTGTGAATCTCGCTCTAAGACTTAGAAGGTGTTTAACCTCTGGAGCTGCATATGGGTAAGCGCTGCTCGTGCTTATACCGCATTCACTCTCTTATTCATTCGGGTCATCAATGACGTGTTCTGTCAATAACATGAGGCCTTATTCATAACCTGTTATCGCAGTTACTCTCATCGAATGTTTGCTTACAACTAGGTAATATCTATTGTACTAGTGGCTACTTGGCGGAAGTAGAAGGCTCCAGACACCTTTGTCTTCTAAATAATTGTTAACTTTATAAAATCCTCTTTTCCTAAGATCAACCAATAGGAAAAGATGGAACACTGCGTTATATCTTGCTGAAGCCGCTTTAGTAAACTATTGTGGTACGCGCTAATGTTGCCATGAAAAACATTTACAATAGCACGAAAACTAATATTAATTCCCAAACTCTACGTTAGCCATTTCCGTTCCCAAATACAACCTTAGTAGATTTAATGTTCCAAAACTGCACTTATTTTTTAAAGTTTAAAGTTACGGCTTTTTCAAAATTGACATTGAATTGCAAAAAAACCTGCAGAGTTTTTGAACAGAAACTCAAAATGTAGTCCTGGCCACACTTTTTAATGCACTATGTATATTTATGTATACGAAATTATACCATGAATCAATGCACATAATGTCGAGGTAAGAATGACCAAGCGAGTAGCGTAGGTTTTTGCGTCAATGTATGCGTGCTGTGTACATATACGACAGTAGCGTAGTTTTTGGATGGTTTTTGGCTTCACCTAAATCATACGCCGTGCGCCATCTACTCGTATCTAGGTTGATCTGAGCCTCTTTTCATTAATTCAAATCCCATGTAGGTACATCAATTAATTAATCTTATACCTTTAAATGAGCAATTCTTGTATATATATATATATATATAATTGGAATCTCGGAATCGGCTCCAACGATTTTCATACAAATTAGTATATAGGGGGTTTCGGGGGCGATAAATCGATCTAGCTAGGAATCATTTTTAGAAAATATCATTTTATTCGTGTTTTATCGATAATCAATCTCAACTGAAAAATATGACTCTTCCTGACATCTATTGGCGAATAATAATACTACTATTTTTTGTGAGCAACTAATTGCTTTAACGACACAACAGCAGATGGCGTTGTTAAGTAACACGAAGTCAATGAGTGTTTGCTTTGAGGTTAGACTAAAATCAATTGTTTATTATCCAAAAAACACAATTAAAAAATAAAAAAAAATACCGAGCAAAGCTCGGCTATCCGGGTACTTATTTATTATTAGGGATTTGAATTTTCCTTCAGTGAAAATAAACCAAATTGCAAACTGTTCCTAACTTCGAAAATCCATTATCGTTATTATTTTCGATGTGTTCTATCACATGTGAAACCAATAAACAGTCAATAAACTATTCACTACATTTCACCGCGAAATCTGGACTGTACGGTCACTGGCCGGCATTATACCCGGGAACCGGTAATTTCCGGTTAGAGCCAGAATTGAACTCCATTGTCCCGCCGTTCAGGACCAATTTGCCATTTTAGTGGAGGGTTTTACGATACCATCGCTTTATTATGTGTTACCATAAAAGGAATCTTGTTGGACACGATAAAAAAACGTTGCGTTTACATTTTGATACGATTTCAAATATATTTTGGGATACATTTTTATTTTATACTAGCTGCGCCCCGCGGTTTCACCCGCGGTTAAAAAGTATCCTATGTGCTATTCTAGGCTATAATCTATGTCTGTGCCAAATTTCATCCAGATCTGTTCAGCTGTTCTGGCGTGAAAGAGTAACAAACATCCATACCACCATCCATTCTTACATACTTTCTCGATTATAATATTAAGTAGGATACTTATATTAAATAAATATGTATACTTATATTCAGTGATATGCGAGACGCAGCCACGCGCGCAAACTCGCCTTGATAAAAATCTCCGAATGCAGTTGAAACAATAGTCGGAATAATCGACTAAATCGCACGTAAGTAATTCCCGTTTCATAAATCATAATACTTAATTTAGTTAAAAAAAATATTATAGCTATACTTAAAAAGCTAATAAAAATAGAATACAAAATTGCGCCCTAGTTACAGATTCCACATAGCATATCATCAAGCCTTTCCCCAGAAGAGGCTGGCATTGATGTACAGCACGCACACTTCGCCGGACGATATTCAGTCCCAAATGTGACAGGAGGCGAGCCTGTCGCCATACACCGGGCTCCAGTCAAGTAGCAGATGACACACAATACGCACATATGTTCACACAATGAACAAATTGGTGCGTGCCGTTGGCTGGGTTTGAATCCGCTCCCTCTGGCTTGAGAGGCGGGCCTTCTCCCAACTAGGCTGCCATCGCTATATGTAAGGCAGGTATGTAAGCTTTCTCAATATCACATCCAAATAAAACCTAGAAATAAGTCAAAACTGCTTAATTTGCAAACTTTGCAGCACTGCGTGCAACATTATGTACATACCTGAACTATTCTAAAAACCCAGTGAATTTTGGCCAGTTAATAAAGTTAAACGAGGGCTAAAATGTAAACATAGAACACGTAGCACTTATGCAGCTCTAACATAAGCCACGCGGAACGGTACCAAAATATTACTTTAAAGCTTGGACATTGCTAAGCAAAAGTTAGCCTTGAAGGAATAGTTTTAGAGTTCAGTTCTCTTTTGAAGATAAATGTATGTATGCGTGCCATATCATACTTTTGCATGCAATATCGGTTTGTGTGCGTTGTCTGTGACTAGTGGGACGAAAAATACTCTTTTAACACGTTGGACACTATTTTTAGGATTCCGTAGCAGAATGGTAAAACGAGTATGACATTTACACTTTTTTATGTGTACGAACACATAAAAAAGTACACAGTTTACACCTTTTTATGTGTACGAACACATAAAAAAGTGTTAATGGTTTAGGCTGTACCTACTAGGAAGACTTTGATGCCAGTCTGTATGTCAATATGCCAGTCTGATGCAGTTTGACGTCATCGTAATGCGTCTCTTTCGAACTTGTTGTAATAGCCTTTTTTGGTCTTGCTTATGCATCGATTGACGTGACTACGTGTTGCTGAATGTTATACCTTGCGGAGTATATTATTATTCCATGCTTACTAAATGTACATTTAAAATTTGACACAGATTTTCGTAATGTTAGTTAGAACATTAATTTTCCACAAAAAAGTTGTTTTTTTTTTTTTCATTTATATGTAGAGTTCCGTACCAAACTAAAAGCCTTCACTATTACGTTCTTTTGAATAGTTTAAACATTTGTTATTTGTTTTTGGGGATAACTGTTATATTCTTAAATTTTTAGCGTTACTAAACTATTATGAGTCAATAACGGCAACAAAATTCCACTTAGCAACGACCGACACGACGGTGAGTCCTGAGATGGGTGACCGCAGGTGGCATTTATAACTGAGCGCTACTGTGGCTCGGAAAACACGTAAAATTGTAGGCCCGGTTGTTTATTCTATAACAACAATCGTCAAGCCATGTCAGAGGCATCGGGCGGCCTAGAAACTGTAACATCAGGGCTAGCCACTCGGCCTATACGAACTTGCTTGATTACTCTTCATGAATATAAATTTAAAAAACTTCCGACACCATTTTTCATGAACAGCGATTTTCATCAAACATAGCTAAGAACACTGCCAACTAATTCACCTTTTAAAAAAAAAAAAAAAAAATCTAGATCGGATCATCCGTTCGCGAGCTACGATGCCACACACACACACACACACAAACACACAAAGACATAAAACATATCGTCACGCCTTTCCCCGAGGGGCTGACAGAGGTGTAATACAACACCCACACTTCGCCGGACGATATTCAGTCCCAAATGTGACAGGGGGCGAGCCTGTCGCCGTACACCGGGCTCCAGTCATGTAGCAGATGACGTACAATACGCACATATGCTCACACAACGAACGAAATGGTGCGTGCCGTCAGCTGGGTTCGAACCCGCTCCCTCTGGCTTGAGAGGCGGGCCTTCTCCCACTAAGCTGCCATCGCTAACACACACAGACACGTTAAACTTATAGCACTCCGTCGTTCTTGTGTCCTGGCTCAAAACAGAAACAGCGTAGTAAAGTTCGCCGCGAAGTAGTTAATCGATTACAGATCGGAAAAGTAGATAAAAATGTATAAAAGATTCTGAACAAACAATACCTTTATTAAAAGTATTAAAAACTTTGGAAATCGCCAAGTTTTAGAATATACTTTGTGATAGCGAAGTTTGCTTGTGATTTTTTATGAGATTTTCTAGGACTAGCTGTGGCCGCGTTGTTATTTTCGGTTAAAAAGTACCCTATGTGGTAATTCAGGGTATAAGCTAACCCCATACCAAATTTCATCAAAATACGTTCATCCGTTTGAGCGTAAAGACGGAACAAACAAACACTCTTACATAAACTTTCGTTCTTAAAGATTTTTCTCAGTTTTCTTATTTAGTGAATGAAAACTACCAAAGTAGTTTCCCGCTATGATTCTCGCAATTCATAGAGTTCGATCCAGCTGTTAATTCAGGAAAAGGCTTGCTATACACCGAACCGAGCCGCGAACACCCGTGAAAGCATCTTTGCTGTTCCTTTATTGGCCGTAAATGGCTTTCGCGGGCGTTTACGGCAATATTATGTAGAGGCCAGTCTTGTAGAAGCTGAAGCATAGACGCTTCGCTCGCTAAGGCTTGCTCATTCGTTTAGTTTTTCTGCGTAAGTACTTATGTATTTTTGGGATGCAATAAATCCAACTTATATATATTTATAAATATATTTATATATATATAATATTGTAAAGGCGAAAGTTTGTAAGAATGGATGTATGGATGTTTGTTACTCTTTTACGCAAGAACGGCTGAACAGATCTGGATGAAATTTGGCACAGAGATAGATTACAGTCTAGAATAGCATATAGGATACTTTTTAACCGCCGGTGAAACCGCGGGGCTCAGCTAGTATAATAGTAAATTCATATTACATATTATTATTTGATTGCATCAGGCGTTACTTTGCGGAAGTTCATCTTCAAAATTGTTACTTGAACTTACCTTGAACTACTACTTACTTGAACTTACTTACCGCTTTAATTAAAGCGGAATTACACTAGATATTAGTTCAAGTAACAAAATTATTATTTATTGAAAAGTAACAAAGGATTTAGACTGAACAGAAATTGCGCTAAACGTCGGCTTTTACTTGCACACAAAGTAGGTAATTGAGTTAGAATATTGTTTATTAGCTACGGTCACAACAGTGCAACCAAAATGACTGCATAACGGGAGCCTCTACAACTCAACACTATAGTGGTACCGCTGAATATGAATATGCCCACCAACTTATCACTTTGATTTATATTGTATCGCGTTATGATTGCGTGGGTTTGCTGGGTATTTATTAATTGGTAAAATAAAATTAGTGTCATTTGCCTCGAATGTCATGAATGTAATGATTCTCCTTAATCATAAGTTTTAAAACGTGATTCTTTCTTTTAATCGGATTTATTATTCGATTCCCTATTCCGAAATGTAAATAAGTAGACTGAGATTCGAACAATTTGAGATTAAAATTTGTGGGATCCGATCGGAAACATTCCCGAATGATTGTGAATAGTACGACGAACGACGAAAATTCTTGAATCGGGGGCAAGGACTAGCCAGTCTACCTACAGGAGCTTATCTACTTACTTTTTAAAGGTCGTGCTGGTATGGCCGTAGCTTGAGCATCTAAATTTTAGACTGAACACAGATCCTGATAATGTTCACTAAGTTTGTAAGTAAATGAGTTACGAGTGATGTTTACCAGACTCGAACAATGTAAAAGTAATTTTCTTGTAAAATACTGTTATTGTTTATAACTTACTTTGCTTACAAGTTTGAGAAAGAATGTTTTGTAACTTTAGACATTTATTTTGAATGTATGTAAGAATGTTAGGGCTGAGATATACAAGCCCAACGTAAGGAGAGCATGCGGAGCGCGGTTCCGCTTCAAAACTTGTTCATTTCAAACGTATGAAAGTAACATGTGTATCGTACATAAGACGAGATAGATAAGAGACGAGGTGCAGGCCCGCCGCTTCACAGTTGTTACATCTGAATCGCGTTTAATACGCCATGTCCGTAACATAACATAACGTAGCATAAAATATCGTCGCGCCTTCCCTCCCAAGGCTGGCTGGGAAAGGCGTACAACACCCACACTTCACCGGACGATATTCAGCCCCAAATGTGACAGGGACGAGCCTGTCGCCATACACCAAGCTCCAGTTATGTTTATTCACACAATGAACAAATTGGTGCGTGCCTTCGGCTGGGTCCGCACCCGCTCCTTTTCTGGCTCCCACTCTGAGGGGCTATTCCTAAGCGTGAGATGAGATTTTATCTGCGTCACTTTACACCTATGACGTTTCAAACGAGACCATGAAGGACGAAAAAAGGTGAGATGAAAATCTCAAATCTCCGAATAGTTGGCGTTAGAGGCGAGTTTTCTCCAACTAGGCTATCATCTTTTTTTGCCATGTGTTCGGTCTATATATTTTAGACTTTACTAAGGGCAGCTTGTTAAACGTTACGCTTAAACGCAAAAAATAGTGCTAACTATCGTCAAACCAGAAATAGCGTTGTTTCACCTTAACTTAGGTACGTTAAAAAAAATAACGAATACGGTTACCGGTTACTTTGTCCACTGGTTAGCGTTATTTTCAAATATTTTTAACAAACGTCAAATAGTACTAAAACTTAAAACTAAAACTACCCAAATAAGTCTGACAACCGATTTTTTTAGGCAATGAAACAACGCTTTGAATTTAACGGATGTTACACATCCTACGCAATGTATAGTATCATTTGACGTACCTGCGTATGTTACTTTAACCAACCATCTGAATTAAGTCTCCCTAACTCGCTTACCGTAGGTCGGATAACACGTTACATTTTTGGTATATTTGTTATAACATCTAATGCAGGTCTAATTATCGATGTAAATATCCTTTTTTCAAATATGAAATAATGACGATGAATTTATAAAAATATGCTACGATTGTAGTCACCCTTTTCACACTTATAAAAATAAAATGAGACACAAATAATATAAGCCTGATAGATAAGTTTACCTAAAACACAACGAGATCAACGCGATGTCGATCATCACAACAAAAAAAAACACTTTGGAAAACCTTTAATTAAAAATATCTCGCTCAAATTATTTTCCAGACAGGCTTCAATCTTTATTTATCTTAAAAAATAAACTCGCTCTTTCTCGACCTCTGAACTTTTCACAGATTTAACGGCTATAGACAATGCCAATTGTCCGTTAATAATTGAAGGTTCACGTTCCTCGAAATGGCATCGTATTTGACAGGATGCAGCGTAGGTGTCGCTTTACTCATCCGTAACATGGATAAGCTTTTTATACCCGAGCTTACTAGGGAGGGAACTGACCTTCGCTTGGCGCCTTCGGTTTTTTTAAAACATATTTTTGGAAGCTAAGGGGTCTTTAGATTGACGTATTTTCGGTTGCGTGCCGAAGTGCGTTGGTTGGGTGTGCGCGCGACATTTTATGGCGTAACCGTTGAGTGCACAGCAAGAACGTTTTCTTGTACGTGTACGTTTTCTTACGTACGTTGACTGCCTCAGTGGCTCAGTTGGTAGTGGACCTGCCGTCTGAGCTTGGGGGCGTGGGTTCGATTCTCACCTAGGCCAAATATTTATGTGATGAACATTTGTGTTAGTTATATGTCTGGGTGTTAATGTCTATTTATGTATGTATTTTAACAAAAAATCTAAGGATGTATATCAGTCTCTGGCAGCCATAATACAAGCTTTGGTTAGTATGGGGTCAGGGGTGTGTGGAAGTGTCCCGTATTTAAAAAATAAATAATATAATTATGTATGTTGAATCCACTATCCTGAGTCAAACAAATATGATAAAAGCGATAGTGAGTTTGTTTGTTTGTAACGCTTTCCCGCTTTAACTATTCAACCGATCATCATTAAATTTTGAATACAGTCAGGGATACAAAAAAAGGCAGATGATATAATTCCCTAAAAAAATAAAACAGCACAAGTGTGATCGCAAGTGAAACCGCGGGGCACAGCTAGTGTGTCGTAATTATGTTTTGAATTCATTCAATATTATTGCCGTTATTATTACAGACAGGCTCGCCCCCTGTCACATTTGGGACTGAATGTCGTCCGTCGAAGTGTGGGTGTTGTATTAGATCTTTGCCAGCCCCCTCGGGGGAAAGTGACTATATATATTAATTACAAGCTGATATATGAAGTACTAGCTGCGCCCTGCGGTTTCACCCGCGGTTAAAAAGTATACTATATGCTGTTCTAAACTATAATTTAAATTTTTTCCCAACTTGCATCCAGATCTGTTCAGCCGTTCTGGCGTGAAAGAGTAACAAACATCCATCCATCCATCCATCCATTCTTACAAACTTTCGCGTTTATAATATTAGTAGGATTAAAAATGGCTAGTACTTTCCTATTCCGTTCATATAACTTTTATTGGTGCTCAACACACAGTCATACAAACAACTTCTTTTAAAGAACGAACACTTCATCTTCATTTTAATACCCACGCCAAAATGTTTGTCCTAAGCAAAAATCATCAAACTGCAGTGTATACACGTCTGTTTTCGAAGCCGAAACTAAATTTGAGGGTTTCAGGAACTTTTTTAACAAAATCGTCTGATAGAAACTGTTAAAGTAAAAATCATAATTAAAAATCCTAACACGATATTGGAAGGTAACTTTTATACTTTATCCCGAGGCAAATACCTCATTCCTGACTAATGGAGCATATAATGAACACCGGTGTGTGATATAGAAAATAAGATAAAGTGGGGGATACACCGGACTAGCAAAAGATAAAAAAATTTTAGAAAACAATAATTGTAATTGCGACAAACGGGATGTAAATTTTGCAGTTGTTTTTTTGTAGTATTTTGCTAGATTTTGCACTAAGACCTTATTACTTACTTACTTAAGTTGCAGTGGCAGTTTATTATTATTGGTAGTAGCAGGAAACATAAAGAACGACGTGATTTTATGTCATAAGTATCAAAGAGAAAAGAAGTTACTTTTGAACGTAGGAAGAACATAGTAAGAGTATGTACCTAAATAATACATTAAACTTTGAAAGCAATATATGATTAGATGAGATGAGATTAGATGTATTATGAGTGATTTAAAAAAGTGAATTTTCCAAGTTATAGTACAGTGATGAAAAGAATGCCGCGTGCGGTGCCACTTTGCTTGTGTGTAAGTAATTCAAATCACGTCACTTACATACATTTAGTAAATGTGAGAATCGACACCACGTCTGATCCTTGACTGTGCTTAACCTTACGTCCACGTTCTATATTTCAGGTCTTTGGGTGCGAGCAAAGACATTTAAGCTGACGTTTCAAATCGACTGAATCGGTGATTTCCATACAAATATTCCAAAGAAGTCGATTTAAAAATCAGTTTAAATGTCCATGCTCTCACTCCATGACGCCGTGCCTCGGTCGTCCGTCACCCGTCCGCTGGTTAGCATCGTTCATAAAATTTTAAACACAGGCACGCAATAGAACGTCTGCTCGAGTTTTAGCGGTCGCGTATGTGTACAGCACCTAGGCGATGCACACCCATAGCGCCTGCACCCTACCCCAGTGATATGATTATGCCGCTGCATAGTGCACCAGATGATAAGCCCAGCTTCGCTCTCTCCGAGTCTAATGTACTTAAAGCCTTCATCGTCGGAGAGCGAATCTTTTGTATGATGGAACGCCATTATATTCATTTTAGACAAAGCCCACGCTCTTAAGTATCAAGCTCTTTGAAAGTAAGGGAAGCGGCCCAGATCAAAGTATTATATCACGCTATTCGGAAAGGGTTTGTGTACGGACCCCTGAGCTTATGGTATTCAACATTATTAAAACTTCACCTTGAGGCTTGGCATAAAATTGTAAAGAAAATCAGTGATTTAATAAATAGCACAAAGTCATTAACATTTGACAAAATGTATGAAACAGTTAATAAGTATTTTTCGGGTTGCAAGTTTTGTTTCTGATAAATCTATTGGTAAATTGTTTATAAAGATAAGTGATGTGAAACCCTTGACATGCCATTTCAGAATAACCTAAAGAATGGACAGAAACACAATTCTCGTGACAAATAAGTTCTCATAAAAACGTAGTCTCGTAGCGCATACTACGAGACTACGGTAGTCGTAGCACGTGCTACGACGTTTCTTTGTCCCGCTGTTGTTTTTTTTAATTCTGTTAACAACTTTTTGTTAAATCTAATTGTTTGGTATTGACGAATCTAAACTTCAAAGCTCTTTAAAGAAACCGCAAAAATTCCAGTTCACAGCGAGCAATAAATCCTAAAGTTCGTGGCAACAAAAGGAAATATCAGCAATAGTAAAAGTCATTTTACGCTTGAAAATAATACAATGTGATGTTTGACAAAGGCTTTTGTAGCAAAAGTGCTTCACTGAACGAGGCTTGTGGGTAGACTGTACCACCTGTAGCTATCAGACTACATACGAACTGCTTGCTTTATGGCTAGCTCGCGAGACTGGAAAGTGATTACTTTTTATTTTCTGTACTATTTTTTTTTATTGTATCGTCTGCTAGCGCTGGTTTCACGGCTCGGTTAGATTATCCTCACACAAAAAATATCGACATCGACTAAAAAAAAATATAGGGAAGAAGCAGGACTACTCTAATTTCTAGTAAACAGCGCGTGGACCCAATACAACTACAAGGAAACGGACACTACACAGCTCCGTTGACAGTATTATGTTACGTGTTTCAATAACAAAGATAGAGAGACATAGAAAAGACTATGGCGAGAACGAGACAACAATAATTATCACTGTTGCGACTGGTTGCGTTTGTTTGTGCCTGCGATGAGTTGTGTGCATACACCTAATTTATACGATCTATTCTTAGGTTCTTGTACCGCTTCTTTCTTATACATATGATCGAAGACATCGACAAATTAGTAGATCCAAATACTATACAAGGAAAATTGAGATATACGAACGGATAGCCAGTCGTAGATGAAAACTGGAGTGTTCATACATTGGGATAGGTTACGTTCCTTACCCACTACTTGTTTTTGATACATCCTAAAATATAGTAAAGAAGTAAGTTATATAAGTATAAGTTACAAGTAAGTAAGTTTTATTAGTTATAATAATAATTATAATAAATTTAAAATACGATATATATATACCAATAAAAACCTTGGAATAATAATAAAGTCATTTATTGCAGGTATAAAAACCCTAGGCAAACAATTGAGTAAGCTTAAAATTATTTTAAATTTAAGTTTAAAAGAGAAAAATTAATACTTAAAATATTTACACTTGTAAAAGGGGTGCAACCACGTCCGTAAAAATATCGCCATACAATTTGTGTTGTCACTTTTTGTTCTTGTCCATGTGGACAGATATCCAATGCCTGAACATGGGAATCCGTATATCGTCAGAGACAGCCTCAAGTATCTTGTTGTCGGAGCGACGCAGGCGATGCCAGAACGATGCAACCCTGGATCGTATTACGGCAAAGAAGTCAGGTACCCCCGCCTCGGCGAACATGCTTGACGCACTGCAGCATCGCGGTAGCCTCATATTATATACTAGCTGCGCCCCGCGGTTTCACCCGCGTTTAAAAAGTATCCTATATGCTATTCTAGACTGTAATCTATCTCTGTGCCAAATTTCATCCAGATCTGTTCAGCCGTTCTTGCGTGAAAGAGTAACAAACATCCATACATCCATTCTTACAAACTTTCGCCTTTATAATATTAGTAGGATTACATATAAGTTTATAAAGCGTTTTCTCAATATCTGTACAACACGTTCTTTAACTCGTTCGTTTCGTCAATGAGAAATCAAAACAAATTACTTTGTCGTTAATTTAATACTTCATTTTCCAAAAAAGAAACTCTTCCGGCGTTTCTTAAACAAACAAAAAACGGGAAAAAATACAAAAACATCTTTACAGAAAAGAATCTATTTAAAATCCAATCAAGCGATCGAAAACACTTTATAAAACCGGGGGCAGACAAAGGCATCCAATTTCTAAAGGTTGAATAGTTAGTAACGGGATACCAACTTGGTAACAAAGTTTAATTAACATTACCGTCGTGAAATCTATCGGGAAATTACGATTGGGTAATTAACAGTTCAGTTCAGTGAGTCGATGATTAGATTGGGTATTCTACTCGTAGGTAGGGACTTGATTAGAGATGTCTCTGCATTCCGGTCAGCCAGCGGCTATTATATTAGGTGAACATAATGGCTTTCCACATCCGAAGTAATCTATACTTCTATACTAATGTTGTTTGACTGTCTCGGTGGCACAGTTACAAAATACAAATACAAATAGCTTTATTGTTCAAAAAATTAGATCTAAAAATTACAATTTTAAAAGTACTTACTTACATTAATTTGGTTTACAACTTAGAACTGAATATTAATACAAGTAAGTCCACTAATATTATTAACCCTGCCCTCGGAACTAGTAAAAACTGTATCTCAGAGGGCAGTTGTTCATTTACATAAATCTTAGTTCGTTACAAAAAATAATACATAATAGATCCTAGAGTGCTAAACAACAATTATACAATTTATAAAAGTTGGTAGTGAATCTGCCTTCTGAGCTTGGGGGCGTGGGTTCGATTCCCACCTAGGGCAAACATGCGTGTTAGTTCTATGTCTGGGTGTAAAATATCTATCTATTTAAGTATATATTTTTAATACATAATGTATGTATGAATTTATTTATTATTTTAATACTTATTATAAATCGAAAGTAACTCTGTCTGTCTGGCTGTCTGTTTGTAGGCTTTGCATGTCGAAACGGCTGAGCAGATCTTGATGAAATTCCATGATTAGTTACAATAGATACTATTTTTACATATATTACAAGGTAGGGGTTTGGTTTCTTTTTTCTGAATAAACACGAACGAAGTCAGTAACAACTAGTAAGTAAAAGTAAAAAAGCCTTTATTTCAATTACACTTAATTTCAATTAATTAATTATAAATGTCCATTGTCACTTAATGTGTAAATGTCGCCTCCTTGGCGTAGGCCTCCCCCAGTTTTGTCCAGTGTTTTCTGTTTATTGCTTTTCTCCTCCACTCTATTCCCAGTCTTTGGTTGAAGATGTCTTCCCAGCGTCTATGTGGTCTTCCCAGCGTCTATGTGGTAGTACACGTGAACAACAAGTAAACACAACAACAACTAGTATATTAATATACGAGTATATTCGAAAGTGAGATGAATCGTTTGTTTGTTTGATAAGCTTTTAAACTCTAACTACTGAACCGATGATCACTATGAAATTTTGCATACAGGTTGTCAGGGCCCAGTGAGGTCTACAGAAACTGATATAGGGTACATTAATTCATCCCAAAGCAACATGAAAATTTCAAATTTAAAAACATCTACATCGATTTTCATCCATCAAACATAGCTACGAGTAAGAACACTACCGACTAATTCCCGACAATTTCAAACAAAAGAAAAATCTAAATCGGTTCATCCGTTCGCAAGCTACGTTTTCACAAACACACACATACACACACACACACACACACACACAGCCACTTCAAACTTATAACACCCCGTCATTTTTGCGTCGGGGGTTAATAATTGAGGGTAACCGCGAGTGAAACCGCGGGGCGCAGGCAACCAACTTTCAACTAAGGCATTTTCATATCTATCTACTATATTTTATTAAATTAGTCAGTAAAAGTACCTAACTAAAGACTGGGCTTCAGTTAGGTACTTTTACTGACAAATGGTGACAGGCCCCGGGTGTCACATTTGGGACTGAATGTCGTCCGACGAAATTCGAGAGTTGTAATACACCTCTGCCAGCCCCTTCGTGGGAAAAGCGTGGAGATAATGGATGTATATTTAGTTATAGTATGTTTAGTTGTGTATGTAAAAGTACCTTAAGAGTCCGGCGACCTAACTAATTTCGACCTAGGCGACCTAGACTAACTACGCATTGGCTTAAGGTATTCTATCGCCATTTCGTCTAGAAGAAGAAGACGAGTGAAGAGAGCGAGTAATGATACTGACGAGCCTCTAAACTTACCTACAGAGTGACAAAGTGCAATTTCAAATTTTTTTCTGACTTTTGCACTACTGTAATCATTCTTAAGTAACTAAGAATTTTTAAATTTTATTGATTCATTTAACAGCTAATGATGTAGACAACCTCCCTATGTAATGGAATTTTTGATTTGCTTTGTCTACCTATTGAATAAATCAGTCAAAAGTGACCCCTTAAAATGCGGATATTTTTCATAGCTCTATTTTCGCTTGAGAACGTTTTTAAAAAAAAAACCAAGAACATAGGGGCTTCATCATAATCTGACAAACGGTTTCAAGAAATTTGAGTAGTGCGTTTGTATGGAAATTTCAGAGCGTCGCGGCCCTCTTAACATTTTATAACGTAGAGTCAACTGGGACAATTGCGTCTTTCGATAATTACTGACAAACCCTTCACAGATTAGGTGCATCCTACATTCTTTTTTCGAGCATTGGGATATTCTGGAAACCAGCTATGCGTAGGCTTCAGCTTACTCAGTACATCGCTCAGAATATCCCAATTGCCTAACTAAAAATATATTATGCTGTTCTTCTTATGCTGTGTACAGGGCAAGGCCGGCGAGGGCCGGCGATGTACTTCGTCTCGTTTTATTTTATTGAAACGAAACGGGACGCTGGCCCTGCGTTGGCGTTCGTTGGCTTGATGTGTGTGTGACCCAGCATTAATTTGTAATTTTTTTTTTTAATTTTAGGCAATAAATACTTTTTTATTTATTTTATTTTATTTATTTATTTTTCTATCTTTAATTGCAATAATCTGTACAAGATGGCGTTAGTTGCCTAATTTGTGAAGGGTTTGTCAGTAATTCTCGAAAGACGCAATTGACCCATAGACGCATTATCCCCAGTTGACCCCACCTATTTATTCACAAATAAACTTTTTCTTTCCCTCTTTCTGTTCCTTAAACACAAGATGAAATTTAAAAAATGTAACAAATGTACGTTTTGGGCAATACAATTAGCGCGAAGTCGACGGACCCGAATAAAATAAATTAATTCACCCTAAAACGTAATAATGTGGCCACGTGTAACATTGCGCCAACATTACGGGCGCATTTCAATTTGGAACCATAATTTGGACTACCTTCTCCTGAATACTAATTTTGATTTACACGTTCACAAGACGAGCGCTACGAATTTGCACCTAGCAGCTATACAGTTAAGGTATACAGTTGATTGATAATTAAGCTTAGTTTACAGCTAATTGTACAAAGACGCTGAAATTGTGTGCTTACAAGTCAAAATTAGGATTATGTCTTGTTTCATCAAAGCGTATAAATATTAATAATAAAAAAAATAGTGCGTGGAGTCCCTCCGCGCGAAAGAAGTGAACTTCTGTGTATCTTTCTTTCTCTCTCCCTCTTACGTTGGGATATTGGACGCTATTCGTTTCTAACGCTCGCGCTGGCCTGTAACAGGTATACTACGCGCATGCGTTCGAGTTCCACGCATTCACTCTCGCTCTGTCTTTATTCCCTCCATAGGAGCGTTAAACGTTTAACGCAACCTTGTTGGAAGTCGCATTACAAGTTTTACTTCAAAATTATACTATTCCTCTCGTTATATTTTATGTAACAAATAAGCACCTGATTACTCAAGTAAGCTAAGCCCGTCATTTTATCGGTTGATTTACTTATTTTATAGCAAATTAACCGATAAACTGTTTAAAGCTGGTTTTCTGTTACTGTGTGTACTGGTTTCTGTACTGTCCAATATCTCCACAAAGTATCGTACGGTAAAAATAGTAAATGATCTAGAATGGCTTCAAACTCCATTATCACTGAATTCAGCACCCGTCTAGCTCCAAAAACAAAGAAAAAAACTGTTTGAATTTCGCGCCATTAGCAAAACTTTGAGCCTTAAATAATTTTGACCGCACATTTAAAGACCGCAAGAAGAAACTTCAGCCATTGATTGTGACAGGGAATTTCAACGCTTCACAAAGTTGGCATTCTGAAATGAAGGCAACATCGCGTGAAGTTACGAACACCAGTCTGACATTTTGAGGCAAAGGTTACATATAGAAGTCTCCAACAAAAGGGTAATAACGACCTTGCCAATCGATATCTGCCGATACTTGCTTCAAATAGTGGTACGAAATTTAAAATTTTCAATGATAACTACAGTTTCAGCTTAAACAGGGAGTTGCAAAAACTCTGATGTATAATTAAAAGTCAGGCACACATATATTATTTTAGAAGTAATCATGCAAAAATAAAAATCCAGTTACAAATAATGACCGGTTTAAAAACACAAGAAAAAAAAGAATTTTCACAATTTTTTTACAAGTTGGCGTCTTATATTCTAAGAAAGAGGGGCACGACACGAAATGCAAGTTCACAAACAAAACCGATGCGGCACGCGATTTTCAGTAAACGGAGCGCTTTTTTTAATACATACTCGTCTAAACATACATACATACATATAGTCACGCCTCTTTCTCATAGGGGTAGGCAGAGACCACTTCTCTCCACTTGCTACGATCCTGGCATTCATCTTTCGTTTCTTCCACTTTCATGAGTCTTTTCATACACGCTCGTCATGGGTACACTTGACCTGGCCTGTCTTGAAGACGTCTTCGATTTGGTCGCGATATGTGAGCC
The DNA here is from genome assembly GCA_911728515.1 of Peribatodes rhomboidaria. Classification (NCBI taxonomy): domain Eukaryota; kingdom Metazoa; phylum Arthropoda; class Insecta; order Lepidoptera; family Geometridae; genus Peribatodes; species Peribatodes rhomboidaria. The sequence continues at coordinate 13,775,215 of OU452175.1, forward strand.
TAGGTCGACCCTGACCGATTTGATCATACACACTTGCCATGTATACCTGTTTCGTCAATCTCCTTTCATTCATTCTCTCAATGTGTCCAAACCATCTAGGCATCCCTTTCTTAATCTTTATCACTACATCCTCTACCACACCACAACGTTTTTAATGTCGTCGTTTCTCATTTTATTCATCAGTCACTTCTCATCCTTAAAACTCTTCCTTTTTTATTATTTAATTCAAACTAGCATTATTGCAATTTCCAGTCAATACTGGATGTGCGTTTCGCGAATACAACAGGTTTTTTGTAGCATCCTGTTTAATATAATGAAGGCGGTAAGCCAGACAGAAAATACGTAATAGGAAGGCAAAACACGGGCGTGACGCAGACGCGGCGCGGTGTCCCTTCGATTACCTTCATACATAATGTATATAAAGGCGCGATTAAACGACGCGGGCTAGCCCGATCCTACGCGAGCCGAGCCGTCCGTGGAGATGCGGCTTGGCTAAATACGGACGCAAGCCTGCTCGTTTAAACGACGCGGGGTAGCACGATCCTACGCCAGCCGAGCCGTCCGTGGCGGCTACACATCGCGCTGTTGAACCGAGCTGTCCGGTTGTTCGTTCTTCAATATGGATAAAAGAAAACGCCTTGCTGCAGCAGCAGCTACTGTTATTTTGCTCGGTGGTGAATATTTAAAAACAAAAGAAAGACGAAAACTCTGTGACATCTGTTTAGACGGCGCGTATTAACACAAGCCGAGCCGCAGATGGCGCGTGCGCCTTTGATCTGTATCGAAAAAACCGTCAAGTGATGGATCGTGCGAACTTTGCCGAGCCGCGCCGAGCGCAGTTGTTTACACAGCGCGTGGCGCGGCGAACCACGAGCGGAGCCAGGTTCGGCTCGCGTGTTTGCGCGCCGTTTTAAACGCTGCTTTAAAGACGCGACACAACACATATGTATAGAGAAGACGGAACCCGACGCTCCTCGTTTTGTAAAGGTGCTGTCATGTCTCCGCTCCGTCCGTGTCTCGATCTCGTCTCCGATTTTTCTGTCTGGCTAGCGCCTATTTGCAATAGGCACCGCTGAAACATCAAATACCTTCAATGAACAAACAAATTATTTCAGTGAAAATAGTTAGGCATTTAGGTACGCTCTGCATAAACATATCGTCACGAAGGAAGAAGAAAGAGTGTGGGCGTTGTAAACCTCATTTCAAATGTATGAAAGTTACATGTGTATCGTACATAAGCGACGAGGTGCAGGCCCGCCGCTTCACAGTTTTAACACCTACGCCATAATATGTCCGTAACATAACATAACGTAGCATAAAATATCGTCTCGCCTTTCCCCCAAAGAGGTTGGCAGAGGTTTACAACGCCCACACTTTGCCGGGTGATATTCAGTCCCAAATGTGACAAGGAGTGAGCCTGCCGCCATACATCGGGCTCCAGTTATGTAGCAGATGACATTAAAAACGCTCATAATTATTTTCACACAATAAATTGGTGTGTGAATTTATACCTTAACAAACAAATATAAATTTAAATTAAAAAAAAAACCCGACGTCGATTCTCATCAACACCAATTATCATCATACATAACTCCCGACTAATTCACCTTTAAAACAAAAAAATCAAGGAGCTACGATGCCACAGACAGTCACACGCACGCACGCACACACACACACACACTCACACACACACACACACACACACACACACACACACACACACACACACATACAAACACACACACACATACACACACGCGTCAAACGTATAACACCCCGTTTTTACGTCGGGAGTTGAAAAGTGTCAAGGTTGCAAAAATATAGCTGCGTAAGATCTAGAAAAAGTCGGATATTGTCGGGTGAAACCGTACTGAGACTCAGTACGGTTAAAGGTTTAAATTTAAATAAAAAGGTTAAGTTGCATATCAAATCGATGCTCAGCTTTGAGTTCCACGGACACGATAAATCAGATATAAGTGGCCCCAAGGGAAAACTCTCTTCAAAACAAATCTTACTGCAAAACTTCACAGCCGTTTATTTTTAGAAATCCTTTTCCGATGCTGTTTTCATTTTTATTTCCCCTTTGAGACCGACAAAGCTGCTCTTAACTACATTGTAAAAATAAAGTTGGTTGAACTTCGTAAGAGTTATAATAAACAGCATTTTGTATTCAATGAATCGAGTCTTCTGACTCAATTGCAAAACTTTGCCATAGTTTTTTTTTAAGTACCTTTTTTGCAAAACTATCCCCCTTACTAACAAGGATCATTATTAAAAGAAATAACAAAAAACTCGTCTGTAAAATGATGTGCCTTAGGTCACTTCCACTATCAAGACGATTCAAATGACACCTCACGTGTCGAAATGCATGAAGCTTTTTAGGCTGTAGGGCGTGCCAAAGAAAACTCACACATACATACCCACATATATACATACATACACACATACATACATAGATACATACATACATACCCACTTACATACTTACATAAATACACTCCAAAAACATAACCCTCTTTCTTGCGCAGTCGGGTAAAAATTGTTGGAGTGTCTACGGTGTGTCGGCTGGATTCGAACCCGCTCCCTCTGGCTTGAGAGGCGGGCCTTCTCCTAACTAGGCTGCCATTGGTATATGTACCAATTATCAGCATAATTTATGTACCTAGATCTAAGTCTGAATTAGCTAAATATATACCTGTCTTTGTTATTGCTGCGCATAAGATGAGGACATGAATACTTTTAGCTATGTAGTTTCATTTAGCAATTTAGCACGTTAAAATTATATACCTAGAGCTTATTATCTACCTAAAATGTACCTACTAAAATAATTTCCATGTACATCTCATAACGGGGTTGCAAAAATGTACGCGTATCGTCACGCCTTTCCCCGAGGGTGTTGGCAGAGGTGTAATACAACACCCACACTTCACCGGACGATACCAAGTCTCAAAAGTGTTCAAAGGATGCGAGCCACCCAGTATTGGACCAATAAATACATTGAGTATTAAATTGACATTTTAAGCTACTATACGCTTATTTTACTACTATTTTCTAGAAATAAAATAAAACGAGTCGACAAAGAAAAAGGTAATGTAATAGCGAAGAATTTAGCGTAGAAAATTCGATTCAGAAACTTGCTGCTAACTTTTAGGTCGTGACTAAAGCTCGGACATACCTAAACAACTACTTTCACCAAGAAAATTGTTACAGAAAAACTGTTCAAAAACTTTCGTGATAATTCTTCTGAAATTTTGTGAGCAGGTACGATAATTGTACCGATTTTATTTGTCGATTCTGTTTTTGGAAGTATTAAAAATGGTGGAGACATCTTCGTCAGTTTTAAAATAGAACAGAAGCTCAAGCACGAATGCCTTGCGAGAAAATATTCGTATCGTCATCGAGAAACAAATAAATAAATAAATAAAAATAATAATAATAAATTCGGGACACTTCCACACACGGTCGCCTGACCCCAAACTAAGCAAAGCTTGTACTATGGCTGCCAGAGACTGATATACATACTTAGATATTTTTAAATACATACTTAAATACATATTAACACCCAGACATAGAACAAACACAAATGTTCACCGCATAAATGTTTGCCCTAGGTGGGAATCGAACCCATCGAAATGTATGAAAAATAGACCTGTAGAAGACACACTGGACAGACGCCGGACATACTAAACTTTTTTGACGAAGCTGAACATTGACGTTTCGCTCGCTAAGACCCGTCCGGTCGATGTTACCTACACTAAAAAAATAATCAAATCTCGTTCTCCACCATGAAGAAACGAGATCATAAAACCAACTCAAACTTTGAAACGCCAACATACTGAACATCCTTACATGTTATGATTTAAAACACGGGAATGACTCACGTACGATTCAGTCGATTATTCCGACTATAGTTTCAACCGCATTCGGCGGTCTTCATCAGGGCGAGTGCGCGCGCGCGGCTGCGGCTCGCATAGCACTGGCCCTGATGAAGACCGCCGAATGCGGTTGAAACTATAGTCGGAATAATCGACTGAATCGTACGTGAGTAATTCCCGTGTTTTAAACCATAATGTGTGAAAACCACGTCAGTTTCCATAATCCTAACATGTCTATTTTATTATTCTAGTCGGCACCGCAGTCACGGACTTCGCTCAGATACAAAAACCGAAACTTCGTTTCGTGACTTCATTTGCGTTTCAGCCTCAAACGCGAATTACTCACGAATTTACTGTACTGCTCTTGACCTTGTTTTTTGAAACAAAGCTACAATGTATTTGAGCAGTTTGTCTAGTTAATAGTAGGTTGAGCTGTTAAGGCAGCGAGGGTCCACCCCCGCTTTTTTTTTCACACAAACGCTCATACGTAATTGTAACACATATTTCTCGTTTTTTTTTCCATCTAGGTTTATAACGAAGCAGAAAATTAAAACTTGGAGAATCAAATCAAATTCAGTATAAATCTACAAAAATCAGCTTTTTTTGCACAAATTATACCTAAGATTTGGTCGTTCATAATGTACTCGCAAATTCTTACAATAAAAAAACATCTAGATAGAATCCTCGTACATTTAGTGGAGATTCTAAATGACAAACATCTATTTCACACACTTGTAAGGCTTACTCAAAAACACGTAAGATGGCTGTAAGTAGTGGATGGATGTAAGTAAGATGTACGATAAGCTGGTGGGCCAGCTTATCGTAAAATTTGTTCCCAGGAAATACGTGTCGTAACTCGCCTTTTATGTGAATGTTTTGAGCTTTAAAACTGACTCATGTATGATCCAAAATTTGGACCTGGTATTTACCTGGTTAACGCCTCTCCAAAGTCTGCTCTCTATGCTGTCACTATATGTATATCCTCTCTATGTCTATGGCACCGTTAATTTTTAATAGACTTCCAATCAGACTTCAAAAAATTTCGTTGACATATGTTTTGGAAATATGTAAGTATTTGTATTTATATAATATATGTATATAAACTAAGTATGTAAGCAAATATGTTGTATAAATTTATGATTTTCAAATTTAGAATTGGAGATATGAATTTAGATTTATTGGAATTATGATTGCTTTGGGGGTATTGTTATTCAAAAATACAGGTTAATTCTTAGTTTGGACAGTAATGCTTCTCAACACTGACTTAAACATTTAAGGAATAAGCTTTATATGTTAATTTATTGATATGTGCCGTTTGTTGCCACCAATAAACATTCATCTCATTTCAACTTAATCACCATTCTTTTCATATATTCCAACATAGCTTACATTACTACTTATCGGTCGTACCCTCAACTGTCGATCGAGTCACCGATCTACAGCAGGCTCCTAATGGACCAAAAGAGGAGTTCAGCGAAACCGGTATTTACGGACGAAGCTGAGTTTAAACTTAATTGCTCGGTGTACACACTCGATTACCCTGCCCACTGGTGGAAAACTTCGCACCGGACGCATTTCAACGCTTTCGTAACGTTTTTAAAGATCGTTTGTATTATTTTTGGCACGTACTTACTTCCTTTTTTACATACGTACTTACTTACTTCCGTACGTACGTACTTACTTGTAGTATTATTTGTGGCAGCGTGATGATCTCTAGTAAAGGTGAACCGGGAAAAGGAGATTGAATTTCAGTGTACATGCACAATGGATTAAAGTGGTACATGCCAAATAAATAATCAGTGCATGTGTTCTTCCAGAAAATATAGGGTCCGCCACATAACTTTTTTATTCAAAATGCTATAAAAAAAAACTAAATATTTTCTCAAATTTCTTTTTTTGTTTGAAAGTACAATCCTTCCGGTTAATAATGAAAAATAATTTCATTGAAACGGATGCCTCGGCTGGCCATGCAGTAGCCTACACGATCGGTCCAATTTTTAAGCACATTATCTATCATGTGCAGCTGTATTTCACCAATGGCTTCACGAATATTGTCTTTTAAAGCGTCAATTGTCTCTGGCTTGTCGGCGTAACACTTTTCTTTGAAAATTTGAGAAAATAATCAGCGGCTGATAATGCGATCTTCAAAAACAGGGCGCAAAACATCGTGTGTAGCTTCGGCTGTGTGGCATGTAGCGCCGTCCTGTTCGTGTGTCCCTCATCGTGTAGGCTACTGCATGGCCAGCCGAGGCAGCCGTTTGAATAAAATTATTTTTCATTATTAACCGGAAGGATTGTACTTTCAAATAAAAAAAGAAATTTGAGAAAATATTCAATCGTTTTTTTTTATAGCATTTTCAAAAAAAAAAAATTGTTACCCTTTAGATAGGTATATTAGAAAATGTTACTTTAGTTGCGGACCCTTTAGAACACAGCTCATACAATTGATTAAGGCTTCGTCCTAACTGAGCAAACTGTGAGCCGCTGACTGTTCCACCTCACCATCGGCGAAATGGCGAGGTGGAACATTCAGTCACCTTATCGTACTTGCGTTCTCAGTTTGCAGTTTGCACTTGTTGACGAGCAGCTGATTCGGATTTTGTTGGCAACAGATCGCTGCTTGCTCAACTTTAAGTTTGCTCAATACACAACACACAGTCAGTTGCTCACGTTTGCTTAATCACGATGAAGCTTGAGGCTCACATGCTAAAACGATGCTCACTTATGAATCTTGATTTTTAACAGTTTTTTAAAATCGAGATTCAAGACTGAGCGTCGTTTTAGCACGCTGGCCTAAAACTCCAAAAAAAAGGTGAGGAACTCAGCAACAGCAAAAATGTTTTCTATTGCTATTCAATTTTCTTCTAGAATAAGAAAAACTAATTCAAGTCAATTATTGCCACAAACAATTATAGTTTTGTGCTTTCCGCCGTGCATAGGAATTAACTACTCGTTTATCCTAATCCTAATAATAATAATTATAATTATAATTTAATAATAATTATAATAATAATTATAAGCGCGAAAGTTTGTAAGAATGGATGGATGGATGTTTGTTACTCTTTCACGCCAGAACAGCTGAACAGATCTGGATGAAATTTGGCGAAGAGATAGATTATAGTCTAGAATAGCACATGGGATACTTTTTAACCGCGGGTAACTGTAGAGTCTGATCGGAAAGATAACTGTAGTCGGACTTGAGGCGCCACTGTTTAATCCTTTAATTTGTTCTACGATAATTTATTTTGTACAAGACGTGGCGACAGGCTCGTCCCCTGTCACATTTGGGACTGAATATCGTTCGGCAAAAGTGTGGCTGTTGTTCTTTTCTGCCAGCCCGTTCGGGAGAAAGGCGTAACGATATGTTGTGATAGTTCCCGTTTTCGCCACGATAGCTCTGTTTCCGAACAAACTCTATTTATAAACGTACGTTTGATGTCTGGGTTAGAAGTAAAGTTAGGAGGGAAAGAAGTTTGATAAAAGAACTCAGTTTTTGGTACGATCAATGGATAAAACTTGTTACTCTATCTATCGTATCACTTTCTTTCACGCATTGTCATTGGGCTCACTAACTTATTTTCTAAAGGTAACTTTGTAACCAAGTAATACTTACCTATAAGTTATGATGTTTTTGAATCTTGGTAACCTGGAGGTATGGAAAAAAAACTATCTCTTAAATTAACGTTATTCAGAAACGACGCGCAGTCATTAATCTCGATTTAAACTGTTTTTATTATGGTAAAATATGTAAATAATAAATATTATTATTTAAAAATATAATTATATTATTATTAGGTAAATATTATGTTTATATTATGGTAAGCCGAGGTTCAAGACTGAGCGTCGTTTTAAAATGCGGACTTAAGCTCTCTACCTTAAAAACTATTCATTTTATTGGCAGAGAGAGAGGGAACTAGAGAGAGAAAGAGAAAATCCGGAAAAGCTAAGTCCTACATTTTAGAATGACGAAAACCACATGGCCTCTAAAAAAGTAACAGCATTATTAAAACTTCATCTTTCATAATTAAAGCCTAGATAGTTAACCTTTAGAGTTCAAAATTGTTCAATCTTCAAAGTGTCGCCGTTCCACCCCGTAAAGCCTTTTCACTCGAGTGCCTCTGGATTCAGAGTGATTTCACGAAATATAATCAAGGGGAAAAATAGATAAAAGGAGACCTTACAAAAATGCAAAAACTTTGGGAGAATAAGAATAACTTCGTGAAATTTACGATTCGTTAGAACTAGAAGCTCAAAAATTAGTAAAACTTAATTTTTATACAGGATTTACCTATATACAGGATTTGATCTGATATTGATAAACTTATAAAAGTAGCAATTTTTTTAAACTTCCTATCTTTCAATAACACTAACACTGTCAAGATTAGCGGTTTAAGTTAGGTACGTGAAAATGAACTTTATCTGATATGTCGACAACATTACAATCACACCTGAACACCTGAATATCGTTTAGCTAACATTTGATTAGACTTTCAAACTGACTGTGACAAAGAATATGAAAATGTGAATATGAAATGTGAATGATGTGTGAATATGAAATGTGAATATGAACTTAACCGAATGTTAAATAAGTTAATAATTCATTTATGTATGTTTTTTATTTATTAAATTGTAGAGCGCTGATAGCCTAGTTGGAGACGACCTGCCTCTCAAGCCAGAGGGAGCGGGTTCGAACCCAGCCGACGGCACGCACCAATTTGTTCATTGTGTGAACATATTTTATGTGCGAATTGTATGTCATCTTCTACATAACTGGAGCCCGGTGTATGGCGACAGGCTCGCCCCCTGTTACATTTGGGACTGGATATCGTCCGGCGAAGTGTTGGTGTTGTATTACACCTCTGCCAGCCCCCTCGTCGGAAAGGCGTGACGATATATTATGTTATGTTATGTTAAATTGTATGTCTGAGCTGTCATGCGAACGAATTAGATAGATAGATAGATAAACTCTTTATTGTTAACACCACAGATAACAAAACAACAAGAGAAAAATAATGATAAAACTTATAAAATAGTGTAACAACTGGCGGCCTTATCACTAAAAGCGATCTCTTCCAGGCAACCTTAGGATGGAGAACTTAGGATGGAATTACGTAGGTATGAAGATTTTTTTCATTACTTTCTCAACTTGGAAGTGAGCTTCAATCCTAAACCCATAGCGGGTATTTGCGTGCGTCTATAGGCCCCCATGTTTATGATGTTGCCAATAAGGCGTCGGCACTCGTTTGCTCAGGGCCTCGTAAATAGGGGTCGCGAGTCGGTGGCGAACATCCCCTATAATACGTTTTATTTGATGCCCTTGATATGTGGATGTGGGCGAAATTCTTCATCAGTTTTGGAAACTCGTGGTGTTTGTGGTTATGGTCCTATTTTGCCAGCGACAAACTTTTTAATTATTTTTGTAGTCTGAAGCAACTTGAATGTAGTGATTTAAATGATGAGTAGAAACTTGAATGTGGTTAACTTTAAATATAAAATGACTATCTTTAAATAAATATACTGAGAAATGTTAGTCAAAGCCATTTCACTGTGCCTTTTCAATTTCCAACAACTCCACACAGACATCTCAAAATGTTCCTTCACAAACTTTGTTTTCTTATCAATTTGCACCGTCTCGGGGTAAAATCAGCTTACTGGAGTTTCTCAGACATGTTGAAATGCGTGTAAAATGTTTTGAAAAAGTTTCAACCCTAATTCAACGCTGTAAAGTTAGTTTTGGCTCGCTAGCTCGCGCTTTGCAAGGATTCCTTCTTCCGTAAAGGTAAACCATGTCTTACATACTTTACATATTATGAGCATTTGTAGAAAGTTTCTTATGAGCTTCTTGTTTATCCTGACACAATCTGAAGACAGTCGAGTGCGAAATGCTTATTAGTATATTATTTGACGGAGCAAGCGTTGGCGAGCGAAGCGTCTGTGCTTCAGGTTCAGTAAAAATGCTTTCACATTATTTTGTCAGAATTCTGTCTGGATCTCTGTCTTCCTCTACAGGTTGCATTTATTAACCGATTCTCTTGAAATTATGTAAGCAGATTGGATAATTATAAATAGTTTTTTGATGGGTCAGTTTTAAGATTTTTTTCAAAATGGTGGATATATTATTGTTTTGGCTCATACAGGGTGAGAGACGAGAAGTGAGTCGAAGTGGATCAGTAACATGCTGTGGGAACTCTCATACCTACTGATAATTAATTAATTATTATTGGAATCGGAAACTGAATCAACATATCACAATCAGCTGAGTTGTTTTAAACATTTTATCGTGAGTCCAAAACATTTCTCGAACAACTATATTGTTGTTTTTTTTTCACAATTTGAAATTGGTTCAATCCGGTATTTGAGTTTCATCTTTCGATTCAGCGTTACAGTGGTGCCATTTTAAGCTGTTGGACATTCTAGAGGGCAATCAAATTTAATCGTTGAATCTGCAATTTTAATTTGAAACGTTCGTGCTGAACAATTTCCGACAAATAAAAAAAAAGACTTGAAGTTTCGTATTGTGTTAGTAGAGTTAGAGTTAATGAAAATATGGTTATACTTGTTAATTTTAGTAAAGTCAAGCACCATGACAAAAATATTTCCTTACATTCTAAATTGACGACTTTTAAGTCAAATTAAATTAAAGGTCTTTATCGAGTTGAGTTTCGAAGATACATGCAGTTTCATAAGTGCATGTATAAATATGTATGTAGAGTTATAAAAATCACTCTACCACCTTGTTCGGTAAAAGAGCAACTACATTATTTTCTTTACAAAATAGCCTATTGCAAATTAACAAGTTTAACCCCTAACCAATTGCAAATTAACAATTTAAAAATTTAACCAATAACCAATAGCAAAATAATTTACAATTTACAAATTTATTTATTTTTCCACTCAAGTTTACAACGTTTACAAAACAGAGGTACATTTCACATGATACTACGTAATTACAACAAATACTACTACGCTAGTAGCCCCTGCACTAAGCAAACCTGTATCGTAGGGGCCACCTACGAAACATTACTGGGTGTGGATTGGTGCGGTACGGAAAAATAGTATTCGGCGGTTTACAATATCTTTAATAATGTTTTAAATAAAATAAAAGGTGGGCGAATAAGGTGTGTATGTAAGTGTGTGTGTGTATATGTGTATGATTGTACACATATACACACGTAGAGTGGGTCAGTGTGTCTAATTTACTATGTAATTAAGTTATGAATTATAAATATATTGTACAAACTGACGATTCTAAGTGCATACAATTATGTCTAAGACACAAATGAATTTTGAATTGAATTGAACTATTATATGTACTTTTACTATGTACTTTTGAAACTTTAGAAGTACTAGGTAAATTTAGAGCTTAAAGAGTTTATACTTACCTATCCTTCGTATAATACTCGTAATATACTCTGCTAGGTATAGCATTCCGTGTAAAAAATGGTCACGTGGACAACACAAGAATGTAGTGACGTCAGTCGATGCTTAAGCATGACCGCAATAGCTCGTTTACAACAAGCTCGAAAGAGACGAATGACGAGTGACGTCATTCCGTGTTGGCTCCTAGACCTTGTGTTTTTGATCATGTATTTACCTATGCATGATAGCCTGCATAGGTGATGTCAACTGTGTTATGATTTCGTTATAAAATTGACGTGGTTTTCTAATACTCCGCTCTAATTAAAATAGTATAGCAGGTATTATTCGAATTAAAATGTTATAGTACATAGGCTGTATAGTATAGCAGGTAAATGTTGCCAGAACCACTGATTCCTAAACGAATCCCTAGAGCACACCTTTGTCACCGCGTGGGTTTACTCGAACAGACGTGAGCAGGAAATCCGCGTTTAATTACTTATTTATGTTTGGGGAAAGGATTCATATTGACATGAGCAACGACAACCACAGTCTGCTGAGAATTCGCAAAATGTCTCTTTGAGTTTGCGAATTTGGAAGAGACTTCTGAAGTTTTGTCATTTTAGTTAAAATATAGGACCTACCTACTACAAGATGTTTTTAGGAATCAAATAAATAAAAATAAATTCGGGACACTTGCACACACGGTCACCTGACCTCAAACTAAGCAAAGCTTGTTTTATGGCTACCAGAGACTGATATACATACTTAGATATTTTTAAATACATACTTAAATAGATATTAACACCCAGACATAGAACAAACAATAATGTTCATCACACGAATTTTTGCCCTAGGCAAGGCAGGTTCACTACCAAATGAGCCACCGAGGCAGTCAAATGATTATTTTCACTCGTCTTATCCTTTTTTTTTCTCTAGGCTGAGCGGGAGAAGTCTGTATGTGTTGAACTGTGACTATCACAATAATAACACTAGAAATAAGGATAGGATAATTTTAATTCAATAATCAGACAGGTGCAAAATGCTAGTACTTATCGATTTACCTGTTTATACCAGGCTACCCGAGAGTTGTGACCGGAAAAGAATAGGCAACCCAACGTTTGCATATTCTATGGGCTTCAGACTTTCGATTGGTATAGAATTTGTCTAATAATCAAACCGGTGAAATGTATTTTCTTTTTATAATTATTAATTAATCATATCCTGGACTGAAATTTGTTAGACAACCCATATGCAATATATTTATTGACATATTAAATTAAGTATCCGCACATAATTGCAGCAAAAAATAAACCAAACAAAAATAACAAATTACAAATAATAAACAGAGCTCAAGTCAGTATCCGCGGGTAAAGTACCCAAAAGGCTGGCAACGTTACCTCGCTGAATAGCAATGCTAATTCGCTGACCGAGGTAAGCACCAGCCCTTTGGTCGTTTGTTCTCTCTATTAAATTAAGTATAAAATACATTTCATCAAATAAGCATCTCGGTGAAGGACGTTCTATAGCGGGATCTTAGACTATTATGGTAATTGTTTGTTTGTTTGTTTAGCGGTGCATTTACCGCACTTTACCACTTGATTGGGCCATTGTTCGTGAAGTTTACTTCTCTTTCCTTCCCCTCACTCCAACCAGCCCAGGTGCTCCCAGAAGTCCAGCAGCCTTTTCAGGCTGCCGTAGGTCTCCGGGATATTAGGGTAATAATAAGCATATTAAAAATCTTGGCATTCATAGATAATTCTGTATTTATATAGTTGTATTTAGGTAATTACTAAATCTAAAATAAATATTATTATACAGTTTTTTGAGTGACGAGACCGTAACTTTTGCGTTAATTATAAATTCAAATCAAATCAATTTTTTTCAAATTTATTTATTACGAAGAAAAGTACATACAGACAGGTTGACCTAAAATAGGAATAACTAAATCAACTAGTACTGAACTAAAGGTTGACAGTGAGTCCCAAACTAAGCTCTAGGCCTGTATCTTGGGGCTCGGTGCGAAATTATAGCTAGACCAAACGAATATTTTGCTCGCTTGGTGGTGAGTATAATATGCTTGCCTTTAACAATTTAATTTCCATAGATACATTAATTATCATAAACGCGAAAGTTTTAGTTTGTGCCTTGGTTTTTTACTTTTTTACACTCAAACGAAAGGATGGATTTGGATAAAATTTGGAATGAAGGAATCTTATATCCTGGATACACACAAATACATACACACGATTTTTTGACCGCAATTACATAATACCGCTGGGACTAGTTAATAGTAAAGACTTAATTATTATTTTACATAATACTTACATGCTATTTTTACAAATAAATATTTGCTAATAAGTGAATCAATAAAAAAAAGATTAAATGAAAAAAACTACATGCAAATAATTCTCTGATAGAGCTAAACAGGTTTATAATTTAGTTCAACCAACTAATCATTCTAAGCAGAGTGTTCTAGCTGCCTCATTGAGAGTCAACTCTCAAACACATTATACGCCTAGCCAATTTGCAATAAAACGTACCTAGTAATACTATATATTTCAAAAATTACAATTAACATATCATAAAATATCGTCACGCCTTTCCACCGAAGGGGCTGGCAACGGTGTACAACACCCAAACTTCGTTTGAGGATATTTAGTTCCAAATGTGACTGGGAGCGAGCCTGTCGGCATACACCGTGCTCCAGTTATGTAGCAGATGACATTAAATACACACTTATGCTCACACAATCAATCCGAACACACTGGCTTGAGAAGCGGGCCTTCTCCGACTAGGCTATCAGCGCTTGTAAGGATTACAATTAATACAAATGCGTGAATTGTATAATAACAATAAGGTAAGTAACGCAAAAGTTCAACACCATCCAAACCAGGTTCGCGTCGAGCGGGATCAGTTTGTAAACCGTGAACTTGAGCGGACGCGTTTCTATGTAGCGGATGAACAACTCGATCTGATATCTTTGGGCTTTAACTGCAAAGGACATAATACAAAGTTTATTATAACTATAATTTCAGTGCGTTTTTTTTTTATATATCGGAGACCATATGAAACCATCAGGCGAGTTCTCGTGAGATTACGAGTAAGTAATCCCAAATAATTAGGTTACAACCCAACATAAAACTCACATAAAAAAGTTTAATACTTTCAAATTAATAATGTTTCGTTTTTTTTTTTTTTTCTTTGTTGTTTATCACATACTCGTATTATGTGATTAGTCCTAACACTACTAATAGTAACTAACTAATTTAACTAATAAAGAAGATCATGAGAAATTGGATAAAAAAAGAGTTCCTTTTCTTATGAACCTAAATAACCAGTAAATCCAATATTACACTAAAAAGTTATAAACTACAAAACAGTTTCTTACTTTTTGTATCAAGAACTTTTTCAAACAGTACTATTTTCAAGTTTTCAGCTTCTGAAGAAAGTTTTTGAGAGCCGTAGACTGGTGCGAATATAATGAAGAAAGACATCAGTACTTCATAAGATCTTTTCGCTGAGGCGTATTCGAAATGCCAAATCTGCAAATAGGAATTTGGCTCTCAAATTTTTCTTGTATTTTATAGTTATATAAAAGAAAAATTTGAGAGCCAAGGGCTGGGCTGGGCCAAGCTAAAAGTGGTGTAGGGAGCTTGAAAGTTGAGACTAGTCCTGATATAGTAACAAATAATAATAATAATAATAATAAATTCGGGCTTGACCCCAAACTAAGCAAAGCTTGTACTATGGCTGCCAGAGACTGATATACATACTTAGATATTTTTAAATACACACTGAAATAGATATTAACACCCAGACATAGAACAAACACAAATGTTTGCCCTAGACGGGAATCGAACCCATGCCCCCCAGCTCAGAGGGCAGGTTCACTACCAACTGAGCCACTGAGGCAGTCACAAAGAAAATAAATAAAAAAATAAAATAAGAAGAAGACCTCGTAATAACACAACTAAATACTCGTAATATCATCATCGTAATGGACATCATCATTGGCCAAGTAACATGTACAAGATATTTTATTATGGAAACTGACATGGTTTTCACACAATACATTATGATTGAATTTATGGAACGGGAATTACTCACGTACGATTTAGTTGATTATTCCGAGTATAGTTTCAACCGCATTCAGCGCTCTTTGTCAAGGCGAGTGCGCGCGCGCGGCTGCGTATCGCATAGCACTAATAATCAAATAAATCGTACGTGAGTTATTCTTGTTCTATTAACCATAATCTACAAGAGATAATTATCATGTGCGTCACCTTGATTGCATCTGTGCTTATAAACATATCGTCACGCCTTTCCCCCGAGGCGGCTGGCATAGGTGTAATACAACACCTACACTTCGTCGGGCGATATTCAGTCTCAAAACGTAGCAAGGGGCGAGCCTGTCGCCATACACCGGGCTTCAGTAATGTAGCAGATGACATACAATACGCACATAATATGTTCACGCAATAAACAAGTGGGTGCGTGCCGTCCGCGTTGGCTGGGTTTGAACCCGCTCCCTCTGGCTTGAGAAGGCTTCGCTTCCCTACCATCGCATCGCATCTGTGCTCATGGCTAAATAAATGGAACCAGAAACAGATTTCACAAATTTGGTGTACAACAAATTAAATATTAAGTACTTACGTCAATTCCATGATTAAGTCCATCAACACTTACACCAGAAACGACGTTGTAGACTGTCATCATTACATTACCGATATGAAAAACTAATGTCACCAGGTACTGTAAAAAACAGTATTGTTATGATTAATATAGAAATCATTATAATTTATTATAATTATTATTTGTTTAATTTTATTATATTCAATCTATTCAATTTAATTTAATTCTTGTTTTATATTTTATTTCTGACCATTTTATTTTAATTTTAATCATTAGATAGGTAATTCATTTAATAATAATTAATAATTAACGAAATAATTTGATGGATGCAAATCTGGAAAATAAACAATTTCATTTCATTTCATTTCATTTCATTTCATTTCATTTCATTTCATTTCATTTCATTTCATTTCATTTCATTTCATTTCATTTCATTTCATTTCATTTCATTTCATTTCATTTCATTTCATTTCATTTCATTTCATTTCATTTCATTTCATTTCATTTCATTTCATTTCATTTCATTTCATTTCATTTCATTTCATTTCATTTCATTTCATTTCATTTCATTTCATTTCATTTCATTTCATTTCATTTCATTTCATTTCATTTCATTTCATTTCATTTCATTTCATTTCATTTCATTTCATTTCATTTCATTTCATTTCATTTCATTTCATTTCATTTCATTTCATTTCATTTCATTTCATTTCATTATAAAATATTTTTTGAGAGCTTTAGCACAGGTTAACAAAGTTTTAATTTAATATTACTCATGTTCCCAGATTTAAACTTATTTTTACATTGTCTCCAACATAAATAACACGTTTTCGTGCACAATTTTACAATAAATTCATATCATGTATTATGATGAATGCTTAAAGATTGATTAAAGGTTTTCAATACTTTGCACAGTGATCATTAAACATTATCATTATCATACACCCTGTATACTCAAGATATATATTGAGTATACAATGTGCCAGATTGGACCTGTCACCCGTATAATGTAAATAACTTCTTAGCGGTCTTTAGCGGTCCTTTTCTGTACCCTTGACAACGTGTTTGCAAAATGTAATGATGATCACTTGAGTAGTAACAGCGTAAAAGCGTAAAAAACAAACATACAGACTCACTTTCGCTTTTTGACTGAGCGAGTATTAGTGAACGAAGCGTCTATTCAGCTTTGACATAAATAAATAAATAAATTCGGGACACTTCCACACACGGTCGCCTGACCCCAAACTAAGCAAAGCTTGTACTATGGCTGCCAGAGACTGATATACATACTTAGATATTATAAATACATACTTAAATAGATATTAACACCCAGACATAGAACAAACACAAATGTTCATCACATGAATGTTTCGTATGTCCGATTTCAATACGGATCTTTGTCTTCCTCTACAGGTTGCATTTCTTAACCGATACTCATTCCTTTCCTTACTTTCTTAGAAAATCTGTATATTATCTAATCCTACTCAGAAAACTTCACGAGAATCGGTTGAGGAATGCAACCTGTAGAGGAGACAAACATCGGCCGCGAGATATACAGCTCAAATAGCCACTATACTATCGTTAGGAAATGGATGAATGACATAATATGCTGTGTATCAAACTAGGTAGGTATTTGCAAGTTAAAAAATACTTACTATGGGATCAAAAAGCTTTTTGTACTTTTCTGAAACTTCTACGATCATTCTGTATAGTTGTCGTAGAGTAACTACATCTTGTATAGTATTGATATTAGAAACTTTCTTAGTAAATAAAAAAAGACGGAAGTAAATAGAATAAAACGCAACTATATTATAATATGATATGAGATCCAAAGACATATTGAGAATGTAGGACACAACACCTGACCACGCAGATTTGTGTATAATACCAGTCGCCATACAGAAATATGTTGAAACTATAGCTCTGTGACATGCTAATAGTATTATAACAATAATTTTCACTATCTTTACGGGTTTGTTAGCTTCGTTTGTATTGAGTACTATGTCAATACAATTTAGGTCGGTTGTAAACTGACTTAAAGTAAACTCAGTGTGAAAAAAAATTAGGACAAAAATGTAGCACATGTACTGTAATTTATTTGCCCAAACCCATATTAGTATTGTTTCATTAAATTTGTTAGAAACTGGCATAATTGTTGAAACAGTTATCATCACACATTGCAACAAATGGAGTGACTTAACGAGAAATTTAATTTTGTCATTTTTGTACTTAAACCACCCGAAATCATATCCTAAACATATTTGCAGTAACTTTAAAGCAATAATAGATAATTTTGAATAAAAATTTGAAGAATTACGAACAGTAATCATTTTAGCAAATTATTAGATCTAATTTTTACTAAAGTAGACTAAAAACATAATACTCGTATGTGGACGTCCAGTATGTAAGATGTTTTAAAAATATTAGAGTTACGCCGTCTTCATTTGAAACTAGTGTAGTGAACGATTAATTCCATTAATAAAATAAATTGGAAACAACAGTATCTACCTATATTGGTTCTGACGGCTATTTTCTTTATTAATCAAACAAATATTTATTATATAACCTTGGGCGTAGTGACCTCACAGTTTTCATTATATAAATGTACTGCATGTAACAGTACAGACATATTTCTCAAAATAAAATGTAAGGATCCAATCGCATTACAAATTTTGTCAAACTGATAACTGTGTTACTAAACTTATAAACAGAAAAATTAAGTTAAATAATATTTAAATATAAACAAAAATAAATCGCTAAGTGCGGAAATTGTCTCGCTAAACAAACAAATGTAATTTCTATTCTTCTAAGAAAAAGTGTTAAATGTTAAGTTTATTAATTAATTTAATTATTTAATTGTTAAGTATATGTTAAGAACGTACAACGAAAACACACAGAAGAACCTAAATACGTGCTCATAGATGTGTGCGTCTTCATGTTCTTCTTTATGTTTCCTGTGTGAGTGGTATACACTCTACACCACTTTCTCTTACAAGAAAAGTAATGACATTTGATTGTTTCTAGCGGGGCAATGTCTTAGCCACTTAATTTCTTTGTTCATATTTAAGTATTATTTAACTTAATATTTCTGTTAATAACTTTAGTAACCTTCGTTAATAGTTTGACAAAATTTGTAATGCGATTAGATTTTTAAATTATAATGTTAGAAAAGTTTAGCAAGTTACATGCATTTTCCGCACTTAGCCAGCCATTTAATTGTGTGTGAATTCTCTGACTCCAACCAGCCCAGGTCCTCCCAGAAGATTTTCAGACTGCAAGCCTTCGGGAGTGACGATAGGGATTAAATTATAAAAATAAACTTTGCATTTGACATTTTCTCACGGGGTCGCCTGATCCCAAACTAAGCAAATCTTGATCAAGATATTATACATACATTGCACAGAATATGCCCTATTACATAGGTCCAGAAGGATAGTCTTCATACAAAACACGATTTCGAAACATGTCAAATTTATTTTGGTACCGTAGTAAAACCTTTTTTTCTATACGTGATGAACTTGCCATTAAAAGAGGTTACCCGATTTAGTTGGGTAAATTATATAACGATCAGAGTTTAAAGAATTCACAAGACCGAAATCAAAGTATATTTAGGCCAGCTTAGGCCAGAGCTAAACTACACACAAAGTATTACCCAGATCCATTAATGACACTATACTACAAACTAATATTATAGATTGTTTGTAAACCTTAACTAAAATCAGAGTAGGTAAAAGGTAAGAATTTAAGTAAAAATCAAGAGTACGAATTTGAAATAAAATCAATAGTAATCCCTTTAATCTTATTTACACATAAATTTACACATTATCATTATTTACATCATACATTTAAGTTATTTTTTCGGCAATAAAATAACATTAAGTACATTTACATAAAAATAAAACTGACGCCTGCTTGTCACGATATTTCACTGTTACGTATCTTTCTTTCTTGCGAAGGTGCACAGAGCAAATTGTTGAAAGGCGACGAAGTTTCCACTAATTTTCATTTTTACTTTGGCGAATTATTTTTGTCCACTGATCGGCTAAACTGGATCCTTAAGAAACCTAAAGATAATTTATTGGGAAAATATAAAAATTCCTTGTGGCAACACTTTTTTCAGCAACTTTTCGCTATGTTGACATTAAGAATTAATTACAATTATTAGCTTTTTAAAGCACATAAAAATATATTTAAGTCTTACGGATGATATGTGACGTTGCCTTTTTTTACTGTTTTGGATATTCTGAAATTTCGGCATTAGTGGACTACACAGTTCACCATATTTATTGGTTAGTGGGGAGACGTAACCGCTACTGGATGACATCGAAGACTGACTAGTGAATTGGTTGACTTTCAATGGTTTGGTTTACTTTTTTTGGAATCATTATTTTTGACCGATTAGGGGTCTTTCCTCTATGTCTATGATACATTGATATATTTTTAAATAAATACTTTTAACACCCAGACATAGAACAAACACGAAAGTTAATCACGTTAATGTTTGCCCTAGGTTAGGTACAAAAATCCAGTTATTCTTTTCGTATCTACGTACTTTCTAGATTTTTATTTATTATACGATACACAGCGATACACAGCGATACGGCTGACGATGGATCACGCTTGCCTAAAAGAAACCGATTCACTTGAGACTTGAAGACATCCAGATTATCAGGGAACACCGGCAGAGTATTCCATACCCTAGCGGTCCGCACAATTAATGTGGACCGAAAGCGTTTCGTGCGGGTTTTTGGCATGTCAGCCCTAAAACGATGTCGCTTTTTAGTGCTCTTGGTATTGTGGTAGAAGGACGGGATAGGCGGAATCAGGTCATACAAACTAGCTGCACACTCTCCGAATTATATCAGATAAAAAAACTGACAAATAAGCAACCTTATGTAAACTATTTCGATAAATCTTGATGTACATGTTAACAACTATTACTTCTAATAATCCAAACCATGTACAATATGTGGGTAATTTTAGTATGAATCGAATGGACACCAAGGTCAATACGACAGAAAGACACCAAAGAAAAACAATACGAGATCCGTCCTCTTCCGTGCTCTAGCGAAAAGTCCCGGTTGAGCGGGCGACTCAGGCGCTACTCCACTGACATTCCTTTGACAATTCGCTCGCAAAACGTCACACAGCAGAGCATAGACTGCATTTGTTTTATGTGTTGCTAACACTTACGCCAATGATCACGGCTTTGAAGCTTAGCCCGAAGGACGAGGGATTCGTCGCTGATGACCTTCTTGGCACGCTTTTCTATGGACTCCAACGTGTCGAGCTGGTACTTGGCTGATACATCCTGAAGGTGCAAACCTAATGCACGACCGAACCTGTGCTTTATACAAGGATAGCAACTGTTCCGGCGTGAAATACAGATGTACCTTCGAAAGGACGCCCAGTTTTTTGGCAGCCAATTCAATATAGGAGCCGAAGTTGAAGGTTGAAGTCAGAGAAACTCAGGAGGTAAAGGTTGTAAGTTAACGGTATTGACACATTTCGGAAAGTGGGTGCCAGATTGAATGGCTCTCTTGTAAAATTGAGAATATTGATTAAAATTATTTTAAAAGTTTGTTACAATTTTTTACATAATATTATTATAATTAATACAAATGTGTAAACTGTATAATAACAATAAGATAAGTAACGCAAAAGTTCAACACCATCCAAACCAGGTTCGCGTCGAGCGGGATCAGTTTGTAAACCGTGAACTTGAGCGGACGAGCTTCTATGTAGCGGATGAACAACGCTATTTGGTGACTTTTGAATTTATCTAAAAACAAAAAAATAAATATACTTTCTGACTCCTATGTGAAGTTTCTGTCGATATTCTGAGACCCTCCGTGAAATACTGAGGCTGGCGCATTGAGTGAGGTGCACCAATGTTATCTTATATCTTTAAATGAGCAATTCTTGTATATATATATATATATATATATATATATAATTGGAATCTCGGAATCGGCTCCAACGATTTTCATACAATTTAGTATATAGGGGGTTTCGGGGGCGATAAATCGATCTAGCTAGGAATCATTTTTAGAAAATGTCATTTTATTCGTGTTTTATCGATAATCAATCTCAACTGAAAAATATGACTCTTCCTGATATCTATTGGCGAATAATAATACTATTTTTTGTGAGCAACTAATTGCTTTAACGACACAACAGCAGATGGCGTTGTTAAGTAACACGAAGTCAATGAGTGTTTGCTTTGAGGTTAGACTAAAATCAATTGTTTATTATCCAAAAAACACAATTGAAAAATAAAATAAAAATACCGAGCAAAGCTCGGCCATCCAGGTACTATGGGATTATTCTCACTGTGATACAGCCAGAGGGCGCGGGTTCAAGCCCAGCCGACGGCACGCACCAATTTGTTCATTGTGTGAACATAATATGTGGGTATTGTATGTCATTCGCTACGTGAGTGGAGCCTGGTGTATGGCAACAGGCTCGCCCCTATAATAATGCCATTTATCATACAAGGTACTGGTTTTTAGTGTAGTGATACTTAAGCGTGATATTCTATTCGTCATAGTGAATAACTGTAAGAACACAAGTTTGCAAAATTCGAGAACAAAAAACCCGAGTCTCCATACAAAATTCATCACGTTCATACAAAATAAGTAGTTTGTGTGGATGCCCGATTATTTTTCTTCCGAACTTTGCAAACGGATGTTAACCTATTTGCTTTGACGGGTAAAATTAGACCCAGTATTCCTACATCCAAAACCAGCACATTGTTTTATCTTTCTCATCCAACGCAGGCGCGTGCATACATAATTAACTACTAGCCATAATAAAAACAGAAAACAAAAATAAAAAACAGAAAAAAATTACTGAGCGTTTGGTGGTGGGTCATCCCACATGGTCAAACGACGCTCATTCATGAATCTCGATTTAAAACTAATTTTACCATAAAAACAGCTTTAAATCGAGATTCATGGCTGAGTGTCATTTAGCATGTGTGCTTAAGTATCCTTACTATTTTCATCTAGCAATTTCTCATAAAGTTGTATTCTCAAATTTTCTGCTTCTGAGGAAAGCATTTGCGCGCCATAAGCAGGTGCAAATATTAATGATAGAGCCAATAGTACTTCCCAAGTTCTTTTTATTGCGGCGTACTCGAACTGCCAAATCTGAAACAATTGCGTTTAGTTTAGTTGGTATGGGTAGTTTTACAAAAAAATGGCTACAAATCCATACTAATATCTTAATAGTAAAAAAGTAACTATGTCTGCCTCTTTGACGTGTTTAACGGCTTACTCCCAACGACCACCAAAACGGCCACCAGTGGTGGTCGTTACCACATTATTTTAATCCTTGTCCCTACTGCCGCCAGTAGGGCTAGTTAAGACATCAAATTATTTTTTGTGCCAACGACCACTACCAAACTGCCACCACTGGTGAAAACTACAGTTAAACCGATAGAACTCTAACATGAAAACCAATTTTTGATACTTTTTTACACTGTAACACAGCTTAACTATAATTGACATAATAATGTATTAATTACGTAATAAAAGCGATGATAGGAGAAGGCCGCCTCTCAAGTCAGAGGGAGCGGGTTCGATCTCAGCCGACGGCACGCACTAATTTGTTCATTGTTTGAACATTTGTGCGTATTGTATGTCTTAAGCTACATGACTGGAGCCCGGTGTATGGCGACAAGCTCGCCCCCTGTCAAATTTGGGACTGAAAATCGTCGGGCGAAGTGTGGGTATTGTATTACACCTCTGTCAGCCCTCTAGGGGGAAAGGCGTGTCGATATGTTATAATGACAAAGCACTAAAAATAAGAATTCGTTTTTATGACCCAACCAGCCTCACTGGCGGCAGTTGGGACAAAAATTAAATCTTTATCCTAACGACCACCACTGGTGGCTATTTTGATGATGGTCGTTGGGATCAAGCCATTTTAAGCTTTAACAGCGAATCTTAACAAAATTTCACATGAGTTAAGTGCTGGATAAATGTATGTCACACTGGATAAAATGGTTTTATTTACATCTAGTCCTTGATTTCGCACCCCATCAGCAGCAACGCCGGAAATGACGTAATAGGCTGTCATCATCAGTTTGAAGACATTAAAAGTAAGAGAGACCAGAAACTGTAATCATCATCAAAATTCAAAATTAATTTATTTTAGACAAGACAAAACTTACTAACAAAATGTTTTAATTAGTTACAATTTTTACCCGATTTCTACTTTCTGCGCATAGGGCTCCGATAGTTGCCTCGTAAATAGCAAATAAACCAAAACTCAAATGTATAAATTGTAATCAAATGTGGATTAACTTTTAAAAAAATTGTGGTGAATATACAGTAAATATACTTACTATGGGATCATAAAGTCTCTTGTACTTTTCTGCCATTTCTACAATCAACCTGTACAATTGTCGAAGAGTAACCACATCATTTATAGTTTTAACTTTGTCAAAAAAACTAGTTAGTATGCGTAGACGGAAATAAATTGAATACAATACAAATATATTGCAAGCAATTATAAAATCCAGAGACATAAAAACAATTAAAGAAGCAGTACCAGACCACAACGACTTCATAAAAATATCAGTTGCAATACTAAAATATGTTCCAGTTATTATTCTATTCATCAAAATTATAGTTATAACGGTTATTTTCCTTTTCCTCACAGATCTGTTAGCTTCCTTTGAATTCAAAGCTAAATCAATGCAATTTAAATCGATTTGCTGTTGACTTATAGTTGTATTGGACTGAGAAAAATTTATAAAACAAATATAAATAAATAAATAAATAAATAATAAATAAATATTCGGGACACTTGAACACACGGTCGTCTGACCCCAAACTAATAATATAACACATATATTGCATTAAATTAACACAGATCCAAAATACAGGTACTGGACTGATTGTGTAATAAATTGGAGATATCGTAGAATAGCTTATCAGTATAGCTTGAAACAAATAGAAGGATTTGACAAGAAATTTAATTTTGTCATTTTTATATTCAAAGCACCCAAAATCGTATCCAAAAAATATTTGCATAAATCTAAATGCAATCGTTGACATTATTGAATTACAATTTTGTAATATTAAAGGTCTCTTTTTAGTAAATATTTTAATAATAAAATAAACTACAAAACTATACGAATGTGAACGTCAAATACGTTACATTTCTTGTTAATAAATATTAGGAATAAGGACATCGTTCTTCATTATAATTCGACAAAGACCTTCTTGATTCTCCATTAATATAATGAATTGAAATTAGTATTGGTTTTTGTATAGCGCTATCAATTTAATAAAATAAATGTGAATAAACGTTATTACTTTCAATATTTTATCAAACATTTTTTATGCCAGAGGGAGTGATTGAAACTACTTAGCTATTTCAGTGGTTATGTTATACTTATTGACCTTTTTTGTCAAAAAATATGCCAAAAAATAAGTATTTTTATACCTGACTGTATGTAATTTGTATGTATGTATGTGGGTATGTACGTATGAGGTTTCCTTGGCACGCTCAACAGCCTAAACAGCTTAATGGATTTGGAAGTGTCATTTGAATCGTCTTGATAGTGGAAGTGACTTAGGGTACAACATTTTGCAGCCGGGTTTTTTTTAATAATTCTACTTGCTGTTTTAACAAACTGGGAGCAGTTGTTATAAAAACAAGTTTTTGTTGTTTTATTGAAGCAGACTCACCGACCTTTGTACTTAATGTTTGATATGCATTGCGTCATTAGTTGTTATTCCGAATAGTTTTTATTACCCAATTATTCTAATTACTAAATAACACCTGGATATAATATCGGTCTACAATTCTACATAAGTGCATACGATTGAAATGTTAATTGTTTCGAGATAATATAGCACTCCGTACTAACAATGTTTGCAGTATGCTAACAGTATGTTACTTTTATAATTATAAGCTATGTAACTTGACTTTGTCTAGTTACACACTAGCACGCCACACTTTCAACGCCCTATGTACAGGGTATAATTACATAAAGTCGAAGTCAAAATCAAAATGTTTTTTTTTTTCAATTTGGGTATCAAAGATACACTTATGAACGTCAAAGTTTTTTTTTAGTAGACTCGACCGCCTTGTTCAGACATACAGCCTCTACTCAGAAGAACAGGCAAGAAACTGAGTACAACATAAACATAATGTAACTTACTAGTATAAGTGAAGAATATGTAATATCAGCAACAAATAAATAAATAATATTGATACTTCAGATAGCTTAAACAAAATAAACGACAAATGCAGTATTTTCGAACAATTTAAATCACATAGGCAGTAAAATGAATGCGCATAAGTTTTAATGACCGAACGGCACACGGCTCTGTCGATGCAAATAGCTTTGAACGCCATTTAAATTTCTGATTCGTGGCCGATTTTCTGCTAGAAAGTAAAGCGATTTTAAGCTGGCAAGAGGCGAGCTTTTAAACCGATCCATCAAGCTTTCGTGCAATGTTTTTTTACTCTTGACTTGCTTGTTTCCATTAAGTGAAAGTTTTAAAACACTTATAGTTTGTAACTAAATTTGTCACGAACTAGAGTAAGTATAAGGAACAAAATTATAGTAAAAGGTTTTATTTTTTCTTAATTTAAAATCGATTGTGGTCGCATGCCATTCCTATCGCACAAACCTACTTACACTATACGCGCTCCTGCTCGCACTTGAACTATATTACAACGGACATCACACGATCACACTAATATTATAAATGTTTGGATGGATGTGCGGATAGATAGATGTTTGTTACTCAATCACGCCAGAATGGATCTGGATGAAATTCGGCACAGAGATAGACTAAAGCACATAGGATTTTTGAAATCGCGGAACGCAGTTAGTCTATATCACAAAGGGACTGATCACTGACCACCCTTTTACCTAACCCATTACATAACAGAGAAAGTCCCATTCTATATTCGCATAATATTCGCCTAAAAAACATTACTTCTCTTTCTTTTCATGAGGTAAACAAAGTTGGGTACCTATGCGACGCTGTGAAAACACGAAACACCTCAATATGTATGCTGATCATGATTTGAGATTCGTTTGAATATTTTCTTGATTTGATCGAAGTTCTGCTCACGACGTTACATTTGAAAATAGACAAAGAAAACATATTATGTTTGCTTGAGGAAGATTTTTGTACCGATTGCTATAAATAATGATAGCTTTAAATGTAAAATGGAATGGCATTTGACGCAAATTATGGTTTTCTGTGAGACTGTTAGGTAGATCATAATCTACGTATAAGCTTAGTATCGTTGGAAATTTACTTTAAAAACCCATTTTTTGCTACTTTTTTTGTGTAGCTTAATTATATGTTAAACCATAGGTGACGAGCAAGCTTACGGGCCGCCTGATAGTAAGCAATCACCGTTGGCTATAGATAACAGAGGCATCACAGATACGTTGCTGACCTTTAAATACTCTATTGACAGCCTTTTTGAAGAACCTTATGTTGTAATTACTCAGAAAGGTTTATTCCCAACGACCGCTACCAAAACGTTTAGACGATAATTTAATTTTTGTCCCAACTATCGCCAGTGGTGCTTGTTGGGACATAAATATTTTTTTGTGCCAACGACCACCACCAAACCGCAACACTGGTGAAATTCACAATCAAACCGATAAAACTCTAACATGGAAAACCAGTTAATAAAATTTTCACTGTAACACAGCCTAACTATACATACGTAGGTATAATTACATTATAATTACAAAACGCTAAAAAAATATTATTATTATGACCACTGAAACTGCCTGAAAGCCCCACTGGCGGCAGTTGGGACAAACATTAAAACCTTGTCCTAGCGACCACCACTGGTGGCTGTTTTAGTGGTGATCATTGGAAGCCCTCGGAAATGCTACTAGAGTTGACTGCTACTGATTTTGATACATTGATTTGTTCTGGGCTTTTGGGAATTACGGCCTACTTTGCATCCGTCTCAGCAAAACGTAGACAATTTTTTCGGTGTAAGTAAAACATCTTTTACAGCAAAGCTATAAATTTTGCAAATAATATCCTCAAGCAATCCTGTTAAAACTTTGAAGCACTGTTTGTGTTTTCCCGCTGTCGATAAAAATTATGCACGGAAGCCGCGAAGTAAACATTTATTCATGGCTGTTAGCTTTTTGTTGTCCCGCGATTCATTACCCGCTATCATCTGTCACTGTCAAAAACAAGGGACAACTTGAGACGAGTGGGAAAAATCGTGTAAGGCAGTCGCGGATGTGCGAGCCAAAAATTACAAGTAACTTCAAGCTTTCATGTTGAATATATAAGTTTCAAAATAGACTGCTGTTGTGGAGATGGTTTCGGCGCGTGTTTAAAAAGCAAACTGGTCGGATTACGCAGGATTATCCACGTAAAATACGCGTGTTTCTCAAATGTTTCTACTTTTTTGTAAAATGTGGGAAGGGACGTAGGAGCCGTTACAAGACCTTTTTACGTTTCTTTATGGACACTTTACTGTGGGTGAATTTGGGGTACATAACCCATAAAAACGGACTTCATTAACCGTTTGGTCTTGAGCAATGAACATAATATAAAATTCTGCAAAATAATCATCATTATTAAGCACCTATGAATATAGATCCCGTTTTCAGCAGGCCATCTTTTTTGGTAGGAAGTATATATTTATTAGAAATCGAACCTAGCTTAATTTTATTTTATTTCAAATTAATTTGGCTATCCCTTGACGACTACATCGCTATTTAATTAAAAAAATCATATTATCTCCGCCATTTTGAAAATGTACTTAAATCTGACTCGACAAGGAAATTCTATCGAGAAAGGCATGGAATGGTTGTACCTTCCGAAGACGGGTCTGACTGAACAGTAGCGCACCTGTAGCGCCTCATTCAACTGCCGACTTTGTACTTCTTCACTCTACAAAACTTCAAAGCTAGAGTGAATAAGTACTTATAGGTCGTCGTGCTCCATCTTAGACCACAACGTCGCTTAACATCAAGCGAGTTGGTGGTCAAACGCCGAACTATTCTACATAAAAAAAAAAAAACCTTTGTGAGCTCGATTTGGCGGGGGGTACTACCGTGCCCCCAACTGGGAGTAAATACGAAGACACGATGATGTGTACGACTGTACGATTCAATGTGTAACTATCTTATCTAGGGATGTTATAATCATCGAAGCTGCTCACAAAAATTCACGGCAATCGGTTGAGAAATGCGATCTTTAGAGGAAGACAGCCGAATATACGACATTTTTTTTTTTGTCAAAGCAGAAGCATAGACGCTTCGCTAACTAACGTTTGCTCGGTCGGCAAATGATGATCTACTGAGATTAGTATACGTAGGTCATGAATCCGTATACAACCTGTTCGTGTGTAAGGGTCGTGTCTATTTCTGGGTAACCTTTATAGGAGTGATTCTTCAACCCTTATCGGGAAAGCGGCATAATCGGGTGGAAACTGAGGCTTTTATTTATCAGGCCATTTAGGCTACCTTTTTTGGAATTTCGTAAATAGTGTCGAAGAGTGACGTAATCAGGCAAAAATTTTTAAAATGAGGATATTATAAAGTTAATAATTATTTAGAAGACAAAGATGTTTGGAGCCTTTCATGTCCGCCAAATAGCCACTAGTACATAGATATTAATAATATGATGTTATCCAGTTCTAATCCAAAATATATGCTCTTCAGTTTTTCCTGTTCTTCTGAGTAGTGGCTCTGTTTCCGAACGAGGCGATTGAGTCATTTATATAACTTTAACATTCACAAGTGTATCTTCGAGACCCAATTGAAAAAAGACATTTTGACTTTGACCTCTTGACATTGGACATCGGTGTACCTTTTTGATCTTTATACCCAATATAAAACAAAGTCGATTTCAGCGTCTGTATATCCCTCTGTCTTCATGTTCGCTAACTCCTCCTGAAACCATGCAACGGATTTTGTTGCCATTTTCACCATCAGTTAGATTATCTTTATGGAAGGTTTATAGGTACGCTAATAAGTTAATACGCATTAAACTAACCAAAAAAATTTTTAAATTAAAAAAAAAAAATGAAAAAAGATTTTTAATTTTTTAAGTTTTTTTTAAGAATATTTTCTTTCCTTTACTTTGTATTTTTGGTGTGCAATAAAGATATATTGTATTGTAAAAAAAAAATAGAAGCCGCTTCCATACTTCCTTATATTATGTCAGAAATCTATATAATAAAAGTGAAAAACCAGAACGAGATAAAATCGCAAGATGGAGTGAGATGGCGCTCTACAAAACTTCCTTTGCATGTTTCTCCCAAACAACTACCTGTTTTTCGGGAATTTGCATGTAATTCGATTCCTTGACCTCGGGAGTAGCGACAAACTTAATATTTATGGTTTTGGATGTGTAATTTTTGTATAATAAGCAAGATAAAATCGCAAGTTCAAATTGAAGAGAATACTACCTCATTGGATAGTTTCGTAGAAACTATCTTATTGAGGAAGTTCTTTTTTAAACAGTGTCAATCCAGCAGTGTCAGTGTGAAAATTCTATTAATGGCTAATGTCTGTAATTCTGTATAATATTAAATAAAGCCTGTTAAATAACGTGTCGTGCTTATAAAGCAGATATTATTGGAAACCTTGCTCCAACATAAGGTTATGGGCCATTTTAAAGGATAAAGGTGAGAAAATAATATCTCAAAAGTAAAATGTACACAAACGTCAATATTTTGCCAATACTAAAAGGCGAAAATTATTCTAACTGGAAGTTTAGAGTAAAATCCTTACTAGAAGAAAAACAGGTTTTACAGATATTAGAATACGAAAATAAAGATATCCAGCATGAACAAAAACTAAAATTAGATGACTCAAAAGCAAAGGCTATAATAATTCAATGTATAACCGACAAACATTTATCGATCATACAAGATTGCCAAAACGCAAAACAAATGTTTGAACAGCTAGATTCTGTTTTTCAACGGAAAAGTGTATTTACAAAACTAACATTAAAAAGGAAAATAAAACAATAAACAAGAATACTTATGTTTTTGCTCAACATTTTATTATTTACATCACTGTACTATTAATTTAGTAGGTAACTGTTACTTAACCACTAAAACTACTGAATGGATTTACATAATAGGTAATTAATTGCTATGCAATAGATTCCACGCGGGCAGAGCCGCGGGCAAACTCTAGTAAGTAATAAAACTTAAACCCACTCACAAATAAAAGTTGTTAGAGTCTCGGAATAGTTGTACAGTGTTTTGTCTTTTTTGACCAAGTTTAAATTCTAAAAGAAAGAAAAAGACAGAACACTGTAAAACTATTCCGAAGCTGTACAACATTTATTCGACCGAGCGAGCGAGAGCGAGCGAAGCGTCTTCGTCTGCTCCAGCTTCGACAAAAATGCTTTTGTATATCCGATTTCAGTCCGAATCTCTGTCCAGGGGGGCTATTCCTACGCGCGAGATGCGATGAGATTTTATCTTGGTCACTCTCTCACTCCTATGACTATTCGAACGAGAGCAATAGGAACGAAAAATGGTGAGATTGAATCTCACTCCGTAAGAATAGCCCTCCAGAGGGGCTATTCCTGCGCGTGAGATGAGATGAGATTTTATCTTGGTCACTCTCACACCTATGACGTTTCAAACGAGAGCAACAAGGACGAAAAAAAGGTGAGATGAAAATCTCAAATCTCCGAATAGGGCCACTGATCTCATTCCGGATCTTTGTCTTCCTCTACAGGTCGCATTTCAACAGATTATCTTGAAATTTAGTGAATAGGTTCGATTATTAAATTGAATTTTAGTGGTCAAATCAGTCTTTGAATTATTTTTTAAACTGCTGTTTTTTTTTGGAAATTTCCAAAAACTGTCTTGGCACTAAAAAATATGTATAATTATGGAACCTTCTCACAAGATTTCACAAGATCAGGAATGCGACCTCTACAGCTCACAAAGCCACTAGCAGTAAGGGGATAGGTTATGCGAGTTGGTAGTCAAATGTTGACCTACCATTCCGAAGACGGGTCTCAGCAGTAGCGCACTTGTAGCGCCTCACTCAACTGCCGTCTTTGTACTACTTCACTCTACAAAACTTTAAGGCTTAGAGTGAATGAGTACCTTATAGGTCGTCGTGCTCCATCTTAGACCACATCGTCGCTTAACATCAGGCGAGTTGGTGGTCAAACGCCGACCTATTCTACATAAAAAATAAAAAAAATCCTATCCTACTTCCTACTAATATTATAAACGCGAAAGTTTGTAAGAATGGATGGATGGATGGATGTTTGTTACTCTTTCACGCCAGAACGGCTGAACAGATCTGGATGAAATTTGGCACAGAGATAGATTATAGTTTAGAATAGCACATAGGATACTTTTTAACCGCGGGTGAAACCGCGGAGCACAGGTTGTTCTTTATAAAAAATAAATATACTCGTAGATACATATTGTATCCAAACATCACGCAGAGAAATTCCGTGCTTAAAATCTGTCTGTCCTTTTCATTATTTTTCCAACTGTGTTCCATTTCCATGAGTCACGTCATAAAAGTACCTCACAATGTTATAGTCAGGAATGTTACTTACTCTATTACGGTTAGAATTTGACGCTATCACGAATGTAATGAACCTTGAGTTTTATGAAAAGAGTACATGATCACAAACATGTAATAGAATAGTTAATCCTATAGTTGTTTGTTCACATTCTGTGAACTGAATTATTAAATCCTTTAAAAGTACCTAATATGCTAATAACTAACCCCCTGCACCTGTATTCCCCTTAAATAATAATTAAGATTTATGTTAACAAAGATCACGGTCCCCGGAATCCATGGAGTGTAATTAAAAAAAAGTACCTAATATCCAAAAGTAGTGTAATGAAGACATTCTTGACGTATCTGTCAATGGCGAACCTGGGAGCTCACCACAATGTTTGATAGTTGACGAAAACTTTTTTCGTTTTCGTTTGGCTTCATACATTTAGCCTAGTTCCTTAACGTTTCCGCCAGGGGCGCTCTGTTGAAATGTTTGGAGCTACACGTAAACGAAAAAAGTTGTCATAATTGTAAAAACTCCTGGTAAGCCTCCTGGCTAGAGCCGGTTGTGGCTCGCAAATCCAAATTTGGTTTTAAAGGTCCAGTTGCAGGCCGTACCGAAGACGGGTCTGAACAGTAGCGCACTTGTGGCGCCTCACTCAACTGCCGTCTTTGTACTTCTTTACTCTACAAAACTTCAAGGCTAGAGTGAAAAAGTAGAGGTCGTCGTGCTCCATCTTAGACCACAACGTCTCTTAACATCAGGCGAGTTGGTGGTCAAACGCCAACCTATTCGACATAAAAAAAACAATACAACTGGCTGTCGAGGTTGTATGTGTAGGTAGGTATATATAGGAAGGCTTCGGAAGCGTCTTGATGATAAGGCACTTTGCATCCAAATCTAGTAGGCGCTTTGTAAAAAGTAGAGTATACAAAAAGTACAAGTAGAGTAGCAGAGAACACGAAAGATTATCAAATTAAGCTAAAAAAATTGTTAGGTAACTATCCTTTTCAAATCCAATATACCACTGTAATGTTATCAATCACACTAAACTTATGTATAATTTAAAAATGCGAAAGTTAGAATGGATATAAAGTTGGATATTTATTATTTTTTTTATTTTTCAATACTTGTACACACGATCGTCTGACCTCAAACTAAGCAAAGCTTGTACTATGCCAGCCTGAGACTAATATACATACGTGTAAATCTAGTATTTTTTTGAATACATACTTAAATAGATAATTAACCCCCAGACATATGTAGAACAAACACAAATGTGTATCACATGAATGTTGGCTCTAGGTGGGAATCGAACCCACGCTCCCTAGCTCAGAAGGGAGGTCCACTATCGACTGAATCACCGAGGCAATCAAACTTTCATTTAGTCATGCCAGAACGGCTAAACGGCTATGGATGATATTTAGCACAGAGATAGATTATAGTCTGGAATAGCACATAGGGTACTTTTTTAACGCAGGTCTAACCGCAGGGCGCAGGTAGTTTTAACTTAATTCAATTTGCAAAAAAAATGTACACGAAATAGAACGTAAATTTAACTGAAATACTAGGTATTTCGCTCGCTTATGCCATAAAAATCCTACTAATATTATAAACGCGAAAGTTTTTAAGAATTGATGGATGGATGGATGTTTGTTACTCTTTCACGCCAGAACGGCTTAGCAGATCTGGATGAAATTTGGTACAGAGATAGATTATAGTCTAGAATAGCACATAGAATACTTTTTTCACCGCGGGTAAAACCGCGGGGCGCAGCTAGTATACTATAAACGTAATTTAATCTATTGTAAAAAGCCAAGCAAAAGCTTAAGCTTTTTTCCATGGAAATCCACCCATCCACAATAAGTAGTAAAAATCAATATGGTTAAAGCAAATGTGGGCGTCGCGTCTGTTTGTCAATTAAACCGTTCCAACAAATATTTGTACTGTTCGAATGTTGACTCCAGCATAATGGTGAGCGTACGCTGCCTCGAACGAAGCTTCTGTAAATATAAAAACGATGTGATACAAATATTTGTATTTATTAATTTAAATGAGGGTAGTTAGTACAAGAGAGAGGGTCATATCTTGCATTGAGATAAACAGACAGCTTAAGGATCTTGACCTTCTCTATTTGCTCTTCTTCTCTATCTTCTGCTAGATGAAATGGCAAAGGAAAAACTTTAGCCAATACGAAGTTAGTCCTAATAAGTGTTCGTAGAAACCCAACTTTTCAACTTTTCAACTTACCTATGGGTGAGTCGACTACTCCACAAATTTGGTAGGGGTCAATTTAGCCAGTGTCTGAGGTTATGTTAATGAGTTGACTACTCCATTTTGTTAGAAGTCGGTTCACCCAGTTTTTTTTTTCTTTCCACGTCATACCGCCTGTCGCGTATCCGAACTTATAAATGAATCTTGTAAAAAATATATACTTATATCATGGCTAGTTTTTGATAATCGTTGTTTTTTTAGGACTTTCCTAAAACTTTCATTTTGCACCCCATCTAATACGTAAGTTTCTCTGTTTCTACACCAAGAGGAACCGCAGGTGTCAGCGCCAACACAGAGACGAATTTTAAAAAACCTGTCACAAGATTAGAAAGGAATGTAATAAAGGGTATTATTCATCATCCTGCCTCGCTGTCAGCCTTGGAGGACTGCGAAGCAGGATGTACCTCACACACCGTCCTGCTTAGCATCCTGCACGTCGTTGACGAACACGATGCAGCTCGCATCTCATGTAACATTCACCATCCTGTATGAAGCAGCAATAACGTGCATGATGTACGTGCAGGATGCTAGGCAGGATGGTGAATGGTTACCTGTACGGGGTCAAGGTAAAAGACAAAATAAAATAAAGAATATACGGCCAGTTCCTTATTCAGTGGCATTTTAGCTATTTGGTCCCTTTTGGAGTTCCGTTGTAAATTAAGGAACCCTTATAATTTCGCCACGTCCTTCCATATGTTACAGTACTTTTAATCAGAGCGTCACGCCATGCACTTGACCAATTTTCAAATAAATATTATTTACATTACAATTTTTTTGATGTGAATATTCTTATGCGACTTCCAACAAGGTTGCGTTAAACGTTTAACGTTCCTGGGGAGGGGGAATAGAAAGAGGCAGAGCGAGAGTGAGCAGATACGAGGCACTCATGCGTGTAGTAAGAAAGATACACAGAAGTTTCACTTCTTCCGCGCGGATGGACTCCACGCACATTTTTTTTTTTTAATCGATGATTCTTGAAAATAGCAGGTGGAAACGCGGGCCACTGCTAGCGAATAACATTTCGTAACCACAACACAACACTAACAAGTTAAATTCAGTAGCATCGATATCATCAGCAACTTCATGTTCCACAACTGCAGCAATTCAAGGAAGTTAACTCGAAATAGGCATTATTTCCACTAAAATAAGGTCGATAGCTGGTTAGTTAACGTTAGTCGGATGGCCACAGTAATCAGCTTACTAGCCATATTCAATTAGCGACGCAACAGCGCGGTGAAAATTCTGAGGTTAACAGGATTAGAGTTTATTGAAGTGGCAAACCGCTCTATTACTAACAGTTGAATTGTTTTGGCTCAGTGAAATTGGAGTATTTTGGTTTATAAATACTTGCAAAGAAGTTCTTGAGAATTTGGACACATTAGTTATTTCGTGAAGTTGACGAAATCGCTGGTTTGTTTTAATTGTATTAATGATATGGTTGTGACTATGATTGTTAGTGAAGTTTTTAAAATTGTTTAGGTACTTGTTTAAGACATTTGTTTACAATTTTGTGTGTAACGTTCACAGTGTAATTGTAGGTGTTGTCAACATTTTTCTGGACCATATCGCGATCTTGTTACATAAACAAAATATTATTATTTCAAAAGCTAATCTTCCTAAATATAATCCACAAAACATGATCTTAAAAAAAACATTTTCCGTAATGTAATGAGACGCAAAATGGTCAGAAAAGTTCTGAAACCCGAGGAATACATAAAGAAAAACTAAGCAGAGCAAGAAGACAAATATTACAAGCTCAAATCTAAGGTAACATAATGGCAACCAAAACCCTCACCCATTCCTTAATATCATTAGAGCCGCGAAAAATGTCTTTTAGAGACATCCCACCGTAATGAAAGCCCAGACACTGATGACTACTGGATGAGAAGGTCCCAGTCGCAAGCGAAATGTCACTCAAAGTCTCATCTAGTTAAGACTTTATTCCTTTGTCAGTTTCAATTTCGAGACGAGATACGTGTAACGTGTCCAGTTTACGCAGACCTGTGCAGGTCTGTACGCTGTGTTCACGTGAGCTAGGAAGAGTGGGGGCGGGAGTAGGCCTAGCGAGCTGGTTCTAGTGGTAGAGGCAACCGCAGCGAGTCTGACAAAACAGGCGACATTTTGTACGCCCGCGTTAGGTGTTTTGTTTACTTGGACATCGAGCGGTCGCGAATGGAACGTGATTTAATATATCAGTACTCCTGCTTTAATTAGTTCAAGGACATTTAACTTAGTTTCGAATTTCACATAGGCTATTTTCTTCTAAAATGGACGGTTCTCGTAGAGTTTGTTGAACGCATATAAAACTACTGCGTTTATCTAGGATCTAAATTGGATCAGTTTACTCAATCAAAAACTTCTGGGCAGTTGGGTAAAAACGGTACGGAATCAGAATCGATTTACACGATTCACCAAACATTCTGTACATTTTTATACTCAAGTGTGAAGTCCAAGTAGGATAAAAACATTTTGTAACAAATACAGGGTTACGGGTATTAAGGGTACTAAGCCGAAAACAGGTGTAACTTCTCGTAATTGTGAAAAACTTTTTCCATTAGACCATCCCTGAAAACTCGAAAAAAAGCTGTTACAAACATTTCGATAAGTGTCAATGATTTTTTTCTATGGAACAGCTATTCAATGTTTTAGGGTTGGTCCCTTAATAAAAGTTATTCAGAATGAAAAGTTTTTCCGCCTGTTTTTGACTTAGTATCTTTAATACCCATAACCCTGTAAACATCTTGTGAGCTGCCTGCTTGAAGTAAAATATAATTTCTACTCCATCCATTTGTCTATGGAACGGCTGATTTCAAGGTTGGTCTTATAATGAAACTAATTCAGAATGATGAGTTGTTCCGCCTGTTTTTGACTAAGTTCCCCCAACACCCATAACCCTGTATACATCTTGTGAGCTGCCCTCTAAAAGATAACTTCTACTACATCTGAGTACTAAAATTTGAATGCGCTATAACCTGCCCAATCGGTTCTGCGGTCGTACAGTACATTTCGATTTCCTGCGCACGCTATAACCTTGTTACTGGAGACTGAATCAAGGCTGAATTGTACGACTGCTATATCGGTCGATGTAGCAAGAGCTATCGCGCTGATATTAAATCGAGTATCGGTTGTTTCCATGTGAGTTTGATGCTAGGGCTTCCTCTCAGGAGAATCGAGTAAATAAAATAAATGTTTTTATTTTCTCTTTTTAAAATAATTACTAAAGATAATATTCTGCTCCACGGTTTTACTCTTATTCCATATCCTGTAGTGCTCAGTGTTTGCTTAGAATCTGTAGAAAATAGTGGGATAGAAACTCTTTAGTATGTAAACACAAATAACAGGCTATTCACAAGCCAACAACCATGAACAAAACCTAATTTTGTAAAACAGTCTATCAGCTGGTTACTGATTTGGTGTTTAAGTCCTTTGGCCCATTTTATGGTATGCCTTACAATACAAAACAGCTATACACGGTGTTTTT
Organism: Peribatodes rhomboidaria; assembly: GCA_911728515.1. Classification (NCBI taxonomy): domain Eukaryota; kingdom Metazoa; phylum Arthropoda; class Insecta; order Lepidoptera; family Geometridae; genus Peribatodes; species Peribatodes rhomboidaria. The sequence continues at coordinate 13,813,347 of OU452175.1, forward strand.
TATGAACGACGAACATATTCTAGAATATCATTGTAATCATCATTACGACCAACTTTTCGACCGACCGGGCGCTAGCGAACGAAGCGTCTATGTTTCAGCTTCGGCAAAAATGCTTTCGTATGTCCGGATTTTTTGCCAGCTGTTTTCCAGGTCGCTTTTTTCAACTGACTCTCTTAAAATTCTGTGTAATTATCGAATTACTCAGCTCTGCATCGCTCACAAAATTTCACGAGAGTCGGTTGAGAATTGCAACTTGGTAGTGTAGAGTACCAATAGGAGTAACGTAGAGTATAACTTGTAGAGCACAGACGTTGACCGGGAGGTCTTCAGCTCACAGAGCCTACTAGAATACTAGTGATTTTGTTTCCACGAGTTTGTATTGGTCCGATCCGATTATTACCGGACCAATACTGAAATATGCAGCCGCTCCATATCCATTTCGTCGAGGTTGAATAAAAAATATCTATTTACTTTTATTAACAGTTTTTTATGATTTCATTGTTGTTCCCATAGTAACAGTTGGTAATAATGATGAGTACAATCATGATCCAAAAAACAAGATCTAGTATTCAGCAAACAACCAATGATGTCAGCGTCATGCGTCTCGTTCGGACTTGTTGTAAATTACTTATTTTGGTCTTGTTTGAGCATCGATTGACGTCGCTCCGTGTTTCTGAATGCTATACCTGCCGGAGTATATTATTATACCATGAGTACAATGGTATCCTAGAAATCCTAGAATAATATGTCCGTCATTTAAAGAAACACCCTACAATTTACAAAATTCTCGAAACACTTTACAAGCTCTACCCCCATAATCCGCAGTATCCCTCAGCATTGCAAAGAGCAATCGTAAGCCATGATTGAATCGGAAGCCGTCACGACCGCCTTCCAATCTACCTGTTGATTGCTCCTTAAGTGGGGCTTGGGCTGAGTATAGCGCCTTAATCACGTCTTCGCACCCCGATTTAGAATTAAGTATCTACCTAATGAAAATGTAAAAAGAAAAAAGTAAAAAACGAAGAGTTTGTTTCATGTTTTTCTGTTGCTTTTCTTTTAGTTTAAACTAACATTTAGTTCAATCTGACCGCATATTCACTCATGATTTTAGCAAATAAACAATCAAATCACTAGCTAATCTATGACTGTTGTTGCTTTGCTCACAATAATTTAAATATTGTCACGAGCTGGGTTAAGATAAAAAAAATGAAACGCAGACGTATCCGAAGATTCACTTTATTCACCAAGTACACACACAAACACTGTTACACCACAATAGACACTTGCAATATAACGGTAACGCTTAATCAACACTGACTCCCGTCGGTCGTCCGCGTATTTACACAATTTTAAGATAACCAGAACCTTATATTAAACAATAGCGCAGGGACACAAAAAATTGTTTATCTCGCGGAACCACGCGTTCAATCTGCTTCGGTGGCTCAGTTGGTAGTGAACCTGCCTTCTGAGCGTGGGGGCGTGGGTTCAATTCCCACCTAGGGCAAACGTTCATGCGATGAACATTAGTGTTTGTTCTATGTCTGGGTGTTAATATCTATTTAAGTATGGATATAAAAATATCTAAGTATGTATATTAGTCTCTGGCAGCCATAGTACAAGCTTAGCTTAGTTTAGGGTCAGGCGACCGTGCTTGTAAATGTCCCGAATTTATTTATTTATTAATTTTATTTAATCTAGAACATGCAGATATTACAAAAGATTCAAGTAAACACCCTATTATTCAATAGATAAAAATATCATAAAAACGGTGCACAACAATTGCTTTCTAGAAAGATCTCTTTTGTTCCGGATTATAACAATGGGACGCGCGACTCGAGCGGCTACAAGTGTCTAATCTGCGTCTATCGGTAGTTGTAAACAAATATCGCCACAGATTAGCGTATAGTTCTTCATCGGCTGCGACTGGCGTAACAATATTTTTTTAATTTGGCCCAATAGTTACATGTACTCCACATACAAATTTTAGCTTTTTACAATCTTCAGTCACAGTAGGGGGGTATCTACACACCTAAGTCGCCGACAGCTGATGTCGGCAGCCATGTTTCTTGGCACGAGTGGTCTGGTGTGTAGATTTCTAAATAAGGCTATAAACGACAAGAACTGGTAATAAATGTGATAGTCTAAATTAGTTTTGAACTCCTTTTTACGATCATAAGCCTCATAGAATGGTCTTGGTCCATAAATACGATACGTTTCAAACTCTTGTTTAATAAAACTACTTTTTTTCTAATCTTGCCTATGAACCAATCCTGTGTCGAAGTTCAGTCTCTTTCGCTTATTGGACGTAATTAATTGAATTCACTGCAACTGCCAGGTCCTGCAAAATTCTATACAGTTTAAAACTCAACATCCAGTGAAGGAAGAGTTTTAGTTTCCCTTTACTTTTAGAACTTTGAACTCGGTTCTAACTCCAAAACTAATTCCAGACTAATTTCAAGGCTCGCGTCACACTAGCGACACATCGCACGGTATCTCAACTCGGTATTTATGACGGTCTTGCTCGACCATTCCCTAATTAAGTTCCCCAACTTAGTACGACCACGACTTAGATTTAGTACGTAGATTGCAAATTTTCATTGAGCGGAAAATCGTCCGCGGAAATTCAATTTCGTAAACTAGTTAGTAACCAGTTTAGTTGTTGGTCTAAACTCTGAAAGATGTTATTGTGGAGTAACGTTGTTACCTAGCTGGATTACACGGATTTACCCGCTATCAGACTACTACACGAAAGTAGTAGAAGTAGTCCGAAATACGGAAATACGACGGAGGATTCACGGACGTCGGAAACCGTATAATAAGACTGAAGTGGCGCTGGGCAGGACACGTGGCTAGTTATGGTGACGGCAGGTGGAGCCCTGACAGAGTGGTTACCGATACAAGCGCTCCGTCGGCAGACAACCGGCACGATGGGTCGACGACATCAGACCTATCGCGGGTCATGCGTGGATGAGATTGGCACAGGAAAATGAACAATGGCGCGGGGCGGAGGAGGCCTATACCCAGCAGTGGGTCGATACGGGCTGATAATGATGATGATGATGATGATGAGACAACTACACGGGCAACAAGGACTGTTAATTTTAATTTTATCGGCATAATAAGATTTAATTTAAAACAATTTTTAAAACAAGAGTTCGCCACTATTTTCTATGGTCACCTTCCCATGACATGGGATATGATATGTTCCATTGAGCTTTTAGTTTTTTTTAGTAAATTTATTGTGTAGCCGTTCCTAGTATTCCATGGTACAAGAATATACTATATTTTTAACCTATCTTCATTCCGAATTTCATTCAAACGCCGTCTTAGTGTGAATAATTAACAAACAATCATTCTCAGATACAAACTCTAGCTTTTATAATATTGGAATTTATTAAATATTAATTGTATTAAATATCTTTGTTGTGCATACTTCAAAAAACACTTAGAATTAGTTTACTCTTAAGGTCCGGTATTCTCACGAAATTAACGAAAACTAGTATTTTGTTTGCACCTAGTTTGATATGAAGAATTGTGATGCTGATGCAAAAAAAAAAACAAAATGCAGTTTAATCGGAGTAGAATTCTGATTTTGAACAAAAAAACACGAAAAGTATCACATTTATATCTTCTAAAAAAACTGTTTGAGCGGGGGTGCTCTACATTTTCAGCGTTTGAAACATTTTTTTTTTGGATGATTAAATATCCAGATTCGTTTTCTAAAATTTGACGATGAATACCAGTAAAAACGGCAAGAAAATGTAATTCTAGGCGCCGATCCCATTTTACCTTTATTTACGATTTTCAACTCTAAATAAAGCGGCTTCAATAAACGTGTGTGGTGAAAAATCGTGGTATGACCGCGTCTTAGTTAAAAACACATGCAACGTAGAATGTGGTTCACTGTAAAGTTATCTTTACAGCATAATTTGACAAAGAGCACAAATTTTACAATGCCCATTGTGCAAATTTCCGATATTGACGACACACCAATTCCATCGAAAAATGCAGCTTGAATTCTTCATATTTGTATCAGCAAGTACAGTCTCCCGAACATTAGCCTATTGTAGTTCGTACAATGACGGTAGATACTGAGTGGATTCTCTTGTATTGCACTATGTCGGATTTATGAATATATCGCTAAAAACGAGACATTCGACAGCTTAATGGAAATAAAGCTTAAAAGCCATTGTTCTACTAAAAACGTCTGTACCAGAAGGCTCGAAATTGTACAACTATTATGCCCACTTGCAATAAATTTAAGAATTTGGTTTAATATTTATTTTATAAGTACAAAGATACCTACAATATTTAGGCGAGAGGTGAATGTTAGCACCAAGATACAATATTTTGTTTTTTAGTGCAACATACCTGTAATACTGTGTCTTCATTGTGTAAAATGTGTCTTTTAAGGAGCAAGAACTAGCTAAAATAAATAATGAACTATCCGGCTAACGTAACTAACTGTATTTCGAAGTGAAACACTTTTATTAAGTATATCACTAGCCACTGGCCAAATTTATGAATTGCCTGTCCTGAAAGTCCTGGCTTAACATTAACATCAACCTTAAGCCATTCCTTAGGAATCTTAACTTTAAGTGCCGGATAAGCGAATATTTTGGTTAGAAGTAGTTTAAAACCAGTTAAGCAAGGACTTGGACAATTCCTAAATTTAGTGCCAGTGGCTAGTAGAATACTTACTTAATAAAAGTGTTACATTTCGAAATACAGTTAGTTACGCTACCCGGATAGTTAATTATTCATTTTATGTAGTTCTTGCTCCTTAAAACAATTTTACACAATAATGACACAATAATGTTGCACCAAAAAATCAAATATCATAACCTGGTGCTAATATTCACCATTTATAGGTACCCTACATTCACATTGTAAGTACCCTACTAATGAATTACATAACATATCGTCACGTCTTTCCCCCGAGGGGGCTGGCAGAGGTGTAATACAACACCCACACTTCGCCGGAGGATATTCGGTCCCAAGTGTGACAGGGGCGAGCCTGTCGCTATAAATCGGGCTCCAGTCATGTAGCAGATGACATATAATAAATTAAATATAAATATTAAACCGAATAGGAAATCTTTGAAAGTATTTTATATAGAAAATCGGTAAGCACTTACTTAGTCTCTTCATACTCATGTAACTAGACATGCATCAAACACATTGCTAAACGTAGCCTGCAAAATATTGCTCTTTGATATTAGACCACTAGTTCTTACACCAGTTTTTAAACCATTCTGTTATTTTTAATAAATAGTTTCTAATTAGAACTATAAAAGGTTAATCTATCTAAATCTGCTAAAACCCACAGTTCCCATTTGCCAGTTCCGCACTCTCCCCAGTATCCCAGAGAGTATGCTCCTGGGGCCGCGATAATAGTCTCCATTCGCGCTGAGTGTAACGACTCCGTCCTCTGAATGAAGGGCCCTCCCGTATTCATGCGCTGGGAACTGCCTAAGACAGAAGAGAACTATGAATTAGGAGATTTCCTTCTTTCTCCCGCTTGTCTGATGTTAGGACTAACTCCTCAGCCTATAACTAGAGGTTCTGTGAGCTTTAGAACTCGCGGCCGACGTCTTGCCTCCTCTAAAAACCGTATACTTCAAACTTCTTGTTGAACCTACTCATAACATTTCAAGAGAATAGGTTAAGAAATACGACGTATAGAGGAAGACAGAGACCCAGACAGAGATCCGGACAGAGATCCAGAAAGAGATCCGGACAGAGATCTGGACAGAGATCTGCGCAGAGATCCGGACCGAGATCCGGACCGAGATCCAGAAAGAGATCCGGACAGAGATCTGGACAGAGATCTGCGCAGAGATCCGGACCGAGATCCGGACCGAGATCCGGACAGAAATCAAGACAGAGTTCTGACAAACGAAAGCATTTTTGTCGAAACTGAAGCATAGACGCTTGGCTCGCCAACACTCGTTCTATCGATAAACGGAGTCCGTACGAAGCCTGCTTCACTCACAGTGGAAGGCGTGCATAAAAAGGCTGAAACCGATAAAATCATCATGTTCCTACCCCTACTCAATTTACGCGGAGTCAGTACAGTCTCTACGTTTTCTATATTTGTCTCTATCACTCATCATATCTGAATCCACTTCCAATCCTCTCTGATACGATACATGCTGATCAAAATATTATAGCTATCATATTTTGATTGGTCTATCAGGAGAGTCAGTTATTGTATAGGGGTCACCCATCGGGCAGTGAAGTATCTACAATTTTGGGCCATTTCTGCAGTGCTATTCACAATCATTCGGATCCGTTTCCAATCAGATTCTACAAATACGAGTATCAATCAATTATCAAAAAAGAGTTCCAACTAAACATTTTAAACACACTCAGCACTATCTGTGTAAGTTTAGGTACGTGATTTCACTGTGAAAAATGTATTACAAGGGATTTTCAGCGTTTATGCTCAAGAAATTTACACTTTAAGGTTCAAACTACAGATCACGACAAAGAAGCTTAAAGAAATCGTGAACTGCTATGACTTAAGCCGCTTATCTCTTGCCTTTGGCCCGTCGACCTCGAGATCTAAGGCATAGAATGCAATCTGCGCGACCGTTTCAAAGGTAAAAAATGCATTTCTTTTAAAGCTTTTGAAGTGCTAGGAATAAGGTCGCAAATGGATTGACGAGCTTCTAACATTGTTTGAGAATTTAAAATGTGTGCAGGAATAAAAGTTTCAACGGTTATCAAATGGACTCGGTTGGTTTTTCAGATTCTAGTAAAAAAGTAGCAAAGCAAATACCTAGCTCATTAAATAATGTAGTTGAGAAATTATTTAACCAAGACGCATGCTTCGGTGGTGCTGTTGCAGCAGACATCTATATTCCAGTCTATTTGCGTTACAACTCCAAAGTCTAAACCCTTTTTTTTCTCACCTTGGGAAAATCCTTCATGGAAACCACCAACAGCCCCAGGTGCGGGCACAGAGTGGTTATGTGGGAATCCGGCCACTGACGGCCTACCCACTAAAAACCCAAGGGTGTTCTACCTCGGCGCAATATGTCGGGGCTACGCGGACGCTATTAAACTCTTCCGTGGCCCCGACAGCGCCAGCCCCTTTGGGCACCTCCTCGAGCTTGCGCTCTCTCCCTCTCGATGACGATGTGTCGAACACCAGACACATGTGATGGTCGTCATCCACCTCCTCGGGGACCAATTTGCCCGTGGGTGCCACCCAGCACCCGAGGCTAGGCACCCATGGTCCCTATGCGATGGGTCGATACTCAACGATACACCTACATGCCTCTTCCTCTGCGGCCCCACCGCGCCCGCTATCAAAACGGTGGCGACCCCGTTTGGGCCGCGAAAGTTAGGGAAAGTGGCAACGACACACCAACAGTCGTCTCCCGCCGCGGCCCCCAGACTTCGGCTGCAGTGTCGCCCATGCGGCTCTGCACCCCGCCTCAGTTGTGGGTCTGCCCATACAGACCCATACCCCCTTAGGCCGCTTCCAACTTGGCTTTGTGCTAAAAGCCCCAAGAAGCAGCCCCACCTCGGATTCCTCTTGGCTTCATCGTGGTTGCCGAAGCCACGACTACTAAGCGGCACGACACGACAAGGCGGGAACCCTCGGGGGAAAAAGTCTAAACACTATAAGCCAGGGCTAGGTTAGGCGGGTAAGCCTTTATTGTGTGTCATCTCTATTAATCTCGTATAGTAGGCATATACAAAACAATGAGTATTTTTATTTTTAACCAGCTGCGCCCTGCTGGTTCACCCAAAGGGCCTGTTAATTTTTCTAGGCTAAAAAGTAACCACTCTATGTCCTTTATTGTACTCGTGACAACGCAAAATTCATTATGATCGGTTGAGTAGTCAAGGCGTGAAAGCTTAACAAGCTCGCATTTATAACGTTAGTTAGGATTAGGATGATTTAATACTTACCCGACTTAAAAAAGGGAGGGTTCTCAATTTTTTTTTGTTTTTTTTGACGCGATCTTTCCGCCAATTATGAATCGGTCAATTATGAATAGCTCTTTTTTTGTTTCTTAGATCATAGATCAGAGGTGCTCCAATATCAATTTTATTGAAATCAGTAAAGCTGTGTTTATAAGTGTTTTTAAAATATCAACAAAATTCTAAAGAATATTTAAAAAATCGGTTTTTTAAGCTTTGCTTTTTTATATTATTTTTGTAGTATTATGTAAATAAATAAATAAAAATGTATTGTCGTTATAATAATATAATATAACAGTATTGTCATAGTAGGCTTACATCGATAAAATTGCATTTAAACACGGTCCCACCAAACAACATTTAAAAGTAGCTAAGTATACAAATTCCTTCCATATGAATAGTTAAGCGTACGAATACCAAAACCTCTGCAGACCAAAGAGACACATTTCAAAGAGATACCTTCGGTTTCTACCTGAATAACCACGTATCTGACAGCAACACACACGAAAATCACTTTTATTTGTAAAGCTATAAAGACTAATATGAAAGCTTTCTGTGTTGAATATTTAAGCAAACAAAATGTGCGAATAGCAAACGAGTTTCCCTCGATAATTCTGAGCCCCTAATGAGATTCCGTGGAGATCGGGCGACCATTACTGTTCTAATTTACTCTGTAAGAATAACGACTTTGCTGCACCTGGACTTGAATGGTCATTGAAAAATTACAGAACATTCTGGGAATATTAATTTTGGAAGGAAGCAATCATCGAAATAATATAAGGAAGAAGCGGCACGAGTCTAATTTTTAGGACACAGCGCGTGGACCAAATACAACTACAAGCAAACAGACACTGCACATCAGCTCCGTTGACAGTATTATGTTACGTGTATATTTCAATAACAAAGATAGAGAGACATACAAGAGACTATAGCGAGAACGAGACAACAATAATTATCACTGTTGCGACTGGTTGCGTTTGTTTGTAACTACGGTGTATAATGATTGTGTGCAGCACCTAATTTATGCGGTTCATTTTTACGTTTTCGCACCGTATCTCCCGTATATTGTATGATCGAAGGAAGGCATAGATTAAACAGTAATAACTATGAAAGGCAAGCGGAGGTCTGTGAGCGTTTTGCAATTTTTCATTACGAATTAGGTAATTAGGTGAACATAACTGACTCTATAATTTTTTATACCGTTTAATTTCCTTTAGGGAATTTGAAATGAGTGTATTTTTTTAAATACGGCGCAACAAAGAAATAAAAATAACTATGATTGTGATTAGTGTTAAAACGTTGTTAAAAAGTTTAAAATGTTGTAATCATGTCCCAAAGCATAAATTCAATAGAAAGTTGTACCCGCCATGGTTTAATAAGTCATTGTTAAAATTACTCGCAGAAAAAAATAAGCTCAGAGTTAAGTATCGAAAGTATAAAAATCCTCGTGATCTAGTGGAATTCAATACGTTACGGGAACGTAGTCACAAGCTATTCGATACCCTTTATAGGAATTACATTGACCAAACTGAAATGAATATTACCAAAAGCCCAAAAGAGTTCTGGCGTTACATTAAAGACAGACGTAGCACGCGGTCCTCACTTCCGACAGAAATGCGCATGGGAGATGATACAGCTAAAACAGGCCAGGATATAGCAAACCTGTTGGCAAAAAATTTCGCGAGCGTATTTAACTCGGACGAACCCGATAGATCTAATGTAGGCACAGTTCATATTAGTCAACCGCAAAATTGTATTGGTAAAGCGTACTTTACTGAACGCGATGTGTTAAACGGAATCAAACGACTTGACGTAAATAAAGGGCCAGGACCAGACGGCATTCCACCCCTCCTAATTAAACGCTGCGGACCCGCATTGGCACTGCCTCTGTCGCTCATATTCAATAGGTCCATGTCAACGGGACAATTTCCTGCTGAATGGAAAAATGCAAAAATTGTGCCTCTACACAAGAAAGGTGATATTGATGACGTAAAGAACTATAGACCAATATCGATATTATCTTGTTTCTCAAAGCTTTTCGAGTCTCTCATATGCCCTATAATTACTCGCCATTGTTGTTATCTCCTTACAGAGCATCAGCATGGTTTTATGAAACACCGGTCAGTAGAAACAAACCTGGTTGCCTTTGTTTCAGATTTGTCCCAGGAAGTTGATAGAGGGCATCAAGTTGATGCCGTGTATACCGATTTTAGCAGTGCATTTGACAAAGTAAATCATTCCTTGTTAATCAGAAAGCTAGAACTGGTCGGCTTCCACGGTACTTTCCTAAATTGGTTTTATTCATACCTTACAAAAAGAGAACAGGTAGTTTACGTAAACGGTTATGAATCAACAAGGTATATCGCTCTTTCAGGTGTTCCGCAGGGGTCGCACTTAGGTCCTATTCTCTTTTCTTTATTTATTAATGACGTTACTACGCACATTAAACACTGCAATTATAAATTATTCGCAGACGACCTCAAAATTTACAAAACAGTAAACAGCAACGCTGATACGAATTTAGTTCAGAGTGACTTAAATAATATTAAAAAGTGGTGCGATTTAAATCAGATGCACCTTAATGTTCAAAAATGCTTTTATATCAAATATACACGCAAAAAAAAATCTATAGGTTCGACGTACTCGCTAGATAATGATAATCTGCAGGAAGTGCAAGAAATACGAGATTTAGGTGTCATACTCGATAGCCGATTAACTTTCAAACCTCAGATCCAATCAATTGTGAAAAAAGCTGCCCAACAACTCGGTTTTCTAAGACGCAATTCTAAAAATTTCAAATCGTATCACACTAAAATTATACTGTATAATTCTATGGTTCGCAGCTGTTTGGAGTTTTCTAGTGTGGCGTGGAGCCCCTTCTATGAAGTGCATTCTCAACGCATTGAAAGTATCCAGCGAGCGTTCACCAGATCTTTGGCCTTTTCTTGCGAAGGAATTTCACATAGAAGTCCATATTCGAATCGTTTGTCCTATTTTAAAATGGATAATTTACGTGACCGTCGAAAATTACGAGACCTCACATTTCTGTACAAGGCAATTCATAACCATATTGACAGTCCTTCTATCCTTACTAAGTTTTCCCTAAAAGTCCCACATCGATATCCGCGTCATAGAATGTCGAAAATCTTTAATATCCCACAATCCAAAACCAACTTGGCACACAACTCTCCGTTATACAGGGTATGTCGTACGTACAACGAAATTAATGCCTCCACGAACGACATTGATATATTTCACGACTCCTTAAGAGTATTTAGGAGCAAAGTATCAAAAAAAAAAAAACAATTATAATACAAACAATCAATAGTTAAAATTATATAGTTATCATTTTAAACCATCTTATCTATTCTTGCTAGTGTGTATATATATATATTTATTTTTGTATAATGTATTTATATTTTATTTCATTTTTTTTTTTTTCTCTTGCTGACATGTCTGTGATCAAAAAAATTGTTTATTTTCAAAGATAATGATGATGTTAAGATAGAAATAAAAATACTCACCACCTTCCTCATTGCGAATGTTGTGAATACCTATTATGGGTATACATATCAGAACTGTTCCTATTAGCTGTAAGAAAACTTAAATTGTTTAATATGTATACTGTTGGTATTCCTTAATAAATAAATAAATAAATAAATAAATAAAATAAATAAATCATGTTTTTTTTTTTCTAAAACTCAGGGACTTCGTCAAATGTGATTTTTAAGTTTGAAAGCGTTTTGTCATTATAGGTATATTGTTGCTATAATTTACTGAAAAACAGTTCAGCCTTTTATAAGCTATAACCGCTAACTAACCTAACCTAGCCGAGTAGGTTAGACGTTTTCAAATTTCAATTTGCACCTGTATCAGCAGAGACAAAACTAATTTCGATAAATAGCCGTGTCATCCCGAACATGTAATTATGCTTTCGCTGTTATTTTAATATGTATGCAAATGAATATGCAAAGTTGTGCGCAGTACGCAGGAAAAATAAAGAAACAACTTATATGTAAATTATAACTGAGATCTCATTACTGCGCAGAAAATAAAAAACAGTAGGACAGTAGGTAGTATTGTCTTAGTTAGCTTTCGCTTTCTTTCTATCTCTGTTGTTCTCAATTTATCTCTTTCTATTTACTAGTCATCCATACTATCCATACTAATATTTAAAATTCGAAAGTAACTCTGCACAGTGTCAGTCTGTCTGTCTGTGTGAGGCTTTTCACGGCTAACGGCACTGTTGAACAGATCTTGATAAATCTTATATCTTTAAATGAGCAATTCTTGTATATATATATATATATAATTGGAATCTCGGAATCGGCTCCAACGATTTTCATACAATTTAGTATATAGGGGGTTTCGAGGGCGATAAATCGATCTAGCTAGAAATCATTTTTAGAAAATGTCATTTTATTCGTGTTTTATCGATAATCAACTTAAACATAAACTTGGTAGAAAAATAACAAAAATATGACTCTTCCTGACATCTATTGGCGAATAATAATACTATTTTTTGTGAGCAACTAATTGCTTTAACGACACAACAGCAGATGGCGTTGTTAAGTAACACGAAGTCAATGAGTGTTTGCTTTGAGGTTAGACTAAAATTAATTGTTTATTTTCCAAAAAACACAATAAAAAAAAAATACCGTGCAAAGCTCGGACATCCAGGTACTATTGATAATTAGTTACAGTATATCATGAGGAAAGTTTTAGATATAGCTATTAATAATAACATAATCCCTACTTATTTTAAAATAGAAATTAGATTAAAACTTGTGTTCTAACAGAGGTTCGCTTTGACATGTTAAACAGTTTTACTACACTCAAAATCCGCATCTTGTTAAAAGTCTAATAGTTATTAATTTACCTATTTCATTTTTAACTTCACATGAGAACTACAGCAGCTTGGTTACAAATGTCTTGTAGACATACTAAATATATTGTAGTGTTAGAATAATATTTTTTTTTTCTAATTGAGTCGTCCAGCCTTTTTAAACACTTTTTTTAAACTTTTCAAATGATCTTTTACTGTTCTTTCTGTGTCCTTAATCTAGTAGACAAAAATTCTCTTTGAGATGAACTCTATCTTCATAATATTACACGCGCTTCATTTTCATATTTGCGTAGTGACTGTCTAATTAGACGTAGTTAGGCTAATGTTAGCCTAAATTAAACTTAACTAAGCTAACTAACTAACTTATACCGCACTAATTTATACGCTTTTTGTCTGACTCACTATAAATTTTGTTTTTGGTGTGCCTGTAGGTACGTCTTACCAATTTTATTTTACTAACCAAGTTATTTTCAAGACAGAAATCGTATTTTTTTTAAGTTTGGCCATTTATGTTTTCACTAGCTGCGCCTCGTGGTTTCATCCGAAATCCCACTAGGACCGCTAAATTTTACGGGATAAAAATATGAGCTGATTTTTGTTCTGCTATTTCAGAGTTGGTACCTTAGTAACAGGTGTTTGTTATGATGTAGAAAATCCGACTCCAAATTGTGTTTATAATATCTACTTCAAACATATTAATATTTATATAATTATGTAGGTATATTAATTCTTATATTTATATATTTACTAAGGACCTCCCTGGAGAGTAAAGGCCTCCTCCATTTTTCTCCGAATAGCTCTGTCCTTAGCTTATTCTCTTCAATTTATTCCTGTTGTTTTTTTTTACCATCAAGCCATTTTTCTGCCGGTCTACCTCTAGGTCTCTTGCCTATTGATCCGTTCCATGCTGTTATTCTTTTTGCCCATTTTTCGTCAAAGACACAGTTATGAACGTCAAAACACTTGCCATTGCCAAACACTTTCATCTGTTTATATATTCTGTAATCAACTGTGTATAATTTAATTATGTTGTGTTTGTCAATAAACTATTTTTATTCTTATTCTTATTCTTATTCTTAAAAATCAACGTTAGGAGTAGTGGCTCCGTGTATAGACTACTAGAATACAACGCTTCAAATCACCAAAATTAGCCTATTCCATGTCAAGAACACCTATAAAGCAAACAAAATTAATATCAAGTTTGAGTAGGTATTTCATACTCACAGTGTGTTCCCTCTACAAATTAACATTCCTAAAGCGCTGCTCGTTTCAGCCGGCTAAGGCCCTCTATTTGTCATCAAATATTGCTCGCTCGCCGTATCAACGCCGGTGATTTCACTGAAATATTTCACCTTATCTTTCACCCCGATTCTCTAATGACGTAGATAAAAGTACCCTTAATATTGAGGGCTCTAGAATTTGAAGAAGGCGCCTGAAAACGTAACAAACACGTAAACGAATAAAACGACCTAGCGTAGGTAAGTACGTTTGGTAGTGAGTATTATTTCCTGTACGTACTTATATAGCAATACACTTAAAAAATATTACTGTCGTCAACTATGAAGAGTGTAGGTAAGTATGTGTTATTATTTTCATGGATCTAAGTGTGTTTCGCGACATTTGGCTTTTGTGGTTGAAAAAAGGTTTGCCTACAATTATTATTAAGTAAAAACACAGTTTCTAGTGTTTTATTAAATTGTATTGCTAAGTGTAGATGAAACTTGATTGATTTGATTTTCTATGAGAATTGAGACTGTTCCAAAGAGTAAAGTCCAATGAGACATTAAAGCTAAATTTATGTTAAAAAATGTAATAATTATTTTCCTTCCTTTCGAGAGATTACATAGTGTTTTACACATGCAGCACTGCGATCCTGTGGTCACTTTTCACACTATTTTAAAGTTTTTTTTTTTCTCATAGTCTGGTAACCCTATCCTTTCCGCCATTTCTGTGTTTTTGTGCGTCACGAAATACACATTTTTCCGCGACAAAAATATTTACATCAAATACAATGGGAAAACGAAAAGGGACAGATCAGGAGATCGAAGATAGAGTTAAACACTTTATAGTAGATTGGAGAAATAGAAGAATTGAAGAATTACTTTAATGGAAAATAAGAAAATACGCCGGAGGCCGGGACACGTCCGCGTGCTATCCGCTAAGCCGGTAAAGGAGATTCTTATCTACCTATTCGACGATAATACAGGTCATTAAGACAAAAATACATTGTTTACCACCTCGGGGACTCAATCGATCGGCGGGGCTAACCACTCGACCGAAAATGGTGTTCAAAGATAACCTTAAACTTGAGTCTTTGATAAGCAAGTTGCTGCAAGGGATTGAGTGTGTTTCGTGAGTGTGCCCTGGAGGGGTACAACGCCAATACCCTTACATGTAGCAGGATAGGTAATCCTAATCCACCCATACTCCTGTAAATACAGAGAGTTCACATAAACTTGCAGTCTTGCAGGAACTGATTGAGGGCGTCCCAAAAGGATACAACGCCAATTACCTAGCAGGATCAGGTAGCTGCATACTCCTGTAAACACAGAGAGCTAACATAATTTCATACATTACTAATGTACCAATATCTACCTGATCAGCAATGGGTAAGTACAAACATCTCTCGAAGGAATTACTATAATTTCAGATGATAAAAAAAACGGACCTAAATACATACAAATATATAAACTTAAGTTTATCATTTACTAAACTTCAAATACAGATGAACAGTCAGAAAATGTTCTCGACTCTGAGGTGTTTGAAATATTAATCAGACAATGATAATCAGGCACCTCCAATCTACAATAGTATCGCATAAAGATGGATACAAATTGTCAACTATTTTACCACAGCTAAACTTAGAAATCAAGGCTGTTGTAGGTATCGGAATATGTATGTAAAAAACATAACATTAATGAGGTTAAACAGAAACACTTCAGTGCAGCTCTGTCTTGCCTCGGACAGGCAATGGATATATTATCATAATAAAAGAAGAGAAATCATCAATGTTCAAATTCTGTTACTAATGCTGCACGACTGGCGTGTGACCAGTCTCTGAGCAGAAGCCAACAGCTCCTCTGCTCTAAACATGATAACAGAAGACTAAGACAAATGGTGTTAAGATCCGATTAGTGACTCTAGGGAAAGGATCTTTCCAATAGAACTAAAGCCTTAAGCAGTCAACAGACTAGCAAGCAAGCCAAAATCAACTAAATGCAAGACCAGCAGAGCCTGTAGCTCCAACTATCTCAGCTTTAAACGGTTGGGGCCCATTACAACACCTACGCCTGTGAGGATTTGGACATAGTGGGCCTTAACTAGTCAGGCCAACACTGACTCAATAACAGGAATACAACTTCAGTTGCAGTGCAACTGAATCAGGTACTTAGATTACTTTATTCTTAAATGAGAGAACATTAATTTGGAACTAACTACCTTGTCATGGGTTAGAGGATTAAATATCCTTCTTATAGAATTGAAATACCTACCTATACAAATTAATTTACTTACAGGGCATAGTTCTCATGTGTAACTCATAAAACTGAACATGCAAATTGAAATTATGTTAATTGCATCAATTACAGCAAAATTAATTGAGATAGAAGCTATTATATGTATAAGGTCCCCATCCAGTTCAATTTTGTATGATATTTTCTTAGATTCCTCTATAAAATGGTAAAAAATACTTATTTAATATCTAAAGTTAATAAATAAATGTATGGTAACTAACCGCTTTAAGATGGAGGACCTGGGTATAGACCCCTTAATGTTGCTTTTATCACCTAACTACTTCATGACAACTACATATTGATAAGAAAGATGCATACTTCTCCGGGGGTAATTCTGAAGAACAAAAAGTATTTACAATTTGAATAATTTCAGCTCTATGAGTTTAATGTTGTACCATTTGGCTTTAGTACAGCCCCATATGCTTTGCAGAAAGTTATGAAACCAATAAATACTCCTTTAAGAAACAAGGACATTAAGTCACAATATCCTGACTATTTCCTATGTATAAATTCAAGCTACTGACTTTATCTTTTGTAGTTGTATTGAAAATATTTGTGCAGGTTACATCCAAGTCAAATCCGAAAGAGTTTAGAAAAAGAAATGTGTGGGCATCATAATCAAGCTAATTATTTAATACCTACTAGAAAAGGTTTTAAACAAAGGATAGATCTTTATAAAAAACTTAGCAGATCTTGTAGGCATTTGGAATTTAGACAGGCAGTAGCTAGTAGTAGTATGTAATAGATGTATGTAAAAAGGCTAGAAAATCAGATTTTTAGCACTTTCTAGTGAAAATGGTTAATTTTCTTTACTATGAACATAATACTGCCTACTTATATTAAAGAAGATGTTTACTTACTGGTGGGGAAAAATTATTACAAATGCTTGTAGGTACATAACAAAATAAGACTTGATTATTACTCATATGAGATTTGTTCTGATTTGCCTTAATCTGGCGGGGAATAATATGTGACCTTTTAAGGGGCTAATAGAAAGTGAAAATGAGGAATCCAAAATGCACATCAATTATTTAGAATTGTTTTTAAGGGTTCTGCTTACAATATGTTTTTACTTTAGACATGAAACCTAATTTATTGTAGAATTTTGTTCAGAATCAATAGTGGTGTGAATAAGATGGTATTTGTATAATAGTGTCACATACAATTTTACAAGACTATAGCAAGTATCGGGGATAAAATAAATGTGAATGGAGCAGGATGGTAACTGGCTGTTTACAGCAACAACAACAACAGCTCTTTATTAAAAACATAAAAAAATTACAATAAAACTTAAATAAGGCTGAACTAAGTTTTGACTTAAAGTAAAGAAACTAGCGAATTAAAATAGCTAGGAAGGCTATTTGCAACAATATTAAATGAATAATGGAAACTGTTCAGGTCATGAAAGCTAGACCGGGAGGCATATAAGGTTGATAAGTACTTTCACTTGTTCCTGGGAGAAATATTAGTTTTATGCATTCCTGCCTTTTCTGTCAGATACTATAGACTTTACACAAAATCATCCAAGATAAAGCAGAGGGTGTAGTAATATTTCCAGGCTTTCCCAGGCATGGTACCCAATATTTTGGGGACATTTGGGACTTAATATCGTCCGGCGAAGGGCGGGTGTTGTATTGCACCTCTGCCACCCCCCTCGAGGGAAACCCAATGTACCCAAGGGGTACCCAATATTCAAGAGTTTATTTATCGACTGATTGCTTTCAATCCATCTAAAAAAATGTAAATTTTTTCATTTAGCAGCTGCCACCCTCTCCATGCCCAACTTGCCCTGGCAGCAGAAATATTATTCACTCGGCCCTATGTATATAATATAATATGATAGCATCAATAGTGGCATCTACATAAAGCAGTATGACTATTGTCTAAAAGATAGTATAATTTTTTGCTTTATTTACAATATGTAATAATTAAGGTATTGAAATAGGTAACTATGAGGTCTCTGTTCCTTGGATTTTTTGAAGTTCTTAGCTGATATGGCTACTCTGCCAAAAATCAGCCTTGTCACTGTAAGGGGTGTTTAAATAAGTATTATTGAACAAAGAAAAGGTCCGCTAAGGGCATATTTAGAATATTAATGTTGAAACAAATATATAACTTTACAAAGAATTCAAAAAAGTACCCACTGTATTAAATGAGATAACTTTTCTCTATATCCCAATTAAGTAAATCTTTAACAATTAACACTTAAATTAGTTACTTGTTACTTCACACAGAGTGTAGAGGCTAGAATTGATGTCAATTGATAGTATTATTAGTATATAAGAAATTATTAATATAACCCAACGGGTTGAAACTTCTGGTCCTGAGAGGAAATAACAGCTGTTAGTGTTACCCCCCTTTTTTTCAGAGGAAACCAGAGATACTTAACGCCTGGTAGAATACTTAGACAAAACTTTATTTATATATTGAACAGAACATAAGGTAATTGTTGGTACTTTCTAGACATTCACATAAAATAATAATAATTCTCAGACATTACAAAAAAAAATGGATACTGTAAGGTATCTGTATTTACTATTCACTCTGCAAGATATGCGGCAGTTAGTACTGCTCATATTATAGGTTTTAGTGTACTGACTTATAACCCTCAGGTATGTGCAAAATTGTAAAATATGCAGATCCTTACTGACCCGGGTCTATCTGCAAGGAAGATGGGTATTAAAGGTTAACAATTGCCATAATAATGACTATACATAGAAGTATTCATTACCTAGTGTTGGTTACTTTAATTTAATTCTTCAAGTAAATGTTGACTTACAATATTATAAGTAAGTAAGAAATAATATAGGGAAGATTGAATGATTAGTCATTTAAGTGGCATTGGTTTTATTAAGGGGAAGTAAACGCTAAATCCAAATTGGAGTAGTATTTTTTAATTACTTTTAATACTAATTTCCAAAAAGAGAAAAACATTTCACAACCCTTTAAACATCTGCATGTGTAAAACACTATGTAATCTCTCGAAAGGAAGGAAAATAATTGAGAATCAATCGAGCTTACCTGTTAAGTGAAGATTGATGATAATTATTTGAACTTCCTTGAAGAGAGATTACATAGGTGACTCAATCCCTCCCTCCCCCTACCCTGAATACAATAAGTATTTTTAATATTTCATTAAGCAATAGTGGGACTGTTTTAATAATAACTCTAACTTTTATGGGTATAAGTACATACAATACATGTACATGTAATAATTATTACATTACTAAGGTTGCCATAGGTTGTGAAATGGGGACTTTAAACTTGAATGGCGGAAAGGATAGGGTTACCAGACTATGAGAAAAAAAAAAAACTTTAAAATAGTGTGAAAAGTGACCACAGGATCGCAGTGCTGCATGTGTAAAACACTATGTAATCTCTCTTCAAGGAAGTTCAAATAATTATCATCAATCTTCACTTAACAGGTAAGCTCGATTGATTCTCAAATTCATTGTGATAAATTAAATTCGATCGTTCTGGCTCACAACGTCCAGTGTCTTAGAACGTCTAGTTTGCTAAAACGTCCAATGTCTTATTACGTCCAGTCCAAAAATGTCCAGTGCTTCATAATGACTAGTGTCCGAAAATGTTCTGCGTACGATAACGTGCAGCGTACGAACACCTCTAGTGTCTTGAATGGTCTAGTGTTTTTTGGAGTCTCCAAACACATTATTTTTGATTAACTTTTTAACAGAAGTATGCTGCTATTCTATTTATTACACGATATCTTTGTCAATTGTGGAACGATTTAAATGTCTTTTTCTAATCGACTCCCAAAAAGAAGGAGGTTATCAAATCTACTGTTAGTTTTTTTTTTTTTTTTTTGTAAATAAATTACGTGATTATTCCGCCAATTGTGAAGCGATTTTATTGATTATTCCTATGTTTGGTAGATCATACTTTAGAGGTGGGCCCATATAAATTTTATCAAAACCGATCTAGCAGTTTTTAAAATATCAACAAAAGTCTAAAAATTGTTTACATTGATCACGATAAGTCTGTTTTTAAGCTTTCCTTTCTATATTATTTCAATCTGTGTTAAGGCTCATGTAAACACTGTTTATAATTAAATAGTAACAAAAAGCGATACAAATGGAAATTTAAGGCGATCAAAGCAACAACAAATACATACAATCTGTGTGGAAAAACAAAAGACGATCAACGTGAAAAAACAAAAGACGATCGAAGTACAACAACAAATACAATCTGTATGGAAAAACAGAAGACGACCAATGTGAAAAAACAAAAAACGATCGATGAGGAAAAACAAAATGCGATTTATATGGAAAAACAAAAGACGATCAAAGTGAAAACTAAAAGACAATTTATGTGGAAAAACGAATGAACATCATAGTGGAAAAACAAAACACCGTTCAATAAACTAAGTACTCGTAACTAACTATCAACTCATCAATTATCATGAGTAACTTACAACCTATCAATATTTTGTTTCGCTTAAATTTTGTTGTGATTTCCTCGAAATCGGTAACTATGATCGTTATAATTCGCCCGACTAAATCGGGTGACCACTTTTTAATGGCAAGTTCGTCTGAAACTATAGTAAAGGTTTTAAACGGCCAGAACGAGGATCACTATCAATAATAAAATCCTGCGCATAAACTATACGTAAACTGCAGGTGTCGGTGAGCAACCAATAAGTTCTTGATGCTTTACTGCTGACTTCATGCTTTACAGAGGTTGCTAAAACACCTTGGAGCGAAAATATAAAAGCAAGTCAGATAGTTTTCGGACAGACCTCGTACAATACATGTAAACGATCAACTCGATATTTAAATTTAATATTATTTTTCTCACATTGTCATCTTGATTGCTGTCCCGCGTATCAAGTTGTCCATCTACGGCAGGATTTCTTTTTTTTTTTTTTTTTTATGATTGATTGGGCCCACGTTTGACCGCAACACACCTGATGGAAAGTGAGGATGCGGTCTAAGATGGAGCACGCTTGCCCATGAGGTGCCTATTCACTCTTGTCTTGAAGAGACCCAAGGTTGTATCCATTGCTGGGGAACACCGAGGCAGGAAGCGCGTTCCACTCCTTGGCAGTTCTGATTAGGAAGGAGTTTTGAAAGCGCTTCGTGCGGGCTTTATTAAAGCCGACGATTTTCTTAAAGTGGAGTCCACAGATCCCTTAGGGGTCCGTAGCATGTGTATCAGGGCTCTGCAGTAGATTAGCCTGTAAACATATTTATTAGGAAATTCTGTAGTAAGCTCGACGAGACGCATTGGCGTTGTCGGATGGTGAGTTCAAATGTATTTAATACGTAATCTCTGCACGCTGGTTTAATATCGACAAGTTGGCTAGGTTCAGCTTCCAAAAAAATTTTTATCAGGCGTCCGGCGTCCGTAGAATTGTTTGAATGGTGAAAATGGTCCGTGACTGCAAAAAGTTTAAGAAACCCTGGTCTACGGTATCAAGTTATATTTTGCGAACGACGAAGGACGAAGACGAAGGATGTTACAAACTTTGCATGTGGATACATACGTACGTCAGAAAGCTGATAGGTACGTCAGTGCCTACGTGGTTACGTCAACCGGTTGGGAGGAACCTAGAGAGGAACGCTTTGACATGCTAATCGGGCGTTCACAAACTAGCCTACTGCAGTGTGCATCGACCCTTAATTGGCGGTTTTCAGTCGGGCCGCTGTAATCATTATCAATTTAACAACGAAGACCCACGTTAGTCAAAATTTAACCTAGTGTTTTTTATTGAACCGTCTATTTTTGACATTTAACTTGTTGAATAGTTGTGCGAATGCTCCTTACGGACACTTTAGTGAAGTTATTGAATAACGGGCAAAAATAGTTGCTTTAAAGTTAACTCGGTTGATCAAGTCAGTTAGTAAACTTTGTTCTTAGGCGCTACTCAAAGACTATCTATTTTAGCGCAGTTTCAGCAACATAATGTTTTTAGTTAGATTATTCTACATAATAATATATCGTCAATTATCGTAACGCCTTTCCCCGAGGGGGCCAGCAGAGATGTAATACAACACCCACACTTCGCCGGACGATATTAAGTCCCAAATGTGACAGGGAGCGAACCTATCGCCATACACTGGGCTCCAGTCATGTAGCAGATAACATACAATACGCACATAATTATGTTCACACAATGAACATAATTATTGGTGCGTGCCGTCGGCTGGGTTTGAACCCGCTCCCTCTGGCTTGAGAGGCAGGCCTTCTCCAACTAGGCTATCATCGCTAGTGACGATTTAATAATTATTTTTTTTACTTTGATGAACAAAAACCCGACTGTAAAATAGAAGTCCGACACTCAAAATATAATCCTAATTTATAACTAGATATTATCTGATCTTAACCTTTTGCACCTATAAATTGGCAACATTACTTTACCTTTACTGTATTACGGTATTACTTTTAATCAAAATTTTTAAATTTGTACAACCAAAAAAATTTCAGAACGATTTGTTCTGAAACGTGATTTTTTTTTTGCAGTATGATATGGGTGTAATATCAAATTACATCCAGATCCGTTGAGCCGTTCGGACGTCATTGACGACACACACCCAAATGAGTTGAAATTAGTCCTTCAGTAACCTACATAATCGACTCAATCGCGCATTTCGTCCTTTATTTTGTGTGTGTGAGTATTATTATGTTTGTGTGTGTAACTATAAGTAAAATAGAACTGGCAGTTGACGAGAGCGGGCACGAAACTATACTGACTTATTAATGACTAAATAATTACAGCCATTTAACACTTAGACAGCATTTTGTTTTTGTTATTAAATGGGTTTATAACTAAAAGCATTAAGAGTCCGGCGACCACTTTAGACTAACTTCGCATTGGCTTAAGGTATTCTATAGCCATTTCGTCTAGATGAAGAAGACGAGCGAAGAGAGCGAGTGAATGATACAGAGTGACAAAGTGCAATTTCAATTTTTTTAATGTTTTTTACACTCCTGTAATCATTCTTAAATAACTAAGAATTTCCCTTGTATTATGGATTCATTTAACAGCTAATGATGTAGACAACCTTCTTATCTAAAGGATTTTTTGATTTGCTTTGTCTACCAATTGAAAATCAGTCAAAAGTGACCCCTTAAAAATGCGGATATTTTCATAGCTGTATTTTAGTTTGAGAACGTTTTTTTTAAAAAAACCAAGGACATAGGGGCGGAGATATTGTTAATTTAATTGTACATGCTAAATTTCATCACAATCTGACAAATGGTTTTCAAGGAATTTGAATAGCGCGTTTGTTTGGAAATTTCAGAGCGTCGCGGCCCTCTTAATAACGAGAACTAAACAATTTTTTTTTTTTATTTATAAATAATAGGTCAACATTTGACCACCAACTCGCGTGATGTGAAGCGACATTGTGGCCTAAGATGAAGCACGAAAACCTAGTAGGTACTTATTCACTCTGGCTTTGAAGATACCTAGGTTGTAGTTAGTCGGAAAAACAGATGGTGGCAAACGATTCCAGTCCCTAGCCGTTCGTATTAAGAAGGTGGAGGCGAACCGCTTAGTACGAAGGCTGTTCATATTAAAACTAGAGGCTCTATAAGCTGAAGACCTCGCGGTTTTATTACATTATTTGTTAGTTAAGCTGTTGTTAAGTTACAAGGAAAGCTAAAACAAGTAACATTATTAAAAATACCCGGCTGCAAAATTTTGTACCCTATGTCACTTCCACTATTAAGACGATTCAAATGACACTTCACAAATCGAAACCTATCAAGCTGTTTAGGCTGTAGGGCGTGCCAAAGAAACCTCATGTATACACATATACATACATCCATACATACATACATACCCACATACATACTCGATAAACATAACCCTCCTTCTTGCGCAGTCCAGTAAAAAGCGTCTTAAAATCTCTTCTTCTTAATTTCTGCAAAGTACAAAATAAAGTAACTTCTCGCTTCTCTAAATCCCATAACTTTTTTTAAAACTCGCAACGGTTTATGAAGTGTTTTTTTTTAAAGTGGTTATATTGTTTTCACGGAAGATTATATAGGCACCGTTTGAAGCAGCTAGTGTGAATTATAAAGTTAGGAACAACTCCTACTTGACCTCCCATACTGCGAGGTGCTTTTATATCATCAAAAGCCTTTTCGCTGCAGCAGGAAATCACTTGGCGAAAGAGGAAATGGGCAGTCTCTGACGGTAAAACAGCGGCGGTTATAAATTGAATATTGAATATTGCCTTGAAAAATAAATGAAATTTCATGTTGTTTACGGTTGTAGCGACGAGGTAAATCTTTTCATTTACTGGTAGAGTGTAACAAAATATGTACAGATCGCAGCTTAAAAAAGCCACTTACTTTGGAAGCAAGACAAAAAGTTGCCTCGACCGTACAAAACCGACATTAACCTAGCTAGTACCTCTCGCTTACTCCCGACGAGCTAACTCCTACTTGTGAGAGAGATAACATACCTAATAAAGTTTCAAATCTAGCTTCTTTTTCAGACTTTAATAAAAGATAACAGCAATCTCGTAAAAACTTTGTCACCGAAACCAATCTCGTTTTACGCGGGTTTTATCAAAGTTTGATCGATCGTAAAAAATGCAATTTCATTCCAGCGCAATCTTTGTTACAAGAAAGGTCAAGCTTTATATGACTGATAAATAAAAGCAGAGGCCTCTTTTTTATTTATGATAATACTTATTAATAAGGCTGACTACAGCACTGTGCGAAATCACATGCGTATCAGTGGGAGCCTCAGTAGCGGATAGACGTGCGTGCACGAGCAGTGCATCAATCACCACCAGGCGGTTTGTACTGATGTCTTCCTGGCCGATTCCGGCCACAGCGACTAATGCTTCTCTTAGCTAAATTGTGAGTCTTGGTGGTCTGCTCTCACATGGCTCATGTAGCCTGCTACATGAGCCATGTGAGACAACATGTGAGTGCAAAGACAGGTCTTTGCACTGACAGTCCTAGAACAATCGCTGCAAGTGAAGATGTCATTTACGTAATTGTAAGTTGTATTTGAGGGAGGCCTGTTCTTTAGCTCATCACGTTTCCGGTCCAACTCGCTCTTTCTCTTGTCTTCAAGTCTCTGTTAGACTCAATATTTTATTAGGTAAACGTTGTGGTGTGGTAGAGGATATAGTTATAAAGCATGGAAAGAGATGCTTAGATGGTTTGGACACTTTGAGAGAATGGATGAAAGGAGATTGACGAAACAGATTTACAAGACGAGTCATCCACACTCGTCTTGTAAATCTGTTTCGTCAATGTCAGCATGACCTCATTCCCTCTAACCGTTCCGCTATCGCACTATCAAAGGAACTTCGACGAAAAAGCGACATCGTTTTATATTTCACATACTAAAAAGCAGCACGAAACGTTTTGATATCAAATTTTATTGTGCGAACCGCTAGAGTATGAAATGTTCTGCCTGAGCAAGTATTCTCAAAAGTATAGTCTGGGCGTCTTCAAGTCTCTAGTGAATCGGTTTCTCTTAACAAGTATGCTCCATCGTAGGCCGCGTCGTTGCTTAACATCCGGCGAGACGGTGGCTAGACCGAAGATAATATTAATAATCTCAGCATAATAATTTAAAAATAAAAGCTTCGTAACCTCTTTACTTAGCAACTGCGGTCCAATACGCGCCAGTCGGTGAGCGCCGCACACATAATTGTAAGACCAGTCTTCAAATTCACAAATATCGAAACCCTCGAGGTATTGAACCAATTTTATTTGACAAAGATTTTTTTTTAATTTAAAATATATCGTCACACCTTTCCCTCGAAGAGGCTGGCACAAGTGTATTACAATACCTACACTTCTCCGGACGATATTCAGTCCCAAATGTGACAAAAGTCCCAAATGGTGACGAGCCTGTCGCTCCACCGGGCTCCAGTCATGTAGCAGATGACATACAATACGTACATTTTGTTCAATAAATTGGTGCGTGCCATCGGCTGGGTTCAAAGTTGCTCCCTCTGGCTTGAAAGGCGGTGCAAAACACATACCTACAATGTCGATAATAAAGTTGAATTTATAACCCCACGCTTCAGTTGCTACATGCTATCAGTGTACCTCTATTCGTTATCTCCACCGCTGTGGTGCGAACAGGATATTCCTCCATTTATCTTGATCCCGTCACATTCTTTCGGCTCGTGTGAAGTCATAAATCTTTCTTGCATCTACTAAATTAATCTGACGGCGATATGGGACACTGAAAAATTGCTTTTTACCTTGTTTTTACCCATCGACTTATCTATATCGATGTTTTTACCTGCCAGTTGAGCCTGGATTACGCTCGGTGTCCAACAAAACTGAGCTTGTAGAGTTCAATTAGAAGTTTTTTGACTTAAATTATCTTTAGCTTAGCACTTAATGTAATTACAACAAATTGCAAACATTTCGTCAGTTTGCGCTAGCCCGTTAAATAGTTGGCGTACAAAAAGAGAGCTTCCTGTTCTGCAGTTAAATATTACATGTAGGTTTAGTTTTATAAATGTATTTTAATTAATTTTACATTTTGACTGTCTCGGTGGCTCAGTTGGTAGTGAACCTGCCTTCTGAGCTTGGGGTCGTGGGTTCGGTTCCCACCTAGGGCAAACATTTATGTGATGAACATTTGTGTTTGTTCTATGTCTGGGTGTTAATATCTATTTAAGTATGGATTTAAAAATATCTAAGTATGTATATCAGTCCCTGGCAGCCATAGTACAAGCTTTGCTTAGTTTGGGGTCAGGCGACCGTGTGTGCAAGTGTCCCGAATTTATTTATTTATTATTTATTATTATTTTATTCAGTACTTTACACATTTTTAACATCAATTCCAGTTCATTACATTTTATTATTATAAAAAATAAAGCTAGCGCTACCAAAATAAATCGTCTTACTTTCCACACTCATGCCCATTATCTATCATGACAACTTTTGAAATTTTGTATACATAAGAATTGTAATACTACGTACAATCTACTTTTCTACAATCTTCTGCAATATAAGTACATGAGTAAATCAATATTGACAGTAAACAATGCCCGTATGTCGGCAGGATGTAATCAAATCAAACGTAGGAAAAAAAAGGTATCGTACATGTAATACTCGTTTAATTTCCGAATATTTGTTCCGTAACGATACGAATTGTTTTTAATCGCGTAGAACGAAAAAACGAATGAACAAATGAACGAAATGGCATTCGAGTTCGCTCGAATAAATCCTTTTAAACAAAGTGGATACAATTCAACTTCCATATCAAAGACATTCTACTTTATTGACACTTTGCATCGTGTGAGGACTTCAGTCAACACATTGGTACGAAGAGTGCATAATCAGAAAAATGATTTGCCAATCAATACTTAACATGCACATAAAGCTTTACGATTCCACAACTTTAACAAAATATAATACATAGCCTACAATAAATATTATCAATGATTTTTGAACGAATCTTCATTTGATTTCGTGGCCTTGATTCGACAAATCAGCGTTCAGTATCCCACACTTGAGCCTATACTTTAAATTGCGAATAAATTTGATCGCGTGTGGGGTATGTCTATAGGGTAGTAAGTCGTCGTTGCATGGCTTCCAGATCGACCGACATCAATCGGGATTAGCGATCGATGAGCTATCAGAACGGTAATGAAACCATTTCTGTCTGTTTGCACTTTTGTGATCAAATGAGTTTTCAGTTAGCTGAAGGCTGTTCCAGACCTCGATAAGTCCAATGGCTTGTTACGGCAATCTCAAAAGTTTTCGACTTATTGAAGTACATAAGCACTCAATACTTACTCAGTTTAGATTGGCGATATTTCGAAGAACAATTGTTTTGTTCAGATTCAAACTCATCAATTACCATCACGGCTACATCAACAGGTACATTGCGGGGTAGAACTTTAGATTTCGGTATTTAGACGATCTCTAGAAATCATTAAAATACTTAATTAATGAACTAAAATTTCTTAATAGTTATTTTATTTCAAGCCAGAGGATTGATCCCAGTCGAAGGCAAGCATCAATTTGTTTATTATATAGTAACCATTTATTAATGATGTGCAAATTTAGTGTCATCTGCTACATAACTGGAGCTCAGTGTTTGGCAACAGGCTCGCATCCTGTCTTATTTGAGACTGAAAATCGTGCGACGAAGTGTGGGTGCGGAAATACACTTCTGCTATCGTCTTTGGGGGAAAGGCCTGACGATACGTATGAAATTACTTTTAGTTTTTACCCGACTGCGCAAGGAGGGTTATGTTTTTCGAGTGTATGAGGTTTCTTTGAGACGCCCTACAGCCCAAACAGCTTGATGCATTTCGACATGTGAACAGGTCATTTGAATCGTCTTGATAGGGTCCAACATTTTGCAGCAGGGTTTATGTTGTTCTTTTGATAATGTTTCTTTTTGTTGTGTTTATTTTTAATAAAAATCATAAAATTAACTGATTTTAAGTTACCTTATTATTATTTATTATTAACATATAAGTATGTACATGATATGCTGACATTACTTTTGTAAAAAATTGTGTAGGATGTATTCAGTATAAAAGTGTATGAAAATACTAGTTTTTATTACTATGCCACTGTTTCTGACCTATTTTCCATAATATATTAATTTTATTATTATTTCCATTGTATAAAACGTACTACCTAGTTTTCAATACGATTTATGATAGGCTATTTAGTAGCTATACAGCATGTTACAAAAACCCTGTTGTATAATTGAAGGGCATGTATACATACTTATAGGGATACATCCTAAAATACCAAAAAAATGCACGTTAAAATTAGCAAGAGTTATGACCGGTTTAACAACACAAGAAAAAAAAAATTTTACAAAAATGCTAACAAATCTGTATCATATGTTCACGGCTTTTATTCTAAGATAGTAGCGGCAGAGCCCGGATAGTTTACAAACAAAATCAACGCAATGAATGTTCGTTCGCGCTTTTAGGATGACGGAGCGTGATGTGTGTTCAACATATTTAGAGTCAATATTTAATTTAAACTAGCATAATTGCATTCTCCAGTCGATACTATATACTATTATATAGTATTATATGTATAGTATTATATATATAGTATCGACTGGAGAATGATAATGATAATATAGATATACTATATGCGCACCGATATTGGATGCGCACCTAGCTGATACAACAGGGTTTTTGTAACACCCTGTATATCATTTTTAGAGTTCCGAAGCGAACCCTAATAAGCGAATATTTTTCGTACTCAACTTAGTTTTCTACTGTATATTATTATCTTCAACGTTTAGTTCACTAAGTAAACGCAAATATTCCTTATCTTTAAAAGTAGGTACTTAAGCTTGGAGAGAAATAGACGTTATTTCTTGTTTCCTCTCTGTTAACCTTTTCACACAGTGTAAAGATCTACAGTAAGCATGTACTAACATAATATACTTTTGGGATCCTTTAATGCTAGAATTTACTTTCCACCTCACAAGTTCAGATAGATTCTGATTAGCATTCCAATTCTGAGTGCAAAATAACATTTTTAAAATAATATGGATTTAAAAAAATCGATCCTTAGAAACATAGCACTGGCAAGCACGTTTGCTTAAAAAAAATATTTTCCTCCCTGTAGTGAGGTGAAAAGTTGTACGTTTTGCTAGGAAGCAATGTTATTCGGCGTCTCATACTTTGAAATTCTCAGCATGCTTAGGTAAGAAAGCAACTTTGCAGCGTTGCATAAGAAATAACGATTTTAGCATCGTAAGGGAAGTGTGAAGCCGATAGAGGTATAAAAAATTAGTTACTAGCTGCACCCCGCGATTTTACCCGCGGTTAAAAAGTCTCTTATGTGCTATTCTAGATTATAATCTATCTCTGTGCCAAATTTCATACAGATCTGTTCAGCCGTTCTGGCGTGAAAGAGTAACAAACATTCATCCATCAATTCTTACAAACTTTCGCGTTTAAAATATAAGTAGGATTTCAAAAGCTAATTTTAACTCGATGAATTATAATCAAGTGTCTACTTACGTTAGTTATCAAGTTAAATTATTTTTTAAAATGCAACTGCAAAATGTTGCACTAGGTACATTGTATCCACTATCAAGACGATTCAAATGACACCTCACATGTCGAAATCCATGAAACTGTTCAGGCTGTAGGGCGTACCAAAGAAACCTCATACCATCATACCTCATACCATCGGACCAAGCCATGCCGTGAAATGACCTAGTCGTGTTTCGGGATGTAGTCCGGTGTAACCGTTCCGAAGACGGGTCTGAGCAGTAGCGCACTTGTAGCGCCTCACTCAACTGCCGTCTTTGTGCTTCTTTACTCTATAAATATTTAAGGCTAGAGTGTATAAGTACTTTATAGGTCGTCGTGCTCCATCTTAGACCACAACGTCGCTTAACATCAGGCGAGTTGGTGGTCAAACGACGACTTATTCTACATAAAAAAAAAAAAAAAAAAAACATACATACATACATACCCACATCCATAGGTACATACATACACTCGAAAAACATAACCCTGCTTGCGTAGTCAAGTAAAAATGTGTCGTATTAACGATTTCACGGTTTTTTACTAGTTTCGGGATCGTACGGACACCTTTCTCACCGGAAATACGCCTGTTATATGATAAAAATAATTCATTACACATGTATGAATGTAATGTGTATGTTACGCAAATTTAATTAAAATCATTTTTAAGTTTTACACCTTTCTTCTCGCGTGATGTTAGAAGTTTTAAGAAGTATACTACAGGAGATGACAGTCCTATAAACCGATAGTTTTGGCACATGTTTTTTCACATACATACCGCCGCGTCACACCTTTCCCCGAAGGGGCTGGCAGAGGTGTAATACAACACCCACACTTCGTCGGACGATATTCAGTCCAAAATGTGACAGGGGGCGAGCCTGTCGCCATACATTGGGCTCCATTCATGTAGCAGATGACATACAATACGCATACAATGGTGCGTGTTCGAATCCGCTCCCTCTGGTATGAGAGGCAGGCCTTCTCCAACTAGGTTGTCATCGTTTTTCATACAGAGCTATTTTTAATTTACTCAAAACCTCTCACAGGCAGCTTCCCATCAAACTTAACTACATTTTTGTCCCATGATTAAAAAAAACGGGAAATAAAACCCTAAGGACAGAGGACAGGTTCACTGCGAACTGAGCCTCCGGGGCAGTCGAAATTGAAATAAACCTGTCAGCTATGGCGTTTGGAAACTTTATTCGAGGGGTTTTAGCTGAATTAAAAATAGCTCTGTATAATAAACCTGAATGGAAAATTATAGTCCGTGTCTACGCCGACTCAATACGCCGCGGAGGTAGTCTCATGTACATATTGTACATAGTTAAAACATAATCTCTAAAAATATTAAAACCGACTTTCCGTCATCTGAATTGGATTCAGAAAAACCGCTCAACCGATTTCTTCATATTTCAATGGAACCACCTGAGAAGTGTACCCTTTCAAACAAAATAAGAAATTCTTAAATCGGTTTAGGCGTCTTCGAGAAATCAGTAAACGTACAAAAAAAAGATTCCGATGAATCTCAATTTGTCGGAAAAGAAAGAAAACGAAAAAGAAAGAAGTCGGAAAGAAAAAAATGAGGAGTTTTTCAAAACTCCTCCTTTTTTCTTAAAAATGTTCTACAAATTCTTCAGAATCTTCGGTTGATTCTTCTACCTCTGTTAGTGATTGAACTGTGTCACTCGCAGGGCTCTGACGGTTTTATTGGAAACGGAAACGGTAACCAGCGGCTCGTTTGTCGGCAGTTTACTGAGGACGCGGCGTGCTTGAAGATTGGAGACCTCTTTATTTTGATGTTAATAGCAGTGTTATTGTTTGCAAGCATTGTGAGATGCTCAGCTTGGATTGGGCTCGTTATGGCTATTGTTTTCGCTAAAATTAATTTCTTTATTTACGACCTAAGAAAAGCCACAACACAATAAAAGATTGGTGCGCCACTTTCTTGCTCGAACATTATTTATAATTTATATATTTAATAATTTATTTATTTCAGGCAATATAACTTGCATGCAATGCAAGTTACAGGAGCCCATAGCAAATGAATACCTTACAGACTAACATACACATACAAATTAAATATAAACTTAAATATCACGTACACTAGACGTGTTTGACGTGTTTTGCAGTGTTGGCGCGACGGGACGTAGCCGACCACGGAATCGGCGATATATGACACCCGTTGGCAAAACTCGTCTTTCATGAAGGTCGGCAGATAGTGAGATGGTACTCGCACAACAAATGACTTGAAATTCTTCTTGTTCCGTGACTCCAGCTGCTCGACCCGCAGAAAAACTGTCTTCGTTTTCAGGTCCGCGACTGTCGTGGTGTGGTGAAGACGAGACACGTACAGCTGCGTCGACGGGATAGCGGCATGCAGCGGATGGTTGCCACCTGCCGGTGCGGTACCACACTTGTTCTTACTGGGTTGTACTTTATGGTGGTAAATCAATTAATAGTTAGTATGGAAGATCGCAATTGATTAAGTTGCCGAAAACAACACTACAAAAGTTCAACAAAAATGAAATTTATATTCAAACGAGTCGTATGAGAATATGAAAATGAAAAGTAATTTTAAATTTTGGTCATTAATATGTATGAAAACTTGTCTAGATCATTAAAACGTGTAAGCTAAGATAGCGGCGCGCTAATGTCTGGTCTTTATACACACACAGAAGTCGCTGCACAAACCAAGTTGTTAGCCTTCAGTTCATTAAAATTGTTGTAATGAATCCTTTCAAGTCACTAATAGTGTATATTCTTGTTTTATAACACTAACTTAAAATGCGCCGCTACATTCGAGTTTTTAATTGGTCGTAAATCTACGCTAGCTAACATAGCGATGATAGCCTACTTGAAGAAGGCCCGCCTCTAAAGCCAGAGGAAGCGGGTTCAAACCTAGCCGACGGCAGGCACCTATTTGTTCATTGTGTGAACATTTGTGCATATTGTATATATGTCATCTGCTACATGACTGGAGTCCGGTGTATGGCGACAGGCTCGCCTCTTGTCACATTTGGGACTGAATATCGTCCGGCGAAGTGTGTGTTGTATTACACCTCTGCCAGCCTTCTCGGGGGAAAGGCATGACTATATTATGTAAATGTAGATCTACACTGTAGCTGATCTATTCGTATCTACGCCGTAGGTAGTCTATTGCTGATCTACTACATAATTATGTAGCATAATATATGTAGTATGTAGCATAACATAATGACTAACATAAACCGACTACATATTATGTAGTCATTTATAGTAATAACCTACATAATACATAATAACCTACATAGTACATAATGACTAACATAAACCGACTACATATTATTATGTAGTTGGTTATGCTCATTTATAGTAATAACCTACATAATACATAATAACCTACATAGTCCATTATGTTCAGTATGTACATTATGTTATGCTCATATATAGTTTACATTTATTTACGCGTTGCAGGTCCATCTACATCGTAGCCGGTCCATCTACTTCGTAGTTAATTACGCCGTAGCTGCTAAGTCTTCTCCGTAGCAAATACATCTACATCGTAGATTGTTCGTAGCAGTCTATGCAGCTGTGGTCAGTCTACGTCGTAGCTGCTCTACTTAAGGCCCCGTATTACACGAAATCACCGAAAACAAGTATTTTTTTGCGTCTAGTTTGGTATATAGAATTATGATGATCAGGTGCAAAAAATACAGCTGGTAGTAGAATCAACCAACTAAAGTTTAACCGAAGTACAATTTTAAAAATCATTCCCATTTTGAAAAAAAGACAACAACAAACAACAACAACTCTTTATTAAAAACATAAAATAATTACATTAGTACTTAAATAAGGCTTAACTAAGTTTTAATGGGCGGCCTTATCGCTCAAAGCGGTCTCTTCCAGGCAACCTGAATAGACAGGAACATTTATAAAAATAGAGGCCTTGAAAGTCATAAAACATAAAAAACACAAATAGTATCATCTTTAAAAAACTTATTGACAGTGATTCTCTAAATTTTCAGCGATTACATCACATTTTAACATAACAGTTTTTCGATTATTTAACAGCTAGATTATTTCTGTAAAATGTAACTGAACAACTTATTTTTATTTGTGTCCTTGTTACGATGAATACCAATAAAAACGGCAAAAAAAATAAGTCTAGGCGCCGATCTCATTTTACCATGAAATATGATATACGATTTTCAACTTTAAATGAAGCGGTTTAAGTAAACGTGTGTAAGGGTAGAAAATCGTGGTATGACCGCATCTTAAGCTGACTACGTAATGCAAAAGTCTCTAACTTTAACAATTTTACGAAACTTTCTAAAAGATGAAATTTTAATCACTTTTTATTTCAAAATGCGGACAAAATAAAAATAAGAAATATAAATCGTAACAAAAAACGTAACAAATATGATGTTTCTCATCACATAGCGTAAACCGGCCCATTCACTGTCCGACAATGGTCTCCACGTACAATACGACATTGTGCTGATTCACATTCGACACAATGCCTGGAGCCGACGCGCGACGGGCGGTGGTTTACGCCAAGGAAATAAGGTGACAGCTGTAGGTCCATTTTATTATCTGTTTAATTATAGTTTTTATTTATAATCAAGCAAATAACAAATCTATGAGAATTTATGTTGGTATAATGCCTCCAACCAAATAAAATCACTATTTAGGACTGTATTATTGTAACTAGTATTTGTAATTCATTGTTACTTGTAACTTATCTATGTAGCGAAAAAAAATGATGATAAGTAGAATTCGATGTTTTCGTTAAATTATATTATTACTAGCTGCACCCCGTGACTGCACCCGTTATCCTATAGAAGTTCATAAAAGTAAAAAAGAAAACGTCAAAATGTTTTTATCCAATTTGGGTATCAAAGATACACTTATGAACGTCAAAGTTTTTTTTTAAATAGACTCGATCGCCTTGTTCGTATAAAGAGCCTCCAATCAGAAGAACAGGCAAGATATACTTAATTTTTATATATACCTGAATCGTTACATATCGTCAACCCTTTCTCCGAAGGAGCTGGAAGAGGTGTGTTACAATACCAACACTTCACCGAATGATATTCAGTCCCAAACGTAAAAGGGGCGGGTCTGTCACCATACACCGGGCTCCGGTAACCTATCTAAATATACTAATTTTTTTCTGATACAAAAAGGATATTTCCTAATCCAGGGGATACGCTATCTCCATTTATCATATTTAATTTAAATCCGTTAAGCTGTTGCAGCGTGAAGAAGACGCAGGCACACGCCCTCTCACTCAATTAAAATCTTTTGCAATATAATCTATGGAAGTATTTTTTTGACATGTGTCATGCGATGCGCATTGTCATAAAAATTTGTAAAAAGGTTGTAGAGAAAACTACGCATGAGATTTTTTTTTAAGTAAGTACAGTACCTACAACGTTTATTGTAAAAAAAATATTCTTCCAACATTTTAGTTTTAACAGATTAAAATAATAAAATAAATTAGTTATCATATTCATTTTGCATAATATGTTATGTTAATTGCATATGATAAATAATTAATGACTTACTGGGTATTTCGATTTTCAAACAACGAAAAATCACAGTTTTACAAGACATACTTTATAAGACCATGAAAAAAATATCAATTAAACATTTACCACTAAATATTCAAAAGACAATGTACCAGATATTAACATTAGCTGGCTTAGAAAAATATACAACTACCTCCGCACACTTGCTTCTGCGACAGCTCGACGACTAGACGCAACGACAGTTTAAAATGCGTCTGCAATAGTTGTCGCAGTCGCATGTCGCACAACGTGTGCAGCCTCTAAGGTACAATTTTATTGTTCTAACAACTCCACTGACTCAGATTTTCTTTTTAGCTAAA
This sequence comes from Peribatodes rhomboidaria, assembly GCA_911728515.1. Classification (NCBI taxonomy): domain Eukaryota; kingdom Metazoa; phylum Arthropoda; class Insecta; order Lepidoptera; family Geometridae; genus Peribatodes; species Peribatodes rhomboidaria. The sequence continues at coordinate 13,849,485 of OU452175.1, forward strand.
TTTAAAGTGCTACTACAGAAAAAGTAACATCTAAGATATTTATATTATTATTACATTCTAACTTTTATTTTTAAAAAAAATGATAAAAAGCAAGTACAATTTTTTTTATTGCTTTTGCGTTTGAAAGGAGTTTTTTGCAAATTTGTCCATGTTTAAGGACAAATATGCAAAAATCTGTGTCATAATAATGATTTCGTATTATTATTCTTAAAATTCTATTTGTTTTAATTTAATGATGGATTGTAAAGATACTGCTTCCCAAAGTAAATACTAGATACATCAATTTCCACACACAATATACACACAAAGCAACAATTAAATAATGAACAATTTGCAAGAATTTTTGTTTCCTGATCGCATATGCAGTGTCTTTGAGACCATCTTTAAAGATATACTTTCTAATGCCAACGCACAGAACTAAAACGTATTCGGTCCAGTCTATCTTAGTAACATCAAAATTGAATATGGCTTTGTCTTGCTTTGAAAGACTGCAGTAAAGTTTTTCCAAATTATTGTCGACGAAGTTCCATCCGTTCAAAGAGAAGAACGATATTACGCTGGACATGTTGTAAATCTTCTTGGCCAATTTAGCAAATCTAAAACAGAAACAGAGAATATTAGTATTTGAAGCTTGCAACCCGAACATCGAATTTTATTTAACTACTTTTATTATATTTGGCAACTGGCTGCGCCCGCGTGTCATTCTCGTTTAAAAAGTAGTCTACGTATTAATCCAGGGTATAAGCTACTTCCTTCCCAAATTTTATCAAAATACGTCTATCCGTTCGAGCGTGAAGAAGTAACAAACACACAAACTTTCGCCTTTGAAATAATATGTACTCGAGATAAGTGTGATCACGGTCTGTCCTTCCAGAACATTTTATAAAAAACTATTAAACAAGATAAATTTTTAAAAAACCCGAAGCTAAGAAATGCCTACTAATTCATCTTAAAAACGAAACCAAATCAAAATCTGTTCGTCCGTTCCGGAGCTACGATGCTACAGACAGACATACACACAAACAGACACGTGAAACTTATAACACTTCGTCGTTTTTGCATTAGGGGTTAAAAACACAGAAAAAAAAACTGGTTACAACATTTTACCTTCTTTGTTTCCCCGTAACTGCACACATAAAATCAGCAACATACGCTGGTAAAATGTGCAAAAATAACGTCAGAATCGTAAACCACAACTGGTTAGCCGTACAAATAACGAACACATAATATAATGATTTTGGAGTTAAGATATTCTTTCCTTTCTCTTTAATAATTTCGAGAAATATGTTTCCTGGAATAAAAAACAAAAAATATTTATAAAATTGAAAATCTTGGATGAAAGAGAATGTCCAAAAAAGGCCAAAAAGCTATTTAAAAAAAATCTCCAAGTTAACCCTGAACTCGTAAAAGGAAAATAATCCACATCTGCCACATTTTTTTCGACTATTATCTAGATATTACATTTTTCTATGTAACAACAAAATATTTTTTCAAATTTTAATGTTGATCATAAAGCCAAAGCTGTTTCCAATGGCAAGAGAGTACTTTTTTTTTTTTTTTTTTTTTTTTTTTTTTATTGTCCGGGCACTGTATGTTACAGCCCGGCCCGCGTACCCCTCTGATTTGGTCAGAGTCATTTGTTAACATTTTTATAAATATTTCTTATTTATTATACTAGTCTTTTTATATCAACTTATGTAGTTTGTACAATATTCTCGTATGCTGGTTATATATATCTTAGAATATATATTCAACATAGTTTTCTTGTTCTACTTATTTCTATTATTTACTATTTTAACAATTTCTATACAATAATTTATGAGTGCATTCCTACTTTCTTCTTCAATCAGGATATTTTTTACATTTTCCTGTGTAATTCTAACATTTAGCATGTGTTCTAAATTATACCTTTTGAGACCAAACACTGGACACTCAAACAAAATATGAGGTACTGTTTCCTTAGTTCCCGGCTCACAGATACACGATGGGTCCTCCTTACACTTGAAGCGATTCAAGTATTCGGAGAAACCACCGTGCCCCGTCATCACCTGGGTAATTGCACTAATTGGTTGAATCCTCTTTATTAGCTTATAGGCCTGTATGACGTTTGGGAAAAACATTTTCGTTACAGCACCAGTTTCACTTGCCCTGTATCTACGGTCCCATTCGTCAATCGACTCCATACGGATCTGTCGCTTGACGAATGAGACCGGGCACAAGTCGTAATCAGATTTTCGCTTTGTGTTTAGTGCTGCACTCTTCGCCAATTCATCTGCGCGTTCATTGCCGTTCAGACCTGCATGAGCTTTGATCCAAAAGAGGGTCACTTGTTTGTCTTGGTGTTTACAAGTTCTCAGGTTCTCTCGGGTTTCTGTTGCTAGAGGATGTGTGGTGTTATTACTTATGACGGTCTCCAATGCCGATCTGCTGTCGCTATATATTCCAAAGCTATTTTCATTGCGCTTTAAAATTACCCTCGTGGCTTTGCATATGGCCAGGAGTTCCGCTTGATAAACCGTGCAGTACGGGGCTAGTTTTAATTTGAGGGCTTTTGTCTCGGCTTCTCTGTTCCATAAAGATAGAGCTGCCCCGACTTGGTCCTCAATTTTGCTTCCATCTGTAAAAATTCGTACTTCTTGGTTGTTGTGCTCATCTACTTCTTGCCGGTCCTTCAAGCTTATGAACTCCAAGCTCATATGATCCGCTGGATGGGGAGCCTTTACGTACTCCACACGATGCTCCACTTCTCTGTCAAATAGTGCTGGGTGGGACAGCCTTCTTCTGGCCTCGTACAGAGTGGCTGCTTCCTGTATGCGGAGGTCGAGTGGTAGCATCCCAGCCAGCAGCAGTGCCGAGTTTAGGGAGACCGTGCGGTACGCCCTGATTAGTTTCAGTGCAAATCCTCTTTGTACAGAATTCAACAGTTTTACAATCCCCAGCTTTTTAGTCGCAGACACCCATGCGCTGGCAGCGTACAGAATAGTAGGTTCCACTGTTGCCACATAAATGGTTCTTATTACTTCGGGATGAAGCCCCCAGCTAACCTTGGCTGCTCTAGCAAGCTGTTTATATATATTAGCAGCTTTTTTGCATATATTGGCTGCATGATTGTTAAAAGTTAGCTTCTCGTCTATAGTGAGCCCGAGTATTTTGATTTCTTTGGACATTTCGATGCTGACCCCGGCCATATTCAGGAGTGGTACGTCATATTTCAATTTTCTTGTTACGAGCATCGCCTTAGTTTTGTGTGGCGCAAACTTCAATTTGTTTTTAACGCCCCACTCCTGAATATGAGCCAGGGCAGCATTAGCCTGTCCTTGAACATCTAATGCATTATAGCCATCAAACAGCAACACTATGTCATCAGCAAAGGCTTGGCAATAATACCCCTTCTGATCGAGATCTTTGAGAAGAGGGTCTAAGAGGAGGTTCCATAGGATAGGACCTCCGATCGAGCCCTGAACACATCCCTTGTTGGTGTCTTTTATGTGTTCTTGACCGGAGTATCCTACCCTAACTCTTCTGTCTGAGAGATAGCTATCCATGATTCTTCTAATGTTAACAGGACACTTCTCTTCCGCTAGTCTGACTTTAATCGCTGGCCACCAAGCGCTGTCAAACGCTCCCTCTATGTCCAGCGACACCATCGTAACTAGTTTTTTCTGTTCTAGTTTTCCACGTATGTGTCGCATCAAGTCATAGAGGGAGTCCTCGGTGCTCTTTTGGGGCATAAAACCATACTGACGGGTGCTCAACCTTGGAAGCAGGTGCCATTTAAGACGGCTGACTATCATTTTTTCCAAAATCTTGCCCATTATTGGTAGGAGTCCGATGGGCCTGTACGATTTTGGATGTGCATAGTTGTCCTTGCCTGGTTTTCTGAGAACTATCACTCTGGCTTCTTTCCAGATGGTTGGAAAGTGATTCGTCTCTAGACATTTGTTGGCCAAAGCGAGGTACAACTCGGGATCGTTATCGATCGCCTGACTACAGATGTCGGCGGTAAGACCGTCTCCACCCGGGGCTTTCTTAGGATTGAAGCTTTCCACTGCAGTTCTCAGCTCTTGTATAGTAAATGGCGGATCATGGCATTCATCATGAGCCGGTTCATTTGCCTTTTCTGCTGCTTCTCTGGTCTGTCGATGGTCCGCGTTATCCTCATTATGTAAGTCTTCCGGGTAAAATGTTTTAGCCAGTAAACTTGCTGATTCCCGTGCATCCAATTTCGTTCCGTGCAGTTCGAGTGGTACATCTATATGCCTCTTCTTAGTCTTCCCTATCACTCTATAAATACCTTCCCAGACGCTTTCTCTGTCTTGTTTTTCGCAGAAGTTCTTCCAACTTGCTATCTGGGCTGTTTTTGTTTTAGATTCATATTTTTCTTTATGTTGTAGGTACTCTTTAATCACTTTCTGTTTCCGAACAGGCGCTGCGCAACGGATTCTTCTTCTCCTGGTGGTGACTTCTTTCTTTAGCTTGGCGAGTTCTTCTGACCACCATGGCAATGTGAACTTACTATTATTTTTCTTTTTTGGGATACTATTCTTACATGCTTCCGTTACTGTTTGTATATATTTTTCTATTTCTTGATCTAAAGCTACTTTGTTGTTTATACATTTTACTTCCTCTATATCGATTTTATTTTCTATGCGTAATTGGGTCATTTTCTTATGAAATTGAATCCAATTTGCTTTTTTGGTATTGTAAATTCTGGTAGTAGTTGGAATGTCTGTACCTGATGCTTTCGTTAACCTAATTTTAAAGATAATCGCATTATGATCGGAACTCGTCATGCTATCATCAACCATCCAGTCCTCTACCAAGTCAAGAGCACCACACTACCAGGCAAGAGAGTACTTAAGGTGCTACGTCTCGCTCATGGCCCGAAATTTAAATTTCAAACAGTTTTTTTTTTGGTGCTAGACCGTGTTAGCTACACGGTCTACTCACTAGCACTACTCACTAGCAATTCAGTATTAATTAAATTTACGTCCATCGTTGATCATTTACTATTTATACTCGTTCCTTACGATATTTTGTACAGGTATTGAACAGTAATATACCAGATAGTCAAATAAGCAAATTAACCGATACGCTGACACGCCTACCTTACATGAGTAATCAGGTGCATATTTGTCAAATGTATAACGAGAAAAATAGTCTAAGATAACCGCAAGCTCCATGATTACGTACTGTAATTACCTAGTCTAGCTCTAAAACAAAAAAAGAAAAATACTTTAAAATTTAAATTTTGCGCCATGAGCGAGACGTACCACCTTAAGTCCATGTCCAATATATATATATATACCCTTCTTAAACAATCCAGTATAACAGTATGTAAGACTCACTGAAAGCGAAAAAGTGATGACAACCTAGTTGGAGAAGGCTCTCAAGCCAGAGCGAGCGGATTCAAACCCAGCCGACGATACGCACCAATTTGTTAATTGTATGAACATTTGTGCGGATTGTATGTCATCTGCTACATGCATTTCGTCCGGCGAAGTGTGGGTGCTGTATTACACCTCTTCTAGCCCTTTGAGGGAAAGGCGTGACGATATGTAATGTTATGTATAGACTCACTGAATGTAGCGGGGTTCCTGTGCGTTGTACTAACGGCGTATATTTTCGTGTCATCGCCACCTTTCGCTTGGTTCGAAGCCGTCTCCCGTCCAGCCACAATGATTGCATTGTTGACGTAGTCACACGGAATAAAGCCTAATACGAGATCAGACTCTCCAATATATATGTGATATACACCCAAGCCCAGTCCATACATCAACTGAAATTTAAACAAGCATAATTATTTAAAAGAACCGACTAAGAAATATAGGTCCAATCAACTACACTCGCTCAAAAACTTGGCAAAACTTACAATATGTCATTAAATAAAATCGGTTAACCGTCTTATGTATGACTGTACAACCTTGTTCGGAAAAAGATCCACTAAACGGAAGAACAGGCAAGAAAATAGGAGGCATATTCAAATTCGATTTTCGATTTAAATTCAAATTCGAGAGAACTAAAATACGGTTAACCGAGTTTTACCGACATTACCCATTACCCATACCCATAACCGACATTAGCCATTTCGTTTTAATCACATTCAATGAAATGTCACTTTATGTATGTATCTAGCGGCTAGATGCATACATGATCTAAAAAAACAAAGTAGCTAGCATTTCAGGAGCCAACACGTAAATTATTGTCATCGTCTCTTTCGAACTATTTCTAAATGACATATTCGGTCTTGCTTAAACATCGATGGACGTCACTACGTGTTGCTCACGTGGCCACGTGTTGCCCACATTATACCACGAAAATATGAAGGAAATCGGCTAGATTGTAGCCCATTCCCTACATTTTTATAGTTTCTAATTCCCTACATGTTTCAATCTAAAAGATGAGATAATTTCATGTCAATCCTTACTCCACTGACTCCGTAAAGACAGCTGTGATCAAGCCAGCCAGGACACGGCTCATGGTACGTGCCCATCACTGAAACAAAACGCACAATATTTTTTAGTAAAGTATGTAGTTTATTAGATGGGCCACATGTAGAAGCTCGGGTTATCTTTTTACTCGTAGTTTAACTGCTCATAGAGCATATCTATAAATATTAACATGAAAATGGTTCCATATACCTGGAAACATGGTTTTAAAGTCATCAATACTCACAGGAAAATGTATCAAAAATAATACATTCTATAAACTTACTAGCTGTCACCCCGCAACTTCGTTTGCGTTTATTATATATATATATATATATATATATATATATATAATTATGTGAGCTATCCTATCTGTTAAGTTAGATCGAACTGCACACGGTGTGCAAATTTGATTGAAATAGGTTAAGTAGTTTAGGAGTCTATAACGGACAAACAACGTGACACGTAATTTATATATTTTAAGAAGATAAGATATTATTTATTTATATATATGTGTGTGAGCTATCCTATCTGTTAAATTAGATCGAACTGCACACGGTGTGCAAATTTGATTGAAATCGGTTAAGTAGTTTAGGAGTCTATAGCGGACAAACAACGTGACACGTAATTTATACATATTAAGATATCTGAAATAATAGTGTCGCGAGCAAGCGAGACAGCTGCCAAGCCTTATCATACCCCTTAACACAATTTATTAGGCCCACTTGCAGAAGTATGGGTTCTCTTTTTAACGCGAAGTTACTTAGCTCCTCATAAGAGGTTAAACTGACAGATCGTCTTCCGCCACCAAGAGTTACAATTATAATATTGTTGTTTTTTTTAATTTTATTTTTGTAACAATAACACAATTACAAAAGATGAGTATCGATGACACCAGCAGAAGCCTAAAACTAAGTCGCAGATGTCAACGCCCTCGTCCGAAGATTTTTACAAGAATTAAATTAATTTAAATATAAGATTTTTTTTCGATCATTTTTCGAAAACAAAGGAAAACTGAACTGAAAACTGAAGAAAATAAAAGAATTGTTCAGACATGTAATATAAGTACCTACATAATGATTTTGGATGAAGTAAAATAGCATGAGTGTATGGTGTGACATGTCCGTGTGTTTGTGTGTGTGTGTGTGTGTGTAATATTTTAACTGTGATTAAATTAACTCTGCGTTTGATAATTTTGAAGATCTTCTCTTAGTGGGCCTTAAGATGAATGAATGACAAGTGTATGTTGGTGCGTTCTACTCCCACGTCCCAAGATACCAACTAAGCTCGACTTCTGATAGAACTAAAAAAAAGTTTACAAAACGTACCAATCGCAGGTCTCACTATACATATCGGCAGGCCACTACTCGTTGTCCGAACTAATTCTTCACCTATTGCTTTTGTAAATGTATAGTTATTTGGCCAGTTCTTCGTCAAACTGAAATTTCGAATAAATTATTATAGAAGGTAATAAATATTCGTAAAATGTTGTGTATCTGTAATTTTATGTTGGCAAAACAGTTTTACAATACAATACAATACATCTTTATTGCACACCAAAAATACAAAGTAAAACAAACAAAGAAAATATTAAAAAAATTATTCGTTTTAGTGAATTACTTAGGTACTTCTAAAAGTACACGAGTACCCCTTGAGCAATAATTTTTTTATTGCCTCGAAATAGCTATTCAGAGTTTTGTCTTCAACCTTTTTTTTTAAATTGTATGCACTCAGATTAATGGCCCCTTGCACTAAATATAAGAATTGGCTAAGTCCTTGCTTAAGAGTCCAGCGACCACTTTAGACTAACTTCGCATTGGCTTAAGGTTTTCCATAACCATTTCGTCTAGAAGAAGATGACGAGCGAAGAGAGTGAGTAAAGATACTGACGAGAATTTAAAGTTACCTACAGAGTGACAAAGTGGTTTTTTTTTTTTTTTTAATGACTTTTGCACTTCTCTAATCATTCTCAAATAACTAAGAATGTCCCTTGTATTATGGATTCATTTAAAAGCTAATGATGTAGACAACCTCCCTATGTAAAGGGATTTTTGATTTGCTTTGTCTATCTATTGAATAAATCAGTCAAAAATTACCCCTTACAACTGCGGAAATTTTTCATGGCTCTATTTTCGCTTGAGAACGTTTTTTTAAAAAACCAAGAACTTAGAGGCGGAGATATTGTTAATTGTACATGCTAAATTTCATCATAATCTGACAAATGGTTTAAAGAAATTTGAGAAGCGCGTTTGTATGGAAATTTCAGAGCGTCGTGGCCCCTTAACTAGTTTAATCTACTCCTAGCTAGCTCCTACCTAATTTTTTTACACGAACCTTAAGGATTTTTTTGGAGAGTGCTAACTTTATGTGCCCGTTAAGCGAATATTTCACTAGGAGTAGTTTAAAACTAGTTAAGTAAGGACTTACGCAATTCTTACATTTAGTGCAAGTAGCTGTTAGATTTCTAACCGACAAGAGCAACATGCATTTCGATGGGATTATTCTTAAAAAGTACTAACTCATTTGTTATCATATTCAATGTATCATTTTTAACTTTTTCCACCATAGATATCAATGTATCCGGAGATATTGGAGTTTCATAGAATTCTTCTTGTATATTGCCTCCAATAAATGCAGTAGTGGCATGAGAAAACGCTGTTGACACGTGCACAAAAGATCTAGAATCAAAAGAAGGCAACTAAATAAATATTCATTCACCGAAAAGATGTAAATAGAAAATGTAAAGAAATGTAAAGGTACTTAAATGAATATTTTTTTTTATCGACGAAACTAGACTATAAATAGTTAGTAATATAGAAATGAAAAAATATAATTATCTACCTACTGTTGATTAAAATTTTGACAAGTATCGCTCGTATATAGTATGGGTTCGTATCACATAATCGTTTGTAACGTGTATAAATACGTGCGATAATTGTTGAAGTGAAACTTCTAATGCGACTTCCAACAAGGTTGCGTTAAACGTTTAACGCTCCTGGAGAGGGGGAATAGAAAGAGACAGAGCGAGAGTGAATTCGTGGCACTCGAACGCATGCGTGTAGTAAGAAAGATACACAGAAGTTTCACTTCTTACGCGTGGAGGGATTTTTTATAAATATCAGAATAAACTTTTTTGTGTATCAAAAACATAAAATATATTGGTAGCCATCAAACAACTCACCGGAGCTTCTTGCACGCTTTTCCTAAAAGCATTGCTTCTCTTGTTCCCCTCACGTTGATGAGTGTAGCTGTTCGTAGAGGCTCATCAAACCTCGTGGTGGCTGCCACGTGGAAGATCACATTCACCTGATTTAATAAAACCAGTTACTTACTTTTCGTAAAACTTAAAAAAAAGCTATTGCGTGTAAGACTAGCTTTGTTGATTGTTGGCACAGCTTTTTTTTGTTTCTTGCCCCCGATACCAAAAGTTTCAATAATGTTTCTTATTACTGACAAATTCGATTGTGACAGATTTCATCATTATAAAATGTCAGACAGATAGACAGACAAGAATCATCAGGCATTACGAGTATAATGATAACGGGGAGGAATTAAATTGGCTGAAGTAAAATCAGTTCTGAATCATGCCAGGAACTTGAGAACTTATAAGTTACTCTAAGGAAAATGTCTCCTACCAACTATCTCCTAACTCATCCCACTGAATTATTTTTATAAAACAATATCAAAATCAAAATAAATATCAACTTACCTCTTCAATTAGAGTTGTCCAGTTTTCATCCTTAATACCGAGCCTTAAATTTGCCACGTCTCCTTCTATGGCCACAATTTTATCACAGAATTTTGGCTGCTGCTGCCACAAATTATGAAATACCTAAAAATAAATTTGTATTTCATTTCAGATGTGTTTTTTTTTTTGGTTTTATTTATTTTTCTGTTGGTACTAGGTGAGACTGACCCGGGACTGAAAATGATGGTCCAGTCAGAATGATTCCTATGCTATACCAGTGGATTAAAAATGAAATTGAACGATACGAATTTACGATATGAATGACACAATATACGATACGAATTGAATGACTGAAAAAATAAGGAATACCTATTAACAAATAATTACGCCATGACAGTAAATTTAAGAATGCTCGACAACTTACTGGATCTTTTGTCATCTCGTGAAATCTTTCTTGGACATCTTTTCCTTTCTTAGACCGTAGCAATACGTATACTTTTGATATTTGACAGCACCTGCCAGGACAGAAGAAAGTTAGCTTTACAAATTGAGTGACAGCACACAGGGCTGAAAACCTGCCACCAGTCCCAAGGAGATGAAAAGATGAAGTGTATACTCCGGGACCTTGAAGTTGACGCATTGCGTGAACTTGCTCATGACACAGAAGAGGGGTGGCTTCATAGCCCCGTTCTCACAAACATTACTGACAACAAACACAGATACGCTCAAACGCACAGTGTACAAAAATGTATGGCATGGCAGCTGTCGTAATGTACTGAGAAAGTTCGCACTTACTCGTATCACAGTATTACTTTAAATAATGTTTGTGAATGCAGCTGTTGGTATCGGAGGCCTATATTATCATGGTTTGGGTCGCTGCGCCTAACTTTTCGACTACAAGTGAATGAAATCCAGCGCCCATTTGAATCATGTAAGTAGATCCTCATATCAATGCTTCTAGTATGGCTTATCGACCTAGTGTTAGGAAGCAAACAAAAATGCTTTCGTATGTCCGAATTCCAGATTTTTGTCTTCGTTTACAGATTGACTCTACTTGACCTCTACTTGATCTCTACAAAGTTGATTCTCTTGAAAGTTTATGGGTAGGTTTGATAAATGTATAGTTTTGTTTTACAAGGCAGTTTTTTGATTTTTTTTAATTGGCTCAGATATCGTAATATTTTAATACAAAAAAAGGATATCGCAAGGTCGACAGTTCACAGAGCCACTACTCATGGTTCTATGATAGCTTTTAGTTCCCAACTATCCACACCTTTTTAGCCTATTTAACTATTAACCTATTTACATATTTAACTGTTAATATACCTACTTAGCCATTTGAACTTAAATATTTTTCGTCTGTTTGTCCATTATCAGTTATAATTATGGCGACGATGACGGTAAACGGCGGGTTATTAGATATTTAGGTTATAATTGTAATTTTAGTTTATTGAGACTTTTTATATAATGCTTTGAATTAATAATTAATTATTTAGCATATAATAACCATATTTTATGATGCAATAAAAATATTTATAGTGAGATTTAAAAAAAAAAAAGATATAAAAATTGCTTTCTATTATATTTGTTTGACTGGGTCTATTTAATAACAAACCTTATAAGTTTCTCAAGAAGCTGCTTTCCGAGGAATCCAGATCCTCCAGTGACGAAGATCACAGAGTTCTTGTAGAATGTCTGCACTTCCGAGTCTCCCCGTTTCATGGCATCCAGAATGGGTTTCTGCCGCGCTATAGCGGCTTCCTCTATAGCCATTGCTGGGTCCATTGTATCACAGGAAAATCCGTAGACGTCGATGAACTTGTTATTTTTGAAACCAATACAAAGAACACTTTATTGATACAGCAAAGATTCTGCAAAAAAATGTAAATATGTACTAAAACGGCCTTAAAGCTAATAACAATCTCTTTCAAACATCTTCTTATAAGTAGGTAAGTAAATGAACGTATTATTACCTAGTTGTAAGCCAAAATTTGTGAGACTGTAATTTATTTATTTATTATTTGAAAAAAATAATGCCCCTCAGTTTCTTGCCTGTTCTTCTGAGTAGAGGCTTTTTATCCGAACAAGGCGGTCGAGTCTATTTACATAACTTTGACGTTCATAAGTGTATCTTTGATACCTAAATTGAATAAAAACATTTTGACTTTGACTTTGACTTTGAAACTTTAAAGATTCTATTGACAGACTTTTTGAAGAACACCAGGTTTAAGTTACTAGAAAATACTGCAGGATAGGAGCTCATTCCACTGATTGCAGGTGAGCGCAAGAAATATCGCTTAAAACGCACAGTGTGCGATTTTCACCGATCGATAATAATGTGGATGAGATTTCAGGCGATAGTTCAAACAATTCTTCAAAACACTCTCCCTTGTAAATGCAATAGAAAATACAAAGAGACCCAACGTCTTAGCGCATACTGAGCAGCTCTAGGTGTTCAGAAAGCTTGGGATAGTCGACAATTCTGACAGCTTTACGCTGTAATGTATTGAGTGGCTCCAGCTGATACTTGGGTGGTCCTTATTATTTTTATTTTTTTTTTATGTACAATAGGTCGGTGTTTGACCACCAACTCACCTGATGTTGAGCGACGTTGTCAAACGTCGACGTTGACGTTGTTTTCGTTTATCAAAGATGGGAGCAGTACTCAATGTGTGATCGGGCTTGTGCGTTATAACGCAAAATTCTTTGTCTTAACGTGAGGTACTGCTTCACCTTGTTGAGCACACCAAGTCTCTTTGAAACAAGATTAGCCTTACTCGCAATATGACCAAGAAACTGTGCATTCACAGAAATGTCAACTCCTAAGACTCCAATGCTTTTTAAAACCTTCAAGGCAGTGTTCCGAAAGTAGGGATCTTTCAACAAAAGGGGTTTTTTGTTGCGATGAACGCGCAAACTTGCGTCTTAGTTAGGTTGAACTGAGCTAGGTCATATAGTTCATCCTCAATCCGGAACCTGCTCAAGAGAGGCCTCAACTCCAAACACAAGAAGTAAAAATGATTATGAAACAATGTGTTATAAATATTTTTGGCTTATTTTTCTTAACACTTTATTTTGATGTAAGTCTTTATAAATAAAAAGTTACCTTTTGAATAGTAGTATTAATTTACGTCATGTAATTTAGAATGTTAAGTTAAGAAAGTGACTTACCTTTAACACAACTGTTTAACGATTAAAGATTCATTTGTTTTGGAATCACAAATAAGCATACATTAAATGCGAATTATGCATTTATGTAATTGATTATAATGCACATAAGTACTTGAATACAAAAAACAAAAAGTCGTGTCAAGTTTAATGATGAAAATCTATTCATTACAATATTTATTTATTAAATTCCATAAGCATAATTGAAGCACCTTTTTTCTATTTGTGATTTACACTTAAATTACCAAAATTGAAGGAGTCTGTTCACTAGGGTACCGCGTAGTGACCAAAATTAGAAAATGTCTTGGTTGGTTGGTTGGTTCATTACTGCGGGTTATACGAGTAAATATATCTTTTAATTTCTCTTTCATTGTCCCACTGTTGGTTATACTATGTATAATATCTATGATATAATGTAAATGATATGCTGATGATGTAGATCTAGACAACAACGTTATTGTATTAAGTGCTTATTTCTATACTAGCGATCCGCCCCGCCTTTGCGTGGTAGGTATCTATAAACCTTTCGCGAAAATTAGTACGAGTGGTGTTGAAAACTACATCAAAACCTGTTGCTTGGGTTTGGAGAAGTTAGCGGAAATACAGACAGACGCGAAATGCGACTTTGTTTTATACTATGCAGAGAAAAGAAGGAAAAGAAGATGGAGAAGGGAAGAGATAATGTAGAGATTTATACGAATCAGCTCATATCATAGATTAATAAGCAGCTATGAATAAAAAGGTTGTAAGAAAACAAATCCGCTAATGTTTAAGTCATGCTAAAAATGCTAATGCTAAAATTTCCATTAATATGAATGATGACCTGTGTATAATGAATGTGTATTGTGAGCGTCGGACGATGAATTTCAATTACGTTATAATTATCATGTCTTTGATTGAACCTTTAAAAGGTAAATTGCTAAAATGAAATAAAGTAAGTTTATAATTTGATTAATTATATATGGATGTCATCTGCTACAGTGTATGGCGACAGGCTCGCCCCCGTCACATTTGGGACTGAATGTCGTCCGGCGAGGTGTGGGTGTTGTACACCTCTGCCAGCCCCTTCGGGGGAAAGGCGTGACGATATGTTATGTAATACGAGTATTTACGGTGGCTTTCTTATTCCAAAATGATGACATCGATATATCTAGGAGATCGATCTAGCGTGAGTAGCGTTGCTAGAGGTCCCGAGTTTAGCAGGACTGTCCTGATTTCTAGGTCACAGTTGAATGTCTCGCGCGGAAAGACTCATTCCCGCTTCAGAAAAATGTGCTGCTTATTTACAACTTATACATTATGTCCCGCTTTTTGTCCGATTTGGACGTAAGACAGCTTTTCACACAAAATGTTTTGACAATCCCGATTTACCAGAAAATAATCCAGCAACGGTGGTCGTAGACCAAGTCAATGTACCTGCTTATAAAATAGCAATTTTACTTATCTAATTTTATTTAATTATAGTTTATTACCTAATCATCAACGAATGAGAAAAACTTTTTATTTCCCATCGCACTTTTTTTTTAATGTTCGGCATTGTATGCAAAACCAACAACAGTAGGTAGGTACTAAATAAATCAGTTTATAAAATTTGTATTTTTTTAGGGTTTTGTGACTTTTTAATTTTCTAGCTGCTCTTTGTGGTTCACCTGCGGTCCCTCAGGAATTCTTTTTTTTTTGTTTTAAACGTACGAGACTACCTACCAAAAAAAATGATTCGCTGGGAACTCAACATTAAATTTTGACATACCTATATAAAATGGTACCGTACCTACTCGTCAATGCGTCATAATATATGCATTTATAACTATTGACAATAATATTATTTTAAATACAACCTAAATACAATCCGGGGGTGTTTAAGAGTAAAGTGAATAGGTATCTCCTAGGCAACACCTTCGATCACGCCGACGCTTCCCATCAGGCGAGTTAGTGGTCAAACGCATGCCTAGTCTATTGTAAAAAAAAAGTTCAATTCTACAAAACAAATATACTTACGCAAACCTCAAATTATCCATCAACATGCAAATTACCCATATCTAAAAACTGTAAAAAATCCTTTTTAGCTATTTGAATGTTAAATAACTTTTTTACTTATTTTTCTCAGTATAAATGAGCAAAATCTGAAAATAATTACCAATTTATTTATTCACTTGTTTAAGGTAGAACTACACAAATGAGTTTCGCTAATAAAGTCGTACTTGTAACCGGCGGGAGCTCAGGCATTGGGGCCGCAACCGCTCTCCGATTCGCCAAGAAAAGTGCTTCAGTCATCATCATCGGCAGGAACGAAGCTGGACTGCAATCCGTATCAGAACAATGCAAAAACTATGGTAAGAAGCCCCTCAGCATTCAAGCCGACATCACAAACGATGATAAAGCAAAAGAAATTGTCAAAAACGTCATAGATAGATTTGGAAAATTGGACATCCTCGTCAACAATGCTGGTACTACAGCAGTTGCAAGTATTCTGAAAGGAAATTTACTAGAAGAGTATGATAGAATAATGAGCGTGAACCTCCGAGCTGCTATTCATTTGACGACCTTAGCAGTGCCTTATCTGATGGAAACCAAAGGCAATGTTGTCAACGTATCCAGCGTGAGTGCATTTTCATACTTTCGAAAGGCTACAGTTATGCCTTACGCTATTTCCAAGGCTGGGCTGGATCATTTCACCAAAGGAGCAGCGTTGGAGTTGTTAAAAGCTGGAGTCAGAGTGAATTCTGTCCGCCCAGGGTTGACAAGGACTAGTATATGGCCACGCAATGGCATAAGCAAGTCTTTGGAAGACGGTAAAGAAATTTACAATCTGCCAAGGGTTTTAGACCCGGAAGAGATTGCAGACTTGATCTGTTATTTGGCTAGTGACAAAGCTAAAGGCATTACTGGGTCCACTTTTACAATAGATAATGGTGCTTCGATTCAAGCTTGAATAACGAAATTATCTACTTTTTCAGCCATACATATTAGTATAGAGTATAGAGCTGCCTTACTAAATATAGCCTCAAAATAGTTTTACAGTGTTTTGTCTTTAACTTTCTAATAAATGTTTAACTCGATCGAAAGACACTGCATAACTATTGCGAAGCTATTCAACTTTTATTAGTAACGGAGTTAAAGTTGAAATAAAGAACTGGTCGATGAAACCCTAAAGAGTAATTTACTTGGTCTTCAGCGAATGATTTAATACCGAGTTTTTCTGCCTCCAAATCTTTTATTTTCCCTCTCTTAAAACAGAACGTTGCCCCCAACCCCAACTTTATTTTTTTCCTTCATGACTGACGATCAAAGCGGCCGCCATGTCTGATTACAGTCGTGATAAATATCATGAAAGCCTCGTAAACCACATGTCAGAAATTAATCATAGCTCTCGGTTCGTATTGACCCAGTTTTTCCTCGATTCCAATTAATCTTCGATCCCTTAGTTCCATTTTGTTCTGCAGCTCCTCCTTAATCTGCACCTCCGTATAAAGTTTTGCTTTCACACAACGTCGTATCCCGTACGGGCTCTGGCCGGGCCCCGATATTGAAATATGAGCCTAATATACTCAGCTTATTCAATTTCTACGCCTTATAATATCAACAAAATTAAATCAAGTCACGCAACAGAACGTGCTAATGCCCAGTTTGGAGGTTAGAGCTGAAATACGAGTGAGTAGGTAAACCAAAAAATATGTACCTAGGAACCTACTACATAATATTGTTATTATGTCTTGTTTTTATTTGAATAATGTGATTAATTTTTGGTATAATTATAAATGAAAAACTATGAATACACATTGAGTTAAATTGTTGTTTAATACAAGACATGTGATGTTATAAATTACTTTGATTTAAATGTAGAAATCTCTGAAATTAAAATTGCGCGTTGCTTTACATTATTAGCGTTTGGTCTAGCTAGTGTAACGGCACGCTATTTAATTTAGAAATATTTTAATGGATGGTAGTGGGTCAAACTATTATTTATCTGCGATATAGATAAATAATAATCGTTTCAAAGATCTTTAAATAGAGAGGTCATATTTCAATTTCAGAGCTTTTCGGGCCCGGACGGGGCCCGGTGTGTTTGTTATTTCGAAAAGACTTCTACGTTAATTAACCACGGCAAAAGTTCACGATAACCGTGGTCTATGGTCTAATTTCTATAGGGCTCGTTACGGGCCTCGGCGCTGGATCCAATCACGGTTGAATTATTATTTTCAGAACTAATAGAATCTCAAGAGCGTGAACCATACTGGCTGCAGGCAGGTTAGGGTGCTTCTAAAACTAGTTGACACTGGGAGCTTTGGAGAAATGCAGCAGAGGATTAATTGCAACCTTTAAAAAAAAATTTGGTCATAGACCGAAGAATCGCCAAATTAAAGTAGCAGTGGGCAGGGTACATTATTGTAGAACCGACGACCGAGGGGGCAGCCGGAAGACGCAGCGTGGGAAAGGCCTCTCCCAAGGTTCCGACGACGATCTACTGAGAGTCACGAAAACCCGATGGATGCGAGCAGCCCAAGACCCGTCGTTGTGGAGATCATTGTGGGAGACCTCCTGTCCAGCAGTGAACGTCTTCCAGCTAAAATGATAGGAATGATAAAAAACATTGTTCAAGTATCGAAATCATGTTTTGATACAAACATAAAATTACAATTTCATTGTGTCAGTATCACATAATGTTGATGCTTTAAACGTAGTCAAAATTGTTTTTTTCTCTATGTATAGTGGTAAGGATAAAAGGGTGATAAGGTGGTAAAAAAGGGTAAGAAAGTGGTATAGTAATACTGAATCAAAAATGACTTTATTTAAACGAATTCACGTCATTTTACCACGCGCGTGGACCTGACTTGCAATGTCTATATACATAGGAATTGTACATGGCCTATTAGATTTGTGGCAAAAAATATTATGTGGCGAGAATTCCCCCTCATATTTATGATTCTATGATGGTTCCTTTTTTTAGCTATGATGATTGTGTTGTTAATAGAGTAAAGAAACATTTCGAATCATTTACTTTTTATTTTCATTAAATCGATGATTTCAATTGCTAATACATATATTATGTACTTATGTTGTAATGATGGATTATTATTCCGACTAGATGACTCTGCATAATCCTTTGGTATTTAGGTTCGTAGCCTTTGGTAGTTATATACACTACATACACACACATTACACTGGCACACTAGTCAAAGTACAGTAGTACAGTCTAAGTTTTTTTCTCTCCCCCATTCAGGGGAACTTGGCGCCGCACGTTATTTGTATTTTCCGGTGTCAATTGTCAGTTGTCACAGATGATGGGATGATGATGATGATAATGAATCCCTCCCCTTTCCCCGTTCCAGTAAAGTTATGGATACTTGACTGAAACTTTAAGTGAAGTTTTGAAGAAAAAACGAACAGTCGCTTTTCGCAATGTTTGTATCATGCACCTACACTCCTGCACGTTAACAAACCGATTAAGGTCAACAATCCATTATCACTTCACTTCACACTTCAACCCTCGAAGAATCACAAGTTTGAGAAAATAATACAAAATTTCCACGCCACATTTTCGGTTCCCGCCAAAAACCCAAAGTATTACAATAGAACTCAACTAAAGAGGTTAAGATTAAAGAGTTTAAAGTTGTAGGTATATGATAGTTTACTACTTCAATGTGCAAAATTGAAACTGATGAGTTTTATATTTTAAGTTTAGAAATCTAAAGCAGCTGTTGATGATTCCGTATTTTACAACATATCGTCACGCCTTTCCCCCGAGGGGGCTGGCAGAGGTGTATTACAACACCCACACTTTGCTGGACGACATTCAGTCTCAAATGTGACAGAGGGCGAGCCTGTCGCCATACACCGGGCTCCAGTCATGTAGCAGATGACATAAAAAACGCACAAATGTTCACATAATGAACAAATTGGTGCGTGCCGTCGGCTGGTTTAAACCCACTCCCTGTAGCTTGAGAGGCGGACCTGCTTCTGTATAATAAAGCTTTAAAAATAATGTTCATTTTAAAATTTCAGTAAAGTTTTAAAGTCAAAACCAAAAGTTTCTAATTTGATTTTTGTCTATTTTATAGGGTTGCTATTTTTCTATATTTTTTTTACTTTATCACAGTTTTAAGGAGAGTTCGTAATACTGTGAATGTATTTTATAATGTGATATTTTTATAATATCTACCATTGTACAACGAAAAATTTAAGGTAAATTGTCAATGAATCAGCCTACTGTTTAAAAATACTAATCAGAATCGACCAGTTAGATTTAATGCGTGGTTGACAATGCGAACTGAAAATGCCTTTATTTACAAAAACTAAATATTTAAGTACAGTTCAACTATAGGTCAACTGGGGCAAATGCATCTATAGGGCAATTGCGTCTTTCGAGAATTACTGACAAACCCTTCACAAATTATGCAACTAACGCCATCTAGTACAGATTATCCTACTAATCTTATAAACGCGAAAGTTTGTAAGAATGGACAACATCTGAACAGATCTGGATGAAAATTGGCACAGAGATAGATTATAGCCTAGAAATAGCACATAGGATACTTTTTAACCGCGGGTGAAACCGCGGGGCGCAGCTAGTTGCAACTAAAGATAGAAAAAAAGATGTAGGTGGCGCCTAATTTGTGAAGGGTTTGTCAGTAATTCTCGAAAGAAACAATTTCTCCACAGACGCACTTACCCCAGTTGAACCCACATAATTATAATGCCTAAAACGGAAATGGGATTACTCACAGAACTATGAAGATCTAGAGATAGCTCACTAAATCTTCATTAGATTAGCTCAAGCCTACGAGTCCGCAGCGTATTGCTGGGGTCATTACCCTGCTGAATAGCAATGCTAATACGTTTTGCCAGAAAACCAGCGTTTCAGTCATGCGTGCGTCGCTTCCATCAGGCGTTTATGTAGTAATACTTGTTTGATATAAAGACAAGCTCGCAGCCCAAGGAGATTTTCAAAAATGCTAGATTCGGTACACCTCTGAGAGAGAAAAACAAGAAGAGTAGGAATCATTCTAAATACGTCCTAATTTAACATTTGTCGGAAAAAAAGGTTACTTACAATGTTTAACCAGAAAACGATTTCAGCATGTACAAAGTGAAATACACTTGTTTCGCGACAATTCAAAATTTAACACGGAGACCATCAACTTTTATCTAAATCGTCAGACTATTGGCGATTGGCATTTCAGTTTTCAACCTACAGAAAACTTGACCATTCTTCACTGATCATTCATGTAGGTACCTTCTGTTAGAAATCCCAAAAATAGAGAGCAATTGAGTGTGAGAGGTAATTGCGCCTATATGAAATATTGCGGTAATACGTCTTGCTCGCGCCGTTCTTCCACAATTTCTGAGATCTATCGCGCCACATACCACTTCTCTTCTTTAATAACGAGTTTCCTTAGTTGGAAAATTCTTCATAATGGTTTTCGGATGCTTGTAAGAAATCAAATACCTCTGTTGTTCCTATGTGTGACCTATTCGACCAATTTTGAAAGATCGATGAAATCTGATGAAATAGACGATGTACCGATTTTCTACAACTTTATTACGCGACTGACGCTGCCCGCCTCGGTTACATTGAACTGACTGACTATCGTTTATTATTCCTCGAAAATTAATTTTTAAACTTTTAGAAAGTAGTTACGAAAGAAATACTAATGCGAGGTATATTATGGTAGTTTCTTTAAAATAAAATTAAGCCACCTATAAATAATCAAACGCAAAGAAATTCAGCAGACTGACAGCAGGGTTTTCAGCTAATTGACGGCAGGATATTCAGCTGACTGACGGCAGGGTATTCAGCTATCTGACAGCAGGATATTCAGCTGACTGACAGCAGGATATTCAGCTGACTGACGGCAGGGTATTCAGCTAACTGACAGTAGGATACTCAGCTGACTTATGGCAGGGTATTTCTTTACTCCGTCAATGTGGCGTAATATTAATAAACCAGCTTTTGGAAATTCTTGTAATTTTATAAATCTAATTCTAGGTTTTCTTATCTTTTGATGACGCACGATATATTATTTAGCTATTCAATCCTGTGCAGTTAACTAGGTACGAGTATGAGTTAAAAAGGTAACCTAATTGACGCAAATGGGCCTAGTATAACTTCTGTAGAAAAATACGTATTTAGTTCATAAGATCTTTCGATATTCTCTATTGTTCATTAGTACGTAGTCAGCTCGAATATGCTTCACAAGGAACCCCTGTCATGATAAATATAATTATATAAATATTATATTTATCATGACCTTGAAAGGTCCCAAAATAAATTCTTTCATTTTATAAATTTCAAGCTAAGATATTGAGTCCTGACCATGTGCATAATTATATTGTGTTTATGTTTGCTTCAACCATCATCTGACGCCTGTTCGAATCAAAAGAGAGGTAGCTGATTTAACCTTTTTAAACAATATTTAATCTGATAGGATCGATTGCCCTTCACTATTGTGTCAGGTACGTCGTATGACTCCTCTAAGTTTAGCTTCTCGTAGAAACAGTCTTCAACACGTTATGAAACGAACTATCGTGAAAACTCGTTCTTTATCCGCACATTTATTAAATTTAACCTGAACTATTCTGCAAACTTCGACTTATTAATGACAAGGCAACTTTTGCTTTGAACAATTTTATTTCAATATTTCATAATTTTACTAAAATAAAATATAGTAGAGTAGAACAGAGTAGAGTAAAGAAAAACAAAATAATTATGTACTACGGCAATATTAAACGCAGGTAAGTAAAGTTTGGAGGTTTGTAGGGCATCTCCGGAACTACTGATCCTATTACAAAAATTATTTCATCATAGCAAAAAAGATGACTATAAAATATCACAAGCAGAGCGCGATCCGTTCCGGCGATCCAAAGCTGCGTTACTATGAACCTTGTGGCGCGGCAATACGATTCGCGGTCGCGCGTTCTCGGGGGCTGAACCCAATAATTATCGCAATAAGATGTCACGGTACGAGTACGTGGCCTGATCGCATTCTGATCATTCATCTGATCGTTCTTTGTACTTCTGTAATGCATTGCGATCTATCGCATGCAGTAGGGAAGCAGACATACAGGGGCATGCTTGCTTCGCTACTGCAAGCAAAATCACCTTATTTTGTTATTTTTCTTCTACACGTACAAGTCCGGAGGCAACAGCTAACCGTAAGTACCTGAACTAATAATGATTGATAATGCACTGAATTATCAATTATTATTGTGGTATTTAGGGTAATTACTGAAAATCATATAAAACTGTACAATGACTTTTAAACATCTATCACCTTGTACCTGAAACGCAGTGTACAGTGGTATACATTGATCAATTTTCTAAAGTAAGATGTTAGGGACTTACAAATTTGTAATGTTGTTATTTAACTTCGTTATCTATTTCACAAATTTAGAAGCAGTTGATGAGGCAAATAGGGTTAGTACAAGAACTTTGAATAATATGAATTGTTATTTAAACTAGTATACTAGATGTACTTGTAGTAGGTACATGCATTAAATTAACTCATAATTCTAACTCAGTCTGGGTACTCTATAGTTACATAATACTTCAATAAGTATATAAGGATTATTAGGATATTTAAAAAAAAAAAAAAACGCTTGAAATTTGTGTAACATCATGTGTGTGTATTTCTCAATATGTGATGGTTGTGTGGTCAGAACAGGTACGTCAGTACTGAGCGCCCAGTAATGAAGTGGTTCAATCCGAAATACTTCAGTTACGCGAACCTGACCGCGCAGCGATACAGTCGCCAGGACCCCTTCTACTACCTAGGGTTAGAACTCGAAACGATCCGGCCTATTATAATTTACAATAACATCTCTGTAAGTTATCTGGAAACCTCAGATCAACCTAGAGAGTAAGATGGCGCACGGCGTATGATCTCAGTGAAGCCAAAAACCATCCAAAAACTACGCTACTGTCGTATAGGTGCACAACACTCACACATTGACGCAAAAAAAACTACGCTACTCGCTTGGTCATTCTTACCTCGACATTATGTGCATTGGTTTATGGTATAATTTCGTATACTTAAATATCCATAGTGCATTATAAAAGTGTGGCCAGGACTACATTTTGAGGTTCTTTTTAAAAACTGTGCAGTTTCTTTACAAGTCAATTTTGGAAAAGCCGTAACATTAAACTCTTACAAATATGTGACGTTTTAAAATATTAAATCTTCTAAGGTTATATATTGGAACGGAAATGGCTAACGTAGAGTTTGGGAATTAATATTCGTTTTTGTGCAATTGTAAATGATTTCATGGCAACATTACCACGCACACACATTGAAAAAGAAGTGACTTCAGAGAGAAATAACGCAGTGTTCCATCTTTTCCTCTAGATTGATCTGAGCTGGAAACAAAAAAAAATGGCGACAGTGAAGATTGACAGTGAAGTTGAAGATTGTGACAGTGATTTTGATTGTCGTTCCTTCCACATCCAAAATTGATATTTAAAATGTGTGTTTTTTGTTATTATTTTTTATATAACCTGTTGCCCTAAACCTGAGGGGAGTGGAGTGGGAGGATGAGGAGGGGGAGTGGGAAAAACACTAAAATAGCAATTAAAATCAAATTTCTTTATTTAGCGAATAGTACATAGGCAAGTTGTATACGCTGAGGGCCCCAAACTCGGCGTAGCCGGTATCTTGGGGTCCGATCAAAGCATTACCAAAGTAGAGTGGTCGCTTGTATCCGTATAATCAATATAATATTTACAATGCTGCATTTTTTTCTTTTCAGATACGTTTTGTTTTCTACGAACTATTGTCAAACCGGTACAAGCCTTCGTTTGTGGATCTACGATTCTCAGTATGCGATTTGATCGAAAAAGATGTCTTCTTTGCTTTCTCTTAGCAAGTTTTTTCCACATCCTTGCCCCTTAGAGTCAGTATGTATTTATATGTATTATACACATACTTAAATAGAATACGTAGCCTACTAATAATGTCTTATTCTAATTGATACCTGTAACTTTTAATAGTTTCTTTGTAAACGAAGCTTTAAAGTTTCGCCATATTCGTCTAACTGTATATCTACCTGTTGGTATGCCATAGTAGGGTTTTATTTATTTACACAGTAGGGACTTTAAAGAATAGGTATTTTTTTAACTTTTTCGTCTGAAATTTTTACCATCAGGAAGATAGATAATACTTAGATGGATATTTAACACCCAGACATAGAACAAACACAAATGTTCATCACATAAATGTTTGTCCTAGGTGGGAATCGAACCCACGCCCCCAAGCTCAAAAGGCAGGTTCACTACCAACTGAGCCACCAGGGCAATTATTATTTATATTTATGTTAAAATTAAGTTTATATATTCGTTATTTTAAGGTGGTGAAATCGGGGGTCAGGAAGTTGTATTAATATCGGAATTTCGGAAGTAACTAAAACTAACACAAGTGAAAGAGAAACGGAAACAGGTTTTATTTAGAACTGTACGAGTCCGGGGGCAACGACTACTTTAGGGATAAACGTTATGTACACAATTGAAAATGCGGTGCCTTTTTGGTAATTGCTGATAATTGTAGCTAATAACAACCGCTCAATTACTTTACAATATCGATCCACTTTGTACATTTTGGATCGCAGTGTGCAGTGGTATAAATTCACCAGTTTTTAACATTAAATTAAAGCAAAATGTTCGGAATTTACAAATATTTAATGTTGGTCTTTAACTTCGTAATCTATTTCACAATTTTAAAAGCAGTTGATGGGGCAAATGTGGCAAGTACAGAAACTTTGACCATCGGATACATCCTACTAATATTATAAACGCGAAAGTTTCTATGAATGGATGGATGGGTGGATGTATGTTTGTTTACTACTCATTCACGCCAGAACGGCTGAACAGATCTGGATAAAATTTGGCACAGATATAGATTATGGTCTAGAATAGCACATAGGATACTTTATAACCGCGGGTGAAACCGCGGGGCGCAGCTAGTTTACGTTATACATATGAAACTGTTAGGTTTCATCTATACAGAATCATAGATAACTAATAACATAATAGTAGTGGTATCTTAGACTAATATACTACTACATTAGTCTTAGAGTAATTTAGTATGCTAGTAGCATGATCAAAAAAACAAGGGCTAGCATTCAGCAAACACATAATGACGTCATCATCATCCGTCTCTTTCGAACTTGTTGTACACGACTTATTGCAGTCTTGCTCAAGCATTTATTGACGTCACTACGTGTTTCTGAATGCTATACCTGGCGGAGTATATTATTATACCATGGCTGTTAGTTTAGCATATTTTGGGGGCTGAGCTACCCACGTCCGTAGGAGTGTACTGTATTCTGATTCCCTGCACGTGGTCCCCGGGTAGTGCTAACCGGTTAGCAAACTGGTTAACCGGTTAGGCTTCGGCCGTGGCTAGTTACCACCCACCGGACCAAGCCATGCCGTGAAATGACCTAGTCGTGTTTCGGGATGTAGTCCGGTGTAACCGTTCCAAAGACGGGTCTGAGCAGTAGCGCACTTGTAGCGCTTCACCACGACCACAACGTCGCTTAACATCAGGCGAGTTGGTGGTCAAACGCCGACCTACTCTACATAAAAAAAAAATATATATTGTTTGACTTGTTCAGTTAAAAATGAAGCAGTAGTTACCTGTTTCTAATTCACCAATTAAACTGTCCCTTGGCAAGTCATTTTAAGTTAATTACATTTATGGTTATGTCGCCGCCAACTAGTTTAATCAGCCATTAAATTAACAGCCTAGCCTTTTTACTAATCAGCGCCGTTCAACTAGCTTCCTGATTATCAGCCATTCATTCAAACGGCTAGGCAAAGTGGCTTGGATCAACAACGTTGACTACTTGCCTAGCCAAGTCATTTAAGTAAAGGAAGTTCCGGATTGCTATAAAAAAACAACCACGAACCAACCAATCCAATTCAAGTCGGATTTGCCCTGATAAAGGAGTCAGCCAGGAGAGTTTATAGGTTACTAGCTGCGCCCCGCGGTTTCACCCGCTGTTAAAAAGTATCCTATGTGCTATTCTAGACTATAATCTATCTCTGTGCCAAATTTCATCCAGATCTGTTCAGCCGTTCTGGCGTGAAAGAGTAACAAACATTCATCCATCCATCCATCTATCCATACATACAAACTTTCGCGTTTAGTAGGATTATAATTTCATGTTTCTCAGATTAGTAGGATTAGTAGGATTATAATTTCATGTTTCTCAGATTAGTAGGATTAGTAGGATTATAATTTCATGTTTATCAGAATTGCGGTTTGTTTCACGAATTTTCGTTTTTTTTTATCATAATTAATTCAAAATACATTTCTTTGGTCAAAAATAGTTATACTGGCAAATAATCACTCTATTGTATGAATGTCCTAAGCATCAGTCAGCTAGTTTATTAAATGTTGTATTCGACTCAACAGCTAAACAGCAGGAAGCTAGTTGAACGGCGCCATTTAGTGAAACGGCTAGGCTGTAAATTGAACGGCTGATTAAGCAAGTTGGCTGCGACTGATAGATAAACTCTTTCTTTCTTTGCAATAAACGTTACTTAACTTCGAATACAGTGTTTTGTCAATAAAAAAAAAAATGCTTTTGGGCTTTTCAACCGCATGGTCATTATGTTGTCTTTATACAGCATGTTACAAAAACTCTGTTGTATAATTAAAGAGCATGTACACACACTAATAAGTATTCATTCAACTAATATTATAAACGCGAAAGTTTGTAAGAATGGATGGATGGATGGATGTTTGTTACTCTTTCACGCCAGAACGGCTGAACAGATCTGGATGAAATTTGGCGCAGAGATAGATTATAGCACATAGGATACTTTTTAACCGCGGGTGAAACCGCGGGACGCAGCTAGTGCAAAATACAAAAAAAATGCACGTTAAAAATGACCGGTTTAAAAACTCCGATGCGATTAGTGTCTGCGTTCGCGCTTTTAGCAGGGCGGAACGCGATGTGTGCTCAAATTTGTATAGTTAATATTTAATTTAATCTAGCATAATTGCATTCTCATGTCGATACTGGATGCGCATCTCGCGGATACAACAGGGTTTTGTAACACCCTGTACATTACATTGATTTGGCTCATAGACGAGCATAGGCAACTTTAAATCAAATCCTAGCAATTATCGCCCAATAGCATTGTTGCCTTCTAAAATATTTGAAAAAGCAATGAGTAATCGAGTCTACTCTTTCTGTGAAAAGTATAATATCTTTGCTGTAAATCAATACGGTTTTCGTAAAAATAAGTCAACCACCCTGGCGGTTTTCAAATACATGCAGGAAATACTCAAAATCTTAGATAGAAGACAGTGTGCAGTCAGTATGTTACTCAATATGACCAAAGCATATGACAAAGTTATTTTTGAAATATTGCTAAACAAACTATATGGTGTAGGAATTCGAGGTAGGGCCTATGAGTGGTTTAAATCCTATCTAAAAAATCGTAAACAATTGGTAGAAATCATACATAACAATCATAATAACGGGACGATAGAGAATATTCGCTCGGACACCATTGTATTAAATAACTCTATCCCCCAGGGAAGTGTTCTTGGTTGCCTAATCTTCCTCATAATCTCCCTAAAATTGTCATTGAGCCCTGCGTTTGCTTTGCAAATGACATTTCCTTGCTTACCGCAACAAAAAATGAAACAGCTTTACACAACAAACTATCCACGACGCTCGATAAAGTGACCGATTGGATGCAAAAACATAACCTTGAGTTAAACGTATCCAAAACAAAAATTATTACATTCCATCCATATCAAAACTCGCCACTTCAATTTAACTTTTCATTCCACGGCACTAATATAGAAATTGTTGAAGAAGCCACTCTTTTAGGAATTAATATCGATACAAATGTAAACTGGCTTTCTCATGTTATGAAAGTTAAAGTCTAAACTTTCGTCTCTCATTTATGCCCTTCGTGAAATAAAAAAGACTACAGATTTGAAAACTGCGATCGCCACATATTACGCAAATGTCCACTCGAGATTATGCTATGGGATTATACTATGGGGTTATAGCACTGGCGCAAGCGATTTATTTATCATGCAAAAAAAAGTCATTCGAATCTTAGCTAACATAGAACAAACAGATAGCTGTAAACCATACTTTATTAAATACAAATGACTGAGCATGCCATGCATTTACATTCCTAAAATTTCTAAGTTTGTGAGGAATAACCCTCATTTAAATAAAACACGTAAGGATATTAATCGAAATCTTCGCCACAGAGACCGGTTGTTGACTCACAAGAGTCAATTGCGGATGCACTCGTCTAGCACATTACCTATGTCTATTAAAGTTTATAATACGAGTAAGTTACCAGCAGAATTGCAGTGTGAAGGTGATTTCATAAAGTTTAGTAAAAAATTGAAACAATATCTTAATCTCAAAGCATATTATTCAGTCGACGAATTTCTAAATGAAATAATTAAGTAGGTTTTTTTTGACAATTTATAGTTGAAAGTTTTCGATTTTGGACATATGTAATATTTTTCTAAATAAAGTAGCCTCCTCCTCTCTACCAAATCTTGCAGAGCCCGACAGGGTCCATTAGACTATGTACTCATATTTTTAACATCTTGTACTGTATGGTTGCAAATAAAATATCTTGAATCTTGAATCTTAATATTATTCAGATTTTATTTGTTCCTTTTTTTGTTTTAGCGTTTATCATCACAATTTTTCAAATCAAACTAGGCGTAAACAACATACTTATTTTCGTTGATTTCGTGATAATAAGGCCTTAATCTGTGATGTGTGGTTTTCAGATCAGATACGTCAGTACTGAGCGGCCAGTAGTGACGTGGTTCAATCCGAAGTACTTAAGGTATGTGAACATCAGCGCGCAGCGGTACAGTCGCCAGGACCCTTTGCATTACCTAGGAATACATTTTGAAATGCTCTGGCCCATTCACAATAACATCACAGTAAGTTAAAAAAAAAGTTAGAAAAGGATTCTCGTTTTTTTTTTATAATTAACATAATTTTCATAATAATTATGTATTAAATTAATGAATGAGAGTTAGTAAAGGATGACTGATAAATGTATGGATGAAGTAAAAGGCTGGCTGGCCGGCTGACCGGCAAACTGAACTGACGACAGTGAATTAATTTTCATTATTACCATTCCCTTCACATCCTCAAATGATGATTAAAATAAATGTTAAACGTTAATAAAAAACACACATTATATTAATGTGTGTTTTTTAATAATGTATTGTAAAGCCCGTTACCCCGTAGCCCGGTTTTAGAGGGGGCAATGGGACCTACTCATTAATAAAGTATTTTTTCAGGTCCATTACGTTTTCCACGAACTATTGTCAAACCAGTACAAGCCTTCATTTGTGGATCTACGATTCTCAGTATGTGATTTGATTGAAAAGGATCTCTTCTTTGGACTATCTTTTACCAAGTTTTTTCCACATCCTTGCCCCTTAGAGGCAGTATGTATTTATATTTTACACATACTTATTAGAATAGAAAACCTACTTCTCATAATGTCCTACTCTATGATGACTTAAGAGTCCGGCGACCTAACTAATTTCGACCTAGGTGACCTAGACTAACTTCGCATTGGCTTAAGGTATTCTATAGGCATTTCGTCTAGAAGAAGAAGACGAGCGAAGAGAGCGAGTAATGATACTGATGAGCCTCTAAATTTACCTACAGAGTGACAAAGTGCAATTTCAATTTTTTTATGACTTTTGCACTACTGTAATCATTCTTAAATGACTAAGAATTTCCCTTATATAATGGATTCATTTAACAGCTAATGATGTAGACAACTTCCCTATGTAATGGAATTTTTGATTTGCTTTGTCTACCTATTGAATAAATTAGTCGAAAGTAACCCCTTAAAATGCGGATATTTTTCATAGCTCTATTTTCGTTTACGTTTCGAGAACGTTTTAAAAAAAACAAGAACATAGGGGCGAAGATATTGTTAATTTAATTGTACATGCTAAATTTCACCATAATCTGACAAACGGTTTTCAAGAAATTTGAGTAGCACGTTTGTATGGAAATTTCAGAACGTCGCGGCCCTAATCACAAACGCTGGACAGACGCCGGACATCGAAAATATTTTTGCTGAAGCTGAAGCAAACCTAGATCCTTCGCTTGATAACGCTCACTTAGTCGATAACTTTATAGACTGCATGAGCGAGCGTTATAGCGAGTTTTGTGAAGTTTGGTTTAGGCCCTGAAATTTTTACAGCATCTTTCAATGCTCTCATCTTAGATTTAAAAATGGTCTATGGTTTTTTAGGGTTCGTACCACTTATATAACATGACGGTGCCGTTGAAGAACATTCCCTATAATTTTCCTTTCACCAAGGGCCGCGTTGAGGCAAACTTCACGTCTCCAACACACGAACTGGGCCTCAGCTGCCATGTGGACGTGGAAATTAAGACGCTCAGAACACGGAAGATTAAGATATTGTGATAATAAATAATCATTTTATCCCAACCAGTATTTTTTTTTGTGCACCTAAATTTTTATAACGCAATCAGTACCGTAGGCGTACAGTAGTACAGTAGATTATATTTCACTGAACAAACAACTATTTTATGTTTCTGTTAATCCATCCCTAAACCAAACATTTAACATATCGTCACGCCTTTCCCCCGAGGGGGCTGGCAGAGGTGTAATACACACCCACACTTCGCCGGTCAAAATTCAGTCCCAAATGTGACAGCCTGTCACCATACACCGGGCTCCAGTCATGTAGCAGATGACATACAATACGCACATATGTTCACACAATGAACAAATTGGTGCGTGCCGTCGGCTGGGTTAAAACCCTTTGGCTTTGGCTTATCCCCAAATTCAGAAATAAATATCCACCTTGTGATAACTTTACATAAATATTTAAGCTTTGACTTTAATTTTAACTTTACAAAATAAACTTTTAAATAAATAACAGGTACGTAGCTGGCGGCCGGGCAGCGCTTCGTGTTGCCGCTGCCCAGCCGGGTCCATAATAGGGTAACCTATCGCTATGTTTCTAGGTCAAGTTATTTCGATGTTTTTATACCTAAGTGTATCAAACTAAAGAAAATGGTTATTTGACTTTCCAATAATCTATAAGTAAGTACCCATATAAAATTCGAGCATTGTAAATCGGGCATACAGAATAACTGCACAAGGCGAGGTGGTGCTGCTGGCTGGGTCCCGGGTCCCGGGTGGCTATAATAACAAATGATTAAACCTTAAATTGATGTTGTGTCGATAATCTTTTTTATCTTGTTTATCAGTCTCCTAAGGTAACGAGAAAAATAGTCTAAGATAACGGTTATATACTATAGTTACCCGATCTAGCTCCGAAAACAAAATAAAAAACTGTTCGAAAATTTAGTTTCGCGCCATGCACTCATGTACCACGTACCGCCTTAACTAGTAATAAAATAACAAATCTGAAATCAGACACGAGACATCAAAATTATCGATAACACCTATAGTTACACGTCACAGTTGAATATTATGACACTTAAAATAATAATAGTTCAAAAATCTCTTATTTTAAAATAAGTTTTAATGTCATAAAACATATTTTCTTTCTTACATATAAAAACATATACTTAAACATACATAAATATAAACATAAACATACTCATACTCATACTCATTTATTTATACGATTAGTATACGTCAAAGGCTAAAAATCAATTAATTTACAATCGTAATAATAAAAAATTAATTGAATTCATATAGTAAATGTCATAAAATAATAATAATATTCAATTTAATAAATTAGGTATCCTAGGATATCATTTTTCGTATTAAGAATTCTTTTTCAATGTCATAGAACGCTTGACTAATCAGCCAGCTTTTCAGTTTGGTCTTAAATAAAGTTAGGTTGGAAGCCTCAATAATGTCTACGGGAAGTCATATATAAACATATAATATAAACATATTATGTTATTTCGTTAGTTCGATGGAAATCTTGTAATCGAGTCAAATGGCTTCTCAGTGAGCTTATGAACTCTCTATTAACTAAGCTTTATAAAAAATATATTATAATTTTATGGTCTACATAAGGTCACTTTGACTAGTGCTATTTAATAACTATAGGTACCTTTGTACAGCGAATAAACGACAACAATGTTAATCACAAGACCGTCAATGAATCAGCCTGCCTTTTATAAAGATAAAATCTATAAAATTAATCTTCTAATTTTATTTCTTCTCTAAGTACTTTTATAAAAAAAAACTGTATGTAACCATGCGATGTCTGTTTATTGATTTTTTTTTGAGAAATCGTTTTTTAAGGAAAGTCGAAACAGTTTTCGAGTCAATTCATTGATTATTATAAACGTGTTTCACAAAATATTCAATAGATGGCGTGCCACACGTTTGGTTTCGGTAAATTGCTATGGTCTTATTTATTGAAAATATTTACAGATTCCTTTACCCATGCACAGTAGTTTTATTTCGACCAAGGAATTTTCACCCTTAGCGACACAGTACAGTTTTATGAAAAACGTTTAAACTTTGGTAGACCATAGAAATCGGTTTTCTAGAAACGGAGCTATCACGAAAATTCAGTTAAAATCTTAGAACGCTAACAATAGCGTGCAGACACCGATACGTCATTTTTAGGGTTCGGTACCCAAAGGGTAAAACATGACCCTATTACTCCGTTCCGCTGTCCGTCCGTCTGTTTGTCTGTCTGTCTGTCCATCTGACCAGGCTGTATCTCATGAACCGAGATAGTTAGACAGTTGAAATTTTTACAGATGATGTATTGTCTTTTTAACTTTTATTTATATAATTAACTGTTGCCGTTATAACAACAAATACTAAAAACAGAATGACTAAAGTAAATATTTAAGAGGGCTCCCATACAACAAACTTGTTTTTTTCAATAGACAATGATACGGAACCCTTCGTGTGCGAGTCCGACTCGCACTTGGCCGGTTTTCTTTTAAGCATCTGTTTTCAGAATGATAATGATGAGATTTTTAAGAGGTATTTTAAACCTAACTGCCCAAAAGCGAAGGTAGTTGTTTTACTTTAATAACTAGCCTAGATTACACAGAGATTAAAACCTATTGTGTCGGTCTTATATCTCGTACCGGACTATATGGATCCATAAAATAGCTTTTGCCTCCAGACGCAATTCAATCAATGATGCACATCTTTATTCTCATTAATGGAGATTATGTACACAATTGAAAAGCGGTGTCATTTTTGGTAATGACTGAAAATTATGCGAATTTGCACAATGAATTTTCATCGTAGGTCACCTTGTAAGAGCTGAAATGCAGAGTGCAGTGGTCAGGACAGACTACACCAGATTGACCAAATTGACCAGTTTTCGAAATTACAATGTTTAAAGTTTACAAACTTGTAATGTTGATCTTTAACTTCGTTATTTATTTCGCGATTTTAAAACCAGTTGGTGGGGCAAATTTGGTAAGTAAAAAATCCCTGAATTGTCGGATACCCAGAATTCTACTTCGATAGTTAAGAAGAGTATGTTACTAATAACCTATTAAGTAGTAGAATAGCGTTAAATTAAATCATAGTATCTACTATTTAACTTCGTCAGATTTAAATGAACCTGTAGTAACCTGCTAGTTACTTAGATAACTAGT
This sequence comes from Peribatodes rhomboidaria, assembly GCA_911728515.1. NCBI lineage: Eukaryota > Metazoa > Arthropoda > Insecta > Lepidoptera > Geometridae > Peribatodes > Peribatodes rhomboidaria. Next base: position 13,883,376 of record OU452175.1, read on the forward strand.
AGCTTTGTGAGCTATAGACCTTGCGGGCGAAATCAGGGGGGATATTCCTGCGCGTGAGATGAGATGAGATTTTATCTTGGTCACTCTCACACCTATGACGTTTCAAACGAGAGCAACAAGGAAGAAAAAAGGTCAGATGAAAATCTCAAATCTCCGAATAGGGCCACTGTTCTTCTTTACAGATCGCATTTTTCAACCGATTTTCGTAAAATTATGTGAGCAGGTTCGATAATGATCCATTTTTTAATTTTTCAAAATGGCCGAGATATGATTATTTTTGGGAAAAAAACACATCTTTGCCATTTAGAAAAATTTGCAAAAACTGACTCGGTAAAAAAAGCCTAAATAATTATTGAACCTACTCACAAAGCTTTAAGAGAATCGGTTGAGAAATGCGACCTGTAAAGGACGACAGAGCCGGGCATCCGTTATTGACATGGCTATGTTATAGCACGTATGTGACTCCCAAACCCAAATTTTCTTTTGAATGTCCGGTTGTAGGGCGGACAGTACAACCAATATACATAATTATTTATAAAAAAACCACTAAAGAAGACGTGTCTTCTTACGTCCTGAGTAGGAAAGTGACGTAATTTGAGCCCATTATCCATTTGATCGACTTCAAACTTACATTTCTTGTAGGCCCATCTTTTTATTTCGTTTTGGTCAAAGAGTTCTACAACTAAACTGTACTGTAATAAGTACACGTCATTTATTAGATTAACAGATTGATAGAGAGACAAACTCTTTACGTTTCACATCAGATAATACAAACAAAAAGATAATTAAGCTCAGAACTCTGTAGTGTTAACAATTCATGCGTAAAGTGCCTATACTATTTTGTGTGTATGTATTTTGCTTGATTTAGTTATGGTTGTGTTGTTTTCAGATCTGGTACGTCGCTACTGAGCGCCCAGCAGTGACGGGCATCAACCCCAATTACGTCAAGTATGCAAACCTGACCGCCCAGCGGTACAGCCGCTGGGACCCCTATTACTACCTAGGGATGCACTCCGAAATTATCTGGCCTGTTCACAATAACGTCAATGTAAGGAATCTGGTAAAACTTTGTTGCATGCTTTTTTAATTGTCATTATTTTAAAACAAATTGTATGAATAAGACTAAAACGGTTATAGCGGTTAAGGACGACCGATGAAAGGATGCGTGAAAGGTAGCCGACTGTCCGGCGCGGGTGGTGGCGCACTGAGCTGACACATTGAATTTCAATTTTTATTATCATTCCTTCCATTACCATTAAAGGATGTGTGTATTGGTTGTTTTTTTAAGCCCTCAGGTTTTAAGGTGGGCATCGGGACGAACCCTTGAAAAGCAATTAAGATTACAGAATTTTTAGCACTGCATTTTTTTCAGGTACATTTCGTTTTCTACGAACTGTTGTCAAACCGGTACAGGCCTTCATTTGTGGACCTACGGTTCGCAGGATGCGATTTAGTTGAAAAGGATCTCTTCTTTGGGGTATCTTTCAGCAAGGCTTTTACCCATCCTTGCCCGATAGAGCCAGTATGTATTTAGATTATACACATAAGTACTTCTTAGAATACCAAACCTTCTGCTCATAAAGACTCATTCTAGTCAATGACTTTATCGGCCGAGCGAGCGTTAGCGAGCGAAGCCTCCATGCTTCAGCTATCTATGGCTTAGCCTACCTACTAAAAACCCTAAAGGTGTTCCACTTCTGCGCAAAATGTTAGGGCTAAAGAAACGCTCTCACACACAAACGCAGCCTCGACAGCGCCAGGTTTTCGAGTATCTTCTCGAACTTGCGCCTCTCCCTCTTGACGACGAAGTGTCGAAACATCAGATACATCGTCATCGTTCACATTGGGGACCAACGCAGCAAGTGGACGCCAGACAACACCTGTGTCTAGGCACCCATGGTCCCCATGCGACGAGTTAGATATAAGTAGCCCAATCGCCTGCCACTTTGGCCGCTAGGGAGAGTGGTAACAACACACCGACATACATTTTCCCATGCGGCCTCACCGCATCCTCTTTTGGGCTGAGAAAGATAGGAAAAGTGGTAACAATAAACCAACAGTCCTCTCCCGCCGCGGCCCCAGCCTTCGGCTACAGTGTCTCTCATACGGCACTGCAGCCCGCATCAGTTGTGGGGCTGCCCATACAGACCCACGTCATAAATAAGCAGTTTCATAAAATAAAACCTTACCCTAAAAAGCAACTTTGGTATCGGCGGTGGTACGACTAGGGGTACCACGGGTACTAAACGACTCTTAGGTGATACATCTTACTCGTGGCGCAAAATTTAAATTTCTAACAGTTTTAAAGCTAGATCGGGTAACTACATATTTGACGTGATAATGGATTTTGCTTTGATTTGATTATTCTTCTCGTTATTTTACAGACACATTGGATAATACACCATGTAAGCTAGGATCGTCAGTTTATCGGTTAATTTGCTTATTTCACTATCTGATTGCATTGCTGTTTAATATCTCTACAAAATATATATAGTAAGGTAAATATAGTAAATGATGTACGATGACCCCAAATTTCATCATTACTGAATTACTGAGCTACCCGGTCTAGCTCCAACAAAAACTGTCTGAAATTTAAATTTCGGGCCATGAGCAAAAGGTTGAGCCCTAATTATATTTTATTCTGCGCCCCCACTGATGTTCTTCTTTATATGTAGGTATTCAATATCATTCGGAAACGTTTCCGTTCGTATTCCAAAAAACTTAAACTGAAGTTATTCGAATATATCTCTATAGATCTCAGTCCATATTCATAAGTTTTAAAATATGATTAATTCTTCCGATCGGATTTATACTCGATTCCCTATTTCGAAATGCATGAAAATAGACTGAAATTCGAACAAATTGAGTTTGAAATTTGTGGGATCCGATCGGAAACGTTTCCGCAAACGTTCGCACGAAATAGTGGAAGGGGAGTTAAATTTTTAGATACAATTATCATTATTAAAATTGATATTACATAAAATATTCATGGGTTTTAGGGTATTTACCACTTTGAAAACATGACGGTGCCATTGAAGCACCTTCCTAATAACTTCCCCTTCACCAAGGGCCGCGTCGAGGCAAACTTCACGGCTCTGAACAACGAGTTGCTCCTCGGTTTACGTGTGGACATGGAAATCAAGGTACTCAGGACTCGCAAGAAGAATCAAAAGTAGAAATTAAGCTTGATATTATTGAACTATGATAATATTTGTTTCGGTTTTGGCGCTTTTTAACTTCTCTAAACATAGCAGTATGAATGCCTCGCATGCCGGATGTGGTACGTGAGCCAAATTATTTATGTTAATATGTAATTATTATTAAATTATAGTATTATTATGCATAATTTTATTGTACACATTAAAGGCCGTCACAAACAAAAAAGATGCTAGTATTAGAAGTAATTTTATCAAAGATAAATAAAATATTTAATTGCTTTATTTATAAGAAAGACACCGTGAAACCGATAGGTATGTTCTAATATTAATAATTTGACAGACTTGTGACATCCACCAACCCGCACTAAACCAGCGTGGTGGATAACGGTGAAGGGTAGGTTGATGTCCCTACAGTGTGAAATAAATAATAAAAGACTATAATGATAAACAGACTTCGCATTAGCTAAAGGCTTCCTATTGTCATTTGACTTAGATGGAGACGACGAGCACATTATACTTAGAATAATGAGAATTTTCCTAATATTATGGATGTGGATTATGGATGGATGGATATGGATTATTTTTTAAAGACCTTTAACAAATGTGGTTGTTTATAGCTATCTTTTGAGGGTATTTTTTTAAACTAACACACTATTTCACGAAAGAAGATATTAACCCTTATTTAGTTACACATACCTACTTACCAAATTTAATTACAATCTGATAAGTAGTTTCCAAGAAATTCGACAAGAGCGTTTGTGTTTGATTCTTCGGATCAAGATCATAATAGCATCTTCATCACAAGTGACGGCCTAGATCTTTGGTTTGATTTCCAGAATAAAAATGTATCTTGTGTAAGTGTTTTTTTTTTTAAAATGACTTTGCTTTCTTGTCGTTTTTAGGGTTCCGTAGCAAAATGGTACAAAGGAACGCTTATAGTGAGACTTCGATGTCAATCTGTCTGTCTGTAGGTCACTATCGATTATTTCAGAAAATATATAAGCTAGCGACTTGACATTTGGCACAGGTGTAGGTATAACGTTAGTGGCTACAAGGTGCAGATTGTTTTTTTTAAAAACAATCTGCACCTTGTAGGAGGAGGAGAGGGTAAAAAAATATCCTTCGCAATAAGTGGGGGTGGGGTATCATTTGAAAGGTCTTAATTTAAGAATTCCAAGCAATGTTTTTACATTTTCTCTAATATTTATTTGTAATTTAAAAAATAAACTGAAAAAAATGACCGCCCCTCCCTTCTTATCTCCGAAGTTTATGAACGACATAATCTGAAACAATTAGTATTTATTTAACAACAACAGGTAGTTATTTAATCAGTCAAAGTTTACAGGAAAAATATAGAGAAGTTTTAAAATAAACAGTTCTAAAAAAAATGCTATTATTTCCATGTCTCTTATTACAAACTTATAAAGTGTTCGCCATTGAATTTGAGGGATAGTCACTCCATTCAGTTCAGCTTATGTATTAGTATTTTTTTTAAATAAATATAATTTTAAGCGTCTATGAAGTACTTAGTTTCATCGCAGTTGCATCGCCACTTTTTATTTGGGCGTTAGTTGCGTTCACAACGCGTTCTGTAGCGATGCTGTTTTGCGTCAGCCGCGCTACAAGCACGCGAATGTAATGCCAAAGTCGCAAAACAAACGAAAAACAGACGCTAAGCAAACGACATTGTGTTATACAAATCTTAAAAATCATTTTTTAAAGAAATTTCTATATAAATGAAGTAAAACATAACATACCTATCTAATAAGTAATAATAATTATTGTAATTATGGTCACTTTGACTAAACTCGTGCTGTTTAATACCATTGCACAGCGAATAATTTAAACAAAATTGTCAATGATGAGCCTACCGCTTAAAATATAATAACTAACATAAATGTAAATGACAAATTTGACTTAACGAGCATGCGTACAACTGCAAACGGTTAAAAGGTGAACTTGAAAAAGAGGTGACTTTGTTCACAATACAAAATGTTCAACTCAAAATACCATTAATTTAAATAACTTGCATAGAGTTGAAACTTGGTACGAATGTTGGGAACATTAAAAATACAATATAAATCAAATTTGAAAAGTCCTTATCTATCCCACATCTACAAAAAAAAATTCAACGTCAAAGTTCAAAAATATGGGTTTTTTGCATTAATCAGATAAACGGTAGGTAAATTTCATCACAAAAATAATATGTTAGACAAAATGATAGATCATGATTACTGTCTACAAATATTGTTCTGACACTCTTTCCCCTAAAATTCCCCTTTTTTGAGATATAGCAGGTCGAAAGGTTAATAAAGTTGATTTCGCATAATATCCACTTTTCCATGCCAACTGTGAGGTGGTGGATTTGGCACAATTAAAAAAATCAAGAGTTTTTAAGATCGCTGATTCCGATAAGCTCCATAAGCGCTGTAAAATATGACTCCTTGTGGGTCAAATCAGAGCAAAAATGACGACAGGTGATGATAAATAGATAAACACTTTATTGTTCACACCAGAAATAACAAAACAAAAGAAGAGAAAAAACTTGCACTGTAGTTCAACAACTGGCGGCCTTATCACTAAGAGCGATCTCTTCCAGGCAAACTTAGGATGATGATGACAGAATCTCATCTATCTCAAAAAGGGTAAGAGATAGAGAGGCATTGTTCACTTATAAAAGGGTAAGAGATAGAGAGGCTTTGTTCACTTATACAATGTAGAAAAACTACGAATGATTGTAACCTTAAATGTATATTTTGACCAGACTAATAAGAGTCATCAGCGTTTAGAGCATGCTGGCAGAGCGTTAACCCATTGAACGATAATGATATTTTCTTTTTACTAAAACAGCATGCTACACTATCACTAGTGTCATCGGCTATGAAATCTGAGTGAACCGCTGGTAAGACTATTGCTACAGTATAGATGTTTGAATTGAAACGACCTTTTAAAAAGGTAACGACACTATGCCTGTTGACGCCATGTCATTGTACAGATTAAATCTCTATAGTAAGTAGGTATCGTTTACCAAGCAATATTAAAGTACTAGATTAAAACTCGGCTTCGCTCGATTGAAATGTGACAATACACATGTAGGATAAGATAATAATGTAGATAAGTAGATATTTCTGTAGTTATCGGTTCTCAAGGAATATTAAAGGCAAAGCAAGGCACAGGATTGTATAACAACGTTCATTGTGTTTAATAAATATAGTAAATTAAAACTGTGAAAAAAATACAACGCAATTACCCCACTTGACCCTATGCAATGTCTCGTTGTCAGTCGAACTACTTTTAAGAAAATGTCGGGCCATTAAGGCGGGCTAGCAAAAAATTTCTTCTAGAAGTCTTCATGGCGGAGCATAATGACATAGGACCAATGACTTAAAAAAAAAAAGAAAAATTATACCTTACTCTTTTTACAATCGTAAATTACAACGTGTTAGAAGGGGAGATCTAAAAGTTTGGCGGTGCATTTTAGCATCATAATCATTATGTAGGACATTGTTTAAACAACAAATTTCCTGTCAACTATTTAGACTGTCAATAGCGCTATTATAAAACGGAACGTTTATTATTGGCAAATGCACATGACGTGCGACGCCAAATTCCCCTGAATGGAGAGAAAGAAAAAAAAACGTTTACTACTCAAGATGTCATGCGGTGTCAGTCACGTTTCGTAAAAGTGGCCAATATGGCGACTGCGATTTGTCTTTCAGCACCATTAGAATTTAACAAAATACTCGACAATTCGAATTTTGCGGATATAATGTTGTCGACTCGAAATCTTATTTTTTTTTTATTTTTGAGGTAAGGTTTCGATCGAGCCTACCGTACCCCTTGACGAAATTATTAATCTTATACCTTTAAATGAGCAATTCTTGTATATATATATATATATATATATATATATAATTGGAATCTCGGAATCGGCTCCAACGATTTTCATACAAATTAGTATATAGGGGGTTTCGGGGGCGATAAATCGATCTAGCTAGAAATCATTTTTAGAAAATATCATTTTATTCGTGTTTTATCGATAATCAATCTCAACTGAAAAATATGACTCTTCCTGACATCTATTGGCGAATAATAATACTACTATTTTTTGTGAGCAACTAATTGCTTTAACGACACAACAGCAGATGCCGTTGTTAAGTAACACGAAGTCAATGAGTGTTTGCTTTGAGGTTACATTAAAATCAATTGTTTATTATCCAAAAACCACAATTAAAAAATAAAATAAAAATACCGAGCAAAGCTCGGCCATCCAGGTACTATAGATTAAACGATCATTGTTGACAGATATAATTATAATGTATTAAAATGAAAACTACTTTAATCAGATACTTTTCCGAATATATATTTCCAAATAGTTAAATACAACGTCTACACGACAAGCTAGTCACACGACCTCACGTCCGCCCGGTCCGAGACCGACTGCCTAGCCTAGTTGAAAACTACCTCGCTCTTCATCCCCTCTCCTACCCAAGGAGCGCCCCTCTTTACCGAAATCAACAGTCAGTACTGGGCGGACGCAAGATAGTCAAATGAGAAACTTCTTACAGCTATAAACAATTCTTGGTTTATTTTATTCATATAACATCTCACCTACTTATAATATCACATAACATTCAAGTCTCTCTCTGTTTCTCTCGACATCTCAAAGGCTTTTGACCGAGTCTGGCATGGTGGACTGCTGAATAAACTGCCTTCGTATGGGCTTCCTGCAGGACTGTGCACTTGGATCTCTGACTTTCTGAGGGACCGATCGTTGCGAGTAGTTGTTGATGGCTGCTCGTCCGATCTATTGGCAATCAATGCCGGTGTACCTCAGGGGTCTGTTCTCTAAGCAACACTGTTTTTACTGCACATCAATGATATGCTAAAACCCGGAATCTTTGGGTACGCTGATGACAGTACTGTTGTTGAGAGATATACGTCCAGTGCCCGAACCAGCAGTGTTGATACCCAACCGCAAAGAGAGGCTATGGTTGCCCGACTAAGCTCTTCCTTGAAAGCTGTATCAGACTGGGGCGACGCTAACTTGGTGAATTTCAATGCCACCAAAACTCAGTCGTGTCTGTTCTCCACAAAAAAGAGCCCATTTTCTCTGACGCCGACTTTCCGTGGTGCACCGATACCGACGGTTGACTGCCTTGAGCTCTTAGGTGTCCGGCTTACGTCTAATTTGAACTTTGGTTCATTCATTGAGTCTAAAGCCAAAGTTGCTGCTAAAAAACTTGGTGTCCTTTCCAAGGTTAGGCAATACTTCACTCCTGAACAGCTTCTTACCCTTTATCAAGCACAGGTTCGATCTTGTTTGGAGTATTGCTGCCACCTATGGCATGGCTCCGCCAAGTATCAGCTGGACGCTCTGGACTCCATCGAAAAGTCCATTGTCACACCGGCGTGAAGTGGCCAGCCTGTCGGTATTCTACAGAATACACTACGGCGAGTGTGCACAAGAACTGCACGACCTGATCCAGCCATCGCCGTTCTTTTATAATTGTACCAGGCGCACCAGTAAAAGACACCCTCTTATGGTGGAAATTCCGCTAAAACGCACTAAGCGTTTCAAGTCAACTTTTCTTGTAAGAACTGCAGAGGTGTGGAACTCGTTGCCTGTGTCTGTCTTTCCACCTAAATACAATCCGGGGGTGTTTAAGAGTAAAGTGAATAGGTATCTCCTAGGCAAGCGTGTTACACCTTCGATCACGTCGACGCTTCCCATCAGGCGAGTCAGTGGTCAAACGCATGCCTAGTCTGTTGTAAAAAAAAAAACCGAAATTGTTACGTACAAACTAGTCAATTTGTATTATCTATTAAATTAGTATAAACAACATGGACATATTGTATACATTGATTTGTATTGTAGACATTGGACATATGTATTTTAATACATAATCATTGGGATGTTCAGAGGATAGTCGGGACTATCCTGTGTATATATGTAGATACACAAGGTGTTAGACTAGTTTTACAAACCAGAAACGGATTAGGTTTTTTAAAAAAAGGTTAGTAAAAAGTTTTTCATAACAAATCCAAAACAAGATTTAATTCTCAAACCACCAACTTTGAAATTAATAAATCCTACAATGTCCGACACGCTCAACCACACCACCAAAAAAGATGGCGCGCTCCTCTCGGTGTTTCTCTGGCAAAGAGTTTCCCACCATGCAGGTCCCGTATTCGTGACGTCAGCAAGGAGGTTTTGCTTAACATTTCTCATACTAGTTTATTGTTCAAACCAGAAATGACAAAACAAAATTAAAATAATAACATTTTTTGATAATTTTTATTTAGTTAATAAGCCGTTTTAAACAGGTTTAATTAATGCAAAAAGTAATACGACAAAAACGGCTTATTTATTAATTATTATATTAAAGTACTTATGTAACTAAAGGTTTTTTATTTTAATTGACTTAGTTTGATAGTATGACTTGTTTGTGTGTATATTACTTGATCTATGATGGCTGTGTGGTCTTAAGATCAGGTAAGTACGCCACTACTGAGCGCCCAGCAGTGACGAGTTCAACCCTAACACGTCAGGTACGTGAACCTGACCTCACAGTGGTACAGCCGCGCTGACTCCTTCTACTACCTAGGATTTCACATAAAAACTATCTGACCTGGGGGGCGATTCAGTTAATCATAGCCGATGCTTAACTGAACCGTTGACGTTGCGTTTGTCAAAAAAAAAACGGCTGGTGAACGGCTCAGCATCACTAATGGTTCACAAGCGTGTGAGCTAGAGCTCGACCGCTGCTCTACCCGACTGAAAACGACTGACGTCACTGTTACGTAGCTAGGATGTTTCTGCGGGGCGTTTAGATGGGGCCACCTCAATTCCATAAAATTGTATGTAGATGGATGCATCTTATTACAATTGCAATATTACCTACACCAAAGATTTACTATATTATGATTTGCTGTTTAAATTATAAGATAGTAATCTCAAGGATGTAGGTAGTTAATAAAGGTATTAGTGTGGTGAAAACCTATTATTTTTACATTTAGTATCATCATGAGCATCGGCATATCTAATGTTGATCCATTTCAGAGCGTGAGCGTTCTACTGAACGATACATGACACGATCTTCTGCTTTAAGCGTCCACCTATGCAGCTGTTTGGCGCAGTTTGTCGCTCTACTCGATGGCAGGGTGCTCCAATCTACGTCTGGTGATTCTCGGTATCCACTCTTAAAATAATAACGGATATCGGTCTTTCTACGAGCACCACCATTTCCATATTTGCCACTTCAACTTGCTAAACCTTTGCTATGTTGGTTAATTGTCTTAGTTCTACGACGGATAACCTCATTTTGGATTTTATCTTTAAAAAAAACAATGCTCGCAGTGTTTTAAACCTATGAACTAGCTTTATTGGTTAGTGTCTTCGTTTCGGTGCTGTAATTTAATTAGCTCAACATTGATATGGAGAACGAAGCAAGAACCTACTTATATCTCATAGAGAAAAAGCCCTCTCCCCCTAACTGTACCTAAATACACCACTGATTTATTTAGCACAACGTCATTCATTCATATGGTTCCTTTGTCATTAACAAAGTGTCTGTCAATTTTGAGTGACAAAACCGAATTCCTTCTTCGAAAACAAAAAAAGAAACGAAAGCGCTGACCGTTCATGTGCCGCTAAGATGTGCGGTAACGAAACAGCTCTCGTACCTACATAGTTTTCTGTGCCAGTAATTTTCTAAGCTACATAGGCTAGATCTAGACAGACTAGGAATCAGCTACTACTAGTAGTAATTCGTCTCATCGTAACTCCTGCATAGGTATTCACAATCATTCAGGAACGTTTCCGTTTGAATACCAAAAATTTTAAACTCAAATTATTCGAATCTTAGCTGTTTTCATAAGTTTTTAAACGCAATTCATTCTTCCGATCGCATTTATACTCGATTCCCTATTCCAAAATGTATAAAAGTAGGGATCCGATCGGAAAAGTTTTCGAATCTGATTCTGAATAGCACCTCTGGACCAATTTTGTCTCACATTCGAACTTAAAAATTGTTTGCACGAACTACTTGCCTGCAAAATTTCATATAAAAATCGGATTGATCAAAGGGACATACTCAAGTTGTCATCGATCAAACAGGTAATGCCAACTTTTGCTTTCGCTCGATCAATAAATAGACGGAAATATTACTTTTTCTATCTCAGGACCTACTTACACGAATATAGAAGGTATATAGAAGGCTATATATTATTTGGACACCTACCTACAAAATTAACACACACCAAAAATCTACATTTTAAATTGTTTAATACATTAAATAAATAAATCACAAAGCTCACTAGCTATAACAAAGTCCGAATAAAGCTTTCATTTAACAGTATAGGCTACTTTTTAACCGTGAGGAACACCGCAAGGTGCAGCAAGGAATATCAATCATTATATTATCGATAACACACTTATTGTCTTTTTTTTATGTACTCGCTCTATTGTTGTGCTCTAGGCTTAGCAGAACTCGCATGCCTAAGCGACAGCCTTAGCGTTTTTTCATAGCTTCTGCTCCGTTTTTATTCAGTTTTGTCTGCTTTAAAAGCTTTAATAACATCAAAATCTATGGTATTTATTGAAGTCGCTCCGTATGTTATCACTTCTAGGGTAATTTTCGTGAAAGTCGTGTACTTAATCATTTCATTTTAAATAAAACGAAAACGATCATCTGAAATATGAGAAAAAAATGGATTAGTTCATAAATGTACATAATTTTTTAGTTGGTTCCCTAGATGGTTTAAACATAGGTATACATAGGTCACTTTTTGAGCGCAAGTAATACCGCAAGGTGCAGCTCGTAACAAATAATAGTGATCATCATAGCATGGGAGCAACTCGTCTATCAGTCGCTACTAAACTGAGCCATCGACGTTGAATTTGACTGCGTCGGTGGCTCAGTCAGTAGTGGACCTGCCTTCTGAGCTCGGGGGCGCGGGTTCGATTCCCACCTGGGGCAACCATTTATGTGATGAACTTTTGTGTTTGTTCTATGTCTGAGTGTTAATATCTATTTAAGTATGTATTTAAATTTTAGTACCTAGTCATTTGTTTAAGTGTCCATTAAAAAAAATTAGGTTCGGGGCAATATCACTGTCTCATAAACGTACCAGCTTGGTACCATCAATGCTTCACAAACATAACACGTTTGTGAAGCGTTGATGGCACCAAACAATCGATGTTGCATTAACCATAAAAAAGAGGACGATGATCGGCTCAGTATCACTGTCTCTTAAACGTATCAGCTTGGTACCATCAATGCTTCACAAACATGACACGTTTGTGAAGCGTTGATGGCACCAAGCAATCGACGTAAAAAGGACAAGGATCGGCTCATTACCATTGTCTCCTAAACGTATCAGCTTGGTACCATCAATGCTTCACAAACATGACACGTTTGTGAAGCGTTGATGGAACCAAGCAATCAACGTAAAAAAGACGAGGATCGGCTCATTACCACTGTCTCTTAAACGTATCAGCTTGGTACCATCAATGCTTCACAAACATGACACGTTTGTGAAGCGTTGATGGCACCAAGCTGTTGCCCGTCTGCTTCTTATGATAATAGGCACATCAACGGTCCATTTAAGCATCAGCTCAGTTAATCATCGGACGAGCAACGGGTCAGTACCACTAGCGCTTCACACACGTGTCACCTGTAGTCTAGTTGGCCACGTTTATGAGTACTAAAACGTGGCCAACTAGACTACAGGTGAGGGTGATATTAATAGTTTACATTTTTATTGTAATTATAACAAGCTTTTATTTAATTTGCAATGTATGTATGTATGCATGTATGTATGTATATTTGTATGTAACTATGTTTGTTCGGGTGGAATCTGGCAACTCAATTTTGAAGCAGATATCTCGAATCGATTGAGCTGAAATTTTGTAAACACGTTTAGTTTAGATGAAAATGCATGGTTAGCTATAATTATGATGTCATTCTAAATCCCAGATGGCGGAACACCCTCAATGGCGGACAAGTTATTTTCTATGCACCCGTATAACATACATACATTCATACATACATATCGTCACGCCTTTCCCCCGAGAGGGCTAGCAGAGGTGTAATACAACACCCACATTTCGCCGGATGATATTCAGTCCCAATGTGGCAAGCCTGGGCTGGTGGCAACCAAACACCTGGCTTCAGTCATGTAGCAGATGACATACAATACGCATATTTGTTCACACAATGAACAAATTGGTGCGTGCCGTCGGCTGGGTTCCAACCCGCTCTCTCTGGGTTGAGAAGCGGGCCTTCTCCAACTAGGCTATCATCTCTTTCACTCTTGTAATAACATGGGTATAAAATGAAAGGGCTTGCTGAATATTACTCGAAAAATAAAGTGACGTCACTCTAAATCCAATATGTAGGTCTTCTAAAGCTGGCGGACTAAGCTTTTGAAACTTTCATACAATATGGGTATCAAATCAAAGAATTTAATGAGAATACGAATGCGAGTTAAATTTGAATGTGACCGGCAAACAATCTTGCAACAATTTTGCGTTTAGTGAGATAAACAGACTAAGAAACCTGTCGAGTGAAAACTAACAGCAAAAAAATTAAATAATTTTTTTTAAAAAAAACAAGCTTTTATTTAAATGCGTTTAAAGAATAAAACAACCTTTTGCTACTACTTATAACTTTTACTAGCAACATAGAATATAAATTGTGTTCGTTCTAAGCTAATGACGAAATGACGTTCTAAGCTATTTTTATTAGTAAAAGTTTTATAGGAAAAGAAAGATTATTTATTTCTTTTTAGTGCATTAAATAAAAAGCTTGTTTTTGAAAATGTATTTTTACTTTTAATTTGTTCAAACTAAAAAAAAAAAATTTTAAGCAAGATACTTGCCTCTGAGAACTCGCTTGGCTCGGTCAATTAGCACATGCAGTATTAATGGAATATCCACCTGGACCACGCTGGCTTATTCGCGCGTATGGTAACGGACCTACGTCATGGCATGGCCCATTATCTCGGCCAACCTGTCTTCCAGAGGAGTTACATTCCATTTCCACCAAATAGCCACTAGCACATAAATATAAAATGGTATTACCTAGTTGTAAGTCAATATTTGTGAGACAGTTATCTATTTATATTTTTTTTTAAAACTGCCCTTTAGTTTCTTGCCTGTTCTTCTGAGTAGTGGCTCTTTTTCCGAATAAGGCGGTCGAGTCTATTATAAAACTTTGATGTTCATAAGTATATCTTTGATACCCAAATTGAATAAAAACATTGTGACTTTGACTTTATTGATATAGGCACTCGTACCGCCACCAGTGCCTCATTTACTCCTATTTTTCATAAAAATATCTTTTGCCTCACTTCGCTTTTATAATCTCCTTAAGTCGCAAAGATTATATTATCATTTTCATAATTGTCATGATAATATCATTACATAATTGATATTATTAAAAGCTAAGCAATGTAATGAAGTTGGCTGCGTACTGAGATCTTTTATCTTACGTAACTTCATAACACACACAACCCTTGTCCGATTTGACTAAACACAACATCACGTAGCTGTCCCGGGAAAAGTTGACGTGCGGTGCTGAGGAGTGTGATGCGTTCCTCTGGAAAAGCCGGGACCCTCCATCAAGAACTAAGGCAAACTAGCGAGGGGGAGGTTTTCTATCCAGCAGAAATGTGCTAAAAATTTGCGGTGCGAATGAGTGGTGTAGGTGAAGAAATGTATAGTTACTTATCATTTTGGTGGAGTTTTTCCTCGAAAATCTCCGGTGGTTCCCTTCGTGGGAACAAAGTGTCACACTTTTTTTTTGGTTTCTGGTCTGTACTTAGCTATTCAAGCTGTCATGCATGTAGATGTGCGAATGATGCCAGTCACTTTCCTTACTTTCACCCTGTAAAATAATTACGTAAGTACTACATTCTACGATTAGGAATAACTTTATTAAGAACTATTAAACTATTAAATATATAAATATTATTTTTGTAAGTAATTAAATCTATTGGTGTTTTCTTTAGTTGTCATGAGTTGTCATTCAAATACAAAACAAAAATCTCGACAGCTGAGAAAAGCTGTGGGCTTTCCGCGAGTTTTGATGGTTGGCGAAAACTTTTTTTGTTTTCGTTTGGCTCCATACATTTAACTTAGTTCCTTAGACAGACTTCGTCTACAAAATACTACTGTATTGGATGTCTGTGGTTCTTTAACGTTTCCGCCAGTAGCGCTCTATTGAAATGTTTAGAGCTAAAACTGAAAACAAAAAAAGTTTTCTTAACGATCAAAACTCAAGGTAAGGGCCAACTATAGTCCTGTTCAATTATTTAAATTCAAAATTGCAGACTCTCCTAATTGCTCTTGTAGTTTGGATATTGGTTCGGTAAATTGTATATTTTTTAGCTGCCCACTTCGTAGTAAATCATCCCTTTATTCTACCATCACTAATTGTAAAGTTCCGCTTCCAATACACATTTCTTCTCTGCTCTCATTCCCAAACTCAGATCAACTAGAATATCAGATGGCGCACGGCGTTTGATTTAGGTGAAGCCAAGAACCATCCAAAAACTACGCTACTGTCGTATATGTACACAACACTCACACATTGACGCAAAAAAACTACGCTACTCGCTTCGTCAGTACTAACCTGGACGTCACGCTGAGAACATACAAAAAAATTCTGGAACGATGCCGTCATGTGCTGTGAAACACTGCATTATCTACACGATTGTTAATAACATCTCATTATATAGTAAACAGCATTGTTTTAGGTTATAATTTCGGATACCTTTATTTACATAGTGCTTTTTTTTTATTTCATTGGCAACTGGATACAAAGTCCTTAATGCCATTTTAGGACTTGACAATGACATTACATGAATTTGTGGAATGTCGTGCAGTGTTGTCATAATCGCATTTTTTTCTCCAAAATATTATTTTAGGTTCCCAATTAAGATTGAAAAAGCGACATTAAAAGAATGGGTGGTTGCCATACAAAAAAGTCGAAATGATCAAAAATGGCAACCATCAAAAAGAGATGTTGTCTTTTCAGACCATTTTAATGAAAGAGACTTTTACCTGACCACGCTTGGCCTTCGCCGTCTGAAAAGGACTGCGTATCCCGTCAGGGTAAGTTTTAATTTTTTACCAATGAAAAGTTGTTTTCAATTCAACGCGTATAATTTTTTTTTTCTGATTACGTATTATGGTTTCATACTCAAGGGGTGCTACCAGAACCCTAATACTAAGTCTACTATATTGCCTTCCGTTGAATAATTAAAAAAAATCTTTATTTCAAAACTGTCGTCCAGTTTAGGTATTATGATTAAGGTATGATGATGATTTTTTGGCAATTGATATTTGGCAAACATTTGATTAATTAACCTGGGAACTATTACATGAATTCAGTGGAGTGCGGATACATACGTTGGAAAACTACAATACTCAGGGTAATTTTTTTTTTCATGGCAACACTTCCACAGCACACATGTAACAAGAAGTGGCTTCACTTAAATCATACGCCGTGCGCCATCTGATATTCTAGTTGATCTGAGTTCCCAAACAAAAAAATCATTTTTTCATTAGCTAATTTTATTCAGTCCAATAAATTTCGTCTACTTATAGTTTTTTTTTTCTTTTTCCTTTCATTTCTTCTATAGTACTATCTACCTCACCAGGATTATTTCTCTTCTTTTCTTTTTATATCAATTACTATCGCCTCCCTCACTGTTGATGGCAAAATTGCCCCAAAACCCTAAGGGGCAGAGGCCACTACAAACAAAAAAAAAAGCCGAGTTTTGTAGGAAACACGCAAAGTAGTATTTAATAATGCTTGTTTAATTTACCCACGCTCATGCACTAGGTAGGTATAGCAAACCGGTAAAGGTTAATAATCCACTATTATTATTCCTCGGAGAATCACAAGTTTTAGTAAATAATTTAAATTCATGACACCATCTTTTCGGTTCCCGCCAAAAACTCCTTAACAGTAAAAAAAGGTGCGCTCATCCGTGGTTATTCCATGGTCATTCCATGGTGCGACGTGCGCTCCGATCGAGGCAAATAGTGTCAGAATCATATTGCCACTCCATTGCATCTACATTATGTAATACTAGCCCCGCCCCGCGGTGTTACTCGCGGTTAAAAAGTGATCCAGGGTATGAGCTACCTCATTATCAAGTTTCATCAAAATGCGTCCATCCGTTAGAGCGTGAAGATGTAACAAACATACACACTTACACAGTCACAAACTTTCGATTTTATAATATTACTAGCGACCCGCCCCGGCTTCGCACGGATGCAATGCTGATACTAAATACACTACAGAAAAACTGTGAACGTTGTATATAAAAACATGCGGCCCGCTCTGGCTTCGCACGGGTATTATAAACAAAAAAACGTTGTTGTGGGATATCCATAAGATATAGACATATGTATACCATCGAGGAGTTTTCTGTAGACCTTTTGAATGTGTACAAATAATTAGTACGAGTACATTATTTTGATAAATCTCGTAGGGTTCAGCCTGCGTTTGCAATTTAAGCGGAAAAAAAATTGATAATTAACGACATCACATTAGAAACCTCAAAAATAACAGTATTTATCCACTATTTAATGGATGTTATTTTACATATAAACCTTCCTCTTGAATCACTCTATCTATTAAAAATAAACCGCATCAAATTCCGTTGCGAAGTTTTAAAGATTTAAGCATACAAAGCGACAGAGATAGGGACAGAGAAAGCGACTTTGTTTTATACTATGTAGTGATAGTGTAGTATTTAATTTAATTTCATTTCATTTATTGACAAATACTTATCACACTAACAGCAATGCCAAGGCATGTGATGAGCTAATGATTATAAAAATTAATAAAAAATAATTAAATCAATTTACACATAGCAATTAAGAATAATAATTACATATAAGCACCTAGTCAAATTATAGAATTCATTATTTAAAAATTAAATCAAATTAAAATAAATAACTATAGAAAAAAAAAAAATGTCCAACAATAAAATAAATAGTATAACAATCAAATGGTCAAAAATCAAACTACTATTAGAATCACAATTAAAATACAAAAATTTTAGAAAAATGTCAAACAATAACTATATAAAAAATTAACCCAAAAATTGTATACAAACATTCACAAACATATAAAATTTAATTTCAAATATGTCAACAACTGGTTTTTGCGATTTTGATGAGTATTGTGATTACTTATCAGTAGCTTCTGTAGCCCAGTGTTGTCAACTTATTATAATGAATTTTCCACCATAGTATGAAACACAATAGCTTGATAAAATAGTGTTTGAAACACATAGCTTGATACCATAGAATATCTGCTCCCTATCTCGATACGTGGGACAGCCAATAACATGGTATTTTATGAGTAAGGGTTGTGTTGCAAAAAATATATCCTAACGGCCCATACTTACTGATATTATACACTGTCTCGATGGATCAGTCGGTAGTGAACATGCCTTCTAAGCTAGGGGGCGCGAGTTCGATTCCCACCTAGGGCAAACATTCGTTAGATGAACATTTGTGTTTTTTCTATGTCTGGGTGTTAATTTTTAATTTAAGTGCGTATTTAAAAATATATGTATGTATATCAGTCTCTGGCCACCATAGTACAAACTTTGCTTAGTTTGGGGTCAGACGACAAGTGTCACCGTGTCTGCAAGTGTCCCGAATATTATTATAAATAAAAAATCGATAGTAGCTCTGCCAGTTTTTAGGCTTTTCGCGGCTAAATGGCCAAACTGATCTTGATGAAATTTGATAATTAGGTACAGCATTTGACGAGGAAGGTTATTGGATACTATTTACTGCTAACAGCTAGTTTTTAATGAAAACCAATTTGCAAATACTTTATAGTCTGACCCACGACTTCAGAATTCAGAAAATAGTATCCAATAACCTCCTCGTAAAATACTGTTACTAATTTTCAAATTTCATAAAGATCTGTTCAGCCGTTTTAGCCGTGAAAAGCCTACAAACATACAGACAGAAATACAGATAGAGTTACTTTCGTTTAATATTATAAGTAAAGTATGATATGGATTTCGAGCTTTATTATTTACTTATAACAAAAAAAATGTTTCAATGTAAGTTTTTAACATATATTATCACCACACCTTTCTCCCAAAGGAGATGGCAGAGGTATATTACAACACCCACACTTCGTCGGTCGATATTCAGTCCTATGAATGTGACTGGGGGTGAGCTTGTGGCCATACAACGGGCTCCGGTCATGTAGCAGATGACATACAATACGCACACAATATTCACACAATGAACAAATTAATGCGTGCTGTAAGCTGGGATCGAAACCACTCCCATCTGGCTAAAAGTTTCTTAAAGGTCCCTAAAAGTTTTTTTATATTTAATTATCGCGGATTACCCCTATTACCTATTATAGATAGGTAGTGTAAGTATACTGTATCCAGAACCCAAAAAACCCTGAAAACTGCAGTCTGTCAAGTTGCGGTCTTATGTTATAAATTAAAGTTATATGCGCGTTTTAAAACACCATCTGCTGCGCGATTAAGAAATTAATATAAATTTAAATTTGAACATAATATTTTATTAATTGTTGTTTTCATGAGCATTTATTTGCAAACGAAAAAGGTTTGCTAGGAATTGGAGACGTTAAGTTTAGTTTGAATTCTGAATTTTTAGTGTAATCCCCAATACTCTTTAGAAAAAACATAACCCTCTTTCTTGCGCAGTCGGGTAATAATAAGAGGTAAGAACAAAAAAGACATTAAATTCATACCTAATTGTATTGTTTTATTGTTTCTAGTTCACAACCAAATTTTAAATTATTCTGTGTAATTTTATTAAGTTTAAAGCCTTCCTCTTTCTGTATTGTCAACTAGTGACGTGATTTATTTTCAGACCGAGCGACGCGGCAACGCGATGAACCACAGTAACTAAGCGACACTATACAGTTGAGAGACGCAAATATACGGGAAATAATTTATTGAAAGGAACTTCAAAAATTTCAATACTCCGGAATTTATTTACATCATCACCATATACAGTACTGAAGGATTTTGTTTCCATGGTCATGAAAGCTTTTAAAAAAAAAACTTGAGTATTTTTGCCGGGAATCAGAAAAAGGCAATTTTTGTTTATTTTATTAAACTGTGTTTCTTTGAGTATTCAACTAAAATAATGGTGGTGTAATAACCTTTATCGATTTGTTAAAATGCACGAGTGTCCGCAATTGATACAAAATTAGTAACGCAACTTTTACTTTTTTGCCAAACAAAGTAGTGATTTTGTTGAATGTGTGGTCTTCTAATTTTTCTGCAGGAAACAAGTGACTCATTGAACAAAAATACAAGTCCTCTACAAGAGGACAAACATCGACGCGAAAAGTCCAGAACCCGATAAGTAATCCAGTGAATCCAGTAAAGAATTTTTTATAGTAAATTACTGAAGTGCACATATTGTGTCAGCCTAGAGAGTTTGTTATAATCAGTCGGCCCGGTCGAATTAGCGCCGCGTA
The DNA here is from genome assembly GCA_911728515.1 of Peribatodes rhomboidaria. Lineage (NCBI taxonomy): Eukaryota > Metazoa > Arthropoda > Insecta > Lepidoptera > Geometridae > Peribatodes > Peribatodes rhomboidaria. The sequence continues at coordinate 13,904,047 of OU452175.1, forward strand.
GGTATATGGAATGGTAAAGGTAAAGTGGTAAAGAGATAGTACGTTAACTAGGGCCACAACTGAGTATACTTTGTTCCTACTCTCACTAAACCTTTGAGAATGCTAATGATAAATTATTATATAAAATAGGACTGTTTATTCCCAAGAAACTGTTCCAGTGCCCACTCTCATCTCTCCTTGTTACATTCCGTTATTCTATGCTAAACACATATCTACTTTCGTTCATATTGTTGCATTTTGTCAATATCATAGAAGATATAAGTAAATCAATTAAACTTTCATGTTGGTATTATGTATCTATATTACATACTCTTTGGTATGATGTATTTTAACAATTTGACTTGATTTATGTCAAATAGGCAAGGAAAATTTGTTCCTAGAAAAATAGCATACGTCCATGGAAAATAGTAATAGATTTCTAATTACCTATTTATTTTACAGGTTTTCAGGTTATGTAGGAGAAAAAAACAGAAAAGGAAGAAACAAATAAAGTACTAGTTTTATTTTTAGCAAGAAATATGAAACGTACAATGAGCAAAAGAAAGAAGCATAAATAGGTTTTTACATAGTTTTTCCAAATAAACCATAAGTTGATGTAGAGCTATTTATTAAACTTTAGACATTATTTAAAGCTATTAAACTATTGTTTTAGTAGGTATTGTTTTGAGACAATGTCGAAGATAGAACCAAGTGAAGGAGAAAAGTAAGTATACAGGGTACCTATTCCTACCATTCGAGATATTTTCTGGTCTTTGTCTATCTCGCTTGAAAAGTCGAGAGTGAAGGTGACCAGATTTCATCTCACGCGTCAAGAATAGGAGACTAGGCTGACGTCACCATGAGGGAGTAGGACATATAATGGGTAAGAGCGAGGTTAAGAGTGAGAGAGAATATTAGATTTATTTCTGAATGTTGGTGTAGGTGACACGTTGGTGACACGTTAGTGACACGTTGGTGACACGTTGCTGAAGCGTTTGAATCTATGGGTAGGTTTTATTTTTAAAGAAACTAGAGTAGCGTTTTTTTTTGTTCTCCCGCATAGGGGAATTTGGCGTCGCACGTCTTGTGCATTTGCCAGTATCAAGTTAAAAGAGGAACGTTCAAACTCTACTTTTTCATTCACGTCATAGACAACATAGATTCCATAAATATTTAAATACCTGAATTACGGTTTAAAAGTCTGTGGTTGCAATGCCGTAGCCGGTGCAATATTGGCTTCTGACATGGCTTTATTATTATTGTTGTTACTTTGTCTACTAGAGCAAACAGCCGAGACCTACGGTTTAACGTGCCATCTGAGCTACAGTAGCACTCTGTTGTAAATGCCACTTGCGATCACCCATTCGAACTCACGATGTCGTCTGTTGTATAAAATCGGTGATCGGTTATGAGCGCCCAGTACCTAGTAGAATTAAGCTGTGACCAGTACAACTTTACTGTAATATTAATTTGTTAAGTACATTGACATCCCATTTGGTTAGGTCTAAGCATTTTTTCGCAACCGGCCGTCCCAATAATTTATCGTTGCCGGTTCCAATAGCGGATAGCGTGCTAATAGCCTGATAGCTAAACTTCTTTGAAACTTCATGATTGATTGACTTTATCAATGACCAGTCCCTCAGAATAATAACTAAAGCAATAATAACTAATAACTACTGCTTCATGTTCTAACAGACTCACGTTTGCAGAAAAAATTGCTTTTGCTCTACCGGCGGAGCCTGGGTGGATCTAAGTGGCCTAAGAGATAACGTAACATGTCGTCAGAAAAAAAATAGGTCTGTTATATCGCCACACCCTGCCCTCTGATAAGGAAGGGGGACGTCACGCCTTTTCCTCGAAGAGGTTGGCAGTGGTCATATCGTGGTCATATTTCCGAAACTAATGGCTAGGTACATGTTTTAATAAGTTTGACTGTATGTTTAGTGAGTTAATTGTGTAAATTTTAATTTTTAATATACTTACTCGTACCTATTTAATAATAAAATATACATACTTATCGTACTTAATTTTAAAATAACTGTGCATTTTATTAAACTTGTAGGTAGGCCTTAAAAGACATATTTATGTCACTGTTAGATTTGTTATTGACATGGAAAAAAAGCAGCGTACTTATTTTAAGCATACTATCAATTTTTAGTAGTAACTACTCTACATAGTTTGTATACGTCGCGATCCAAAAAAGAAAACAAGATTTAGCCATGGTAGCATTCCAGTCGTGGTGACGTCAATCAATGCCGAAATAAGAAATTTACAAATAGTATGAAAGAGACGTGTGACGATGACGAGTGACGTCATACGTGTTTGCGCCTGGAATGCTAGACCTTGTTTTTTTGGATCATGGATCTAGCATTCCGGGAGCAAACACGTAATGACGTCACTCGTCATCGTCATCCATCTCTTTCGAACTATTTGTTAATAACATATGTCGGTCTTGCATCTGGCGAAGTGTATTATTATACCATGCATGGTGTACCTATGCCGTTCCGTAGCTGCACAAGAAGAACGTGCCATCCATGAGCAACGTTTAGCTCTTTCGATGTAATTTGAAAAATTTCGGGTTTATCAGTCAAAATTGACAGCATACTTGAAAATGACATTAGAAATGAAAAGTAAGTAGGTATAACATAAGTGCCAGCGCAAATTCACAGCTTGCGCGGGCACGTATCTTGTCGCTGCGACTAGACGCATAGCTGTCGTTTGGATCTAATCGTCTTGCATGCGCGTGTCTTCGCAAATGCACCGTATGTCCACGCACCATGTCCGTGGCCGATGACCAACTACTCTGTTCTTGGCACTCTGCGACTCAAATGCCAACTGCGTAGAATTTTGAACAAAAAGTAAGAATGTTGTCGGCTGCAATCTATCATTGCGTTTAGTCGTCAAGCTGTTGCATAGTGTGCGCTTTCGCTAAGGGAAAGAAGTTCTTGTGTCAAATAAATCAGTGATGTATTCAGGTAAAGATAGGGGTAGGGGGCCTCTTCCTCTGCAATATGAGTCTGCTTTATTTTTACTCAGATAAAAATGTCTGAGATAGTGGTTGAATCAAGCCATTTTAATCCGCAGACCTGAAACCAGGGGCCCTATTCGGAGATTTGATATTTTCATCTCACTTTTTTTCGTCCTTGTTGCTCTCGTTTGAAACGTCATAGGTGTGAGAGTGACCAAAATAAAATTTCATCTCATCTCACGCGCAGGAATAGCCCTCCAGGCCTAGCGCACTCTGCGTTGTACACAGCGCCAATAATATAGGTTTGCCCTCTGCATGGAACTCAGCTAAGAGTTACTCGCGCGTAGGACCTGGCGCGGGGCTAACGCTAGTAGAAATCTAATTCTTTTGCAGATTTTTATTAAAGAGTAGTCACTGGAAAAGCCAAAAAGTGCTGCATAGCACAAATACATAAAAAAAAACGAAATAAAGAATAATAGTAGGTACTTAGTTTATACTTACCTCCATATTAAACAACAACGTACTTATACACTACACCTTTAGGGCATTCTACTACCTATAATATTTTGCTTTCTCACAACTCGATAATACAGACTCACTTAATATATTAACCCGATAATACAGACTTGAGTGACAAAGGGCCCTAGACAACTTTAACATTTGTAATTTAAATTTCTGGCATTGCTAATGTTTTCTAAATGTTTGATAGGTTGAAATCGTTTCCAAGCGATTCGGTTTCTAGAATCAGTAAAGCTCTAACGTCACCAGCAGACCTAGCATGCGCAACGCGACAACGGTAAGTTGACTCTTTTTATCGAAGACAGACGTATATTTAGACATAGCCTTGTCACGTTCTCACATGACAAAGTGACGAGAAGAATTTTGCAGCGCGCGCATGCTAGAGGTGCTGGTGATCGGACGAAATACGAGCTTTAAAAATGTCACGTTAACTCGTCCAATCAACAACTAGTCTTATAGCGTTAGCGATTCTAGAAAGAGAATCGGTAAACGCTATGAGTAGGTTTAAATTCGCATACTTACTGTGTCAGCATGATTCTTCTGTACCTACCTACTTGTACTGTTATTTATTCCGAAACGAAAACACAGTAAAGCCAGTTCATAGGGTTTTAAAATACTCATCGAGTCATAGAATAAGTTAATTACTAACCCTACGGTTAGGTTAGAGGCGCCCTGCAAGCAGTCAAGTGGAATGGACAAACATTAGATAGGCTGATGATACCTAATGATGATATAAAATGCGAAAATAAGTTTTTCAGTAAGTATACAAATAAAATAAGTAAGTACTTTTACTAAGTACATGCTTGAACCTACTAATTTATCATTTAAGCTTCAAACAGATTGACTCGAGATGCTGGAATTGTTGCGAATCTGTTCGTAGAATACAAGACGAATACAGACGCAACTATTCACGATTTGCGTCAGTATGCTTAAAGCCTTATACTAAATAATTAGCACATACAATAGTAAGTCTTTGGTGTAGGTAATATTGCAATTGTATGAAGATGCAAAGAGCTAGATACAATTTTATGAAATTGAGGTGGCCCCAGTTAAACGCCCCGCAGTAACATCCTAGCTACGTAGCAGTGACGTCAGTCGTTTTTAACCGGGTGGAGCAGCGGTCGAGCTCTAGCTCACACGCTTGTGAACCATTAATGATGCTGAGCCGTTCACCAGCCGTCTTTTTTTTGACAAACGCAACGTCAACGGTTCAGTTAAGCATCGGCTATGATTAACTGAATCGCCCCCCTGTTCCTAAAACTATCAAATTACTAGATGTTGCCCGCAACTTCGTTTGCGTTTATTCAGAAAAATAGTATCCATAAACCCTCCTTGTGATATACTGTAACGAATGATCAAATTATGAATAATAATCCGTCACCAAAGAGATCAGAGTCCAACACTAAAAAAAATACTGGCTGGTTTTGAGTGGAGTTTTAATTTTAGTTGTCAGTGGTTATTTTAGTACCAACTACGTACTATTCTGTGATGTTGTCTGACGCATTTGATAAGCGGCGCGTTAATTTTTAATAATTTACAGAATGTCATGATAAAAAGATTTATTTATTCAGAAAAAAGTATTCAAAAACCTTCCTTGTGACATACTGTAATTATTTATCAAATTTCATCAATATACGTTTTTTTTTAATGTAGAATAGGTCGGCATTTGACCACCAACTCGCCTGATGTTAAGCGACGTTGTGGTCTAAGATGGAGCACGACGACCTCTAAGGTACTTATTCACTCTAGCCTTGAAGTTTTGTAGAGTGAAAAAGCACAAAGACGGCAGTTGAGTGAGGCGCTACAAGTGCGCTACTGCTCAGACCCGTCTTCGGAACGGTTACACCGGACTACATCCTACTACGGACTTCAGCCGTTTAGCCATGAAAAGCCTACAAAGTGACAAACAGACAGAGTTACTTTTGATTTTATAATTAGTCTACTACAAGGATACTGGATTTTATGCCATGATTCCATATGTCTCTTACTACTTGAACGGCCTTAGGACTATCAAAATACGCAACATAACATATCGCCACGCCTTTCCCCCGAGGGGCTGGCAGAGGTGTAATACAACACCCACATGTCGCCGAACGACATTCAGTCCCAAATGTGGAAGGGGCGAGCTGTCGCCACACACCGGGCTCCAGTCATGTAGCAGATGACATACAATACGCACATACGAGTATGTTCACACAATGAACAAATTGGTGCGTGCCGTCGGCTGGGTTAGAACCCACTCCTGGCTTGAGAGGCGCGCCTTCACCCAACTAGCCTGCCATCGCTTTTTCAACAGCAAAAATACATTTACAAATAAAACTAAGTAGGTACTTACGTACACTTAGTAGGTCCGTGCTGGCGCGCAATTCTTCCTTCTAGTTCGACTGCAAGTCTTAGGATACGAAATTGTCTAAAACGTCGCTTCCCGCAACCGCTTTATGTGTGACCGCGCTCGGCCCGGGCTCCGGGCTCCGGGCACCGGTACCGGGCCGGTCCCCGGGGACGGTTATTGAAAAAGTTAGCGGAGGAGCGGTCGGGAATTAATGCCGGTAAACGGCAAATACGGGGCTATTATTCTTACCGCCTATAGTTATGCTGGATTTAACGTGTGTTTACCTAACTTATGTCCTACTTACCTAACACGTAGGTATATAACACGTACATAATTATAGACGTAACAGTTTTATGATACGAGTAAGATCATGCAGTAGGTATAACACTCTCGCTGAAGAGTTTGACATTGACCTATTCAATACCACTGCTTTTAAATTCAAGAAGCTTGTAAACAACAGTTATTTTTCATAAGAGTGTAAGTATAAAAATGTAATTTTATTGTTATTATTATTTATTTTCTGTGTATCTTTTAAATTTAAATTTTATTTCTTTATTGTGTACTTGAGTGTCTGTCTTTTAAGTGTTAGTTATCTATTTACCTTTATATTTGTGAAAACTTGTAATTGGCCTTCTGGGTCTATCTTCTATTTATAATTTTGTACCTAGCTGTAAGTTTTCCTAAGAAAATAAAATACAATAAAAATATCTAACAAAATATAGGTACGAGTAAGTAGGAATTAAATTTTTATCATTTTTTTACCGACTTCCAAAAAAGAGGAGGTACTTTTTAAGAAGAGGAGCTCAATTCTGTATGTTTTTTTGTAAGTCTGTTACGCGATTACAATGCCAATTATGAATCGATTTTAATGATTCTTTTTTGTTTGATAAATCTGCTTTAGTGGTGGTCCCATTTAAATGTTATCGAAGTCTGTCAACCAGTTTTTAAAATATTTACAAAAAAAAACTAAAAATTGTTTACATGGATGACGAATTATAGGATGGGAAGTCGGTTTTTTAAGCTTTGCTTATTATAATGAGTAGATACAAAAATCTTGAATGAAAGTAAAGTTTAAAGAAGCAGGTAGTATTTTTAATGTTTAGCACAATTTGAAATCTGGACATCAAATTTTACAAACAAACAAACTTATTCTCATCAAGGGCAGTTAAAATAATAGGCACAATATATTTGACTACACTACTTCCAAAAATAAAATCTAAATGTCCGACGCTACTATCCGAAAGCACGCATTTTTTGTCGTTCGGTAAGTGAGCAGCTGTTATGTCCACATCCTTCAAGTCTGCGATGTAATCATTGGTACTGCCAATCAATATCCATTCCATGGTCACCCTCTTTAAATCATACAACGGGGGCTTCTTCACGCCGTATTTTTTCAGGTTCCCTTCTTCCCCATAGTCATACTCCGAAAACCCGTTTTTAACTACCTGGCCCCATCGCAAGAAGTTCTTAGCAGAACTCCCAGAAGGGAAGTGCCCAAAAAATACTGGCAGCACTTCAGGAGAAATATCAAACTCGTTATACCCGATAAACGAAAAGATCACAGCCGAGCAGAAAAGAAATGACAACTGGGTTTGACCACAGATAAATCTGGATAATCTTTGACTCAATTTACCATGCCCGAATACTTCAAAATGAACGCCTGTTTTGTCCATCCAAGGCAGAAAAGCGGACAAAATCTCCTCAATTTTAAAATTGACAAATCGAAAGTGCAGCAGTGACGTGGATGGAGACAGCCCGAAGCCAATCTTAATTTTGTCGTTGTACTCCGGTTTCTTGGCGCACAAAAGCATTAAAATTGCAGCTCCCTGAGAATGGCCTATAAAAGCGATCTGCTTTTGTTTTGTCTGCTCGAGAATGAAGTCAATCGTAGCGGGTAGATCGAAGAGAGCCATTTCATCAAAAGAAAAGTTCCAATACTGTGCGTCTTTGTCGGGGTCTAGCGTAGTATGGGCACGCGAGTAGCGTGACCCGCGTGCGTTGAACACCCATACTTCGTGGCACGCGTCCACGTACAGGTAGCAGTGAGCTCGATGAGGGCCAGGCGTCACGCAGTCATCACCACTTAAATACATTCCGTGTGCGAACAAGATTGGCATTCTTTCATTGCTTGTTTCATTGGGGATATTGTCTGCTCTTGTGTTTACTTCGTCCTCGCCTTCTGTTATTCGTGTTCTGTTAACTGCTTCATTTTCACTGCATGGTTCACTGTGCGTCTTGTTATTCTTCACCATGTTACCGCCTGCTACACTGTCGCCCTTATCTCCAGCGACGCAAAGCCTGTGTGGGCCCATTCGAAATACACTCAACACGTATCCATCGCTGGTGGTAATGTGATGCCATTCGCTCTCATAGCCATCGTACTTCACCATCTCAGTAAAGTTCATGTCGACACGCGGTGAGGTCGTGAACAAATTGGTTTCTATGGAAGGCAACAGAGCAAGCCAGACGAGCATCAAAATGTTTGATGTTGGACGCATGTTGTACTTTTGACTCACTGAAAAATATTTAGAATATTTTTATGTTAGCAGATTATACTTGCCGACCCACGTAGGTACCTACTTTTGAAATGAAAAATAAATACAAAGCATTTCAAAACTTTTGGCTTATTAAACTACTAAGTATAACAGTAGGTACCCAACTACCCATATACATACCCACGATAGTACTGTCACTTTTGTTTGTTTTAGATGTATAAATCTGTTAAGCAAACAACAGATAGAGAAGAGAAAATCTTCTCTTCTCTATATCTACAACAAACAATAAAGTATGAAACAAAGTCGCTTCCGCGTTTGTCTGTTGGTATATCTGCTAACTTATCCTAAACCGTGCAACGAACTTAGATGCGGTTTTCACCACCAGTCAGATAATCTTTACTAGAAGGTTTATAAGTATCGGTAAATTGCAAAGCCTAAAATATAAAGTATAGTAAGTACTACTACTACTACTTCTACTTTATAAATAGAGTCAACAATAAAATCTTCTTTAAATATAATAAAACAAAGTCGCTTCTGCGTCTATCCTTGTCTGTCTCATCTGTCTGTAGGTATATCTGACCACTCACCATGTCTTTGACCACTCCACGGTTTTCACTATCACATAATAATTTTTCACGGAAGATCTACAGGTACTATTAGGTAAGTGGACGGGTCGCTAGTCAATTTAAAATGACAATAAATAAAATTTAGTTCTTACCAGATATCAAACCGTCTGGTGACCGTTTTGGTGGTGGTCGTTGGGAAAAAGCCAGGCAATCCTGAGTTAGCTGAATTGTCGCCGTTCTTTGGCTCAAAGATGATCACTTTGCAAAAATGTACTTTAGATTACAAATTAAAAAACTGTGTTCTTCTCACCGGCCTCGGTGACAAAATAAAAGGGATTGTGAGCATGCATGTGGTAGGATAGGTAGTTCATATTATTGTACTGGGTTGTATTGTGTAAGTACCAGCACCGAGAGGTACCTCTCGGTGCTGGTTCACCTTGATAATAAGAGTAAGCGTACTCGTAGTTACCTATCTAACTACTTATACCTTTTAAAAAAAGTGGTTTTGGGGACGGCCCATAACCACTTTTTTAAAAGGTCTAAGCCTTAAGGTATAAGTATAAATCGACTCCCTACTTCCCGTGAAGTAGGGAGTCAATTTATACTTACTTAGTACTTACCGAAGTAGGTATAGTTGGATAGAACAGCCATCGACCTAGCATTGAATTTCAATGGCAAGTCAATACCTAAGTACATAATAGTAGATTATGCATCAAGGGAATAAAGTAGTGCCTTACGTCACGGGCGGCTTATTGAACCCTAAGCGTAACGAAGGTCCTCGCAAGCGCAGGATGTAGTCCTGGGGGGCGATTCAGTTAATCATAGCCGATGCTTAACTGAACCGTTGACGTTGCGTTTGTCAAAAAAAAAACGGCTGGTGAACGGCTCAGCATCACTAATGGTTCACAAGCGTGTGAGCTAGAGCTCGACCGCTGCTCTACCCGACTGAAAACGACTGACGTCACTGTTACGTAGCTAGGATGTTTCTGCGGGGCGTTTAGATGGGGCCACCTCAATTCCATAAAATTGTATGTAGATGGATGCATCTTATTACAATTGCAATATTACCTACACCAAAGATTTACTATATTATGATTTGCTGTTTAAATTATAAGATAGTAATCTCAAGGATGTAGGTAGTTAATAAAGGTATTAGTGTGGTGAAAACCTATTATTTTTACATTTAGTATCATCATGAGCATCGGCATATCTAATGTTGATCCATTTCAGAGCGTGAGCGTTCTACTGAACGATACATGACACGATCTTCTGCTTTAAGCGTCCACCTATGCAGCTGTTTGGCGCAGTTTGTCGCTCTACTCGATGGCAGGGTGCTCCAATCTACGTCTGGTGATTCTCGGTATCCACTCTTAAAATAATAACGGATATCGGTCTTTCTACGAGCACCACCATTTCCATATTTGCCACTTCAACTTGCTAAACCTTTGCTATGTTGGTTAATTGTCTTAGTTCTACGACGGATAACCTCATTTTGGATTTTATCTTTAAAAAAAACAATGCTCGCAGTGTTTTAAACCTATGAACTAGCTTTATTGGTTAGTGTCTTCGTTTCGGTGCTGTAATTTAATTAGCTCAACATTGATATGGAGAACGAAGCAAGAACCTACTTATATCTCATAGAGAAAAAGCCCTCTCCCCCTAACTGTACCTAAATACACCACTGATTTATTTAGCACAACGTCATTCATTCATATGGTTCCTTTGTCATTAACAAAGTGTCTGTCAATTTTGAGTGACAAAACCGAATTCCTTCTTCGAAAACAAAAAAAGAAACGAAAGCGCTGACCGTTCATGTGCCGCTAAGATGTGCGGTAACGAAACAGCTCTCGTACCTACATAGTTTTCTGTGCCAGTAATTTTCTAAGCTACATAGGCTAGATCTAGACAGACTAGGAATCAGCTACTACTAGTAGTAATTCGTCTCATCGTAACTCCTGCATAGGTATTCACAATCATTCAGGAACGTTTCCGTTTGAATACCAAAAATTTTAAACTCAAATTATTCGAATCTTAGCTGTTTTCATAAGTTTTTAAACGCAATTCATTCTTCCGATCGCATTTATACTCGATTCCCTATTCCAAAATGTATAAAAGTAGGGATCCGATCGGAAAAGTTTTCGAATCTGATTCTGAATAGCACCTCTGGACCAATTTTGTCTCACATTCGAACTTAAAAATTGTTTGCACGAACTACTTGCCTGCAAAATTTCATATAAAAATCGGATTGATCAAAGGGACATACTCAAGTTGTCATCGATCAAACAGGTAATGCCAACTTTTGCTTTCGCTCGATCAATAAATAGACGGAAATATTACTTTTTCTATCTCAGGACCTACTTACACGAATATAGAAGGTATATAGAAGGCTATATATTATTTGGACACCTACCTACAAAATTAACACACACCAAAAATCTACATTTTAAATTGTTTAATACATTAAATAAATAAATCACAAAGCTCACTAGCTATAACAAAGTCCGAATAAAGCTTTCATTTAACAGTATAGGCTACTTTTTAACCGTGAGGAACACCGCAAGGTGCAGCAAGGAATATCAATCATTATATTATCGATAACACACTTATTGTCTTTTTTTTATGTACTCGCTCTATTGTTGTGCTCTAGGCTTAGCAGAACTCGCATGCCTAAGCGACAGCCTTAGCGTTTTTTCATAGCTTCTGCTCCGTTTTTATTCAGTTTTGTCTGCTTTAAAAGCTTTAATAACATCAAAATCTATGGTATTTATTGAAGTCGCTCCGTATGTTATCACTTCTAGGGTAATTTTCGTGAAAGTCGTGTACTTAATCATTTCATTTTAAATAAAACGAAAACGATCATCTGAAATATGAGAAAAAAATGGATTAGTTCATAAATGTACATAATTTTTTAGTTGGTTCCCTAGATGGTTTAAACATAGGTATACATAGGTCACTTTTTGAGCGCAAGTAATACCGCAAGGTGCAGCTCGTAACAAATAATAGTGATCATCATAGCATGGGAGCAACTCGTCTATCAGTCGCTACTAAACTGAGCCATCGACGTTGAATTTGACTGCGTCGGTGGCTCAGTCAGTAGTGGACCTGCCTTCTGAGCTCGGGGGCGCGGGTTCGATTCCCACCTGGGGCAACCATTTATGTGATGAACTTTTGTGTTTGTTCTATGTCTGAGTGTTAATATCTATTTAAGTATGTATTTAAATTTTAGTACCTAGTCATTTGTTTAAGTGTCCATTAAAAAAAATTAGGTTCGGGGCAATATCACTGTCTCATAAACGTACCAGCTTGGTACCATCAATGCTTCACAAACATAACACGTTTGTGAAGCGTTGATGGCACCAAACAATCGATGTTGCATTAACCATAAAAAAGAGGACGATGATCGGCTCAGTATCACTGTCTCTTAAACGTATCAGCTTGGTACCATCAATGCTTCACAAACATGACACGTTTGTGAAGCATTGATGGCACCAAGCAATCGACGTAAAAAGGACAAGGATCGGCTCATTACCATTGTCTCCTAAACGTATCAGCTTGGTACCATCAATGCTTCACAAACATGACACGTTTGTGAAGCGTTGATGGAACCAAGCAATCAACGTAAAAAAGACGAGGATCGGCTCATTACCACTGTCTCTTAAACGTATCAGCTTGGTACCATCAATGCTTCACAAACATGACACGTTTGTGAAGCGTTGATGGCACCAAGCTGTTGCCCGTCTGCTTCTTATGATAATAGGCACATCAACGGTCCATTTAAGCATCAGCTCAGTTAATCATCGGACGAGCAACGGGTCAGTACCACTAGCGCTTCACACACGTGTCACCTGTAGTCTAGTTGGCCACGTTTATGAGTACTAAAACGTGGCCAACTAGACTACAGGTGAGGGTGATATTAATAGTTTACATTTTTATTGTAATTATAACAAGCTTTTATTTAATTTGCAATGTATGTATGTATGCATGTATGTATGTATATTTGTATGTAACTATGTTTGTTCGGGTGGAATCTGGCAACTCAATTTTGAAGCAGATATCTCGAATCGATTGAGCTGAAATTTTGTAAACACGTTTAGTTTAGATGAAAATGCATGGTTAGCTATAATTATGATGTCATTCTAAATCCCAGATGGCGGAACACCCTCAATGGCGGACAAGTTATTTTCTATGCACCCGTATAACATACATACATTCATACATACATATCGTCACGCCTTTCCCCCGAGAGGGCTAGCAGAGGTGTAATACAACACCCACATTTCGCCGGATGATATTCAGTCCCAATGTGGCAAGCCTGGGCTGGTGGCAACCAAACACCTGGCTTCAGTCATGTAGCAGATGACATACAATACGCATATTTGTTCACACAATGAACAAATTGGTGCGTGCCGTCGGCTGGGTTCCAACCCGCTCTCTCTGGGTTGAGAAGCGGGCCTTCTCCAACTAGGCTATCATCTCTTTCACTCTTGTAATAACATGGGTATAAAATGAAAGGGCTTGCTGAATATTACTCGAAAAATAAAGTGACGTCACTCTAAATCCAATATGTAGGTCTTCTAAAGCTGGCGGACTAAGCTTTTGAAACTTTCATACAATATGGGTATCAAATCAAAGAATTTAATGAGAATACGAATGCGAGTTAAATTTGAATGTGACCGGCAAACAATCTTGCAACAATTTTGCGTTTAGTGAGATAAACAGACTAAGAAACCTGTCGAGTGAAAACTAACAGCAAAAAAATTAAATAATTTTTTTTAAAAAAAACAAGCTTTTATTTAAATGCGTTTAAAGAATAAAACAACCTTTTGCTACTACTTATAACTTTTACTAGCAACATAGAATATAAATTGTGTTCGTTCTAAGCTAATGACGAAATGACGTTCTAAGCTATTTTTATTAGTAAAAGTTTTATAGGAAAAGAAAGATTATTTATTTCTTTTTAGTGCATTAAATAAAAAGCTTGTTTTTGAAAATGTATTTTTACTTTTAATTTGTTCAAACTAAAAAAAAAAAATTTTAAGCAAGATACTTGCCTCTGAGAACTCGCTTGGCTCGGTCAATTAGCACATGCAGTATTAATGGAATATCCACCTGGACCACGCTGGCTTATTCGCGCGTATGGTAACGGACCTACGTCATGGCATGGCCCATTATCTCGGCCAACCTGTCTTCCAGAGGAGTTACATTCCATTTCCACCAAATAGCCACTAGCACATAAATATAAAATGGTATTACCTAGTTGTAAGTCAATATTTGTGAGACAGTTATCTATTTATATTTTTTTTTAAAACTGCCCTTTAGTTTCTTGCCTGTTCTTCTGAGTAGTGGCTCTTTTTCCGAATAAGGCGGTCGAGTCTATTATAAAACTTTGATGTTCATAAGTATATCTTTGATACCCAAATTGAATAAAAACATTGTGACTTTGACTTTATTGATATAGGCACTCGTACCGCCACCAGTGCCTCATTTACTCCTATTTTTCATAAAAATATCTTTTGCCTCACTTCGCTTTTATAATCTCCTTAAGTCGCAAAGATTATATTATCATTTTCATAATTGTCATGATAATATCATTACATAATTGATATTATTAAAAGCTAAGCAATGTAATGAAGTTGGCTGCGTACTGAGATCTTTTATCTTACGTAACTTCATAACACACACAACCCTTGTCCGATTTGACTAAACACAACATCACGTAGCTGTCCCGGGAAAAGTTGACGTGCGGTGCTGAGGAGTGTGATGCGTTCCTCTGGAAAAGCCGGGACCCTCCATCAAGAACTAAGGCAAACTAGCGAGGGGGAGGTTTTCTATCCAGCAGAAATGTGCTAAAAATTTGCGGTGCGAATGAGTGGTGTAGGTGAAGAAATGTATAGTTACTTATCATTTTGGTGGAGTTTTTCCTCGAAAATCTCCGGTGGTTCCCTTCGTGGGAACAAAGTGTCACACTTTTTTTTTGGTTTCTGGTCTGTACTTAGCTATTCAAGCTGTCATGCATGTAGATGTGCGAATGATGCCAGTCACTTTCCTTACTTTCACCCTGTAAAATAATTACGTAAGTACTACATTCTACGATTAGGAATAACTTTATTAAGAACTATTAAACTATTAAATATATAAATATTATTTTTGTAAGTAATTAAATCTATTGGTGTTTTCTTTAGTTGTCATGAGTTGTCATTCAAATACAAAACAAAAATCTCGACAGCTGAGAAAAGCTGTGGGCTTTCCGCGAGTTTTGATGGTTGGCGAAAACTTTTTTTGTTTTCGTTTGGCTCCATACATTTAACTTAGTTCCTTAGACAGACTTCGTCTACAAAATACTACTGTATTGGATGTCTGTGGTTCTTTAACGTTTCCGCCAGTAGCGCTCTATTGAAATGTTTAGAGCTAAAACTGAAAACAAAAAAAGTTTTCTTAACGATCAAAACTCAAGGTAAGGGCCAACTATAGTCCTGTTCAATTATTTAAATTCAAAATTGCAGACTCTCCTAATTGCTCTTGTAGTTTGGATATTGGTTCGGTAAATTGTATATTTTTTAGCTGCCCACTTCGTAGTAAATCATCCCTTTATTCTACCATCACTAATTGTAAAGTTCCGCTTCCAATACACATTTCTTCTCTGCTCTCATTCCCAAACTCAGATCAACTAGAATATCAGATGGCGCACGGCGTTTGATTTAGGTGAAGCCAAGAACCATCCAAAAACTACGCTACTGTCGTATATGTACACAACACTCACACATTGACGCAAAAAAACTACGCTACTCGCTTCGTCAGTACTAACCTGGACGTCACGCTGAGAACATACAAAAAAATTCTGGAACGATGCCGTCATGTGCTGTGAAACACTGCATTATCTACACGATTGTTAATAACATCTCATTATATAGTAAACAGCATTGTTTTAGGTTATAATTTCGGATACCTTTATTTACATAGTGCTTTTTTTTTATTTCATTGGCAACTGGATACAAAGTCCTTAATGCCATTTTAGGACTTGACAATGACATTACATGAATTTGTGGAATGTCGTGCAGTGTTGTCATAATCGCATTTTTTTCTCCAAAATATTATTTTAGGTTCCCAATTAAGATTGAAAAAGCGACATTAAAAGAATGGGTGGTTGCCATACAAAAAAGTCGAAATGATCAAAAATGGCAACCATCAAAAAGAGATGTTGTCTTTTCAGACCATTTTAATGAAAGAGACTTTTACCTGACCACGCTTGGCCTTCGCCGTCTGAAAAGGACTGCGTATCCCGTCAGGGTAAGTTTTAATTTTTTACCAATGAAAAGTTGTTTTCAATTCAACGCGTATAATTTTTTTTTTCTGATTACGTATTATGGTTTCATACTCAAGGGGTGCTACCAGAACCCTAATACTAAGTCTACTATATTGCCTTCCGTTGAATAATTAAAAAAAATCTTTATTTCAAAACTGTCGTCCAGTTTAGGTATTATGATTAAGGTATGATGATGATTTTTTGGCAATTGATATTTGGCAAACATTTGATTAATTAACCTGGGAACTATTACATGAATTCAGTGGAGTGCGGATACATACGTTGGAAAACTACAATACTCAGGGTAATTTTTTTTTTCATGGCAACACTTCCACAGCACACATGTAACAAGAAGTGGCTTCACTTAAATCATACGCCGTGCGCCATCTGATATTCTAGTTGATCTGAGTTCCCAAACAAAAAAATCATTTTTTCATTAGCTAATTTTATTCAGTCCAATAAATTTCGTCTACTTATAGTTTTTTTTTTCTTTTTCCTTTCATTTCTTCTATAGTACTATCTACCTCACCAGGATTATTTCTCTTCTTTTCTTTTTATATCAATTACTATCGCCTCCCTCACTGTTGATGGCAAAATTGCCCCAAAACCCTAAGGGGCAGAGGCCACTACAAACAAAAAAAAAAGCCGAGTTTTGTAGGAAACACGCAAAGTAGTATTTAATAATGCTTGTTTAATTTACCCACGCTCATGCACTAGGTAGGTATAGCAAACCGGTAAAGGTTAATAATCCACTATTATTATTCCTCGGAGAATCACAAGTTTTAGTAAATAATTTAAATTCATGACACCATCTTTTCGGTTCCCGCCAAAAACTCCTTAACAGTAAAAAAAGGTGCGCTCATCCGTGGTTATTCCATGGTCATTCCATGGTGCGACGTGCGCTCCGATCGAGGCAAATAGTGTCAGAATCATATTGCCACTCCATTGCATCTACATTATGTAATACTAGCCCCGCCCCGCGGTGTTACTCGCGGTTAAAAAGTGATCCAGGGTATGAGCTACCTCATTATCAAGTTTCATCAAAATGCGTCCATCCGTTAGAGCGTGAAGATGTAACAAACATACACACTTACACAGTCACAAACTTTCGATTTTATAATATTACTAGCGACCCGCCCCGGCTTCGCACGGATGCAATGCTGATACTAAATACACTACAGAAAAACTGTGAACGTTGTATATAAAAACATGCGGCCCGCTCTGGCTTCGCACGGGTATTATAAACAAAAAAACGTTGTTGTGGGATATCCATAAGATATAGACATATGTATACCATCGAGGAGTTTTCTGTAGACCTTTTGAATGTGTACAAATAATTAGTACGAGTACATTATTTTGATAAATATCGTAGGGTTCAGCCTGCGTTTGCAATTTAAGCGGAAAAAAAATTGATAATTAACGACATCACATTAGAAACCTCAAAAATAACAGTATTTATCCACTATTTAATGGATGTTATTTTACATATAAACCTTCCTCTTGAATCACTCTATCTATTAAAAATAAACCGCATCAAATTCCGTTGCGAAGTTTTAAAGATTTAAGCATACAAAGCGACAGAGATAGGGACAGAGAAAGCGACTTTGTTTTATACTATGTAGTGATAGTGTAGTATTTAATTTAATTTCATTTCATTTATTGACAAATACTTATCACACTAACAGCAATGCCAAGGCATGTGATGAGCTAATGATTATAAAAATTAATAAAAAATAATTAAATCAATTTACACATAGCAATTAAGAATAATAATTACATATAAGCACCTAGTCAAATTATAGAATTCATTATTTAAAAATTAAATCAAATTAAAATAAATAACTATAGAAAAAAAAAAAATGTCCAACAATAAAATAAATAGTATAACAATCAAATGGTCAAAAATCAAACTACTATTAGAATCACAATTAAAATACAAAAATTTTAGAAAAATGTCAAACAATAACTATATAAAAAATTAACCCAAAAATTGTATACAAACATTCACAAACATATAATATTTAATTTCAAATATGTCAACAACTGGTTTTTGCGATTTTGATGAGTATTGTGATTACTTATCAGTAGCTTCTGTAGCCCAGTGTTGTCAACTTATTATAATGAATTTTCCACCATAGTATGAAACACAATAGCTTGATAAAATAGTGTTTGAAACACATAGCTTGATACCATAGAATATCTGCTCCCTATCTCGATACGTGGGACAGCCAATAACATGGTATTTTATGAGTAAGGGTTGTGTTGCAAAAAATATATCCTAACGGCCCATACTTACTGATATTATACACTGTCTCGATGGATCAGTCGGTAGTGAACATGCCTTCTAAGCTAGGGGGCGCGAGTTCGATTCCCACCTAGGGCAAACATTCGTTAGATGAACATTTGTGTTTTTTCTATGTCTGGGTGTTAATTTTTAATTTAAGTGCGTATTTAAAAATATATGTATGTATATCAGTCTCTGGCCACCATAGTACAAACTTTGCTTAGTTTGGGGTCAGACGACAAGTGTCACCGTGTCTGCAAGTGTCCCGAATATTATTATAAATAAAAAATCGATAGTAGCTCTGCCAGTTTTTAGGCTTTTCGCGGCTAAATGGCCAAACTGATCTTGATGAAATTTGATAATTAGGTACAGCATTTGACGAGGAAGGTTATTGGATACTATTTACTGCTAACAGCTAGTTTTTAATGAAAACCAATTTGCAAATACTTTATAGTCTGACCCACGACTTCAGAATTCAGAAAATAGTATCCAATAACCTCCTCGTAAAATACTGTTACTAATTTTCAAATTTCATAAAGATCTGTTCAGCCGTTTTAGCCGTGAAAAGCCTACAAACATACAGACAGAAATACAGATAGAGTTACTTTCGTTTAATATTATAAGTAAAGTATGATATGGATTTCGAGCTTTATTATTTACTTATAACAAAAAAAATGTTTCAATGTAAGTTTTTAACATATATTATCACCACACCTTTCTCCCAAAGGAGATGGCAGAGGTATATTACAACACCCACACTTCGTCGGTCGATATTCAGTCCTATGAATGTGACTGGGGGTGAGCTTGTGGCCATACAACGGGCTCCGGTCATGTAGCAGATGACATACAATACGCACACAATATTCACACAATGAACAAATTAATGCGTGCTGTAAGCTGGGATCGAAACCACTCCCATCTGGCTAAAAGTTTCTTAAAGGTCCCTAAAAGTTTTTTTATATTTAATTATCGCGGATTACCCCTATTACCTATTATAGATAGGTAGTGTAAGTATACTGTATCCAGAACCCAAAAAACCCTGAAAACTGCAGTCTGTCAAGTTGCGGTCTTATGTTATAAATTAAAGTTATATGCGCGTTTTAAAACACCATCTGCTGCGCGATTAAGAAATTAATATAAATTTAAATTTGAACATAATATTTTATTAATTGTTGTTTTCATGAGCATTTATTTGCAAACGAAAAAGGTTTGCTAGGAATTGGAGACGTTAAGTTTAGTTTGAATTCTGAATTTTTAGTGTAATCCCCAATACTCTTTAGAAAAAACATAACCCTCTTTCTTGCGCAGTCGGGTAATAATAAGAGGTAAGAACAAAAAAGACATTAAATTCATACCTAATTGTATTGTTTTATTGTTTCTAGTTCACAACCAAATTTTAAATTATTCTGTGTAATTTTATTAAGTTTAAAGCCTTCCTCT
The DNA here is from genome assembly GCA_911728515.1 of Peribatodes rhomboidaria. Taxonomy (NCBI): domain Eukaryota; kingdom Metazoa; phylum Arthropoda; class Insecta; order Lepidoptera; family Geometridae; genus Peribatodes; species Peribatodes rhomboidaria. The sequence goes on from OU452175.1 coordinate 13,923,933, forward strand.
TTCTGTATTGTCAACTAGTGACGTGATTTATTTTCAGACCGAGCGACGCGGCAACGCGATGAACCACAGTAACTAAGCGACACTATACAGTTGAGAGACGCAAATATACGGGAAATAATTTATTGAAAGGAACTTCAAAAATTTCAATACTCCGGAATTTATTTACATCATCACCATATACAGTACTGAAGGATTTTGTTTCCATGGTCATGAAAGCTTTTAAAAAAAAAACTTGAGTATTTTTGCCGGGAATCAGAAAAAGGCAATTTTTGTTTATTTTATTAAACTGTGTTTCTTTGAGTATTCAACTAAAATAATGGTGGTGTAATAACCTTTATCGATTTGTTAAAATGCACGAGTGTCCGCAATTGATACAAAATTAGTAACGCAACTTTTACTTTTTTGCCAAACAAAGTAGTGATTTTGTTGAATGTGTGGTCTTCTAATTTTTCTGCAGGAAACAAGTGACTCATTGAACAAAAATACAAGTCCTCTACAAGAGGACAAACATCGACGCGAAAAGTCCAGAACCCGATAAGTAATCCAGTGAATCCAGTAAAGAATTTTTTATAGTAAATTACTGAAGTGCACATATTGTGTCAGCCTAGAGAGTTTGTTATAATCAGTCGGCCCGGTCGAATTAGCGCCGCGTAGGTATATGGAATGGTAAAGGTAAAGTGGTAAAGAGATAGTACGTTAACTAGGGCCACAACTGAGTATACTTTGTTCCTACTCTCACTAAACCTTTGAGAATGCTAATGATAAATTATTATATAAAATAGGACTGTTTATTCCCAAGAAACTGTTCCAGTGCCCACTCTCATCTCTCCTTGTTACATTCCGTTATTCTATGCTAAACACATATCTACTTTCGTTCATATTGTTGCATTTTGTCAATATCATAGAAGATATAAGTAAATCAATTAAACTTTCATGTTGGTATTATGTATCTATATTACATACTCTTTGGTATGATGTATTTTAACAATTTGACTTGATTTATGTCAAATAGGCAAGGAAAATTTGTTCCTAGAAAAATAGCATACGTCCATGGAAAATAGTAATAGATTTCTAATTACCTATTTATTTTACAGGTTTTCAGGTTATGTAGGAGAAAAAAACAGAAAAGGAAGAAACAAATAAAGTACTAGTTTTATTTTTAGCAAGAAATATGAAACGTACAATGAGCAAAAGAAAGAAGCATAAATAGGTTTTTACATAGTTTTTCCAAATAAACCATAAGTTGATGTAGAGCTATTTATTAAACTTTAGACATTATTTAAAGCTATTAAACTATTGTTTTAGTAGGTATTGTTTTGAGACAATGTCGAAGATAGAACCAAGTGAAGGAGAAAAGTAAGTATACAGGGTACCTATTCCTACCATTCGAGATATTTTCTGGTCTTTGTCTATCTCGCTTGAAAAGTCGAGAGTGAAGGTGACCAGATTTCATCTCACGCGTCAAGAATAGGAGACTAGGCTGACGTCACCATGAGGGAGTAGGACATATAATGGGTAAGAGCGAGGTTAAGAGTGAGAGAGAATATTAGATTTATTTCTGAATGTTGGTGTAGGTGACACGTTGGTGACACGTTAGTGACACGTTGGTGACACGTTGCTGAAGCGTTTGAATCTATGGGTAGGTTTTATTTTTAAAGAAACTAGAGTAGCGTTTTTTTTTGTTCTCCCGCATAGGGGAATTTGGCGTCGCACGTCTTGTGCATTTGCCAGTATCAAGTTAAAAGAGGAACGTTCAAACTCTACTTTTTCATTCACGTCATAGACAACATAGATTCCATAAATATTTAAATACCTGAATTACGGTTTAAAAGTCTGTGGTTGCAATGCCGTAGCCGGTGCAATATTGGCTTCTGACATGGCTTTATTATTATTGTTGTTACTTTGTCTACTAGAGCAAACAGCCGAGACCTACGGTTTAACGTGCCATCTGAGCTACAGTAGCACTCTGTTGTAAATGCCACTTGCGATCACCCATTCGAACTCACGATGTCGTCTGTTGTATAAAATCGGTGATCGGTTATGAGCGCCCAGTACCTAGTAGAATTAAGCTGTGACCAGTACAACTTTACTGTAATATTAATTTGTTAAGTACATTGACATCCCATTTGGTTAGGTCTAAGCATTTTTTCGCAACCGGCCGTCCCAATAATTTATCGTTGCCGGTTCCAATAGCGGATAGCGTGCTAATAGCCTGATAGCTAAACTTCTTTGAAACTTCATGATTGATTGACTTTATCAATGACCAGTCCCTCAGAATAATAACTAAAGCAATAATAACTAATAACTACTGCTTCATGTTCTAACAGACTCACGTTTGCAGAAAAAATTGCTTTTGCTCTACCGGCGGAGCCTGGGTGGATCTAAGTGGCCTAAGAGATAACGTAACATGTCGTCAGAAAAAAAATAGGTCTGTTATATCGCCACACCCTGCCCTCTGATAAGGAAGGGGGACGTCACGCCTTTTCCTCGAAGAGGTTGGCAGTGGTCATATCGTGGTCATATTTCCGAAACTAATGGCTAGGTACATGTTTTAATAAGTTTGACTGTATGTTTAGTGAGTTAATTGTGTAAATTTTAATTTTTAATATACTTACTCGTACCTATTTAATAATAAAATATACATACTTATCGTACTTAATTTTAAAATAACTGTGCATTTTATTAAACTTGTAGGTAGGCCTTAAAAGACATATTTATGTCACTGTTAGATTTGTTATTGACATGGAAAAAAAGCAGCGTACTTATTTTAAGCATACTATCAATTTTTAGTAGTAACTACTCTACATAGTTTGTATACGTCGCGATCCAAAAAAGAAAACAAGATTTAGCCATGGTAGCATTCCAGTCGTGGTGACGTCAATCAATGCCGAAATAAGAAATTTACAAATAGTATGAAAGAGACGTGTGACGATGACGAGTGACGTCATACGTGTTTGCGCCTGGAATGCTAGACCTTGTTTTTTTGGATCATGGATCTAGCATTCCGGGAGCAAACACGTAATGACGTCACTCGTCATCGTCATCCATCTCTTTCGAACTATTTGTTAATAACATATGTCGGTCTTGCATCTGGCGAAGTGTATTATTATACCATGCATGGTGTACCTATGCCGTTCCGTAGCTGCACAAGAAGAACGTGCCATCCATGAGCAACGTTTAGCTCTTTCGATGTAATTTGAAAAATTTCGGGTTTATCAGTCAAAATTGACAGCATACTTGAAAATGACATTAGAAATGAAAAGTAAGTAGGTATAACATAAGTGCCAGCGCAAATTCACAGCTTGCGCGGGCACGTATCTTGTCGCTGCGACTAGACGCATAGCTGTCGTTTGGATCTAATCGTCTTGCATGCGCGTGTCTTCGCAAATGCACCGTATGTCCACGCACCATGTCCGTGGCCGATGACCAACTACTCTGTTCTTGGCACTCTGCGACTCAAATGCCAACTGCGTAGAATTTTGAACAAAAAGTAAGAATGTTGTCGGCTGCAATCTATCATTGCGTTTAGTCGTCAAGCTGTTGCATAGTGTGCGCTTTCGCTAAGGGAAAGAAGTTCTTGTGTCAAATAAATCAGTGATGTATTCAGGTAAAGATAGGGGTAGGGGGCCTCTTCCTCTGCAATATGAGTCTGCTTTATTTTTACTCAGATAAAAATGTCTGAGATAGTGGTTGAATCAAGCCATTTTAATCCGCAGACCTGAAACCAGGGGCCCTATTCGGAGATTTGATATTTTCATCTCACTTTTTTTCGTCCTTGTTGCTCTCGTTTGAAACGTCATAGGTGTGAGAGTGACCAAAATAAAATTTCATCTCATCTCACGCGCAGGAATAGCCCTCCAGGCCTAGCGCACTCTGCGTTGTACACAGCGCCAATAATATAGGTTTGCCCTCTGCATGGAACTCAGCTAAGAGTTACTCGCGCGTAGGACCTGGCGCGGGGCTAACGCTAGTAGAAATGTAATTCTTTTGCAGATTTTTATTAAAGAGTAGTCACTGGAAAAGCCAAAAAGTGCTGCATAGCACAAATACATAAAAAAAAACGAAATAAAGAATAATAGTAGGTACTTAGTTTATACTTACCTCCATATTAAACAACAACGTACTTATACACTACACCTTTAGGGCATTCTACTACCTATAATATTTTGCTTTCTCACAACTCGATAATACAGACTCACTTAATATATTAACCCGATAATACAGACTTGAGTGACAAAGGGCCCTAGACAACTTTAACATTTGTAATTTAAATTTCTGGCATTGCTAATGTTTTCTAAATGTTTGATAGGTTGAAATCGTTTCCAAGCGATTCGGTTTCTAGAATCAGTAAAGCTCTAACGTCACCAGCAGACCTAGCATGCGCAACGCGACAACGGTAAGTTGACTCTTTTTATCGAAGACAGACGTATATTTAGACATAGCCTTGTCACGTTCTCACATGACAAAGTGACGAGAAGAATTTTGCAGCGCGCGCATGCTAGAGGTGCTGGTGATCGGACGAAATACGAGCTTTAAAAATGTCACGTTAACTCGTCCAATCAACAACTAGTCTTATAGCGTTAGCGATTCTAGAAAGAGAATCGGTAAACGCTATGAGTAGGTTTAAATTCGCATACTTACTGTGTCAGCATGATTCTTCTGTACCTACCTACTTGTACTGTTATTTATTCCGAAACGAAAACACAGTAAAGCCAGTTCATAGGGTTTTAAAATACTCATCGAGTCATAGAATAAGTTAATTACTAACCCTACGGTTAGGTTAGAGGCGCCCTGCAAGCAGTCAAGTGGAATGGACAAACATTAGATAGGCTGATGATACCTAATGATGATATAAAATGCGAAAATAAGTTTTTCAGTAAGTATACAAATAAAATAAGTAAGTACTTTTACTAAGTACATGCTTGAACCTACTAATTTATCATTTAAGCTTCAAACAGATTGACTCGAGATGCTGGAATTGTTGCGAATCTGTTCGTAGAATACAAGACGAATACAGACGCAACTATTCACGATTTGCGTCAGTATGCTTAAAGCCTTATACTAAATAATTAGCACATACAATAGTAAGTCTTTGGTGTAGGTAATATTGCAATTGTATGAAGATGCAAAGAGCTAGATACAATTTTATGAAATTGAGGTGGCCCCAGTTAAACGCCCCGCAGTAACATCCTAGCTACGTAGCAGTGACGTCAGTCGTTTTTAACCGGGTGGAGCAGCGGTCGAGCTCTAGCTCACACGCTTGTGAACCATTAATGATGCTGAGCCGTTCACCAGCCGTCTTTTTTTTGACAAACGCAACGTCAACGGTTCAGTTAAGCATCGGCTATGATTAACTGAATCGCCCCCCTGTTCACAATAATGTAAACTATTTCCGAAGGGAGGGTATTCAAATCACCGTAATGTAAACGTAAACAACTAATACTTCTAATAATCCAAACCATGTACAATATGTAGGTAATTCCACTATGAATCTAATGGACACCAAGATCAATACTACAGAAAGACACCCAAGAAAAACACTACTAGGTCCGTCCTTTTCCGTGCTCCAGCGAGAAGTGCCGGTTGGACGGGGCGGGCGACTCAGGCGCTACTTCTTCATTCCTTACGCTACATTCATTCATTCATTCATTCATTCATTCATTCAATACATTCCTCTGACAGTTCGCTCGCAAAACGTCACACAGCAGACCATAGACTGCATTCTTTTGTATGTGTTGCTAACACGGCCCTCCTGCGCCGTGCATGCCCTCAGGCACGCTTCTTATATTGGTTCCAACTCTGCACATGAATTACGTATCTGTCAACACACACATGATTTCAAAGGCTGTTAGAATCTTTAAGCTCGGCCTATCATGACTCATGATGTCCTAAATAGATAGCACTTCAGTTGCAACCTTTTCATCATTTGATTCCTTTAGACTTGGAAATTTCTACCACTTTGTAACTAGTTATCTCATTCATTAACTTCATCATCAATCATAACACCGAAAAAAAGGTCTGTAGGTTTCTCAATAGTTCTGCAATGTATCTTTTTTTTTATAATAGTACTGACCATCTAAACCAAAGCTGATATATTTAGGCTTAGAAATTCCCTATACGACTGCTATTTTAGCTCACTCCCTTAATCCGAAGTAGTGCCTGGTCCAGATCATTCCTTTAGTCTTAGGAAGTCACTGCTTCAGCTCACTACCACTATTCTGGCGAGTGCCTATAGCAACCTTTCAGGTCATGTATCAGCTACTAATTCACTTACTGTTCAGCTATTTTAGCTCACTCCCTTAATCCGAAGTAGTGCCTGGTCCAGATCATTCCTTTAGTCTTAGGAAGTCACTGCTTCAACTCACTACTTCTATTCTGGTGAGTGCCTATAGCCGTCTTTCAGGTCATCTACATACATATAGTCACGCCTGTTTCCCATATGGGTAGGCAGATACCACTTCTCTCCACTTGCTACGATCCTGGCATACATCTTTCGCTTCTTCTACTTCCATGAGGCTTTTCATACACGCTTGTAGTTTCATCTAGTACTGCTAATCTAATGAAGTTAGTTGCCAGACATAATAACATTACACGATTTGCTAAAAATAATTCCGGTATCTTTTGCCTTGGTACCTTTATCGATGTATTTCTATTTCTTTTATGGCGCGAGAAAACTACATCTCACTTCTGATGTAAACTATTTCCGAAGGGAGGGTATTCAAATCACCGTAATGTAAACGTAAACAACTAATACTTCTAATAATCCAAACCATGTACAATATGTAGGTAATTCCACTATGAATCTAATGGACACCAAGATCAATACTACAGAAAGACACCCAAGAAAAACACTACTAGGTCCGTCCTCTTCCGTGCTCCAGCGAGAAGTGCCGGTTGGACGGGGCGGGCGACTCAGGCGCTACTTCTTCATTCCTTACGCTACATTTTTCATTCATTCATTCATTCATTCAATACATTCCTCTGACAGTTCGCTCGCAAAACGTCACACAGCAGACCATAGACTGCATTCTTTTGTATGTGTTGCTAACAATAACATCAATGTAAGTAATTTATAAATACAATTTTTATCCCTTTTATAATTATCATTATTTTTTTATATTACTACCTGTTACCCTCGACTTTGTTCTCTTTTATTCATAAAATAGTACAGAAAAACCATCCTCGTGAAATACTGTAACTAATTACTAAATTTATTATATTATAGTATGGATGAAAAAGTGAGCTTGTAGGTGATAGTCTCACTACTGATCCTATTAAAAAAATTACTAACAGCAAGCTACACTATCCCGGGTGTAGTCGGCTGTTCGTAAGACTTATTTCAAGTCTTACTTACTCCGGGTTCCTATAAAGTACAGCAGCGCTACTATCGCCTGACTTATGGCCAAATAGGTGGCACAGGGAGCAGTATCTCAGAAAATACAGATAATTAAAACTTATTTTGTTTATATATATGTTAGGCTGTAGGATTGTAGGCTAGGAAGTCTCCTGATGATCAGGCGCTTCAAGTCAAGTACAAAAGATTTCATAATCACTGTGACTTAATATTAAAAACTGAAAAGAACAAACACGAATACGATCTAATAGAAACAAACAAAGACAATAATAAGAAGTTATCATCGATCGTTATCACTATTGCCATCTTTATCTGAAATCCTTTCAAAACGAGTGACTAAACGACTTTTGGGCTTTTTGGCAAACCACAACATGCTGTCTCCCAATCAATATGGTTTTCGAGAAAACAAATCAACGGAAGTCGCTGTAATAGCTCTAGTTGGTCACGTGACCGATTGTTTTGACAGAAATCAAAAGTGTATAGGCATATTCCTTGATATGGCAAAGGCATTCGACACAGTGTCTTGGTCTATCCTACTCCAGAAGCTTGAGCTTCATGGTGTACGCGGCAAAACACTAGACTGGTTTCGGTCATAATTATCAGATATGACGTGTGATCCTAAACAAAGGGTTCGTTTATCAGACCTCTATAGTCATTTTGCCTCTGTATCTTTCGGAGTCCCCTAGGGCAGTGTTCTAGGGCCTACACTTTTTCTGATCTATATTAATGACCTCTGCCAACTTAAGGTCAATCAAGCTAAAAATTTTACATTTGCTAAAGACACAGCTCGTGTTTTCGAGGGTAAGAGTTCTGCCCAGCATGGTCTATCTAAACTGGCTTGAAAGTAACATACTGACTCCAAATAAAACTAAAACCAAGTATTTGACTTTTAGCAACAACCCAGTGTAATTATCCGAAATCAATGAATTAAATGCTCTTACTTATTATGCTGGAACTTGAACATGTAAGCACTATAAAATACTTGGGTATAGATTACACTCTTAACTGGGAATGCCAAATAAAAAAAATACGTATTCGAATACGAAAAATGGCTCACATTTTTAAAAAGATGGGTTCCTTATCAGATCCCAAAACACTAAATACCTATACTATACGTTTACATAGCTCTGTGCCAATCGTCCCTCAACTATTGCATAGTCTGTTGGGGATCAGCACACGTGTGTGTGCTGCTGTGCAAACACACACATCCATGCATAGCTTTTATATCTATACTTATGTACTTACTTTTATTGTAAACTTTATCTAAGGTTCAGTGACTATTATAATGTCTACTTAGGTCGGCGTTTGACCACCAACTCGCCTGATGTTAAGCGACGTTGTGGTCTAAGATGGAGCACGACGACCTATAAGGTACTTATTCACTCTTGCCTTGAAGTTTTGTAGATTGAAGAAGTACAAAGACGGCAGTTAAGTGAGGCGCTACAAGTGCGCTACTGCTCAGACCCGTCTTCGGAACGGTTACACCGGACTACATCCCGAAACACGACTAGGTCATTTCACGGCATGGCTTAGTCCGGTGGGTGGTAACTAGCCACGGCCGAAGCCTCCCACCAGAGTTTGTTACCCCCGTGTGACCACGTGTAGGGAATCAGAATCAAGTACACTCCTACGGACGTGGGTAGCTCAGCCCCCAAAAATAAACTAAGTGGTCTAAGATGGGAAAGAACTGAGTTCCACAGCACAGGAGCTCTTGGTGTGGGACTCAGGGTTCACATTTAAGCTCTGTAATATTTTTGCTCAAATAAAGTTATTTTATTATTTATTGTCTATGGGCCTCAGTAACTTGAATTATATGCAAGTAGCTTAGCCTGAAATCAATGGATTATTATGTACGTGTGCAAGTATAAAAAATTTACAAATCTAAAGTTATTTTACAACTCTGTGACAGAGCCGGGTTTAGTATATTCGTTCTTTTATAATAACTATCTATTAAGCAGGTAAAATTAGTGGTTTCAAGGTCTGTTGGTGACTAAATTACAAGCATTTAATTTGAAATTTCGGTATGGGAGTGAAATGGAATAAATGCTAGAAGGTGTGAAACTGCGAAGCGTAACAAGTAATGAACAAGTAAAAGAAACCATATAAATAGAGACTGATTGCATTTCCTACCCGTACGAATCCAGGGGCAACTGCTAGCATAATGTTTATGTACACAATTAAAAATGCAATTCCATTTTTGATGTTCACTGAAAATTATAAATAAAACTGCACAATGAGTTTTCAACATCATTTGAAATGCGGTGCAGTACTGTGCAGTGGCGTTGATTGACCAGTAGATCTCAATATACGAAAATACAATGTTGGGAATTCACAAATTTTTAATGTTGGTCTGTCTCTTCGTTATCTATTTCACGGTTTTAAAAGCAGTTGATGGGGCAAATAAGCCGGTAAGTACAAAATTTTACAAATCTCATGCACCACATGTCCTTTAAGAGTCCGGCGACCACTATAGACTAACTTCGCATTGGCTTAAGGTTTTCCATAACCATTTCGTCTAGAAGAAGGTGACGAGCGAAGAGAGCAAGTAAAGATACTGACGAGCCTTTAAAGTTACCTACAGAGTGACAAAGTGGTTTTTTTTTTTTATTACACTTCTCTAATCATTCATAAATAACTAAGAGTTTCCCTTGTATTATGGAATCATTTAACAGCTAATGATGTAGACAACCTCCCTATGTAAAGGGATTTTTGATTTGCTTTATCTATCTATTGAATAAACCAGTCAAAAGTGACCCCTTAAACATGCGGGTATTTTTCATAGCTCTATTTTCTCTTGAGGACGTTTTTTAAAAAAACCAAGAACATAAAGGTGGAGATATAGTTCATTTAATTGTACGTGCTAAATTTCATCATTATCTGACAAATGGTTTTCAAGAAATTTGAGAAGCGCGTTTGTATGGAAATTTCAGAGCGTCGCGGCCCTCTTAAATAGCATTGGAAGTTCACTTCACTAGTAAATAAAGAAATAGAATAAAAATAATTTATTGACAAACACAACAGAATTAAATTTAATACAATGGATAACACATATTACAACAGATAACAGTGTTTGGCAATAGTTAAACTTGTTTGCATATATAACGCTGAGCTTTCTCTTGAGCTGGCTTTTAGCTTACTCCATTGCTCGAGCTTAGGTGTAGTGTCTTACGTCTTACGGAAAAATAAGTAATAAACATCTAATAAATTAAATTAAACTAAAACGGTATATAATAAATCGAAAAAAGAAGAAAAAAGACTTCGTCATCAAAACTAGTGTGAAAGTGAATGTGTGAGTGAGTGTGTGCATGTATGTATGAGAGAGTGAGTGAAAGTGTGTGTGAAGTGTGGGTAATAGGCTGCATGTTTGTGAAATGGAGGGTGTGATGGCTTTGTTTGAATGGCTGGATAGGTGGTGTGTGTATGTTGCTTTATTTAAAGGTTGCTTTAAAAAAAATTTTGGACAGTTGAAGTAGAAGGTATGTATTGTATTTTGTATTTGAATTCAAAAAGATCTGAACTAATCTTTGTCCTCTTATGAGGCGGGATATTATTCCAGATCTAAAACGCACTATATTTGAAGCAACCATCCAGCGGTATCAATAAATGTGTGGTTTTCAGATCAGGTACGTCACTACTGAGCGCCCAGCAGTAACGTGGTTCAACCCTAATCACGTCAGGTACGTGAACCTGACCTCACAGCGGTACAGTCGCCAGGACCCCTTCTACTACGTAAATTTCCACATTGAAACTATCTGGCCTATGCACAATAACATCAATGTAAGTAATCTGAAAAAACTTTGTCATAATAAAAATGAAAGTGACGGTAGTGAAATGTTTATTTACTAAAAATAGGGTATTACAATGGTCTTACGTATTCTATATTGTTTCCCTATTTTGCCGTTATGCGGCTTGTAAATTTAGTCACATTTACGAACTAATTATGTATTAGGTTGCAAAAAAAAGAAAATAAATGGAAAGAATACTATTAAAAATTAATAAGTTGTCAAAATTAATACTAACATTGGTAAATTATCCGAGAACGACCGTAAATAGTAGGTATGGATGAGCTGCATAAAAGGCGATTGGCCGGCTTGCTGGCCTTATTCCTTCCATTTACCCAAATGATGTTGTAATGATATGTGTTAGTGTTTTTTTACTATCCGACTGCGCAAGAAGGATGGTTATGTTTTTGGATTGTATGTATGTATGTATGAGGTTTCTGTGATACGCCCTACAGGCTAAAGAGCTTGATGTGTTTCGACATGTCAGGTGTCATTTGAATCGTCTTGATAGTGGAAGTGACAATAGCGGCCCTCACACCTTGACTTCGGAGTGCACGAAACACCACGCGCCACTCTGTCGTGAGTTTCGAAGTGTATGTGTAAAAGCAATTGGCGCGCAGTCCGAAGCGGCGCTCGGTCGTGCGCACACGCCTAACGCATCGGAGTGCTGTTGCCGGCAGAACGTACGTGTGAAGAGTTTGGAGTTCAAAGTGGCGGTTTGGAGTGTTGAAGCCGTAACCGGGTTTATAGAAATGTACAGATTACACCCGTGCCTATGGAAAATAAAGTCCAAAGACTACACCAACCGAAACTTGCGAAATACTCGTAGATGCGTATGATGAACTAGTTGCATATTGCAAAAAAAAATGTTTTTCAAATGCAACCGCGTTAATGCAACCGGTTCTTGTTATAGTCAGCTAAGGCGATATCAATATATATAAGCGTTGAAGCGTCCATCACGCAGTAGAAAGGCAGAACTTTTGTCACCTAGGGACACTCCGCGCGCCATTCCGAAGTGTGGGCAAAACTGTTGAAATCCCTTTAGACGTGTGGTCACCTAAATCGTTAACTAGTCTGAGCGCACGCCGAAGTTAGATGTCGATTTCGCCATTTCTTAACGAAAGGATCGGAGCGCGTTCTGAACCACCGGTTTAGAGCGCGCTCTGGCGCGCGGTTTGGAACGACACTCCATGGAGCGCGCTCCAAAGCGTACGTGTGAGGGCCGCTATAGGGTACAATATTTGCAGCCGGGTTTTATGTTTTTCTTTTCATGTTATTTGTGCATTTAACTCTTAGGTTTTTGGGTAACAAGACAAACCCTTGAATAGCAAAAAGATAATCATATCCCTAATTTTTTTCAGGTACATTACGTTTTCTACGAGCTATTGTCAAACCAATATAAGCGTTCGTTTGTGGAACTACAAATCTCGATATGCGATATGTACGAACAGGATGTCGTGTTTGGGGTACCTTTGAGGCAGTTTTTTCCCCATCCTTGCCCCTTTGAGGCAGTATGTACTTACATTATACACATCTACACTATCTACCTCTACACTAATCTACACATAGTTTAATTAATTTTATACTAATAAATACATAAAATACAGCATATACAGGGTGTTACAAAAACCCTGTTGTATCCCCGAGGTGTGCATCCAGTATCGACTAGAGAATGCAATTATGCTGCTTTAACTTAAATTTTAACTCTAAAAACAAATTAACAAACGCGAACGCAGACTCTTATCGTGTCGATTTTATTTTTATACAACTCGCGTCGTGCCGCTTTTTTCTTAGAATAAAAGCCGCCAACACCCGTTTGTTAACATTTCTGTAAAATTTACCTTTTATTCTTGCGTTCTTAAACCGGTCATAACTCATGCTATTTTTAACGTGTTTTTTTTTTTTGTTGGTATTTTTACATGAAAACTTATAAGTGTATGTTCCGGCCCATCAATTATCCAACAGGGTTTTCGTACCTCCCTGTATAATGTAGGTTACATTATATATGCTGTGAAGAGTATAATAATATTTACTCTATTATATATTATTATTAATTTATAAATATATAAATAAAATAATTAATAAATATATATATAAATATATATATTTATTAATTTTTACTCTGGTGGGAGGCTTCGGCCGCGGCTAGTTACCACCCACCGGACCAAGCCATGCCGTGAAATGACCTAGTCGTGTTTCGGGATGTAGTCCGGTGTAACCGTTCCGAAGACGGGTCTGAGCAGTAGCGCACTTGTAGCGCCTCACTCAACTGCCGTCTTTGTACTTCTTCACTCTACAATACTTCAAGGCTAGAGTGAATAAGTACCTTATAGGTCGTCGTGCTCCATCTTAGACCACAACGTCGCTTACCATCAGGTGAGTTGGTGGTCAAACGCCGACCTATTCTACATAAAAAAAAAAAAAAAAAAAAAATATTTTATTTTCAATCAAAATACTTATAAATCCCTACAAAAATTGCAACTAAAATTATACATCGTAAAAGTAATTTGATTTTGTTTTCAGAAAAATAAGTGATACTTAGTACAAAATCAAAAAAGTTGTTTTGGCACATTTTTATAGTATGTACTCATTATTACCCACATTATATCATTATTGTGATGGATATTTTCAAAATTTTTATTGACTTTTTTAGGGTGCTTACCACTTCAATAACATGACGACGCCGTTGATGAGCATTCCTGCTAACTTTCCCTTCACCAAGGGCCGTCTCACGGCAAACTTCACGTCGAAGACGGCCGGATTGCTCCTCAGCTGCCATATGGACGCGGAAATCAAGGTACTCCGCACACGGAAGACGAAGAATCGAAACTAGTGAATTATATTATAAAGTGAACTATGATCACCAATTTAATCACCATACCAAATGTTAATAAGATTTGTTACACTGGATGCGTTCTGCGTCCGTGGTCCAGTCAAAGACAACGCAGCCCACATCATGTGTGAACATCATTGACAGGAATGTATGATTATTTTATATAAATGTCGCAGCCATCTAGCTTAATTAGCCGTTAAATTAATAGCCTAGCCCTGTTACTAAACAGCGCCGTTCAACTAGCTTCCTATTCTAACTATATCCTAGAATTCAGCTATTCGATCAAACGGCTAGGCAAAATGACTTGGATCGACAACGTTGACTAAGTAGTCAACGTCAACGTCAAGTCTAAGCTAGCCTAGCCCAGTCATTTAGGTAGTTCAGTTAAGAGGTTTTGGGTATTTATAAAAAAAAAATACGAACGCTATGACGGGAGCGTAGCAAAGGGGATCTCCCGCTTTTTAGCCTTGTAATCTAACCAATGCGAGATGGATTTGCCCTGTTATAGGAGTCGGACAGGAGAGGTTTTAGATTATTGCTAGCTGAACCGTCATACGTTGTTTTGCCCTATAAATTATTTATAAAACAATCCTTACCACTTACTAATCTTCTTCTTAATATATATAAATCTCGTGTCACAATGTTTGTCCTTAATGAACTCCTAAACCACATAACCGATTATAATAAAATTCGCACACCATGTGCAGTTCGATCCAACTTGAGAGATAGGATACTTTTTAACCGCGTGTGAAACCGCGGAGCGCAGCTAGTATTCATAAAAAACTTCGTTAAAATCTGTCAAGCCGTTTCGGAGGAGTATGGTAACTAACATTGTGACACGAGAATTTTATAAATTTGGAGAAGAAGAGATAAAGATATTATCATGTCTGTCTGAATTGCGGTTCATTGTACCGATTACCCGATTTTATTATTATCATAATTATTTTAAAACACATTTCTTCGGCCAAAAACAGGATATAGGTCAAATAATCACCTTATTCTACTATTGGCCCTAATCATCAGCCAGCCAGTTTATTAAAATAATGTTGAATATCACGCTACGGTTCAACCGTATCATTATCCGTATCACTCAGGAATATCACCGTATCACTCAGAAAATAACCGTATCACTCAGGAAGCTAGTCAAACGGCGCTGCTTAGTAAAATGGCTAGGCTGTTCATTGAACGGCTGATTAGGAAGGTTCGTTGCAACTTATATACAATTTGACCGTACAAGTACAAGCACAAGATCGTACGGAACGCACAGGGCAGACGGTTGGGAGAGGATGCGAAAGACATCTGTGACTGGTTGCTGATGTTCAAACATGATGTGGGCTGCATTTGCTTTGACTGACTTTCAAACGACATGAACGTTATTGCGGAATAAAAGGGCCAAAAACCCAAATGTAAAAATTTGAATTTAAATTAATTTTAAATTCAAATTCAAATGTCTTTGATTATTTTGAATGGAACGTTAAGTGTCGATGCAGTGCCAATATACAGGCCTGATTTTTAATAAGACATGACATGTATGTATATCTGGTCGAAGGTGTATAAAACGATGTCAATGTGTATGTGTTATAAGTTTTATTTATCGTGTAAATTAAGATAATTGATGATATTCACAATAAAAATTATGATTATTTTTCAACGTTTTTCAATATTTTCTTACTTCAATACTTTCTTCTAGTTGTTGTTCAGGCGCGGTGCCATTTTAAAACTTATTAATGTAAAATGTATGAAAGGGACGTGTTTTGAATTATACAGAAGGGATGGGACAAAGGCGCTCCGCTTCACCGTCTTTGCGCCCGAAGCGCGCCTTGCCGGGACCTAGCCACGTCCGATCTGTATAATTTCAGCTCGTATAACTGATACTTAATTGTTACGGAAACTTTTTTTTTTAACTTTATAGGCTTGCGTTTGGCCGCCAACATGCCTGATGATAAGCAATAATGCGGCCTACGATGGAGCACGCTTGCCTAGAAGAAACCGATTCACTCTTGACTTGAAGATACCCAGATTTTAAGTGTCAGGGAACACAGACTCTGGTAGAGTATTCCACACATACTCTACATAAACTAACGTGATTTTCACGCATTACGATTTTATGGAACGAGAATTACTCACGTACGACTTAGTCGATTATTCCGACTATAGTTTCAACCGTATTCGGCGTCTTTACCTCTTGATAAAGACGCGCGAGTGCGCGCGCGCGGCTACGTCTCGCATGTGCTATGCGAGACGCAGCACCGCGCGCGCTTTAAGTAAGTAATTCCGCGTGAGAAATTCCCGTTCCATAAAATCATAATGATACTCGTACTTATTTAATTTTATTGTTTGATACACAAACATATTCAATGGCTCAACACATAATCTTAGATTTAAAATAAACTCTTTGATGAAGTAGAGACTAATATATACGAGTATGGAGGTAGGTACGCGTACATGGCGTGCGACAACTCGAGAACACGAACGTCAAGTGTGCGGAGCTTTATATGGAGTTTTTCCACATGCCGGCACGGCACGGCACGGCAGCCAGGGAGACATAAATGTATAAAAATGTATGGTACGCTTTTCCACTAATTGATTTGATCCCACGATTTGATCCCACCAGCGCCGTGCCGGGCCAGGCTGGACCGCACCAATAGTGTAAAATGCCTATGTACTATCGGGCGCTAGGGCCCTATTCTTAGAGCATATTCAAGTAGGATGCGGTCTAACACTGGCGCTGATCTGCGCCGAGAAGTTCCGACCAGTGCTAGTGGGCTGCCACGTCATTTGTTACTTTATCTGCAAGGGAACAACACGCGGCTCCTGCTTTAACCTGCTTGTTTGTACAGTGGTTACCGCCGCAAACCAGCGGAGATAAGCGCGGTGCTTTGTACTTAAAAACGCCCTTATGCTTGGGATTTATCTTGGTAACTCCAACTCCAATGAATTTTCAAACGAGAAACAATCACCGAGATAATAATATATCCCGCGTAAGAATAGTATGCCAGCAGGTTGATTCAGCAGACCTTCGATTCGAATGTATTCGACGATTATCTTTGAAAAGTCTTACGTCTTCGGAAATAATTCGAAGAGGGATTTTTTTGGAATATTTATATCGTTGAAAATGGTCAGATCGTAAAGACATTTAAATTCGAAACAAAAGCTGATTTTTCTCAGAAAGGTTCCCGATAGTCAAATTGTTTTACGGGTACATTTGTTTCGAAAGCATGCGAAGATCTGCTGAATCAGTCTGCTGGCCCGCAACTTGTAGTTGCGTCTAGTTGTCGGGCTCTCATAGACGTGTGTCAGACAATGTGCGCAGGCACATTGTCATAGGTTAAAACTTCTTGGAACTACATACAAATGCAATAACATCAAAAAGTTTTAAATATTATAATTAGGGTCACCAAAGAGGGGGTCACTTTGATAATAATACGCCATTGTATTGACAAAATTGTCAATCAAGCAGCCTACCGTTTAAAATATAATATCGTACGTAAATGCAAATATCCGATTTGTTCTAATGAATGAATGCGGGTCTAAAATGCAAACGAATAAATGGGAAATGGGATCATCCACAGAATTACAAAAGATCAAGAGATAATGTAAATGCTCAAGCCAATTTCGAATCGCCAGCGCACACCCGGCATGCTGGCGGCATGATGCGGGATTGGTTTTAAATGCGGTCAAAACGAAAATTATCCATGTTCACATTAAACATTAAACACTATCTATATTCATCTATCATATGTATCTCAAGTCACATTAAACGCTCCGACCAATTTAAAATCATTGCCCATAATCATGATTGTCTTCATAGATCGCTCCAGCACATTATCAGCAGTTGTAACTGTGAGGAAATAGAACAAGTTACGCGTCATACATATCTAGGACTGATAGTAGACAATAAACTTAACTGGAGTAATCACATTGATTCAGTATGTGAGAGACTGAGGGCGATCCTTGCAAAATTTTACGTCATTAAAAACAAAGTGCCATTTCGAATTTTACGTACTATGTACGTAGCCATGGCTGAGTCTATAATATCATATGGTATCACAAGTTACGGACGAACATTTAAAACTTATATCGATAAAATACATAATTTACAGGTTAGATTATTAAAACTTATAGTCCCAAAACATATCAAAAAGAAGTATAAAGAAAATATTATTGACATCTTCTAGTACTGCAATGAATTTACCTGCAGAACATAAAGTACACATGTCGTTATTAATAGAACAATATCACAATACTGACCTTCAAATTCCTGTGACACATAAAACAATTACCAGAAAAATTACTCAAAATAAGCTACAAGTACCCAGAGCTCATAATTTCTATGGAAGAAGAAAATTAGCATTCATAATTCCCACCCTGATTAATAGTTTACCTTTAAAAGTGAGAAAGTCCATAAATAGTAAAAACTACAAGAGAATTTATAAAACATATTTTTATAATAATTTAATTAGAATGTAAATAATTATAAAGATTAAAATATAACGCATAAATAAAAATATGAACATCATCATGTATATGGTGCGGTTTACGCAGCGCTAGAAACTAAACCGGTTCGACAGTGAGTTAGCGCCCGAACTCATCGCAGCGACTCGTGCACAACTTCATTGTTGTTATTGTGGAAAGAAACGAACAATCATTGAAGACATTAATAACCTAAAATAACAAACAGGTGCTTACTAGACAAACTTTTTAAACAAGGTATTAGGAATTAGTGTATAACACTTTTATTTGATTTGTATTTTCTTTTAGTTGAGGCGAGTGGTGGATGTGAGCACCAAGACAAACCATTTGGTTTTTTGGTGCAACACCTAAATATTTTTTTGTACAAAAATTTTAAGAGACAATAAATAAATAATAATAATTAACCCAGCATAATAACGGTCATGAAAAAATGCTTTGCCAGAAAACCAAAATTTTAGATACACACTTTCCCTCTAATTGGTGGAAATTTTAAACCAGAAAAAGATTTCGGCATGAACAAAGTGAATTTACTTGTTTCGCGACAATCCAAATATCGACATGGAGACCGTCAACCCTTATCTAAATCGTCAGATTGGCAATTGGCATTTCAGTTTTCAACCTACAGAAATTCCGTTAGAAACCCAAAAATATCGAGCAACCGTGTGAGGTAATTGCGCCTATATGAAATATTACAGTCATACATCTTGCTCGCGCCGCTCGCCGACTCTATAGGGCCATGATCTCTACCACATCTCTACCTATACAATACAACAAGGCTCTAACTCTGAAAACTCGTCACAACGATTTTTCGAGTACTATGTTTCTAAAAAAATGTTTTTAAACAAATGTCTAGTACAATTTAAAGCGGAAATGCGCTAAAGATTTGTTTAAACAAGTATTAATAAAAATAAAAGTAAACCCTCGACACCGATTTTAATCAACATCGATTTTCATCAAACATAGCTAAGAACACTCTCGACTAAATCACATTTGAAAAAAAAAAAAAAAAACAACTCAATATCTCGGTTTAGCCGTTCAGGAGCTACGACGCCACCGACAGACATACACACACACAGAGACAGAGACCGAGAGAGAGAGACACGTCAAACTTATAACACCCCGTAATTTTTGCGTCGAGGGTTACAAACAGTTTTGAAGATAAACTTTCGCAAAGTAACTCCTGATTCGTTCAAAAACTATTTCTTTTTTTTTGTGTAGAATAGGTCGGCGTTTGACCACCAACTCGCCTGATGTTAAGCGACGCTGTGGTCTAAGAGGGAGCACGACGACCTATAAGGTACTTATTCACTCTAGCCTTGAAGTTTTGTAGAGTGAAGAAGTACAAAGACGGCAGTAGAGTGAGGCGCTACAAGTGCGCTACTGCTCAGACTTCGTTTCGCCGGACTACATCCCGAAACACGACTAGGTCAATTTCACGGCATGGCTTGGTCTGGTGGGTGGTAACTAACCACGGCCAAAGCCTCCCACCAGAGTTTGTTAACCGGTTAGCACTACCCGAATCAGAATAGAGTACACTCCTACGGACGTGGGTAGCTCAGCCCCCAAAAACTAAGTTTCTATTTGACCTCTTCAATCGATTTTTCAAGCAATCACTTGCAAGCAAGCCTTGTAGTTCGGGTTTTGGCTCGGTTAATTTTGGTTTTGTACAGAACCATAAAGAACTAAAACTCACCCAGTTATCAGTTGCTGCTTGCTACTGAACTGTAATAAAGGCCCTTGTTTATACACAAAATAATAATTTATTTGCACCTTATGTTGTTATACCATAATCTGCTAAAAGTCAATAAAAACACATTCCATAAAGATTACCTTCACCCTACACCGCTTCAGGCCTTTTCCTCCAGGACCGTCGTCGGTCGACTATTTGCAAATATCGGCGCAGATATTTTTATAAGCTCCAGATTGATATGAAAGTCGACTTGAGCTTATTCAAGATCGATCAGAAATGTTGCCGTTTTGTATCTTTGATGTATCGAAAGAAAGGTAACTGGTAATTCCACCTTTTTACAGATTATAGAAAGGATTCGGATTGAGACCGCGTTTGATACTTAGAACATTTGGTGAGAAGTTGTGTCTGAAATAGTTTTTTTTTTGTTGACGGACAAGAAAATTTTAAAGACTCCTGACTGCTTGGGGCTTAGCCGGTTTATGGAAGTTTGTACCACGTGAAATCCTCTCGGCTTACTGCCTCTGTGACTGACGGAGGCTCTGTGCCCTCCGTCAGTCACAGAGGCAGTAAACCGTCTTCATTAGGAACGCACCAGTATTGCAGCGCTTAGTATTGCGCTGCCAAGAAATGCTATGAGCAGTTTTCTTCCATCTACTCCTTAATTTTTGCAGCTGTGCAGACAATACCGCCCCTAGCATTCCTTGGACTTTATCAAATCTAAATCGCCAAGCCCAAGAGTGACCCGTCAAATTTAGTTTTATAAAAAATGAAAAATACAATTGACAGTAATATCGTAGCTGTACATTCTTGTATCTGTTTCTAGCGCTCAGTTCTCACATTCCAAAAGTATTGTCAACAGACCACTTCATAATATCGCAAATCTTCTTATACCTTCACGACGTAAATCTACCTCTTGAACCAATCGAGTGTAATATAATAATATGTTTACTAAATAAAATGTTCGGATTTATCGCGTGCTGTCTCTTGGCCCGTAAAATATAAATTGAATCCTGAAATATCCCGCGTACAAGTCGGGAGATTTGTAATTCCATCGCCGTTTCGTCAGGAGCAAATAAATTACCTAATTTGCAAAATACGCCTTTTGGCATATTCCGATTCGTGAGCCGAAGGAATTTTTTATGGAAATTTTGTAGGTGCTCTCTTAATTTGTTATGATGGCGAGCTCGTAGAAAATAAGGTGCTCTAGCCTTGCAAGAGTTGAAATTATTTATGAAGCAGCTTTACTTTCTATTCAAGTTGATCTGATTAATATGGATTGAAGCATTGACTCACTGGACAGAATTACTGATGGGATTCGAGGTGAAGAGCAAAACGAAATGATCCGATCAGTACTAGTGGTATAATTTCTGAGGAAAAATACGAAGTTAATAATTCTACACTTCAAACAATATAATAAACAAAATAGTTAACAATTCTAAACACAATTATTATATTAGGCAAAACTTATGTTGTGAATCTCTGATACTATGAACTGGATCGATTTTAAAACTCTTACGAAAAATTACAATATTATGTACACGCTGTGAAACATGAGCGATAATAAAAAAGTTAAAAAAAATGTAGGCAATGAAATAGGTAGTTTGAAATGAAAGCATATGAAAATAGACAGCTTCTGTGTTGAAAACCGTATATTTTTACTTTTTTCCATTAAAAACGTGATGCCATATTTATGACATATTTTTCGAGCGGCATTATACCAGGGATATTGTTCATTGTAGCGTGGGATTACCTCAGATTACTTCTTTAACAAAACATTACATTGCATTTTATTCATTGGAGCATTTCAGAAAGTTGACGTTTTTTCATCAAAAATCATAATAATGTTTTCATTTCACGATTCGAGCAGCTTTTTAATAAAACTCAGCGTTTTCGCCTGAACTCGTCTTTCTATTTAATTAAGGTCTTTTTGAGTGTCGTTTCACCCATAATGAGGCCTTTTTCCTTTGAAATGGAGCTTCCCTATAACGATTTCTTCATTTATGATAAGTTGGCATTTTAATATTATAATTTACGTAGTAAAGTCCTCACAAAATTTAGGAGTAATGCATTCAAAAGTAAGTATCTAACGAAGGTATTTCGATTAAAACTTAATCGACGGAGCGAGCGTTAGGGAAGCGTCTATCCTTCAGCTTCAACAAAAATGCTTTCGCGTCCGAAGTCTGTCCGGATGTTTGTCTTCATGTACTAGGTTCAAGTCAAAAAAAAACATGTCTCCATAATTTTGTAAAATTTCTAAAAACCGATTCGGCAAACAATCTGTATAATTACAGAAACAAATTTTCAAAACATTCTCGAAATTCGAAACAATGCTCACAAAATTTCACGAGATTCGGTTGAGGAATGCGATCTGTATATGAAGACAGACGCCGGCCGTGAGGTCTCCATTATCATCATATCTCCATCCAGGTATTATAAGGTGTTCAAATTAGTTTGATTTAATAACAATTCGTTTGTTTTCTTGTTGATTAAGCGATTAACGTAGTTTTTACTTATATTTAGTGCTTTATTACCAACTAGCTGTTTTACCCGCGGCTTCGCACACGTTTTATAGCCTGTGTCAATTAGGAATAGTGTAGCTTTCTAATGGTAAAAACATTTTAGAAATCGGACCAGTAGTTTTTGAGTTAATTTGTTACAAACATACTTACATACAAATCTTTCCTCTTTATAATATTAGTAAGTATAGATGTGGACTTAATAAATACATAATAATCAAACTGACTCTTATTTCATTTCTAAAACCATTTTGTATTCATACACCAAGTATTCGGGGTAGGTAGTAAATTTTCCAAATCGGTAGGTAAGTTAATTTCGCTGTCAAACTTCTCCTAAATTCATACCTGGTTGAATTAATTCAATTTTTTTTAACCCTCGAATAGAGAAGTATGCTATGATTTTTAAAATTATTAAACATATTTTACAATACACTATTTATATCAAGCATAACTAAAATTATAATTATGAAAGTGAGTTTGTCTCTGAACTGAACTGGTCATAAATAAATTACATATTAAAAAAAAACCGACTGCACTTCAAAAAGTGTGAAAAGCTGAAAAGTAAAAAAACAAGAGCCACAATAAGTCACAATCAATACAAAACAAAATCAAAATTAAAAAAAGAACTGCCAAGGAGTGGAACGCACTTCCTGCCTCGGTGTTCCCCATTCAATAAAAGTCAAATCATTACTGCGGAACCGCAGTTCTATGTTTTATTTTTAAGATCTTTATGTTTTACCACTTTGGAACAAATAAATTGGTAGGGCACGTCTTATGAAAAAACCCCTACTGAAGTAACCTATATTATATACTTGCACAATGCACAGACATCGTACATAGCTATTTGAGTGTCGCAAAGTGCTCATTGGTATAGGTAATATAATTATTATTATCACTACACTAACCATAGCCTAGAAAGTAAAAGATAATAATTGTTTTATAGATACTTTAATTTGTATTACTCGTTTGTCAAAATACTACATTTTTAATTTTATGCCACTATCAATTACAAAGGTACTGCCTGTGATACTCCTAGCTTTATCACTCGCCACATATACGATTAAGTCAGCGACTTCCTCGGGCTGAGTCAATATCTTCAGAGCAGTTAGAGACGTCAGCGGGTCCCAGTCAGTGCTGCCGGTGTACTCTATGATCGGGGTTTCGACGGGTCCAGGGCTCATTACGTTCACTCGAACTCCCTTCTCAGCCAGTTCCAATGCAGCTACGCGAGAAAAGTGATCCATTCCAGCTTTAGACGTGCAATATGCTGAAAAACCGACTCCCACTAAAGACATCGGTGTCGTAGCAGCAACGCTTGATATATTCACGATGTTGCCTTTCGTCTTAACGAGATGAGGCGCTGCGTAATTCGTGAGGAGAACCACAGATCGCAGGTTAGTATTCATTATTCTATCGTACGTTTCAGGCAGATTTTCGTCTAGGACAGTTACTGACGACATAATACCTGCGTTGTTGATTAGAATGTCCAACTTCCCGTATTTCTCGATGGTTTTTTTAATGATATTTTTGAGATCATCATCTTTGCTGACATCAGCCTGGATCTCGTAAGGTTTCTTGCCGACTTTGCTAATATCTACGCCGACTTGCTTGAGTCTTGCCTCGTTTCTGCCGACAATGACGACGTCGGCACCTTCCTTGGCGAATGCGATGGCGGTTGAGGCGCCTATACCCGAACTGCCTCCAGTCACAATAACTACTTTACCAGAGAAGCTCATCTTTACGACAGTCACAGACTACAACTGAATACCATCTGCATTTAGGAAACCTTTTTATATATTATGATAGGAATTGAATATCACAGCATGAATATATTGATTTTACAATACTCATTTATGTGTTATAATATTGTGAAACTTTTTTTGTTATCTAATAATCAGTAATATATTTAATAATATATAAAATATACTATTTTGTCTTAAAACCATTTATCTGTACCTGACTCTTACTTTGCATGGACAAAACGATATCGACAACAAGAGATAACGATTATTTCAATGTCACGGTATTTTTATATTTAATTTTGATAATCTATTAACGTTTTCGATTACCGATATTTTTTATGTCGACATAGGTAAAATTCGGCTTCTTTAAAAAATGACGCAGCTATTTTATTATAGGTATGTGTTAAATGTGTAACACGCTCCTGCAGATTAGTTGTTCGACAATTTTAAACTTTTCAAACCATTAAATACCTACGTTTATGAAAGCTTCTACACCTTTTATCTAGCCACTTTTGTTATCTAGACTTGTGCCAAATTTGAAGTGGCTAGCTTTCATAGTTTCTGATGTAATCAGTGGTGACATTTCACGTACACTAATATTATAAAAAGCAAAAGATTTGTATTTTGAAGTGAAAATTCTAATGCGACTTCCAACAAGGTTGCGTTAAACGTTTAACGCTCCTTGAGAGGGGTAATAGAATGAGACAGAGCGAGAATGAATGGGTGGCACTGGAACGCATGCGCGTAGTAAAAAAGATACACAGAAGTTTCACTTCTTTCGCGCGGAGGGACTCCACGCATTTTATTTTTGTATGTTTGTGATATTAAACTAAAAAACCACTGGTCCGATTTCAAAAATTCTTTCACCATGAGGAAGCTACATCATCCCCGAGTGGCATAGGCTATAAAACGTGAGCAAAGCCGCAGGTAAAAGAGCTAGTGATATTATAAAAGAGCAGACAGATAGACATCGAAGTCTCACCATAAGGGTTAGTTTTTACCATTGTGGAATGTCACATAAATATAATACATAAAATAAATTAATTAATTAATAAACTTAACTAAACACATGAGCAAATAATAAAAATAAAGAAATACTTACCTGGACAAACCGGGCGAGTTTAAAACGATCGTCGTTAATTAAAACGGTGGAGACATTGCGCGTATTTGTGCTCCGTGATATTTGTGCGGTTTTAATAATTGTCGTAGTTTTACTTTAAAATTGTTACTTGAACTAATATCTAGTGTAATTCTGCTTTAACGTCGCATTAAGTACATCAAGGGATATGAATTTTCTATTCCATTTTTAATTTACCTAGAATATTAAAAAAAAAAATTTAATGAATACAAATTGGTATTTGAATCTAATTTAAACGTTATACAATTTGATATTTGAACTAACGAATTTAACAGACCTAATTTAATAAAATCTACTAAAAAACTTTTAACAATTTGATATCTGAAGCTAATTCAATAAGGAAATTAACAGAAATAATGTTATGAAATTTACAACAAAATTTTATCGAAAAACTAATACAACTATAAAATCATACAATATTTTATTAAAAAAAGAAGCAATTAAAAAATAAAATAAAAATCCCTATTCTGCGAGCACTTCGTCGACACGTGTATCGCCTCTCCACAAGGCATCTTCAGGACGTGTTGACTCTCCGAGCGCGTGGCCGAGCAATCATCATTTATACATTAAGTTGACCAAGCTTCATCGTTTAGCAGCACAGAATGTTTCTAGATATTAGTTCAAGTAACAATTTTGAAGATGAACTTCCGCAAAGTAACGCCTGATTCAATCAACTATCTCAAGACAGCAAGTATAGCTGAGCTGGCAAAACTATAATACATCAAGTTGACCAAGCTTCATCGTTTAGCAGCACAGAATGTTTACTAGATATTAGTTCAAGTAACAATTTTGAAGATGAACTTCCGCAAAGTAACGCCTGATTCAATCAACTATCTATAGTTTTACTTGTTTAAATTAATAGACTTTATTAGTGAGTTGTCAATAGTACTTTCACGACAATAAATAACATAATCAAGTGAAGTGGTATTCCTACACAAACACCCAGACTCACGCCCATTTCAATTTGATTTAGAACCCTAAAAAGAATAAACAACCGGCAAACCAGAACTTCCACCAAAAAACTAAAAAGTTATTACCAGTTTACTGATATAATTACACGGTCTTCGTAATATTCATCCCGAATGATTTGTATTTGTTCCGAGAATTTCTCTAACATCTTCGAACTACTACTTTCATTTCAAAATAGTGCAGTTTCTTCTTAGTCTGCTTTACCTTGACCATAAATAAATCTCAAGGCAAGGCAAGGCTTAATTTAGGTAGGATCGACTTAAGAGTCCCGCGACGCTCTAAAATTTCCATACAAACGCGCTTCTCAAATTCCTTGAAAACCATTTGTCAAATTATGATGAAATTTAGCATGTACAATTAAATTTACAATGTCTCCGCCTCTATGTTCTTGGTTTTTTTAAAAAACGTTCTCAAGCGAAAATAGAGCTATGAAAAATATCCGCAATTGTAAGGGGTCACTTTTGACTGATTTATTCAATAGATAGACAAAACATTTCAAAAATCCTTTTACATAATTATGGAGGTTGTCTACATCATTAGCTTATAAGTGAATCCATAATACAAGGGACATTTTTAGTTATTTCGAATGATTAGAGAAGTGCAAAAGTCATTAAAAAATATTAAATTGCACTTTGTCACTCTGTAGGTAACTTTAAAGGCTTGTCAGTATCTTTACTTGCTTTCTTCCCTCGTCATCTTCTTCTAGACGAAATGGCAATAGCAAACCTTTAGCCAATCCGAAGTTAGTCTAAACTGGTCAAATAGTATTCAAGAAATTTGAGAAGCGCGTTTGTATGGAAAATTCTCTTATGTACAACTAACATATTAAATAAAATCAATATTGTCATGCTGAGTGCAGTCATGCATTAAAACTCCGGCTCAAAATGTAGCAATTTTTCCTGTTTTAACTACGGGGGTAGAAAGACAGCACGGCCTCTTTAGCGGATCAGCTGATACCTTCATACCTACTCGCTATAGTAACTCCGGGCAGTCAACTGCGTCATTTGATTTAATAGTAAACAACATCAGCAACGCAATCAAATCGTAATTTTAGGCAAATCAAAATTTGCCTAAAACCTCTCTCAAGCAGTTTCTCTACACCACAGTTAGCAACTTTTGTTTCATGGCTTTTCACAAAACTCAAGGCCTTTTTTTAATGATTAAACGTGGGCACGTTTGACCACAACACACCTGATGGAAAGTAACGATGCGGTCTAAGATGAAGCACGCTTGCCCATGAAGTGCCTATTCACTCTTGTCTTGAATAGACCCAGGTTGTATTCATTGCTGGGGAACACCGAGGCAGGAAGTGCGTTCCACTTCTTGGCAGTTCTTATTAGGAAGGAGTTTTGAAAGCGCTTCGTGCGGGCTTTATTAAAGCTGACGACATATTGATGGAATGTATGCCTCGATGACCTGTGGCGGAAGTCAGATGATGGAATCAGCTCGTATAGTTCCTGTGCACATTCTCCAAAATGGAGGCGGTAAAAAATTTACTAACTAGCTACACGCCGCCTGTGCTGGAGTCTGTGCGCCATCTTCCTTTTTACCAGCGCCTGGTCATTGATTAATCTAATGGCGCGTCGCTCAATTTAGTCCAATGCTTGAAGCTGGTATTTTGCAGAGCTGTCCCACAAGTGGCTGCAGTATTCCAAGCAGGACCGCACCTGCGCTTGGTAGAGAGAGGTTAAGCAGCTGAGCGGGTGTAAAAACTGCCTGACCTTAGATAAAATACCAAATTTTTTGGTACTGTTTTGGCTCTGGACTCCATAAAGCGACCGAAGTTCAGGGAAGAAGATACATATTTGCAGTCCAAGGAGTTCAAGCTGATCGCTGAATGGGACTGGCACGCCCTGAAATGACGGGATGGCCAAGATAGAGGTCCATGTAGCGGAGAACGCACAAGCTTGAGTCTTTGTCACATTAAATCTAACTAAATTAGCGGCGCCCAATTGAGACACTACCTCAAGAGTTAAGTTTGTACGACAAATCATCGCCTCTCTTTGTACCTCAATTTCAAAGGTCCCAGCTCGCGCACTGGATAGGTATCTCTCTCCAATAGTGCTATCATCTGCATAGCCATGAACGCCTAAAATAATAAATATGTTAGTTGAAAACTTTGTACGAGTATGTTTTAGGTTTTTGCGACAGCTTTTAGGAAGAGATTAGTGCATGCGGAGCAGCTTTAGGATCCGCGATTGGAAAACTGCTTTAACCAAACAATTCTTAATTGGTGATAGAACTTACCCTGCGAAAGTAATCCTACCAAAACAACGTACACTTCTACAAACATAGTTACATTGCTAGTTACGTGGTTGTTAGTAACTGTTTCAAATTGTCGCACTACTTTTTAACACTACAACACCCTAAGAACCATTTTATCATAAGACTTAATTCTAAAGGCAGTAAGTTAAAGATTAAAATTATTTTCTTAATAGTACTTTAATTCGTATTATTTCAATACTCTACATCTTTAATGTAATGCCGCTGTCTATAACAAAATCACTGCCTGTAATGCTTCTTGCTTTATCACTCGCCACATACATGACCAAGTCTGCGACTTCTTCGGGCTGAGTCAATATCTTCAGAGCAGTTTGAGACATCAGCGGGCCCCAGTCCTTACTGCCAAAAAAGTCTATGATCGGGGTTTCGACGGGTCCAGGGCTTACTACGTTCACTCTAACTCCCTTTTCAGCTAGTTCCAATGCAGCTACGCGAGAGAAGTGATTCAGCCCAGCTTTGGACGTGCAAGATGCTGAAAAACCGACTCCAAATAGAGACATCGGTGTCGTAGCAGCGATGCTCGATATATTCACGATGTTTCCTTTTGTTTTAACGAGATGAGGTGCCGCGTAGTTCGTGAGCAGAACCACCGATCGCAGGTTGGTATTCATAATTCTATCGTAGGTTTCCGGCAGTTTTTCGTCTAGGACAGTTACTGACGCTATAATACCTGCGCTATTGATAAGGATATCCAACTTCCCGTACTTCTCGATGGTTTTTGTGATGATATTTTTGAGATCATCGTCCTTAATGATGTCAGCCTGGATCTCGAGAGGTTTCTTACCGACTTTGCTAATATCTACGCCGACTTGCTTGAGTCTTGCCTCGTTTCTGCCAACGATGACGACGTCGGCGCCTTCTTTGGCAAATGCAATGGAGATAGAGGCGCCTATGCCTGAACTGCCTCCGGTCACAATAACTACTTTACCAGAGAAACTCATCTTTATGACAATCACAGAATACAACTGAATGTCGTCTGCATTTAGGTAGCCTTTTTATATGTCATGATAGAAATTGAATATCACAGCATGACTATAATAATTTTCAAAATACAATACTTTACTCTCGTAATAACCATTATCCAGCAAACAAGGTCTAGCATTCAGCAAACACATAATGACGTCATCGTCATTCGTCTCTTTCGAACTTGTTGTAAATTACTTATTCTTGATTCTCGATCTTGCTTATGCATCGATTGACGTCACTACGTGTTTCTGAATGCTATAACTGGCGGATTTTATTATTATACCATGGTAATAACGAATACTATTTTGTTTTAATGTGTTTGTCTTTTGTCTGTTGGTAATATTTTGTTTTATACTCATACGTAACATTACATACATATCACATAAAATATCGTCACGCCTTTCCCCCGAAAGGGCTGGCAGAGGTGTAATACAACACCCACACAAATCTTCGCCGGATGATATTCAGTCCCAAATATGTGTTATAATCATTTACAATACAAAATAGTATTATGCTTATCATGTATGCTTACCTAACACTTAGTTTTGCGTGGATAAAACAATGTTGACAACAAGAGATAACAAATATTTCAATGTCATTGTTTTTATATTTGACTAGCTTTAACCCGCGGCTTCACTCGCATTAATTCAAGAAATGTGATATAGAGTTTGTGTCAGTAGAGTAATAGGTTTTGGTTTGCTGAGAATGAATTATCTCACTTCTTATTAATTTAACCTAAAGTTAACGAAGCAACGGGTAAATCAGAGAGGTCGTCCTCGTTAGTGTCCTATCTTGCTCTCTACGCCGCCGTCGTGTTATTCCTAGCTAAAATGACAATCGACGATTATTATCAACTAATGTGAAATTCATATTCATTCTTGTTCTTGTAAAATGAGGAAGAATAATTAACTGCGACAAATAGATGCTTACTCGTGTAGATATAGAAATTAATCAATTACTAATAATTAATTTACTTAAGGTCAATAATTTATAGATGGTAGTAGTTGTAAGGTTAGGAAGTTTTTAAGGTAGTTAAGTTTGCATAAAAAATAATAGCGTGTAGCGATATGGGTATTGATACAAACCGTTAAGTTTTTCAATACTTTTAAAATGTATATTTTTACGAAATAAATATTTTTTTTAAAAATGAGGATCTTACCGTTGTGAACTGACAGTCAGAATTAGGTAGCTAAATGTTAATTTTACTACGTAATAGCAAGATAGCTAGAACAAATTGGTTTTGGCGGTATCAGTTTTTCTTCCAGGATAACATAGGCCTTATTTCCTTTTTCTATTCTTCAGGATTCGTTACCCCTGACAACGTGTGTGCAAAATTGCATGATGATTAATTTATTTAATATTATTCAGATTTTTAGTAGTTACTTGAAACGTAAGGTTGGCGGAACCTTAACGTGGTGAACAAAAAGAGCAAAATTAGTCGAATGTAATTATTTCAAGTATTATCAAAGAAGATTACTCGGGAAAAGGATTTTTTTTTCGGGATATTAGTTCTTCCGGGTATCATATTTATGTCTCATTTCCTATTTTGGTACTCTAGGCATCGTTTTACGATATGTATTCATGTCAGTAGGTAGAGTCGTTATGCCGGACAAAGTCCAAAAGTGAAAAGTCTGAAAGTTATTTTTCTATCCCTCGGATCAGTATTTTTTGTTTTCGGGATGTAACCCCTGACAACATGTATGCGAAATTTCATGATGATCAGTTGAGTAGTTAAGGCGTGACAGCGTTACATACCAACAAATAAACAAACAAACGAACAAATTCACTTTCGCATTTATAATATTAGTCAGTCATTATTATTTTGATAATCTTTAAACGCTTTCGATGACCAATAAATTTTCTGTCGATTCATGAAATAGGCAGAATTTGTCTTCTTTCAAAAATGACGCAGCTTTTATTCCATCTTTATTCTTGTTCTGTGTGTTTTATATTATTCCATAACTTGCAAACTACTAAATCGATTTTAACAAACACACATACATATGTCGGTGCATAGTTTAAATATTGTAATTATTTAGTTAAGCGCCACCTAGTATTGCTTTGGTGAACTAGAGTTGTGTAAAGTGGCGCCAGCTCTGGTGTAACTCTTTGTGACGTGCGCTGTTCGCTGATTGGTCGTTGGCCAGATGTCGCGTGAGTCAGGCAGCCAATCAGCGGGCGGCAATAGTTCGGCGGTATTCGTGTTCCGTCCGAAAGAGTGCGAGTGGAGGGGGCGCTAGTATAAGTGCGCGGAAATGCTCCGAGGAGCGGACACTTGACACTTTGAGTTGGGACGTTGAGGAGTGAACAGTGCGCGTTACTAAGTGGAATACCTTGTTCACAATTTATATCGAGGCAAATTATAATCTACCTACTGTGTAAATTAATTGTCGGCCATTCAAATAAAGTTGATTTAAGTACGCGAGGTGTCTCAGTCTCCTCGCCCGCTATACCCACGCCGTAGAACCATGTCTGATGCGAAACGAATACCCTTTCGAGTTCTGACACATACATTTAAAATAATTGTTTTTATCACAACATTTGTGGTATTACATAATAGGGTGTTTATTAGTTGTTTTTTTTTTTGATTTACCGAATATCCTTCTACCCCTTTTCATAGGGGGAGTTTCATTCAACATTATCTCCGTTCGGAGGCAATGCCTTGCTTTACGCTGAGTCTACGTGATATGTAATTAGGTCATTGTCGAGCAGGTGGTGTGAAAATAACAACAGCAAACAACAAGACAAGGCTACGTGTAAACACACATTTGTCTATAAAGAGTTAGCATACCATCGTCTCGTTGCGTATACTAGGCCTGCTGCACACCATCGACTTTGCGCATCGCGCTACAATAATAAGGATGTCTCACGCACAAGGTTGGCTGACAGCTTTTTTTTTAGGCAGAAACAAAAGAAATACGGACAGAAAAAGGTAACAGACGGGCAAGAATAGCATAGACTGTTCTTGGATACCTTCTGCTTTTGTACTGGCATCACACCGGCTCCGGCCTCTCTGCCAGAGGTGGAGCGGTTAGCCTTGCCGTACATCTCTTATTGTCGATA
Source organism: Peribatodes rhomboidaria (assembly GCA_911728515.1). Lineage (NCBI taxonomy): Eukaryota > Metazoa > Arthropoda > Insecta > Lepidoptera > Geometridae > Peribatodes > Peribatodes rhomboidaria. Next base: position 13,956,742 of record OU452175.1, read on the forward strand.
ATAATAATTCCAGAACATCAATTCCACGAAGCGAGCAATCGTTGGAAAATTAACAGAGCGGTAGTTTTATGAAAACAGAATATACATGGGCAGACAAGAGTCCTTTTTCCCATTTCTGATATAAGGAATCAGAAGCAGAATTCAATTTAAAAAAAACAATTATTTCCAATTTGTTTAATGCCATTATTTTATACAAATGACAGGCACATAATTAAGACTCACTAACGATTACATACTTCACGAATCTACTGACACAATACATACAGAGGTTACACGACCGTTACAACGACGACGTCTACTCCGGGTGGCGGAGGATTACATAATAAAAAGGCCAGATCGATTTTTTTTTTTGTTTTTTTTTTTTGTAATGGCTCTATGTTGTTGGCCACAGATACTCGTACCTCGACAGCGTACCGGGCATTAGGCAAGCGCAGATGGCGCTGGGCCTGTCCAGATCGAACGCTATGCGCCGTTTATTATACACGTCACGTGGGTGGGTAGATGTTGCCAACAGTTTTATATTAGTGGAAAGTATTAATTCCAAGGATTCCTCTAACACCATCAAACGAGTCCACTACGGGAGCGCGACAAATGGAAGCGCTAATTATTGAAGACTAATTAGCGCTAGTGCGACATGGAGTGAGTTCTTTAAGTTCAAAAGAATGCAGTTTCCCCTCAGTCTGTTTGCCATGGCCATAAATAAATCTCAAGGAAGAGCAACGCTTTATTTAGCAGGGGTCGACCTAAAGGGAAACTGCTTTTTAAACGGTCACTCATACGCAGCCTGGTTCAGAGTAACCTCATGGAGCAGCCTGGTGATTCTAGCACTTGAAGAAAACATAAATAATACCGTCTACAATATAATATAATCGGTACAGTATTTAATTGTAAACAATATTAATTATTTATCATCCAGTTCTGATTGTCTCTTAATTACTTCAGAACTATTTCACTATTTCAATAAAACCGGTTACAAAAAGTAGATCATGACACTTCAAATACAATGATGAATCGAACTACATCTTCTAAACCAAAGTCTATCCACCCGTTTAGGCTCTAGCGAGTGCCTAATAAGCTCATACAGACAAAACATTAGTGACACTAAAAAAAATTACCTAAAAAGCACACAGTTACACAGTGTGCGATTTCCACAATCAGTCACAAATGTTGAAAAGTATCGGTTAATAGTGTAGTGCACTATTAACCGATACTTTTAACTGAACACGATGACGCCATCATAGCATCAATAGTTCTTCGAAACACTGCTGATTACAAAAATATGTACTACAGAGCTATTTATACAGAGCTATTTAATTTGCCTAAAACTATTTCTTAGGCAGTTCCCCTATACCATAGTTTTGTTTCATGACTTTTCACAAAAGTTAAATCATTACAATGAAACGGCAATAAAATATGAAAATACGTTTTAGGGATAGCTACAAAGAGAATGAGTGCATGCGGAGCGGCTTTAGGATCAGTGATTGGAAAACTGCTTTAGCCAAACAATTCTTATTTGGTGGTAGAACTTAAATTAAGAAAATAATCCTACCAAAACAACCATACACTTTAGCAAACACACATTGCTACATGGTTGTTAAATATTTATTGCAAATTGTCGCAAGACCTTTTAACGCTACAACGCCCTAAGAGGCTATATCATGAAAATACTTATCTCTAGAGGCAGTAATGGCTAGTTTACACAGTGCGAGCTAGCGTACGAGTCAGCCTGCCGAGTAACTGCACTATAATTCGGTCTGTTTGGACGTAACTTACGAGTAACTCGTAGATGCGAGTTGAACAGTAGCTCGCTTTCGAGTTACTTCAACATTTTTTGTTTTTACTCGCCTGTTCACCCGGCAGCAACTTGCACATGGCATCATGGCTCGGTCATCACTCGCACCGTTTGGACGCGTGCGGCAGTAGCTGGCCAGTGCCAGCCAGGCAGTCGTGTGCGGATTTTTTTTAAAAGTTTTTTATAGGTATTTTTCAATTCTTGACATAATATTATTATCATAGACTTGATTACCATTTTTTTTTAATTAAAAAACTTTCACTCAACATCGTGACAACTCGCAAGACTGGGCAGTAACTTTACTACTAAGTATGTGTCGTGTAAACAGTAAAACCGAGCCGAGCTACGGGGGTACAAGTAGACGAGCCGAGTAGCTGTCTACTGGCTAGGCAGCAGCTCGCACTATGTAAACTAGCCATAAGTAAAAAACAATGGTAATTTATTGTATAATTGCTTTATTTTTTCATCTACATCTTTAATTTAATACCGCTGTCTATTATGAAAGTACTGCCTGTGATGCTTCTTGCTTTATCACTCGCCACATACACGACCAAGTCTGCTACCTCCTCGGGCTGAGTCAATATCTTCAGAGCTGTTTGAGACGTCAGTGGGCCCCAGTCATTACTGCCAGAAAACTCAATGATCGGGGTTTCGACGGGTCCAGGGCTCACTACGTTCACTCTAACTCCCTTTTCAGCTAGTTCCAATGCGGCTACGCGAGAAAAGTGATCCATTCCAGCTTTAGACGTGCAGTATGATGCAAAACCAGCTCCAAATAGAGACTGCGGTGTCGTCGCAGCGATGCTTGATATATTCACGATGTTCCCTTTTGTCTTAACGAGATGAGGCGCCGCGTAGTTCGTGAGCAGAACCACGGATCGCAGGTTAGTATTCATTATTTTATCGTACGTTTCAGGCAGATTTCCGTCTAGAACCTTTGCCAACGAAACAATACCTGCGTTGTTGATCAGGATATCCAACTTTCCGTATATTTCGATAGTTTTTTTGATGATGTTTTTGAGGTCAGCGTCTTTGCTGACGTCAGCCTGGATTTCGAGAGGTTTCTTGCCGACTCTACTGATATCTGCGCCGACTTGTTTGAGTCTTGCCTCGTTTCGGCCGACGACGATGACATCGGCGCCTTCCTTGGCGAAAGAGGTGGCGATAGAGGCACCTATGCCTGAACTACCTCCGGTCACAATAACTACTTTACCAGAGAAGCTCATCGTTATGACAATCACAAGTTGCAACTGAATGCCGTCTGCATTTAGGAAGCCTTATTATATCTAATTTTTAAAATGAAATATCATGATAAAAAATATCTATGTGTTGCGCAAATTGTTTACGTTATCAAATAATTAGTATAAGCATTACTCTTGTAACTAGTATGTTTGTCTTATCATCCTCGATCGATACCTGACACGTCCATAATAGTAGACAAAAATGAGATCGATAAGACAACAAATGATAACGATTCATTCAATATCATGTTTTTTATTTTTGGAAATCAGATACTTAGCAATGTTCTCGATGACAGGTTAATTTTTTGTCGATTCATGAGATGATGAAGTTTACCGTAATTTCAGAATATGACGCATGTATTTTATTCTAGGTCTGAGTCTTAGAAAGAAAATATCCTACTTAATATTATAAACGCGAAAGTTTGTAAGAATGGATGTATGGATGTTTGTTACTCTTTCACGCCAGTACGGCTGAACAGATCTGGATGAAATTTGGCACAGAGATAGATTATAGTCTAGAATAACACATAGGATACTTTTTAACCGCGAGTGAAACCGCGGGGCGCAGCTAGTTAGTAATAAGTGTCAAGTAGTCGAGTGTATTCGATCACTTCGATTAATATTATTCATTAAGTATTCTTCAATACAAAAGGTACTAAGTGGGTGGGACTTTTCCATCATATATACAATTCAAAATCAAAGTCAAAATGTTTTTATTGAATTGAGTATCAAAGATACACTTATGAACGTCAAAGTTTTTGATTCGACCGCCTTGTTCGGAAAAACAGCCACACTCAGAAGACCTGGCATGTTACTGAGGGGCATTATTATTATTATTTTCAAAAAATAAATAACATACTATCTCACAAATTTTGGCTTACAACTAGATAATATCATGGTATAATAATAAACTCCGCCAGGTGTAGCTTTCCGGTCACGTGGGTGACGTCGATCGATGCATAAGGCTATGCAAGACCGAAATAAGTAATTTACATATACTCGTAGTTCGAAAGAGACGGATGACAATCACAAGTGACAAATCAAATGGTCTAACTATTTTTATTATTGTTTGAGTGATTTGACTGCCCCAGGTTTCGGCTTGGTCAGTTTTACTGAAAGCATCTTGTAATCGTTGATATATTTGCTGATTTAATTGTATTTTTGTACTTAGTGTTTTTAGTAGTTTAATGTTGTGTTTTGGAGCATTTTTACGATATTATGTTTTATCAACCTGGTCATTCCCATCGTATTCCCAGTGGCCACGTTCATATCCATTGGCCCATAATCATGAAATCAATAGAATTTAATAAAATTATAGTACATTAAAACGTTGAAACGTCAAAATAGCGGCCGGCAATGTTTTGCCGGCCTGTTAGAGCGACCAGCAAAACTTTGCCGGCCGCTCCTTGAAACAGAACGGCAAAGTTGACTTTGCTCAAACAAGGTTGTCAAAATAATGACTACATTACAAGCATTTTTGAGTTAAATTCTTTATTATTTAAAAGTATTTTAATGACGATTTTGATGTTTTCTTAACGTTTTAAATCACAATTAAACCCAAAACTAGTAAGTTTACGGAAAGTAGTTTTCATACTATCATTATAATTAAATTTAATTCCACTCCTGAAGTAGTTAAAAACTGTTTGTAGTTTCTATCATCATGATCATGCAGCATCAGGAACTGGAGTGATCTCGTCAGGGTCTGGCTTCTGGCAGGTGAGGGCTCCGCAGCGGTTTGCGCAGCATTTCAGAGTCCGAGGACAATCGGAGTCGCTGGTACACGTGTGGGAGCAGATCCATGGACCCCGGGGGAACTCGGGACAACGGCCTTTTTTTACTGAAATACAATAGAAAAAGTTTTATGAGAAATAAGGTTTAAAGAACCTTAGTTAAACATAATAGGAATCTTCGCTGCGATCGAAAAAAGTACAGAATAGGTGCAAAGAGAAAGATACCTACATTGGGGCCTATTTTAACGCGCGAGTCATTGTCTCTCTCGTTTGAAAAGTTATGGAAA